>JARFIX010000011.1:0-2400000 GCA_036346125.1 Lycocerus yunnanus | reverse complement strand
AAATTTTAAACCTGAATTTTGTTGTAATTTTTATCGCTTTTTTTAACCGATAAAATCGAGGTGTTTAAATTCATTTTTTTAGAAAATATCTAAAAAAATTTC
Organism: Lycocerus yunnanus; assembly: GCA_036346125.1. Classification (NCBI taxonomy): domain Eukaryota; kingdom Metazoa; phylum Arthropoda; class Insecta; order Coleoptera; family Cantharidae; genus Lycocerus; species Lycocerus yunnanus. The sequence goes on along the minus strand of JARFIX010000011.1, from coordinate 2,399,898 downwards.
ACATAAAAAATTAAATTATAAAAAATTTCACATATAATTTTTATGTGAAATGAAAACATCCAAAAAATGGATTTACCGAAATGATCTTCTATTTTTTTTAATTTAAAAAGTTTGCACCAACACATGATTTTTTTCTCGAGTTTTTATATAAAATTGATTTATCATTTACTTTTCTGCTGATTTAATCAAAATGTTTTATTGAATTTAATAAATACCGTCGTTTTATTTATAGTTTTTTATTGAATTATTCACTAGAAGTTTTTTGTATTAAATTAAAATTTAAAATGTTTAAAATGAACATTTTTCTTTTTACTTCGAAAATATGAAAAAATTTAACTTTACCAAGAGATGTTTTATTTTTATTATATTTTTTCTATTAAAAATGAAAAAAATTTCTTTTTTGATTTTGTGAAAAAACAATTTTTAGAACAATTGAAGATAATCTCGGCCTACTCTGTTTTTCGGATAAATATACGTGATTTGATTCTCTGATTTCATGAAATGAAAACTGGTCGGAATTGATATTTTCTAAAAGATCAATTTAGAAACCTCCATTTTATCGGTTAAAAATAGCGATACAAATTTTAAAACAATTCAAGCTTCAAATTAGCACAAAAGAAGCCTAAAAATTCTTAAACGATTTGTTTAACGACCCTTGAGATTTCAAGGGTCAGACAGATGATCACGTCATTTGACTCAGAATGCCCTCACTTACATTATTTTCCTATATTTTAACTTCGGTTTTCTTAAAAAAATCCAACTATTTTTGCAATCCTTACTACCTTTATTACTATTTAAACAACCCAATTACATTTTATTTCTTAATAATAACTTCAATTTTATGTTTTGTTTTCAATTTTTGCAACTTTTCAGTTTTGGGACGATTCTCCTCCAACTTACAATACAATAACATATTGTCCTTTTGATGTTACAAAAAAGCAATAAAATGGAAAAGAAATATATTAATTTAAAATAACAATAATAATTGATTAGATCGAATTAGAAGACTATTTTAGTGACAAAAACAATGCAATTTAAATGATTTAAAATTTTTGAAACCGAAATTCTTTCAATTTTAATCGCTTCAAAAATGATGACCGGTATGTAAAAAAGTTTTGATATTAAAAAAGTTGTGGTTTCGTTTTGCGAGTGCGAAATGTAACACTGATGGAATTTTTGGGAATTTTATTTTAACAAGAGATAACAATTATTACGTAAAGGCATTAGGGGTCTTGTTAGCAGAATGAAATTCTAAAAGTAGCTATATCCATATTTGAGGAACAAATTATCTATAACAAATAATGCAGGATCTCATTATGTAAATAATTCAACCAACAGAAATTGCAGCAATTGAATCCGGAAATTCTCAGTCATCCACGACTGGAGTAATCTTGTTAGGTTTATCATTAGAATGATAAATGGAAGAAGTACGTAGTGAATGCGATACAATAAGGTTTAATTGAAAAAGAAGTTATTTTTCCAAACGAATGCTATTGCGTGATGTTATATTAATATTTTATCTTGTAACGGAGCGGCAAACGACATTCGTTTTAATTTATAAGAAGTCATAAAATTTCGAACTCGGTATTGTTTTAATATTAGCTTAATTGAAAACCGTAAACATAAATAAAGTTTTCTTGAAACAAATAAAATTAACAATTTCAATGATAAAGTGTGATAAATGGGAACATTAAACTATGATTATACCGTTAGAATGTCGGATTTCTGTACTGTGCTACATCTAAGTGCTTATTTAATTCATAAATTGAAGCAAGCAACTGTAGCGAAAGAGAAGATAAATTATTGAGCCGTGAGTTTCTCAGATATGGAAGTTGTAATTAGCTGAAGCCTGAGAGATAGTGGTGTCAAAGTATCAGATAATTAATATGATAAATCCAAAAGGGATTGCATATACTATACCTACCTGCCTTACTGATGTTGCTACGTGTTTTACCTAAATGTATATTTACATAATATTTGTAGGTGTTTATAAACATCGGTAGCTGTATGAAAACGTAAACACAATGATAGAACAATATGAATATTTGAAATTACAGGCTCAAATGTTTGGGTTTGATAATAAGCAAAAACAAAATCCACCAAGTTTATCTCACTCTCTACAGATGGCTACAACTATAATAAATTATTTAAATTCTACCAAAATTTTAGCAGAAATATTATTATTTCAGTTTAGAAAACGAACGAATATTATGTAACAATAAACGTTCGACTAAGAACCTCAAACCGCATAAAGGAATTTTACCACGAGCGGTATTCGTTTAGCCATATATCAGCAATTTTACTTCTTAAATGAGGTTAGCCGGGATGAATTTAATATGTTTGTGCTTTTTACTTTTTTCAAATAATATGAAATTCAAAACAACTTTTTACTTTCATCTGCTAGCTAAAGGTCTATTTACTTTATTGATAATTTTTGGTTATTCCAGATTCCGCTTTCAACATAGGAAGCGTATAAATCGACATTACCAACCTCAACATTATTTTTGGCCATTTGAACATAATATTTCGTGATATATGGTAAATTAATAATTATTTCAAACATTCAATTTTATCCTAACCAAACACGAATATCACAATATTTATTTTTTCGTCTGAATCACTAGGTATAATATGCATTTAAGTTATATAAAATGTAAAAAATTTTCTAGGGCCGATAGAAAATTTTTTTTCGATATAATTTGCCGAATATTGCTGCTGAAAATCACGATCACCTTTTTATTATTTTATGCTTAAAAATGCTAAACTGATCTTATCAAATTCAAACAGAATTTGGAGCGAGTTTGATAAGGGTGTTAAACCGCCATGTAATTTCTTTACAAAGATTTACTAAGTATCAGGGTAATTTGCGAATAATATTTTATCAAAAGTTGAAAACATTTTGTGCCAGAAAATCTTCTTGAACCTTCCAATTTCTACAGAAAAATTGAATTGATCTAGCAATGCGAACAATTTCACATTAACCTGCTGATGGTCTGGTTGAATGCAGTTTTAATATTTTTCGAAATTTTTGGTTTAAATTAGAAAATGTAAAAATATCTCCGGTGCTATTTTTGAACTGGAAATTCTAATTTAAATTTGTTATATTATAATTAAAGGGTAGACTTTTTGATCTTTAGATGACTAAAGCAATTTTTAAATTTCTCTCATAAACTCACATTCCTTAGCTCACTGGACGATTCTAGTTTTATTGAGAATCTTTAAAATTTATAGCTTAAAGAAGGCGCTTGATCGTAAAACCTGCAATGTGTGACCACAAATTTTCAAAAAATATTGTCCGGAGAGCTTATTTTAGAAATTATTATTGAAACCTACGTTTCTATTAGTTTATCGCTATTTTCAAAATTTCGAGTGTATTTTTGTAAACAAATCGAATTACTTTAATAATAAAGTAGGCCATACACACACTGATATTATATGCCCCTATTTATCTATTATGAGATGGTATCGTGATACTGTATTATGAGATAATTATAAACTGATTAATATAATGTAATACATTTTATTTAATTAATTTTTTAATTTAATTTTTAAACTATTATTTTTGTTTCAGGTAATGTTTGGAATCAGGGTCCTTTTATTTGAAATCGTCCATAATATAATAATACTAGCGGAATACCCGGTTTCGCCCGGGGTTTAAATTTATGTGGAGGTCTGTCCAGGTGCGTAACGAAAAATATTGAATCTATATTTTAAAGGCACATTGTTTAAACGGATAAAAAATCTGTTTGCATCACTTTTCCTTTCAGTAGTTCTCGTGATTAAATGTCGAGTCTTGTTTGTCTGCTTCAAGTGCAGCTGATCTTTTGCTCTTCCGATGGATTGGCCTGTACAAGTTTTAAACATTTTGCATCAATCCGGTTTTGATTAAAATTTGAACTTTGTCTTTTGGGTATTGTTAAAGAAATTTTAATTTTAAATATTGTATTGGATTAAATTTTTTATTTTAACCTTTAGACTAATTATATGTATGGTGGCGTTTCTTGAATATTCTTGATCCGTGAATATTTAGAAATAAAATTTATTAAAAATACAGGAACATTTTTTGTACTTCATTTGATTTGTAAATATAAGGATACTTTGCAATACTTTGTAGTAAATGTTGGCTGATAGAATTAACTGTAACATTTTTGATATCAATATTGATCTTTCACACAACCGAGAAAAGCTTTTTTACTAGGAATTGAAATTCGGTAAAATTTTGAATTAATTCGTTTACTTTTACAAGGGAGACAGGCAACTTCCCTCACTGAATTGATTCATTTTTATTGTGCGTGTAGGTATTGTATTGGACTTCAACAGGTACAAGTATAAGGGCACGCTTCTTTGGCAATTTTGAGAAAATTGAATTTGAATAATTATACATTACTGATGAACTGCATAAAAATTAACATTAATTTGTTAAGTTGTTAATGGCATTGCGTAAGATTACAAAGAAATAAAAACATATGCGAAGGGTACTGATTATTAATTTGATTATTAATTCCCCCCCCATCCGATGCGCGTCGCTCCGAGTGCTATAATAAACTCTACTCATAATCTGTAAACATTGAATGTTTTACCTTTTAGCAGCGAGGCACTGGAGGGTGTTCCACACCCCCCAGACCCCCCGGTCTCTACAACTTTGGCTTATTGGGATATTAGTTACTTGAGTGTGACTTGTTGAAGTAAGGATTAATTAGTATTTCTAGAGAGTTTTTTTTAGATCGGTTAAACAATAAACTGCACAAACCGGGGGGTCTGGGGTGTGGAACACCCTCCAGTGCCTCACTGCAGAAAAGTAAAATATTCAATATTTACAGATTATGAGTAGGGTTTATTATAGCGTTTTGGTTTTCTTGAGAACGATGACATATTATATTGGAGGAATTCATAATCTCCCCAATTTTGGTCACTGCTTTATATTTTTGGGCTAAAAACTTTTACCATTATCGCTTAATACTGATAACCATAAGTTTGCAAATTTATCTATCACAGTTTGAGTGTTCCTGGGGGGTGCTCCACACCCCCCAGACCCCCGGTCTCGACAACTTTGGTTTATAATTTGGGCTAATTGGAATATTAGTTACTTAAGTGTGACTAGTTAAAGTTAAAATTAATTAGTTTTTCTAGAGATTTTTGCTAGATCGGTTATGCTGATGTCTCCAATTTATTACTAATAAAAATAAACTGAACAAACCGGGGGTCTGGGGTGTGGAACACCTCCAGTGCCTCACTGCTGAAAGTTAAAACATTCAATGTTTACAGATTATGAGTAGGCTTTGGTTTTCTTGAGAACGATGACATAAATTATACTGGGGAATTAATAATCAAATAAATAAAAAAAAAATTGGCAGGAGCTGGATGCGATCCCAGTACGCTTCACATATGTTTTTTCAATCTTACGCAATTCCATTAACAACTTACCAAATTTATGTTAATTTTTATGCAGTTCATCAGTAATATATAATTATTCAAATTCAATTTTCTCAAAATTAGCAAAAAATGCCCTTACACTTGCACCTGTTGAAATCCAATACAAGACCTACACGCACAATGAAAATGAATCAATTCAGTGAGGGGAAGTTGCCGATCTCCCCTTGTTAGATCTACAGTGCATCTTTGCCAAGGTGCAGTAAGTTCTGAGCAATAATTTTGAATTACGATCATCAGTTTTGGGGATTGGTTAATAATTTATCAACCAACCAATCACCGAATTTGAAGCACGAATCTGCGTGATCCGAGGATAAACTTTTGTTATACAACTGGTCATTGGTTGAATAATATGGTCAGATGCATGAATGGGTTAACAAAATTCAAAACAAAACAACAAACCAAAAAAAATAAAGGAGATCAGATAGACAGAGTTTCAATGTTTATGAGATTATTTTATTGATCGTACACTTTTTGGGTTGGTAATAAATGAACGAACCAATCAGACGTGCGAAAAAGCGTAGTATACATGTAAAACTGCACTTAAGTGTAACACAATTTTCTATAGAAGAAATTTACCAGAATGTTACCAATGAAAAAATAAAGAATTAATTGTTAATTCCGCAGATTATGATAAACCATAAAGTTTTAAACAATTCCACGCAATAGTTTTTGATATATCGTGGTCACGATTTTAAAAATGTCATATTGAGAATATCGCGTTTCACGTTTCAAGAAAGGTGTACTTTAAAATAAAATATTAATTTGAAATTTATATAGTCAATTATGGATCTTTTGATCATGTTGGCTCACCGGATTAACAAATAATAACCAGATTCCTATTCTGAAAATTTTTGCATTTTAAATCAGATTATCCAGGTCTGTACTAACAAAAAATTATAAATTTAAATAAAAAATTACTATTAAATATTATTTAATTATAAACCAGAAAAGGTAACTGTGTAAAGGTTGTACCTAAGAACTACGGTCATCCGAGTTCCACCTTATTGTCCTGGTATATACACTAACTATTTTTTCAAAATTTTTAAGCCATTTTAAACTAATTCTAAAAATTACTGCTTTTAAAGTGAAACTAGCTGGATACCCGGCTTCGCCTGGGTCTCATTAAAATAAAATACTTTGCCTTTGTCTGAAGTATTTTGATTTTGCAGGGTTGCTTTACCCGAGCTTTTCTTCTTCAGTATTTTAGAACGGTTTCCAGTCTTGTTTCCCCGTTGTCCTTTGGTTGCCATAACTTGATTTATTTCGTTAAATATGATGCTATTCCAAGTTCTATTGAAAATTAAATTCGTTTATTAATTAATTAACGGTTCGTTAATCCATTCATGCGCGTCCGCAATTTTCACTTTTCTTTTAAATTAAGTTTTTTGGTTCCGGTTTTAGCGGAAAACCTCTTTAGGGTCCTAGAGAGTAACTGCAAAATTTGGTTGGGATCGGTCGAACGGTCTAGGAGTCTATAAGGAACAAACATACAAACCCACATACCTCCATTTTTATATATTATGATTTACCCGAGCTTTTCTTCTTCAGTATTTTCGAACGGTTTCCAGTCTTGCTTCCGTTGTCCTTTGATTATTTGGTTGGTTGCTATAACTTGATTTATTTTTACGAAATGAAATCACTTATAATAGTGTAGGTACTGAATGTGAATATACCAACGTAAAATTACCATAGGTATATCAATTACAGGTATTGGCGATGGAAATCTCGTTCCATTCATGCGCGTCCGCAATTTTTCACTTTTTTTTTAAATTAAGCTTTTCGGTCCCGGTTTTTAGCGGAAAACCTCTTTAGGGTCCTAGAGAGTAACTGTGCAAAATTTGGTTGGGATCGGTCGAACGGTCTAGGAGTCTATAAGGAACATACATACTATATAGATTACAGGTATTGGCGATGGGAATCTCGTTCCATTCATGCGTGTCCGCAAGTTTTCACTTTTTAAATTAAGCTTTTTGGTCCCGGTTTTTAGCGGAAAACCTCTTTAGGGTCCTAGAGAGTAACTGTGCAAAATTTGGTTGGGATCAGTCGAACGGTCTAGGAGCCTATACACACCCACCACACACATACATCCATTTTATATATTATATAGATTCATTTTTTCGCGATATCAAACTATTCATAGACTCATTCTTACAGAAAAATTTACGCTAACCTGAATTGCTGCTTAACCCACGAAGTGAATCCTACCTGTAATAAAAAAAATATCTTCAATTAATTTTCATGTTGAATGAAAAACATTCTTGCCAAATTACCTTTATCACTGTAGTCCTTTCGCCGTACCATGATATCTTCTTCATAATTCCATTCTAGTAAATGTCAGCAACGCACAAACCCGAACAATGTCACACTTTTTTAACGATTACGAATGAAAATTTTATAAGAAAACTTGATATTAACACTACTTTTTTCACTCAAATATTAAAAAAAATGATTCTCGATTGTTAATAAAGCTTCCATCAAGCTTTTCCACAAAGATTCGTACTCGACACATCACATGACCGCTCACGAAATAGAGAGAAATTTTTACTCACCTGAACTGCTGCTCAACCCACGAAGTGGACCCTACTGCAATAACAAAGAAATTATTTGTTAATTTTCATTACGGTTACAGGATTTTCATTAAATTACTTTTAGCGCTGATGTCCTTTTGTTTTACTCTTCTTGACCAAGATGATGGCTTCTCCATAATTTCTCTTCATAAATATAATTAAGTAGCAAACCCGCACGGTATCCGTTTTAACGTTGCGATAAAAAATTCCTTTAATGAACACTTGTTATTACTCAAATATTAAAACAAGATTAATTCGCGATTTTTAATGAAGCTTTCATTTAAGCTCCTCCACAACGATTCGTTCGCGACACATCACTTTTCGTTTTTCCCGATCGAGCATATCAATTGAACTTATCTGAAAAGAAAAAGTTTGTTTAATTAGGTATTTTCTGATTTAATACTTTGTAATCGAATTATTAAAAGTTTATTTTAATAGTTTATTTGTTTTGAAGTTATCAAGGATCAAACAATCATCCTTAAGGAAAACAAAAAGACCACCCTGTATATCCCATAATTCATAATCATAATGCTCAATAAAAATTGTTGTAAGTAAATTTGACATTTTATGCACATTAGATCATTTTTGAGAAAGTTTAATATGACGGATTCAAGTTTGGCGTAAGTTTTTTTTACTATCCTACCGTGGAATGTCTTGATCATTTGAGGAAATGTTCAAATGGAGGCAAAAATGGTATCAAACGTTTATTTAAAAATGACACCAAAATAATATTAGTTAGAAAGGAGGAGGAAATTCGTCAATGGTATTAGCTAAAACCGAAATTTGAGACTTTTAGTTCAAACCTAAATTATTTATTCGAAAATCACCTAAGGCGCTATTTATATTCTTTTACGAAAGTTTTATAATTTTTTGCTTTGCATAATTTTTTCTTATACTTCAAGCTTTGCATAGTTGACTAATAAACCACTTGCATAAGATATTTTGATGTTTTTTTTAGCAATTTAAATCATTATTCTCAAATAACAAGTGAAGGTAAAGTGAAAGTAATGATTTAGAAAATGTCCTTTGGTGAATTTCTGTCAATAGGCAATATTATTTGTTTATCAAAAATATTTGCTACGTTTTGCTTTGGCTGCTTCTTATAATAAACATTTCGTAACAATTAAACAGGAAGGGGTGCCAAAAGTGATCTAAGTCTTGGAGCAGAATGGGTAGGTGCTCCTTTGGCTTCCCGTAATGCACTACACTACTATATTTTGTTGCTTAATATTCTGAAGAATCCAAAAAATTTCTTAATCACCGCAATATTTAGCACTTGGTTTCTAGAATGGCCAAACAAATCTTTTTCAAGAAAACATACTGAATCACAGTAAACACAAAATATAAAAACAAGTTTCATTTTGTATGATTCATTCGTGAAATTCGTTCGTATGTAGAACAAAATTTAAAGACTTACCATTTTAACTGTTGAAACTGGGGAGGAATCCAAAATTTTTATTTCGGTGGCTTCAGTCTCGAAGAATGCACTGCAACTTCCTGCGCGTACTTATTTTGTCTTCTGGCTTTCAAAATAGTCATTAGGTAAATATCTGCAATACAAAAAATTAATTATGTTTTTGTAACAACATCGCACAAAAATCAAACAACTATGTTTTTGTTAAATACCTTAAAAGGACCAAATTTAAGAGGAATAAACATCAACTTGACTATCAGCTAAAACAACGATTCTTCTACTTGTCGAATTTTGACAGACATTGAACACGTAGCACTTCTTACGTCAGACGTGGCAAAACCTCGAATTAAAAATTAGTAATAGAAAACTTACAAATGACAAAAAATATTAAACCCATCTGGTAATATTATTCCCAAATTACAGATAAACGTTTTGGGTTAGAAATCACTATCCATACAATATGGGAAGGTTGCAAAGTAAAAGTTTTCTTCAAATGATGCTTCTTCGAACACGATAATCAAGCTAATAATGACTATTTGGTAGGTCTGAATGACGCATTCGAATATAAATTTTTTTGTTTTTCAAGGTGTTCAAATTGATAATTTTTTTTAACGTAAGTATTTACATACAGTGTGGTCGTAAAAGTTTGGAACAAATTCGATAAAAAAGGACACGTCAACATTATTTTTTTAAATGTCACTTTTTCCTGCCATTATTATTTTTATTTATTTTATTAACAGTTATCAAGCAAAACTGTAGATATTGATCTTCTGTCAAGTTACACTGGAAAATGGAAACTCAGTTTCCACAAGAATTTAACTAAGGACTTTCAGCTTAATATTGGGGTCTCTAGCAGTGAGTTGTCAGTTTTTAAATGCCTCACTGTTTACGTTAAAAGTAAACTTCAAAAAGGAAGGACGATTTAGCTATGATTTATCTAGCGCTTTAGTTGGAACCCAGAATTCCAGAGTTATTAAATATTTATTTAAGGTTAGCACTGACCCCCCTCCCCATATGCATGTGTTTAATTACTCTGTTACTTGCGACCACGTTTTTAAATTCTTCAAATTATCGCGGCATTTGATTGTCATTAAAGTGGTTTCATTTACCACTTTGGCGTCTTCACTGCATGCGAACAAAAATCCGAACAAAGGACGGAATAATATTGGAGGTTATGTGCATATTTGAAAATATTTCAAAAAGAAATCGGGAATTGAATTCAAAGGAACTTAGAAATCTCTATTCAAATAATTTTTGGGGATCGATTCAATATTTTATTTGATTTTAAAATACGCGAAAAGCGTTTCCGGTTCTTGATCCACCTGCTCTGTATTGGACGAATAGTTGTTTCATTAAATTTGTATTTTATTATATTTTTAATTAAAAAAAAAATTAATAAAGTTTTTCGTGTTTTAAAAAAATTATCCCCATTTGTAATTTGCTGTAATAAAAAAATACAATTTAAAACGCGGATGACCGCAGTTCTTAAACTTCCTTCCATACAGCTACCTTTCTGGTTTACAATAATTTAATATTTTGTAATAATTTATTTTTGGTGGCAGTTAAAATACCCGAACTTTGATTTTGACGATTTTTAAAAAAAATTTTGAAAGATGAGAGCCTAACTAATACATTTAAAAAATAAGTTTTGAAAATATCGGCTTTAAAAGTTAGTGTGGAATGCAATTTTCTAATTGACTTTTTTGAAATTGTAACCCCGCCCATCAAACATTAAAAATTAAACTTTAGTAAATTTTATATTATTTATAATGTATTTTCTATAGGTAGCCGCCGCCTTCGGCGTCGCCCACTTGAAAAAATATCGGCGAGCGCGAAAAAACTTGAAATTTTGAATCCTTGACGCGATAGATGCGAGGAGCGATTGTGTTCCTCAGGTTGTGTGACGACCCAGGCACAACGAAGGACTGGGAACAGAGCGTATTCAATTATTACGTAATATTACGCAATAATTGTCATTTATGTATTTCTTATGTAAATTTGGTGAATTTGAAATGTAAACTGTGGGCTTAATATAGGACCTACCAAATTCATTATCACCTTAAAATTCTTGTAATAACGTTCTCTTTCATTTGGTGAAGCGATTTCTATAGGGAAAAGTGCACTTTAGAGTTCGGGAATATTAACTCTAGCCAATTTTTTATTTAAATTTATAATTTTTGCTTATCTGCAAGATTATCAAATAATCCGTCATTTTTTATTGTTTACATTTTGTTAGTGTAGTTTCGTGAAAGTTCGCTCTCTTGCATCTCTTGTAGTTTTGTTCATTTATTACCAACCCAAAAAGTAGACAACCAATAAAATAATCTCATAAACATTCGAAAATTATTATAACTCTGCGTTCTGATCTCAATTAATTTTTTGATTATTTTGAATTTTGCTAATTTGTTCGCGCGTTCGTCTGTTGAACTCCTGTTATATGATTGGCTCTTAATTGAAATATGCGGAAAACGGACTGGCAAAATGGAACCAGGTCATCAGGCTTCTTTACATACTGCGTATAGAAGACTAAAAAATAAGTGCTTTATTAAAATAAAAGTAGATTAGATTAAAAAAAATAATAATATAATTAAAAAACAAATTTATTTTAAATTGGAGGGGGGGGGGAATTTTTAAAAATTGTAAGAAAATTTTTAACACAAGTACATTATTTTAATGGAAATATGATAATATCAAGAGAGACTTTTTGAAGTTTTTTTTATTGATTGCGCATGCGATTTAGGCTTCTGTGCAAAGTATACGAAGAAACCTGTAAATTTGGCTCCATGCCCGTCCGTCCGCATATTTTAATTACGAGGCAATCATAATAACCTTGATCCGAAGTTAACTTCGGCGATTGGTTGATAATTTAATAATCAACTAATTACGGAATAGACGATCTTCTTCTTCTTCATGTGCCATATCCAGTCTCCCAGACGTTGGCGATTCAACTTGGCTGAAGCCAAGATGAATTTACCAGGGAGTATAATTCATGGGGTGGTTTCCCATTGCCTTCCCCATAGTCCACAGATCGATATTGGACTTTTTGATCGCAGGCAGTATATCTAACGCGAACAAGGTTCGAACCACGAGCTTACGCTTCGTAGTCGACTCGTGTATGCTTCACGCTAAACTGCTGATCAATAGACGATCGGATGAATGAATGGATTAACAAGATTCAAAAAACACAACAAACGAAAGTAACATTAAACAATGTTTTTTTTATTATTAAACATTTTCCTTATAATAAAATCTTCATCATCATAAATGGTTTTGCTCAGTATTTCGAGAGATTCCGGCAGATCCCTAGCTTCTGCAGCCTGTTTCTGTAGATTGAATATGAAAATTCAGACATGAGAAACGAGTTGCAGAAATTACCAAAAGAAAGGAAAAGAAATTTGTTCATCAAAGACAGCGAAAAGACAATGATTTTTAATGATGAAGAATTTTTAAATGAAAAAAAAAACAATTGGAAGGTTTCCCTCGAAAGTAGGTATGGGCAATGGTAATCTCGTTAATCTATCTATGCGCGTCTTTAATTCTCTTCTTTGATGCTCCCTTATCAAGTTTTGTTTGCCCAATCCCCGGTTTTACTGAAAAAGATTAGCAGGATCCTAAAGAGTAACTGTGCAAAATTTGGTTCACGTGGTCATTGGTTAATTAGTTCCAACTCACCAATACAAATTATCAATTTTCTAACTAAATTAACTTAAAATGAGTATTTTAAAATTGGCCTTTAATTATTAGGAGTGATCAAAGTCACCCCATGGAATCAAGTTATTTTTAATCACACTGCCTTGTTATTTGCACATAAAAATGGAATGGGTGGCTCCTATATACGACAAAGAGCTTGGAAAGAAATCCTTCAATTTTCTCTACTTTCTTAATTGTTTCACGACTCTCGTTTTTGTAAAATTAACTCGTGGACTTAACTTATTGTCTTGCCAAATGCGCCAGATTTGTATTGATTTCACAAGCCCTTCCTAATTACCTTTACCCCTAATGTCCTTTTAATTTTATAACCTTATAGCTTTTATAGAGCACCACAAGTTATTTCTTTGTATTTACTCTTTCTTACGTTCTTATACTTTACAAAGTCGCGACTAATTTCTTATTGTTAGTTTTCTATTTGCTAAATAAAAACAAAACCCAACTATGAATAGTCAAGTGGTTTCGTGCAAACATAAGGAAAATGTTTAAGCATACAACTGTATACTTACACAAAATAACAGTTGCATAAAATATGAAATTGTCAGTTAGCTCGATTCGTGCTATCAACTATTTGGTACAACTCAAGTAATTGTTGCTTCTCCTATTATTTCAAGTTTACGGTTTCATAATTTATTCGAATCATTTATATATTTCACAACCACTACAAATGTAATTTATTTTAAGTCAAGACATATTAGTTACCTGGTTAGTGTGTTCCAACTAATCTGCTAAATCAATTTCTTGATTTGAAACAGGTAACAAAAAATTAATATTGATTAACAAACCTATAAATTATTTTAACTTATACTTTTGGAAGTGTGTTTAAATTTCATAATTTCTAAATATAAACTTTGATTTGTTACTACTTATCAATCTGACAAATTGACAATTGACTAAATGTCAATTTTATTCGGTGCTCAGGGCTACATTACTCGAGGAAGTAGTGTGCTTAATATACGAGTAATACAGGGAGGAATCATAACAACATTATTTGTTGAAGTTTTGGAAACAAAGTTTGGGTAGTACTATGAGCTACAAGTTGCGATTATTTAGCATTATAATATCTGAAATTGCTATTGTTTAGCAACTTTTCGATGAACAGCTGCATCTGTTCTAATAAAAATCTCACGCAAATAATAGATTTGTTATCAAAATGTAACAGAAATGTTAGATATCAGAATGTTACCAACCGAGATATTGTTAATCTAGGAATAAGTTATTAGGGTATTGGGGAGTATTTGCAATTATTTGTAGGGAAAGAACTTTGTTTTAAAAGAGTGCTTTAGATAATATAATTTATCATTTAATCTGTGATGCGCATGAATGGACTAATGAAATTCTTAGCGAGCCCAAAATAACGAAATAAAAAAGTGTTAAATACAAAACCATAATATATATGTAATCCATAAAGCTTACTTTGTTTAGTATGAGTGACAGGAAACTAGCATGAGACCTTCACTTCCAATTTGGAGAAGGGTAGCTGCTCAATGCTTCCCATCAAAGTACGAACCGCGATTATGTAATTTGCTGAAATTAAAAAATAAAGTCAGTATTTGACGTGCCAACTACAAACTCTTCATATTTACTTCGACTATTAGAATACTTAGGTCAACATCATCATCACAAATTTTGGGAAAATAATACATTCCGGATATCCGTTACAAGTTTAGGAACTGTTTCTATCAAATCTAAAGTCTTAACTAACCTGCAAGTTTTTCTACTAAAACTAACATATAAATTCAAAGGCAAAATAGTGTACAACAGCCAAGGGTGAAATTTGCTGTATCTCTATGGTTACCGTATAACATATCGCAATTTAATAAAATTAATCTAGTTTACCTCGTATTCCAAACATCGCAAGTTTTAATCTACCTGCTGGCCATATTCTTATTAATATTTAGATCATATTACAAATTAATTTCTATTTCTTGTTTTTCAAATATAATATCCATTTACAATAACCAAAATGGCGTACATGCAAAATTTCGTGCAGCACAAAATGCAAAACTCCATGTATCTCATTTTTTATCCGTAAAAATTACCTAGAGAATTGAATAGAAGAGAAAAGCTATAAACAGTGTATTGGTATGTAAATAACTTCCTTTAAATCAAAGTTTTTTAGTTTTACGGAAATCCGTGACTGTTCTTACTAAAATTCGTCTACTGTAGTTCGATTATATTGTTGTACTTCTTTATGGTGATATATCACGACATCTTCCTAATTCGAGATTTAAATAATTGGAGAACAAATCTTTAATTTTAATTCAAATCGAATTGCAAAGTTTAATTTAAAAAAAAGTTACGATATTGCAGTGCTTTCCAGCAGACCCGAAATAAATAAATATTATAGAAAAATTTCTAATTTTATTGTTCATAGTTAATAATTATTATTGTTTTTAATAATAATAATTTGGATATTAATAATAGCTTTTGCCTTACAAACTCCTAATTTTTTGGCATACCCCCTGAGAAATCGAATCCAAATTTTACAACACAATACGGAAATCATTATTTTCAAAGCTTCAGGGAAAAGTAGATAAGTACATTTTTTAAATTTTTCAGAAACGAGAGTTTAAATTTGCGTAATTGCTACAAATCAGACCAGAACGAAAGGAAATTTTCAGTTTTAGATTTTAAGACAAAGAATTTAATCAAATTATATTATTTGTACACTACAGTATTCATTATGCAGGTCTCGTGGTTTGGCGATCACGTTACACTGGTGGTTCTCCAGGTTATGTAAATATTCAACCATATTACGATGGTCCTAGTTAGACTTCCGGGACGAAGTTAGAAATTTATTCTAACCGTCTCTTCTCGGAAGGCAATTTCTAACCACGGAAATCCGGTTTATAAAATCTTCTCAAAAATAAAATGTATTACATTTGCTGTGGATCGGATTCCACGCTAAACAGTAGGTCCCCTTTAAATATGATGGAAGTTGAACGCTCACCACAGACAGGAGAGAAAACCGCCAACGTACGGTATGTGCATGGCACCCAAAAAGGAAGATATTATAAATGAAGTAATAAATATTTTTTCTCTCAGTTCTACGAGTAGAAGAAATTTCTGTGGCGGGTACCATAAAAAAAATCTAAAAAAATTAGAAATACGGTAGGGAAAAAAGTAGTAAATGATATAGTTGAGGAATAGTGAAACAAAGAGTTCATCAAGTCATTTAATTTTTTGTTTGAACTTCTACAGCAAGAATGGGCTTAGTTATAGCTTTTTTTTGCAGATCGAAATTATTTCGAATGTGTCAAATTAATGTTGTTAAATTAAAGCGATAAGTCATTTAATTTTTCTTTCGAGTTTCTACAGCAAGAATGGGCTTAGTTAAGCTTTTTTTTGAAAATCGAAATTATGTCGGCTGTGTCAAATTTATGTTGTTAAATTATAGCAATAAGTCATTTAATTTTTCTTCCGATTTTATACAGCAAGAATGGGCTTAGTTAAGCTTTTTTTTGAAAATCGAAATTATGTCGGCTGTGTCAAATTTATGTTGTTAAATTATAGCGATAAGTCAGTTAATATTTCCTTTGACTTTCTACGGCAAGAATGGGCTTAGTTAAGGCTATTTTTTTGAAAGATTGAAATCATGTCGAAAGTGTCAATTTATATTGTCAAATTTTGGTAAATTAAAGCGATAAGTCATTTAATTTATCTTTTGACTTTGTACAGCAAAATTGACTTAGTTAAGACAAATTTTTTAAATCTATATTATGTCGGCTGTATCAAATTTATGGTGTTATATTAAAGCGATAAGTCATTTAAATTTTGCTTTGACTTTCTACAGCAAGAGGCTCTAAGTAATGAGCTTAGTTAAAGCTATTTTTTTTGAAAGATTGAAATCATATCGAAAGTATCACATTTATATTGTCAAATTTTAGTAAATTAAAGCGATAAGTTATTTAATTTATCCTTTGACTTTGTACAGCAAAAATTGACTTAGTTAAGGCTATTTTTTTTTAAATCTATATTATGTCGGCTGTTTCAAATTTATGGTGTTATATTAAAGCGATAAGTAATTTAATTTTTTCTTTGACTTTCTACAGCAAGAATGGGCTTAGTTAAGGCTATTTTTTTTGAAAAATCAAAACAATGTCGGCTGTGTCAAATTTATAGTGTAATATTAAAGCGATAAGTAATTTCATTTTTTTTTACTTTCTACAGCAAGAATGGGCTTAGTTAAGGCTATTTTTTGAAAATTCAAAATTATGTCGACTGCGTCAAATTTATGTTGAAAAATTATAACCATAAGACATTTAATTTTTCCTTTGAGTTTCTACAGCAAGAATGGGCTTAGTTAAGGCTATTTTTTGAAGAATTAAAATTATCTCTAATGTTCAAATTTAGATTGTTAAATTATAGTAATTTTATTTTTTTGAAAATCGAAATTATGTCTAATGTTCAAATTTAGATTGTTAAATTATGGAAAATTAAAGCGATAAGTAATTTAATTTTTTTTGACTTTCTACAGCAAGAATGGGCTTAGTTAAGGCTATTTTTTTTTGAAGAATTAAAATTATGTCTAATGTTCAAATTTAGATTATTAAATTATGGAAAATTAAAGCGATAGGTCATTTAATTTTTCCTTTGACTTTTTACAGCAAGAATGGGCTTAACTAAGGCTATTTTTTTTGAAAAATCGAAATTATGTCTAATGTTCAAATTTAGATTGTTAAATTATGGAAAATTAAAGCGATAGGTCATTTAATTTTTCCTTTGACTTTCTACAGCAAGAATGGGCTTAACTAAGGCTATTTTTTTAATCAAAATTATGTCTAATGTTCAAATTTAGATTGTTAAATTATGGTAAATTAAAGCGATAGGTCATTTAATTTTTCTTTGACTTTCTACAGCAAGAATGGGCTTAGTTAAGGCTATTTTTTTTGTGAAAAATCGAAATTATGTCGGCTGTGTCAAATTTATGGTATTAAATTAAAGCGATGAGTCAATTAATTTTTACTTTGATTGCCTACAGCAAGAATGGGCTTAACTAAGCTGTTTTATTTGAAAAATCGAAATTATGTCTAATGTTCAAATTTAGATTGTTAAATTGTGGTAAATTAAAGCGATAGGTCATTTAATTTTTCCTTTGACTTTCTACAGCAAGAATGGGCTTAACTAAGCTTTTTTTTGAAAAATCGAAATTATGTCTAATGTTCAAATTTAGATTGTTAAATTATGGAAAATTAAAGCGATAGGTCATTTAATTTTTCTTTGACTTTCTACAGCAAGAATGGGCTTAACGAAGGCTATTTTTTTGAAAAATCGAAATTATGTCTAATGTTCAAATTTAGATTGTTAAATTATGGAAAATTGAAGCGATACGTCATTTAATTTTTTTGACTTTCTACAGCAAGAATGGGCTTAACTAAGGCTATTTTTTTAAAATCGAAACTATGTCTAATGTTCAAATTTAGATTGTTAAATTATGGAAAATTAAAGCGATAGGTCATTTAATTTTTCCTTTGACTTTCTACAGCAAGAATAGGCTTAACTAAGGCTATATATTTTTTTAAATCAAAATTATGTCTAATGTTCAAATTTAGATTGATAAATTATGGTAAATTAAAGCGATAGGTCATTTAATTTTTCTTTGACTTTCTACAGCAAGAATGGGTTAGTTAAGGCTATTTTTTTTGTGAAAAATCGAAATTATATCGACTGTGTCAAATTTATGGTATTAAATTAAAGTGATGAGTCAATTAATTTTTACTTTGATTGTCTACAGCAAGAATGGGCTTAACTAAGACTATTTTTTTTGAAAAATCGAAATTATGTCTAATGTTCAAATTTAGATTGTTAAATTATGGTAAATTAAAGCGATAGGTCATTTAATTTTTCCTTTGACTTTCTACAGCTAGAATGGGCTTAGTTAAGGCTATTCTTTTCGAAAAATCGAAATTATGTCCGCTGTGTCAAATTTAGGTTGTTAAAGCGATGATTGAATTAATTTTTCCTTTGACTTTCTACAGCTTTCTGCAACTTTCTACAAAATCGAAATTATGTCGAATGTGTAAAATTTATGTTGTAAAATTATAACCATAAGGCATTTAATTTTTATTTGAGTTTCTACAGCAAGAATGGGCTTAGTTAAGGTTATTTTTCTTAAAGGATCAAAATTATGTCAAATGTTCAAATTTATATTGTCAAATTATTGTAAATTAAAGCGATAAGTCATTTCATTTTTCTTTTGACTTTCTACAGAAAAATTTACTTAGTTAAGGCTATTTTTTGCAAAATCGAAATTGTGTCGGCTGTGTCAAATGTGTTGTTAAAACATCTGTCAAAAAGTTGACATATCGTCGTCGATCTGTGAATAACTCCAATGTTACAAAAGTAAAATCTTCCAGGAGACGCCTAAAACTGCTTTTTATAACAAATATTTAATTTATATTTACAATTTCTTTTTTGTTTATTTATTCTGGTTACTTAGGTTTCTACATTGGGGCTATTACCAGCTATGCAGCGTATAATGTAGAATCACAATCAACCAAAACATAATTTTTGCCAAAATTGTCACATTGGAGATATTCACAAATCGACGACGATATTTTAGCTTTGGTAGTTGAAATAGCTATTTGAATCTTCGTTAAATATGAAAATTTTAAAAAAATTGCAAATATAAAAAATGTTTGGTTTCCTCACGTATACACAAATTAACATATTTTCTTAAAATTTTGTATTAAATTTCTGTTTGATTGTTTATAGTCTTACATGAAGGTATTGGAAAATTACTTTTTGGGAATTTCTTTTTATAAATTAGCGCAAATATTTGAGTAATTATGGATTTCATTCAGTTCCGAATTGTAAATATGTACCGATATTTTAAGTTGGTAAATACTATATCTTTTAATCTTTTTGCTTGGCTGTAAATACTTAAAAACAAAAATTATTATAATTCGCTATAATGTTTCCTTAGATAGTTTCGAAATCATCAGACACACTATAACTTGAAAAAACTTATAACTTAATTAAATTTTTGTATCTTTGAAATATTTAGAAAAACACAAACTGTAGGTAATTCCGTTAGCTCTAATTTTGATCGAAACGATATTTTGATATTTGCAAAAAACCGGTTTGCTTCATTTTTTTGAACATTGAAAAATCTTAACTCGATAGTTTTACCATTACAAAAATTTCAAGAAACCAAATTTCAGATAATTTTGTGTTTTAACTTTTGTCTTAACGTTTTTTTGATATTTGAAAACGTTTTCTTTATATTCACTCCCATCTTGTCCAAATAATGTAGAATAAGAAGCAAAACTTCTGGTGCACTATGGCCAAGGCATAATCCCTTACAAAAGGAAAATCTTGGTTTTCATAAAATGTGTGAAAATTTTGGGTGTAAATTAAGTTTTATCATTAAGAGACAAGTTATAGAATATCGCCCTACGGCATCAATAAACGTGTACAAAATTTCAATAATTTAGATTCCTTTGTTGTTTCAAATATTCGTCGCTATTTATATAAAAACTTTTAATATAAATTACGATGCACTTTTAAACAACAAAGTAATAAAAAAATTTAATTTAAACTGAAATCAAGAAAGTGCAATATATGATTTAAAACATATTTTAAATTTGAATGAAATGAGAAAATAAAGAGCGAACATTCCACTTCTGCAGGGAAAGAGTGCATACATAGCTTACTTGAACATTCCGTGCTGGCAGCTCCCCGACTCGAAATTTTTACTCTGTATTGTTCTCCATTTAAATTCAATATATTTGAAGGAATATCTCGTTTGATTTCTTTTCGACGAGAATTTTGTATCTACGAGTACAAAATAATTATTTTTGGTTTTTATATTTTCGACTTCAATTTATTTTTATATTTGTCATTTAGTTTTAACTCTCTAGTCGTTCGCTGGCATCCTTTTAACAAATATTTCCTCTTGATGAAAATTGAACAGATTGCCTTCTTTGTGAATGTATTTCATCAAATTTATTGGCACAGATACTGTCAAAACATATCAAGATAGAAAGCTATGTGCTCGAGAATTACATTATTTTTTGAAAATTTTCTTTAAAAAAATGTACTGGAATGGAAATTTGGCCTATTAATAAACACAAAGGAAATGTTATCACAACTTATTATAAACTCCAGTATTATTTAAGCGCATCCAACTAAAAGTCCAGATAATGCAGGTAAAATATTAAAACTAATTCATCCCTTGCAAGTTATGGAAATTGTGGATTTTTACGTAAATAGTTCTCTTTCGAATGTATAATTGTTTTGTATCTGAATTAATTTCAACGCTGATTATTTGCTTCTTTTACATTAAGTGATTTTGCCAAAGTTTAGCGCTTGTTCTTTTTCAAGCTCTTCAGGCGTAAGAGCTTTCAGTTCGACTTTGTTTTCATCTAATTGAAAGTTCATGATAACTACGAAAACCTGTTTAATTCTTTTCTAGTTTACTCACTTTCAATTCTCGGCAAGTTTTTAAATCTACGATGCTTTCAATTGTTACTGCAAAGTTTTCCGGTGTAGTGCGGTCGCTTTTCACATTTTTTCAAAGAGTAAATAGTTTTGCTAAACTTTTTAACATCATATTTAACTGCTTTAAACGCTTTGCTAATTTTTTAATCGCCATTTAAGCGTGGTTGGTGGTGTGAAAATAAAAATGAGCGTAATTTAAACTAAAATAATGCATCAAATATGACACAACAATTTGTATTCACTTATAAGGACATTATAATTTTTGTAACTTTTGAAAATCTTGAAATATTGCGTGTCTTTTTATGTTCTATAGTCACGAATGTGTGTGGTAAACAGTTAATTCAAAGCTAAAGTTACCATTATAAAAAAACCTATTGGAGTGTTCAAACTGAGCAACCATTAAGGTGGATCAAGACGAGGTACGGTAGAACTTTTTGTTATTTTTACTTTGTGGAAGTTTTACTTTTTGGAACAAAATAAATATTCTCAGGTTATCTGTAGCGTATTTGTCACATAACTTTTATTCGACATTTACTGCATGTATTGTGGGCACTTTTATCCAGGTTATAGCGTGCATTACTTGTTAGTGTATGTAAAGTATGTACACATAAATGCAGATTGCTCAATATGCACTAGAAAATGCTTCCAGTTCATGTAAATATTTTAATTACAAATGAGTATTAATGCCTTTCAGATTTTCTTTATGATAATGCACTCTAATATAATACCGGTGAATACTAAACCCCTATTCAGTAGAGGAGCAGCATGCTATTACTTCAACATAATTTATTTTTATTATTATTCATAAAAATTCGATACCATTTGCTCCACAACTACAACAGTGACGTTTAATTTATTACATTAACAACATACCTTTTATTTTTGGTAATTATTGTCCTACCGGTGACCCCGTTTGTTTTTTTTTCTAACAACATTTTTATTTTAATTTTGGAAATTTCATTTATTATGTGAATTATTTTTATTTTTAAAAACCCAACTACTATTTTATGGTTGATTATATCAGTAGACTATTCTATCTCTTCGGTGCATCATCTTTTATTATCTTATAGCATTCTTAATGTTCATTTTATATTTGCTCAAACTTAATCATTTTTTTTTGTTTAATAGATGGCATTTTAATGTCTCCCCGCTTTTGTGGTAATTTAAATTTTTATGTTCACATAAAAGACGTAATAATATTCACAGCTTCGGTGGAAAGAGCTCAACATTTTTATATCGGCAGTGTTATATTTATTTAAATGAATGTTATAAACTAAATTTTAAGAATTATTTACAAAATATATAATTAAGGTAGCAGAAGGCGCGGGAGATTAATTTTAGAGATCAAAAATGTTTAAACAATCTTAGTTTAATTAAAAAAAAATAAGGTTGTCCCCCGCGATAATTATTATTAATGTTTGCCCGGTCAACAAAAAGCTGAAAAATTCAATTGAAATTTAATTTATAAAATTTTCAAGTTCAAGCACTTTAACCAAAGAGTAAAATAATAATGAATTGAATACTTACTGGAAAATTGTTGATGATTATTTTTTTGTAAAATTTAAATAAAATTAATAAGTATTAAAAATGGACAATTTATAAGGAAGGCAAGGATTTTAAAAATTATAATTTCGAGAGAAATTTATCATTCTAAAATCAGTTACGTTGATTGAAAAGGGTTAATGTTAGATAATTTTTGAATGAATTAAATGTTTACCTTGCCGGTAAATAATTTTTAAAGTTGATTAAAACAAACCTTTAAAATTGATAAACGAAAAACACAGCGGTAGCAAAAATTATTTTAATTATAATCAAATTTTGATATAGTATTCATTTGGGGGGTATTGTAATGATTAATTTTGATAGGATATTAGGGTTAGGTCTGTTAATGAAAGCATTTACATTTATAAACTTAAATCTTCTAGCTAGACCACCAAGAACATAATTTAATGAATCAAGAAACTGTGCATAATTTGAAAATTAGTTAATTGCGTTAAGCTTCGAAAATTAATTTTTTCTTAAAATTAAGATCAAAAAGTGAAATCATGGCAAAAGCAGGAAGTTAGGAGTAAATCTATGGTTCATGCCAACAAAACATTATTAAAAACATGAAATGGATCATAGCAGTATTAGCCGGCGTCGTTTGTTGAAATTCATTCATTTAATAAAACTTTCATAAATAAAATGCAGAACTTCATAAATTTAATGAACTTTTTTATAAATACAGTGAATTTTTATTTATTGCTCGTTCAATTGTTTTATTGTTGGAACTCCATACAGAATTGGCAACAAAAATTGTTAAACAGAAGTCATAAGTCTGCATGTGTGAATGCAAAAGCCTGTTTTATTTTTATTCTACAATTGAATTTCTTCAAAGGCTCTAAAGATTACAGCAGTGTATCCAGGGCGACCAAGATTAGATCCACGGTTTCTCGTTTCTCAGCTTTACGGTATATGCTTTATGCTCGACAACTGCAGTTTAATATCATTAGAAGAGAAATTCAGATATGTCTCAATTATTATAATATTAATATATTAATACATAATACTTAGTCCTAAATTTAATGGTTCTAAAATTAATGTAAATAATTTTGTATATACAGAGTGAATTCAAAGTTTCTCCTAAGTGCGGCCTTCAAGCCGCACAACCTTGACAATCTAGCTAATATATCGCACTATTACAGTGATAGTAAGACAATCTAAATTTTTTATTGTATAATGTATCACTCAGGGGTGTTTTGTGCAATAAATTACCCAAGTTGTTAAAAATCCTACTCAAAGTAAAACATACTAAGAATACCTATAATTGTCGAATTTTAAACAATTTTAGTCAATTGCAATTTTCATCATTATAATACAGCGTTTATCTACCTGTAACATACATTTACAGCGAATTAACCAATTTATAAAATTACTCAAGTTCACTAAACTTGAAAATTATTAAATTTCTTATTAAAATATACAGTAAATTATTATGTTGATCAATATAATTTAATTGTAAATGTTTATTATTACTTGGTGAAATTATATGTTGTATAAAATATTTTAAAAGGTTTCAAGTTTAATGAAATTTGAAAAAAAATTATTGTTATTATTATTTTATTAAATTTCATTTGAATTGTAAAAAAAATAATAATAAAGTTTTTTCAAATTTCATTAAACTTGAAACCTTTAAAATATTTTATTCAATATAATTTTTTATACAATTTTATACATTATATTATATAGGATTAATTTATTATAAATTATCAAATTATCAAATTTTATAAATTATCAATTTATAAAATCAAAGTTATGATTTTTAGTAATTCTTTAATTAACTTTTTAATTATACTTATCAATTTATAAAATTAATTAAAAGTTCACTAAACTTGAAAATTATTAAATTTATTATTCAAATATACAATGAACTATTATATTTACCAATATAATGACTATAATTTAACTTTATAATTTACCAATTCATAAAATTAATTAAAAGTTTAGTAAAGGGTATAGCCGGATAAGCATGCAAAATCTGCCCCCAGCCATTTTTAAAAATCCATATCGCGGATCGATTTCTAACTAAAAAAAAATTTTTTCTGAAAATTTTAGATTTTAAGCCCAAGGGTTACGACGTAATTAAAAAAACGTGTTTTCAGTAATAATTTAATTGTAACTATTCTACTGAATATTTTTAACAAAAATTTATAAAAATTCAATAAAACTTTAAGTTACCATTTAGTTTTCTTGAGAATTAATTAAGGTCTTCAAGATTTCTGCGTAGAAATTACTATTTTTGAAAATTTTAGATTTCTGATTTAAACAAATTACCTAAACTGGGGGTCTGGGGTGTGAACACCCTCCAGTGCATAAATTTTGGAGTGCAGGTAGACATCACGTCACCATAGCAACGGCTAAGAAAAATATACTGTAGTTTTAATTTAGTTGTGATAAATATAAACTATTCAAAATGAAGTAAAAACGTTAAGTTACCGTTTTAGTTTTTGGGAAAGACGATAAATTCTATGGGGTATTCCCCTCGGGATCGATATTCTGGTTTATATTTATTTATCCCAGCTTATATTTATAAAAAATGAATAAATTCATTCAGCATATCTGCTTGGCCGTTGATAATATTGAAATTCTTCAAATATTACTTTGAAATTTTTAATTTACTTTTGATAAAACGGCACTGCCTATACGGAGTTTGGGGAGGAAGTGAAACACCCTCCAGTGTCTCGGCAGTGGAAAACAGAAAATTAAATGTATAAAAAGTAAGTAAAAGCTTTGTGATACCGTTTCACTTTTCTTGGGAATACTGAGATATCCTGGGGTATTACTGCTACTAAGGCACTGGAGGGTGTTCCACACCCCCCAGACCCCCCGGTTTAGACAGTTCGTTTTTATTAAAAGGAATTGAAGATTTCAGCATATCTGCTTGTTGCTAATTTTGAAAACTTCAGGCTTGTTGAAATCTGTAATTGGTTCTGATAAAACTGCACTGCGTAAACCGGGGGTCTGGGGTGTGGAACACCTCCAGTGCCTAGACAGCCGGATATAGAATATTAAATATTTAAAAATTAAGTAAAAGCTTTAGGATATCATTTTAGTTTCATTGAAAACGAGGAGTATCCTATATCTTGAATTCTCGAATAAAAAAGTAATATTTTACAAGTAAATCAAATATCTGAAGAAAATATTATAAAAAATCAATTTTATTTTTTTGAATATGTTCCACCAAATGGATCAAGTTGAAAATTTTACCGTATAATGAGGAGAAAAAAGGAGTTTTGTGAAAAATTCGTGAGTGACATATGAAAGGATCATATTTAAATATAACCACAAAACTTTTTATTTAAAAGAGGATGGTTATAAAATTCTAAAAAAATTACTTTTTAACGTCCCTTATCGACAATTCTTAGCAATAAAATTTTTGTTAAAAAATATTCAGTAGAATAGTTACAATAAAATAATTACTGAAAAACACGTTTTTTTTAAATTACGTCGTAACCTTTGGGGTTTAAAAACTAAAATGTTCAAAAAAAAAATGTTTTTTAGTTAGAAATCGATCCGCGATATTGATTTTTAAAAATCGCTGGAGGCAGATTTCATATGCTTATTCGGCTATACCCTTTGAAAATTCATAAACTTATTATATGTCGAATGAAATATTTTAAAAAATTTCAAGTTTAGTAAAATTTGAAAATTTTCCAACTTACATTTTAGTCCGTTTTCATTCAGTTAGGAATAGTTTAGCTGATGAGATCTTGAAATGACGAAACCACTTATGCGCAAGGGGGTCCTAGACTAAAATGTCCTAGAATGTCAATGGCAAACCACCGAAGTAATTTGCCAAGAGAACTTTTCAAAAATAACGTCTCGATGCATCTGCAGAGGCGAAAAGGCAATAAAGAAAGAATACCAATACAATAAATACACATGAGGATATTTATTCGGGTAACGTTTGGTACAAAGCATTATCGGTTTTCTATGTGTGCTGGGTGTAACAATTGCACTTCTGTTAAAATGGAAAATTGAAAAAGTTAACCTATTATTCACCTATTAGCTTTTTTGCACGTGGAAGCAAGTATAACTTCGGAATTCCACGTTAAATTGTAAGTACTTCCTGAGTTGTATTGAAAAAATCAGCTTAATGAATCCTCCTGTATAATAGAAATTTGGAAACCGAAATTAAAATTGAAGACTTGGATCATTTATCATTTTGGATTAAATAAATGATTCACATTCACAAATTGCAAGCAGCCAACGTAATTTGTATGCATAATTCATATATTGATTAATTTTATGGATTGGTTGAAAAAGTTAAGAAAAAAAGAAAACGTAGTATATTCAGTTATTTATTGTTGGAAAATAATTTTCTCGAACACTATTTGTTTTCTTATACAACATTTTTATTTATTATAAATATTATGGTCATATTTTCTTTCCAAGTGAGAGGTAATAAAAATTATTTAATTCTATTTCCTATTTAATCGCTTTTTAATTCCAAGTATTGATTAAATATTCTCGAATAATAACTCAATTTTCTCGAAATTGTCTGAATATCGCTCACTATTGCTTTTCTAAGTTAATTTCTTAGATATAAATTTGACATAGCATAAGTATAAGGGAAAACAAAAATTCTTCTTGTCAGATCAAATAATAATCGGTAAATTACAGATTGATGCTTCTTGTAAAGATGGATAATCCAAAAAAAAATTTTTTATTTACAACTTTTTTGAGTGATCTATCAATGTCCGAGACGTCAGGAATGCTATAACTTGGATTTTTAACTTTAGCGTACGGGGTGGTGCTAAGCAAAATTACAACTAGACCTTTATGGTATGAAAAGATTTAAACCGTAGATAACCAATCAGCAGTTATTCTCTATCTTATTACTTCGTTTCTCAGTTACTACATAAACTGCGGTCCTCATCGGTGCAATAATTGTAAGTTGTTCGTAACCTACGCGACGAAGCAAATCGACATAGAATTAAAGTGCAACTGAAATCCCACTTGTTTGTACTTTAATTAGTCGTTTAAATTTCCGTGCAACGACTGGGAGATTTTAAATTACTTAAATGTAGAAGCAACGACATTAAAATTAAATGAAAACATATTTATGCAAACAATAGCGTTATTCAAAATTTCTGCAAACCGAAAGGAAATTGAATACTAATGTGTCGATTTTGATCACAATCTTGGAACGTTTGAAGTTTCGTTTAAATATAATTCTTGATTTTTATTGGATACTTGATTGAAAAGAATACTTAGATTCACTCCATTAGTCTGTACAAATACCATGTTCAATACCAAATGTAAGGAGGTTTTGTTATACTTAAGAAACCATCCTGTTATCGGCAGACTTTAAAATCGTTTTTAATTGAAGTTGGTGCCGTCGACCCTTAAAGTAATAAAAGTTGCTATTTTTAACTTGGGAACAAACGCTAGATAAAGGTTTTGTTTTGTTGGTTCATCTTTTATGAGTAAATATCTAAAATTTGCATAACCTTAGTAAATGTGGCATACTTGCAGTTTTCTTTGCGACAATTTTCCGACTCCACTTGACGATTATAAAGCACAAGCATCCATACATAAAATTTTTAAGAATATTTTAAAGTCCCATATACTTGAGATTATTTACATAAGAATCCGATGTTTTGTTCGCAATAACGTGGAACTAACGCAGCGGAAGTTGGATTCTGAAACTTAAATCTAATAGAGCGAATCCATCAGTAGTGGGATTCTGTTCAGCAATTGGAAATCGGTACAAAAACCACACCAAAATGTAAATTTATTTCGTAGGGTGTTCTATATCGCATCTGTTACATAATCAAACTCTTAAGAGGATTCATTTTTATTGCCTAAATTTTTTTTGTTATGTGTTACTTAGTAACATCGCGAATAAAAAATGAGTCGACTAAAGGAAAAGTTTTCCATTTCCTTTGACGTTTCTTGGTTTGCCTCCGTTTAATTTTAGTTTTGTTAAGTACACAAAATGTGTGTATCTGCATAATTTTCAATTCTAAATATTTATTTAAGAGAATAAATATGAAATTTAAATGTTGATGAGGCCTGTATATTCTGTAAAAATAAAATTTGTTTTGCAGACACATAGAATCTCGATGCTTTTGTTACCGTAAAGTTTCTTCGTGGCTTTCTTGTATTTTCCGTTATCCTTATAAATTTCAGCCTACTCAAATAGTCATTATTTAATATATGAAATGGAATTTGTGCGATCGATTTTTACCAATGACAGGTAGGTAAATACAATAAGAGAGCTTTAATACCTGGAAGTTATAATTTATGGCGATACTTTATTGAGTATTATAATTCAACTAATTGTACGACAAACAGTGCTAAGTTTGAATGGGAACGAAGTGTCTTCCCAATTTATGTGATATAAAAATTTATTTTTATGTGAAATATGTTGGGGAGATAATAAATATTCATAAAAATGTAAGTGCTGTCTTATCAAGCGATTCGTGTTAACTGTAGGCTGGAGTAAATAGAATTAGCGATAATATGGGAAGCGTAGCAGCTGGTGAGCAGAGCTTGAGCTTACACTATGCTAGAATAATAAAATGTCAAAATAATGAATATTACACTCCATTAGGAATAGTTGCTTTTTGAAAACTATATCATCAGCAAAAGTGGAATCAAAATTTAACGCTGCATTTCGAGTGTTTAACGAAAGGAAACCGAACTTGTGTAATATTTAGTATTTTTAGATGAAAGTAAATGACTGGTCTTAACATAAATCTTTTTCTAATCCTCACATTTTTCACTTTAACGGGAACTCGCCGAGAAAAATATGAGTTTTTAGTTTCTAAGCTTTAGTCCAGTTCGAAAAATGACCGTACCTAAAATTTTGCTCTGGGATTAGAACTAATGGCTTCTTTTTCTAAATGAAACAAATTATTTTATTTTGCTTTGTCATTAATTTAGATTTGCGCCTATTACCAACAAAACCTAAACTGTAAGCCCAATAACTCCATTAGAGCTGAGTGGAGGAAATCAAACATCTGAATTCGATATGCAACCAAGAATGCCGGTAATAAACGACGACGTAAATAATTTTCTATAAACTCGATGCATAAATATATTATGGAAGGTTTAAAATCTTCTCGAATTTTTTTGTACGCTCATTTTTTCTTGCGAGGAAGCAAGAAGCGTAAACTTGGAACGTAAAAAATTAATGGTCATTACTACAAGAACAACAAAAGAACCGTTATTAATTACACAAAATTGTGCAGGAATTGTAAATTATCATCTGAAAGGGTGTAATATTAATTACGCCTTTTTTAATCTTTTGTTCGCAAGAAGTTGTTTGTTAACTAATTATGCATTAACAAGATAACTTGGAAGCACAATTTCATTATTAAAAAAGTATTTGAGAGAAAATGATCGTCGATTGATCCACGACTCAATTATAAGACATATTTTACGTGAACAAAAAATTGAACTTATTTTTCACGAACTGATTGCTTTAAATTTTATGATCTCAAATTTGCGATTTATTTCGAGCAATATAAAAAGAAATTGAGTAACGTAAGAAATACAAATTTTATTTCGGCATTGGTCGATAGGCTTTACATCATAATTTAACTCATTTTACAAACTTTGCACACACATTGGAAGTATTTTATTGTAAAATAAATTCAAAAATGTATTTATGAGTTGCAATTACGTCAAAATAACTAAAAAAGGATTTGCAAAACGGTTCGAGCCAATTTTTAATAATTTTAAAGTAATGTATTGACTATCGAGTCATGTTGCCGCTATCCTGGGTCCAAAGAGCTTCCAATAAAAGCGATTTCATGATTGACTGCTTCAATGGGATTGAAAATCGAGATGATTATTTTAATATCACACTATGCCCACATTGCACATTATTGACAATTACGCTCTTGACGTTAGTGTTCAATATGATCAATTTAATTGAAAGCGTATTTTTTAGAAAATTAGTTTCACGATTTTTACCATTTATTATCTCAAACAGGCAACAGAACTTCAGTATTGTGTAAACTTACTGCCTAATTAATTTAAAAAAATGAAATCGAATATTTGCTGTATTCAACTTGAAGATACTTTCATTTTATTTTTTGCTTAATTAAAACTCTGTCTGAGAAATCTGTTTTGAACCATTATTAATGATTTGAGTTCTAATTAAGACTAATTTTCTTTTGAAACGTTCGTTTAATGGCATTGTTATAAATTTGCATTGACATATTTGAATTCTATCGGAAAGTTTTAATTTATTCCTAACCAGATCGAGAAGAACCAAAACCCGCACTGTCCTGTCACTTGTCCTTTAGTAATTATTGCTATTCCGCCACTGACCTGTCAATTTGACATCCATTACTGTTTTTGATTGTAACTTACTTTTGATTGGCTATATAAACTAGATTGTCTAAGTTGTGTGGCCTAAAGACCGCACTGAAT
The DNA here is from genome assembly GCA_036346125.1 of Lycocerus yunnanus. NCBI lineage: Eukaryota > Metazoa > Arthropoda > Insecta > Coleoptera > Cantharidae > Lycocerus > Lycocerus yunnanus. The sequence goes on along the minus strand of JARFIX010000011.1, from coordinate 2,368,404 downwards.
TGTAACTCTATGTTATAGTCACCTTTGGTTGATAAGTAAAAATTTAGGCCAGGGAACGAGCGTTACGAATAGAAGTGGCTTGTTATATAATCTTAGCAGATGAATCTGTCAAGTATATCTTGGTTTCGGCACCGGCAGCTTGTCTTCTACAATTTGCTATTGTCTATCAAACGTCAAAGGCTACAATGCGTTTTAACATTAAAACACATGCTGCAAGTCAAATTGAGATTTTTAGAATTTTGTGAATTTATTTAGTTTTTAACCTACACCTTGTTCATTGTTTTCGTAATTTATGTGAAAACGGTTGGTTTTACAAAAAATATTAGACCAACGTTGTAGCCCGTTAAATTTCGTATCCGGTTTGTGCCGTTAGTTTTTTCTAAGACGTTTCGTTTAAAAGATACGGGTTAGCAAGAAAAGTAAAAAAATAAAACTCGGGAATTTTTGACATTTTTTCCTTAATTTAATTCATAACTCGAAATCTGTTGATTCTAGGCGATAAGGGGTTATAACATAATTTGTAGATATTTAAATGCTCTATAGAAAAGCTCTAATCCATTAAACCCAAAAATCAAAATATCGGTGCAATGGCCGCTTGAAATCATAAATTGATAAAATTGCTTTAAACTGAGGTACCCCCAAGGGTTTGGATTTGGACAAAATTTTATTTAAAAATATGTCTTAGAAAAGTGTCCTATCACCACCCAATAGGTTCTCCACGGTCACGGGACACCCTGTATATATAAATATTTTAAAAATTACAAGTTGAGTAAAATTTGAAAATTTTCCAACTTACATTTTAGTCTTGTACATAAGTGGTTTTGTCTTTTCAAGATCTCATCAGCTCAACTATCCCTAATGGAATAAAATGGACTAAAATGTAAGTTAGAAAATTTTCAAATTTTACTAAACTTGAAATTTTTTAAAAATATTTCATCCGACATATAATAAGTTTAATAATTGACGTTTTGCTGAAGATTTAAAGGGTTTCCATAGCAATTTGATGAGATTTAATAGCTACATAGGAGTAAGAAACCAGATGTACTATTTCGATGTCTTCTTCTGGTGTAAGCACACTCTCAAAAAAATTAAGCCGCGTATCGTAAGTATCGGGTTTTTCAACAATTTAGTATTTAAAGAAAACACAAAATAATGGAGATATTAGGCTGAAATTTATTCTAGGTGTTAAATTTAAGTATGGAATTCTATCTCGTTTATATAACCACCGCGAGCACGTTTACAGCTATCAATTCTTTGGAACCCATTTTCACCACTCTTCCACACATATCGGTCAAAAGGTTGGCAATTTCGCATTCGATATTGTTTCTGAGCTCCTCTAACGTTGTAGGTTTATTGGCATAAACCAACGATTTAACGTAACCCCATAAAAATAAATCCAAGGGCGTTAAATCGCATGAGCGAGGTGGCCATTCGACCGGACCAATTCTCGAAATTACACGATTACCGATCTTTCTCTTTATTAAATCAATTGTGTGACCAGCTGTGTGGCATGTAGCACCATCTTGTTGGAACTACATACATATCACTGATGTCAAGTCCATCTAATTCTGACCAAAAATAGTCTTTCCATATGGCACGATAACGAACTCCATTGACCGTAACATGGCGATCATTTTCATCGACGAAAATATACGGCCCAATCACACCTCCGGCATGAAATCCACACCATAGAGTTACTTTTTGTGGATACAATGAAGTCTCTTGAAGCACATATTGGTTAGTTGTTGTCCAATAACGCATATTTTGCTTATTAAGCCAAAAGTGAGCTTCATCGCTAAATATTGGATGAAATTCAGCATTTTCTTCAAACTTTTGCAGAGCCCAATCGGAGAAGTTTCATCGTTTTAAATGATCAATAGGCTTCAGTTCTTGAGTTAATTTGATCTTGTAAGGGTTAGACCAAGATTTTTACGCAAAATTCGGCACAATGTAGACCTAGAGATTTCCAACTCCTGTGAACGGAGTGGAATCGACTGATTTAGCTCGTTTTAAACTGAAGCACTTATGGCTGCGATATTTTCGACACTTCAACTGGTGCGTGGTATCACTGACACAGGAACATCACACAGTGGATATGTTGACTCGAATTTATAGACCATGGCACGCACAGCCTGTCTGGTGGAACGATTATTACGCCCGAAAATTAGAGTAAGTGCTCTTAAAGTTGCGACCATCGACTTAGAATTTCGGCAGTACTTTTTAATTATTTCTAAACGTTGCTCGTACGTGAACTTTGCCGTGATAAAAATACAAACCTTGACTGACGTTCTGACATTGACAGATCATAAAAAAAGTTTAGGAGTGCTTTTGTTCGGTTTAGGACATTTCTACATTCCTGTTTTGGCGCGAGAACATTTCAACGCGAAGATCAAAACTGAATAAAGCTTCTTCGTATACTGCGTTTGGAAGCCTAAAATTAGGTATTTTTGGGGTTGAAAATAGACCAAATTTGATTTTACTTAACTTAACCTAACCTAACACATGAAAATGCAATTGAAAAATTGAAGAGCTTATATTGCTTGAATTTATGTTCAAAATCAAAAATTAATTTGGAAATGAGAAGAAGTGCCAACCACAAGAATATTTAATTTTTTCATTTTGGTCTCTACGTCGAAATTTCTTGCATCGAAATGTATTGCCGTCGAAATAGCGTTAAAATTTTCCTGCGTCGAAACATCTCAATCTGTTAAATCTATCTATGTATCTGAATCGCAAATAAATTACGGAGGAGGACTCACTTTGTCAGGCCGTCTCTGTGCTTCGGAAGACACGTAAAGACGGTGGTCCTCTCACAAGATGCTGGCAACATCTTTGAGGTATTAATTGCTCAATTCTCTCGAGGGAACGGGTAAACGACGTAAGTCGTATCCTTACAAAAGGAAGCCCGAAATATATATATAAATATTTTAAAAAATTACAAGTTGAGTAAAATTTGAAAATTTTCCAACTTACATTTTAGTTTAGGACCCCCTTGCACATAAGTGGTTTCGTCTTTTTAAGATCTCGTCAGCTAAACTATCCCTAACGAAATGAAAACGGACTAAAATGTAGGTTAGAAAATTTTCAAATTTTACTAAACTTGTAATTTTTAAATATTTCATTCGACATATAATAAGTTTAATAATTTTCAAAGGGAATAACTGGATAAGTCTGTAAAATCTGCCCCCAGCGATTTTTAAAAATCAATATCGCGGATCGATTTCTAACTAAAAACCATTTTTTTCTGAAAATTTTAGCTTTTGAACCCCAAGGGTTACGACGTAAATAAAAAAACGTGTTTTTCAGTAATTATTTTATTGTAACTATTCTACTGAATATTTTTTAACAAAAATTTTATTGCTAATAATTGTCGATAAGGGACATTAAAAAGTAATTTTTTTTATAATTTTATAACCACCCTCTTTTTTTTAAATAAAAAAGTTTTTGTGGTTATATTTAAATATGTTCCTTTTGGATGTCACTCAGGAATTTTTCATAGAAAACTCCTTTCTTCCTCCTCATTATACGGTAAAAACTTGATCCACTTGGTGAAACATGTTCAAAAAAAATAAAATTGATTTTTTTTATAATATTTTCTTCAGATATTTGATTCACTTGTAAAATACTACTTTTTTTATTCAAGAATTTAAGATATAGAATGCCCTCCAGGATACTCCATCGTTTTCAATGAAACTAAAATGGTATCTTAAAGCTTTTACTTAATTTTTAAATATTTAATATTCTACCTCCGGCTGTTTAGACACTGGAGGGTGTTCCACACCCCCCAGACCCCCCGGTTTACGCAGTGCAGTTTTATCAGAAGCGAATTAAAGATTTCAACATGTCTGAAGTTTTTCAAAATTAGCAACAAGCAGATATGCTGAAATCTTTAATTCCTTTTAAATAAAAACGAACTGCCTAAACCGGGGGGTCTGGGGGGTGTGGAACACCCTCCAGTGCCTTAGCAGCAATAATACCCCCCAGGATATCTCATTATTCCCAAGAAAAGTAAACTTTTCTACTTTTTATACATTTAATTTTCTGTTTTCCACTGCCGAGGCAGTGGATGGTGTTTTACTTCTTCCCCAAACTCCGTATAGGCAGTGCCGTTTTATCAGAAGTGAATTGAAAATTTCGAAGTAATATTGGAAGCATTTCAATATTATCAACTTCTTATAAATTTCTTATAAATATAGGCTGGGATAAATAAATATAAACCAGAATATCGATCCCGAGGGGGAATACCCCATAAAATTTATCATCGGTCTCAAAATACTAAAACGGTAACTTAACGTTTTTACTTCGTTTTTGAATCCTTCTTCTCAGTCCGTTTACCCTAAAGAGGGTTTGGTGACTCTATTTTTTAGAGTTCTCGTGGCATTCTACCTCGGTGGTTTGCCATTGCCTGCCGAGGGAAGACGGTCAGAAAATTCTCACTCCGTCCGGATTTGAACCGGGGATCTCGGCTTAGCAGTTGACGCACTTAAGCGCTAGGCCGCGACCGTCTTCGTTTTTGAATAGTTTATATTTATTACAACTAAATTAAAAACTACAGTATATTTTTGCTTAGCCGTTGCTATGGTGACGTGATGTCTACCTGCACTTCAAAATTTATGCACTGGAGGGTGTTCCACACCCCCCAGACCCCCCGGTTTAGGTAATTTATTTAAATAGAAAATCTAAAATTTTCAAATTTCAAATTTTCATTTACTAGATGTCCTGAAGACCTTAATTAATTCTGAAGAAAACTAAAATGGTAACTTAAAGTTTTTATTTAATTTTTTAAAATTTTTATAAATTTTTGTTAAAAAATATTCAGTAGAATAGTTACAATAAAATAATTACTGAAAAACACGTTTTTTTATTACGTCGTAACCCTTGGGGTTTAAAAGCTAAAATTTTCAAAAAAATTTTTAGTTAGAAATCGATCCGCGATATGGATTTTTAAAAATCGCTGGGGACAGATTTTGCATGCTTATCCGGCTATGCCCTTTAGTAAACTTTTAATTAATTTTATGAATTGGTAAATTATAAAGTTATATTATAATCAATTATATTGGTAAATATAATAATTCATTGTATATTTTAATAATAAATTTAATAATTTTCAAGTTTAGTGAACTTTTAATTAATTTTATAAATAGATAAGTATAATTAAAAAGTTAATTAAATAATTAAAAATCATAACTTTGATTTTATAAATTGATAATTTATAAAATTTGATAATTTGATAATTTATAATAAATTAATAATTTATAAAATTGTATTTATAAAATTGTATCGCTTTATAAATCGATTTTATCGGTTAATGTTGGATAATATTGAATTCATCCTCACCGTAACCGTCTTATTTTTTAAATAAATATTTATAAAAACCTCAGGTCCGGAACTGTTACCACTGAAATTTAATACAAGAAAATTTTATTTGGATATTAATTATAATTGTGTATGCAGTATACAGAGTATTGGAAGTTGAAAATTATAATTTAATTTGCACCAACAAAATTTAACACAAAGTTTGAAGAGGGCAATGTTAAACATTGCTGAACATGTGACTATCAAATGTACATTTACGTAGCTCTTGAAGACTACAAAAATTAAGATTAAAATTGAAAGAGACAAATAATAACAAAAAATTAAGAAAATAACAAATAATGTTGACAATTTAAAATTAAAATTAAAAATAAAATAATGGAATAAATTAAAGGAAAACATATTAAGTTAAAAACAGAATTTAAAATTATCGGCCGAAAAAAAATAAATATTTAGAAATTTAGAAAATTAAATTTTTTTAAGTTGTTTGTTGCGTTCTGCTGTACATTCTGCTGTGAACTTCTTGGCCAACGCAACTAATTTGAACTCTCAATGTGATTTCTTAAATTTAATCCTAGTGAACTTGACAACTTTATTAAATATACCAGTGCCGTAGTCAAGTCTCTTTTTAGCGAAGGTACTCATAAAATTTAATTCACTTCAGATAAAAGTAAACTGTGTAGACCGACCGGGGGGAGGGTCTGCGGTTTAGATCGCCAGTATCGGAAGGCAGAACATTAAATGTTTAAAAATTATGCACAAGCTATATGATGACACTTCAGTTTTCTTGGGAATGGCGACATATACAGGAGGGGGGGGGAGTATTTCAGATTTAAGTAACTACTTCGTCTTATAGCACCATAAAAAGACTTAAGTACATGAAAAATTAAGTACATACCACAATAACACTGAAGTATCCTTTTTATGTAAGCAAAAATACTACAAGATGAAAACTTTTTAAGGTCAAGATGACCGTTTCGATAAAACGGAACGAAACAGAGACGGACGAAATCTGAACGGATCTAATCGGATCTGTTACAGATCAACAATGTGGCCACTACTTTAGAATACAACAAAATGGAAATTATGCAAAACTAAAAGTTTTAATATTTTATGTTCCTTTGTTCAAAAATGCAGATATGATAATTTAATTACATAAAATTTTCAACTGATGTAATCTCCGACTGCATAAAACTAAATTTTCTAGATGCTGGCAATTTGTCGCTACTTTTCCGTTTTACCTAATAGTTAAAATTTTATATTTTTCCGCCAGCGTACCTTAACTTCTGCGAACGCTTGACTAGGTTTTCTTTTAATCGATACATCAGACCATTTAATTAAGCTTGAAGATGAGAACAAAGACGTTCAAATTCAATTATAAGGTTATGCATCGTAAGACAACATTAAGTTTTGTAAGACGAAAACCTTTACGAGCAAATTTGCACTTCCTATGCTATAAGCTGTCTTTATTGTGGGGCGTCTCCCTTATCTGCAGCGTCCGAAACATAGTTGTAAAGTTGTTACGCTTCTCTTGTGCAGACGTCGTTTGCAGAATACCGCAATAACCATGTACATATGTTTTTGTCGCATAAGAGAACCAGCTAACGAGTGATTTTGTTCAAATTTATTCGAAGGAAAGTCTGGCAAGCAGAAGCTACCAATTTGAATTTTGAATCACCTACACAACTGCATCGGAATTTCCTTCCCGATTTATTTATTTATTTATTTACAAACAACAACAAAAGCTAAACTCAAAGTTTTTATAATGGTGTTAATTTCACCCTCAGTTCGCTGATCAAAATGGCAATTGGAGAAGATTTCTGAATTATTAATTTATAGTTTCGCACTCGGAGCTCTCACGTGCATAATTAATAATGCCCTAATAATTTAAAATCATATTTACAAAACAGATTAACACTTGTGAAAATTTGTGTTCGTTCCACAAGATGCACAATTCATGAACTATATACATTTCCCCCTGAATTATTTATTACCAGCTAGACCACTTTTCTACCCCTGGAAATCACACCCTTCATATTTTTAGGGATTCCAAGAACTGATAAATTAATAAACAGCGGTACGTTTTTCGGCATACGCGTGAATAATTCTTCGTGAAATCCATTGTCTTGAATATTACAAAATACTTTAAAATTTCCCTCGGGGAGTAAAATACCTATGAATTTTTGTGTTTTGATTCAATAAAAGTCAAAATCGTCTTGATACATAGTTTAATAGTCAAAAAAGTAAATTAATAGCCTGACCTAAACCATTATGCTATAAATCAGATCATATCATTATGGAATACGTTTTTTATTGCGTCCTAAAATTTTAATTGTGACTGCAAACAAGAAAAACAACGCTGAAAAAATGTATTGGCTCAAGTGTTATGTTTAAAATAAAAATAGCACTCGGGAAAGTTTGTAATTGCTGTCATACTGAAAAAAATTGTTAAACTCGCTAGAACGTATACACTTGTGACGTCACAAAATCTGAAATCCTAATAAAATCTAAAATGGTGTAATCTGAAATTCTAGATCCCAGGGTACAAATTCAAATGTTCATTTGAAGAGACGACGTATAGTTTAGATTTTGCTCAAGTGTCAGATCTCGTATCATGGAGGGTCGTAATTGCAATGCAACATTATTAAACTGCCAATTTTTACAGCAAATCCAGTCAAGTTCAAACTGAAATTCATTATTTAGCTTGTCCTTTTGTATACAGGGTGGTTTTTAATACTGTCATTAAGTAGTAATAAAAAAACAAAATAGCGTGTTTATAGTATCGACAGTTCGTGTCGGCGGTTTTAATATTCCAGTTCCAAAAACTTAGCCTGTAATTATTGAACGCAGTGAACATTTTTTTGTAAATCTTCCTTTGTCATAAAATTTATCGTTCTTTGAAGGTCCGGTCGGACTACGTGTCGTAATGTTAACCGAATTCTGGTCAAACTGTTCGAACTCAACTCAAACTTACTGCACTTAGGTTCTATGAATTGACCTATGATTAAAATTAGAAAAAACAAATAATATCTTAAGACAATGGTACCAACTTCGTAATTTAAATTTTAAATGCAGTATTAGTTTGCATAGTAATTGTTGTTTGTTATTGGATTTGAAAGATTTTTCCACCTTGAAATTATAATTATCTTGTCTACTAGAACATCAATATTTTTCAATTAACTAATAATTTGTCGCACACTATACAAAGAGTAGTTCTAATGAAGACACAACTCAGTATGCAGACTGTTTTATTCTGCAGTGCATAAATAATTTGTTTGTGGAGCTCATACTTTTTCTGGACGATCCAAGGACATCGGTCTGTTTTTCTAGGAAAAAGGTGACAGCATTAAGACCCCACAGTTGTTTCAACCGGATTGGTTAAACCAGACCATGACAGCCACCATTGAACAATCCTTCAGAACAACTAAATTGTCCTTGATCTTACAACAAATTCAAACTTTGATTTATAGCCGTTAAACTAGGATTGCTGAATTAATTCTAGACAATACATGTGCCATGCAAACTACACTTCTGAGAAACATACAGAATAAGGTTGAGTACATTTTGTACGTAATAGCATTGAAATGAAGTTGCTTATGTTTTTATGCTTATAGTCCTGACTTTAATCATGTTATTTTTAAGTTATACGATTTCAGAGGGGTTGGTAAAGATATCATTGCAATATATTAATATTTAATAAATTATAATATCAATTTCTTGAGTTTGTGTAATTGGTGCATGTGTACCAATTTTTCATATATATTTTGAATGTACTGACCCGATGATGATCTAAACCCTTAACGTGGAATTCAAACCCCGACATATATAAATTTTCTTTAAGAGCTACTGGGATTCAAATGCTTGTTCTTTACCTAAGTGTATTATCTTAAGACAGAATAAGCTAACACTCAACTCTACAGGACAACAGCACCTCAACTGACCGATTTTAAAACAAATTTAAACAATAAAATTAGAAGGTTTGCCATTTTTATGTCAGCGAAATACACCAATCATTTACTACATTCACCTCTGATATTATCTCTTAGCTCTCGAATTGTAGCTGATTTGGTGATGACAATCATATCCCCAGAGAAAAACATCCATGCTGTATAACAATTGGCTCCGTGCTGGTGAATCACATATCATCCAATTTCAAATTGTTTATTTCGTTAAAAAAATAGTTGTTTAGCACCCCATGATAGCGTACATCAGGATTGACAGTTTTATTGGTAGACATTTTAAACTGCACGAATTGACTGCTAGTGTTTGATTGAAATAATCAACGACATTTTGAGTTATAGTTTCTCGGTACTAGATATTCCCAAGAGGACCTTTTGTAAAAGTTTTCTATCGTTCTATTTTCTAGTCCTTACGGGAATAAATATATATTGTCATGTTTTTAATGTGTTTAACTTGAGTTTCAATTTTAGTTATTTGTTTAGGTACTTTAAAGTTTAACCAATTTTAACAAATTTTAACTTTAAATTTTGTTGCGATGCTCCGATTCTATAGTCAACCATTTATGTTATGAAAAATTATTTGTTTTCTGGTTATGGCAGATCATGAACGATTTCGTTGTAAGTAATTTGTAGTTAATTTGATTAAACTGGAATAAAAATTGATAATTTGGAGCAGAGGTGTATTTTTTTAAATTGAAACTATGAAAACAGAGATAGCGTTTCATAAAGATAAAAATGTGTTTTGGGTTAGAAATTTGGAATAAGAGAAAAGTCTAAAATTAATATTTGTTGTATAAAATATTTTAAAAAGTTTCAAGTTTAATGAAATTTGAAAAAATTTTATTTTTTTAAGTCCCGGTTTTACACTCCCAGACCTCCCAGTTTAAGTAATTTATTTTATTAAAACTGAATTAAATAATAAACATATCCCAAGTTTTATAAAATTAGCTATGGCCAAGTAAATGTGTTTAATTCATAATCGGACAATTAATCATAAACTGCATAATTATAAACTCCGTACCCCTTGGGGCAAATCTCTGCAATGGGAGATCTTCAGTTTAGTTCAGATAAAAAATCAACTACTCGATCCGGGGGATCTGGGGGAGTGTGGAACACCTTCCAGTGCTTCTGTAATGGGAGATTCTCGGTTTACTACTGATAAAAATAAACTACCCGATCCGGGGGGTCTGGGGGTGTGGAACACCCTCCAGTGCACAAATTTTGGAATGAAGTACATTGTAGAACATGCAGAACCCCCAGCCCCTCGGATCGAGTAGTTTATTTTTTATCGGAAGTAAACTGAAAATTTCCCGTTGCAGAGACACTGGAGGGTGTTCCACACCCCAGACCCCGGTTTAACTAATTTATTTTTATTTAAACTGAATTAAATATTTAAGCATATCCCAAGTTTTTTAAAATTAGCTATGCCCAAGTAAATGTGTTTAATTCATAATCTGACAATTAATCATAAACTGCATAATTATAAATTCCGCACATCCGTAATTCCGTAAATTCCGTTTGCATCTGATAAAAAACTACTTGATCCGGGGTCTGGGGGGTTTTGCATGTTCTGCAATGTTCTTCATTCCAAAATTTGTGCACTGGGGGGTGTGGAACACCCAGACCCTTCGGATCGAGTAGTTTATTTTTTATCAGAAATAAACTGAAAATCTCCCATTACAGAAGCACTGGAGGGTGTTCCACACCCCAGACCCCCGGATCCAGTAGTTAATTTTTTACCAGAAGTAAACTGAAGATATCCCGTTGCAGAGGCACTGGAGAGTGTTCCACGCCCCAGACCCCCGTAATCGAAACTTTATTTTTTATCAGAAATAAACTGAAAATATCCCATTACAGAAGCAACGGGAAATCCTCAGTTTACTTTACAGTTACAACATAAAAAATAAACCACTCGATTCGGGGGGTAGGGGATGTGGAACAACCTCCAGTGCTCAAATTGTTAAATCTCGGTAAGTCTCTGAAATATTGATGAAGTACGTGAAATATAATGAAGTATCGAAGAAGTAGGTGAAGTCCCGTGAATTACTGCTGAATTATATGAAGTACGAAGAAGTACGGAGAATTATGATGAAGTACGTGAAGTGTGAAGTTAATTATACACGATTTCCTCTAGCGGTTGACCCCTCGAGAAATTCAAAAGATAAATTACGGAAGTTGGGCGGACTGTATGCATATGTGAGAGTGCAACCGATCTAATTTATTTAAAATTTAAAATAAAATTAATTTTGAAATTAGTTTATAAAAGCAGGGTTAGAAATGTATCAAAAAATACAAATTTTGTGAATTACATTATTTAAATGATGCTGGAATCTCCAGCAAATGATCCTCCATCTGTTTGTGTACATGGTGGTGAATCAATTCACGTGCCATATAATTTTTAATGTTTAATTAATATTTCTCTTAATTATTTTATATTAAAGTAAAATTTCCAAAATTAACAGGTCAACTAAACAATAAAACGAAATTATTCGTAAGCTAATTCTTTTAGGGAAAAACTTTGTAGAAAAAAAAATACTGCATTTTTATTTGATTTTATTTTTTCTTAAAGGTAGAAACGGGTAACTTAAAAATTGCTATTTTACAAATTATTGAACTTTACCTTGCCATTTTTGAAATCAAACTCAATTATTTGATTTATTTAATTGACAAATAAAAATAATTAATTTTTATTTAAAAAATTGTAAGGCAAAGCTGATTATTTGTAAAATAGTAATTTTAAGTTTCCTGTTTTGGCATTTAGGAAAAATTAAAAGCAATAACAGCAGTTTTTTGCTAAGATAATTAGGAAAAAATATTAATTCAACTTTAACAATTTGGACGTATGCAGACTGCAGTGATGATCAGTATTAATCTTTTTTACAGAAAGATAAATTACGAGATTAAACCTTTGGTTAATACTGAATCCGGTGCAATCTACACATGTCAGATTATGGGATCTTTAACCATCGATTAAATCTACAGCAGTCCAAAAATTTAGATTCACCACCCTGTATAACGCAAATATAGTATTAATTCTATATTAATAGCGGCCTTCAGGCCGCACAAACTTGACAATTTCAGTATAAAATAATATATAATCATATTTAATATTTGATTCAATCACTATGATAAAAATCAAACGAATATGTGGGTTAACTAATAATTTATTGTTATCCTTTTCTATACACATGTAATATATATTATTTGCCCTATTAGATACGTTAGATTATGCGTGTCATATTTTGTTACCAGTAATTTTCAATTTAAATAATTAGTTACCGAAGTTAAATTGAGATGATTGTGACGCAATGCCCATTTTTCAATTATTGGCGAATTAGTGTTGACTGTCAAAGATTAGGTAGAATTGACTGGTTGCCATGTATTGTTTTCACTGTTTATTGCAGCTAACTTGATAAAGCACAAGCAGCGATAATGAGATTATAACTTACTGAAAATAGCTAATATTTGCGAAATGCTTGGTTTTCGGACCCAAATTAATTAAACTTTTTTTGCTCATTTCTATGTGCCATTAAAATTGCCTACGTCATTTTTTTAAACCTAAGTGATTTATACTACAATTAACATGTGTACGGAAATGCTTCGTTTGTGAGTTACGACCCTTTGAAGATTTTTCCTTCCGATGTCCTTTCAACGACCTTTATTATCCGATTGTTAATTTTTTGAATAGTAGTAAGTGCACAAAGCGAAGACAAATATAAAATTTGATGATTCGAACCTGTGACCTTTAGGATAGAAGATGTAAGCACACGATCCTTTTCAGTACCACGATGGCGATGTATACTACAAATTTCAGCTAATATTTGCAACATACTTCCTTGGGCGTATCAATATTTGAGGTTACCTCGTTGTGAAAATAAAATCTCTCGGGCAGACCAATAATGTAAACTTCTCGGACATCAGAAATAAAAAACTTGATATCGAAAAATACCTTGCGACTTGGCGAGAAGAGAAGAACAGCGTTTTGCCATTAGTCAAAAAGCGAAATTTTTGCGTTCTCAATTAAAAATGTTATTTAAATTAGATTCAAAATTAAATTTATTTTGTTTGATGAGAATTAATGCATGTCATATTCTGGATTACAAATTGTCTGTCGCATAAAACGAACACAGCTTAAAGTGCTTTAATTATTCAACACAAAACGTAATTTTCCTTAATTCAAATGTACGATCAGCACAATATAATTCAACAAGTGCAGATACACAAATTGTGAGATCTTTTAAGTAAGGCAATGACACTATTGATTCAAACAGATTGTTACTGGAGCTTTTAGGGGAAAATAAATTTATGAAAATTGATTTTCAGGTGGGATAAATTTAAGGATTGTTTTTGTGCTCTATTTTATACAAACCTCTCATTTAAATATAATTGTTTGCATGTTCTGGAAAGTCATTAATTTTATTTAAAGTTGCACATAATATATTAAAATACCTACAGGACGATTAAAATGTATGCGATGAATTTATAAATTGTGCAGTTTGATTTCAAGACCCACAACAATGGCAAGTTTCCTGAAATTCTGAAAATTTACGATTATGAGAGTTGTTGAGATACAACTTATAAGAGATGAAATTATAATCACTTCAAATGGGCTAGGGACTTTTGGCACACCCTTTATTACAGCAAGCCATTCCTTTTCATCACAATACAAACTGAAGGATCGTTCTTCCCAAAGGGTCCGGGATGATTATCATTAAAAGTTTATTTCGAAAATTTTATGAAAGTTTTCCATTTTGTGTACTTTTTAAGTTAAAATTTTAGGTTAGAAAATTGAGTAATAAACCCTTCACTTTTAAAATATTTAATTAAGACTTTATTACACTTGACAAGTTTAATGTAAACCGTAATATTTAGTCTTTGATGGAAAAACTAAAACAACGGGGTTAGTTGGTTGTTAATGAATATAATAATTTTATTGTGGCACAACATGGGAGAGAAACAAGGACAACGTCGTCGTTAAAGTGATTTAGGGCTGCGATTTAATTGAAGGTAACTATAGAAGGGAATTAATTTCGTTATATAAAATTTGCATTTCTAAATTTTTCTACTCCATCGTGAGATTGACGCATTGCTCTTATTAGTTCTCACTTGTGATATAATTAAGTAATTTCTCAATTGTCATTCTAAGTAGACATCACTTTAGGGAAAATGGGATGGGATATATGTATAATAGTACATAGTACATAAGTTATTTTGATTGCGTGGCAAAAGAACATTCATGGAAAATCGTCATCTAGTCTCAACACTCAATAGACATTACGCAAGCGTGCGTAATTACCTGATTATTAGACACCGTTGATTAGACTTCGTGTCGAATATTATATTTTATATTTCAGTCAAGAAAGCACGCATTGTAATTTACTAATTTTACAAATTCGACTACACTTTCATTAAACGAGCGAGAAAATCTATAGGATATACATATCACGATTTCAAATTGTTCTAACTTCTTTATAATAATAGAGTTACTTGAAGTTGGCAACATATCTCTCGATTTAACCTCAACAACCTTTTGGCAAGAGTAAAAGGACACTTTTTAAGTTTTACTAAAAACTTTAAATACATAAATCAATTTTATATAAAGTGGAAGGATGAAAACGTAATTTGCAACTAAAGACCACTTTGTGAGCCAAAATATTTTTTTTCCATTTTTTACGAAAAATATTCAATACCCTCCGAATCCATCCTGTTCAAATCAATTAAGCATTATTTCTACGAATATTGTATTGCCTTTTTGAATGAAATACTAATTTTACATACAAAATTTGTAACGTAATTACGTTTATACAAAATTGTTATCAAAGTGTTTTTTTTTCCATAAATTCAATTATCGTTTTTTTTTGTTTGTGTGTTGGTTTAGTTATAAATATTAAATTCAATTTTTTCCTGCCTACTCTTTTGAATCGTAATTTTTTTTATTTCGTTTTATATAACTAAATTTTACATTAAAAACCGATGTTATTGATTCTTACAAAATCCACCTTTGATAAACAAATAAATTCATTACGTATTTGATTCAATTACATTTCTCTCTTTTTGGCCTTGACGTTTTGCCAATTAGCCGAACTTATGCAAATACTAGCCAGCAAAGGCCGGCCGACCGGTTAACTGCTAGGCTGCGGCAGCAAATTGCTTAATTATCACGCGATCTACCCTTAAAATTTCAGATCTTATACAGGGTGCGCATTTTTGCAGGACGCAATTTTCATTTCAGGATAAGGCAATTCCATTAAGGCGGAAAGTTTTGCTTTTAATGAAGAAAGATTTTTTTGGTATACCAAAGCGAAATCTCAGCCAGCAAAAAATTGCTGAATGATATTTATTATTATTTATATAGTCAACAGTACGGGAACGAATTCAGGTAATAAATGGAAACGAAAGTGCAATGAGAGCAAAAGTTGGAAATAGAACAAATTTAATCTTCCAAGCTTAAGAAATAGTTCGTTTCAGCGAAGCTTCGACATTTGGGTTGACAGGTCGGTCAGGACACTAAGTAAGTGCTGATCGGGGTCAAAACTTTTTATCTGTTACAATGAGAGGCAGAATCTTTCTTGAACAATTTTATTCTTTAAAACCGTCAAATTTTGCTCACACGGGGTAACTTTGCACCATAAGTATAAGCTTTAGTGTCGTAATAAGAAAGAATGGAAATTTTAAGCTTTGGTTTGGGTGGATAACAAACAAAATAACTTTTCTATCAGCTGATGCAGTTCATGCGCCAACGGGGTCATGTTATTCCGTCATATTTTTTGGTGCAAAGTTACTTCTTGTGGGCAAACTCTGACGGTTTTACGGTACTTTCAACCAAAATTTAATCAGCTTTTAGACTCTTTTACCTTCTTTGAAGTATTCTAAGGTTTATATTAATGCGAGGGCCGGACGAAACCGAGTACGAAAGCTAGTATCTCTATAATGCACACTTTTACTTAATTTACTATAATTTTTACTATAATTTTAAATATAAAGAATAGCGTTTTTTTAAATGAAAAATCTGATATGCCCATGCCCATGACTTTACATTTATACTTTTTCTAAATATTAAAAAAAATAATTTTTAATAACAAAAAGAAAAAACTATTTTCATTAACGAATTTGAACCACAATCTAATCAGCTCTAAGTTTCAATACCAAGATACATTAATTGTTGAAATATTAAATAAAAATATTTAAAAAAAATTGTTTCCATGAACCAATTTCGACCAAAATCTGATCAACTCTAACTATTACTATAAAGATACGAAATCTCAAATTTGGTTTTGAAATAATTAGTTTTAGGAATATCAAATAAAAAGTAATATTAAAGAATAAGATTTAAAAAAAAATAGTTCCTATGAACCAAAATCTACTCAGTTGTAAGTCTGAATATTAGTTTCAATTAGTTTTAAGGTAGAATCATGAACTTAGAAGGTACCTCCTTTGTTAAAATGCCGAAAATGACATGCACTTAACAATATCAAAATGAATATTTAAAAAATAAAAATTGTTTCCATGAACTAATTTCAACCAAAATCTGATCAACTCTAACTCTTACTATAAAGATACGAAATCCCAAATTTTGTTTTGAAATAATTAGTTTTTGGAATATCAAATAAAAAGGATAAGATTTTAAAAAAATAAAAAAGTAGTTCCTATGAACCAAAATCTACTCAGTTGTAAGTCTGAATATTAGTTTCAATTAGTTTTTAAGGTAGAACCATGAACTTAGAAGGTAAGAACTGGTACCTCCTTTGTTAAAATGTCGAAAATGACATGCGCTTAACAATATCAAAATGAACTAAACCACCAGTTGGCGCGGCTTTACTGGAGTGATGCAAAATAAAAGAACATAACCATATATTTTTATTTAATTTAAAATAAGGGAAAGTTTAAAATTGTATCTGAAGTGTTTATTGGCTGTTATGTAAAGTTTAATTTTTTCTTTATTTTAAATCGGGGTTGACAACTGACCAAAACTGTGCATCAAATTTGCATTTACAAAATTTGCAATAATTTCAAAATTTGCAAACAATTTTAAAATTTGCAAACAATTGCAAAATTGCAAACATTTGCAAAATTTACACAAATATTTGCAAACAATTTCAGACATTTGCAAAGATTTACTGTCAATTGCAAAATTTACAGGCATTTGCAAAATTTACACCATTTGCAAAAATTTACAGACATTTGCAAACTTTGCAAACATTTGTAAAATGTGCACAAACTTACACAGATATTTGCAAACAATTTCAGACATTTGAAAGATTTACAATCTTTGCAAAGATTTACAGTCATTTGCAAAGATTTACAGCCATTGGCAAAAATTTACACATTTGCAAAATTTATAAACATTTGCAAAATTTGTAAAATTTACACAGATTTTTAAAACAAAGAATTTCAGACATTTAAAGAACATTTTGCAAAGATTTACATATGCAAATTTAGCATTTGCAAATTTACACATTTGCAAAATTTGTAAACATTTGCATAATTTGCAACACAGATATTTGCAAACAATTTCAGACATTTACAGAAATTTGAAAAGATTTACAAGATTTGCAAAGGAGTTGTAATAAGGCCACAATTTAATTTTGAAAATTGCTATTTTCCCATAGTGGTGGGAGATACCAGTCGCTCTTAAAGATCCGTCGCGTCAACTTTCAAAATTTTCGAGTTGGAGCCGCTTAAGGGATGTTTTTAATGAGTTTAGCACGTGTCAAAACCGCTCGAAGCGCCGTCCGAGCCCCGGAGGGGCGAGGGCGGTTGCGGAGAGTAGGTTTTGACAGTGCAACCACCTCAGAAACGAATTCACACAAAAAGTGATTTTTTTTCGAAAATTTGTTGTCCGATCACAAATTTAATTCTTTTTATTAGCTAATTACACCATTATCTATCATAATTAGTCGTGCAAACCGAGATTCTGGTATATTTACTGTCGCCACAACCTCTTTCAACTTTGGGGGCGGGGTTACAGTTCAAAAGAGCCAATGATAAAATTGCATTCCAAATTAACTTTAAAGCCGTTTTTTCAAAATTGTGTGCACCGACCGCAAATTTTATTTTTGTTGTATGCTAATTAGACCCTCTTCTTTCATAATCCGCTTCAAAATGGTAAAAATCCCGACCCGGGATTTCCAACCGTCACCTAAAACAAATATGCCAATAGAATTAATTCTGGCCTTGAGTACACCACCAAGCATCAAGGATACTATCGGTAAAGTACAGGTTCCAAACCTAACGTAAGAAGAAAAAACAATTGCACATCAGAAAGTATTGCTTAAGGTCTGTTACTGATGAGTTACATTTGATTTAAAGTAAAACTTAAGCATTCTTTGACAGCGCCAAATTTAATATTACAGAAATTTAAAATTAATTTTCCCGTTTGCATCGCACTATTTAAGAAAAAGTAAAGTTTCATAAAGTCGCACCCGCTAATAAAAACATTTGAATTTTACAATTTGTAAGAGTTTTTTTAAAGATTAACTTTTAAATAATAACTAAAGCATTAAATTTTTTTACATATTAAATTCCGTAAAAAACTAAAATAAGCCAATTGTTTAATGCCACGATTTGAGTTAACTAAGAATAACTATTTTGTAGTTTTTAAAATTTGATTTTAAGGTAAAAATATTGGTAAACAAATTAACCGGTTGGGGGTGCCTTTTTAAAGGTTTAGTGGGACATTTTGCTTTGGGGATGTTAGGCAAACATAAAAATTAGGTTATTAAAGAGCACTTACTGTTTTGGGAAATTAACAAATTAAAAAAACCAAATATAAATAAATTTTAAAAAAGGTTCGTTTTCTAATACCCATTATAAATTTAAATTTTAATTTAAAATAAGCAAAATTTAATTATTAATTTAGCTTATCGAATTGTATTTTTTTTTAAATTTAGTTTCACATTTCAAAAATGTCACAAATTTGCAAAAAATTTGCAAAATTTGCAAAATTTACAAACATTTTCAAAATTTGCAAAAATTTAACAGTATTTGCAAGAATTTCAGACATTTGCAAAAATTTACAGGCATTTTCAAAATTTACACATTTGCAAAGATTTACAGGCATTTACAAAAATTTACACACATTTGCAAAAATTTACACAGATATTTGCAAACAATTTCAGACATTTGCAAAGATTTACAGTCATTTTCAAAGATTTACAGTCATTTGCAAAGATTTACAGGCATTTGCAAAAATTTACACACATTTGCAAAAATTTACACAGATATTTGCAAACAATTTCAGACATTTGCAAAGATTTACAGTCATTTACAGACATTTACAATAATTTCCAGGCATTTGCAAAAATTTACACAGATATTTGCAAACAATTTCAGACATTTGCAAAGATTTACAGTCATTTTCAAAGATTTACAGAATTTGCAAAATTTACAGTCATTTGCAAAATTTACAAGAATTTGCAAACAATTTCAACATTTCAAAGATTTAACAGCATTTTCAAAATTTGCAATAATTTGAAGATTTCAAAGAATTTGAAATTTCAATTTACAACAATTTGTACAAAATTAACAGTGGTCAAACTTTCAATATTAAAATTTAAAATTTAAATCATTTACAAAATTATGTACATTTATACAGTGGTAACCTCTCTTTTAAAGTAGCAAAATGTTGGTTTTTTTTTTTTGTACATTAGTAAAGTGGTCAAGGTGTTTAGTTCATTTAATGGTAAGCTCATGGGCATCAAAAGGGCAAATCATCAAATGTCAGTTTTCTGACTAAATAATACTTTTTATATAAGTAAAAATTAAGATTTGCTCTTGGCCTAGTTGCGGATCAACTGCTAACAGAAGTTTCAGGCTTAATCCTGATTAACTTTTACCGTCGATTTATCGAAGCCTAGTTAAAGTTAAATGGGTTGTTTTTAAATTTTTGAAATAGGTCAAGTAGGCAGTTCTGTTATTCAGTTTTTTATCATATGTATAATAAAAGGTCAACATTTAATATAATGCCTTTGATTTCGCTCGAAAATCGTGTTAAGATAATTCAAATCCATTATGAAAATGGTCGATCCGTGAAGACTACATTTCGCAAAATTCGCGATATTTTTATTTGTAACGATCGTCCATCTGAGACTACAATTGCGAATTTAGTGCGAAAATTTGAGTCCACCGGTTCAGTAGTAAACGTAAGCACAAAAATATGTGCTCGTCCATGTCGTTCAATCGAAAATATTGCTGCAGTACGTGAAAGTGTCACAGAGGACCCAAATTTATCGGTTTCACGACGTTCTCAACAATTAGGCCTGTCCACAATGACCACATGGCGAATTTTACGGAAGGATTTAGCTCTAAAGCCTTATAAGATACAACTGGTACAAGAATTAAAGCCAGCAGATCATTCTCAACGTCTTAGATTTGCTGATTGGATCATTGAACGTGGTGCTTGTTTTCAGAAAAATCATCTTTTCGGACGAAGCACATTTTCACTTAAACGGGTATGTTAACAAGCAAAATTGTCGAATTTGGGCTTCTGAAAATCCAAAAGCAGTTGTTGAACAACCACTACATCCATCTCGTGTCACTGTATGGTGTGGTTTATGGGTAGGGGCATCATTGGTCCCTATTTTTTCGAAAATGAGGCTGGTGCTTTCGTTACTGTCAATGGAGTTCGCTATAGGGATATGGTAACCAATTTTTATGGCCTATTTTGGATGATATGGGTGTGGAAGACTTGTGGTTTCAACAGGATGGAGCTACGTGCCATACAGCGCGAGAAACAATCCAACTATTGAAAACTAAATTTAACGGGCGTTTAATTTCGCGAAAAGGTGACGTCAACTGGCCAGCAAGATCCTGTGATTTAACGCCATTGGACTTCTTTTGTGGGGCTATGTGAAAGATAATGTTTACGCGAATAATCCACAAACAATTTCAGAACTAAAACAAATATCGAAGCCGTCATCCGAGAAATAAGTTCGCAATTATGCAAAATGTATTCGAAAATTTTGTTAAAAGAATCGACGTCTGCAAACGTAGTCGTGGAGGACATTTACCGGATATTGTTTTCCATTCATAAATGTTCAAGCCCCTACAACATATTTCAGTAGAGAATTAGAAAATTTTCATACAAAATATGTGTTTCTTTTAAAATTTAAAACAAACCCCTGATTGGTAGACCCTTTAAAACAAATATGCCAATAGAATTAATTCTGGCCTGAAGTACACCACCAAGCATCAAGGATACTATCGGTAAAGTACAGGTTCCAAACCTAACGTAAGAAGAAAAACAATTGCATCAGAAAGTATTGCAGCATTCTTTGACAGCGCCAAATTTAATATTACAGAAATTTAAAATTAATTTTCCGTTTGCATTGCACTATTTAAGAAAAAGTAAAGTTTCATAAAGTCGCACCCGCTAATAAAAACATTTGAATTTTACAATATAAAAGCAAAAATAAATTAATTATTCTTACTTCAAAATACATATACTCGTAGTCGTTCATGAAGACGAACAAAATGCGAACGCTAAAAAATCTTATATTTGAGCACAATACTTAAGTTGCATGTGGAACAAACTTGAAAAAAATTCTTAAAGTTAAGATTTTTTAGCGCTCGCATTTTGTTCATTTTTACGAACGACTACGAGTATTGTTTTGACGTAAGAATTATAAATTATTGATACAAAATAATTCATTTATTGCTTTTATGTTGTATAATTCAAACATTTTTATTAGTGGTGCTACTTTCTGAAACTTCAACTTTTCTAAAATAGTGCGATGCAAACCGGCAAATTAATTAAAAGTTTTTAAATTTTTATAATATTAAATTTGGTGCTGTCAAAGAAAACTTAAGATTTACTTAAGTCAAATACGGTGCAACCGGGCATCTTGTCATAAAAAAATTAGTGTTGTGATTTTGTATATAAGATTATTATAAGTAAATGGCTGACAATAATGTTCAAGTTAGGTAAATTTTTCAAAATTTGTATAATTATTACTGAAGAAAATATTATCGGAGGATTTAACAGAGAAGATCTCGGTATTTGTCTTTAAAATTTCATTTCATTTACTCAAAACCTCCGAGAATTGTAGTTTTGACAATTAAAAATTTTGAACACTGCTCGATTTGCTAAAACTGCAATTCAGATTTTAGTCTCCGAGCCACGTACTTCGTGAACATTCAGACTGAACACAAAGTCGTAGTTACAAAATCATCGACCATGGGTTTTGGACCGATTGAAATAAGATGGGTTAATTCTATTCTTTCATAAAATTCTTCAACCAAAATGACTTTAGTTTAAAGATTTGTTTAAAATCTTCCAAAAGACAATGAAATTTGGTAAAATTTAATTTTTATTTTTTTTAAATACTAGAAAACAAAAATGACATTTATTTGATTTTAATTTTTCGCTTACTTTTAGTTATTAATTCAATTATATATGGTGGATTTTTATCCTTATTCAAAAATTATTAACTGATGAGATTTGGGAAAAATCAAAATATGTCTGTACAATAAACTAAGTATAAATATGCAACTGAAAAATTTATTAATTTGAAAAGAATTTTAACTTTAAAAGTTTTTTTGAAATACAAAATTTATCAATTTTTGAGAAGAGTTAAACCCAACTTCAATTCACCTTCATTCATCTACATTTTTACTTTTATGGTTATTTGTACCTGTAAAGTGTCAGCTTCCTCTCTGCTAGCTGCTATCTTTTTTCAACACTGAAGTTGGGTACACTTTAACGTCATTTCAAAGAACCATGTCAGAGAAGGGTGTTTTAAATATTTAAACTCGAAGGTTGCTTACATCAACTGAGAGTATTAGCAGCATTAGTATTTAAATTTTACTTCAAGGAGTCGAACCTGGTAATTTCAAGTCGATAGTCTAGAGCTTTACTTGACTAAAATTGTAGTCATTATTGGTACTGTACGTGTTTCGTTTTGGATGGACACCAAACTCTTTTGTTTTATTGTTATGGTGGCAATTATTAACCCAAGGGACCGCCGGCAGTATGTGTGTGCGGTGGTCATAAGAAGGGTTTTCCCCAAATTCGAACAATGTACTTTAGTATTCGCATTTGTTTGCGCTAACTGCTAAGACAATTTTAAACAAAGACTAATTTTAACTCATCTTTTTTTCCAAACCGGTCATTAATAATAATTATTATTAATAAGCTAATAATTACATTTTAATCGGCTTGTTATAATCCGATTATTTATACGATAAAACATTTATTTATTGCATTAATGTAATACATAACTGAGAATTGCATTTAAAATGATTTATTATTTCGAATTTCATAAAGACGTGGTCATTTCAAAACTGGTCAAGTATTATAGGGAAAGGAAACACTACATGACTGGAATAAATAAAGACGTTATGATTAATAATAGAGAAATTGAATGGTAAATAGTTATTATATTAATTTATTTTGAAAATAATCGCATGGGTAGGCAATAAGCTGTGTTTATATAGTAAATTGACTGTTAGCGAGAACATGTTTTATTTATGTTTTCGTTTTTATATTTTTAATCACATGTTAACACACTTGAATTAAACGTGATTAATCCTTATTTGTAGTACTTATACAGATATTTTGTCAATTTAATTCGTCCTAATTTTTGGTCAGTGGAATTTTATATTACATAAATCGTGATCCTCAAAATTTCGAAAAATTTTCAGGTTTTCTGAGGGTTACGCCAATTGGCCGATCAAATGTTAAACCAAACTATATTTATTTCGTCTTTATTCCTATTTAATCCTTAAGTAACGGACTAATGATTATTAAAATTGCAACTGCTGGGTTTTGTTGTTGACGGTCTCGTAGACACACACTTATAAAGTTGACAACTAAAGAACTTTTGTTGGATTGTAAGATTTTATTCTAAATAGAAAATTTAAAAGTTTTGTTTTAGTGTCATCTTAGTCTTACCTTCTTGTTTCTAAGCCCTAAAAAAGCTACTTTATCGTATAATAATTGGTCCCCTCGTCATGTTGGAGCTTACATTTTCAATTGTTTGCGGCGCTCTTTTTAAATGCCTGGCAAAAACTTTCCTTTTCAAGGAAAGAAGGAAGCTAATTATTGCAAAGCCAGGAAATTGAATTTAAAAAAATCAGCAACTGTTTTTGTGTGAACAATATCAGAAGTTTCGTCATGTGGTAGTTGGGGAAAATAGTACTTTAATTCTGCCTGTTAATGGGTCAAATATGTTGCCAAACATGGAAGTAGATGTTTATCACAAAACAGCGCAATTCACATGGTTCGTTTAGAAAGGAAAGGGTGTCCTAAATATAAGGTTTACAGCAGATGTTAAGAAGTCCTGGAAGACGCAAGTAGCTTAACGTCAAAAAGTAAGCTCCAATTTAAAGGAACTTATGCAAGAAATAATATAAAATGGTTTGACACTTCCAAAAGGAAATTTAAAATTATATAAAACACCAAATCAAAATACCTACATATAATCAAGTAGAACATGATGAGGGTTTGATAAGAAGAAAAAGATTAATTCTTGATACACAAGATGGAAGAGGAACGAAGTCTTTGGTTAAATTTGTATTTTAAACAAATCTTGATTTATTTCATAACTGAGAAGACCACTAAGGAGAATTGTACGCAATTTCCTAAGCTTGCTGATGTATGGTTCAAACCACGCTAGACTAAATAGAACGGCGAATCAATTAACATACACAGATAGCTGGAAGATTAAGATGTCAGACAGGTATTTCAAAAACATTTTAAACACTTAAAACATGTCATAACATAATTTAATTCTTGATGAAATAATAACGCTGCCGCCAGCTAAACCTTTGTCAGATAATAGAAATGTAGAGCGTCTGGCTTAAAAACAAAGTATTTTCATATACCACAATACCTGAAAGTACCTACTGAAACTTGAAAGAAGTTGTTTCAAATACTTCAATCAAATTTTGCAAACAAATACTTCTTGTTTTCTATTGTGTTTATATTTATTCTCGTTATGAACTTTTGGTAAAAATTACCCTAAACAGTACAAGTGAACTAAAAAGCAAAGTTTTCTCAGAGCTACAAAAATCTTAACTTATGAACCCCTTTGATAGCCAAAATTAAGCCTGCTGCTTTGGTTATTGTTTGAGTGGATGAACTTAAAAGCTAAATTAAGTCAATAAGATAGTATGTAGTGACACGATGACTTATTAGTTATAAAACCTTTTAAGGATGCTTTCAACCTTAGGGTGGATTAGCAACAACTCGAAAAGTGAGAATATTATTTATTCGTGATGATGAAAACGTGTAATTATATTTAACCAAGTTGTGGTTTACCATTTTGTGAAGGGTATTTAACACACATTTGAACAAACCGAATTGGACTATATTTACCGCTATATAAATTGATGTTTTATGTTTTTGATATAATTAAAAATTCTCGTTAACTTGCAGGAAGCAAAAGTGGAAGGGCATTGCGATTTTTACAACCATCAAAATGTACTTACTTCATGTATTCTAAAAAATTCCATCATTATAAATCCACCTATGTAGCTTAAATCTACGACCTCGGTTCGCCAACAACTCCGAGTATCTACCGTTAACATCAAGTAACGGGAAGTTTTTGTTGTTACGTAATATAAATGACACCCAACGTGGGGCCGATATATTATAGTGTTTGGTTGAAATAGCCACAAAACTAAACAAAATAGATTACGTAGCAATTTATTTTATAGCTTTCTTTGCAGTGAAATAAATAAAACAAATTTATTTATTCTTCATATAGGTATTACGTTCTTTTTCTTTTCACTTCAGAATCGACAAACGGGTCCCGACTCACCACTACTTTTATTGTTAGTTAAGGCTGATCTGATTTTCGTTTTTCACCCACCATTTCAATAAATACAAAATCTGTAGCAGTACGATTAAATATTCAGATTTTTCATAGCTTAACTGTTCCATTCTGTATCCATCAAATAAAAAAATATTAACGAAAACCACTGAAAAATAAACTTTTAAATTATTCAAATGGCCCCGACAACATTACAAATTACATTATCCAGAAACCTACCACAATAATAAATTTAACCCGCATAAAATATTCCCCGATGGAAAAATTGTGTAAATCGTCACCTTGCAATTAACATGCGTCGTCATTAAAAAATTATGAAGTTGACAAAAGCGTTGTAATTTACTTTTTAAAAGCAAACACAATGATTTGGGATAAGTAATTACTATTTGAACTAACAGCCAGGGTTTCATTTTAAAAAATTAAATAGTACTTATATATTATGTATGTATAATATATACAACGTCTAACTAATAAAAAAAATTTAATTCCCCATAAAATTGTCTATTTATAATATATACTGGTTGGCCAATTTTAAACCCAAACATAGAGAAATAATATGGTAAATCGGTTTTTTTTTTAAGTTTCTGCCATCTAAGATTTGACATTTTCTCGTTAAATCTTGTTTAAAATGCGTTATTGCGTGATTTCTTTTTAATTAAATTTAATATTAGCCCTGTTCCATAAATATTAATCATATAGAGTTTAATGAAAGAATAGGTAAACTGGTAGTATTTTTTTTATTCTTACAGTTCCATGGTCAAGATTTAGGGGAAGAGAGACTCTCAAAGGTTCAGAAAGACCTTTTCTGCGGAAGAAAATAAAAATCTAAATAATCATTTGTTAATAATATTCTGTTATTTGGCTGGAGAATATTCCATACCCCCCTTTTTTCCAGTCTGTGTAAGTTCGAGCGGCGCCCTTTTTCTAATTATTATTCCCGCTTTCCGTCCGAAATAAATACGTAGGGCCTAGGTTCAATTTCTGCTTATTGTCGGTTGATTAAAGTTTTTCAAAATTATAATTTTTTTTTTTATTATTCATACCGCAACATTAATCAATAGAAATTATTCGGCTACGTACTGATAAGTATAAACTGAACAAATCCCCAGATGGAACCCCAGGGTATTTTTGATATTATTTTCTACTGTTAATTTTGTTTATCAGAACCATTCAAGATTTGCCGTTCTTTATTGTTGGTTTTGCATTAAAAGGTTTTTATATTAATTACATATAATAAATAAATGTTTATAGGCCAGTCAGTAGAGAATCGAAATAAGGTGGTATGTTGCAAACGGTGGTGTAGAAGATTTTATTTTTATCTTGTATAAATAGGTACAAGCATGTGAAAAACAAAATGCTAACACGGGCGACCTCAGGAGAACTTTGGCACAAAGAACTTCAAAATTTTAGGACTTTTTAGTTTCTTGCATATAACTCTAAACCGTGGATCCTATCAAAACATTTGTGGTTTAACAAATTAAAGAGCGTTAAATTCTGCGTCGAATAAGTACCACAACTTAATAATTTGGTCAAGTGGTATGGTCAAAAACTACGGTCAAAAAACGACGATTTTTTCAAATTTTGTCAAAAACTGAGATATACGTATACGTGAGTGCGCGTCCGGCATCGATCGCGTGCACTAAATTCGTTGTAACTTTTAAACTAATTAATGAAATTGAGCATTCAAAAGCTCAAATGAAAGAAGAAACATGTAGCTATTGGACTATTATATTTTCTAATATAAAATGAATGTATATAAGAGTAGTAAATGTATATAGTTGGAACATACGGAGATATCCGATAAAATCGCTAAGAGCTCTACCATTTCTACAATTCTTAAAATAAAGATCTGAAATTTTCATAAATTACTCTAGAAGTAATGTATAAAAATATCCGATAAGTAAAAAATCTCAAAATTTAGTATTGAAGATGTATACTTCCAAAATTTCAAAATTTTGGGTAAGTAATAAAATCTGAAATGTATACCTAACTTTAACCACATATTACTCTTGCTTAAATCGCGTTATTGGATTTCTACAGGTGCGATTTTAAAGCTTGAAATGTGTACTTTAAGATGCTATAAGAGGATTTAGGTTAAAAGTAAATCAACCCTTTTATTTTACAGAAATAAAAATAAATTTTTTGCTCCAAAATTCGTTAAATTAGAGTACGTTAAACGTTAATAACTTTTATAAAAATTTATTTAACCTACCTAACTAGCATATATTATTAATAGGACTTAAAAATAAGTGAATTTAGTGTAAAAAATTTTAGAATATATAATAATAGCTCTTAGCGATTTTATCGGATATCTCCGTATGTTCCAATTATATACATATACTACTCTTATATACATTCATTTTTTATTTGAAAATATAATAATCCAATAGCTACATGTTTCTTCTTTCATTTGAGCTTTTGAATGCTCAATTTCATGAATTAGTTTAAAAGTTACAACGAATTTAGTGCAGCGCGATCGATGCCGGACGCGCATCACGTATACGTATATCTCAGTTTTGACAAAATTGAAAAATCGTCGTTTTTGACCGTAGTTTTCGACCATACCACTTGACCAAATTATTAAGTTGTGGTACTCATTTGACGCAGAATTTAATGCTCTTTAATTAGTTAAACCACAAATGTTTTGCTAGATCCACGGTTTAGAGTTATATGCAAAAACTAAAAACTCCTAAAATTTTGAAGTTCTTGGCTACCAAAAGTTCTCCGAGGTCGCCCGTGTTAGCATTTTGTTTTTCACATGCTTGTACCTATTTATACAAGATAAAATAAAATCTTCTACACCACCATTTGCAACATACAACGTTTACTGACTGGCCTATTATTAAATGTGAAAATATTTCAAGTATTAAATTTGACAATAAATTAGTAAATTTTTTCCACGCTTATTTAATCAATTGTATATGTGTACACTTATATTTCGTGCTTTGGCTACTTGTCAGATGAACCTGAATTGATAATTGAATTTTAAAAATTCAAATAATTATGAAAAAATGTATTTTTTAATTAACAATTATATGACTTAATAATACCTAATATTTTAATTTAATTACATGATGCTGAGGGTTATAAGTTTTTAAATATTTTCTTTACAATTTCAGTATTGCTGGGGGGGGGGGGGTACTCTACAACCCCTAGTTTGTTCAATTTAAATGTATTAGTACGAAACCGAATAATTGCTATTGTTTAAAGTTCTGTCTTTTTTGCAATATTTTTTTGTCAACCACAGATTTTAATAACGAGTTTTTTAAATTTCTTTTAACTTAAAACTAACTACACTCAAACCTGTTTTTGTGCGGGAAAAATCGCATATAAACAATAATTCCCCATATAAAAACTGCATAAAAACAGATTTTACTGTATAAGTACAGCCGGGGAGTTGAGCATTGACCAAAAATGTGTACACCAAATTTGCATTTACAATAACTTGCAAAAAATTGAAAACAATTGCAAATAATTTCCAAATTTGCAAACAACTCCAAATTTTGCAAAACATTTGCAAAAATTTACACAGTTATTTGCAAACTATTTCAGAAATTTACAGACATTTGCAAAGATTTACAGTCATTTCCAAAAATTTACAGGCATTTGTAAAAATTTACACACATTTGCAAAAATTTAAACACATTTACAAAATTTGCACTTATTTGCAAAATTTGCCAAACAATCGCAAAAATTTGCAAACAATTGCAAAAATTTACACAGTTATTTGCAAACTATTTCAGAAATTTACAGACATTTGCAAAAATTTACAGTCATTTCCAAAAATTTACAGGTATTTGTAAAATTTACACATTTACAAAATTTGCATTTATTTGCAAAATTTGCAAACAATTGCAAAAATTTGATAATAATTTCAAAATTTGAAAATAATTTGCAAATTTGCAAACAATTCAAATTTTCAAAACATTTGCAAAATTTACAGTTATTTGCAAACTATTTCAGAAATTTACAGACATTTGCAAGAATTTACAGTCATTTCAAAACTTACAGGCATTTGTAAAATGTACACATTTACAAAATTTGCGGGACGGTCAATAAACCCGAATTCGAATTTCACGATTTTTGAAGTGAATTATGATAGATGAGGGTCTAATTAGCGTATAAAGAAAATAAAATTTGCGGTCGGTTCACACAATTTTGAAAAAACGGCTTTAAAGTTAATTTGGGAATGCAATTTTATCATTGGCTCTTTTGAAATGTAACCCCGCCCTCAAAATTGAAAGAGGTTGTGGCGACTGTAAATATACCAGAATCTCGTTTTTACAACGAATTATGAAAGGTAATGGTGTAATTATGGGAAAATTGCAATTTTCAAAATTAAATTGTGGCCTTAACTATTACAACTCCGACAAGCTTGATCCTCACATTAAAGAGCTTGTATTTTTGCGTTCTTTGTTTGGTCAATCCATTTTATAGGGAAAAGTGTACTTTTGAGTTCGGGATTTTGACTCTACTCAAATTTGCACTTATTTGCAAAATTTGCAAACATTTGCAAAAATTTACACAGATATTGGCAAACAATTTCTGACATTTACAGAAATTTGCAAAGATTTACAATTATTTGCAAAAATTTACAGGCCTTTGCAAATATTTAGACACATTTGCAAAAATTTACATAGGTATTTTCAAACAATTTCAGACATTTACAGTCATTTACAAAGATTTACAAGCATTTTCCAAAATATACAGGCATTTTCAAAAATTTACACACATTTGCAAATATTTGCAAACAATTGCAGAAATTTGCTATCAATTGCAAATCATTTACAAAATTATGTACACAAAATATACTAAGTGGTCAAAGCGCCGAGTACAGCTTACAGCGTTAGTATACTAATACAATTTGGGTTGAGTTCAGTAACGGAGTTCGTAATTCAAACTTTTCTAAAGAAATGAGTGATGATCATGAAAGAGGACACAACTAGAAATATTTTAAATTACAGATGATTTAAAATTTTAGATCCTAACGGCCAAAAATTGTGATGCGATTGTTAAATAGGCTGTATTCGTATCCGTAGCCCCGCCTATCAAAAATTCTTCTTCTTCATCATTTGCTTCTTGTCAGAAGCGTCGTGACCCACTTGGCCGAAGGCAAGATGAATTTTCATGGGAGTATAATTCATGGTGGTTTCGTTCCTTCCCCATGGTCCACAGATTGATATTGACCTTTGATCACAGCAGTGTATCCGATTCGACTAGGACTTGAACCGCGGTCTACCGCTTTCCAGTCGGCCGATGTATGCTTTACGCTACCCTGCTGGTGTTTTATCAAAGATTAATGTGCTAAAAATAATTTTAATTTTGTAAATTTTATAATTACAATAATATAATTGCGAACACTCTCATTAATAATATTTTTGGGTCATAACAGCACTTAAAAATTGGAATCCTTGAGCCCCGGATCCGAGAGTCAACTGGTAGTTTGTCGAGTGGCTACGTGCACGGACTATCAACAACATGAGCAACCTGTCACGCAATAATATGCTCTCATAGGGAGCTATCAGTAGATTAGAAGTATAGCGGAGAATCGAAATCACCCCATAAATTATCCTTCCTGGTAAATTTATCTTCGCCAACGTGCGGGGGACCGAATATGGCATATGAAGAACAAGAAGAAGGAGGAAGCCATCAACTCTAAAATCGATATTCTCAATAATTAATCGATATTTTAAGTTTTTCCTCACCTTAGTAGCCCTCATTTTAACGTTATTTAACTAATTCTAAAAAATTATTAAAATCTCTAAAGACAAAAGTTCCTCTTAATGAACTTACAATTTTAGTGTACCTGGAGTGTATGGACCCCGCTCTCTAAAGCTAGATTTTATTCGCATATGCTTAAAGTAGAAATAATATTACTAAAAAAAGGACCCAACTTAAATTTATATAAACTGAGTGATATGGGGGATATGAAACCCCCAGCCCAGTATCGTATTCAGGATTTTCTTGAGGAAGGGGGGTATGTTAAAATAAAAATATAAAAACATTCAATATTTTATTGACATACATATAAAAGTGAATTTGGAAGATGGAAGACTTCCTTCACATAAACAGCATATCATAAAAACTAAAATAAAAAGGGGGACGGTCACAAAACCAGAATGCAGATCTTATGATTTTTTAAGTGAATCATCGTAAAGAGAACATTGTTCTGTACACATTAAAAAACAAATTTGTGGTCGAACTACAAATTTTGGAAAAAAACATTTTCCAAACGTTTTGACGTTTTGACAAACGCTTTACTAACTAAAAATATCCCTCCTAGACCGGTCCTACTCAAAAAATTGGGATGTTAACCCGACAGAGAGCATGGAGCGACTGCCGGTTGTGGGTATCGACCCACCTCCAACGCACGCATTGGTGATAGAATGTGTTCAATTATGACGTAATATTGCGCAATAATACGCTTGCGGGAAATAGGGAATAGGCTAACTTCAAATTTAAATTGTGGACTTATTAAAGGACCTACCGAGATCTACATCACCTTAAAAGTCTTGTATTCTAGTGCTCTTTCGTTTGGTGAAGCTATTTTATGGGAAAAAGTGTATTTTCGATTTTAGATTTTGTGACTCGACCCAAAAAGCAATAAATACTTAAAATTTCTGCAAATTTATTTCAAATTTCTAAAAGAAGATTGTAATATTAATAAGTAAAAATATTTCTTTTGGCGTATTTTTGTGTGACAAAATTCAAGACCGTGCCAACGAAAAAGACATTTTTCATTCAACTTCAAGATAGTAATTTTTCTTATTTCTATCTTTTTTCTAATAGAAGTACTTAGTTACTTTTTGTAAGTGTGATAAAGCTGAAAATAACTAAATGTAGTACTTTATAACCCAGGAGTCGGAATTACACTTTTACAGAATTAATTTTTATACACTTTTTGCATTGCTTACGGAGTTTACAGCGTTTCGAATGCAAGGTTGCTGTTTAGTTTTTATATTATTAATAATTGATTTATTAACTTGTAAAATTATATGTTTTAAGCGAGGAGTTAACCGCTGGTGAAGTTTTTTGTACACATCTCATGAAGTACATGAAGTACTTCATATGGAACATCCTCCAGTGCCTCTGCAAAGGAAGATCTTCAATTTACTTCTGATAAAAAATAAACTATTCAATCCGGAGGGTCTGGGGAGCGTGGAACACCCTCCAGTGCCTCTGCAACGGGAGACCTTCAGTTTACTTCTGATAAAAATAAACTATTCAATCCGGGGGGTCTGGGGTGTGGAACACCCTCCAGTGCACAAATTTTGGAATGAAAAACATTCCAGAACATGCAGAACCCCAGACCAAGTAGTTTACTTTCTATCAGAAGTAAACCGAAGATATCCCGTTGCAGAGGCACTGGAGGGTGTTCCACACCCCCCAGACTCCCCGGTTTAGATAATTTATTATTATTAAAAGTGAATTAAATATTTAAACATATCTCAAGTTTATTAAAATTAGCTATGGTCAAGTAAATGTGTTTAATTCTTAATTTGACAATTAATTATAAATTCCGTACCCTTTGGGAGGCAGATCTCTGCAAAAAATTAAAAAATAAACTATTTAATCCGGGGGTCTAGAGGGTGTGGAACACCTTCTAGTGCCTCTGCAACGGAAAATTTTCAGTTTACTAATGATAAAAAATAAACTACTTGATCCGGGGGGTGGACCCTCCATTGCTCAAATTTTGGAATCCCGTGAATTACTGCTGAATTATATGAAGTACGAAGAAGTATGCAGAATTATCATGAATTACGTTAAGTGTGAAGTCAATTGTACACGATTTCCTCTAGCGGTTGACCCCTCGGTTTTAAGACTGAATTTCTTAATTTTTAAATTTTATATTCACTTAACTTTAAAATCATAAAATTCGTTCTTAAAACATTTTAAGTTATAAAATTGTATAGGATTAATCTGGAATCGATGAAAACTTGACGATAATTAATTGCAGGTTAATTAATAATTGTTATAAATTATTAACGTATGGTAATTTATTTTTTCTTTAT
Organism: Lycocerus yunnanus; assembly: GCA_036346125.1. Lineage (NCBI taxonomy): Eukaryota > Metazoa > Arthropoda > Insecta > Coleoptera > Cantharidae > Lycocerus > Lycocerus yunnanus. Next base: position 2,334,348 of record JARFIX010000011.1, on the reverse strand, counting down.
TAAGATTTCTCGTAAAAAAACAATTTTTTAAATATTTCTTGACTTGGCCCCCTTTTCCTTGTCACGACAGACACGAAAGTCGTGTTCAGATTTTGGAAGTATATTCAATTGTAGTCAATTGAATTTGAAACATGGTATGCAATTACTAATATCGAATTATCCAATTTCTTCCATCTTTCATTAATAAAATAATTTAATATAGGTGATTGACTAGCGCGAACGTACTTGAAAATTATATTATCTCTAATATTTTTATTTAAAATTTAATCTGCGTTTCAAGAATACGCAATATTGTGAAAAGTTGAAAATAATGCAAATTATGTCATCGTTTTGTGCTGTAATTATGTTGTTCACTTTTACCGTTATCTTTCATGACTTTCATCTAAATTTTGGACGAGCACGTTGAAAACACCTGTGGTAGATTTAATTATATTATAATAGAATCGACTTTCAAAGGCATTTTGAAATATTTGAAATTGTTGAAACAATTACTTCGCTTGTGTATGGTAGTTACCGAATAATACGATTTATAATCGCATCACGAACTTACGCACACATGGTTACCAATAAGAGGTTTGAAACATCCTAGAACTGTGCCTTTTGTTTTATTAAATGCGTGACCATCCATATATCATTTTCCAGAACTCGTAAAGAGAAAATAAGCCACAAAATGAAACTTTTATGATAATCTCGTTTATATCATTTTGAAACGTTACAAATTTGAATAATTTTATTTGATTAGTGGCTTTTAAGATGCTCGTCTAAATAATGAGCTTAATTTTCAAACTAGGCAATTAAAAGCTTTAGTTGAAGAAGTGACGGCAATGTATGCTTTGTTTGCAACTTGTCGCTCAACAAATTTTGCCTTTCAATGTGAACTTACGCCGCACACTAAAAAACGATGTAATTACACTAATGAAATTTAAGCATCTAATTTACATCTTTGCATTGTGGAAAGTTGAAGAAATTAAAGTACATTTATAATTCTTTACACTTTTTCTCTTTTCTCGATCATAATTTTTCGTTTAAAATGTTGATGGAAAGCTTGATAAACGTGTTAGGTCCAAATCGTTGAGGAAACCTTTTCGGAAGATTCTCACGTCTATTCTGACTTGATTTGGACACCAAGAGCAGTCTATCTACGCGTCCCTCCCAAAGGGACACAACACCATTTTTACATCCATGACATGACAGGAAAAGTAACCAAAAATAATGTTTTTGGATGTTCTAAACTTTTATGTTTAAATTAATTAATTGATATTTGCTTAGCGTTTCAAACATGGATTAAAAGCTAAGTTATCTATTTTTAAAGTAAACATTTTATAATATTATATAAACTTGATACCTCACCACCAACTTTCATTTAGAAACAATTTTCTTTAAGGAATTAAGTAGTGGTATTAATTTTGGTTTTGGGAGAATAAACTTTTAGCAAACTTCTCTTCTGGGTAGCCAGTGGAATAAAACTTAAATATAGGGCTTACTAAAGTAATTACAGTAAAGTAATTATTCAGCACAACTATGTTAACAGCGAGGTAATTAAATTATTTATTTTCCAGAGAGAAATAATTATTAACTTCCAAATAACAGAATAAACGATCACCGGCATTCGTGCAATCGTAACTCAAATTATTTAAGTTATTGTAACTGAAAATTTACTAGTTACTACAATTTCGGATAATGCAAAAAATGTAAACTGACAAAGAGCCATACTGAGTTCAATTGATATTCAAATAAGATTGTCAAATTTTCACCAAATTCAAGACCAATGTAACTATAATTTGTAGAAGTTGGTAGAATAACTTAGTACCTAATAGAATTTTACTTCTCTCGAAGTAGAAGAATCGAATTGCTTATTTGATGGTGAACAATGCAGATACATTTTACCAGCCCCTACAATTACAATTTGCATATCCGAGATAATTAGAAAATTTGAGAAAGGGTAGGTTTGAGTGATTTTTTTTGTACTTTCTCGTTTACTTCTTTTGTGGGTATTATTATTTTCATTAGTGGTATTGCTTTTATTTTAATTTTCACCATTTTATTTTCAAGAAATTTCATCGGATCGCCCAGTACATTTCTCTAATTTTCCAGTTGTAATTCAGAAATCGTCAATTGTAATTCGGATTAAACGATTAGCTTTTCTCTCGCCGAAGCAGCACCAAGTGTTTAATAACATTGTTAAACAATTATCACCAGCTCAAGCACAGATAATCAAAATGTCAAGATGAATAAAGAATAATAATTATGATGTGGTTTGAATCTTCATCGAGAAATATATTTTACCGTATCTGAGATGCTATTCCAAGTTTTTCGAATTATTAGTAAACTTCTTTTAAAAATACGTTATAAACGAGTTGAACTTATCTTATTAAACCAATTTTATCGATTAACAGACATTATTGTAATCGTTGAAGAGCCTAAAGCAAATGCGCCCATGCCGATGCCTTAATATATGTATAAAGTTTTGTTACTTCGAATATTACTTGGATGACTTAATGTGTTCTCGTTAACCTATTTGTTCGCAAACAAGCAGAAAAACAAATTTTCCCTCCAGCATATCCGTATAATTTGAATTACTCTTTCAAGTCGTTTCAAGTTTCAAAAAAAAATAAAAAGCTTTTTAAATAATACAATAATTTATTATACTTCTTACTTAAAAAAATTGAAAATGATTAAAGTACATTTAGCAGTTCAAAATTTAAGTAATTAGCATTGTTTCCTTCCTCCCCAAAAAGTATTTCTTAAACAAAAAATTACCTACAATACTTTTACATCAATGAATGAAGGAAACTAAATATAATTATTTCTTGCTTATAAAATTTACACTTTGGAATGAGTAAATTTTGATTTGATATTAGATATTACTTCAAACACAACGTTCATCACAAAAGACGACGTAAACGACCAATGAAAACCACATTATACAACATAATATAATTGACAGATAGCAGCTGGAATATAGATTTAATTCAATCTTGAATCTGTATTCTTGTATCGAATTTGTATCTTGAATTTGGTATTGGTTTATACCAAATAATATGTATCCTTAGCAATTAGCTAACTTGATATGTTTAATACACAGTTCTGAGAGCTTGGGTGTTCTCAAACAAAGTTGTCGTTTTAAAAAAAATTGCAACTAAATTACAGCTATAGCTGATTCTAAAAGCATTTTGACCATTTTCCATCGTATTTTAGACTGATTGCTGTATTGGAGGTAGCATCTATCTTTAATCCTTCCAACTTGAGTTTAAAATTCAAAATAGAAAAATTGTCAAATGCACCTGAATTGTTTATAAAAAGTAAGTGTGACGATCCACATATTATATTACATAGTATCCGGAAATTGTCCTAAGTGCTGAAATAAAACCGTGGCATTTATATTATGTAAGTAAATAAGGTTGTACTGTAAAACTTTTTCTATTTCTGTTTTTATACGTCCGAAGAAATTACGGTAATTACTAAATAACATTTTATTTTAAAATTGCATAATTATATATCTGCAACTAATTAATTTGCTCCTTGAAGTTTTTGCAGCGTACAACAAAAACCCTTTGTAACGAAAAATTTAATAAAAACTTCCTATAATTTAATGCTTGACGTGTTTTGTATTACAGAAAATTATTCTTGCTATAATATAATTTCTATTCTATTATAACTTAATTTTTCCTGTTTTAATTTGGAGGTCAACCAATCTTCAAAAGCATTCTATAATAAATTAGATATGCCTTGCACAATTTCATGAAAGTTATGTATGTATTAATTTATCTTCTTTGAAGTCAAAGTTGTAGGTGGACAATCATAATATGCAATTTATTAAGTTTATATATTAGAATTTCCAAGTTTTAGTTTATTATTTATTTGAATGTTGTATGTTAAGGTTTGAAAGGTAATTTTTATTATTTTCGAACATAGTTCCTTAATATTAATTCAATTTATTATACTTTCATAATTAGTCTCAACAATTTATAAATTAAGATGGGTGTGTTGCCATAATTCATTATTCCATACGTCTCGTTCTGTTCGGCTAAAAATATCTTATTTGATTGGGAGATTATATCTAATTGATTGATAATAATTTATCTGGAAGGGGTCTTTTTTGTATATTATATCGAAAAGATCTGTGTCAATGATATCCTGTTGCGACAGGCGATATTTATGTTATTGTCAACTATTACATTTTTTATAAATATTTGCTGTGTCTCCCTCAAACAGTTTTTTAGCCTGACTCCTTCCTTTTTTTCATTAAAAATTCTAGACTCCCAATATTTTTTGTTAATATAAAAAATATAGTTATATTATTTATTTAAAAATTATGTAACTAATTTGTTTTGGATAAATCTAGACAAATGCATCCCTCACATTACAAATTCAAAACATTAGCATGATACATGAGTTGAAACCGCGCCTTCCGCTTAGGATACAAATGCAGATAAGCGATCCCCTATGTTAATGATGCCAACATCAACGGCAGAAACAGGGTTACAGGCACATTTTCCAATCATGGAAACATTTCTCTAAAGAAAGAGACCGAATTTTCAGGAGTGAATACAAAGGTTAGAGAAGAAAAAGAGAGATATATCAGAGATATATTAGAAAGATATATCAGAGATATATCAGAGATATATCAGAGAATATATCAAAAGATATATCAGAGATATATCAGAGAGATATTGTCATCTCACATATCCTCTCCTTTTCTCTCTCTTCTGTTCTTCAGTTGTATTTCATGATTCTTTTCAAATCTTCAAAGTTCGTGCATTGAAGGTATTCGATATACAAGATTTCAAAACTTGTTGCAGTTTTCCAAATGCTAAGCATGCTAGAGATATTATCGAGATAAACTCTGGAAGGAGTAGGAAAAAACGAGAAATGTCGCATCCTCTATTGAAAAATTTCAATAAGCCAAAATTGCAATCGTCCTTCCACTCTTCTCTGCCAGCAACATCTCAGTTCTCCAAGTGAAATTTCTAAATTTTGAGCGCTTTTGTCTCATTTCGTCAAATTTTAAAGTTCAGCTTCCTAAGTGATCGAGAAGTGGCAAAAGATATTACAATTACTAGATAATAATGTATATTATTTAATTAATTAAAAGAGAATATAAAATTAATTACAAAAAGACATTTCTTGAATTATTGAATTAGACATTTCGTCATACTACATAATATAAAAATGTCCGTGAAGTTAGCCCCCTTTTATTAAATAAAAAAAATTGATTGTATTATGTTGTTTTCAATTTGTTTTGCGTGTTTTATTTAAAATTTCAGTTCTAAACTTAATAATAAGCGCGAAAATCGCTAAAAACAGTTTTGTACGCAAGCTCCTCGTTTCTTAAAATTTGAAATTTTTTTTCTTGTATTGTGTTGTTTTCAAATTGTTTCGGGTGTTTTGTTAAAAATTTTAGTTTTAAACTTAATAAAAACCGCGAAAATCGCGAAACAAAATTTCGCGCCAGTCCCCCTTTTTCAAAAATTTGGAATTGTTTTGCTTCTATTGTATTGTTTTCAATTTGTTTTGGGTGGTTTGTTAAAAATTTCAATTCTAAACTTAATAATAACCGCGGAAATTACGAAAGAAAACTTTGCGCCAGTCTCTATTTTTCAAATATTTTGAATTTTCTTTTATTGTGTTGTATTCAGCCACAACAACGGGTAACGAAAAGGTTGATGAGCTGGAAAAAACCGGCTCCAATGGTCTTCCCTGCGGCCCGGAGCCCATGATTACGCCTGCTGTCAAAACCCTAGATACTCTTCTCAAAAATTATACCTTAGAACTGCACATCAGCAGGTGGGTACAAAACTACATATAGCCAAGCTATGTAGAGCAGCAATACGCGTACCTTCTTGGAAACATGCAAGATACTATGAAGCTGTCTAAAGTCCATCTGTGGACAATTGCAAGGATACTGACTGGGCATTGCAGAATAAAAAACATCTCCACACGATGGGGTTTGCAGATGACTCCACATGTCGTGAATGTAATGAAGAGGAGAAAACACCGAGCATGTGCTTTGTTACTGTCCGGCACTGACTTCTAAGAGAGGATCTATGTTAGGAGATTTCTGGCCTGACACCCGATTTAGTGGCCTAAGTGCGTGAGAGTTTATCTGACCCTCCACCCATAATCTAGAATACAATCACCACAATTGCTCAAAATTGGTAGATTGCGTAAACCGAAACAAGAAAAGATGGACCAATTGTTGGATTTGGTGAAAGGTGTAGACTCTATTCAAACTATTCTTCAAATGAAAAGCCAAATGAAATTTTCTGCAAAAGTCAAATTAGCTGTGACAAACACAATTGGAGTAAAAAATGACATAACCAATAATACCTAAGCTGAACTCGATAGTATAGTAGACAAGAAAAAACTAAGCGTGATTGAAAAATCTTTCAAATATATTAATGAAGTTGCCTATAAAGTGATAAATTTAAAATCTACAGATGGGGACCTACAGTTTAATGCAATTTCCAAACCACAAGAAGTGTAATTAAATTACAGAGGGGTAAATCGGAGATATTGCCAGCACCGTGTGAAAAACACACGGTATACTTGATCATGGATTGAACTCACGACTACGGCATAACAATCCAACACTGTAACTGATAGCCTACAACCATTTTCAGTTAAATTAAAAAATTATATGTTTAATTCTGAAGGAAAATGTTCTTTTCTCCCAGGTTGATTAATTTCTTTGGCTAACCTTGGACATTAATCTTTATAAGTTTGGAGAAACATGGGGAAAACAAACAACCAAAATAGTCGACCTTGCAACAATGAAAATGCTTGTCTTTTATTGTCAATATATTCTTGTCAATATATTCGACATCAAAATGATTAGCAAAATTCCTACAGGATCCTTAAAGTTTCAAAACTCATCCAGCTCTACATGGAAACCGTCTTCATCTCATCAAAAATATTCTTCGTCATCGAGATGTTTCTAACTTTGGTATATTCCTGGTTCAATGTTGAGGAGATCCGGCTTTGCCGAACCTTTGAATTCTAAAACTAAAGAATGCACCAAAAATTTTATTAATAATTCAGAAATTCCTGCAATCGATTTTATGGCAAATAATCATTGAACACAGAGCAGGCAGCTTCAAACATAATTAAGTTACGATAGCCACGTCTAATGGTAGTATCCTTAAATGGTTCATTCCCAATCACTTCCTTCGTCGTGACTACATCAGGGTTATATAAAAGTTCAATCCAATTGGACGGTAAGCCTGGAATCCATGAACAATACGAATGGCTTACCCCATCAACCACCGCTGACCAGATAACTTTTTAAAAAAATAAACGATTCAAACATAAATCATATGTTGTCGAATCAAAACTTGTCCAGAACAAATAATTATCCATATGTAGGTAGTTCTACACGCGCCCATATGGAACAAGCATCTAAAAAATATTAATAAAATAAATTCATACTTTACAATCCAATATAATTAAATAAAATTACCAAAACAAACAAGCCAAATGTTCTAATCAAAATTATAATTCAAAATCAAAAATCAAAAATTATAGCATAAAACCAACCCCACTTCAAAGTGGTAAAATTCTTACCCATTAAAATCCTAATGGCGAATGGCAAATAAATTGTAATTCACATGAAACCCAAGTATAATATGGTATCTAGATTCGACAATTTCTACGCAGATAGTGACGATTCCACCAAAGTGAAAAACGGAAAAATTATTTCCTGTGATAGAATTAACAAAATTTTGTTGTTACAAGTTCGTCTGAAAATGGAGCTGATGCGCTTTCCTTTCTTGTTGCTTTTACTTCATTAAAAATTCATTTCGTTCATCCAAGGTGAGCCATAGAAATTTTTGGCTGCCCGTGGCTCACCCTTTACCAACGTTGCTAATAGTTACCTCCTTAACATAGCGTAATCATTTTTATTTCGCTGTTTAGAAATACTGACTTTAGTAAACGTATAAATCTGTATATTTATCTTCTTCTAATCCACCTCACATTGGTAAATAGTCTTTTTTCTCAAAATGAAGTAAGTAAAGTAATTATTTACCGAAAGTACTTTCCGATTTGTGTTAGTATATAAGCATAAAATGAAGACATGTCCGTCTGTCTGTAACCCACATATTAGTGAATAAATTGAAAACTAATTTTTTGAGTGCGTCCTTTAGGCCGCAAAACTTGAGCTGGTGCATACGGCACCGCCATATGTTTGGATGCCAGCGATGGTAATAAGAGTTATTCCGTGCAAATTTCTTTGGAAAAATAGCATATTAAATTTATAAATGGATTTTAAATAATTTTTAATAATAAAACGAAAAAATTTTTTTAAAAACCTAGTCAACTCTAAGTTTCATAATAAAGATACGAAATTTAGTTTTGAAATTACTATTCGTTTTTGAAATATTAAATAAAAACTAATATTAAATAAAGAAATTAAAAAAAGAGTTTCCATGAAGCAATTTTAACCAAAATTTAATCAGCTCTAAGTGTTAATATAAGAATACGAAATTCAAAATTTGGTTTTGAAATTTCTATTAGTTTTTGAGCGTGTACAAAATTTGACCACACACAAAGCAATATTTTTTATGCACGAAAACAATACTTTTCATATTTTATTTATATAATAAAGTATAAAATGTTTATTTTAGATTTGCTTTTATGTTATTTATTGGGAAAGGTTAGCAGTAAACGAAGAGAAACACATAGCAACAATATAAGCAAACATTTAATACAAAAATAACACTACAATATAATAAATTAATTGACCCCTGCCAAAGTGAGTGGTCCTACTTACACACTATGACAACATACGGGCGCCTTTATATTAGGAGATGACGATACATTAACTTGCGACATGTTACACTTGCGCCATCTGTTGATAGCATTGGAACTTATTATTCCAACACCTCCACTAGTTACAATGTAATTAGAATCTTAAACCCATCTCTGTGGAACAATAATAATGCTTTTCTTTTGCCAAAGCTTTCGTTAATGAATCGGCCACCATTTCCTGTGTTCCAATATGTTCGATTTTTACTTGCCCTAATTCTTGTCTCTCACGAACAAAATGATGTCGAATATCGATATGCTTTGTTCTACATCGATATCCTGCGTTTTTACTGAGATCGATTGCCCCTTTGTTATCACAAAATATCTTGATTGCGTTAACATCTTCTTGTAATTCTTGCATCAAGCCTTGAAGAAATATGGCTTCTTGTGATGTGAAACTTAATGCACATGTCGTGAATGTAATGAAGGGAGAAAACATCGAGCATGTGCTTTGTCACTGCCTGGCACTGACTTTCAAGAGAGGATCTATGTTAGAAGATTGCTGGCCTGACACCCGATTAAGTGGCCTAAGTGCGTAAGAGTTTATCTGACCCTCCACCCATAATCCAGAATACAATCACCACAATTGCTCAAAATTGGTAGATTGCGTAAACCGAAACAAGAAAAGATGGACCAATTGTTGGATTTGGTGAAAGGTGTAGACTCTATTCAAACTATTCTTCAAATGAAAAGCCAAATGAAATTTTCTGCAAAAGTCAAATTAGCTGTGACAAACACAATTGGAGTAAAAAATGACATAACCAATAATACCTAAGCTGAACTCGATAGTATATTAGATAAGAAAAAACTAAGGGTGATTGAAAAATCTTTCAAATATATTAATGAAGTTGCCTATAAAGTGATAAATTTAAAATCTACAGATGTAGGGGACCTACGGTTTAATGCAAGTTCCAAACCACGAGAAGTGTAATTAAATTACAGAGGGGGTAAATCGGAGATATTGCCAGCACCGTGTGAAAAACACACGGTATACTTGATCATGGATTGAACTCACGACTACGGCATAACAATCCAACACTGTAACTGATAGCCTACAACCATTTTCAGTTAAATTAAAAAAATTATATGTTTAATTCTGAAGGAAAATGTTCTTTCCTCCCCAGGTTGATTAATTTCTTTGGCTAACCTTGGACATTAATCTTTATAAGTTTGGAGAAACGAGGGGAAAACAAACAACCAAAATAGTCGACCTTGGAACAATGAAAATGCTTGTCAACGTAATAATATATTCGACATCAAAAATTATTAGCAAAATTACTACAGGATCCTTAAAATTTCAAAACTCATCCAGCTCTACATGGGAAACCGTTTTCATCTCATCAAAAATATTCTTCGTCATCGAGATGTTTCTAACTTTGGTATATTCCTGGTTCAATGTTGAGGAGATTCGGCTTTGCCGAACCTTTGAATTCTAAAACTAAAGAACGCACCAAAAATTTTATTAATAATTCAGAAATTCCTGCAATCGATTTTATGGCAAATAATCATTGAACACAGAGCAGGCAGCTTCAAACATAATTAAGTTACGATAGCCACGTCTAATGGTTCATTCCCAATCACTTCCTTCGTCGTGACTACATCAGGGTTATATAAACAAGGTGGAACTCGGATGACCGCAGTTCTTAGGCTTCTATACAGCTACCTTTTGGTTTACAATTATATAATATTTTGTAATTATTTTTAATTTAAATTTATAATTTTTCTTTATCTGCACGATCATCAGATTATCTTAATTTTTTAGTTGGTAACAAAATTTTCTATATAAGAAATTGATTTGCATTTTGTAAGTGTTATTTTTACGTTTTACGTAATTTTTAATTTTACTAAAAGTGTAAGATAAATAAAATAATCTCATAAACAATTGAAAAAGCGTCCACAACTCTGTGTGTTTGATCTCAATTAATTATTTTGAATTTTGTTAATCCATTCACGCGTTTGTCCATCCACCCACAAAAAAAGTAAAATTTAGTGAGAAAGGTTTTTTGTCACTATTTTAGTGACTTTGAATTATGCGGACGGACAGACACGAAGCCAGATCATAAGGCTTTTTCTATACTATGTATAGAAACCTAAAAGTAAAATTTAGTGACAAAAGGTTTTTTTTGTCACTAATTTAGTGACTTTGAATTATGCGGACGGACGGACGGACGGACAGACGGACGGACAGACGGACGGACAGACGGACAGACGGACGGACGGACACGAAGCCAGATCATAAGGCTTCTTTCTATACTATGTATAGAAGCCTAAAACTCAATCTAATTGAACGATAACCCTGAAATCCATGAACAACACGAATGACTCATCAACCACTGCTGACCAGATTACCTTTTAAAAAAATAAACGATTCAAACATGCCATAAATTGTATGTTGTCGAATCAAAACTTGTCTAGAACATAATAATTATCCATATGTAGATAGTTCTACATGCGCTTATATGTAGGTAGTTCTACACGCGCCCATATGGAACAAGCATCTAAAAAGATATAAATAAAATGGATTTATACTTTACAATCCAATATAATTAAATAAAATTACCAAAACAAACAAGTCAAATGTTTTAATCAAAATGGGTGACCAAATTAAATCCTCCGTCACTAAAAAAATTATAGCATAAAAACCAACCCCACTTTAAATTGTAAAATTCTTACCCATTAAAATCCTAATGGCGAATGGCAAATAAATTGTAATTCACATGAAACCCAAGTATAATTCGTAAGTATTATAAGTAAGATTCGACAATTTCTACGCAGATAGTGACGATTCCACCAAAGTGAAAAACGGAAAAATTATTTCCTGTGACAGAATTAACAAAATTTTGTTACAAGTTCATCTGAAAATGGAGCTGATGCGCTTTCCTTTCGTGTTGCTTTTACTGCATTAAAATTCATTTCGTTCATCCAGGGTGAGCCATAGAAATTTTGGCTGCCGTGGCTTACCCTTTACCAACGTTGCTAATAGTTACCTTCTTAACATAGCGTAATCATTTTTATTTCGTTGTTTAGAAATACTGACGGAATAATCAATTATTTGTAAACTAGTAAACGTATAATAGTTATTTTCGATACTAGTACTTAAATGGCTACTTTTCCATTCGAGGTTGATTTTGCTGACGAGCCCGAAGGGCGAGTCAGCAAAATCAACCGAGAATGAAACAAGTATTGAAGTACGTGTAACGAACACTATTTTGCAAATCTGAAATTCGGTAACAAACGAATATTTTAACAAAATTTACGCAATCTGGACAAAGCTGAATTAAAATAACTCGCACTAGTGCTGAAAAGTGCAGGTAAAGTCGTCTCGCGAAAGATAAGATTACGAAATATGATCAAATAACATGAGTAATCGTACGTGCAGAAAACAAGCCGCTTTCAATGCCATGTAACGTGTATGAAATGATCACATTTCACAACAGAATTGCAAAATATGTATATTTATCTTCTTCTAATGCACCTCACATTGATAAATAGTTTTATTCGCAATCGGTCGGTAATTGCTCGTTTCCCGACTTTTAAAAAGTTTGAAAGTGGCATATTGTTAACTACTAAAATCAACCGGTGTGTAATGAAAATTATTCACTCGTTATACCACGTGCCGGTCAGTAATGAACAAATGGGCGTGGTTTTAACGTAAATAGAAGCGCTGCTGATACAAATGTCAAATATAGTTAGGTTATAACAATAATTAGAAATCATAATTGGGCGTGCAAATTATAAAACATTTTAATTAGAATAATTGCTTATTGCAAGTGATAGCCCTTTTTTAAATTTTCGCTAAGATTTATTTGTTGCTAGTTTAAAAAATATTTGGATGATCCGATAAGTTTAAGCTTCGACATCGAAAAGTTTTGTTAACAATTCCTGGCATTTTATCGTTCAAATTATTGATGTATAAGTACATATTGTGACATTTGAATACTTATTTATGGTAAGTCCTATAATACTTCTCATTTTCTTGTTAAAATTTATTTGTTACAGTCAGGGTTCGCAGTTTGGAACCGTAGAAGTCTTCTGACGATTGGCTACACCGTTACACTTTATTTGCTACATGACACCAGAAGTGCAACCTAGATTAGCCTAGCTTATCATAAAACCAACCTAGAAAGTTTAAATAATTTTATTATGGAATATTATGCAATTTTGAAAATTATTGAAAATATAAGAAGATTACTTAAGAGTAACTAATGTTTACAAGTTTTCTTCCGAAGATTTACGTATTCTTTAACAATTACAATCCATTCCGGGCGCGTTATTAAGAATGATCGAGAATGATAGGTTTTGTATCACGAATGTGGATACTTATTTTATTTTCTAAAAAGTTTACATCTTCTATTTTCATTTTATACAGCTCATCACTTCGGCATGCACCGCTAACGCCGATTATTAAAGCAACCTAGAAAGTTTAAACAATTATGTTCATTGTATGTGAGTACAAAATTTATAATTTTACCTTTTGTAGAAGAAATTCTATAGGCGCATCACTTAAAAATCTATCAATTTCAGTTTTATGTAAAACACCTGATTTTTTTGGCTTGAACCCAACATTTTGCTTCTTCAAAAAAGCTCTCAATTTCGCAAATTTTGAAATATCTGTATTATCTTTAATATTGAATGTTGTTCGTAGCATTGAATAAGTTGCCCATAACGTAGAAGGTTTTTTGTCTTTCGACAATTCACTAAAATAAGCAAGCACCACACTTTCTGAATTATTCCGTGCTTGTTTATTGTAACGCCAATCCATGTAAGCTTTGTAGGCTTTTTCATACCTTGCCTTACTTTTGTTGGGTAACAAATCACCTACTGCATTTTCTGCAACTTCTCGAAGCTCTGGTGGAGTACAAGATAATTCACTCATAATCACAATGCGACAAAACAATAATACTAATTATTGTCAAAAAACGCACGGTAATTTTTGCTTTGACGCCTACTAAAATAATTATCACTAACGTGATATGAGCTATTAAAAGTAGAGGCGCTGATACAAATGTCAAATATGACATAACTTAATATAAATTTGAAAACGCATTATTTCCATTAAACCAACCCCAACTTCACGATTGCGAATAAAATAGTATACATGCTTCGGCGTAAAGCGTCATTACTAACTGGTTAATTGCTGACCTCCGGCTTCGCCGTCGGTCAGCAGAACAGACCTCAGTTAGTAATGACTCGCTTTCCACCTCGCTATGTAATATACTATTTTTTCTCAAAATGAAGTAAGTAAAGTAATTATTTACCGAAAGTACTTTCCGATTTGTGTTAGCATAAAATGAAGACATTTCCGTCTATCTGTAACCCACATATTAGGGAATAAATTGAAAACTAATTTTTGAGTGCGGCCTTTAGGCCGCACAACTTCTGTGCATATGGCACCGCTATATATTTGGATGCCAGCGATGGTAATAAGAGTTATTCCGTCCAAATTTCTTTGGTAAAGAAGCATATTAAATTTATAAATGGATTTTAAATAATTTTTAATAATAAAACGAAAAATTTTTCTAAAACCTAGTCAGCTCTAAGTTTTAAAATAAAGATACCAAATTTAGTTTTGAAATTGCTATTCGTTTTTGAAATATGAAATAAAAACTAATATTAAATAAAAAAAATTAAAAAAAGAGTTTCCATGACGCAATTTCAACCAAAATTTAATCAGCTCTAAGAGTTAATATAAGAATACGAAATTCAAAATTTGGTTTTGAAATTTCTATTAGTTTTTGAGCGTGTACAAAATTTGACCACACACAAAGCAATATTGTTTTTGCACGAAAACAATACTTTTTCATATTTATTTATACAATAAAGTATAAAAATGTTTATTTTAGATTTGCTTTTATGTTATTCAATATTTATTATTACTTCTACATTGTTAAAACAAAGAAGTAATATAAATAAGAAAACAATAATTTCATAATTTAAGAGGGGCCTAGTAGAATACGCATGATACTATTGTGCACTCACTTTCACTTGTGGCGTAAGATAGGCGAATTAGCTTTTGACGATGGCGAAGATTTTTCCTAAACTAAAACGAATTTTTCAATTTTTTTTTATTTTTTTAAATCTACATAGTTACCCGTTTGCGGTAAAGAAAATTCAAGCTATTTCGTTGAATAGTTTAAAATATATAGCGAAATAGAAATCACCATTATTATTGCAATGATTTTGTACCTTATATTATATTTATTTTCACAATCATTTTTCAATAGATGTTTATGAAAATTGTTTACAGTGTACAGTTCATCATTATCTACTAAATGCAAAAGAAAAAAGTATCAAATTTTGTTTAGTTTTAAAAAAATCTTCGCCATCAGTAATAAAATAAAGTATCATTCATTTTAATGACATTTTCAGTTAGCCAAGTCGCAAAATAGTTTGTAAAACTTTGACTATTGTGACAGAGATGGCCCAATTTGGAATTTGTTTAGATGACGTTTCAAATTTTTAATCAAATACACTATATTTTTCAATAAATTTTAATTTTGCATTAACAAAATAATTGCTATTGACCTCAAGCTAGTACTGGCATAATAATAATTATATTATTTTATATTATTATTAATGTATTAGATTAGATCGAAGACCGCAATTACCGGTTCGAAAATTTATTCAAGTTTCAAACAAATAATCCAACTCACATTATTTCTATTACTCAAGAGAGGGCTACACAAAATATAATTTGCAATGCCTGAGAATATACAACTAACTAAACAAAGTGAGAGGCAAATAGATTTCGATTTGTTGTCTCTACTAGGCCCCTCTTAACACGCACATTATTAAAAAGGAAGCATCCAGAGAAGTCTGAGATAATAATCCGAAATTTTATTTTAAAGAATAATAAATGATTTAATATTCTGTATCAAATTCAAATTTGTTTTTACCTTCTCGCCATTTTGTAATTAATTTGCATTTATGTTCTATCGAAATCGATTGAAAGAAATTTTTATTTGAATTCCTATTTAATTGACCGGTTCTTTTACAGGGAGGTACATTTAAATATTAATCTTAATTTTATTATGTGAAACTGGTTTATTTATTATGTAATCATGTAATTATAACTTGTGAAATAGTTAATCCAATAATTTAATGCATTCTTCGTATATTTTATTGTCAAAAAAAAGTTGAAAAATCAACTTTAAACTGATAAGATCTCTAAAATTACCAGTTGAAAATGTCTTGCCCAAATGTTAGAACACTGTTGTTCATAAAATTAGATTTTTGGAAGGTTTTTTTATTTTATTGCACACGTAATTGAGACGTAGCAACGCCCCCTAATTAAGGATGGTGGATTTAACGAAATAAATTACGTTGCTAAACTGATATTAATTAATACCTTAAATTTATAATTTGGTGGTTGTTGTGGGCATACATTGAGCCATATAATTTATCTGATCCTAATTTCCTGTCCTTTATTTAAAGGGATTATTCATTATTAATTTGAAATTGGAGGCCGTAAAGTAAGTTTTATAGAATGAAAAACTAAAATTAATTAGAAAACCAAGAGTAAAATGAAAATCTTTAGAATTCCTCGATTGCTATGGCGATAGACGTGGCTCTTCAAGCAACCCCTAAGAAAATAGTTGCAGGGGTTGATACCTTATAAAAACAGTAGCCATGTCCGACCGTGATTGTGGCTTTCTGACTACACTTCAGTTCCCGTCTAATAAAAGTTGAAAGAGAAATAAAACAAAATAAAAATGTGTTAAAAAGTAAATTCAAACGATATCTCCACTACGTTGTCAATGTATTGCAAAATTGAATCATCGTGTACATCCGTTGCAACAGTTTGATTAAAACTCGCGTGCAAAATTAATTTATTATAATGAAAAGGAAATTTTAAAAACTGCAACTTCCTAGATATTTTTAAAAATATCGTCTAATTTGCGTACCAAACAATTACGGAAGAAGCTTTTTAACATTGAGTTTTTATTTTTATGCTTCTTACGTCTACCGTTGGTTCACTTTAAATTAAGAGTTTTTATCCGAGCATAGACAAAGTAAAGTATAAAGGAGCTGTTAAATTCGTTTTGTTTGTATTTTATGACAAACTTCTTTATGCCTAATTGAATAAAACTGCAGCGAATATTTCATCGTCGACAATAAATTCAACGATGTATTCTTAATTGACTTGGCGTATTTGAAAATTTGAACCAATGTAATTATTATGTATACTGCATTGCACAAATGAAAATGTATCCATTTCTTGGTATCTTTGAAAAAAGTATAAAATTAACTTAGTCTTTCTCCTATTTTACAGTCAAGTACCTAAGAGAAGTGACACCTTATTTTCGAAAAGCGAGCATAATATCAGAAGTGGGATGGGAACTTCAGAGAGGTTTTTTATCTGGAGCACCGCCAGCAGTTAAATCGCCCCAACGAGCCGACACACGCTATTTACCACTACAACTTTGTCATTTAGCCAGAGGCTTCAAATTTCCAGATCCAGGTAAAACTTTTCAACTTATTTTGTTCATTTAAACTCAAATTAAAAATGTGTAATTGTTCTGACCTACATTTAAGATATGCTTCGTTAATGATAACACTCAAGTTAGTGTCGAGAAGCATATCAAAAAGATGAAAATGGAAAGCTCTTTAAAATATAAGCCTTAATAAGGATTTGTCAAGAGTTATGAAGGAAATTGAAAGAGAGAGAAATACAAATTTTCAAGTTTGCCAAAAAGCCACGTCTGCATAAAGTAATAAAAAAATTAAAGCTTTCATTGAATAGAAAACGAAATTTATTTAAAACTTACAATTATTTTACGATGTCCTAGCATCTTATAAAATGTTAATTTGAAATAGCAAACGAAAACTCCGCCACGGTCCTGTTGACTAGTGTTCGATCATCTTATCAAATGCAAAAGTAAACTTATTCCACTATTCTCTTACGAAGGACGAAAGAAATTGTAAGAACATTTTCAAAAGTTTCGGGAATTTCTTAAAATAAGATTTCAA
This sequence comes from Lycocerus yunnanus, assembly GCA_036346125.1. Lineage (NCBI taxonomy): Eukaryota > Metazoa > Arthropoda > Insecta > Coleoptera > Cantharidae > Lycocerus > Lycocerus yunnanus. Next base: position 2,316,573 of record JARFIX010000011.1, on the reverse strand, counting down.
AGAACCCCCAAAGGGTCCGAGATCTAACAGTTGGAAAAAAATTGGATTAAAGAAACAAATTAATAATTGTTATTTAAAACACGGAAGACGTTTAGAGTGAGTCATCTACCATATTTTTTAAAGATTTGCAACTTCTTTTTTTTGCTATTTTGACACTAAATAAGATTTTGGTGGACGTGTGCAGACGTATTTGAAAGTCGCTCTAAAAATTACTAAAATTTTAAACAATTGAAATGGGAAGTAATTTAATTAACACGTTTCTGCTGATTTGTTCCACGTGATTGCGTTTTAACAAAATAGAAACAACTTAAATAGATTAAATCTTGTTTTTTATTTTATTCAAACACTGTAGTTGACAGAACAGATCTGGATTAATTTTGCATGTTGAATTTATTTACTTATACAGTGAATTAGAACTGGGAATTAGGGATGCACTCGTTGTGTGTCATTTTGCCCGTGAGCGAAGGAATACATGGTAAATCCATAGGGCGAGAAAAATATTCCAGTTTACTTTTTTAAATTATTATTCCCCCATGTTCCATATCGTATACGAATAACTTTTTAATTAATATCAGTAATAACTTCAGTTAAAAACCACGTTAAAATCAAAATATTTGTTGTTAATTGCGATTGCAATTTACACATCAAAATTTAGGTAATCCTCTGCAAGGTTATAATTTAATCGCTTCTTTTGCAACCAATTCCGCTCGTCGCAAGTGCTGTACAATTTATCAACATTTAATCACGCGCATTATTTTTAGATTAACAAAATTGAAAATTGAAAGCTTTGAGCAGCATCAACAACTGAAGCATTGTTTAATGACGAAACTTTACATTATTGTCTGGAAGCCTGATGGAATGTGATCGAATGGTTGTTATTACAATTGTACGCTGAGTTTAATAAGTTTTATTCTATTTTATATTATATTATTATAGTTTTAACAAGCATTCCGGAACAAAATCAACGAGCAAACACTCGTTTATTTGTGACAATCGTTTTAGCGTTTCCTATCAAATCCGGTAATGAAATTGAAAAATGATAAAAAAAGTGTAGAAAAATATCACTTAACTAAATTGAAACTTTTTTATTTTTATAGTAACAATTTTCCATTTTAAAATCAGAATTCAAGTTTAGTGACAATTGTGAAAAAAAGAAGTCATAAATTATGAACTACGTAATTGTAACATTTACAAAGTTAAGTTATAATTTAGAAGAAACTATTTTAATTCTTTATGATGTTATCAAAAATTTATAACAAAATAAAACTTTTTGGATAAGTATATACCAAGAAATAATTTTTATCAATTAACTTAAAAATAAACCAATTTTAGTCTGTCCAAGTTATTCATTCTAAAAAGCTTTTTGGAAAGTTTGTGGCACTTTTTTCTTGAATCAATCGATTTAGATTAATTGATCGGATGTTGTCAGTCAGAATTTTAAAAAGCTCATCACGAATCCAAAGCAATTGATTCTTGCGACCCTTAATTTTTAATCGGCAACCACGAATGGGGGCTTGACGTGTAAGCTACATTTATTAAGCTCAATAATATGCCATCGTGTCATCTGTGGTGATAGCAGCATAAAATTCTCCCCAAACGTGATAAACAGATGTCAATATTTACATTTTTGCATATAACTCGTAAAACGTGCTGGATGCACGAATAAATTTGGAATAAAATTATAAAAAATCCACGTTTACTTTAGGAAGACTTTGAGAACTTTTAGAATATAGCCTATATTTTTGAAAATGTTCAAGGTATTTTTATAAAAAGCTCATGAAAAAAACTGTTTTATTTCATTTAAAGAAACGGCGTATTCAAAGGGACATTATCACGTTTAATAAAATATTTGAAAGTACGGTTTACTACATTTTTGGATACAATTTTTTTTATATTTTCAATGCCGTTTAAACTAATAGTTTTACTTTCGTTGTTATTTTTTAACCACGAGCAAAAGTTTAGGTAAGCTACACTTGTTGAGTTCAATGTATGTCATCCTATCATCTGTTATATTGCAAACATGAACTTTACTATTGTACCAGATCGGCTCGTGTTCCATCAACATGTTCAAATGAAGTCAAAATTACCATATTTACAAATTTAAAACAGAAAATTAATTAAACACCAAAACACCTTAATATTTAAATATAAACTGGAATGTAAGGTATTGCACACGTTTTACCTTTTATTGCAAAGTTTTAATTTTCTATTCTTTCTAATAGGAATATTTTTCCAAAGTTTCAAGTCAATCGGAGTAAAACTCTAGGAGAGAAAGCCTTTGGAAATTCCTATAATTGATCATTAGAATTAAAACTTTAATTATTTTTTCTCAAAACTGCATTTTTGAAGTCGGTGGACACGATTTTCCAAAAATATTGTGCCGATCTTATTGAAATTTTGCACACTTCTTCTAGATAGGAATATCTAGTGATTGGACAGATGTTTTTCTTTGATCACAGCTTATTTTACATGGCAAAATGTGGTGTAGATTTTACCGCAAATTGTAGTACTTTTTGCATAATTACAACTCACGTCATACCTTGTTCAATCACGAGCTATATACACCTACTAAAAGAAAATATTTTGTGTTTTGATTTCCGATAAAGCTATCGTTAATTGCTAGTACTTTAAGTTAATTGCCTTAATCCCTCATGCAAGCAAGATAAAATGACTAAAGAGTTTTCTCTTGTTTCAAATTTCTGAAGAGCAGGCCAGAACACCCATGTAGCACATAATATTGGCGCGATATTGCAAGATTCAGCCAATATTGGTACAATATTGATTTCAATATTACGGCGACATGGGAAATCAATATTACGGCAATATAGGATATTTTATATTTGACCAATATTTGACCAATATAGGTTTGATCTTGGTATAATATTGCACCAATATTGCTTGCCGATCTTCAACAAATATTGGTACAACATTGATTTTCAACATTGTGGCAATATAGAAAATGAATATTTGACCAATATGTCGGTTGAATCTTGGTGTAACATTGCGTCGATATTGATGATTAATATTGACTACCGATTTTCAGCCAATATTGCGGAAATATAGGAATTTAATATTGCACCAATATAGGTTCAATCTTAGTACAATATTGTACCAATATTGATTACCAATATTGCCTGACGATTTTCAGCATATATTGGTGCAATATTGATTTCCAACATTGTGGCAATCTTCTTCTTTCGGTGCCTATCCGTATTCGGATATTGGAGTCAACTTAGCTGAGGCCAAGTTGACTTTACAAGGAATATATTTAATGGGGTAGTTTCCGTTGCCTTCCCTACAGTCCAAAGATTGATATCGGACGTTCGATCATAGCAGCGTATCCGACGCGACCAGGACTTGAACCGCGATCTTTCGCTTTCTAGTCGGCCGGTGTATACTTGGCGGTATACTGCTGTGTGGCAATCTAGAAAATCAATATTTGACCTACATACCTAAGTTGAATCTTGATGCAATATTGCGTCTATATTGTCTGCCAATCTTCAGCCAATATTGGTGCAATATTGAAAATAACTATTGGCCCATTATTACAAATAAATGTTGCATCAATATTGGAAATCAATATTGCACTAATATTGGAAAATGTTCACGTCGCCATATTCGCGCAATATTTCAAGTTGGGGACGTGTAATAAACCTGAACTCCGATTTTTACGTTTTTATTAAGTGAATTATGAAAGATGAGGGTCTAATTAGCGCATAAACAAATAAAATTTTCGGTCGGTCCACAAATTTTGAAAACGAAATGGCTCTAAAATTAATTTGGAATGCAATTTTTAAAATTTCCCATGTTCGGCAGAACTTGAAATTTTCCAAATCGACCCGGCAGATCCTAGTGCTAACTATATTAAAAGTAAATTGTCCTCTTTCGTTTGCTGAAGCTATTTTTATAGGAAAAACTGTACTTTTGAGTTCAGGTTTATTACCTCTACCCTTAAAGTCAATATTGAGTCAATTTGTGCTACACTAAACGTACGTCAAATCATCGAAAAGGTGTGCGAGCTTCGCACCCCAATATGTTCTAAACTGAAACAAAACAAATTATATGAAGAAAATTTGACAAGAATACAACGTATTCACAAAATTTAGTATAAGTTGCCGGTGTAAGACAAAGATGCATTTTATTGCCAATACATTACAATGGATTTGTTTGTTGGAACTGTTCTAAACAGCTCTGAAGAGTTTCTGATTACATCACACTGTCAGCTTTTCAGGGCAACATCCGACGAACGCTTTTGGAACAACATGTCCTTCATGTAAATTAGTGTTTTCCAACCTTTTTAATACGCCACTCCTTTACAACTAAAAAATTCTGACGACCCCCCCCCCTCCGTTGTCACCTCTTAGTAAGCAATGGCTGGTAATAAAAGTGGGCTCGTTGCGAAATTAAAATCAATAATTCCAAATGTCTCATGAACACACACGGCTTTCTTCATCGGCAAGCTCTGGTAGCCAAGGTTTTACCTTCTCATTTAATGATTGTTTAAAGAAGTGATCAAACTTGTAAACTGTGTTTTAAAGGTAAATCTTTTGTGAAGACATGGATTCGCAGAGATCAGGTGGCTATCCAAAGGAAATTTCTTTAAAGTGTTGACACGCGTTCTGGAACTAAACGCTGAATTGTTAGTGTTCTTCTTTTGCGTTCAGAAGATTGTTGTATAAATTGCAATAGATCAATCGTCAATAATAAGTTCTCGCGTTGCTTGCATAATACAGAGATTGCATAATTTGGAAGAAAACTATTAAGTTACTTCCCAGCTGATAGTGAGCGTTTTTGAATATGCTAATACAATTGATTGATTTGACCACAAAGATGAAAGAAAATCTTATAAATTTCGCTGCTGACGGCATGCTTAAAATTAAATTCAATTAGCCAAACATTGACCTCTTCTGGATGAAGAGAAAAGAAGAATATCGAAAGCTGGCAAGGAAGCTTTGAAATTATTTATTAGTGCCATTCGCCACTTCCTACCTATGCAAACTAACGTTTTCTTTAATGGTGAACATAAAAACTAAGAAAAAAATAGGCTCCAGACAATGATTTGATTATTTGCGTCTCAAAAATAGAATCACAATTCGACAAACTATTAAGAAATAAACAGGCGCAGCCTTCTTACTGAAATTGTATTTTTAAAATTTTTATAATAAATTTATAATTTATTTTTATTTAAAAATATAATTATATTTTATCTGGCTAGCGACCGCGACCCCTACCCCGAGCATGACTTTGCGACTCCCTGGGAGTCAAAATATTTTGTAAATAAGTTGTCATTTAGTGTCTAATATGAGTAATTTAAGCTGCCAGACATTGCAATTTAAATAGTAATATTTTGTAACTTAAATTATTATTCATATTTGACAATACAATGACAACTTACCGTATTTACAAAATATATTGAGGTTAGGTTACTTACATCAACGACAAGTTGTTTCAAAAGTGTTCGTCGGATGTTGCTCTGAACAGCTGTCCGCATGACGTAATCAGAAACTGTTCAGAACAGTTCGGAGTAAACCCAATCTTTTCAACTGAGATCAGACAGTTATTTCTAAAATATTTTGGACACATTGCAAGAAGACTAGAAGCAATGGAAAAATTGATGATCCAGGGCAAGATCAAAGGAAAACGTTTGAATGAAAGATCTTCAACAAGATCCTCGGAGATAGTGGAGCACGTCAGTTAAGGCACTGCCGTCATGATACCGGTATGTCCTTTCGTAGGACGAAAGAATCTGAGAGAGAAAAGTACTTTCAATTGTGAGTTATCTTGACAATCGCGAGGATACTTTTTAAAGGGTATCCGAAAACCATATCCTAACGGCTAAATTTTTAAATGAAAATTTATAAAATATTGTTTCAATGTTGCTCTTTTACATGCTTCACTTTTTAATAGTTTTCGTAATATAATCAAAAGTTTCAATTCTATTAATTACATAATTTATATTTTAATACAGTAGAACCTCGATTATCCGGGCCAACCGGGACCGTGCTCTGCACGGATAATTGAAAACACGAATAATAATAATTGACGTTTTTATTAAATTATTACAAAAAATACACTAAACAGCTTTGTATGTAATCCAAGTGCAGCTCTGAAGTAAGCATAAATTCTATACATTTGATTTCACATAGTATACTACTAAAGTTGCGAATGTTGACGGATAAACCGCTGGCGCCGCACGGATAAACCGCCGCACGCATAATAATCTGACGGTAATCGATGTATAATGGGCCCACGGATAAACCGCTTCACGGATAATCCGCGCACGGATAATCGGGGTTCTACTGTATATGTAATTTTACATAACACGGGAATCTGACAAGAGTTAAGAATCTTGAACTTTGAGGGTATTTGCCATATTCTGTTGCGGGACGTGCACCTAACCTAAGTACTGAGATTTTTTAGTCGACGCCCTCCCAGTTGACTCTCAAATCCCGTGCCTCAAGGATCTAAATTTTCGAGTGCTGCTTTAGCTCAGAGATATTTTTAACGAGCATAATTTGCAATTGTATTATAAATATTATAAAAAACTCTAATTCTAAATTATTTTTAACCTTAAAAATCCGAAAATCTCTTTTCAAGATCTCGCATTTGTGCGTGAAAATTACTTTTCATCAAAATATGAACAAAAACCTTTAATTTTTATTGTACATCTCGCTGGTTAATTTTAATGTAACATTAAATCCGACAATACACATTTATCGAGTACAATATGTTATTGTATAATATAATTTGAAGTAAACGGGAAGTTCACTGGGGAAATTTAGGTGGAACTCTTCAAATATGCTCAACAGACGTCAGCATTTACATTTGCCATTAACTGATTTCACTCTCGTACAATTGTTATTACTTATTCGGCCATTTTATTCAATTTAATTTATCCTCGGACTGGGATTAACAAATAAAAATCTGAAAATCCAAAGTTATTTTTAAATCCTCTTTAATTTTCTATAATCTTTGGCACTCCCGAGTTGTAGCAATAAATAGCTTACTGGAGCGAACAATAAACAGGAAGAAAGTCTACAATAATCAATCTAGCGATTAAGTCAATCGAATTTTATCGAGATTATTTTCACTTCCGGTAATAAAATCGCCTCAATTATTTAAATTGCACAGCCGAAACCATGCTTATTAATCCCACCCTTAAATGCCCTATAATGTTTACAACACCGTTTATACGGTAAAGCGTCAGGCAGCTAAACCGTCGACTCCCTGATCGATCGCTTAAATTTAATATTACTCTATTTACGAGGAAAGCAGCAAAATATCACCTCATTACACAAGACACGAAAAGAGTAATAATAAAAATGTAACGTAGCTTGTAATTTTTTTTAATATTTCATTTTTGCCTCAAATTTTTTTTATTCACCTAATTGTCAACATTTCTCTCTTGGAAATTTCACAAAGAATCAAATAAAATTCAAATTTTCCCTTTTGTAATGAGCAAAAGTTGTTTTATTTTGTTGGATTTAATGTTGTGTAGCAATGAAGTTTACGAGTATCCATTGTTTACAAGTGTAACTTATTACAGAGTTTGTAAAAGTTTTTGGTTTAATTGTGGACCTTAAAAATTCGCGCCACCTGACAACAGTTAATTTAAATTTGAATAATTTTTAATAGGATTACATTTCATTTTAATGTTAAAATTGCAATATTTTAAGAATTTCCATCTGTTGTAGTGTTAATTATTTATACGTAAAAACGCTAATTAATTCTTAAAGTGTAACGGTTTAGCAGTTATCTTTTATTTTCCTTTAGACTTCGTTTGTTTTAATTAAGCTGTTGGGAGTTTTGTACAAATCGGTTGTAACTGAATTCTGTAAATTAATATTAAATTGTGTTCGGCTACTAACTATTTTTAACTTATTTTATAAGGAAACTTTTCAAATTTGCTTTTTAAATATTTATTTTGTACGAAAATGTTATTATATTTCCAAGTGGTATTCTTTAAGATAATTTCTAGAATTTTTCTCATAATATCAGAAGATGCATTTTAATATTTTCATTTCTTAAATGAAGTGACGCACCAGTAGATAGATAATAAATATTTTCTTCGCTTAAAATTGAAGTGCTAGTCGATATTTTTAATTGTTTTAACAAACTAAATTTTATTTAAAATGAAATTCAAAATCGTAAAAAAAGCGTAGGGATTTTAATTTTTTTAAACCTGTTATTGAGAGTAATGGTTTGCCTTGTTGTTTGTGACATTTCCTTTCCTCACCTAACCAAAAATCGTACAGAGAACCAATAGGTATTTTCACTTGCTTACAAAAAATCTAAATTTCCACTCTCCAACGATGTGTGAGAGTCATGACTTCGCTTAGGACGCAGGATAAAATAAAATGGTATAAACAAGCACCATTGTAATTTATTTTTCATGGAAAATGGAAAACCAAGTTGAAGACTAGAATCCCAATGTTCGAGAATAATTATTTTTGTTAACGCCCCCGCTCTCTCAAGTGAAAAATTACATCTAACATTATTTAAACTAAGAAAAAATACTATGTAACTTCGGGAAAACGCTCGCTGAGCACTATCGCTCGTAATTCACAATAGGTTGAATTAAACTGAGATCTGTCTTATAGGGGAAATTTGATTTGGATTGAAACCTGTTGACCAAGTACCTACACAGACATATAAAAGTGTCGAGGATATTACTGGGTTTATGTGAGCGTGTACAATATTGAAGTTCAAACGAATGTACTGATTTTGATTAAATTTGAAATAAGATTTTGTAGAAAAGAAAGACTTGAACCAAAATGATCAATTTCGTAATATTGGAAAGAATATTTCGAGTACCTACGCTGTTGAGTTTCTGCTATACGTATACAAGTAGTAATTACTTCGATTTAATTTTCTCTCGAGAAAAATCCAAGTACCGCTTGTAATAAAATATTTATTTTTCAATTAAAAGCTCTTAATTAATTTTTCTTTGAATCGGAATCAAGGTAAATGACGAAGTATTTCGGTAATCCTGTTCTTACACTGAACGCTCGCCAGCTTTGTTACCTCAGTCAAGTTCATAAATTATTTCTTTATTAACCGTTCGTATGAAAATTACTCAGCTTAATAAATTTGTTAACTCAATAATCAACTTACATTTAAATTAATTCACTCAACGGAATTGCAAAGGGCAAATTATGTTAATGTACTACGCGGTATAATGAAAATCAAAATTTCCTTCTGCCGAAGGCAAATTTTGCAGTCATGGTTTGTTATATTTTAGTAAAAGAAATCCTGTAACGAAACTACTTAGTAATAAAATGGATGAAGCACCAAAAACTGGTTGAGAACTGAAAATTTAATGCTGGCGGTTTACTGATGGTAAAACATGCTACAACGGTTTGTAAAAATACCGCAGCTTTGCCGCTTCAACCCCCTAATATCTCGCGGGTTTAGGTTTCTGCTGCATATTTACAAACGAGTGTTAGCTTTGCAAGTAATCCTGTTTCAGAAATAAAAGTTCTGACAATTTAATGACCCTTGATTAGTACGTTTTTTTAAATTTTTTGGAAACATTGTATTTACAAATGGTAGATTTCAGCTCTTAAGAGCGTACATTATCATTGTTTGTTTAAGTTGAGCGGATAACAATAAATCGTACAGCAATTGTAAACAATAGGGTTTCTTTCAGTCAGTGTCGCAATGTTCGCTTTAACACAATGGTTGCTATCTTTCTCCGGATATTTTTTGCTGGTGCCGCAACATTAATCATCCTTTAGTTAGAATCGTCCTGGGCAGTACTGGCTAGCAAGCAGGACGAGTCTGCAATTTAGAGACAGCCAGGAAATTGAGTTTTCTTCGTTTTTTGCGGTCTAGAGTGTGTTAACATTCATAAGTTGTTATAGGCTTTTTCTAACATGTGGCCAGAAAATTGCTCTCTATCCAAGCACTATATTTATTTATGAAGTCCTTTAGTGACACACCTAATTTTCCACTCCGGGCACATAATGTAACTTTAAAACACTTGTCAAACAAAACATCAGGCTTTAAGCATTTACTAGATACTGTCAGACTAGAATAAATGTTTACATATGATTTATTATTATGCTTTTATTTTTGCTATGATTTATGGCCTTTTTTAAGTAAAGTCTCAATGGCACTTTAATTTAGAAAATAGAAATTCAACAAGTTTTGCAATCAATACTGAAAACCCATTTTCAGATATGCCACACCATGGGACGTTGCACTCGGACAAATAATTTGTTAACTCCAAACAATTATTTAATCTTTTATCAAAAATAAACGGTGTCGACCAATCCCATTTCCTTTATGTTTGAATTCAAGCCAATCGGCTTGCTCTTTAGAGTTAATCGACCAACAAACATGAGTGGCCAGTTGCCTTTTCTCCTAATGATGTATTGATGCAACAATGTAACTCTTATGGATATCAAAACCCATTTTTCCAAATTTTAAAGTTACTTATATTGGATCAAATAAATTAAACAAAGTTTTTTCTCTAAGTCTTTTTATTGTTGTTATTAGACCATCTTTAGTCTAAAAGACACACATAAGATTTGTCAGTGGATAAAAATATTAAGCAGGAGATCTGTACCTCAATTAGAATTTAAAATTTTAAAATTTACACAAAATCAAAATTAAAATTATTTTAAATTTTCAAACTTTACAACAAAATAAAACGCGTTGGAATTTTAATCGAAGAATAGTTACTATTCTTCAACTATTCAGACCCTACGGGTTTAAAGATGTTTGTAAAATTTTTTGAATTAATTAGATCACTAATTACGGATGAACTTACAATTAATTACCGAAATGCATTCATTTTGATGGGTGCAGTTCTTCTTATTTCTGTCAACTGGTTCTGGTGTTTTTATTTTAGGTATTTTACTGATGCAATTCATTGGCTGGTCTTCTAGCTCCTATTGCAACATTGAATACCGCATCATTATCATCCACATTTAGGAGATCTGTTTTGACTTTAGAGATATTTTTAATAAGTTTACCCAGGAATCGATATCTTTATAATACAGAATACTGTAATTCTAAATTATTTTTAGCTCTAAATAAAGTAAGTAGAAAATTATAAAATAATTTTTGTACTTATTCTGCATCGACTTTCGAGAATCGGAGCTGGAAACGGCATAATAATCAGCTAAGATCACATTAATGAATGTAGCCAATTTTGGAAAAGATAACTTAGCTGTATATTATAACAATATTTATGTTTTCCAAAAGAAGGAGAATGATTATCTTTTGAATCATACATTTTCCTCAAGTCATTATATTGGCATCGATGATAAATGATAATAAACCACAGGTTCAATTTGACCTTCCAATCTAAGGTGAGAAAGCTGCAAATTTAATTGTGCAGTGGTTTGGCACTACGTTGCCTTTATGTACATGAAAGATAATATGATTTGCGAAAACATTTAATGATCGGCAAAGCTCCCCAGATAGAAGACATTAACAAACTGAGAAAAATTTGCTAGAATTAGTGATAACCTTTACTGGCAGAGTTTTTTTCTTTCTTTTGCTTTTTTAATCATAATTTATTATGATAGGGTTCCCAGAAAACCCGGATTTGAATTGAACAACAGAATTGAAAAGTTGGAGAAAGAATATAAAATTGTGATAAAGCGAAAAGAAAATCATATCTTGGTTGAAAGAATTATTGTCTCCAAGAAGGAGTTGAAATTTCAGGTGAAAGGTAAACAATCTTGATTGTCCTCTAATATATTATGAAACATTGTAGTAAAATACCAGCAGTATAGTCCAATATCGATCTGTGGACTATGGGGAAGGCAACGGAAAATGGGAAACCACCCATGAATTATACTCCTAGTAAATTCATCTTGGTTTCGCCAAGTTAAATCGGCAACGTCCGGGTGATCGGATATGGCACATGAAGAAGAAGAAGAAGTAGTAAAAATGGAGTCACTGTCCAATAAGAAGAAAATGGTTAAAAATAGGAATAAGAACAAAACAAGAAAAAATCTGGAAAAATAATAAACCAGATAATAATGGTAAACAGCGAAGATTAAATTGGACACGAACGACAGAATGATGAAAATGGGAGAAAACGACATAAGTAATAGACATGCATGGAAAATTGAAAACAAAAATGTTTGCTTAGGGAAAAACCACCTTGCAGTCACAAAATTGGGCTCTTGATGGTCGATTCTGCTAGCTCTAGCTGTTAGCGATGAGCTATGGCAAAACATCATGAAAATGAATAATTTGCCCTCTCTTCATAAAAATAGAAAAGTAGGTAACAAATCCAAATTTATTGAAAACAAAAACCTCTGTTTACAAAACAAAATGTTTTCACACTTAATTTCTGCACCTACGTGTCGGTACAACTCATAAAATAAATCAATGGTACTGCGTAATACCAAGAAGTTACGGTGGTCCACTCTGCGGACGATTTTTATGAATCCAATACAAAACTGCGGTTAAAGCTCGAATCAATGATCAGAAAGGAAGTTACACAGATGTACCTTATACAAGATAATTTTAACAACTGCAGGAACCCAATAATTCTGGGATGGAAACTACTGCGAACTTGCACTAGACACACAACAGCACTGGTTGAAGATCGTAGAGATGAACCGGGTCGATATTTGTTGCAGGTAACGGTTTGTTGAAAGATTCCCAGCAGCAGCGAATTCGTATTCCCAGCTAAGATGAAACAAAAATGTTGGTTGATTGACACCAGGGAAGCTGAACATTCGGCATTTGAGAATAACGCATTCTGAACAAAATAATAACGCTCGCTCTGTATCAAAATATTTGAAATTGTCGTCGTTGATATCAAAACGTAAATAACCAACGCGAAACTAGGTGCGCGCCAAAATTGCTAATAGCACACCGAAATTTTGAACCTTAATAATTGTTACTTAAGAAGGTAATTTAATTTCTATTATAGAAAATCCGCAGTAGCGTTGAAATTAAATAAACCTGTTTTTATGCGGTGTGTTTTGTGCGATTTTTATATGTGGGACCGTTTCTGTGCGATTTTTTTATTTTTTTGTACAATATATCACAAAATTCCAATAAATGCATAGCATAAATAAAAAATGAAATATTGTTCTAAAGGGATTCCTTTTATGCGGTCCCTATCCCTCGCACAAAAACAGGTTTGAATGTAGTGTGAAGAAAAGTTGAGTAATTTTTAGAATGTCTAACTCTGCAAATGTCTTAAATGTAATGTCTAAGGGCTCAAACCACCGTAACTCTTCCTTCCATAGATCTGCCCTGATTTTAAAAATATATTTTAAAAAATTTAACCTATTAACAGACTAAAGACAGTTATGATCTGGCACTTGAGTGTGTTGAATACCAAACCAAGATATCTGGTTTGAGCCCGGCGGTGCAAAAGCAAAAATTATTCTGACCGTCTGCCTTCGGAAATAAGTAGCTACCGACCAATGTACTTAGAGAACGACCACCCCCCTTATAGGGAGGGTCACGGCACTCGAAATTAAATTAACGACTAAGAAGAATAAGAACCTATTAACATTTCAATGATTTGAAATAATATGGACAAGCAGATTGTAAATTTTTCTCAAGTAGTTGTCAAAAAACATTTTAATTTTTGGACAAAGATTGTTCATAAATTTAGTCACACAATTTTAAGAAATTTTTATTCTCCCCATCTTTTTGGAATAAATGTGATTCTAAGGTTTATTTCGCCAGCCCCCCCCCATCGCGAATTTTGTGTTGAATTTGGTATCAATCGTTTGTGTAGGTTTGTGTATTCATTTGTTTTGGGTAAGAGTTCGAACTTAGGGGTTCGTAAATACACTTTTCCTATAGAAATGGCTATACCAAACGAAAGAACACAAAATACAAGCTCTTTAAGGTGAGGATCAATCTTGTCGGAGTTGTAATAAGGCCACAATTTAATTTTGAAAATTGCAATTTTCCGTAAGAAATACATGTAAGTGTATTAAAATGCCAAAATGGAATTCATTCTGTCGGCGGTACTTGCAATTTCATATACGTGAATAACCCATAGGGCGGGGCCAACTAGAGCAGCGTTAGAAACGAGTCAGTCGCTCCTGAGATCTGCCGCGTCAACTTTCAAACTTTTCGAGTTGGAGCCGCTTAAGGGATGTTTTAATGAGTTTAGCGCATGTCAAAACCGCTCGAAGCGCCGTCCGAGCCCCGGAGGGCGAGGGCGGTGGCGGAGTAGTTTTGACAGTACAACCACCTCAGAAACGAATTCACACAAAAGTGATTTTTCGGAAATTTGTTGTCCGATCACAAATTTAATTCTTTTTATTAGCTAATTACACCATTATCTATAATAATTCGTCGTAAAACTGAGATTCTGGTATATTTACTGTCGGCACAACCTTTTTCAACTTTGGGGCGGGATTACAGTTCAAAAGAGCCAATGATAAAATTGCATTCTAAATTAACTTTAAAGCCGTTTTTTCAAAATTGTGTGAATATTCCGCAAATTTTATTTTTTATACGCTAATTAGACTCTCATTTTCATAATCCACTTCAAAATGGTAAAATCGCTATCAGAGAATTCGAACCGTCACCTGTTTTGTTTGTGTTACACACAATTGTTTTTGTTTGAATACACAAACCATACACAAACGATTGATACCAAATTCGATGCAAAATTCGTGATGGGGGGGGGCTGGCATTTTTCCAGCTCTCCTCCCCTCTAATTAAATTATAGATATTCCGCGAACAGTGCTAACACAAACAAAAATAATAAATACACAAACCTACACAAACAATACACAAACGATTGATTCTTTTCAGATTGATACCAAATTCGACCCAAAATTCGCGATTTGGCGGGGCTGGCATTTCTCCAGCCCCCCCCCCCAACCTAAATTGTAAGATTTTTCGCGAACGGTGCTAACACAAACAAAAATAATGAATACACGAACCTACACAAACGATTGATACCAAATTCGACACAAAATTCGCGATGGGGGGGGGCAAAATGGACCTGTGTTTCTAAACAAGTTTAGAAGGAAAACTATTTTGGATTGGTGGAACGCGGATGACCGTAGTTCTTAGGCTTCGGTTCTTCTTATACTTCTTATACTTCTTTCTTATACAGCTACCTTTCTGGTTTACAATAATTAAATAATATAATTTTCATAGTATTTTACAAGATAATGAGATAATCTTTCATTTTTCATTTTTAATATGAATTTTCTAAAGTGATTTGAGTATGAACTCTTGATATGATTAAAAAATTCAGATGGACGGATGGACACGAAGCCAGATCATAAGACCACGAAAAACTAAAACAACGAAATTAAAAACACAAATGTTAAAATGCAAAATGTTAAATACGATCATTTATGTTATGAACGAATTTTCCTTTTTAAAATTCGCTTTTCGCGCAGTTTTAACTGAACTCCATGAGTTGATTATTGACATGTTATAAGGATTTTATTCCTGACCCCTGTTAGTTTTTAGCCGGTATTCGGGGGACGGTTCACAATCCCTTCAATAACAATTGAACCGAGATGATGTTTCGGTTAATCCAATTTAAAATAACCTCCGGCTTTTCTTCCGAGGGTGGTCACCTAACTAATCAATTTTGTCCTGTATTGAGAAAAGATTTAATCCAGGGGACTACTATATCCAATTATCGAATGGCAAAACCAATGTTAGAACGAAATTTTCTATGCGTATATTTTATTCAACAAACCAACTGTCATCAAATAAGAGATTTTCTCTCAATTTTCAAAAAAACACTAAGTATATTTGCTGAGATAACAATTTCATTTCTCTGAGTTGGGAAGATATAACAGTTAGCTGTGATATTTGTGCGATTAAACTGTAGATTTTCCGAAGAAATATCTGTAAAGTCGTTACATGCAATTTCATTAATTCAGCAATTTTATAGTAGTTTTGTTTTAAAATGATTTATATTTTTGATAGCATCTGGAAAATGTGTTTGAAATAACATTTGTACTGATAATAATACTATATAGTACATTTAATGCAGCAAATGAACAAAAAGTAGTGAAGTCATGAGCTGCATAAAGATCATAAAAGTCAAAGTAATTTTAGCTCTTATCTGAAATTGAAAAGCACCATTGAAGCCGAAGTAGATTTATGTTTCTCATAGATAAAAAATGAGAATGCCGATATATATTTCTCGATATATATTAAAAATTAATTTCTTATAACTTGATTAATGTGGCGTGTACTTACACACACTTGGGTTTGTTTTAAATTTAAAACTAACGACTTCTCCTCTTCTCTCTCCCGGTTCTCCTCCTTTACACCACCACGTTAAAGCGCTAGCTGGGTTAGTCTCGGTATTAAATAATACAGGTTAAGTAGTTTTGAAATTACTGCGGTTTCATTATTGTAACATATCTGGAACATGAAAATAAGATCAAACACTTGGAAAGTTTACGGCTTCATAATTTACATCAACTGCAGTGGCATGCAAAGATAAATTAATGATTAACCTTGGCATTGAAAAATTATTACCGAGTGGAAAACATTGTAATGCAGGAAAAACTGTAGCAACAGGTTGTAGCGGCACTATTGATCTTCTAATTATCAATTTACTTGTTTTATTCTGTAACAAACGTAACCCGATGGTCGGTGAAATGTATTTACGAATTCTTAACCTTTATAAACGTCCAATAAAAATAAACATAATTTTAAAAGGAAAATGCAAAAATAACAGACCTAATCAATAAAAACTGTAAACGTTTGATAAATTGTGTTTAACGGCTTCCAATCTAAAAATGAACGTTAGTCTGCTAGCTACTTAACTCGCTTTAAATGCCATTTGTGATGGCAGACATTAAAGAAATATAAATAAATTATGTTAAGCAATGCACATCGCGGTTTTCACTCGGATGGTAATCTCTATGAGAGCACCACTTATCTCTGCCTTCTATAAATTCGCAATGATTAAGAGTATGGAAAAATTATTCCAATGCCAAACTGATTGTTTTATTAACTTAGGGTGACAAAAATTATGTTTAAAACTACAACCACGGTAAAATTATATTATTGCAAATCTTGACGAATTAAGATCTGAAACGAATAACGACGATAAACAAAATTTATACAGTCTATGGTGAAGAAAAGTTCTTAACATTATTTATAAAGGTACAGAAATTAAATTCTATAATCTTTTTACCAATTGAAATGGCACGTTTTCTTTGTAATACTTTGACCAGGTAACACAAATAAATGAATTTTTTGCTAAAGCAAAAAATAGTAAAAAATTAAATTTAATCTATTCGGTTTTAAACAAATATCATAGCAATATGTACTAATTACATATTATTCTTTATGTACGTACAGCAACGTGACAAAAGTTACACCGTTGGATAAATTGTACATTTTATAGAATTTACCTTTTCATTTAATAATTATTACACGTTGGGCTTAATTCATATGAATTACGATGCCTCCGATGACCACGATGTCTACTGGTAGTAAAAATTTTCCGTTAAAATTCTTGTCAACTTCCTTAAATTCTTATGCCTATACCAAATAGCATCATGCATTAAAGAGCGATTCTACTAAAGTGGAGACCTCCGAACACCTGAGCGTTCAAAAACAACCCCACAAGAAGTTCACAACCAATCGAAAACATGCATTCTACTATTACGCGAATACAGAATAACATGTATCGCTATATCTAAATTTTCTCACTTTTAGTGCAAGTACGCTTCATTGCCAGCGGTGTCGGTGCATTAAAACAAATGACATGTAAGTAACGACTTGCAGTTGGGTTAAAACATTGTGTGCTTGCACAAAGTCGAATATGGTAATTCTCTGTCAAATCAATGCTATTTTAATTAGGTTTGAATATTAACCTCTCAAAGTTAACCACTTTTTAGTTTTTTACATCTTTTTCAATTAAATTTTACCCATTTTGGGTAAATTACCAATTTTAACCCCCATTTTGAAAGGTTTGCCTCCAGTAAGGAGATAAACATAATTTTTAAACATGTTCTGCTCCCGGTGCTGAGAGGATATCCATACTACCCAGACTACCCGATCTGTGCAGGTTATTTTAATCAAAGGTTAATTGAAGATTTTGGTCTATGTAACATTTTTAGTCGTCATTGGGGTAGAATCAATAAATAAATAAATAATAGATGGGTTCAGGAGGTATGGTAAATCCGTAACATATTGGGTAAAGAAAAAAGACTTCACAAATCGTGACTGCCCTCCTTTCAAAAAATCTGGCTACTGCACTGCAATGATAACTCCAAACAAAATTCAAAATTCTGTTTATTAAAATAAACATTAATTTTCAAAATAATAATAAATCAAGTGATTGCTTACCCCGCATTCATAAGCTTATTGTCGCAAAGTTTCCACTTAATCGTGCGAAAATCTTCCACATCAAAAACGGGTACCAAAAATAAATCCTCCAAGAGTCAATTAGTAAAAAGGAAATGATGGTAGTGGAATAACGCTTGACAAAAAGCTAAATTGAAGAAAACATTTACAAATTAAACTCACGAAAGCGGGGTGGCCTTCTGGCAGTGCCGATGGAACGGTCTTGGGGTCTCTCCCTCAAGATCACTCTCTGGCTCTGGGGCACTTGTTTGATGGCCCAGAACAAAGCAGATAACAATGGCAACCTCTTAGAGGCTGATCTTTCTGGCTGTAACTGGAGTGATGCAAATAACCTCAACTGCGGCGCTAGAGACCCTTTTTTGCCTCCCTCCACTTGATCTTCATGTGCAGGAAATAGCGGTTAGGGGTGCTCTGAGGCTACGAAGCTGGCGGATATGGAAAAACAGGCGAATAACTGTGGGTCACATGCGGGTCTTACAGTATTACTCTGCGGAGAGTCCCTCTTCTGCATCTTGAACCTGACAGAGTTCATCCTGAATACATATTCAACAAAAAATGTAATATCCTACTGGAACCATTAGAAACCCTATTACGATATACGTCTGTTCTCGGACGTTCCAAAAATGATGTCACCTCTAGTTTGCTGCTTGAATGCATGCAGATACTCAACTTCAAACAATAACCTTTCTCTTTGCTGGGGTAAACGTCGCCAAGGAAACTAGGGCAATGAAAAGGTGGATGGTTTGGCGAGAAAAGGTTCGAACAGCCTTCCTGGCGGTTTTGAACCAATGATTGTGCCATCTGTCAGAATTTTCGATACTCTTCTAAAACAATATACCCTAGAACTGCATCCAGCAGATGGGCAAGAGAAACTAAATGCAGCTAAGCTAGGGCGGCTATAAGAGCACCCTTAAGCAGGCATTCGGAATACTATTTAAAGTTGTCCAGAGTCAATCTACGGACCATTACAGGGATATTAACCGGACACTGCGGACTAAACAAGCACCTCAATATATTGGGCATTGTGGATAACCCCACATGTCGAGGATGCAATGAAGCAGATGAAACAGATGCCCAACTTTTGCGTCAAAAAAGATGCCATGTTGGGGGATCTTATTTTTATAGATTATTTTACGATAATTAAGAAACCATCAAGACACAAAGAAGTTAAGGTTAATTAAAGTAATTATTTACAATAATATTTCGTGTTCTACCATATCTTTCATTATTTTGGACTTCTGCAATTATTTGAACATTCTCGATCAAGTGATCTATTCCTTCAACTTCATTTGGTAGAAGTTCTTCATTTTCATCAATGCAAATATTAAGCAAAACAGCACAAACTATCACAACAGATATTGCTGTTTGCAATTTTAGACAAATACCTAGAGCTTACACAGGAAATCTTCGCTTCCACACACCATATTTTTCAATCGTATTTCTGGTGTGAATGTGTGCACGGTTATAATTTTCTTGAGCTTTATTTTCTCTTTATTTGAGAATGGAAAAACTCCACAGATTCTTCTTTTAATTTTAAAACCTCCCAAAACATTTTGTTTTCTTAAACAAAATCTTGCGGAAAATTCCACTTCATTAAAAATCTGAAAATAATTTTCCCGTTGTTTAATGCGTCTGGGGTGTACAACTTTATCATTTGATGAATCGTCAAATCTTTCTAATGTATCCAAAAACCTAATAGCATCCATAGTGAGAGAACTGCTGGAATAATACACGACTATTTTAAGAATTCCCTTCTTTTTTATTACCTTTTATACGCAATTTGTCAAATAATATATATTACAACCGCTAGGGAATACCTTAGGGATCGGAAAATCGGATACCTAAGGTTAGGGATTTCTTAACGCCTTATGCCAGATTTCTTCACTTATAATTATCCTCAAGTTAGTAAACTTCAGGCTAAATTAACAAAATAACCAATCAGATGCTTGATTTATTTGTTTTGTTGTTGTCTGATTGGTTATTTCGTCAATTTAACCCGAAGTTCGTTAACTTGAAGATAACTATGAGTGAAGAAATCATGCATTAAGGAATTCTTAGCGCTTGGTGAAAACCAAATTTGACATAAGAGTTTCTTATCTCAAAGTTAGGAAACTCCTACCGTTAGGAATTGGTTGGTGGAAACAGGTATAAGTCGATGGTTGGGAAATACAAAATCAGTATCTAATTTAATGTAAATTGCTTACGTAAAGTTATCTTACCTGAAGTCAACTGCAGCTGACCGAATTGACTAGAAATTTATACTAATTTATACGTTGTGAGTAACAACATATTATAATATTTTGTCTTAACTAGAAAATTATGTAAGTCAAAAGTGCCGTTCTACACTCTCGAGTGTGCTTCCGCAACTGAAAATCGTAAAAGTAATGGTTTTTTTAATTGTAAAATAACATTTTTATTTTGTGTAATTGCTGTTGCCAATAAAATAAATAATATACATATAATCAGTTTATTTATTAAAACAAATAGGCTAGTTTCGACAACTCGCAGCTGTCATGTATCATTCACATTTGAATAAAACGAGTACAGAGAGGGAAGAGGGTTTTTTATTTATTTTATGATTACAGAATATTACATTACAACAAAGATACATAGATTTTCAACTATGAATCCCAGAAAAGTCATGTAACTTTATTCATTTTTAACTCTTAGAAACTAACTCCATATTAATTAAAAAAAAATCGGATGTGGCCATGCCCATGACTTTATCATACTTTTATTAAATATCACAAAAATAATTTTTAATAATAAAAAGAAAAGGAAAAAAATATTATACATTAACCAATATGACCCAAAATCTAATCAGCTCTAACAAGGGCGACCGACAACTTCCCTTACTGAATTGATTCATTTTCATTGTGCGTGTAGGTCTTGTATTGGACTTCAACAGGTGCAAGTATAAGGGCACCCTTCTTTGCCAATTTCGAGAAAATTGAATTTGAATAATTATATCTTACTGATGAACTGCATAAAAATTAACATAAATTTGGTAAGTTGTTAATGGAATTGGGCAAAATTGCAAAAATTAAAAACATATGCGAAGGGTACTGGGATCGCATCTAGCTCCTGCCATTTTTTTTATTTATTTGATTATTAATTCCCCCAGTATAATATATCATCGTTCTCAAGAAAACCAAAGCGCTAAAATAAACCCTACTCATAATCAGTAAGCATTAAATGTTTTACCTTTCAGCAGTGAGGCGCTGGAGGGTGTTCCACACCCCCAGACCCCGGGTCTATACGTCTTTGGCTTATTGGGATATTAGTTACTTGAGTGTGACTTGTTAAAGTTAGGATTAATTAGTATTTCTAGAGATTTTTTCTAGATCGGTTATGCCGATATCTTCAATTTATTACTAATAAAAAATAAACTGCACAAACCGGGGGTCTGGGGTGTGGAACACCCTCCAGTGCCTCACTGCTGAAAGACAAAACATTCAATGTTTACAGATTATGAGTAAGGTTTATTATAGCACTTTGGTTTTCTTGAGAACAATGACATAAATTATACTGAGGAATTAATAATCCCCCCCACCGATTATTGGTGACTGCTTTATATTTTTTGTGCTAAAAACTTTCACCATCATCGCTTAATACTGATAACCATAAGTTTGCAAATTTATCTATCACAGTTTGAATGTTCCTGGAGGGTGCTCCACACCCCCCAGATCCCCCGGTCACTAAAACTTTGGTTTATAATTTGGACTAATTAGGATATTGGTTACTTAAGTGTGACTTGTTAAAGTTAGGATGTATTAGTTTTTCTAGAGATTTTTTCTAGATCGGTTATGCCGATATCTTCAATTTATTACTAATAAAATTAGTTAGTCTTTGTAATTAGTTTTTGAAATATTATCATGAATCATGAACCAATTTTATCCAAAATTTAATCAGCTCTAATTCCTGCCATAAACATAACAAATCTCAACTTTAGTTTTGAAAATCCTGTTAGTTTTTAAAATATTAAATAAAGACTAATATTAAATAATATAATTTAAAAGAATAGAAAACAATAGTTTTTATAAACGAATTTTAACTAAAATTTAATCAGTTCTAAATATCGGTTAAGATAAGCGAAAACCTAAATTTGGTTTTGAAATTCTTATTACTTTTCGAAATATTAATTAAAAACTAATATTAAATAATAAAACTTAAAAAATTAAAAAAACAATAGTTCTCATAAACCAATTTTAACTAAAATTTAATCAGTTCTAAATTTCGACATAAGTATGCTAAATGCTAAATTTGGTTTTGAAATTACTATTATTTTTTGAAATAATAATTAAAAACTAATATTAAATAATAAAATTTAAAAAAATAGTTCCCATGAACCAATTTTAACCAAAATCTAATCAGCTCTAAGTCTCAATATAAAAATACAAAATCCAAAATTTTGTTTGAAAATTTTTGAACACACACACAGACATTTTTTGAAAATGGTCTTATTTAACTCAGGGGACCTCAAAAAGTCTAAATCCATCAAAATCTCAAATTTTTTTTCTGCACGAAAACAATACTTTCTCATAATTACATATGATAAAGTAAAAAGTATAATAACAAGATATTTTATTAAATTTTGCTAAATTTCCGAATAAAGTGGAAATGAGGTACAACGTTTAAACTAATATTTAAACGAAAAGCTTCCCTTATTGAAAATCCAATTTTTTACATTGTGTAATAGGTTGTAGTGCTATTGCAATAAGTTAATGAGGAAAACGGGAAATATCGGGGCATCTCACTTTTAGCAGTCCCTACAAACATCATCTCCTTCCAAATTTAAAATGGGGGCGATTTCATCGCATTTCCTATTTTTATAGTTTGCTCACATCCAGAATTCCCACAAGTATTAAATGTCTTACCACTACAGTAGCTTTCTCTCACCTTAAATAAAACTTAACTTCTTGCACAAAGAGAGGGTTATATTCTATAACTCGTCCCTTACGAAAGGATCCTTTTGTTTTCCGGAAGCATATGTTAAAATAGAGTCAAAATTTTGGACGTAAACCGAATTTAATAGTTGTGAAAGGACCCTTTCAACAGGAATGACAGCATGAGTAAGGGGGTTAAAAAAAATTAACTTCTTGGGTGAATGTTTATTATTTAAAAATATTTACTTTGCAGAAAAGTAACAGGAGTAAAAATGAATGGGTCTTGACTACTTGTCAATTTATTGAAAATAATAATTATTGTTTTCACTTGGCACGAGAAGCTAGCACGCTAACTGATCAGGCATTCTCTTACCACTTACGACGTAAAATATAATATGCAAAAGTATCTTAAAAATTAGCTTAGAAGTTACTATTTACAATTAAAGTAGATGAAGCTACTGAAAGTATCTTGTAATTGTACCTTAGGGAAAATGAACCACTATGCACAGTAGCTTGCAGCTACGAATATTTCAATTTTTAACAGTATAAAAATATTATATGTATGGACTGTTTTGTCCATCTCACTCCCACTTTGAAGGTTTTTAAAAGTCGTAAGCTATGACTACTATAAATTCCGTCAACTTAGGATGCTCAGCAAAAATTGTTTAAATTTGAATGAGAGTTTGGTTCCCATCTTGAAATATCCATCAAATGCAGGAATCAATTCGAATTCAAATTTTGAAATGTGAGGACCGTTCCTCGACGGTAGTGAAAATCAAAACTACGTTGTATAATACTTTTTGTATTTATTCTGAAAAATCCGTTACCGACTTCTAGGGCATGATCAAATGTGATTCTTTATTTCGGGATAATAAAAACTCCTTTCTCTATTGAACATCTTGTAATACGAACCTTGGCTAAAATTTAATCTATGTTAGTAATAATGCATGAGAAACTTACAACCCAATATTGACCTATTTGAAGTCTGAACATTTTAACGAAATTATATCAATGAATACTATCATCGTATCATCCTTTGCGCATTAGTCAAAATGGAAATGTATTATACTATTGTATGCATAAATTACTATCTGTATCATTTGATGCATTGTATGTACCTACCTTATAATTACAAGTATCTATTGCAAAATCGCATGATTATTCCTAGCTTCATTACTCAGATACCTAATATAAAATCACTCGACATGCAGAGAATCTCACCCATCTCCAACTGAGAACGAAATTATAATATTTGTTCGCGTATTTCAATTTTAATATTGATATCTTTAATTTTGCTTCCATAAAAATAAAACATCAAATTATGACGGACATCAAAATATGAGTTTCTACAATATCGAACAATTTTGACAAATTGCTAATAAAAAAAACTTTATAGTCGAGTGAAAAATTTTTGAGATTTTCAGTAGTTTTTTTAGATGTATGTTTGTATAGTGCTGACTAACAAAAAATGTAATACTTCGTTTCTGGAACATCAGATATCTACTTTATGGTCTATCAATTTAGTAAGTATCCAGTGGAATCGTTGACATTTATCTTTTTTACTAGAATAATGGCCACCAAATTGAATTCTTTAATGTATTTTACAATAACAACATTGCTGACTTTTTGTTTTTAAAATAAATTATTTTCGTGTATTTTACAAAAGATTATTTGTTTTATCAAAATTTTTACTTGCGATCAATATCCAGAGATAAGCTTGGAAATTTATAAATAATAATTACTTGACTTTATTTATTCTTAATTAACCAAATTAAATAGTTATTGTTAATATATGAAATATTAATTTATCTACACAGTTTTACAACTTCTTATCGGGCCTAAGTAAAGTCATAAAAAATCATCGCATTTCACCCTTGAATTATCTCGAAGACAGTACAGCACACAATCTCTCATTTTGTCAAAAATTGTTTGTCTTTCTCATTGTAAAACTTTTTCTAAGGAAACTGTTTTTGTTGCCACCTAAAATACTGCAAACAGTAAGATAGGCAACAGATACACGGAGTAACTAGTTTTAGCTGTTATGTGCATTACCGTAGTGTAAACACTCCTTGGCTTAAATGAGAGGGAAAATCCATTAACCTTTACATGAATTTAATACAAACGTTAATATATCGTCTTCTTATGAAAACTAAATATAACTTACCTACATTAAAACTTGTAAACTAATTTTAACTTGTCTTTAATGGAAACTACTTTATCAAGACACATTAGAGTTATGTTGGGTTTTTGCTAATATTGCCAAGCGTAAATTTTCTTGCAGACAATTTTATGCAAGGATACCTAATTTATAGTAAATTCAATTAAAAAGTATTTTTCTGGCCGTTTCATTCGTCGTAGAAAGTTGTGTTAATTAGTTTCTAGTGTAGTTATCCTTAGAAACAGGATCGCAAAATAGAATTCAGAAAACAGAAACTATCAGTAGTCGAGTAGTATGGAACTTCCGTGTTAAGTATTAATATTTGAATATGATTCAATACACGAGATCTGAATTCGTCATGTTATGTGGTTTGAGGTAAACCTAATGTGTTTGCAAACTAACTTTAACATTGTTGAAATTTATGCATACGTACATTGTATGTATATTTATTGGAATAAATTTTACTTTTGTTTAATAACCACAACCACAATTTAAAAAATTTGTCAATACAAAAACATTTCTGAACGATAATATAATATGATGTGAACGAATCATAGCCCGCAGTCTGGAATAGATTTATAAAGCTAACATTTTATTAAAAGCTTTCACATTGTAATATAGGTACATACATATTATGTAATATTATCCTTTCTGTTCCTTGTCTCTTTTTAACTAAAATTTGTAAACATTTTTATTTATATGATGTGTACTCAAACTTACGTTTAAGGACTTCCTTCCTCTCCAGTTAAAAAAAATCCAGAATGGGGTGAGTTATTTTTCCAGAATCCAGAGTTGAAGCTCTGACCTGTAACCATATCTCTTCGCGCCCTCTCTGAACGATCTACGATACTCCAAGTTCACAATGGCAGAACATTAAATTTGACAAATTTTCAAATAAAATTTTTATCCAAATCCAAACCCTTGGGGTACCTCCTTTTAAAGCAAATTTTGAATTTCTAATTACAAACGGCCATAGCTTCGATATTATTGATTTTTAGACTTAAGGAATTAGAATTTTTTAAAGATCACTCACTTATCTACAAATTAGGTTATAACCCCTTATCGTCTAGAATCAACGGCTCTCGAGTTATAAATTAAATTAAGAGAAAAATGTTAAAAAATCCAAGTTTTATTTTTTTACTTTTTTCGCGATCCCCGTATCTCTTAAACAAAACGTCTTAGAAAAAAACTAATACCCAAACCGGATAGAGAATTTAACGGGCTACAACTTTTATTAAATAAATTTTTTTGAGATATCAACCGTTTTCATAGAAATTCTGAAAAGAATGAACAACGTGTAGGTAAAAAATAAATTTACAAAATTTATTTTAATAAATTTTCAAAATAATCTTCTAAGTTCTGTCACACCCGAGGGGTCAACCGCTAGAGGAAATCGTGTACAATAAACTTCACACTTCACGTACTTCATCATAATTCTCCGTACTTCTTCGTACTTCATATAATTTAGGAGTAATTCACGTACTTTACCAGTAATTCACCGCACTTCATCGATAATTCACGGTACTTCACCTACTTCTTCGATACTTCATTGTATTTCACGTACTTCACCAGTATTTCAGAGACATACCGAGATTCCAAAATTTGAGCACTGGAGGGTGTTCCACACCCCGGATTGAGTTATATTTTTAAATTTTATTTATTTATTTTTTATTTTTTTAACTGAAGATCTCCGTTGTAGAGATTTTGCCCCAGGGGTAGGGAAATTTTATAATTATGCAGTTTTGATTAATTGTCCGATTATGAATTAAACACATTTACTTCGCTATAGCTATTTTAAAAATCGGATGTGGCCATGCCCATGACTTTATCATACTTTTATTAAGGTGGTTGCAGCGCTCCATTGGCATTTTCTCGAATCCATGTCAAAATATGAAAATTACAAGATATAAAGTTAATGATTTATCATAATTGTAAAACAAATTTGAAAAAGATTGACCGTGTACCTTGGGAGATAATCGGATTTGAAATTTTGAATTTAACATGTAAAAGCATAGGAACTCAGTAAAAGTTTAGAATTTCCGTAAAATAAAATAGTTAAATCCATGTCAGACGCATAAAATTAGTCTACGTGTAGGATAATATCTTACAAAATGGCAAAAAAATTAAAATTTTGACCATCTGGTTTGTCCGTAAATAATTTTTGAATATGATGCGATTTGATTTCTGAAAAACCGTATAAGTTTGGCATCGTCGCATAAATTAAAAAAGTTTTATGTCAGTGTCAATTTTAAAAGTTGGGTTTATTTTCTAAAATAAACGATGGCGGAACTTATAAAGTCGGAACAGACAATAAAGCGTAAACCCTGAAAAGAAGAAGAAGAAGGTTTATTTTCTATTTCAAATGAAATATAAATCAATTTGGCGGAAAACCATCGTTCAAAATGCGGCCATTCGATGGAAAATAAGAAAGAAGGTTTGGTGCAATGTTATTACGGTATAATTTTCGTATGGTGCAAATAAAATAGAAAAATCTATTTGTTTAAGAGATAAATTTTGTCAGTTGATAATAATCCTTCTTCTAATTCTTCAGCCAGTTATTGTGCACTCAAAATGCTAAACTTCCTTTACGGCGTGTCAATCTGTGGACTATGGGAAGGCAACAAGAAACCAACCGTCAGCCTGACTTTGGCCATGTTGATTGTCTATGCATTATATAAATGTATGGCACTCGAAGAAAATATTTTCAATGGAAAGTTTTATTACTAATTTTAATAAAAAATAAAAATGAATTTTTGAAAAATAAAATTAATTAAAATAAAAAACTTAAAATCGTGGATTCGATCCAACCATCACGTGTGTATGATAAAGTAAACAGAAATAAAAGATTAGAATTCGCTAAAAATATATTAACATGGACTTTAATTTTGGAAAAAATAATATTTAGTGATGAAAGCAAATTTAATAATTTTCGGCCAGATGGAATGCAAATTTTGACAAAACCTAATACATAAATTAATAATGAAAACCTATGTGAAACTGTTAAACATGGTGGCGGAAATGTTATGGGTCTGGGGTGCATATCTGCTGATGGGGTTGGAAAGTTGCAATTTTTGAAACTATTATGACTAAGTGTGCTTACCTGAATATTCTATAATCAAATTTAGATCCCAGTATCAAAAATTAGGGTTGAAAAATGAGTATATGTTTCAACAAGATAACGACCTGAAACTTATTTCGTATCTTGTGCAGGAATAGCTTTTATATCACGTTCCAAAACAACTCCATATTCAACCCCAATCACCGGACATAAATCCCTTAGAAAATTGTGGCAAGAATTAGAAGGAAAATTCGAAAACACCACTTTTTTAGTACAAAAACATTAAAAGAGGTATTATTGCAAGAATGGGAAAAAATAGACAAAAGTATTACCCAAAATGGATGGAATCGATGCCAAGACGGCTACAAGCAATAATCGATGCTAAAGGGTATCCTACAAAATATTAATTTTGTAAACAATATTAATTTTAGCTAGATTTATGCAAGTGAATTAATAATAGTTGGGCGGTAATTCTTGTAAATATTTTGTTTTTGTAATTTTAAGGTAAACTATTTAAGTTTTTATACATTTTTAAGGCATATTAACTGTTAATTATTATGTTGTATATATGTTTTAATTCAAAATTATTAAACTATAATTGAAGGTTTTATCGTGTTATAACTGGCATTTTATAAGGTGAATTAATAATTGTTGAGTCACTGTAGGTACATACATTATTATGTTATATTATCCTTTCTATTCCTTGTCTCTTTTTAACTAAAATTTGTAAACATTATTATTTATATGATGTGTACCCAAACTTACGTTTAAGGACTTTCTTCCCCTCCAGTTAAAAATAAAAAATCCAGAGAGGGCTGAGTTATTTTTCCAGAATCCAGAGTTGATGCTCTGACCTGTAACCATATCTCTTCGCGCCTCTCTGAACGATCTACGATACTCCAAGTTCACAATGACAGAACATTAAATTTGACAAATTTTCAAATAAAATTTTTATCCAAGTCCAAACCCTTGGGGGTACCTCCTTTTAAAGCAATTTTTTGAATTTCTGATTACGAACGGCCATAGTTCCGATATTATTGATTTTTTAGACTTAATGGATTAGAATTTTTTAAAGATCACTCGCTTATCTACAAATTAGGTTATAACCCCTTATCGTTTAGAATCAACGAATTTCGAGTT
Organism: Lycocerus yunnanus; assembly: GCA_036346125.1. NCBI lineage: Eukaryota > Metazoa > Arthropoda > Insecta > Coleoptera > Cantharidae > Lycocerus > Lycocerus yunnanus. The sequence continues at coordinate 2,287,031 of JARFIX010000011.1, read as the reverse complement.
ATAAATTAAATTAAGAGAAAAAATGTTAAAAAAATCCAAGTTTTATTTTTTTTACTTCTTTCGCGATTCCCGTCTTAGAAAAAACTAATGTTCAAACCGGATAGAGAATTTAACGGGCTACAACTTTTATTAAATAAATTTTTTTGAGATATCAATCGTCTTCATAGAAATTCTGAAAATAATGAACAACGTGTAGGTAAAAAATATAAATTTACAAAATTTATTTACAAAATTTACAAAATTTATTTTGTAATTATTTTAATAAATTTTCAAAATAATCTTCTAAGTTCTGTCACACCCGAGGGGTCAACCGCTAGAGGAAATCGTGTACAATAAACTTCATACTTCACGTAGTAACTCACCGCACTTCATCGATAATTCACGGTACTTCACCTACTTCTTCGATACTCCATTGTATTTCACATACTTCATCAGTTGAGCACTGCAGGGTGTTCCACACCCTCCGGATTGAGTACTTTATTTTTTATCAGAAGAAAGCTGAAGATCTCCCGTTGTAGAGATCTGCCCCCCAGTGGGTACGGAATTTATAATTATGCAGTTTTTGATTAATTGTTCGATTATGAATTAAACACATTTACTTGGCTATAGCTATTTTAAAAAACTTGGGATATGCTTAAATATTTAATTCACTTTTAATAAAAAAAATTATTTACACCGGGGGGTCTGGGGGGTGTGGAACACCCTCCAGTGTCTCTGCAACGGGAAATCTTCAATTTACTTCTGATAAAAAATACACTACTCGATCCGGGGGACTGGGGGGTTCTGCATGTTCTGCAATGTTCTTCATTCCAGAATTTGTGCGCTGGAGGGTGTGCCACACCCCAGACCCCGGATCGACTAGTTTATTTTTATCAGTAGTAAACTGAGAATCTCCCATTACAGAAGCACCGGAGGGTGTTCCACCCTTCCCCCAGACCTCCCGGATGGAGTAGTTGATTTTTTATCAGAACTAAACTGAAGATCTCCCATTGCAGAGATCTGCCTCCAGGTGATACGGAATTTATAATTATGCAGTTTATGATTAATTCTCCGATTATGAATTAAACACAGTTACTTGGCCATAGCTAATTTTAAAAAACTTGAAATATGCTTAAATATTTAATTCAGTTTAAATAAAAATAAATTAGTTAAACCGGGGGGTCTGGTGGTTTGTAACACCTTCCAGTGTCTCTACAACGGGAGATCTTCAGTTTACTTCTGATAAAAAATAAACTACTCGATCCGGGGGACTGGGGAGTTCTGCATGTTCTGCAATGTTTTTCATTCCAAAAGTTGTGCACTGCAGGAAAATATTATTTAAATATATTTGACGTTTGATTATTTAATTTAAAAAGAGTGCTAGATTAATAATTTATATTATAACTTATTGCGGCGCTGCCAAATTGAAACATCGTATATGATCCGTGAGTCAAATGAGTTATTGTAAATTCTTGAATAAATCGATATGTTGAAATAAAACAATCGATTCTTAATCCTCACAATTCGTTTTAATATTATAACTAGCAATACCATTATAACAATTTTAAAGCATTAATAACAATATTTTATGCATTAGTCACTCAAAAACTAGACTGGATCGCTGCAACTACCTTAAATATTAAAAAATAATTTTTAATAATAAAAAGAAAAAATATTTTCCATTAACCAATGTGACTCAAAATCTATTCAACTCTAAGTCTAAATATAAAGATACGAAATACCAACTTTAGTTCTGAAATTCTCATTAGTTTTGAAATATTTAATAAAAACTAATAATTGCTTCAATGAACGAATTTTATCCAAAATTTAATCAGTTCTAATTCCTAGCATGAACATAACAAATTTTAACTTTAGTTTTGAAAATCCTTTTAGTTTTAAAATATTAAATAAAGGCTAATATTAAATAATAAAATTTTAAATAATAAAAACAAAAATTTTTTATAAACAAATTTTAACTAAAATTTAATCACTTCTAAATATCGATTAAAATATGCGAAAACCTAAATTTAGTTTAGAAATTCGTATTACTTTTCGAAATATTAATTAAAACTAATATTAAATAATAAGATTTAAAAATTTAAAAATAGTTCCATGAACCAATGTTAACCAAAATTTAAATAAATTTAACTCCTGCTATAAAGATAGGAAATGTCAAATTTGGTTTTGAAAATTCTGTTAGTTTTAAAATATTAAATAAAGACTAATATTAAATAATAAAACTTAAAAATTAAAAACAATAGTTTTCATAAAACAATTTTACTAAAATTTAATCAGTTTTAAATCTCGACATAAGTATGCTAAATCCTAAATTTGATTTTGAAATTCCTATTCGTTTTTGAAATATTAATTAAAAACTAATATTAAATAATAAAATTTAAAAATATAAAAAAAAATAGTTCCCGTGAACCAATTTTAGCCAAAATCTAATCAGTTCTAAGTCTTAATATAAGAATACAAAATCCAAAATTTTGTTTGAAAATTCTTATTAGTTTTTGCTGTAGGTCGCACACAAATTTGACCACACACACACACACAACACACACACACACACACACACACACACACACAGACATTTTTTGGAAATCGTCTTATTTTACTCAGGGGACCTCAAATAGTGTAAATCCATCAAAATCTCAAATTTTTTTTTCTGCACGAAAACAATACTTTCTCATATTACATATGATAAAGTAAAAACTTTGGATATGCTTAAATATTTAATTCATTTTAATAAAATAAATTATTTACACCGAGGGGTCTGGGGGTGTGGAACACCCTCCAGTGTCTCTGCAACGGAAATATTCAGTTTACTTCTGATAAAAATAAACTACTCGATCCGGGGGCTGGGGGTTCTGCATGTTCTGCAATGTTCTTTATTTCAAAATTTGTGCGCTGGAGGGTGTTCCACACCTCCCAGACCCCTCGGATCAAGTAGTTAATTTTTTATCAGAACTAAACTGAAGATCTCTCATTGCAGAGATCTGCCTCCAGGATACAGCATTTATAATTATGCAGTTTATGATTAATTCTCCGATTATGAATTAAACACATTTACTTGGCCATAGCTAATTTTAAAAAACTTGAAATATGCTTAAATATTTAATTCAGTTTAAATAAAAATAAATTAGTTAAACCGGGGTCTGGGGGTTTGTAACACCTTCCAGTGTCTCTACAGCGGGAGATCTTCAATTTACTTCTGATAAAAATAGACTACTCGATCCGGGGGCTGGGGAGTTCTGCATGTTCTGCAATGTTTTTCATTCCAAAAGTTGTGCACTGGAGGGTGTTCCACACCCCCCAGATCCCCCGGATCGAGTAGTTTAATTTTTATCAGTACTAAACTGAGAATCTCCCATTACAGAAGCACTGGAGGTGTTCCCCCCCACACCCGGATCAGTAGTTAATTTTTATCAGAGCTAAACTAAAGATTTCCCATTGCAGAGATCTGCCCCCAGGGGATACGGAATTTATAATTATGCAGTTTATGATTAATTGGCCGATTATCAATTAAACACATTTACTTGGCCATAGCTAATTTTAGAAAATTTGGGATATGGAGGTTCCACACCCCAGACCCTCCGGATCGAGTAGTTTATTTTATCAGTAGTAAACTGAGAATCTCCACTACAGAAGCACTGGAGGTGTTCCCCGACCTTCCGGACCGAGTAGTTGATTTTTATCAGAACTAAACTGAAGATCTCCCATTGCAGAGATCTGCCCCAGGGGTACGGAATTTATAATTATGCAGTTTATGATTAATTATTGTCCGATTATGAATTAAAACACATTTACTTGGCCATAGCTAATTTTAAAAACTTGGAATATGCTTAAATATTTAATTCAGTTTTAATAAATTAAATTAGTTAAACCGGGTGGTCTGGGAGTGTAAAACTTCAATGTAATTAATTAATCCAGCGAAAAAAAAAAGCATTTTATTGAGCTACCAAACCTCCATAATATTCAAACAAATGAGCTAAAAAAAATTACAAAATTAACTAAATAAATCTAAGCTTAATTTAATTAATTGATTGCTATTAAACTAGCAACTACCAAAACTTTTAATTAGTAAAATAATGACCCCCAAAGGTCTATTCAACGTTTAAGATAAAAAAATGTTAAGAAAATCTACTGATGTAAGTTAATTTGCTATCAAATAATTATTATTGAATACATATTGTCCGTAGCGCATGCGCATAAGCTAGGCTAAACTTCCTGTAATTCACCAAAAATTTACTAACTTCATGATACTTCACTTGCACTTTAATATAATTAACATGTGTTTTACCAGTACTTCATGTTCTTCACAAGTACTTCATGTACTTTACATGAGATTTCATGTACTTCATGAGATGTGTACAAAAAACTTCACCAGCGGTTAACACCTTGGTCACACCTATCTGTATTCTTTCAAAAACGGGTCACAATTTTTAGTTTTGGATTTTGTTGATAATTTTGAAATGGAATGAGCAAAGCTATTATTTCATTAGGTCCAAAACCCATGGACGGTGAAAAAGGTAATCTTGTGTTTTTTAAATATAAAACATTTTTTTCAATAATTTTATGTTTACTTATGCCCGGTTGCGCTGTTTTTGACTTAAGTAAAACTTAAGTTTCTTTGACAGCGCTAAATTTAATATTACAGAAATTTAAAACTTTTTTAATTAATTTTCCGTTTACATCGCACTATTTAAGAAAAACTAAAGTTTCACAAAGTTGCACGCTAATAAAAACATTTGAATTATATAATAGAAAAGCAAAAATTAATTATTCTTAAAATTAATTAATTATTCTTACGTCAAAATATACTCGTAGACGTTCGTAAAACCGACCAAAATGCGAGCGGTAAAAAAAATTATATATTTGAGCACAATATACTTGAACAAACTTGGAAAAATTCTTATATCTAAGTTTTTTACGATCATTATGTTGTTCGTGTTTACGAACGAATACGAGTATTGTTTTGACATAAGAATTATAAATTATTGATACAAAATAATTAATTTTTTGCTTTTATGTTATATAATTCAAATATTTTTATTAGCGGTGCGATTTTCTAAAACTTCAAATTTTTAAAATATCGCGATCCAAACGGAAAATTAATTAAAAGTTTTATAATATTAAATTTGACATGAGAGATTTTCTTAAATTTAAGTTTTTCTTAAATAGTGCGGTGCAGCCGAGCATTAGTGACATTCAGTTTTAGAATCTAGTATGTCGATATGAGTTTGTCAAAACATATGTCAATTAATTTTATTAAAAAAATTTTCCAATATAGTTTTTGATTTCAATTTTAATGGATTTTCATCAATTTTCATTCATTTAGGGATAGTTTAGCTCATGACATCTTGAAAAAACGAAACCACTTATGAGCAACGGGGTCCTAGACTAAAATGTAATTTGGAAAATTTTCAAATTTCAATCAACTTGTAATTTTTAAAATATTTTATTCAACATATTAACAATATAAATAGTATAAACAATATAAATTAACCAAGTAATTATCGATAAACTAATGTCGCTCAAACGTCAAACGCTACAATACGTTTTGACATTAAAACAAATGCTATACATGAAATTGAGATTTTTAGCAATTTTGTGAATTTATTTCTTTTTATCCACACCTTGTTCGTTATTTTCCGAATTTCTGTGAAAACGGTTGCTTTCTCAAAAAAAATTATTTAACAAAAGTTGTAGCCCGTTAAAATTCCCCATCCGGTAGGGGCTATTATTTTTTTTCTAAGACGTTTCGTTTAAGATATACGGAGATCGCAAGAAAAGTAAAAAAAATAAAACCTGAATTTTTGAAACATTTTTCCCTTAATTTAATTTATAACTCGAAATCCGTCGATTCTAGACGATAAGGGGTTATAACCTAATTTGTAGATAAGCGAATGATCTTTAAAAAGTTTTAATCCATTAGTATAAAAAATCAAAAATATCGGAGCTATGGCCGTTTGAAATCAGAAATTCAAAAAATTGCTTTAAATGGAGGTACCCCCAAGGGTTTCGACTTGGACAAAAATTTTATTTGAAAATTTGTCTTAGAAAAGTGTCCATTATCACCACCTCAAAGGTTCTCCACGGTCACGGAACACCCTGTATTTAATCGTAAAAATTTAAAATAACAGTAAAAGATTCAAGATAAAACTAAAAAAAACCCTTCTTTATTAAATTAATGGGTCTGTAATTTCGGAATTACAGTGAGAATAAAGTACTGAAACTCGAACACAATTACATTTAAATTTGTTTTGCCAAAATTATTAAGCACACTTACATTGCGAAAAGTTTTGAAAATGTGTACGGTTTCCTCTTAATCGCTGCAAAGCGAAGTATTTGAGAATTACAGAACAAATATTGCGATATTGAAATACTAACATCTGTTGTAATTGATTTTAAACAAGAATTTGATACAATGCAGTTTTCGATATTGTCCGCAATTTACTGAAAGTTGCTTTTGTTAAAGAATCATTTTAAAATGAGAAAACTTAAAAAATAATGAAAATTTTTAGAAAATCACACGCTCCGCTAAATTCTTTCACGTTTCTTTTGATGTTAACAAAATTCTTTATTGGCTGCCTATTCAATCATTGTAAATTTTTACGAAAGCAGCAACAACCCAGAAAAGCAAATAAGACGATGAAAGGAGCTTAAAATTTGCACAAGTGGCTAAATTGCACATGATAAACTGTTTCAACAATATTAAATTTATAACTCCACTCAAAAAATACACCATAATTAGTTAAGCAAACAAGTTTGGGCAACAATTTAAAGATAAATTATTATAATTGGTGAGCGTCCATCAACTCGGTTCAAAAGCACCAGAAACTATTTCAACTAAGTTCAACATGTCCAAATAGTTGTCTTAGTTCTACAATAGCAATTTAATCCATTTTCACACGACCCAATATAAAATTATTGTAACTGCAAAATATTTTGGGACATTATCAGTATTGGTAGTCCCAATAAAAAATAATACATTGAATAAATTTTATTATCTCAATTATTGCAACTTCAAATTCTTCTGAATAGTTTCAATTTTTATCGTGTTTTTCTCTCAGCAACTTCCTACTATTAGCTACATAGTTAAAGTTAAGAGAAGCTGAATTACTTCAACGTAGTTATAGCCATATAGGTTTATGCAGTGAACAAGACATAAAAGCAGCAAATCTGAAAGCTTTCTCGAAATATTCCGTTGATCTTATTTAAATTCTTGATGCTGGATAACATGACGAAAAACAACGGAATTTAGCAATTACGAAAATTAAATTTTCTGTTAGTGCGTTAAATCCGTGTATTATTCGAATTGCATTAGCGCACAACCGGAATGATTAAATTTGCCTTGCAGTTATTATTAAGCTTAACGGATCGACATTCTTTTTGTTTCTTTATCCTGAGGCCCCAAAATCTATTTGTTTTAACGTCTGTGTGTGATTACAGCAAATTTAATTCTTTATCCTTCATTAAGAGGCACAGGGTGATTTTAATCGTTCTTTTATTGCTTTTTTAGCATTTCACTTTTAAAAGCTTACATCATAGATAATGTCCTGTACGGTTCCCTCTTAACTGAAAATTTCGGATCTTAAACTTGAATTTGCAACTTTGGTTTTATAAATTTTATATTTGTGACAGTTAATCTTTTTTTATTTGCCCAAAAGACACTAAAAATCTTCAATCTTACTTTCGGCTCGTAACTTACAGCAGACACGGTCAGTGCATTGACGCCTAAAATGGAATCTCGCGAGAGTCAATAACGTTGGGATATTTTGTCGTGCTTATATTACAGCACAGCCAAATTTTTCGGCAAACTTTTTGTGGTAGACCTGCTTATTTTTACATTTTGTATTCATACGGCCGAATCTAAGGTAATTTAAAAAGATCACTACGCGCACAAATTGCGTTCTTTCTGGAGATCTAAAATCAATTTTGTGCATTCCGGCGGCTGAACGTGTATTTTATTTATTTTAATAATTTCGCTATGATGGAAAATTTGAATTAAAATTTTATTTAAATACATGTGCTGGCAAATTTGAGTTGGCCATTACTTTGCATAGTAATAAAATAACGAACTAAAACATAAAGTAGTTACGAGAGAATTCTCCCAACAAATTTGGTACATTTTGTTAAGCCCACTGTTTGTTTTATAGTTATGCTAAGTAAAGCAAACTTTGTACAGCAATTAAAAAGTAAATTTAAAATTAAATTACTTTAAATTTTAGTTAACCGCATACTTAAATTTATGTTGTATTCTTTTAAAAAGATAATCTGTTTATTATTTATTAACACAGAATGTAGATTGAAATTAAATGTCTAGTTGTTTATCTTGGTTAGTCGAGTGTTAATTATTAGCACTCAATTTGTTAATTATAATTGAAGCGCAGCGTGAGAAGCTTCCCTGGATTCCACTCCAAAGGACGAAACCGTACGAACGCTGCTTCTTAAAAACTATTTGCCACATATCTTGATGAAACTTTGGACATAATTGGATGTAATCGAAAGCCAGATCATGAGTAAGCCAGAAAATTTAACTCGATATGTCTAAATCTAAAAACCATTAATCACCAAGTGACATCGTTCTAAGATTTTATGAGTTTTATTTGAAATAAGAGCCGATGTGGCAATACAAAGCAATCTAATGATTGCCTTCGACCTACATTGACGTATTTCCCTAATCTTACCATAAACATTTTTGGAAAAATAATAAAGTGTTAACCGTAAAATCAAATTTAGTTATGTATGTACATAGGTGAATTTTAGTAAAATTAGTGAAATTTGCTATGTAAAAAGTAACTTAGGTGATCTCAAGGCGATGTTAAATGTTAAAAGTTAAATGATAACTTTTCAGTAAAAAGTCTTATTGACAAACTTGTTGGGTATGCAACCAAATTGATGTTTGCAAGTAGCATTATTACAAATAGTAAAAGAATATTGGAAATAGAAATATTACCTACTTTAACAATTTGTTATAAATAAAAGCGCATAATGCATTATACAGTAGACTCCTGAGACGTTGCGAGTAAAATGTTAGTGCACCAACATGATAATTTTACTCCTAGAATCTCCGATTAGCTTTTTCTGGCACAGAAAAACAAATCAAAACCACCTTTCGTCCTTTCCTTTCTCTGAATGCAGTCTAGTTACTAGCTAATTTCCTGCTCAGGCACCTAAACTTCTTAGTTTTATCGCTGGTTTTAAGCGAAAGAGTGATAGAGCTATATATGTTTATTACGCCAGTACCTGAGTTACTTTTATTTCTAAAATCCGGTTCGAACACACTAACGATCTGAATTTGATGACGGGGATGTTCTTGCGCCATACAATTAATCGAAAAACATTTATCCTTACTTCGTAGCAGTTAGAGATACACGAAACGATAATTTATCACTATAAATAAATAAATTATCTTTTAAGATGAAACAAGAAAATACAAAAATTTGAGTTTTCTAACAATCAATCAATAATGCCTTACATTTCTTCTGGAATATCCTTACTTCTTTTGAAGTTTCATAGATCCTTTTTATGAGGGGGATCAGTCCTCTTTTTTCTTTCTTCCTGTTACTCTTTTCTGCTAAGACGTTTTCGCCTCTCTCACTATTGTTCTCCATAGCTCTCTATTCCTACATTTATTCTTCCAGTCCGTAACTCCCATTCTTTCGAGATCATTCAGCACTTCATCCATCCATCTTGCTCTCGTTCTTCCTCTGCTTCTCGATTCGCTGGGTAACCACTCTGTTATCCTTCTCAGCACGTCTTCTTTCGCTCTTCTCGTCACATGGCCAAGCCATCTAATTCTCTGTGATTTAATATACTTCACTATATCTTTATTTCCCATCACCTCTATTAGTTCATCGTTTTTTCTCGGTCTAAATTCATGTTCACTGACTTTCTTAGGTCCCATCATCAATCTCAATATTTTTCTCTCTTAGTCAAGTTCATAACCTCTGCTCCATACGTTGCTACTGTTCTAATACATGTCTTGTATATTTGCAGTTTCGTTCTTATTGATATGGTTTTAGATTTCAGGATTTTCTTGTTAGCATGGAAAGCTTTCCATCCCATCTGAATCTTTTCTTTTACTTTCATATTTCTCTCGTTATTATTATTCATCTGTACGCCCAAGTATTTGAACTTACTCACTTTTTCAAAAGTACGATCGCCTAATTGTAATTCCTTTCCTTGTCTGGTTTTTTTTTCCTTCCGAATTTCATGTATTTTGTCTTGCTATTGTTCACTTTTAGGCTCATTTCTGTTGCGTATCTTTCTATCTTTTCGAAGATCTTTATCATTCCTTGTTTCGTTCTTGCAACAATAACTAAGTCGTCCGCGTATGCTATTACCTGTTCTTTTCTCGTAGTTATTAGACCCTCGCATCTTGCCTTTCTCATGATATGTTCAATCACTATATTGAAGAGGGTAGCTGACATTGCATCTCCTTGCTTCACGCCGGTATTAACCATGAAGGCTCTTGTCACGCTCGTTCCAACTCTAATTGCGGCGCAGGTGTTTTTCAGTGTCAATTCTATTAATTTTCTTATTTTATTTGATATACTAACTTCTTGCATCGCTTCATATAGTTTTTTCTCTGTTTACCGTGTCAAAAGCTTGTTGGAAGTCAACGAAAAGAAAGTGCAGTTGTATATCGTGTTCATAAGCTTTCTCTGTTATCTGTTTTACTATGTGTAGCGCATCGATTGTTGACTTTTCTTCACGGAAACAATGCTGGTAGTCACCGATCTTCCCTTTTAATTCCTCCTTCAGCCTTTGATGGATGAGTAATTAATATCTTATAGATCACTTGGAGTAACGTTATACCTCTATAGTTTTTGCACTCCTCAAAGTCACCTTTTTTATGAATCGGCACTATTTTACCGTTTCTCCATTCCTCTGGCATATTTTCTGTGTTCCATACCTCGATTATCTTTTCTCCTGCATATTTCAACAGTTCTCCATGGATCTCATCGCTACCTGGTGCTTTTCCATTTTTCATCTTGTTAATCACCGCCATTACTTCTCCATATGTTGGGTTTAGGGTCGTTGTTTCTGGCACTACTAGGTTTAGTTTTTTTGGTGTGATTATGTTTGCATCTTTGCGATTCAGTAACTTTTCGAAATATCTTCTCCATATCTCCTTGATTTCTTCCTGATTGTCACCTCTATGTCCATGTTTGTCCTTCATCGTTCGAGTTTTCTAAAACGTAAACCAATAATTAAAAATCAGTCTAATAATTCCAAACTTTACTTTGGTATACATATTGGGGGACGGTTGATCCTGAAAAAAATGAAATTTCTTTTTTTATCTTTAATATCTGTAATCAATAATTTTTTATTAAAGTGGATTTTGACAGTTTGCTGATCACACTCTCTTGACACTCTTTCTTACTATCACCATTTTAACCACGCTTTCGTGACACACCTCCTCTAATATTCGCCTAATATTCGCCCTACCAAAGAGTATATAGATATAGAGGACAGCTCTTATGGAACTAAGTGTCACCAAAATTTTCGTATTTTGCCATGAAATTGTAGTCGATTGATACCGACCTCAAGTGGGCAAAATTTACATTATTATCATAAATAAGTGTGAGTGAGATAGCATAAGAAACGGGCTACTTATGACTTGAAGGTACCAAGTATTATCCTAAATAGGCAGGTAAACTCAAAATAAAACATAAATCCTTTTTATTGTTCAAACATATTTTGAATAAGAAAAATTTGTGTAGAACGTTGAAAATTTAAATTTTAAGGTTTTAAACTCATGCCATAAAATAGTCCATTTTTTTCGATGTTGTTACAGTTATCTGTATTTTAGGGATTGAGAGTAGTACATGTTCCTGGGCAATAGGTGGCTTTGCTCTGCCCCTGGTGTACAGGGGTGTCTCTACGTTTCAATTTTAATACATGGCTGGCCTCTATATCTACATACTCTTTGCCCTACGTATATTAAAGAACGCTAAAGGACGTCCTTGCCTTGGAGGATCGGGAGAGGGTCACAAAATGTAACCAAATGTGACAAGGGGGGGGGGGGTTAGCCATATATGACATCCACATAAAAATTTCATTTTTAGGATTAAAAAAAAATTGTGCTTGGAAATCAAATTAATTATCGCGGTAGATGGAGGACCAGATGAAAATTCGAGATATTCTCGCGTAATTGCTTGTGTGCAATTCAGCATTTTAAAGATTTTAATTTGGATGCTTTATTTGTTGCGACAAACGCGCCTGGCCGAAGCGCGTACTATAGAGTGGAGAGGCGAATGGCTTCACTGAGCAACCAGCTGACTATCGTGATCTTGCCGTATGATCTCTTCGGAACACATCCAGACTCGAGAAACAAGGTGGGCGAAAAAGATGTGAAAATCAAGAATTTCGTTTGCAAATTTTGCAAATGTTTGCAAATTTTTCAAAAATGTAAATTTTTGCAAATGCCTGAAAAATTTTGTAAATGCCTGTAAATCTTTGCAAATGGCTGTAAATGTCTGAATTTGTTTGCAAATATCTGTAGTGGTTAACCCCGCTACAGTGCCTTTAAATAACAAAGTGTGAGGATCAAACGGTGTGGGCTTGGACACTCACGGAAGAGACTCAACGGCGACTGACGACATTTGAGTTGTGGTGTTACAGGCGAATGCTTAGGATTTCATGGATTTATCACGTAACAAATGAAAATGTGGGCCAGGTTAATAGCCAACGTCTAATGAAGATATGGCACTAAGAAGAAGAGAGGATCAAAATTGTTGCGGTAGCAGCCTGTGGAAAATTTTAAAATCCAAGTTTCTGCCACCTCCTGCAAACACCTTCGGGACTTCAAATGCCATCTTTGAAAAAAAACCATTGACTTTGAACATACCAGCATAAGATACAATGCCAGTCATCGATTCTTTACCAGAGTGGTTAACCAACCCTGGACAGAAATTTCTTGCTTTAATTTAAATTAAACAATGTTTAATTCAAATAATTAATTTAGTTATAGCTTATAATTTAATTAAATCATAAAATTTAAAAAATTTATTAATATAAAAAATTAAAAAATTATAAATAAAAGGTAAGAGCTAAAAATGTTAGTGTTTTTCTAAAATGAACGTGGAGTTTAATTTTATAAATGAGGGGTCCTTGATTTGTACCATTAGACGTTCTGGAGAGGAAAATAAAAGATTATTACCAACTGACCCAAAGGGGGGAGAACGGCCCAAAAATTTGGAAAAATTGCGGACGTCCTTTATGGACGACTCAAACCAGTTCTGTTTGTAATAAATGTTTTACACGATTGAAAATTGTTTTTAGGCTCAACTGTTCGAAAATCTACTCAAATTCGTGTTTAAATTCTTGGCACGTTTGTTGGTTACTATTATTCTATACGAAATAGTGCAAATATTACGTATGTAATTAATTTTTCATTCAAAGCAAGCACATAGTCTTTGTCTCTTCACTGACCGTGCTTTTTTTGGCACGCCTTCTTACTTTCACCATTTTAACTACGCCTTCTTGACCTTTTTAATTTCAAAAATTTTGAGCTAGCCAATGAACTCCTTTTGATCAACTAAGTAGTATAATTATTATTGAACAAAGTTTTCCTATGGAAACAAAATAAAATTATAAAATAACTCAAATTAGAAAGATTAAAGAGTAAGGATGATTCAAAAATTTTGACGTTTAGCCTGAAGCTCCGCTCATTTTCAGCATTCTGTGCATATTATATTAAAAATAATGTACATATCACTTTTTTGCATCCAACTTCACGTACTATGTGTAGTTATTTGTATAAAATATTTTAATTTTAGAGTATTTTTAATTTGCAATATAATTGCTAAAAGTTGCGAAACCTTCCGCTTCGTTACAATTTAAAAAAAAACTTCCCAGGACACGATCCAATTCGAAATTTTTAAACTTGGGCCCCGGGGTCCTAGTGTTAAGAAGGAACTCTACGCCATCCAACTACTGCCATACCTCGCGACCCATTAATTGACCCCGCCTACTAAATCATAAGTATAAACTGGGACGCAAGTAGAGGAGAAGGTGCAAATATGGAATATGCTTGTAATATGGAATACATCGGTTTTGACTAAACCAAGTAAGGTCCTCGGTCGAAAATCGGCTAAATTTGTGAACGCTTGCCATCTTTATTGGGCGATCCACCCGTACCGTTTTAGTATGATTTTAGTTTACCACATGTGTACATGTGAATTTCGTACATTGATAATTTTAACACGTAAGTGAATATGCAAGCCTAATTTTTTATTTGCATGTTTTATTCAAATATTTGTTACGATGCCATTTTATATAAACTAAAGTTTAAGATAACGTTGTATTTGTTTAGTTTTTATTATAATAGGCTAGATCTAACCTAAAATATTGATGACATTGGTTGTCGGTAATATGGAATACCAGTATTGTATGTACCAGTACCAGTGCAGGCGACGGAAAAGACGAGTATATTTGCGACTGGTGCAAGTAATATGTTAATCTAGGACCTTATAGTTAGTTTAAGTTTTAGGAACAATAAGTTATTTAATTATTTCTTAGATATTTAATGTATTCCATATTTGCACCACCTTTTCTTAGGCGGGCATTTTGTAGTTTTTTTCAAACTTTTTTTGTAAAAATGTTTTAGTTAATTACACATTTGTTTTAGATTATGGTGTCTACTTGTCTGAAGTAACTTTTACCTAAATTTGGCTTAATTCTATTCGCTAAAATAAATTTTTATATACCAAACAAAATGGTATTCCATATTTGCACCTTCTCCTCTACCGTTAACAGAATATTTTAAATAAAATCCCCACAGAGAAAAAGTAGTTGTTCACGTACTCTCGCCGTTTCAAATCAAATCTCAATTTGATTAATTATTTTAATAAATCAAAATGTAAATTAAAAAACCCGAGCGAAAGTCGATCAATCCTGATAGCGATTTTCACCATTTTTTTTAAATTATTAAAGATAATAATAAAGAAATTTTAATTTGCTGTCGGTTTACAAATTTTGAAAAAAAAACGCTTTAAAAATTAATTTTGAATGCAATTTTCTCATTGGATCTTTTCAAATTGTAACACCGCCCATCAAAAATTAAATTTTAGTGCATTGTATATTATTTATAATGCATTTGCTAAAGGTAGCCACCGCCTTCAGCATCGCCCACTATAAAAGAAATCCCTAAAATGCGGTTCTACTCAAAATTATGTGTTCTACTTAATTCTACTTAAAATAATTGTACTAAATCTGATGTGAGAAATTTTGCATTATATATGCTCGATCTTTCTTCAAAATAGTTAAAAACTCTCGTTTTGATGTGTGTCATCAATTCTTTCTAAGCGAAAATGGAGCTTAACTAATAAGAACTGTAAAAATTCTTGTTCTACGTGAAGTAAATAAATTCAGCGATAACATAAGTCCTGACTCTAGCCCACATGCCAACTGGAGACTTTTAGTAGTAAATTGTCCGTTTTTCAGCATTTGTATGTAGAGACGTCGTTGAAAACTGTCTTCGCAGTTTTTACGTTATTGATTTCAACAATTTAAATATAAAAAAAAAACTTATTATTATAGTTGTCATTGATCGATACACATCTATGGCCAACTTGCAAAATTATAGTAATTTAATAAAAGCTTTCAATAACAATAAAGCAACTGGATTTTTTAAACTCGGTTTTATTTGCTAAAATAGATTAAAGCGACGCTTTAATCTTCCCATGCGTCCTGCATAATATTTTAGAAATTCTGTTCGGGGCTCTTAAAAAGTTTGGTGACTCCTAATCTAACGGAAGCACGTAGGCCTATAAGTGAATAGATAGCTTCCACAAAGCAAAAACGAAATACTGGGATAATAAAAAAGACCGTCGATATCATCAACAGTGCTAGTGAGAATCAAAAGAGGAACCGAACCGTTAATGAAATTACACTCAGAAAAGTATTATGGCGCATCAAGCATATATGCCACACAGCGCGTAATATGCAATTTTCTTGTTTTCGGTCAATGTTAAATTGTACAAGTTTTAATAAAAATAGTTTACTGGGTGTATAAACTACCCATATATAATATAATATAAGTTTTGAAGATTATCGCTGCATTGTTAAAGGCTTAAAATTTATAGGAAAATTACAATATGAATAATTTAAAGCGTGGATAGCTTGAGTGTTATTAAAAAACTGAAATTCATAATTGAATTTTTTACGGGTTGGGATCACGGATAAATATACAAAAAAAAATTATACGAGAAAAATAGGTGAGATTAAAAACTATTTATATTAATGTCATTTCTAATAAACCTTTTAGTTGTTAATTATTTATGGTTTAGACTGTAGAATGTCAACTTCTGGCATTTTAGTTTTAAAATGCTAAGTGAACTTGCTTATTTTACAACTTGATGATGTCCGGGCCATTGGGAAATTCTTTTATTATATACCATTAATTTTTCATTTCATAACTTGTGGGATACGCATTAATATTTAATATATTCGCAGTTAATGTTTAAATATTGTTTAGAAGCGGTAAAATCAATGAAAATGGTAGAAATTCCCGTTATATATTATTATTAATCTTAATCAACAGATTTGTTATTTATTCATTATTTTATTATGATCCACAAACTTACTAAGATATAAAAAAAATTTATAAACTTTTTTTTGTATTTTATTATTACAAAATTTAGTACTATGAATTAAGTCAATTATTTTATCAAATTCCATAAAAGAACATAAAGTCTCTAAGTAAAAGAGTTTTGCATTTTATGTAAATTATTTGGAAACCTATCAAATGGAAATATAAGCAAATAAGATATCGTTGAAAAGATCATGTAGAAAAGAACTTCAACATTTCAAATTTTCTAAATTAAAATTGATGAATGTGGCATTAACAGGAAAACTCAGCTGCCCAACCGAGCCTAAAAACGTAAAAAAAAATTGTTGCCAAAATAATTTGAAATGTGAATCTCTTATTTGAAATATTATATTATTTGCTATATAAGCAAAAAAATTCGCTCCAAGCAAAGTGCTTTGTTGTTGGCTTTAATTATTATCGATTATAAAATATACTATATACTAGGTGTTCATCTAAAACCTATACAGTTAATATCTACATTTTTAAGAAAAATAAAAACCGTCGGCTACCACTACTTTAAAATTTAAAATAGCACCCCCCCCTATATTGCTATACTTGCACCATTTTAAAGGTGAAATAAATCTTCGTTCAATCACGTCAAAAAAATTGGATGGAATATTTTTTGTTTCATCATTTAGTTTGCCTTTTTTCGCTCTCCAACATCTTCACCACATCCAATTTTTTAAAATGGATGAAGGAGAATTTTCTCCACCTTTAAAATCATATATCGCAAGGGTGCTAATTAAAATTTCAGTTTAGTTTTGAACATTTCCTTTGCTATCTGAACCGACAAATTGAAGAGGTTCGCGGAAATGAGATGAGTTTTTCGAAACAATACGCAAATAAATCTCTAGGTTGTAAGACAATATCCTCCTAGTGCATGAATGATTTATCATGAAAATACTTTGGGGATACTATTTGGGCGATTCAAGTTCGTTAATTGACCAAGTTAGTGTACTAAAAACTTTTAAGTAGAAGTTACTCTAATTTTTAGCCGTGTTAATGTTGTGAGAAAATTCCCCAGTTTTATTCAAAAGTAAATAAGTTGAAAAAGTTAATATTAAATGAAGTGAATAAGTAAAAGCTATGAATAATGAAAGTAGAAGACGAAATTAAGATTGGTGAACGAATAAGCAAAATCAAAAGAATAAAATAAAAAATAAAAATTCAAATTCAATATACACAGCTGGAAATTAATTTGTATGCACCAACGGGTTACGGGTAACTATTTAAATTGAAAATATTTTCATCATCAAAGAAAACATTCAATTTTTGAAATAATAAAATCATAAAATTAAATAAATCAGAAAACAATTTATTATTAAATAATTGTAAAGTTTACTGCAATAATAAAGTATTCATATTTATCACATTCGTGAATATGAAACAACACCATAATATTATAAATAATAATAGTAATATACAGCTACATACGCTTACAAAAAAAAATAAAATTACAAAGTAGCTATTTTACATTTTTCTGTGTAAAATGCATTATAATTGTCTTCATGGGCAATATTATTGATGATTTTTCTCTCAAAGTTTCTCCCAATCAAATTGTTTTGTTCTGTTGAATTTCAATCAATAACAGGCAAGCAAAAGTACATCATATTTATGAAAATCAACACTGCGAATTAAAAATGTCGAGAGATTTTCCTTTTTTTTCTACAATCATCAGTTCAATCAATCATACCACAATTGTAGTTCTTCAACATCTAATGACACATTTTGAGGTTAGAATTTTATCTTACTTCCTAAGAACCTCGGAATTCAAACCATGCAATGTCCTTTATTGTCTTGTCAAAATACAATGTTGCTTGGATTGGGCATAGTAAAAGTTTTTCTAAACCAAATGTTACAGTAAGAAGTTTTCCTTTGTTTTGGACTCCATCATATTATTTTCATTGTTAATTTTGTAAGTTTTGCCAATTTTTTGATTAGCAACAAAGTACTAACCTGATTGAATCCTTGTTTGCAGAATTAATATAAATCCAAGCTTGCGGTTTACCAACGACCAAATGCTCATAACAAGATGATACCAATAGGAGTGGATCTTTGTTGAGTTTCACAAATGGCAATTTATAATCATGTTACAGTTTTTAATGATGGTAAAACCAGGTAAATTTATCTGCAAGAGATTGCAGATCGTGCCACTACTCATATATGTAAAACACTATTTTTTTGGCTTTTTTGGGTTAGATTCGTTTAATACATGGCAATCTGGATAGCTTCAGGTTCCCGTCAAACCAAGTGCCTGAGAGTTATGTTCCTTAATAGGGATGGAGGAAGCTACCTCACCTTTCCAATAGTACAGAAAAAATCTTAAACCTTCAATAAAGGTAGTGACACGCCGAGGGGTTAACCGCTGGTGAAGTTTTTTGTACACATCTAATGAAGTACATGAAGTACTGGGGAGGGGGGGTGTAGAACACCTTCCAGTGCACAAATTTTGGAATGAAGAACATTACAGAACATGCAGAACCCCATACCGAGTAGTTTACTTTTTATCAGAAGTAAACTGAAGATCTCCGTTGCAGAAGCACTGGAGGTGTTCCACCCCCAGACCCCCAGTTTAAATAATTTATTTTTTATTAAAAGTGAATTAAATATTTAAGCATATCTCAAGTTTATTAAAATTAGCTATGGCCAAGTAAATGTGTTTAATTCGTAATCTGACAATTAATTATAAACTACCTAATTATAAATTCCGTACTCCTGGAGGTAGATCTCTGCAACAGGAGAGTTCAGATTACTTCTGATAAAAATAAACTACTTGATCCGGGGGCTGGGGGAGGGTGAAACACCCTCTAGTGCCTCTGCAACGTGAGATCTTTAGTTTACTTCTGATAAAAATAATCTACTCAATCCGGGGGGTCTGGGGGGTGTGGAACACCCTCCAGTGCTCAAATTTTGGTATTTCTGTAAGTCTCAGAAATTGAAAGTCTCTGATACTGAAAGTATCGATGAATTACTGCTGAATTATATGAAGGACAAAGAAGTATGGAGAATTATGATGAAGTACGTGAAGTGTGAAGTTAATTGTACACGATTTCTTCTAGCGGTTGACCCCTTGTGACACGCACTCGTGGGTTAATGAGATTCCAACTTTTAACAAAGGCTGAAAAGTCATATTAATTAGTTTGGAAAGCAGAAATACGTTGACCAAGTGTTCATCAGCCTGGTTTTTGCAATACAAATCAAACAGTGCCTATACAGCTTAGCTGGAATCTGAAGTCATACTTACTGCGATTTACTAAAATTGGATTATAAAGTTTTACAAACTTATGAAAGATTTCATATTATTTAGTGATTGTATTGCAATAGTGACTGAAAATGCCATCCTATCACAGCAACAGCCGAACGTCAATTCACTTCTGATAAAAATAAACTGTATAGACTGAGGGGTTTGGGGAGCACGGAATACCCAGAAGTACCATACAAAAAACATTAATGCCCTTTCAAACTGCAATATATAAGTATTTCCCTGGTATACAATGTTGGCGAGAATTAATCAACCCGTGTTGCGATTTTCAAAAAAAAATTAATTTTGAAAGATAATAATGCAATAGAGGCATAAGAAAATAAAATATTGTAGACCTACGATAAGTAAGTCTTTAGGCTTCACAAGAACAAGAGAATCAATGGTCAAAAACATTAAGAAAATCCCTGAACTAAAATTACTCTAGAAAATAATAAATCTTTGAGCCATGGAGTCCTAGAAGAGGCTAAACTTATTAAAAATATCCCTGGGCGCAGTCCAACTCAAAGTTATAGTAGTAGTAAGTTATAGGCTCCGCCTTGCCTTGCCTTGCTTTCATGGCGTTTCGAGTACCGGGTCTGTGTCCCACACCTCCTTCATCTGACGGGTCGGTTGACCAGGGCATGGCATTGGAGGATCAGGGCATAACTGCTATTGGTTGTTGCTTACAAGCTAGTAGGGCTGTTGCACAGTTCTGTCGCACCGCCAATCTACGCATCGATCGGGCTTTATTTAGAATAAACAAAATTTAGAAATAAACAAACTAAATACAAAATTTACAAATATATACATAAAAACAACAAAACAAGTACGGAGGCCAGTGGGAGGCGAAGACTTCCAACTACGCGGTTGCTCCCTCAGTCTTCTTCTTCCTGGGTCCTGTTGATTGTTCCTTTTTTCGGTTTCATCTAGCGGAGTCTGGTGCCTCTGGGTGTCGGAAGGGAGATCCGGGCGTGGCTTTGCGAGTGAGTCCGCGCTATGGGCGGACTCGTTGGCGGGGATGTCGGGTCGGGACGTCATGGCTGCTGTCCGCGGCCTGCAGGATCTGCTTGGGTCTCTTGTAGCGTAAGAGATCCTCGAGCTGGTAGTTACCTAGCTCGCGGATCTGTGAATTATCCGAGAACTCCAAGCTGTCGTAGAATTTTACCGTCATCTTGCGGATAAAATCTACGATGGACTCCGTGGCTGAGTCCTCCTGCAGACTTGAGTTCTTGACGAACCATGCGGCCTTCATGGCTCCGCGGAGGGCGATGTTTTGCGTCGTCTGGAGTTTCGCTATGTGACCCTTGTCAGCGTAACCCCAGGCGACTGCCGCATAGGTCATGGTCGGTCGGATGACCGTCTTGTATAAGAGCAGCTGGTTTTCGACGGACAGCTTCCCAAATGGGTTGAGGAACGGGTGCAGTTGCGCCATGGCGCCCCTTGCTTTGGCATTGACCGCTTTGATTGAGAGCCCCATCATAGTCCCTGTCGAAGATTACCCCAGGTACTTGGAGGTGTTCGTCCAGGGTGTCTGATCCGAAGATTTTCAGGTTTCCACCGGAAGTCTGCGGATTTCAGGTGTCTTGTTGGGGTTTGGGGCTGCAGCTATGTGCTCCAGGGATCTGGTGAAGAACGTGGCCGTATTCTTGCTGGCGTTTACCCAATTCGCCAGGTACGGAACCACGTTTCCAGGTCGTCCAGAGAGGCCTGCAGCCGGTTTTGATGGTGGCGGGCGGAAGGAGCTGCTGTAGTACGTGGTATCGTCCGCGTAGCAGCCTTTGGTTTGGTGTTCCCTGGGAGAGGAGATCGTGGGTGAAAGCGGTGTAGGAGATGGGGACAGGATGGACCCTTGGGGACGCCGGCCCGGATCCTTTTTCGGAGGAGCGGTATCCTCTATCTTCACCCTGAAGCGCCTATTGCCCAGATAGGACGCAATCAGGTAGACCAGGTCGGGTGGACATTTGCCGCGAAGAGCTTGTGGAGTAGGCCCTGGTGCCATACTTTGTCGAAAGCCTTCCGACGTCCAGGAAGAACGCTCCCGTTGGGAGGTTTTATTCCATCCCAACGTGATGTGTTCGGTGAGGCGGAGGATTTGGTGAACGGTGGAGTGGCGGGCGAAACCGAACTGGTCGTCAGGGATTAAGTTGTTGGTGGTGAAGGAGGAGTTTAGTCTTCTCAAAATTACTCTTTCCGCTACTTTCCCCAGGGACGGGAGCAGACTGATGGGGCGATATGATTTGGGATTCCGCAGGTTTTGTTGGGTTTGGCGATCATGATGACGTCGGCCAGCTTCCATCGGTGCGGAAAGTGCCGGAGCCGAAGGATGGCGTTTACTATGTTCATGATCGCCAGTACTCCTGCTTTGGGAATTCCCTGATCGCGCGGTTGGAGATACCGTCGGGACCAGGGGCTTTTTTTGTGAAGGTGGAAATAATCAGGGCTATTTCCTCGAAGTTGGTCGGAGAAATGGGGTCAAAAGGTGGCGGGGGTTAGAGTTTTCCTGATCTCCTCGTTGATTTTGGCGGTGAAATCAGGGATGGATGGGTCCTCGTTCGGGGAGAATTGGTCCTCTAGGCTTTCGGCCAGAACCTCGGCTTTGTCCTGCGGGCTCAGGGCGGTGCCGCTGGGGCCGTCTAGAAGGGAATTGATGTCTTTTTGTTTTAAGGGACTTGATCAGCTTCCAGGCTGAGGGTATAGGCTCCGCCTACTATATTTTAAGACTAAACCGCAATACCTGAAATATTACGCAATAATTTGTTTCTAAATGTTTCTTATGGGATTTTCGTTAACTTCAAAATTGAATTTTGGGCTTAATATAGAACCTATAAAATTCTACCTTATTTTAAAAGTCTTGTATTAATGTCTTCTTTTGTTTGACGAAGCTATTTTTTTTATAGAAAAAAGTATACTTTCGAACCCGGGGTAATTAAATCTAGCCGGAATGTTAACCGAAAGGTCTGTGGGGCTTGAAATATCACATAAGGTTCAAGATAATAAGCGACGATCTTGTAGTTTTCTAAACCTCTCTCTCTCTCTTCTCTGCCTGCATTCGTCAACTCTTGGACATAAGCCACACTCAGTTTCTCCCAAACCTCTCTGTAAAGGATTGTTTTGGTTCCCTTGAGGGGTTTTGGCAGTTACACGCACCTTGCTTGACGAACGTGTTGGCGTGGAAGACGATCAGAATAAATTTCTTATCCCGGCCCGGATATCTTCCAAATGATGGATAGAAACCATTGTGCCTGAACTGTGGACTCCCTGGTTACCACGGGTTTGCTTTGATGAACATGTCATGATTTTTCATCCTGGTGGGTATCCTTCCTTTTCTCTGCCAAACGCTCAAAGTGAGTTGCAGAGGTTTGCTGTGCTTTGTATTTTCTTTCATTGCTGTTCCTTTTTTTTTCTGCGCAAATATTCTTGATATCTCGTGATTTCTTCATCCTCTAAACACCCGGTTACTTTCTAAAAAGGTCTAAACGAAAAACGGATAATTGTCAAAGATAATTTATTGTTTCTGTCCTTGTACCTTCTATTATTTGAAAAAATGCACATAGTCTTCTAATCCTGGAGGGTGTTCTGTGCTGAAATACTTGTTTTATTTTATTGAAATATTTGGATCACCATTGACTATCAGAAAATTCGTAGTTCTTTCAGAAAAATGCCAGTTGGGTTAGCAATTATTTATTAATTAACAACTACAAATCGCAACTCGCAGCTAACATTTGCAAAAATACGCATTATTATCGACGTCAACCAAAAATAACGTGATCAGCATTTTTAAGGTTGATTACTTTTGAACATCCATTTTATGAGTATCCCTGTCCCATCAATCCCTGCACTTCAATGTATTCTACTTAAGACACGTTCCCCACTTCACATATTAATTATTCACATTCAAATATAATTATTACATTCAAACTTATACTATAGTACCCCTAAGGCCCGGTTTTTAAAAATATATTTTCTAGTTTGGATTTTTGGAATTATTTGTTACTTAAATTTGAGTGGTTAAATTAATTTTGGATAGCAAATCATTGTAATTCGCATTTTTTCTATTATCAATTTTGAAATTTATTAACCTCTGAAATTAATATTAATTATTATTTATTTTATAATAATATAAAAATTACATAAAAAATAAGTAAAAATAAGTTGATAAAAAAAATAAGTTATTAAAAAAAATAAGTAATAAATAAAAATGAGTTATAATAATAATTATTATTAAACGTCTGATGCCAGCAGTAACCATTGCTGAAAGCTTACGAATAATATGTCGTTTTATTGTTTATTTAACCATTAAATTTAAAAAATTTTAATCTAATATTTTCAATTTCGTAATAATTTTCTAGTTTTATATTTAAACCTAGTACACACATAGAAAGTCGTCAGTGTATAAACGTGTTTTACTAATTTAACTTTTAACCTTGGGTTAAACTTTTTAAACTTTGTTATAAACACAGCTACCTATCTCGCTAATAGTTAGAAAATTTTAATTTTGGTTTTCTGCATGTAGTTCCTGAATCGTGCGGAATTATTGTAATTTATTTCTTTGCTCCAGTTTAGTAATTTTTTTTAAAAAAAGAAATATGGTGTTTTTTTAACAAAGCTTAAAAATTAGTAACCGAAAAAGTAGCACGAGATAATTGAAAATAATTTCATTATCAAATAGGAAGTAGTGAAGATGAATGTCCTATTCAAGGAGTATTCTAGAAGTTTTGTTATAAAACCTACAATCAGATTTTTGATTAAAAGTAATTGTTAACTCTTTATTTGTATCTGGGAACCTGAGAGAACCTACGGCTAAATAATTGCTAAATGAAATTAAATTAATAAAAATTACCTAACTAACTAAGACTTGAAAATTAAATAATTTGACTCCAACAACTAAAAACTTAAGGCGAAGAAAATTGTATAGCGGAATTGCTAACTGACTTCATTGTCTTCACCAAGAGGATATTTAATTGTAACTTAAAACTTAATACTTACTAGAATTAACAGCTAGAATGAGCTCAGTTTAGCATAACGTATTATTTAATGAACGTAATTTACAATATTTACCAACATTTTGTAGAACACAAGTACGTTAGTGTAAATGGTGTGTTTTATTAGATAATCCAAGAATAATAACGAGTTAAACGATGAGCACAACATTTTACTTAAATTTAGAGAATTGAAAAATTAAATTACTTTTGAAATCAGAAACGCTATTATATTCATTTTAGCATAAAAGCCAACAAAATTTTCCAAAGTGTATCTAATCATCGAGTTCCTAATAGCTAAGAAGGATGAATGGAATATTTTTAATATCTCGAGTGCAGTTAAGAAACTTTAACTCGTCAAGGTAGTCAAATTTATTCAAAGTGTAATTTTTATAAATTTACATTTAATACACGTGACTTTAAAAGTTTAACGAAACAATCTGCAGTCATTCATGTTTATAAAGTAATTTTTTGTATTCTTCTTCTATTTTTAACCGAAATCGACACGAAAATCTACAACTAATGCATTTTTAATGTATTCAGTACGATTTGCAATTTATTTTAATACATATTGCTCGGTTCCCCTACCATAAATAATAATGCTATTCTAAATATTTATTGCGTTAAAAAATGTATTCTGCAAAACTTTTTTTTCTGAGTGTGAAAATGTTGTAAATTTTATGAAGCAGTTATGCGATAACTTGATTAGATGGATTTTTGCTTAAATTCTTTTTATCCGAAACGAATTTTTAGTGTGACACAAAATGTGCTAAATATGAATGAAATAAAATTGAATATTTTAAAAATGGAAATTAATTTCCTATCAAAAGCACTTGGCTCATACATTTTAATATATCAGCAATGGTAATCGTTATTCAATTATGTAAAATCTAACTCTCTAATATTTCACAGTTAAAGACCGATTTTAGTTTTTTTTTGGGTATTGAATTTTCATTATATGTAAAGATTTACACTAATAAGGTACATAAATTATGCAGGAACAAAAAGGCACGTTCAGTCTCGGAAAATCTTACTCTAATCTTACACGTTCGAATCTCCCGCTAGATTTCTTGCTATATTACCAAAATAGCTTTTGAGATACCGAAAATTACTTTGAAATATCTCGGCATATAAAAAAAAACTATTAAATTCCCATAGTAATTCAAACAGTAGAACTGCAATTTTCACATTATTTTGCCTCTAAAATTTAAATTTTGCATTCAACTTGTTAAAAAAAATTTATAGATCAATAAAAGCTTTATCAATTTAATAGCTTCCATAAAATTAATAAACTAATCTCTTACATCGTTAAATAAAGTGGCGTTTGTTATTATCAGTGCCATGCTAATTTTTGTATTTAACAACTTCTTTGCATGAAAATAGCTTTTTAGTCTTTAAAAAGTCTTTTTTGTGAAATTATCCAATCTACAGCAGATATGAGAAATTACAGCTAATTATCCGGTTGTAAATCATACTTGGGTTGCTGAAGTATGCCCAAAAGAAACGCGATGTGGGTATATGCACAACGCCGGTAAGATACTTAAAAACCAAGGTTGTGCGGCCTAAATACCGCATTTGGAGATATAATTTTGGATTAGTTATTCACTTTGGTAATTTGTTTTAATACTGCAGATTTTATTAATATGCGCTAGTTTTATAGTCTATCAACACTAAAATTAGGAAGTAGTACACTGCAAAATATAGCTTTGGTCTAACATGATCAAAGATTCAAAAGTTCAAACTTTTTAATGTTAAGTCGTGGAGATATTGGTAGAGCTGGAGATAATCCGTAAGGCTTAACAAACGCCAACCATTTTAACCTGGAGCTAACATCATTGTCAAAGGTTCAAGGCAATAAGGCGATGGACAGTGTGTTATCGGTGTGGTCCTGCAAGAAAGGATCACCACGGGAATAAGAATCCTTCTAGGACTTCTTTCATTTTCTAGCTAGACCGCAGTCATTACAATATCATCACAATGGAGCAGAAGTGAAATGTCACTGATCTATAATATTGATCTGCCGAATTTTTGGAAGTTGGCGATCTGGGTTTGTAAGGAAGGCCGTTACAACATTTGTTGCCCATGCACAACGGCGGAAGTGTCATGTCTAACTCGTGAAAACTGCTAGCCAAAGTAAAGGGCCGAAATAGTGAAGATGGGAAACTAAACATTCGGACATTGGAAGTCTGAGTTTTACAGGAGGAACATTAAGCTTCAACTTGATGGAATTTATTACTGATGATGCTAAAGTAAATGCTCAAGTAATCCCAGTGAAAAAATGAAAGTTATTAAGTTAGCAAATGAAGGGTTACCTATATTGGCAAATGACTATAAAGATGAAAGTCTCAAATGAAGTAGTGGTCTTCTTTCTCATCATGTAGATTGGTTTCTAGAGGTTGTGGGTCCTTCCCCTGCAAGTTCACAATTTGAAATTTGAAAAGTTAAAATGGGGTATAAAAAACTATTCAGGCTCTACCGACAGTAACAAGTAGTAACCATGCCAAAGAAACATTTTGAATCCGCGCTCATGAGAGATAAAATAACGTAAATCTTTTGTAATTCGCCCTGTATATTATGAAATGCAGCTAAACTGATACAATAATCTGTTATTACATCACCACAGCTCTATTTGAGTTTTATTAGCCAACATATTTAATTATCTCTTGCAACCATCGTAATTTCCTTCAAAAATTGAAGAGTTTCCGTA
The DNA here is from genome assembly GCA_036346125.1 of Lycocerus yunnanus. Taxonomy (NCBI): domain Eukaryota; kingdom Metazoa; phylum Arthropoda; class Insecta; order Coleoptera; family Cantharidae; genus Lycocerus; species Lycocerus yunnanus. The sequence goes on along the minus strand of JARFIX010000011.1, from coordinate 2,259,519 downwards.
AAGCATTCATATGAATCTCAATCTTGAACAATACTAGACAGCGTTTGAATGGGACTTCAAAGCATATAAGGACCATTGTTTGAAGTGTATAAATAGTTTAGGAGGTCCCGAAGGGTTCTTGTTCGATGGTTTCTTAATAATTTTCTAAATTTTTTTGATAGATTTTCGCATTTAAACAATTAATTCGCTTTAAAATTAACTCGGAATAAGTTAATAGTGTCATTAACGAGATCCGAATTACGTCTTAATATAATTTTATCAAGTAGGCACTATCGCTGGATAAACACGGTTCCCAAAAAAGTAACTCGTCTGTAAATATTATCTTGGTATAGTGAGATTACCTCAAGATGAAACTCATTTCAAGTGAAAGATTAATTCAGCCAAGTATCGATCCTCGAGCTAATTTGGAACCTACATCAACGTAACAATTTTTAGTCTATGGTTTTGAAGCTGTCGCTGGTTTTTCTTGACTTTTCATTTTCGTAAAAGTGCTTAGTCAAAATTGAATAAAATTACCGGACGATTCTTCGGTTATTTAACCTTGTATGTTTACAAAAGCTTTCAATGTAGGTTCAACTCGAACATCGAGTAAAAAGTAAAAGCGATTCTAAACTTTTTCTCGTCCTTTTTCATTTTTGGACTAAAAAGAAATTATAATTTGGAAAAGTTCTAAAATTATTTTATAACTTTGTTTACCTACAGGAAATATTCGAGTTTGCTGAATTGATCTTGGATGCTTAAGCTGGAAACTGCTTTGTTTCGATAGCGTCTCGGCGTCATCGATCCGCAAGTACATTATCATGTAAACTACAGGACCTTGTTAGCGTCCCGATATATCAACCTGTTTAAGGTGCTACCCAGCCCCTGCTTTGTTCTCACTTTTTTACGGCGTTTCAAAAATACCCAAACGTAAATGAGCATAAAAAGCGAAAGTTGGAAATGTATCGTTGAAAATCGATTCGTCCGTCGTAAAAAAAAATTTATACTAACAAAACCTACAAGAAATGTGCGCTAAATTAAATTTTGAATTATAGGTTAATCTGAAACGAACCAGATGTGACATTAAAAATGAATTTCGCTTTTTTTTCAATACAATGTTTTCAAATTTACATTTATTAAATAAAAGCAAAATCATTACTTTTTGCACATTATAAATTCTGATTGAAAAATCGAAAGACGTATTCGTTGATGTTTGCTCCAGCTTTTAGCTTTCGCATTGTTATTTTGTGAAGTCCGGAAATAATGTAATTGGAAATTGAATTAAGTATTCGCACTCAGGCATCGCACTTACACCACCTTGTCAACCTTTTATTATAATGAAATTGCTATTTGCACGCGTCATTATGGATGGAATTCTAAGAGAGACGTTTTCATTTAACTGAAATCTATGTTTGTTTCTATTATCTTACTACATGAAAATTCGTTTTCTTGGAACATGCTGGAAAATAGAATGAAAACGTAAAAAATTAATATCCTAATTTATTCTTCTTTAGTCCTTTAAACAAAACTTTTCCAGGTCTTTCCGGGTAAGTAGACATTATAATTATGTTATGGAAATGAACCAAGTTGTTTTTCGTTGTCTTGCCAATTAGTGTAAAACTGAAAAAAATACGACACCTTCGCCGGTAAGGCCTAAACCAAAATAGATAAATGAAAATGCTGTCGAAAAAATGCAGTTTGAAATTATAAATCTTTTTTAATTATTTTTGAGATTTTTTCTACATCAAACACCCAAGGGAGTCGTTCCAGCATTCTCTAGTGCCACACTTAATTCTCGAAGATATGTTGGTTATTATTATTTTCGTTCCATCATTTTGGCTACTTACACTGGTGATAGGTATAATTTATACAGACCAGTGCAATTTTTCCCAATTGCTTCAAGTTTTACAAAACCTTGCCTGAATTATAGATTTGAAAAAATATAGCTAATGGCTCGCACTTTCTAATTACAAAATTAAGTTTTGGAAAAACTAAAGGTAAATAACACAAAATGCATTACTGATGGCTCTGTTTTCTCTCTCCCTCAGCGATCTCTAAATAAATTATAAAGACTATAATTTATTGTAAGTTTAAACATTCACAAAATATTTCACATTATTTTGAAGAGTTTAATAATTTTTCATGTAAACAATATGTTACACCAATTAAATATGAAAACATTTTCCTGATTATTTTGGTTAGTAATTAATTACGTATTTTACATTGTTTTGAATTTGATTTGAATGTTTTACTTTCGATTATCATGTTCCATATCGCATCAATTATTATCGTGGGGTGTGATTTATTAAAATTATTTGTTTGTTTTTGTAATTCACTGTAATTTGGACTTTTTAATTTTAATAAAACATATGTATATTGTAGGTATGAAAATGTTTTTGAAAAACGCGCGGAAATCGATTTCTTAATATAAACTAAAGTTTATTCGCTAGCCAAATGAGTATCTAAGATGATAAATTTACTGTACCAATTACATAATGAAAAATTAAAATGGCTAACAACAATATTGAGGTTACAAGTTGGGTAACTGAATAAAATTTTACATTATATAAAATATTACATTTAATTTGTAAATAGCTAATAAAATTAGGTATCGTAAGGCGAGCTTCTTAAATAAATATTATTTAAGTGTAAATCAGAAAAGTATAGCTGTAGAGAAGCCTAAGAACTGCTGTCATCCGTTTTATTATTAAATTTCATACTAAAATTCAAAAAATTCAAAAGTTTATTAGTTAATGTTAACTATTTCTACTTTGCACATCAAGTTTTTGATCCTTGAACTGATTTTTGTTGTGACAGTGACTAAACATTTCGAAACTCTTTCTTTCGTAATTTGGTATATTTCTGTTTCTATGTCAGAAAACTGAAACAAAAACCGAAAACTAATTAACAATTTTAAAATCTACTGTACTGCAATATTTCAAGTTTATTTTAAATATTTTAAGCATTTAATGGAATTTTTATGCTTTCTTTCTTAAATTTGGCCATTTTGAAGCCGCCATTTTGTATTTTTATCGAGGTGATAATAATCGATAAATACAAAAAAACCGCAACGCTATGAAATTTTTAAGGTGAAATTTAAATACCGGTAACCATTCTTTGAAATGTATGTAATTTTTATCTTAAATTTGGCCATTTTAAAGCCGTTATTTTGCATTTTCAATTTTTAGGGTTACAGCAATAATAATCTATAGCCACAAAACCGCAATACTATAATATTTGCAATTGAAATTTATACATACTGCTAAATATTCACTGAAATTTATGTGACTTTTATCCTAAATTGGGCCATTTTGTATCCACCCTTTGGTTTTTTCAATATTTAAGATTCATAATTATAATAATAATAATAAATAATCTCAAAAACCGCTCTGCAATGAGCCGTTTTATTGAAATTTCACCAATTCATTAAAAAAACCACAAAATCGAAATGCTATCAGATTTGTAATAGAAATTTAAGTATTGGTAAATATTTTTGAAATTGACATGATTTGTATTTTAGATTTTGACATTTTGAAACTGCCATTTTAAATTTTCCATTTTTAAGGTCAGAAAAACAATCGATAACCACAAAAACCGTAATGCTTTGAGATTTACACTTGAAATTTAAATACTATAATCCATTCGTTTCAAGAATAAACCTTGACTTTTGAACTAAACAATAATCTTGATACGTGTTTGGGTTTGGGTTTTTACAAATTTGTGACATTGGAACTAAAATATTGACAAATTTATGAAAACCAACCAATCACGTTTCAAGATTATATTTTAGTTCAAAAGTCAAGGTTTATTCTTAAAACAAATGGAGTATAGTAAATATTAATTGAAATTTAGATTAAGTTTATTTTAAATTAAGCCATTTCGCGCTCAGCATTTTGTATTTTCAATTTTTAACGTTCAGAATAATAACAATAATAATAAATAATCATAAAACCCCCAATTCTATGAGATTTGAATTTAAAATTTAAATACCAGTAACTATTCATTGAAATTTATAAGATTTTCATGTTAAATTTGGTCATTTAAAACTGCCATTTTGTATCTTCAATTTTTAAAGTTAAAATAATAATCAAATACCACAAATACCGTAATATTTTGAGATTTGTACTTGAAATTTAAATACTAATAAATATTAATTGAAATTTACGTGATTTTCATCTTAAATTAGGTAATTTTACACCCACCATTTTGTATTTTTAATTTTTAAGATGATGAATAATACAATTTATTAATAAAGAACCAAAACCATCGCAATGCTATGAAATTTTAATTTAAAATTTAAATACCGGTATATTTATTGAAATTTACGTGAGTTTTACCTTAAATTTGGAAACTGCCATTTTCTATTTTCCATTTTTAAAGTCAGATTAATAATCGATAACTACAAAATCAGCAATACAACGAATCATTTTATTGAATTTTTACGAATTTATTGAAATAACCGTAAAAAGGGCAGTGCTATAAAATTTGTATTTGAAATTTAAATACTGGCGAATATTTATCAAAATTTACATAATTTTTGTCTTAAATTTGACCATTTTCAAACTTCCATTTTTAAGGTCAGAATAGCAATCGATAACTGCTAAACCGGAATTCATTGAAATTTTGCATTTAAAATTTAAAACTGGTAAATATTCATTGAAATTTATATGATTATCATTTTAAATTAAACCATTTTACACTCACCATTTTGTATTTTCAAGTTTTAAGATTCATAATAATAATAATAAATAATCACAAAACCTGCAATGCTGAAAAATTGAATTTAAAATTTAAATACCAATAACTATTTTTGAAATTTATATGACTTTCATGTTAAATTTGCTCATTTTTAAGCTGCCATTTTGTATTTTCAATTTTAAAGTTGCAATAATAATCAAATACCACAAATACCGTAATACTTTGAGATTTGCACTTGAAGTTTAAATACTAATAAACATTAATTGAAATTTACGTGATTTTCATCTTAAATTAGGCCATTTTACACCCACCATTTTGTATTTTCAATTTTTAAGATGAAGAATAATAATATTAATAAAGAACCACAAAAACCGCAATGCTATGAGATTTAAATTTAAATACCGGTAACTATTTATTGAAATTTACATGATTTTTATCTTAAATTTGGCATTTTGAAACTGCCATTTTCTATTTTCTATTTTTAAAGTCAGATTAACAATCGATAACTCCAAAATCAGCAATACAACGAATCATTTTATTGAATTTTCACGAATTTATTGAAATAACCATAAAAAGGTAGTGCTATAAGATTTGCATTTGAAATTTAAATACTGGCAAATATTTATCGAAATTTATATAATTTTTGTCTTAAATTTGGCCATTTTTAAATTTTCATTTTCTATTTTCCATTTTTAAGGTCAGAATAGCAATCGATAACGTATAAACCGCAATGCTTTGAAATTTGCACTTAAAATTTAAATACTGGTAAATATGCATTGAAATTATATAATTGTCATTTTAAATTAGACCATTTTGCACCCACCATTTTGTATTTGCAAGTTTTAAGATCCAGAATAATAATAATAAATAATCACAAAACTCGCAATACTGCGAGATTGAATTTAAAATTTAAATACCAATAACTATTTATTGAAATTTATATGATTTTCATGTAAAATTTGCTCATTTTAAAGCGGCCATTTTGTATTTTTAACTTTGAGATTAAAATAATAATCAAATACCAAAAATACCGTAATACTTTGAGATTTTTATTTGAAGTTTAAATACTAATAAACATTAATTGAAATTTACGTGATTTTCATCTTAAATCAGACCATTTTAAACCCACCATTTTGTATTTTCAAGTTTTAAGATTCAGAATAATAATAATAAATAATCACAAAACTCGCAATACTGCGAGATTGAATTTAAAATTTAAAGACCAATAACTATATATTGAAATTTATATGACTTTCATGGAAAATTTGCTCATTTTAAAACTGCCATTTTGTATTTTCAATTTTAAGGTTAAAATAATAATCAAAAACTACAATGCTATAATATTTGAACTTAAAATTCAAATAGAAAAAGTGAAAATAATCGTTAGAGGTAATAAAAATAATCGTAGAGGAAAATATCGAATTACCTCAGTTTGTAGCCAAATCTTTATTCGGAGAGGAGAGGGGGGGTTTAATACTTAATATTCCATGGGTTTATTTCAGAAACAGTTGATTTTCGAGAATGCACTTGCCCCCAGTGCTTCATCGTATACTTTGGTCACGTGTGTTTCCCACAATATCGAGTTGATTTGTTGATTACAATTACCATAAATAGTTTAATGCACATCGTTAATTACTAAAAGGTTGTTTATGTAATTATTGGGAATTTAATGGTTTAAATTGATAAGTAGTACCGTAAAACCGTCAAACTACTACACTTATAAAATACAACATAATTTTTATATAGAAAATTTATGGTATAAAGAATTATCTGCTAATCTTGCAAAACCAGGAAGAAAACAAAAAATTATTAATTTAAATAAAAAATGATTACAAAATTATATTTAATTCTAAACCAGAAAGGTAGCTGTATTGAAGCCTAAGAACTGCTGTCAAATTAGAAAAATAAAACAATGGGAAAAACTCTCGGAGGGAGGATAGTGCAAAATGACTATACAAATTATAATTTATAATTTTTTTTTTCTTTTAATTTTTCGGATGTTGAAAAATTTGTCTAAGCAAAACAGTTTTAAAAACTGTACAATATGAGATGTGGTTCCGAACATTGATTCCTTGAAGTACTACATTTTAGCACTTGAATAAACAAGAAGTAAATTGTAGTGCAGAAATTGTTCAAAGCGACATCGTCCTCCATCAACACAAGTGTAAGAACCAAATTATGCAAATTGTTCTAAAATTCCTTTGAAAACTTGTTAATAATCCTATGATGGGATTCATAGATAGATGGCTGAGGATGCCACTTTTCGAAGTGCTCTGGTATATTATACGCATTCATAAATCTAAAATAAAAAATGTAACATTGATGATTTGAAAATTTACGATCCTATCGTAATTTTTTAATTAAAGTTTACTTTACTCCTCGTAAATGTAAATTGGCGTTTACGATGTAAATGTGCAATATATTATTCAGGTTATTTTTCTCGAGAAACTACAAATATTCAAGTAGATTTAAATCAAGATTTTGTCAACATAAAATCTTTAAAAATTTACATAAAATGAGGTTTTAACAAAAGTAACATGAACTTAAATCGATTTTTTTACTTTGAATGGAAAACTTCGTCTAGGAAATGCTATTAGATGCATACACGACATTGTTTTCCCAAACTTCAACTCCGCCACGTAATAATGTATTGGATAATGTCAGGATGTTATTTTCAAAATAATCTCTTTACTTCAAATTGGAATATAAAAATATAACGGCACCTTAATGCTTCTCCCATTTTTGTCTTATCCTGGTAAGTCTAATAATGAATATAACTTTCAAACAAATTATTTTTTCGATAAATTTTCAGTAAACTATAACTTGACAATCTCGCAAGGATTACGTTGACTTCACAAATTGTAAAAGATTTTATCGGTTATTCCTAAACAATTTATTGAGTGAGATAAATAAAGCATAACAAAACGAATCAATCTTAGCAATTTATAGTTGGATTTATACATAAGCAATTGATTTATTTTCCGGTATTCCTATTAATGGAAGCAATTTTTTAGCCCTCTTTAATGAATGATTGTTGTTTACTGAAAAGCAATTTTTTAGTGTTAAAAAAGTTCGTCTAATTTAATTTATTTTTTATCCGCCGGAATAATAAATAATTCCAATGTTAGTTAGTTGTATTTAACATTCGGGAAGAATTAAGAAATATTGGTCATTAAATTGAATCTTATCTTTACGTTAAAAGTAAACTGAAAGGGCGTTTGCAAATTAGAGAAATGTCGGGTAAGTTTAATAGCGCCTTAAAGCATTTTAATAGCATCTCCCCGAACTGTAGAGAATCTGCAAGACCCGTGAAATTCCCTACGACTGGATTTGAATTTTACTAACAAATGTGTTTTTCACTGAAAAAAAACACGACATTGCCATTACTAATTCTTCTTTTTATTTTATTTGCAGAAGGCCGAACGTTAGAACTTCATTCTCCAGATGCTGTACATAGTTGTGTGTTAAGGGCTGTGGATCCGGCTGAAGCTGCGGCTTGGTTTAATACGCTTCATTCTGCCCTTGCGACTCTCACAACAGCTGCACTACACGAAGCTGCACGCGCCATACCCGATTTGAGATATATAGGATGGTTACTGAGAAGGCCAAAATTTGAAGTAAAATCTCATTTCAATCCGTTTAGTCTAACGTTCCTATAACAAGTTTTATTTTTAGAATAATTTATCCAGTTCGGACAGTTCGGAAGATATGGACAGATGGAATTCAATTTTTGCCGCGGTAACGGATAGTGAATTAAGATTATATGAAAGTGCTCCGTGGTCGGGCGAAGCTTGGAGAGCTCCCGCAGAAGCTTACTCGTTAATCGCCACGCGATTGGTAGGATCGGCTCGAAGGGCTGAGTTGCCCGAGTTTAGTATACGATGTGCTACAGCAGAAGGTGTAATAACGCATCGTCTACGAACCGAAACTCATCGTGATTTAGCTGCATGGGCGAAGGCACTTGTAAACGGAAGTCATGCAAGTGCAATTACTCAAAGAGAATTAGTTTGCCGTAAGTATTGTTGTTCTCATCCGCCAAACTTTGACGAAACTTTAATCCAACTTGTAGGATGCTCGTGGAAGAACAGGCCGGCACAACTTGTTATTCATTACGAAAACGGTTTCACATTGTTGGAAGCAGGCACCGGTTGTAAAACGTTGTGGAGATATCCATTTGACAAACTGAAAAATTCTTCCGACGACGGTCAGCGTTTACTATTTTTAGAGTTTGGAGACGATAATATCGTAAGTGTTTTTCGCCGCCACCACCACACGATCAACAGTTTCGTCTTTAATTACTATTTTTGCAGGAATTGGACCTCGAAGGAAATCCTAAACCAATTGTTTTCATTTTACATAATTTTTTATCGGCTAAAATTCATCGACTTGGATTGTATGCATAGTAAAGTGTGCAACGAGTTGAAATGACCTGAAACTTGGTTATTTTAGTGAATTTAGGACTATTCTGTCAATTAAAACGATTTTGTATCACTTTTTATATTCGACACTATAATTTACTAATTTTGTACTAACTAGCTTTTTCAAAGGTAAAATATGTAATTCTATTTTAAGTAGTAGCAACAATTGGTCTATATGAAAATTTGTGCCTTTAATGAATTTTTTTAAATTCTCTCATATCAAACTAATTTTTGTATTAGTTGTAAAATCATCACTAGTTATAAAGTCAATACGTTTTTCTATTTTCTATAATTATTATATTAATTTTTAATTATAGCGAGATTTTTTTACGGAACGAGTGTTTGTAAAGAATATCAAATGTTGAAAATGAAAGACTATTAATTAGTAAAAGTGCATTTTTGTGTAATTAGTACATATCGGGTTTTTAAATTAATAACTGTCCAATGCATAAATTTGTATTGTATATAAATGAAGAGACTTAGCTTTTTATTGTTGTAGAAAATTAACTTATCTTTATGTAGATATAAACAACAAGGTTAGTGAAGCAAAATGCTTAGTATGCATGCTATGTACATAATAATAAATGTACTTCATTATTTAGCCTAACTTATTTATTATAACTTAAATAAATTGTCATTTTTTACAAATTTGTAATTTGTATTTAAATTTTATTCCTTCTGTATTATCATCATCAGTATTTTTATTGCATTCATTATTCTCTCGGTACAAAATATTTTAGTAGGTATGCCTGGCTGAATAAATAAATTCTCTGGAGAAGAATGAAGTTTTGACCCTCAAAAGTTTCGAGTAAGTTGGACGCAAAAATTAAAAAATCTATTCCAATAACAGCAAAAACGTGTGTATGTATTTAGTAATACAATAAAGCCTCATTCCAGCGGCGTCGCCAGAGAGTGGGCCAAGTGCCTTATGGAAAGCATATAGAAGGTTCATAACATATTGATTCATCTCGAGGGTGATGTTTTATGCTCGAAACTATCCCAGAGCATCACTCACCTAAGGAACGAAATTTTTTATGTCCCCAAATTTAAACTTGTTTATCCACGATCCTACCTACTTATATCTAATTTACTGCATTATTGTCTGTTACAAAAAAAACATTGCATATAGAATAGACAAACAAGTTTTGGAAACGCCTCATGTCGTTCGTTCACCTAATAATAATATACCATACAACTAATAGGTAAAATATTACTTTTCATCCCTTGGGTATCAAAACCACACGAATTTATTAAACCTTGCTAGAGTGACTTTATACTTTGTAGATACAGTTACGACAACAAATGTTTGTTATTTGATTAGATGATAAGAAAAAATTGTCGAATTTAAATGATTTGTATGTTTTATTAACATGAAAAACGATATAAACCTTTGAATTTAAATAATACTAGGGTAGGTATTTCTAAATAAATCGTAGCCAATCAAAAATTAGAAATTTCTTATCGTCCTGTCTTTATCAAGTCAGTTGCACCTTATAAACTAGTAACACCATCTATTAGCATTTCTTTAAACCACAACAGGTATTTCTAAAACCTTCATAAGGTTTGTTTATCTGATACTGATGTATAATCAACGTCATGATCAGAAATAATTACATTTTGAAACATTTTATTTTTAAAATTGCTCGTAACAAACCAAATATAGAACATATTTTTGCAGTTTGCATACCAAAAGGGTTAATTCCATTTTACTGCAACTCACCGAACTTTATAAATACATTATCATGTCCCTTGACGATTTTTAAAATCAAAGCAAAATATATTACCACTTTAGAAATGATTTTCAAGTAAATATCGTATTTTAATCACCAAAGTTTGTTGACGTCACGTCAATAAATAATAATTCCTTGGCAGAGTGTAATATTAATATAATATATGTACACAACAAATCAGGCGCTGTCCGTTACGCCACTGGTTCGGAGTCATAAAATTATAAAAAAAGGAAGCTATTAGTCAAATCCTAATTTCAGAAAAAATACTTAGGTAATATAACAATTTATTAATTTTTAATAAAAAATGAATTATATGCAATATAAATCTTTTTAATAATAAAAAAATAATAAATAATAAAATATATTATACCTAATAAATATAAATTTATGCAAATTTTTTTTCAAACCAAAAATTTTTAATTTTAATAGAACGTTAACACATCCAAGGCGCTTGCAAAACACAATTGCACTTTAGAATTACAATTTTAAATAATTATGAATATTTTGTGAACACATTACCTTAAAAATTAGCACATACATAGGTATGCGTCCAATTAGCCCCTCCATCGTGGGGCTGCCCCCCTTTGCCAAACATTAGCAATTTTAAAAGTTGGTTAACGAACACGGCACTTACAAAAGATATCACAGCGAACCAATTAAAAAAGTTTTGCAAACACTTAAACCCATTAGGGGGCTGCGTCTTACTAATCCCTTCATTGGGGGGCTACTTTTAGATTGTCTTCTTAGTCAAAAACTTACAATTTTAATAAAAGTACTTACAAAATACTATATTACAACTAGAAATATATTAAAATTTTTAGTCAATTAAAGAACTTTTGTGAACACTTAAATACGCTACCTTCAAAATTTGCACGGGGGCTGCGTACAATTAGCCACTATTTTAAGACTCCCCCTTGATTAAAAACTTACAATTTTAATAAAAGTTTAACTGTAGAGTACTTAAAAATATATTACAGCGAAGAATTGTCATTTTTAGTCAATTAAAGAATTAATAGGTTACCTCCTATGCAAAATTCATTTTATTGTTATTTGGTTTGTGGATATCTTCTGGCAGAATGAAACAAAGCAGCTTTGAAAACACATTATTACCTTAAACATTTTTAGGGGCTGCGTCCAATTAGCTCCTCCGTCATGGGGTTATGTTCAGCCCCCCCCTAGCCAAACAATTGCAATTGTAAAATCTGGTTAACGGACATGGTACTTACAAAATTACAACGAAGAATGTTATTATAATTTATAATCAATTAAAAAAGTTTTCGAGCACTTAAACTCATTATACCTTAAATAATTGCAAAGAGGGTACGTTCAGCTAGCACCTCCGTCATAGGGCTAATTTAAGACAGTCCTCTTTAGGCCAGTCAGTAGATGATCGAAACAGGGAGGTTTTTGCAAAAGGTGGTGTAGAAGATGTATATATAAGTGCAAACATATAAAAACTAAAATGCCAACACGGGAGACCTCGAGAGAACTTTTAGCACCCAAAAAACCCCCATCTTGGTTTTTCGCCTATAACCTCTAAACGTTACAATATACTAAATGGAACAGCTTAAATTCTGCGTCGAATAAGCATTACAACTTACTAATTCAATTAAGTGGTGCAGTCAAAATCCACGCTTAAAAAACGACGATTTTTCTAACTTTGTCAAAAACTGAGTTGAAAAACTGAAAAACTAACTTGTCTGCAGCTTGCAAATGAATACTCTTACAGGAAAACTCATGAAATAAACGTTGTAGAGCCAAATTCTGCATCCACTGAGTACCAAAATGTTTAAATGCAGTCAAGTACATCTCTCGAAATTGACAATCTCCAAATGGCCGGCAATTGGCATATGAAGGTACAACGCTTCAACAATACGGATGTACCTATATATACATCCTACAGAGTTATTTCTGCTTTAATATCATCAAATAATCATTTAAAATTTGAATCAGTAAATAAAAAAAAACAAATTAATACAATTAGCTTCGCCGTAGGAAATTAAAAACCCATGGTGGGATAGGATTTTGATGAGATGTTTCGAACCGAATTTTCTGTAGAAATTCCCACCGATCCCTGTGAAAATTGACAACATAAAAGATCGTGGTTTGGCTGTCTTAATTATAACGCGTGATAAAACTGTACACGTTTTTTCTAATTCTCAAATGAACCTTTTTAGTCTTTCAGTATAATAGTTTCCATGAGTTTTAGAGATTCCGGTGTGACTGATTCAGCTTCACCTAAAAAGTTACCTGATGGCATATATTTTCTAATAAAATGATTTCAGCCGCAGCTTTAGCTTTGGCGTAGCCTTTCATTTTGAAGATCACTTTACTGGTCGCTGTACCATTCATCACTGAGAATTTTGTGATCGATACTTCGGAAGCAAACAACTGTTTTCTTCGTCGTTACTTCGACAATCAAGACATCTTCGCCATATTTTTGATAAAGTCGAAAGTCGCCATCTACTCGCCCATGGAAAACTGGCTTTCATTCGAGTTATTTTCGAAGTAGGAATAAATTGATTCCATTGCCTTATCAAGGTTTCTGGAAGAACGGTACCTGCGTGTATGATCGATTACCTTTCACGCGACTACACAGTTTTCTGCAACAAAACCTGTGATACTACGCATCTATTGTTACCAAGTCTTCTACATCTCTAATACGGTGTAAAACGTTTTGTCCCCACTCAACATTGCGTTTTTCGGCTGCAGTTTTGATCGTTTGTTTAAACTCTCGTATGGGTTAAGTTCCTTTGATGCTTAGGAAGTCGTTTCTGTGTTTTAAAAAATCATTCACTTACCCCTTCTCGACAGAAAAACACTTGTCTCTGAAGTTGAAATCTTCAGCTATTGATCGAAGATGACTGTTCCTTGATGTTCCTCGTTCATTATTATTAAACAATATTAATTATTATTAATAAATGCGATAGAAAGATACTATTTGTTTGGTTTGCTAAAGTTGCAACTCATTAACGTACCTTAATGGGTTCCTTACGCCAATTGCTGTGCATCGAAAAATTGCCAATTTCGAGAAATGTAATTGACCAAATTTAAAAGTTTTGATACTCAGTAGACGCAGAATTTGATGCTTTACAACTTTTACTTTATGACTTTTTCTCTCAGAGTACTCATTTTCAAGCTGCAGATCAGTTGGTTTTTCAGTTCAGTTTTTGACCAAGTTGGAAAAATCGTCGTTTCTTGACCGTGGATTTTGACTGCAACCCTTGATTAAATTACTAAGTTGTGATACTTATTCGACGTAGAATTTAATGTTCTTTAATTTATTTTATCGTAACTTTTTTGCTAGAATGGAGCGTTTAGGAGCTATAGGCGAAAAACCAAAAAGGTTCTCTAATTTCTGGGTTTTTTGGGTGCTTAAAGTTCTCCCGAGGTCGCCCGTGTTAGCATTTTTATTTTTTACATATTTCTACCCATATAATATATAAGTTTTTCTTCTTCTTCTTAACTTAGAACTAGGTCCTGTAATATCCAACAGTAACCTCGGCGAAGTTCCAAAACCACTGCTAGTACTGTGAGTATATTGTTTGTTTTACATCTTAAGTAGCTTGCTAGACTGGCCTCAGATGAGCCTGTTACCCTATTTTATATTATTAATGATGGCAATTTATTAACATGGGAGAACCAGCGTCTGTACGTGCTTTCCTAAGCACGGAGACGGCATTGCAAAGTGAGCTCTACCCGGATTCAAACCGGGGTGCCTTACGTTAGCAGTTGATTGTGCTAACATCCATGCCAATGACAGTCTCATAAATAAAAAAATATAAGTTAAATAAATGAAAGCATCTACACCGCTTTTTGCAACATACGACTGGCCTACTTGGCCAAACATTTGAAATTTTAATAGATGGTCAATGAACACGACACGTATAAAAGATATTATAGCAAATAATTACAATTTTTAATAAATTAAAAAAGTTTTGGCAAATCTTTAACAAATTTTCTTAAAAATTGTAAATTTTTAATTAAAGTAAGTTTACAAACGATTCCATGTCAAAACCACCTTGGCCAAATAGTAATTTTAATACATGGCTGTAGAACAAATTCGGCACTTACAAAATAAACTACAATTTTTAACCAATTAAAGAAGTTTTTGAACACTTAAACACATTATACCTTAAAAAATTACAAGAGGGGCTAGTAGCACCTTTGTTGGGGGATTAATTTAAGACTGTCCTCTTGGTCAAACATTTGCAATTTTAATAGATGATTAACAGACACAGCATTTATAAAATATATTGCAGCGAAGAATTACAATTTTTTAGTGAATTAAAGAAGTTTTGCAAACACTTGAACACATTGTCTTAAAATAGTGGATGGGGATTGCGTCTAATTAGCGCTTTCATCCCGGTTCTATTTTAAGACTTCCTCTTGGCCCATTAATTATATAATTGAAAATCACATTGAAAGTCAAAAACACATCAATACGGCCAGCAGTTTATAATGCAAATGACAAAACATTATTTTGTAACAAAGATTCCGAACTGCCTCGACCAAAAGGGGTGGTTTTTCAATAGAAACTATGAGCTATAACCACAGAATAGATGCAAGAAACGCGTGTGTTATTTTTAAAAATCTTTAGTCGTGAAGCTAAAAATGCCAACACATAACAGTTTTTCAGTGCTCTATCAAATATCCAATATTAATAAAGAACCGTGAGCTATGCAGAACAAAGCATTCATGCTAGAGCGTCGAAGTATGGATTTCTACGTTCAAATTTCAGCTGCGCTACTGCATCCTAAAAACTCCATATCGATCTTGGAATTTTCCTACTGGGGCAAAGAAATCGTCTGCATTCGATTTATCAATTATATCTGGCTGGAGAACATCCCATACCTTCCAAGCCCACCGGTCTGCACATCAGGTTTGAGCTTTGTGCTTTCTCTATTTATGTTCTGTTTGGATTTATTTGAACAAACACCTTTGATTTCCATTTGCTGGGAATCTGGTAAGTAAACTTTTCCAAAATCATCAAAAATTTTCTTTTTTCCTCGATTCTACCATAGAAGTCGTTAAAATCTCATCTCACAGTGCAAAGTCCAAGTAAAATATGCTCCCCAGTTCCCTCCGGCTACAGGATGTAATTGACTATTAATGATTAGAAAAAGATGTAAATTTGTTGGAAACGATGACTTTACTCAGGAAGGACATCGATTAGGAAAAAATTAAGGAATTTATTGGTGCCCTCTTTATACAGCGTCCGGGGTCTGGGCGCTCTCCGCCCTAACAAACTCCTAATAGTTTATTTAAATTATATAAATTATTATTAACCTGTGCAATTAATACTAAATAAAAATTTTAGAAATTACCTATCAGGTTAGTTTTTATTAATTTAATTAATCCGCTAATAAAACATTCTGATGACAGCAAAAAATTCGGTGCTATAATAATATAAAAGCCCCCCAAAAAAAAATTCTTGTAATTTAGTAGTTTTAACCTATACGACGTACTAGCGTCTTTATATCTCTATAACAAATGATGCAGTTTATTATAATCATTAAATCATAATGCTGTTTACCTTGACACTTTATAATTTTTTTTCTTATTCTCTAGGTCATAGTCGTTTAATTTACTAATTTGCCATGCTATAAATAGTAAAAAGTTAATGAAATTTATAAAAAAAAACTGGTCTTAAACAATATTGTACCTACATAAGTTTTTCGATGGTTGACTTTTAATTGCTAAATAAAATAATCCAGTAATTGTATTATAGTAGTGGATATTACTTATTACAGTATTGGGAAATTGCGAATAAATGAATGAAAAGATGAAAAATTAATAATGAAGAATATAATATACATCTAATTGATACACTAAGAAATGCTACTTTTTTGGGAATTTTATTTGACAAAACTAAGAAACCAATTAAAATGAGATTTGAAGGGTTTGTTCTGCATTGAAGTATACAAAAAAAAATTGTTACAAAAAAAAATAATACAAAATGGCGGCTCAGTCGCCGTTACAGTAAGAGCGCATTTTTTTAGGCATTCCACAAGTGAAAGCATAACTGTTTTGGATCAGCGTCAGGATAAAAATTAAAATATTTTTTTTAATTTTCAATAGTTTTGCTAAAGAAGTACACACAATTATTAAAAAATATGTTTTTTTTACAAAGTGACATCATTATAAAAATATTTATCTAAAAAATCGGTATTAATTTGTTTGTAAAAGAAACAATTATTAATCAATCTTAAAAATCGTGTGTACTTCTTTAGAGAATCTATCTAAGAAGCTACATTTAAAATTTCGGTAAATCGGATGAAAACTGCCCAAGTTATATTTTCGCTCAATTTCGAAAACGTGATTTCGAGATAATCGCGTTTAAAGTTTCAAAACTGTTTTTCTACATGAAATTTTGAAGATAAGGGTTTATTGATTATTTTACCTTGACTCGGCTATGATAATACCGTAAAGCATCCCTTATGAGTTGACATTTTGTATTATAACCCATTGGGATAAAGGACCTCCAATTGTACCTTTACCGAGGCCGTTTGGTGCGTTTCGGAACGCTCGGAGACGCTTCGGAAAATGAGCTCTCAAAAATTTGAGTATAATTTCTTTTGTATATCATTCTTGAGATGTTTACAGATCATTTAAACAAATAAAAAAAACAATCATATTTATTTTTTTCAATTAGATGTAACCCTTAAAGCATCATAACTTAATTATTTGAAAACAATAGCACATGAGAAAGTCACTCCCGGACAATTAAACTTGGGGAAGGGGAGAATCTTTGGCCAGAATAATTTTTCAAGTAATTTACTTAAAATTAGATCGAATAAATTTTAATGAAACGAAATAGTATTTCGAAAAATATTATGGAATGTTTTTGCTTTCGTTAGATAAAAAATTAAATTTTAAATTATTGTAAAAATTAACCAGGAAAATCGGCCTACTTTATAAAATTGAATGGATGCTTAAGGGTAGGAGTATTTTATACATATCATATTATGGAAAAGTGCTTTAAATATATAGGAATCTAAATGGTTTTAATTATTTTTTTTTTGTAATCGATCAGGTCATTAGTTTGAAGTGAATGATAACAATGAGTATTTTAACAATATAGTACGATTAAATTAATAGTATTATATTGCCGCATGAATTACTATCAAGAGGTGATGCAAAAACGTTTGCAATAAATCAGTTTTGGTGATTCACCATTATTGACAATCGTCAGCTGCATGTAATCACATTAATCAAATTTTATAAAATATTTTATATCACAATGATATATTATCACCGTAACCTATAATTTTGGTTTTTATTATTAGAATTTTAATCCCGATCCGTTAAGAATATCTTTGTGATGGTAGGAAAAAACGCTTTTTTCACTCAAGTAATAAATAATTTTATTCCTTAAGAACTACATTTTCGGTTTTTTTTGGCCGAAAGTGGAAACAAAAAAAATAAATTCCAATAGAAAAAAATACTTAGTACTCTAAACATCACTTCAAGCAACAGAAGATGCTCATCCACTCTTTAACAGCACAGACACCTTCACATCAGGTCTGGTGTAAGTAATCTTAAATTCAAGGGTCAACCGCTAGAAAATCGTGTACAATTAACTTCACACTTCACGTACTGCATCATAATTCTCCATACTTCTTACAGAAGAGACTTACAGAAATACCAAAATTTGAGCACTGGAGGTGTTCCACCCCAAACCCCGGATTGAGTAGATTATTTTATCAGAAGTAAACTAAAGATCTCCCGTTGCAGAGGCACTAGAGGGTGTTTCACTCAACCAGCCCCCGGATCAAGTAGTTTATTTTTACCAGAAGTAAACTGAACTCTCCTGTTGCAGAGATCTACCTCCCAGGAGTACGGAATTTATAATTAGGTAGTTTATAATTAATTGTCAGATTACGAATTAAACACATTTACTTGGCCATAGCTAATTTTAATAAACTTGAGATATGCTTAAATATTTAATTCACTTTTAATAAAAATAAATTATTATTTAAACCGGGGTCTGGGGTGTGGAACACCCTCCAGTGCTTCTGCAACGGAGATCTTCAGTTTACTTCTGATAAAAAGTAAACTACTCGGTGTGGGTTCTGCAATGTTTTCATTCCAAAATTTGTGCACTGAAAGGTGTTCTACACCCCCTCTCCCCAGTACTTCATGTACTTCATTAGATGTGTACAAAAACTTCACCAGCGGTTAACCTCGCTTAAATTTATTCCGGAACAAATGAATACTATTTGTTGTTTTTGACTGAGATAATCAGAAAAACTATCGTCAACAAAACTCGAATTGCAGAATGTACATACAGTAAAGCTATCATCGACATACTCGTACTATGGGGTGCGCAATGAACTTGGTATAATTATGTCTCACTTTCTCTTGGTGGTACACCGCTCCGTTTCATATTTTATTTTTTGATGTCCAAATTATGTCGAGCAATCTGTATACATAGTATGTTTCGAACTTTTTAATGTTCATTAATGGTTCTGATGAATGAAAGCATCGCCCACGACGACTATCAACATGAATAAGTTTTGGCGGAAAATATAGAAATTAAATAGACTATAATATTGATCAAAAATAGATAGAAAACATTGCTGAGAAATGTCAAGGCAAAGCCTGAGCCAATATGTGGATCGGATCATAAAATGCTGTGAGCCCTTCGTAAACTAAAGCTGTGTTGCTCCAAGAAACCGCTTATAAGGAAACGAGTAGAAATACTTGATACAGGAAAATTCTTTGATACACTAAATGAAGAACAGTACCCAAACCTAAGCGCAGAGATAAATGAGACATACTCCTAAAGCGAAACACGGAACTTTGACCTTGCTTGAAGAACGAAGAAAAACCAAACAACACCAGTGTGATTATAAAAAAGAAATAAGACTCAAAAAACTAGACAAAGAGGTTTAAAGGACGAGCCTAGGCCAAAAGGCGCACCGCACAAATGAGTCCGTGCTAGAGCAGCTTTTACCAGACGTCACTTGCTTGGAGAGGTCAATCGTATGTACCTTCGATACTTCGGACACATATCTAGGAGAAACGGCACGATGGAGAACCTAATCGTGGAGGAAAAAATCGAAAGGAAGAGACCAAGAGGAAGATCGTCCAAAAGATGGGTCGACCAGGC
Source organism: Lycocerus yunnanus (assembly GCA_036346125.1). Taxonomy (NCBI): domain Eukaryota; kingdom Metazoa; phylum Arthropoda; class Insecta; order Coleoptera; family Cantharidae; genus Lycocerus; species Lycocerus yunnanus. The sequence goes on along the minus strand of JARFIX010000011.1, from coordinate 2,239,579 downwards.
CAAAAAACTTATAAACCGTGGGTTACGTGAAACAATCCGCCTGGCGTACGACCGAAACGAATGGAAAAACACCGTAAACGGCATCATCGTATGATTGCATCATAGACGTCACCAAACCCTCGTTAGGCTAATAGAACCGAGGAGGAGGAATGATTCTTAAAATAATTCATAAAAATATGATGACAGCAAAAAAAAATGATTCGAGTTTGTTACATCAGTCGTGGACGTAAGACTTTTCTGTAGATTAATAATGATCAATTCTTGGTTCCACGTAGTTTGATAAGGTACCTTTGAAAAATAACTTAAATTGAATTAAAACCTTTAATTGAATCTATCGATAAGCATTCCTATTTGTTTTATCTCTTACATAAAATATTTTATTGTTCAAGTAGATACTATCACTTATAATGTGACTTATTCGTAATTTATAATTGATTATATTGCATCATAAAAATATATACATAATATTGCTTCATCACTGACCCGGTTTCACAAACATTTAAACTACGATTTCGGCTTAAATTTAGGCTTAAATATTATAGGCTTAAATAATTTAATCGCAGTTTAAACGTTTGTGAAACCCATAATAGCATAAAATAAAATTATTTTATCCAATACCTCATGATAATAGGCTCATAACTATGGCGATTTTAAACCAATAAACTAACGTATAAGTCACGGAGTGAGCTAAAACATTAAAACTCACGCTAAAATGCTTTAGCTCACTCAAAGTTAAAAATAAAACACTCGCGTACTAATACATTTTTATTAATTTATATTAAACAGATCAACGTGATTAATTAATATTTACATTAATCTGGAAGTTAAAGGACATCGTTCTGTTATTGGTTTCAGGCTGATTTGGGTTATTGGACGTTATAGTTGTTGTAGTACTAGAAAGCATATTTGACGAATCATGAACAGATCCAACCGTTTGATCAACAGTAGTCGAGGGTGAAGAATAATTTGTTGTTTGTTTAACCGGGCCCTGTATCTTCTTGGCTATATCAATCTTGTTGGAAACTGAATCTTGTACATAACCTTCCGCCACCGTGGATGATTTCCAACCACCGTGACGTTTCAATGTTAAAATATCAGCCCCTGCGTTTGCCAGAAGAGTAGCTGAAGTGCGTCTCATACTATGTCCTGTATATAATTGAGCTTCAGGCAGGTTCAAGAAAGACGCCACTTTTTGAGGTATCTTAGATAAGGTGTTAATGCCAACTGGTTGGCTAGTACATTTTTCATTCTTGTAATTCAGAAAGAATCTTCGATGTGATATAATTTGGGGTCTTAAAGATACGTATTTTCTGTAAAGTTCAAGAACATTTAACGAAAACCCTTCAGTAACAATCGTGAAGCTTCTCGATACGTTTGTTTTGTATCCAGTAACATAACATACAGATATCCTCCCTTATCTTCTACATCATCAACCGTCATCTTTGTAATTTCGTCACATCGACAAGCCCCTGATATTCCTATTATTAATGCAACCTAAAAAATAATAACAAGTAAATACTTCAGTAAAACAATAATAAATATGTAATACCTTCATCATCAGGTATTCACTGTTAGGTGCCTCAGTCAGAAACTTTTCAACGTGTTCTCTTTCCAAGATTTTCGCTTTTTTAGGCTTGTAAGGTTTTGCTACACTTTTCAAATAGGCAATCAGTTTTCCGTATTTTGATATGTCAATATTTTATATATTTTCAAAGTACTTCTTAGCATGGAATATTTCGTCCACATTGATGAAGGTGCTAATTTTTTCTGCAATTATAGAAATAGGCCAGCATGATATCTTCATTAACTCAATTACATGTCGCTGCTTACTCCATCATTAAATTGATGAAATTCTTTATCGTAGTAAATTTTTGACTTTTTGGAATTAAATCCTTACATGCTGCTTGCGCTTCTTTCTCAACTTCTTGAGGAATATAAATATTTTTTTAATTCAACCAGTCTTCTTAATGAATTTCGTCCTGACAATTGATATTGCTAATTTAATTCGCAATTATACAAATAGTAACATAATACTTCATTAACTAATACATGTGCGCTTACTCATTCATTAGTTATGAAATTCTTTTCTTTAAATTTTGACTTTTTACATTAAATTTACATTTTCGCAATTTTTCTAACTTCTTGAAATTAAATATTTTTGATAATTTCAAAGTATTCTAATGAATTTTTGACACATTGATAGTGTTAATTGTTTACCATATAAAACACTATACTCATTACTATTACATTCGCTGACTATTATTAAATTAAATTTATCTTCATACTTAATAAATTTAACATGTTGACCTTTACCAAACGAAATAAAATTTTGAACGTTACTTAGTTGTTGCATTGTTTAATTAATACTTACGGCATTCTCTAAGGTGATAGTTTAATTACATTTGAGTCTACCTATATAGATATTTAAAGTTCTTAAAGAATTGTGCAGGTTATGCTCTGATCTTTTTAATTTCACAAAAATAGTTTTTCATTGTTTAAAAAAAATTTTAAAAATAATTTAATTACATTTACCGTTTAGCTAGCACCAAAATTTCGTATTTTTTACAAGTTTACAAATTAAAATTTTACATACTTCTTATAGCATTACTTTCAAATACAATGGGGTACTTAATAAATACTTTATATAATTTTTTAAATCCAGATCTTTAATAAAAATCGGATGTGCCATGCCCATGTCTTTATCATACTTTTATTAAATATTAAAAATCATTTTAATAATAAAAAATATTTTCCATTAACAATTTAACAATCTAATCACTCTAAGTTAAATATAAAGATACAAAATACCAACTTTAGTTTTGAAATTCTTATTAGTTTTGAAATATTTAATAAAAACTAATATTAAATAAATAACTAATATTAAATTCCATGAAGAATTTTATCCAAAATTTAATCAGCTCAAATTCCTGGCATAAACATAACAAATTTCAACTTTAGTTTTGAAAATCCTGTTAGTTTTTAAAATATTAAATAAAGACTAATATTAAACAATAAAACTTAAAAAAATAAATAAAATTAAACTTAATTAAAATAAAAAAACTATTGTTTTTTAATTTTTTTAAGTTTTATTATTTAATATTAGTCTTTATTTAATACTTTAAAAACTTATAAGAGTTTCAAAACTAAACTTTGGATTTCGTATCTTTATGGTAGGAATTAGAGCTGATTAAATTTTGGTTGAAATTGGTTTATGGAAACAATTTTTTTTAATCTATTAGTTTTTATTAAATATTTCAAATATTAATACGAATTTCAAAACTGAATTTGGTATTTTGTATCTTTGTATTGAGACTTAGAGCTGATTAGATTTTGGGATCAAATTGGTTAATAGAAAATATTTTTTTTTTTATTATTAAAAATTATTTAATATTTAATAAAAGTATGAAAAAGTTATGAGCATGGACACATCCGATTTTTTTTTAATATCTAGTATAAGCAGATCTCTCTTCTCTCCAGTCTTCCGGTTTTTAAAATATTTTGTTTTAATTAAAATTAAGTTAATTTTTAGAATTTTAAAAATAATTGTTGGAATCTCCGGCTATATCATTTACAATTCAGTTATGACTACACAATCGTTGTTATTTAAGTTTTCACTTTCTTTTATGACGGCATTGTTTATTCCAATTTTTAAATGTTAAAAAATATTTGTAAACGTTTGGAAAATCCAAAGTTAAGAAGTTCAAAGCGTACGTCAGCCTTTCAAAACCAGTTCAATACTTCTTTTACTTCTTGGTAGTAATAAAATTGTAAATCACAAGTTATAAAATTAAAAAATTTTTTAATAATATAAGGTAAAACTGCGTTTCTCCATTATTTAATTTTTATTTATTACAAAAAAAATTTTTATTTAATTACAAAACTTTTCAATAATAATATTGCAGTTATGAACTTTTGCTAAAATATACCCTGGATAGATACTGCTCTCATAATACATATTCAAAGATTAATACGAAGCTATTGCAGGTATCTCCTGTTTACATGAAATATAAAATTAATGCAGATAGCAGCTAGAACCATAGATCACATTATTCCTATTTCATGACCACTTTTGGTGTTGCCTAAAGGGATCCACCATTCTCCGATGCACACTAGCATTACGATGACTATGTCCAAACTAAACCACCACATAAAACCGTCGTCGGTCCCCCTCTGTTGGTAATTGCCACAATTAAAAAGAGAAGCACAGGTACATTCCCCAACCCGATGCAAGCAGCCATGGTGCTTGTCTAAATTTTTCCTGTAAGGAAAGAAACAATAAAAGAGAAAATGAACCAATGTACAGTAAAGACTTAGGTCTCTTAGGTCCGTTTGCACCACTTACACTTAAAATGTTAAGTGTTACTTAAATCGTTAAGTGTCACTTAAATCATTAAATTTCGTTATCCTATTAATTGAATAAGCTTAAGAAATACTTAAATTTTAAGTTATGGATAGTGCAAAAGTGTTACTTAAATCGTTAGGTTCCGTTTCCCTATTGGTTGAATATGACTTAAGGGATATTTAAATTTTAAGTGTAGGTGGTACAATTCAGATAAGTATGCATGCTAAAGTAATTATCTATTAAATCCTTATTATTAATATTAACAATCTTAACAAAAGACAATTTATTATTTCTACTTAGGTGCGGTAATGGTAAATTTATGAAAATGTAATGTTTTTTCTACTTCATTTTAATGCAAATTACTACTAGGTATTTACAAATCCAACAATTAAAAATTATAAATTTCGCTTTATTGATATAAAAAAATAGAAAACGTAGTAGGTCCATACCTGCTATAGCGGCAAGGCTAAAACGTTCTAATAATTTCAATATTTTTTTTAGAAAAAAATGTTCAATGCATTCGCCTTGATGCGACATTTACATATAAATTAATGTTTTGCTTATACTATGCATAGATAAAAAATTTTAAAAGTTCATTACCTGCTTAAAAAACTTGTGTTTAAAAGAAACTGCAGTTTTTAATCTTAAAATTTGCATAGTTTACATTTAAGTTATCAATTGTTGAATTTAAAAACATATTTTTTAATCAAACCTGAAATTTTTACCTCCTACATGCAGACAGACAACCTTGGCTTACAAATAGGTAGTGACGCAGGAATACAAACTTTTGAATGCCACGCTTTACAAGTGCCGTTAGTATCTCCTAGGTGGTTGCACTGATATTACCTGCTGTCATTCGAAATTCGGTGTGCGCATGTTTCCATTTTTATTATTTTGATTTGTTGACATGTAATAAAATCATTTTAAAATTTAAAATTGCTAAATTAAAATGTTGGAAGGCCATGGTCCGGTTATGCAAGCCTTCTTGGGTACCCTTTTTACGTGGGGTTTAACTGCACTGGGTGCTGCATTAGTTTTAGTGATTAGGGGCTCCAAGGTAAATTTTAACCTCAACATTTGAATTGGCCACTTGAAAATGCATTGTTTTTAGAGAAAACTGTTGGACAGCAGTTTAGGATTTGCAGCCGGTGTTATGACGGCAGCTTCCTTTTGGTCTCTCTTAGCACCGGCCATCGAAATGGCCGAGCAATCAAAATTATACGGTGATAAGGGACAGTATGCTTTTTTACCTGTATCGTTTGGTTTTGTTTTGGGGGCTCTTTTTGTTTACGGAGTAGACGTACTTATCACCGTTTTGGGTGTACATTCTCCTAATATGATGCTAGGTTTGTTGACAGTGTAAACGGTAAATCTCAAATAGTGATTGAACTTTTTTGCAGCCTTGCATTCAACTATTAGCCGAAGAGAAAAACGAGAAGATGACTCAGGTAATTCGCCTGTATATGCAATTGAAACAACTACTATAGACGGTTTTCACGAGAGTGGAACTAACATTCAATATCGTAAAAGAGGTATCTAACAGCTTACTCGACATTGTTACGTTTTGTACTACTTTTAACAAATTCACACCATTTTGCGGGGTTTTGTTATTCTTGCTTATATCGCATTACTCATTTCTTTAAAATTCAATTTGCTTACATTACCTACCCGTGATTGTAATTTCGAAAAATTGAAATATTTGATTTTGTAGTTAGAACACGTCCTGCTCCTCATCCTGATGCCAATTGCCAAACATACGAAAATGTATCAAATATTGAAGAAATACAACACGGGCAATGGAAAAGGATGATGTTGCTAGTGATTGCTATTACAGCGCATAATATACCAGAGGGTTTGGCCGTTGGTGTAGGATTTGGAGCTATCGGAAGCACAAGTTCTGCCACTTTTGAAAGTGCAAGGTGAGTGCAATTACATAATTTTTATCAACAAATGGTAATTAATATGTCTGTAAAACCATCTGATTATAATTATTTACTAAAATATTCAGGTAAATAGGAAATGTTTTTCTGTTTATGCACAATTTAACCAAATGAACTTTTTAGTCGTCCTTGAAGTTATATTCATTCTAACCAAAATATTTACTATTTTAAAAAATTTGGCGAATATAATAGTGATTTAACACATACATAAAAGTCCAGATACAACAATTTCAATTATTTTTAATCGGCTTATTATAATATGTATTTTGTTTTAATGTTGGTCTTCATTTTATTACCATAAATATTATCTATGCATACTAAAAAGTTTTAAGTAGCGATAATAACAATAACTTACATTATGAACTCAAAAACTTAGGTAATAAATTCAGCTTTGCTCTAGACTCGGATCTTGGTATCCATAGCAAATGTAAAACTTCGTATTGGTTTAGATAAAAGATGCGATAAAAGATTATATGTGCGACTTGAATTTGCGGTGTATTAATTTATTCACTAAAAATAGAATTTCTAGAACTCTTTCGTTTTGTACTTTCTTGTTTTAATTAAATTTTTATTTTATTTTTATAATAAGTATTTCTTAGAACTTTGTTATTTTAAAAACATCACCTTGAATTAATGATATTATAAGTAGTAAGATATACCACATTGAATAATGTTTAAAGCTCAAAAAAAATTATTAATCAAAACTTGAACCAATGCTGTAAATCAGTGTTTATCAACCTTTTTCTAGTTGTGTCCGACCCTAAATTTTTATTTAGTGTGTAGTATAATTGCCATTTAAAAGTACGGCATTGTTTATTTGTAATATCATTTGTTATTTATAATACAATAAGAGATATGAAAATGAAACAATAAAATTTATCACTTCTGCTATTGAGAACCACTGCTCTGAACCACCAAACTCTGACTAAAGGTCAAGCTGATTTATCAGTCATACAAGACTATGATCGTATTGCACTGTCTGTATCGGTATGTAAATAGCTTTAAACTTTCCAACTGAACGAGCTAGTTTAAGGGATTGTTAGGCAGCTAGACGGGTGGTTGAGGTCTTAAAAAATAAAAGCTGACGACCTATAATTATAAAGAAAATTTTAACAACTACATAGGAAATGTTGAAAAGTTTAAACGAGGTAGCCCAAAACACGGTTTTATGTGGCTATAAATTTCTGAAAATAAGGCAATAATTGATTTCATCAAGTCACTTATTTTTGGCAATCAAAATGGGAATCTCACATTATTTAGTTTGAAATACAAGCTTTCAAGAAGTTTAACATTTTGTTTTTCATTTTAGCATATTTACATATTCCGTTACACCTTATCGTTTTGTTGTTTTTTTTTTGTTTAATGACTCTTCTCATAATTAAGGCCTCGAAGCCGAAAGGCGTCGTCATATGTAAATAGATTAATAAAATTTAGGCAAGATAATTGTGGAAGTGCAAAAAACGTTTTGTTTTATTTTACAATTATCATTTTGTTCTTGCAAATGCTTCACACACCATTATAATTTAAAGGAGTATTCCAATGTACTTAAATATTTAGGGAGTACAGCTTATGATCATTTGTTTACTCGACAATAATTATAAAATCTATTACCTTAGTAATGTAGTGTTCAATTTTATTATGATTTTTTATTGTTAATTAAATGAAATTTCATGAATATTATCTTAAGTACCTACCCTAAATTATTATTTATTGGAAAAGATTACACTAAGCTGTAGTAAATTAACTAGATAATGATATTCTGATAATGATTGTTTTGGTTTTGTGGAAATGAGTCAATTAGTCGGAAATAAAATACTTTCGAAAGAAAGTTAAAATATTTGTATGACTCATAAATTACACGCAATAAATATGTTTTGAATTCTTATTCCACCATTAAGAATACCTTAATTCCTTAACTGCTTTATTATTTGATAAAAAACGTTCTTTTCTTAAATGTCATTTTTTCGGATATTAACTTTTTTTTGCTTTTGAACCGTGACATCTTCGGCAATTTTTAAATGGTGGCTTTTATTTTTCTTTACAGATTTGGATTGACTACTTTTCTTGCAATGCAAAAGCAAATATGATCTTGAAGAGGGAAGTTTTCGAGCTAATTAATTGGTTTCAAAATTTCAAAAATGCATTTAATCAACGACTTTGATAAATTAATGGAAATAATTAGGGCCAATTCATAAATCTTCTTAAGGAAACTTTTAGAAAAAGTAGAAATGTAAAAGTTCCGACTTCTTACATATTTTCATCTTTGGTGCGAACGACTGACTTTTCGTTGTCCATGTGGTTCGTAGTCAAGAATTTGGTTTGATATTCTTCCTTTGCCCATTTATTTCCTCCTATTCTTAAATTTTTTTGTTGATATCATAAGTGTTTAACTCTTTCTTTGTGTTCTCCTTTCCTCTTCATAGGAATTTCATTTTGGTGGCCTGTATTTTGGATTTGTCTTTCTTCAAAGGAACCTAAGATTTGCTTCCATAAGAACCGGAATTGCAATCTTTTTACAATTTTTACAAATTTTTTTACATTACAATCTTTGTAATGTTTCAGCCATTGTTGGTCTTCTATAACATTTAGTTGTGCTGAACATTGACATCCTTCTCAGTTCTACTCAAGTGTTCCATAATTTTTTATGCCAAAGTCTGTCTTCTGTAAATGTTATTTTCTTCCAAGATTCTTGGTGTGCTCGTCTTGTTAGAGTTTTTACTTTGCTTCGAGTACTGTTATATATTTCTTTAGTTTTTATTGTTTTCATTTGTAAGTATTTGCGGTAAACCTTATGTTTAACTTTCATATTTTCTTTAATACCGTCATTCCATAACCTTAATTCTTTCCAACTTATTTTCTTTTTTTTTACCCAACACTTCATTCGGAGTTTTTATGATGCAACTGTTGAGATTTTCCCATTCTTTCTCTCAATTTTCACTGTTGGTTATCTGTAGTAAATATTGATATTTTTTGATATAGTTAATGCTGTCATTTTGTAAAAAATGCATTTTTCTCGCTTTTTATATGTATATATTTTTATAATAAATTTTCAGTCGCTTAATTGGGCCAAATCTTTGCAAACAAACCAAAGTAAGGAAATAATGTTGAATTACTTTGCTTATTTGGGAGTTTGGAACGTGATTCCGTTTAATGAAAACAGTAAATTAAGATTTAATATGTAATATTTAAGAAAATTGCTAAATTTTATAATTTTATAAAATGCATAGGTAACAGCTTTGAAATAAAATTTTATAAGCAATTTAACACATATGTTGTTTACAAAATGCAATTATATCATTCTCACAAAGTGATTTTTTAAATCAAGCTTATTAAACATAATTATTCTATAAACGAACAAGACTTACGTTTTACCTTTACGCAGTGACTGATCGGGAAGCAAACAAATTTATTGTTCAGTGCAACAATATTTTATTTAAGAGGGTAACGACGGAAGCCCGTTATCTGCATGTTTCTGCAGATTTTGTACAATTAAAAACTATTAAAAAACAGTCTCTTGTTGCATTAATTTTTGCAAAATTAAATTTAATTAGTTTTATTCTATTCTTCAAACATATATATTTTTCTATTATTAACATAATATTAACATAATATCGACCAGCAGTATAGCGCGAAGCATACACGAGTCGAATACGAAGCGGTAAGCTCGCGGTTCGAACCCTGCTGGCGCTAGATACACTGCTGTGATCAAAAGTCCAATTTCGATCTGTGGACTATGGGGAAGGCAACGGAAACCACCCCATAAACTATACTCCCAAGAAAAGTCATCTGGGCTTCGCCAAGTTTATGATCGCTAACATCCGGTAACGGATAGGCACATGAAGAAGAAGAAGAAGAACATAATATAAGTAATATTACGTAGTTTTTCTTTAAGTTGATTTAAATTTATGTAAAAACGAATTTTTTAAGTTTTGGTGAACTTAGCCTAATTGGGCCGGCTGCTTCATTGCTCGATGTATTCCTCATAGGTTGTAAAGCATCATGGGTCGAAAGTGGTATTGCTGAAAAAACCTTTAATAGCTAGATTTTAAATGCTGACTTTTAAAATTAAGTTCGTTATAATGAAATTTAAATTTAATAACTTCAATCGAATATTACTTAAAAGGGTGGAAGTAATAAAATAATTTTCCTACAGAACTTGCTTATTTTTTCAAAATCTTCTCAACAATACCACTTTTGATCTATGGTGCTATTTAAAATTCTGGACATTCTGGAGTAAACTACTCGGGATGCTAATCCTTCTGGGAAATAATAATATCACCTTTCGATCTTTCTTTATTACAACTTTTATAATAAATTTTTTTGACCTAACTCCAAGTAGAAAGGGATTCTTCTTGTTTGCTGAAGTTATCAAGACATAGTACAATGTACTTAAATAAAAAAATTAATAAGCAATTTTTACTGTTTATTTGTATAATTTTCTTTTTTTTTTTAGCTAATAAACATTATATTTTAACTTGGGGATTATTTTTCTTCTTAATATTTTTATTTAACATAATTTAAAGGAATTAAAACATTTTTGTAGAGTGATTTTTGAGCAATACTAACATTTAAATTTGAAATACATACACATAATGAAATGCTTTTTTAAGTAATTTCTTTGAGTATTTCAAATGATTTTTGGAAATATATTATATCTTAAATGCGTTTGTTACTGAAAAATTTTCATGGCGATTACTCTGTGAAACTAAAAAGTTAGCTTTTTTTTCGAAATCCATTCTAGAAGAAAAGTTGGCTTTTTTGTGGCATTCTAAATTTTTGCATAATATTTGTATATTTGCAAAATAATAATTTTAAGAAGAATGTCACAATGGAGACCAAGTGAGAGGAGTTAGAGGAAGCTAAGAATGCAATAATGGATTAAAGCAACGAGAATATTCTAAGGTAAATCCATCTTACCTAAAACTGAATTTTGAAAGTTTCCAAATTGGAACATGGAACGTCTTCGTTATATCCCAGATTATGCATTAGACTGGTTTTCTTCTTCCTTGCTGTCATCGTTTCCAGTTTCTATTTTCTCTGATATTCTATTTGCTCCAAATTAGTTTTCTAATTATTTTGGTTAGCATCAATCAGCATTGACAATGGATACTATATTATTAAGTCTGTGTACCTAATGCCCGATTTCTTCACCCATTAGTTAGACAACTTATAATTAAATTGACGAAATAACCAATCAGACTGCAATAAATCAAACAAATCAAGCATCTGATTGGTTATTTTGTCAATTCCCCAAATTAATTTAAAATTTTGTTTTTGATTTTAGGATAGGTTTTTTAAAATAATTGTGTATTTCATTTAGATTAAGTGTTTTTAATGGGTACATTTTTGTAAATCCTCGTGAATACAAAAATTGCTTGCGGAAAGTTAGAGAAGAGACGCTATTTTTATAAATTATTATTAATAAGCAACAGTAAGGTATACACACTTAATTATTTTGTTAAGATTTAATTTTTGTGTATTATAATATTAGTTTTACAGTAAGTTATTGTTATTATTTTACTAATCTATCTCTCTTGTGATGTAATGCTATTCAATTCATGAACTGCGAAAAATAATTATTTTTTATTTTTAGCAATAATTAATGTTGTGGTTGCACCCATATTAGGTGGTATGGATAAGATAAAAAATCAGTATAATTAAATTTGGGAGATCACTTTTATTACAGCAACTGTTGTAATAAATTGTTGTTATGAAAATAAAAGTAATTTTGTTTATAAATTATTATCCACTTATTCATCCACAATTTTTAATTACTATTATTTTTTGAAAAAAACTGGTGCCGATGAGCAAATTGCCCATTGTTTTAAAATTAATATAAGCCTACATTCGTAATATATTCAGAGCGAAAACAATTAATTAAATATTTATAAAGCAAATGCAATGATTAAATTACTGTTAATTAAATCTCTACCCCATTTGAAAAATTCTCATACTTTTTTTCGGTTTTAATCTGATGGTATAGGTAGTTAATCTTAAACGAAGGTGTTAAACTGGTTGTCTATGTTTGCTTTCCATATTCAACTTGGTTCTAATAAACAATTTAATTAAATTAAAATTAATGAATTGCATTAACAAAAAATATTATCAAGCTTTTGTTTTGCTTGTTATATCAGCTAATTAAATTGTAAGATTTGTACGATTTATGTCGCAGACATGGTGCCAAAAATTTTGAAATTTTTATCAACGAAAGATGCTCTAAATGATTGGTGCCTATTCGAATCCCATGCCCAAAGCTTTTTTTAATTTGTGCCTGATATCAAGCATTTTCCATAATCCAAATTGTACATTTTACTTTTGAATATCTTTATACGGTTGATGATTTTATACCTTTATAATTATTTTTTAATTTTATAATTAGCAAGGTAATTTAGTTAATTGGGAATAATTAAATAAATTGCAATTGCGTTGCTTGGAAGTTAGGTAAGACCAAATTAAATAATTTGTAAACCATATTGAAAATAAAATGTTTCCTATAATATTACTATCCTATTAATCCTGTCAATCCAGAATCGTTGTTGCAAGTTTGGCTGTACTGTAGATTAGATGACCTGAACTGTTCAATTTAAATTATTTTATCGATAATTACTTTGTACCATTTAAAGTGACTTGCTAAAACCATTGCAATTTATCGTGAGATAAAGCGAAAATGTAGTTGTTTTTTTTAGGCAGGAAGCGACAATTACATTTTTTGCGAAAACTGTGTTAACGCATTTGCGATAATGTCTTAATTTTTGTATTCGTTTTTGTTTCTAAAACGAAATTAAAAATACATTAATGTTATTTTTAAATACTCAAGAAGATGTAATATGCACAAGTAAAAATTTTGTCGATTTGACCTACATGGGACGCATACCAGAGTCTGTACACATTAAAATGACACTTTTTGTATTCTAGTCAAGTTACATACTTTTTGTTGAATTTGTTCTAAACTAATTTTAGTGGTAGCATCAAATATGAACAGAGGTGTAATGAGACAATTTAAATCGATAGGTCCCAGGCATTTGATGGGAAATTACTGGAGGATAAAAGAAAAGTTTTTGCTGTTGTAGAAAGTTGCAGTGATTATTTGAAATTCATAATTAAACAATCACCAAATGGTAGTTTAACAATTTCACTTATTAAGAAGATCGAGTTATGAAAATGTTCATCCATATCGGTGCTGGCGGAAGGATAAAAAAATTACACGTTAATTTTTCCAATAACAATTTAATTGATTTTCGTCACCTTGTGTCAATATAGTAGGTACAATTTGAAAATGTAGATCACAGATGCTGTTTTAAGAATTCACCTTAGTGAAAGGCAATTGTCGCTAGATGTCGGTCAAACGCAATTTTGTCGGTCGCTAGCGTGTAGGTATCCTGGTAGGAGGTCTAATGTTGTGAATGAATGAACCAGCCCGACGGGGGCTCGACAAGGGGGCCAAGAATCCAAGTCTCTGCCCCAGGCGCCGACATTCCTCAGCGCAAGACGTCTGACCTCACACCGCCCTCCTGGCCTCGCGGCGCGAGCTACATAACAACTATATGGAAAAGGTTACTTATGCTATTCCTGCATTTTCTTTGCTTCTCGACTTCACCAGCTGGTTAGATTCAAGTTTATTGTTCTAACAGCTCAGTGTCTTCAAAACTTTTTTCTTCCATTTCCGGTTTTGATTTTTTCATAGGTCGAAACACTGTGGATATAGCATTACATAACTGCAAATTTACTTTTTTTCTCGCCACTCACAGGAAGCTCTTTTTCTCTACACATTTTGCAATATTGTAGTACTGTGGTATAAAAATATTTGTTACGCAATTTGTGTCATCAAATCGAGAGAAAAACAAGAACTACAAAGTTCATTCATGAATGATAATTTTTTTTCCGTACGTTTTTTATAGTTCATTCTAATTTTTTTTGTTAATAATAATTTGAGGTAGGTAGGCATAACGTTCGTGATAACTAGTCGACATTTTGGTTTTGATAAGGTTTTGCGGAAATAACCACTTAACTTGATTCTTTTTAGATCACAAAACATTGAAATGGTAATTACTTTGGCAAGTTTGAATGAACAACACCAACATCAAAATTACCGATATTTACACTGAGCCCGAAGCGGTTTGTAGAATTAAAAAATTTTCAAACTTCATCTGATGCTTAGATTCGAGAATATTTTTTACATTTCAAATTGCCCGGGCTATCAACTTCTTATAACTTATGAATTTGTCTTTGTTTGGAGCCCCGCAGTCTATCAGGATGTTGGCGACCTTATTCGACCTAAATACCGACCTTGTTTGCAAAGTCATGACAACACGTGCCCATCCGACAACTTTCTAAATGAGAACCAATCTTGTTTTTTGTCAAATGCAAAATAACTTGATTGCAACGTTATTTTAGAATTAGTTGGTAGTTGCTTCCGACTGAATTTGTTGCTCTGATATTTTTAACTTTCGAGTTGCATCTGCAATGCTGAAAACTATGGAGGAACTCGATTATTTATCTTCAGGCATAACTTTTTTGGCGAATAGTTTGTTTGTTGTCCCATCAATGAAAGATGAATTAGAAAATCATTTTAATTAATTCACAAATGAGCAAAATTAGACATGTCATATTTATCTAATCGTCAGAAGTTATTTGAAATACTCAGGCCTCGCGAAGGAATTCGAAAGTGCGCTGTTGAATATTTTGTATAAATAAACGTAAGTTAATTAGAATTACTTGAAGAACGGATGATTTAACAGCTGTTGTTGAAAATTTATGGCTTATCAAGTACCCCTTATGGCTAATATAAGTATTTAAGGAAAAAATGTTAAATATTTTACTCAAGAGGAGGTGCTCGTCAGATGATTGAGATTTTACGTAGTAAGCATAAACATAATATAAATCACAAATTTCTATGACGTATTTTATGCTTCTATTATTTTTAATTGCATTTAGTTATCTTCTAACATTTTCTTTTATTGTATAAATTTAACGCTCAATTCGTAAGACTTCGCTAATTGGCAGCTTAATTTTATGTTAAAATTCTGTTATTTCCGTTAGTCTCACTTGATTCATTCATGATATTGCCTTCATTCAATCGTATTAAAGAATTAACATACATGAGAGGGGAGTAAAAAAATGCACGAAATGAAGGTCAAATTTTTGTTAAATTTTGTTTTCTATTTGTTAATTTCTATCTTCAATAGTATCGCTAGAAAGTTTTCAGAGCAGAAGAACTTTTTACCTATCAATAACTTTGTCTGGGTCTTCTTTTTCTCTATGCTTGTCTACGCTTCCAGGGCTACCATGAAAGGGTTTCCAAGGGTGCAATTCAAACGGGACACTTCCAACGCACTGCAAAAATGAGAAAAGATGGAATGGAAATTTGGAAATGAAAAATCGCTTACATTAGAGAACCGAAACTCGGTCTTACCTGATCTTGCATTTCGAAAGATATCACAAAAATGTTAAAGTAGGATTTAATAAAATAATTTTATTAGAGCGTGAACTTGAATGGTGGATTTTCCCCATCTAATTTATATTTAATTTAATCCCTTAAAAAATATTTAATTTTTTATTCATACTATAGATTTGATGGAATTTTTGGAAAGAAAAAGCACAAGAAAAAGTAAAAATCGCATATAAACAATTCCCTATATAAAAACCTCATAAAAACAGGTTTGACTGTATATTATTATGTTCAGTGTTCTATCACTAAACTCTTGTAATAGCACAATAATATAGTATTTCGATAATTGTTATCGTCGAGTATCAAAAGGTTTTATGGTAAATTTTTTTCTTCTATTTTGATTCTTTAGATTTTTTTTTTTATTTTAATACTTTTTCTTTTGGCTTGGATGGGTATCTTGAAAGAAGAATACTACCTATAAAATTGGAAAAAAATCTCGACGTGTAAATATTCTTCCTGAATGTTTTGTTGAGAATGTGCTCTTCCCATTTTGGATAATAAATTATGTAAATAAAAGGAAATGACTTTTTGAATACCTACACGTACGTAGTTCAATAAAAATAGAACATGGTTGAATCATATCATTTAAATTCAATTTCTAAAGAAAACGTATGTGTAACAAATGCTTATATTAATGTGGGTTAAAGTTGATTAAATATTAAAATAATTATTTGTGAGTCATTATCATGATCAAATTTTTCTGGGGTGATTAAGCGTATCATGGCATATTTGTATAGTCATTACTTACTGTCAATTGTCTAAATTTAAATTCGCGAACATACATTCTTTCACATGCTTTAATCTTCATCATATAAAAATCAAATCGATATATTTTTTTGAGCCAACCAACCAACCAATTAATTGCAACGTCTGATGATATTTTGGCTGCGGCAGCGCACGTGTGTTGGTATAGCTCGAATTTTTCCAAATATCATACCTTTTAAACTAATAATTTAAAAAATATATATTTATGTGGAATTTATAAATGCAATTAAATATAGCATGTTTATTTAAATTATAAAAGTTGATTTGCATATACCGCAAACCGCAAAGGCCGCATTCTTCATAGTTGATGATAATACAGGGTTACTCAAACTAAATCCGAAATTACTGTTAATTTTTTTTCCAAAAGTTACAAAAATTTATTATAATATAATATTTTGTTTGGCGTCACAGTGTTTACATAATGCGGGTAACCAACAATTATCGCAATCGTTATCGGAAGGTTTCTGATGGTAACATACAATGAATTAATTAATTTTAGCTAATGTACCCACTATTTTTTTTATTTTGAGTCATTTACCACCCATTTGGTACCTGTAGCACGGTGTTATTCGTAATAGTGGGTGACATTTTTTACTATTTATATTGGAACGACCTTGCTGTGATTAAAATTTACGTCGATTTAAAGAATTTTTTCGAGTTAAACGTGGGCACGATTTAGTACTTTTTAATTACCAACATGCATATTTTCGAGATGTTACACCATTTCTTGTAAAGCAACTTAATCATTCGTAGTTGGAAATTAGTCTTTGTGTCACCGGAATTTGTAATCGAAAATTAATTTAATTTTAATAAGCCTTAAAAATGTTTTATTCAACAATTTGGTTGTTGTACTTGAATTTTATTCGTGTACGCGCGTCTATTAATTCTACGGTGAACGTTTTCCATTCATGGAACATGACGTCACAATTCATTGAATAACAACCGGAAGCGTGCAGTGAGCTTATCCTGTAGATAAGACAACGTTTTGGTTGGTAATAGTACTATTCGATTGCTGTAATATCTCGAGTTTTAATAATAATAATAATAAACACTGAAACTGTATATTTATATTTACACAATTCATTCATATTTACTCGAATTTATTTGATGCCTCCGTCGACACACATTTCCCTTCCACTACACTGCGTGTCTTCTGTTCCGATGTTTTCTAAGCAAAAACACCGAATTTTACTACTACTGCCGAATTGGATCACTACCACACACGAAGATTCTTGACCAAACTGCTGGCAACAATTACTTTGGATTATCCTCATTTTCTTCCTAATAAAAACTGACGAGTTTGTCGTCGTACCCTTATTAATACGTACCATATCAAATACCTACCATCGGTTAACAGAAGTTAGATGAACAGGGTGGTTGTGCATAGCACAGAATGAAGACTTGGCTGGCGCTTTAAATTTCTTCGTTTAGATAACGGCTTCTATCTGTGTTGCTCCCAAGTCTTATTGGGGGTGCGCAAGTGGGACGAGAAAAATTATGTAAGACCTGCGGCCGTGCGCATACCTGAGCCGACATTTTAGAGTTCTTGGAATCGAGTCAGGTCGGAGACGGTCATCAGACTCGCTCATAGAATATTGCACATTTTCTACACATTACATTTGATTCAATTTATAATTTGCATTTATATAATAGCAATTACATACTATTAACTAGTACACAATATGTACTATGTTGTGAAGAAAGCCAAAGATTTCCCGCAAAACTTTCAAGAGTTCAAAGTTTTTCTGAACGCCGCAAGAATGTAGTTGGTATTGGAATGTCGAGAAAATTTAATTCTCATCGATGATACCATAATACGTTGTAACTGATGTTGACTGGAATATTTCAAGAAAGGTAGCGAGCAATAAAGTATCCACTTGTCTGTTTTGATTATTTCTCGAAAATTAAGTAATACGGAGTGCATTTGGCAACTTTGGTGAAAACATTCAATAATCGATTTACATAAATTCCATTCAAGTTCTTGTTTTATACTCTCCTGTATAATTTTTGCTTTCACGATATTGCAGTACAGCTAGTTATTGATTGATGATGGAAGATTGGATGACCGATTCAACGTAATGCATTCGGTTCCCATTCACTCCGGCTGTATTTGTGCCGTGATTATTATTCCACGTTAACTATCAATTTTAAAACCTGCTGGGTGCATAAGTGAGGTTATGTAGAATACATACGAGTAAACATGTTTTGGATCGGAACGTTTTAGACCACGACATCTCTCAATGGCTATAAATTCCGCAATAAAAATGAGAGATATGATTATTGTGCAATAAAAACATGCTCATCGTAAAAATCACACGCAGCAAAAGATTCCGGTGACAAACAATATGCAGTGCAAAGGAAATCATCTTGCCCGAAGACGAGATGACTTACTGTAATTTAATTCATGGGATGACTTTCCGCTGCCTTCCCCAGACTTGGACTTTCGACTTCACATCAGTGTATGTGACCAAAATTCGAACAGCAGTTTCCCACTTCCTAATCGACCAGTGGAGGATAGTTCATCAACTGAGACCGTGAAATTAAAATGTCCTAAATAAATTATGGATGATTATGATAAAATATACAAATAATAGATTGTACAGATTTCGCTAATGTGGATGTTAAAGTTGCGGGATTCGAAGTTGAAATGGGAGTTCTGGGCGAATATACATTGAAATCACACAGAAAATGGGAAATCTTCGTCTACCAGAATTAATACATGTTGTGGATGGACTTTTTGTAATCGACTCCGAAACTTAAATGACTCGAACCGTAAAAACTAAACGTGGGCAATGTGCGTGTGAAAGTTTAAAACGTCCTGTAGGTATAGGATATCTCATTTTTTAAAAATAGTTTTACCCCTAAAGAGATGATTAATAGCAGCGCCAAATTTAAACTTGGAGAAATTTAAAAAAAAAATCACGAATAAATTTTTTAATGCCAAAAATTACAAACATAGTCGACCTAAATAATTATAAATTGAAAAGAAATATAGTTAATGGATCTATCTACCAAGTAAATATCTTTTCAAAACACATTACCAATAAAACATCCATCTGCAGAGCCGCGTTCAACGACATCGTCGAATAAAAAAAATTGCAAACAAAATTATAATTTTTACAAATAGCCACTGAATGACCACGAACCTGTTTTTATGCGGTTTTTATATGTGGAATTGTTTATGTACGATTTTTTATGCGATGTATCGTCCAATTGTCTGGTATGAATTTAAAAAAATGAAATATTAGGATATCTTTGGAACAGTTTCTGATTACGTCACCCTGAAAGCTGTCTAGAGCAGCATTCGACGAACACTTGAAACAACTTCTCCTTGATGTGAATAACCTAACCTCCAAATATTTTGTGAATACGTTGTCATTATTAGTCCAACCGCTTTAGCCTAAAAAACACGAAAGCTCAACAAAATTAATAATGCATTTTTTCTTCAGTTATGTTACCTAAGTGGTAAGGATTAACGTCCTTAAGTTCCCCACCTCTAGCTCTTGAACTAACGCCACTATCTTGAAAAAATGGCGGTTGGATCGGCTCCCACGTTGTTTTTCGCGTTTTTCTCCAAAACCGTTAGTTTTACGTCGTCAATTTTGAAGAGAACCTTTTTAAAGAGCATGAAATTTCCAATAAGAACATACAGTTGTTATTCCGTTTCGATGCCGGGTTTCCCCGGAAAATATTTATAAATTCAAACCTTTTTTACTTCAAGCAATTCATTCTGATCAATTATTCAAAATTGGGATCATTTTAAAGTCACAAAAACAATAGTAAATTTCTAAAAAAATAATAAAAATTAAAAAAAAAGACTTAAGATGCATTAAGTTTAAATTAAACATTTTCGTTCTATTTGAGCCTATTTCTCGCATTCTCAACAAGCAAGGAAAATAGTTTTATTTATAATAGTTTAATCAGCCATGGTTGATTCTAAAACATTGTATATTTCTTAGGTTAAAACTTCCTTCAGGAAAGCGTATTAAGGATGGAACGTGGGTTTCGAAGGTTAAAAATGCATACTTTCCTAGATTTTTTAATATAATAAAAGAATTATTGTAAATGTTTATTAACTTGTGAAATTATATGCTGAATAGAATATTTTAAAAATTACAAGTTTAATGAAATTTGAAAATGTTCCAACTTACATTTTAGTCTAGGGCCCCTTTGCGCATAAGTGATTTCGTCTTTTGAAGAACTTATCAGCTAAACTACCCCTAAATAAATGAAAATTCATTAAAATTGAAATCAAAAACTATATTGGAAATTTTTTTATATAAAATTAATTGACATGTGGGATATTTTATTAGCTGATAAGTTTTTGAAAAGACGGAACCACTTATGCGCAACGGGGTCCTAGACTAAAATGTAAGTTGGAAAATTTTCAAATTTCATTAAACTTGTAATTTTTAAAATATTTTATTCACCATAAAAGAATTATTTTGTTCAAATTTTGAAGCATATTAAAGTGCAACATTTAAACAATATTTTATAAAATATTCATTTAAAAATTTTGAAAACCTGGTTTTCAGAGACCTTTAGGATCGTCAGGATAACTCACGATAGCTTTATCGGAAATCAAAAAATAAAATATTTTCTGTCAGTCGGTGATTGAACGAAGGATTTCAAAAAATGAAATTTGAATTTTTGGTCGAGTTCTATGCAAGAAAGTACAATTTTCTGTAAAATCTACACCACGTTTTGCCTTGTAAAATAAGCTGTGATCAAAGGAAAAAGACCTTCGTTCAATCACTAGACAATCTAGTGATTAGAAGTGTGCAAGATTTCAATAAGATCGCTCGATAAATTTTTGAGAAATCGTGTCCACCGACTTCAAAAATAGCGATTAAAGTTATAATCCTAATGATTAATTAGAGGAATTTCTAAAGGCTCTCTCTCTTATGCCAGATTTCTTCACTCATAGTTATCTTCAAGTTAGCGAACTTCAGGTTAAATTGACGAAATAACCAATCAGACGACAACAAAACAAATAAATCAAACATTTGATTTGAAATAGCCAATCAGACGACAACAAAACAAGTAAATCAAACATTTGATTTGAAATAGCCAATCAGACGACAACAAAACAAATAAATCAAACATTTGATTGGTTATTTTGTCAATTTAACCTGAAGTTTGCTAACTTAAAGATAACTATGAGTGAAGAAATCGGGCATTAGAGTTTTACTCCGATCGACTGAAAACTTTGGGAAAATATTCTTGTCATTTTGAATTTTTAAAATTTCCAGACTCATGTAGCCACTTTATGGCACGTGGGACTGTCAACGCTTTTCCCTACGCAACCTACATTACCTACATCTTTCTTTCGAGTCAGCGACTCGTTCTCGCCTTTTCAACAATAAAAGAAACTGATTTTTTTAATTTTCGTTGAAATATTTCTTTCCAAATTCCGATGGCATATGATAATTATAATACGTTTGGTGTGGAAAAGAGTTTGTGTCACGGCGCTACCACGGGGTAGAAATAACAGGAACGAATGCATTAACCTAATATTTAGTTGGTAAGAAATGAGACGACGAAAAATCGCCAGTGACGAAAGAGGTCTCCGAAGAGGTAGATGGAGAGACAGCTGGTTGCAATATCTCAGGAAATTAAGCAGGTCACCGACCTAAAGCATGCCTAAGAGTTAGAGAGTTTAAGATGAGGTTCTTTTGAGTGTCTTCGCGAGCTGGTTTCTTGCATACCTACTTTGTTGCACATTTTGGCCACCATCGATGTTGATTCATAAAAATCTTTCGTTTCAGACATCTAACTTGCAATTGAAGACCACATCGTGGAGCATTATTGTTATTGGGAAAAAATGCAGTGCTCGCGATGTGTACAACGAATGCTAATCTCGAGTTGACGAGGAATATAAATTTAAAGAAAAACGAAAGTTGACTTTGTTGTTGCACTCGGTTAATAAGACCTAAGATATTTAATTCTTTTTTTCCTGTCGTCTTGTTCGTTTCATTCAATAACTTGTCATTGTATAACACTTTACGTGTATACCATTGTCTTCTAATATTGCAACTATGTAGTTCTATTGTTTATAAATAACTATTATATGTAATATACAATTGCTTTTATGTAAGATTTAATGATACGATTTAGACTAGTAAATGTTGCGACTCATATCTGCTAGAAAATATTTCGCGTGTGAATGGTTCAATGGTATGTTAAGATGCATGATTTTAATAAACATGTTAGGTACATTTCTATGATACCATAGATTATGTAACTTATAAAATAATAAGGTTATCCATCTTATTGCATTTTTATTCGGTGCTATGCGAAGAATTCTGTCGATAATTTGCGCTATCTTGCTGTAAAATTCCTTACCTATTAATTTGCCAATTAAAAGTTTGAAAAAGTAATTTGACGCGCGAATGAAATTTTCGAAAGAAAGTGGAAACGAGTAAGTAAACCATTTTGATACGAATTTGATCAATTTCATTTAACTTGATTATAGCCTCGATATCGCTCGTTTTATCTCTCTGTGAAAAGGTCTTGAGTAGTTGGTGAAGTCCGCGGTAGCTTTGACGCCTTCCAAGAATTGCCCAGCCCGAATCTACATTCAATGCAAGCTCCGTCAGAAGTGACCAAACAACCATCACATTCCTTCCCAGTTCCTACGAGTTTTATAACTTTTGGAATGTGTTGAACTCAAATTTGCAGTTTTTTTCTTCAATTTTACCTTCTTAAATGCGCGTAAGTTATACGAAATTATTTAAGTGAAGAAGAGTTTGTGCAGATACATACATATTTAATAACAATTTAATTTTTATCAACATTTTTAAATTCGCGTAAAATATATGGTCAGAATTTCACGTCACAGATTTTCCTGGAGAAAACGCTTTCCATCCTGCTGCTATCCTGGTACGTATTTCCCGAAAACTGAGTTTTCTTTCCTATTTTGAAGGATATTTGCACGTGAAACGAATTTTATTTTTAAAATTGCAATATATCACAATCTTGAGCATTAAAATTCCTCTTAAAAGGTAATAAAGGTATTGTAAATTTGAAACAATTGAACGTACTTCAGTTTTCGGTTATGCAGAAATTTTCTTACCTACAAGAAACAGGAAGTTGAATAACAGGAGTTCATGATGTTTTGGGAGAGTACGGGAATGTATCGATTTTCCGATTGCACTCTCGTCGTGGGTTTGCTCCGTTTAACATTTTCCGAGGAAGTTGAGACGACGCTACTAACGTCGGTCGTGCAATTTCCTGCAGCGATTGCTTGGTTAGTGAGATATTAAAATATTTTTCGAGCATTCTACTTGCTAAATTAAAATTTTTCTTTGATTTAAACGAGTAGTAGTGGAGTTTCACTACACAGTTTTCCAAAAATGCTTTACAAAAAGAGTAGTTTACAAGAATTGAACCTACCGGTTAGTGGGAAAACAGGATAACGCAGTAGGTGTGGAATTTTCAGTTACATTGCGTAGGCGACGAGTAGCGACTTATTTCGGGAACAACCACATCCATTTTACACACTGCTTTTACAAGTTTTTCCCGTCGGATTATCGTGAAAATGTTGCGGGTTTAATGAATGCGCCAAATTTTCAGGATAGTATGAAGTGTAGAAGATTGCGAAAGAGTGAGAAGTTTTATTATTTTCTCTATCAGTTCATTAATCTTTTTTATATCGATGGCTTAAGAATGTTTCTACTTTACTATTTTCGGATACATAAAGGTGTAACGCCTGCTAACAGAGGCGCCAACGATTATACGGCCTAGACACAAAAAAACTTCAGAAAGTGTGGAGTAAATAATTTAGAGGCTACAAAGAAAGTTAAGGTATTTGCCGCTTTATACTGACTTCACAGTAATTGATGATTTGTATTCCATTATAACATGGGAAATATTTAATTTTGTTTCTTGTTTTCATTTAAATTTATGTCAGTGCTGTTGTATTTAATTATAAATTTTATAAAGAATATTAATAATTTTATTGATACGGGTTGCTTCGAGATTTCTCACAGTTTAAAATATGAAAAACAATTTCTGTAATCATGTCTTCCTGATATTAAGGCATGAATTGTGTGTCGAAGACTGCACAAGCAGCAGTTTTATCCATTTCACAGTATGGGTTTTCACATCAAGAACACGTTGACTTGGAGTTCAGATGAAACTTCACCGAATGAATTAGTCTAGTTATGGAACCTGTCATTTGTAAATGTTTGCTTTTTTACATTTCGACATGGTTTTCGTGTGAAAGAACTCTGTATGGACTGGATAAGGTTTTTGCTCCACGATAAATGTAAGCACGAGATTTTTTATAAACGATTTTCTTATACGAAAGTTCACGTTACGCCAATTTTTCATTTTGTGCGTCAGTTTGTTAACCGCTGCTGCAATAGAAATAGCCATTAATGAATTGACTGAACCCTTAACTGGGGGGGGATTGCGAATCAGAAACTACATTCTTGAAGTTTTGGTTAAATCTTATTTTCTATACGATGTAAACCATATTATGACTGTCTTGTTTTTGAGAAAGTTAATGGCCAAGCTTACCAGGGCGATTTATTTCAAGAGAGGGAAATGTTGTCAACAGGTGCGACAATGAAACGTAAACAAACCACTTTTGTGGAATGAAAATCTTTTAGCCAAAATACAATTCGTTAAAATTCATAGAAGTCGTATAAACGTAAGCAATAATATTGTTTGTTTGGGGTTTCAGTGACGAATATTTTCGAAAATACAAGAAGGTAAATTTTACATGCAACCTTTGTGAAAAAAGTAATTGACAGATTTATGGAAACTGTTTTACCAAATACTAGGATTATAGTTTCAGGATTTAGCTACAATATTTTGATTTAATTTTATTCTTAACTTTCCCAAAAGTTTTGAAAGTTAAGAAAAAAATTCGATTTGTTGCCAGAATCCTGAAATTCTTCAATTAAATTTTATATTTATTAGAGAAGAGGGAAGGAAAATATTTAAAAAACAATATAATTTCATGAATATCAACTAATTATTTTTATCATAAATATTCATCATTGAAAGCTCAAATTAATAACCTGATTTTGTAAATTAATTATTGTTTCTAAATATGACATTATTGGAATTTTATCTTGGCAAATAGTAATGCTAATTATACAACTATTGACTAGATTACCAAGATTACTTATGGAAAAGCTTTCGGGGAAAATTTTAATATAATTGGGGACGGTCACAAAACGCAAATTCGGATTTTCATGATTTTTGAAATGAATTATGAAAGAAGACATCGTTCTCTACACGTTAAAGTTTTAAGCGTTAGAGATGAATACGCGGGATAAGGAAGATTGTTATTGGCGAATTAGAGAGATACTCTTTATTAGATAAAAATTGCGAACATTGCGAGGAATCTCACTAATCTGTTCATGTGCGTAGGAGGTCCCATCGAGAAAAAGTTCAGTAATACCCCTACAATTACTGATCTACAGCAACGGTGATAACCGAAGTCATACAGTCGACACATGAAATATTTAAAGAAAAAGGGGTAACTTATTTACTTTGTGTTGCCTGGATTTGGGTCTTAATCAAGCGCAACCCTGCACTACGTCTCGAAGACCCTTCGATTTTATAGAGTGATTAACTTTAAAGGTTGCCCCAAAAAAGCAAGTTAATTGCCGCCATTTAGAAATAAATTGATGGCAACTTAAAAAAAAATTTGCAATGAAGTTTATTTAAATTTTATTTATGCATTAATTCCGAGAATCAAGCTGTTTTGATATTAAAATTTTAAGTCGTATTGATTATTTTCTCGACTTTTTCTGTCAAACCAATGTCCCTTCTTTTACCCCACCTTTTAAATCCTTAAGCAATTTGGGTTTCCTTATTTTGTTAAATCCAGCTTCCACATGAAAAGTTTATGGTTTTGCGCCATAGGACCCACCCAAATAATTTAAGTTGTAAAAGGGAGAAAATTGTTAATGTTTATTAAATACAAAGGATGCGATTTCGAGCAAAATCACCTAAGATGAAGCCATTTTCATTTGTCTTTTTAATCCCCAAAGCCTGTTTGTAAAAAAGTGACTAGTTGGGGTTTTTGTTCGATCATTTTTTATTTTTTTGATCACTTGACAATATAATCGACTCTTTATGCAGTTTAAATGTGATTGCGACTCCATCTGCGAAGGATTGCCAATTCGAGATTTCAACCGGTAAGATTTTCGGGGTCGAGGTAATAAACCTGAACTCAAAAGTACACTTTTTCCTATAAAATGGTATACCAAACGAAAGAGCATACAAATACAAGCTCTTTAAGGTGAGGATCATTGTTGTCGGACTTGTAATAAGGCCACAATTTAATTTTGAAAATTGCAATTTTCCCATAAGAAATACATGTCGTAATGTATTATTGTGAAAAAAATTTCCCAAAATTTGGGAAAAATTCGTAGGACTGTTTTCGGGTGACAGCCTAGGGGGGATCCCGCGTCCGTCTAATTTAAATTTTCATTGGACTGTTTAAAGGGGATTTTTTTAATAATTTAGCGCGTGTCAAAACCGCTCGAAGCCCCTCCGGCCTCCGGGGGGGGTGCGTAAGTGGGTTTTACGCGCAACCATATAGAAACGAATTTACTAAAAGTAATTTTTCAAAAATTTTTTTCCTAAAATTAATTATTTTTTTTAGAAATTAATTTTATTTTCATAATTTTTTAATAAAAATTTGGTTTTTTAAATTTCCCACAAAATTTTTAATTTTGTAAATTAATTATTGTTTCTAAATATGCAATTATTGGAATTTTATCTTGGTAAATAGTAATGCTAATTATACAACTATTGACTAGATTACTTATGGAAAAGCTTTCGTGAAAATTTTAATATACATAATTGGGGACGGTCACAAAACGCGAATTCGGATTTTCATGATTTTTGAAGTGAATTATGAAAGAGAACATCGTTCTCTACACGTTAAAGTTTTAAGCATTAGAGATGAATACGCGCTAAGGAAGATTGTTATTGGCGAATTAGAGAGATACTCGTTATTAGATAAAAATTGCGAACATTGCGAGGTCCCATCGAGAAAAAGTTCAGTAATACCCCTACAATTACTGATCTACAGCAACGGTGATAACCGAAGTCATACAGTCGACACATGAAATATTTAAAGAAAAAGGGGTAACTTATTTACTTTGTGTTGCCTGGATTTGGGTCTTAATCAAGCGCAACCCTGCACTACGTCTCGAAGACCCTTCGATATTATAGAGTGATTAACTTTTATAAAGGTTGTCCCAAAATTAACGCAAGATTGAATTTGCCGCCATTTGAACAGTAAATTGATGGCAACCCTGAAAAAAACCATTTGACAGATGATAGTTTATTATTAATTTATTTAATAGCATTACATTCCGTAGAATCAAGCTGTCCCTTGATTTCTAAAATTTGTGATGAGTTTTTGCGTCGTTGATTATTTTTCTCCACTCTTTTCTGTCACCAACCAACTGTCTCCATTCTTCTATACCCATCCTTCTTAAATCCTCCATCACGCAATTTGGGTCTTCCTCCATTTCTTGTTTAATCCAGCTTCCACATTGTCAATAGTTTTATGGGTTTCTTTCGTCGCTTCTCATCACGTGACCCAGCCAAGATGATAGTTTAGAGTTAGTAAAAATGGAGTGTAGAGAGTTCGTTGAATGGATTATTGAACATCAACAAGTGGATGCTGATTTTCGAGCAAAATCATCCTAAGCGATGAAGCACATTTTCATCTTGATGG
Source organism: Lycocerus yunnanus (assembly GCA_036346125.1). Taxonomy (NCBI): domain Eukaryota; kingdom Metazoa; phylum Arthropoda; class Insecta; order Coleoptera; family Cantharidae; genus Lycocerus; species Lycocerus yunnanus. Next base: position 2,211,371 of record JARFIX010000011.1, on the reverse strand, counting down.
CTTTGTTAATCGCCAAAATTGCCGTGTTTGGGGTTCGGAAAACTCACATGTGACCTAAAAACCCAAATGCATCCACAACGTGTCACTGTTTGGTGCGGATTTTAGTCTGGAGACATCATTGGACCATACTTTTTTGAAAATGAGGCTGGTCAAGCAGTGACTGTTAATGGTGCTCGATATCGCGACATCTGCCGAAATTGGATGATATTGATGTGGCCAATATGTGGTTTCAACAAGACGGTGCCCCATGCCATACAGCCCGTGAAACAATTCAATTACTGCATGAAACAATTCCTGGTCGTATATACTCTCTCGTTTCTGCGATCAGAATTGACCCCCTAGATCATGTGATTTAACGCCATTATCTTTCTTTTCATGGGATTATTTGAAGTCAAAGGTCTATGTCAACAAGCCCATAACCACTTGTGAATTACAGGCAGAAATTAAACGCTGCATCAACAAAATTCATGGAAAATTTCGACAAAAGAGTGCGTATGTGCCAACAAAGCCGTGGAGGCCATTTTCCCGATGTGTTATTCCATAAATAACCGTATCGTATGTACTTTTCAATAAAAAATAACAATCTAAAGGCCAAAAACTGTATTTTTTCTATTTAATTCAAATCTTGCATTAATTTTGGGACACCCTTTATAAGAAACTTAGGACGTCGGCACTCGGGGGGTCCCCCGACCGACTTGCTAATGATCAATTAACAAATCAGATGCATTATTTAACGTAAAAGGATGCCCTTGAGCTGCAATTGTTGCTTTTTTCGATTGGTAACCAAAAGATGAACTATTAAAACCGTCAGTCGCAAGGTTACAAATTTCACCAGAAAAAATAATTCCCCTAAACATCCATTCTACAAATTGTAGTATAGTTTTACCTATCGGAGAATAAAATATTCAATAAATTGTTTTATGAGATGAAGATGAAACGAAACAAATTTTAACACGGACAATAATTTATTCATATGGCGAGTTTTTGCAATAAATTTATACCGTTGCCATTTTCGTGTATGTTGTCGTATTTGTCAACTAGCCACACACATAAAATCTGGAATACGCGTAGCCCTCGGTTTACACCGGCTCAATTTACACCGATTCACAATAAAGCCGCTGAGAAATTTGCGGTAGCCCTCGGTTTACACCGACACTGATTCCACCGACACTGGGCAGATCAGAGACTTTGTAGTTTCATTTGTTTTTCTTAAGATTTTTTAATAAAAACAATTCGCTTTATTTCATCATAAAATACATTTTAAAAATTAAATTTATAATATTATATCTATTTTGTTATTAATGAAGAAAATTATTTGCTTATTTTTCATTTATGTAGAACCTAACCGTACACCCACTGTAAATATGGGTTCATTTTACTCCCAATTCAATTTGCACCGGCTTTTGTAGTAACCGAAACCGGGGGCTACCTGTAGAAGCTATTTTTTTACCATTTACTTTATACTTTCAATATCAAACTGTTAGAAATATTAATCCATACATTAATTAATAACTTTCACCCAGAAAAAAACATTTACGTATCTACCTATCTACATCATATACAGATCTTGTAGGATACATCAAAATAATACCCCGAAACCCTTACAAATTTAGCTTTTTAAAAATATAACTTCTATTTATATGGAATTCGAAACCGATAGTGCAATTAAATCCTTTTGGCTTAAATGATTTACAATCGCCGTACCATACGCATCTCCCATTACGTTGACAACTGTACGAAATCGATCTCTGAAATTTGAATCAAGTCGTGCATTTTTCGAGTTAATTATAAAATAGGCTTACAATAACCAATCTACTGCAATGATGAGACTAACTTCTTCGGCGGGTAATCCAACGGTGTTCAAAACCATCACCATTGTTACCAACCCAGCCTGTGGTATCCCTGCCGCTCCAATACTAGCAGCAGTTGCCATAATACTAATTGCAATTAAGTCTCCAATATCTAAGTCTATATTTCGCATTTGAGCTATAAAAATGGCGGCCACTGCTTCATACAAAGCCGTCCCATCCATATTAATGGTTGCTCCAATTGGAAGAGCAAACCTTGTTATTCTGGAATCGATCCCACTATTTTCTTCCAAGCATTTTATAGTCACAGGAAGCGTCGCCGAGCTAATAAATCATAAATTTTTACATTTAAACCGCCTGTAATTCAATAGTTTACCTTGACGATGTACCAAAGGCTGTGGCAATTGCCTGAGCCATGTTCAAGAGATACACAAATGGATTTTTTCTTGTAATTACAAAATATAAAAATGGGATAATAATAAATCCTTGAATAAATAATCCAACCAGTACGGTAGAAAAATATAACCCCAAACTTCCTATAAGTTGCTGAAAGTTTTCAATTTCTATTATTTTTGAGGCAACTAAAAAGAAAATTCCGATTGGAGATATCCATATCACCCACGTGGTTATTATCATCATGATCCTAGCCAAACATTCAAAAAAGTTTACAAGTGGTTCGCCCTGAACACCTGCTTTGGCCAAAGCGATTCCCAGAAGAACTGAAAACATAACTAATCCCATGATATTGGTTCCTTCAGTATTTTCAAATGTTACCTTCCATTCATATATGTTTCCTAAACAGATGGTTTTAAATTGGAATTTATAACAAAATTAAACGTACCGGTTTTATTAAGTGGTTCGGTTAAAAGTGTTCGTGTTTGATGCGTGCAAGCTTCCACCAAATTGGGCGGAAACACGTTTCTGAAAGTGTTTTAAAAATTACTGATTGAATGAATTTTTACAAATATGATACCACCTTATTAAATCTAACAACGTATCTACCGTGGTAACATTTCTAATATTTTGCTTTTGGGTTATTTCTTCAGCATTGCTTCCCATTTTACCTGGTGAAATGGTAATAACTAACACAATTCCCAAAATGACAGCGCAAACTGTGGTGGTCATATAAAAAATTATAGCTCTAGCTGCAACTTTTCCCGAGAGTGACACGTCCAAACGTGAAATGGCCGAAATGAGCGAAGAAATTATTAATGGAAGGATTAACGACTTTAATAGGCGTAAAAATATATCACCAATAAAATTTATATACATCACTTCGCGAGCACTCCATTTTTCTTCTCGAACTTCTCGTAAAACACAACCAAGAACTCCACCCAATACGACTCCGCACAGTGTCAAAATTGTTAACAAGTTTGTCTTCAAGCAAGAAACAATTTTATTGCTTTTTTTCCTTTCGCCATCTTGGGCAATTTTAGGGTTCTCTAAATTATTCATTTTTTAATTCCGCCAGACTTCCACCGACTCGTTAGAAATATTTTAAATTGGCTCTATTAATTAACGATAGGGCAATCTTATCTTTTGTTTATGGTTTTTGTTATTTGCTTTGGTTTATCTTTTCCACATTTTACTGCATGTTCATGGTATTATTATGATGTATGTAGGTGACATTGTTATTACTAGAGTTATAGTAATAATTTTATTATTATCGTGCAATTATTATTGTTGTAATAATTGTAGTTCTATTTTAACGATAGCTTTGTAAGTAAGAAAATTGGTTATTTAAAACTATAGAATTACAGCTATAGATCCAACAAAAAACCACGGTAGGAGCAACTGTAATTACGCCTAGGCAAAACTGTTATCCCCAAAAATAGCTATTCCACGGATAATCCCAAAGTTTTTAATAGTTACCGACTCGATCAACTTCATTGAAGCAATAACCAAGATCTACTCCAATTAAGGTTACGTTACATAGAAAAGGTATTGAAAAGAAAAGCCATCGGTGAGGAAATAAGGAAAACATCGGTCCCAACACACAGGAATACGAGAATGGACACTGAACGACATTTTAAAACGTACGTGGAGCAGACAAATATTGAAACATAACTGGACATAATCAGCCCAATAAGAGAAATTACGACGAAAATACAACTTCCATTAGGACACATCCCATTTACACATGAACACTTGTTTAAAACGGAGGAGGCACCCTACTGCTTGCGACGTCTCCTTACTGTCCACCATATAATCATAGAATGTCCCAACTACGTAAACAGGAAATTCCAACCAAAATTAAAGAAGTATTTGATCCATCAATTTCACTGCGAACGAATCCTACATTTTTTTTTAATAACCTTAGGAATAATTAAGATTTGCTTGATAATTTTTCATAAATGGGTAATAGTATCATAGAAATTCTTAAAATACTTTGTATGTATAATAATTAATAAAACTGTCTGGAATCCACGTTTAGTAGCAGTAAAATTTAGTTTTTAAATACAACCATAGAGGCGCCACTGTAAATCTTCGATATACTAGGCTTTAATCCTAGCTAGGTAGTTTAAAAAACCACGCAAAACAAAATATCCCCATAAATTAGACGGATTTTAAAGAAAGCATACGATATTTAATAAAATGTAAATATCAACTGCAGTTAAACATCTGATAACTTGTCCAAGTATTACAATGTATCTCGATTTGCTTGAGTGCATTGATGTAACTTGATTAAACCAGTTAGGTACATTAAGTACCTAGGATATTTCTTCTATTTTTTCGTGACACAGCTAAAATGTCACTTTCTGGATTTTCAGTTCAATTTTTGTATTACAGAAGTAAGGGAGCTGCATATACTACGTACGTAATGCTGCAAATTCCAATAACTTATTGGATTTGGATATCATTGTAATTTTATTATTGTCCAATCCAAATGGTATATTTTTTATATATCTCTATCGAAAACTTATTGTTCAAAAAAAATGATTCGGTTAGTATCAATTTGATAATGAATTATTAGAAGAAAATAGTGTATAAATTAATGTATTGTTGCTAATTGGACTATACGCAAATCTCACGATTATTCATAATTTGAGTCAAAATACACTTGGCAACAAACAAATATTTTAGCAGTTTTTATCAAAATGTCTCGACAATCAAAATATAAAGGGGATTTTGAAAGGAAGTTGAAAAAAAATGTATGTATTGTTGTTCAACAAGATATGTTCAACATTCACATAAACAGTAGAAAGTGAATTTTGAAATTGGGATTTTTTATGCTTGCTGAAGTTTCAAACTTTTTATTCGTTTCTAATCCTCCTACTTCCACCCCCTTCTCTATGAAATGGCTGTCTAATGGCAATGTTGCCTGCACTGTTCTATCTACAAAATGGTGGTTTATATTATTATTATGATGTACTTCATTAAGAAGGGGTTGATGACTACAGATGGTAGAAAAACATCCTACATTTTGTGGTTGAAAATATTTTTACCAAGTTAGATAATTAAATAGCAAAATAATTAACAATTTCAAAAATCTTATTTGCATTGCAATATTACATATTTGAAAGTCTTTAATGAAATTTGAAGAAGTTTTGTTTAAATTTAGCCTTTTTGAAGCGCCATTTTGTATTTCCAATCTTTCAAACCTTACAATAATAATAACCGATGATCACAAAAACTTCTGTGTAGACAATATTATTGAACTGTAGTATTAAATAATTTTGAAATTATTTATTTAAATTTTCATGATCTTTATCTTACATTTGGCCATTTTGAAACCGCCATTTTGTATTGTTAGTTTTTAAAACGTATTAGAATAATAATTGATGATCATAAAAGTAAAGTACTATGACGTTTAAACTTGAAATTTAAATAATTATAATTGGTAAGTGTCACTGAAAATGTCTACGATTTTTATCTCAAATTCCTGATCTTAAAAATCCGTATTATTTTCAGGACACAGTTACCGAAAGTTACTCCAGCTTCAAAATATATAATTTTGGGTTTGGAAAACAAAAAGTCTGAATTTTCCCATAAAATCATAATATTTTGAAAAGATTTGAACTAAATCAATTTATTGTTTTTATTTTGTGTTTAAAGTATAAATTTTAATTAAATTAAAATATTGGCCGTCAGTCATTTGGAGCGAGAATCGACGCATCACGCCTCGTAGTGGTACGAATGTGAAGATAGCTCCTGCTTAAGAACACTCTTGCTACCTTCACATTCATATCACTACGAGACGTGATGTGTCGATTATCATGCATAACGGTGGCATCAAGTCTGGTAGTGATACTTTTGAATCAATGCATGTCTGAGGAGGGAAAGTTTTTCTAATGATGCTGAAACCGATCACATGGTAAGGTTCATGCATATCCATTATATACTGCTATCTGCATTTGTATCCTATGTAGGAGGCGCGTATTCCACTAGTGTGTCATGCAACTGTTTTGGATACACATTGTGAAGGACTTTTTGGGATTTCTCTAGATTTATCTATGATAAATCACTCGACTGAAGCCCAATATTTTAATTTAATTAAAATTTGTTTATCAAATATATAACTACAGGCGAAAAATGTTAAATTTGTTTGCAAATAATATGTATTAACATAAATAGTTTTTTATTTCGTATGTTATTACGAGGGGAAATTTTTAAATTCACGGAATGGGCCAGAAAGAAACGTACATTTTTTTTATAATTTTAATTTTCGATATTTCCTCCTCGAACATCAAAACATTTATTACATCTATCCGTTAATTTTTGTAAACCTTCAAAAAAATAATTTACATATTTGCTTGTAAATGCTCCTTTACAGCTCATGGAGCGATTCATCGCTGTCGAAATGTATTTCAAGAAGTTTTTTTGCAAAGGTAATAATCACTTGGTGCCAAATCTGGACTGTAGAGTGAATGAACAATTTTTTCAAAACCGCATGACGTCATTACACTCATGCCAATTTTAGCCTTGTGAATAGGTGCATTGTCTTGCAATAAAAGTACGTATTTTTTCAGTTTTTCTCTTCTTATTTATCAATTTCTCTTTTAGTCGATGTAAAATACAAGCGTAGTGTGCACATGTTATGGTGGTACCTGTATTTTTGTAATCAATTAAAATAATTCTCGCCGAGAGTTAATCAACCCTGATTGTGATTTTCACCATTTTTTTTGTAAATTATGACGCCATATGCACATAAAAAAATAAAATTTGCGAACGATTGACAAATTTCGTTAAAAGGGGCTTTAAAACTTATTTTTGATTGTAATTTTCTCATTGGCTTTTTTGAACTGTAACCCCGCCCATCGAAATTAAAATAGGTTGTGGCGACAGTAAAGACACCAGAATCTCGGATTTTACAACGAATTATGAAAGATGAGGGTGTAAAAACAAATAAAAAAATAAAATTTGTGGTTGGTTAACAAATTTCGGAAAAAATTCACTTTTAACTTGTATTTTTCTGTTCTTTCGTTTGGTAAAGCCATTTCTATAGGAAAAAGTGTACTTTCGAGTCAGGGTTAGTTAACTCTTGCTGAATTCTCTCATGCTCGATTTCTTCACTCATAGTTATCTTCAAATTAGCGAACGTCAGGTTAAATTGACGAAATAACCAATCAGGCGACAAAAACAAATAATTCAATCATCTGATTGGTTATTTCGTCAATTTAATCCGAAGTTCGCTAACTTCAAGATAACTATGAGTGAAGAAAAAAGCGGTCGTTATCTTCAAGTGACTCTCTGCCTTGCTTAGATAATTTATGCCACTTATGTCCGATTTCTTCACCTAGAGATATCTCTTAGATAATCTATCTGTAAGATAAATTAACGAAGTAGCCAATAATATTTCTGATTGTTTTGCTGCCCTCTATTGGTTACTTCGTTAATTTATTTTCATTTTCAATGATTTTAACATTTTTTCTTTGTTTTGTGAGGAATTTAACAACTGCATGTAAATCGATATTTAACATTTTTTAAAATTTTCACACTATCACTCTTCATTTTGTTGATTACAATTTTTAGTGTACACTTGAAAATGAAAACGGACATTGAAAAAATGGCCGCCTCTTTGTGTCTCGTATCACTCCTCATATAATTACACATTTTAATAGAAGTATAACTTTCTAATTCAACAGTATTCTCTTTGGAATTATGTGATGATATTTTGGAACTTTTTTTTACATAATTTGATCAGCTTTAGCTACCAATATTTTGACCGTCCATCGAAAAGAAAGCGAAAAAATTCTATTTTTGATACCTTTTCTGCATCGTGGTAGTCAGCAGAGACTTCTGAAGGCAGGAAAAAATTAAAATCTTTTTATTCAGATTCAAAAGAAACATTTCAAGCAATAAAATTGTTTCCACTCTTTGGCTATTTGAAAAGAATCCAATGTACTTTTGCGACTCGTGGTGAGACGGGGGTTAGCGTCTTCATTTAGTTTTAGATGAAAGATCTCATTAAACTGATGCCAAAAAAAGGCTTATGGTATTGTTGGCCGTTTAGAAGGCAAACCTGAAAAAAAACTTGGTTTATTCTTGGCTGACTTATTTTAATTTCCAAAATAACGAATGAACAAATATTATAATGACAAATGAAAGGTTAAATTGGGAATTGTATACTGAAGGCTCAACCCCAAAAACAAATACTAAATTTAAGGATGTTTAAATAACTACGGTCCTTTGGGCGTGTATAACTTTTTAAGGGAGTAAATTCTTTAGTAAATATTACTTAGCAACCCTAGTCATATTATAGGGACGCTTGTTGGTGTCAGTCCGTCTCTGAGAATAATTTATAAATAAACGCGCGCTGTATGAAATTCCTACGATTGTTTTTATTTAATTGCTTTTTGTATAGGAACTGCAATATCCAGAAGTTATGCACACAGGTGTGTGTGTGGTCTCAATAGTTTTGCTTTCAGTTTTTCAAGCTGAAGTCGATGATGGGTTTATTGGTTCCAAAAAATTTTCAAAATAACTTGTCACTCAAAAATGAAACCAAACTACCGAATGCTGATGCTTTCCAGCTACTCCAAGTTGTCTAAAAGCCCACACAGAAGACGATACTGCATGTTTAATGATTATTGGTCATTACCAAAACGATGGTATGACGATAAACCAGAATCAATTTAACTGAAAGCTTGAAAAAGTATTATTAATTTTTAAAATTTCGAAAATGTTTTAACTTGGAACGAAAAAGTCGATTGGAATGTTCGAGATTAATTGCAAGTCGAATAGAAAAAGCTGTGGTTCTAATTACTTTAAAAAGTTGTTTGCGGGTGACGACTCTTCGGTATAATTGTCTTCTTCTATTTGAATTGTGATAAAGTTGATAAGCTTATATAGAGTTGTGTTGTCAAAGAAAGATATGTAACTGTTACTGCATATTTTAAATTAAATGCTTTATCAAACGGTTGTATTAAACAAGAAAGTTTATAAATTTTAAATCAATCAACATTGAACAATCGCCATTAACATATTACAGTGTAAATATTTTATAGGAAAGGCAACAATTAGTTTAATGGAATTTTTTTAATACATGCTTAACATATTTTGATCGACTATCAGTTTAATGTGGAGTTTTGTGGTGTGTATTACGCAAAATCGGGCATTTGATTACTTTTTAAATTTTATTTAATTATGTTTTTTAATAATAATGTTTAGTATAATAATTATGCTATAATTAAGAAATTTGAATGTTGAAGAAATCTGTGAAGTTGAACAGGTCAGAGAATGTAGCTAGGCTAACCAGCTCGACTTGATCCACGATTAGATGTTGTGGCGTTCCTACATCGCCCATGAAATTCCTACGGTTAGAATAGAGAAAGGATGTGCAAAATTTTCATCTACCACATTTTTGTTCTCATTTTTCAACCAGACGAAACTTTTACTCCACTTTCTGAAGAATTTGCAAATACCTTCTGGTGTACGGTGGCAAAAAAAATTGAATCGTACATGGATGTTAATATTTTATTGGTTTACGTAATGCCAGCGGTTTACGATGTATTATTTCAACAAATTATTGGAATTACGTGCAACAATTTGGATTTCGAACACATTATGATTTGTGTATTAGAATATCTCCGCAGTTATTTTGTGATGCAGAATATATTTGTAAGGCGTAAAGTTAATATGTATTTAAAGCATGTATTTTGTAATAAATAATTTTAAACTGCGGCTGTCGTAGATGTTATATTAATGAACTCGGTTGGTTTTGCATTCCTCAGAGTCGATCAGCGTGCAGTTTGATCAATAGCTTACCCCACACAGTCAGCTGGTCGGTCGATAACCTTCATTGATAAAAGTCTTATTCTCTTAATTTTATAATATTGCGATCTTGCGGATCTTGTAACATACATTTTTCGTTTATTGCAAGGGCATTCACACAATTAGCGCTCGTTTATTTCATAATGAAAGGTATCACCGGATTATTCTAATTTGAATGTATTTGAGGTAGTATAACAATCGTGTGGTGGGATAATCATCGGCAGAGTTGTCTGCAACCTGTAATTAGCACCCTCGGTGGCAGCCGCTCGGTTTTTTTCCATATTTAAACATTGGGCGCGTGGAAGACGTCCAAATTTTGCGTTGCCCTTCAACACTTTTCGAGACGAACAAAAAATCCTAGCTGCGAATTTTCGTTTAAATTTTTAAAAACGGAAAGAAAATAAAATTTTGTCCTTTCGTCGTCGCTTCCTCCACGACTAAAAATAGACGATAACTCAACACAATATTTGCATTTTTTAATTGTAAATAGGTTATTAGGATCAGTCGGCCTTCTGCTACATTTCCCATGAAGAAAGCAAGTAGTACCCATGTTTTGCAATATATTGGGTCGTCGACCGCTTCCATGTCATTCTAACTGTCCGCGAATCCGCAACGCTGCTTCTGGGAACTAAACCCCACACCTCGCTTGGTGCATTCCAAGCATTCATTTCCTATCTAGTGGGCCGAATTTTTATTATAACATTTTTTAATGTACACGCGTTTTTACTATTATAAACAAAGCATTTTATGTTTTTAATGACAACATTGATCTCATTTCTTTTACGAACCGTGGGCAAAACGTGAATTCGCAAAGAGAAAATTGTAGGCAGATAACTTAAGAATTTATTTTCGTGTCGGCTATACTTTATGCGTAAAACACTCGAGAAAGAACGACTGCGGCTTTTAAAAACATAAAACCTAATTAAATTTTCTAACTACACATAAATTTGTCTGCTGGCAATCGTCATCCTCAATGAGGAAGGAAGATGCTTCCCGTCGATGTCGAAGTTAAACTACCACATCCTAGCCATATAATTTATTCGTTCGTTCGCACTTTCAACTAAATCTTTGAATTATCCTACTTTTTATATTTTAAACGAAAACTTGAGCTGTTTTCTTAATTTTTCCATAGGTATTTGCATTTTCAGAGGTTTGAGTGGCTGTACTTCCCCCATGTGGAGTATTTCTGTGCAATAATATGGCGGCGGCGGCGGGCGATTGTGGTTTCTTTCAATGCAAAGAAACATCCTGTAAATTTAATAATATCTTTTTTTTTGTGATAACAGTTCAATGTTTATGACGTTTTTCATTGAGTTGTAATCTTTTTATGTGATTTTTTACGCGTTATTAAATTTAATATTAATTTTTATTATCCTAACTCGAAAACGTTTATTGAGCCAGCGATTAACGTATCAATCGCCGTTTTGTAAAATTCGCAGCTTTATTATTTTTATTCCAAGACGATTTTGAACCCGTAATTTTGCAATGGAGTTTTTAACCTGGCGATTACAAACTATTTTATTACATGCTAAATTTAATCAAAAAAGCTTATGGCATACCACACGCACTTATCAGTGGGTTGAAGCGGCAATATTCTTAATAATCTTATTAACTTCATCATGATTTATATGGTGTTTTCCATATGGACATTCAAGGGAATTACAGTTTTAATTGATTTATTATGCTTGTTAAAACTTTTACTTGCCTTTACGAAGAAAAATTGGAACACAAATTAAATTTTTTTTTACATTTTGCCTCATTAGCGATAAAATTAACTACCATATTAGAAGGTATCAAATAAAATACGCATCGATCAGAATCGATCGTAAATCTTGTACTAGCTAATTCACGCAGATATTGTTACTTGATGCCGATCCTGTTTCGCCTTTTAATCATTTCCTTTTTAATTTCAGAAATTTGGCGATTGGAATTGGCATTCAAAATTTTCCCGAGGGCTTGGCGGTTAGTCTTCCGTTGCACGCTGCTGGATTTTCGATATGGAGAAGTTTGTGGTAAGTACAGCTGATAAGATAAATAGGTAAAGTTATTCGGAGCAAGGAATAAAGAAAAGAATTGGTAAATCTAGTTTTCTTTCACCCGCTACAAACATCGTTTCATTCAAGAATGTAGGTGTCTTTCAAGTTTCATTATAACGGAACTTTTTTATTATTGTCTCGGAGTTCATCAAAAAGATTTGCGTTTCTTTATCTCGACGGACATTTTTGTAAAATTAAAATTTATTTCGTCCATGTTCCTCCGCATATTTTCGTGTAGTGGGAAAATGAGTGTAGTTCCGGTGTAAATTGTATCTATTCTTCATCGCCTACTCTTGTGTCGAGGTTTAAGGTGATACAATTAGAAGTAACGGTAAATCCTGTCAGATTTAAGAATGAAATTGTGAGGGACAATGGATTTCTCGATTCGGAATCAATGAAGCATGGGATGTTTTATTTTAACCTGACCGAAATTGTATTTATTTATTTCTACCTATACACGTAATAGTTTTTGTCATTGCGTTTAATCCAAAGGCGTCAACAATGTACACTTACAATGAAAAAACGTCAAACGGCTGTTTGCTACATTCCAATGTTCAATCAACGGTGAAGTAGTTAGAGAGCTTGTTGGAGGGGACTCTGGGCCAAAGGGGACCAACTAATGAGCTGGGAACGACCTTGCAGGGTCGCGAATACCGTGCCTACTTACGTGGTACTCTCAGTGGGATACCATTTTGAAACCAACTTGCTAAACACAAAGTAAATTTTGCATTTGTACTTAAAATTAGTTGCTTAAGAGGGAAACAATATTTTAAAATGTTCTCACAAATGCATTAAATTATTTGTAATAATAATATTATCTTAACCATTGCAGTTTAATTTATTTTTAATTTTATATTATACAAAATGAATAATTGCGATTAAAAATTGATAACTGTTGGGTATTTTTATTAACTGTTAATTAAATTTAAAAGTAAACGTTAATGTCATTGTCAATCGTGAACATTGCAAGTGCGACCTCACTCAATCCTATTGCATCCTTCAAGTCTTGCAAAGAATGTTTTTATTTCATAATAAAAATATTTGTGTCGTGGTATGTAGAAGTAAACTTCTATCTCCAGGGAAACAAAGTAATATTATGTACTTCTGATTTCATCTCAGCAGTAGGTCCCCCATACTTACGTAAACACGTACGGTCTCGGTACGTCAAAACGGCGAAAACAAAAACACAGATTTTTAAAAATAATATTTTAGGCCTGCGCAATGGGTTGAATTGGTGATTGGTTAAATTTGATGATTTTTAAGCTCTCTTCTGATGATTTTATTTTTTAACCAATCCGGGCACTGGTGCCACTTTAAAAAGTTTTACCGCTCTTCAATTTGGAAGTTTATAGATGTTTTGAAGAAAGAACAGGGTGTGAACGAACTCAGGATACAACAATATATCAGCGGCCAACAACTAACCGCAGGACGGAAAACGTATTGCGACGTTGCGGCCAGGATCAAATCCACAGTACCGGCGTATGGTGAGCCCAACTTGGACGACTATTTGACTGGCATCGCCTACAACTTCCAACTCCAAAGCAACTGAAAAATCTTGATTTATTATTTTAAAATAAATATATAGCATTTTGACTTCTGTGTTTTGTTTTCGGCATTTTGACGTGGGTATTTTTGTTTTCGGTGTTTTTGTTTTTCGGCGTTTTGATATGGAATCGTTTCATATGTGCCTGATTTATTATCAATGAGGGCAATTCGTCAACACATGAAAACGGTAAGTTAGGTTGCCGTTAGTCTCTATTTGGATTCAAACTGAGAACTTGTGCGTTAGCAGTTGATGGCGCTAACTATCAGGCAAAATGGCTTTATTAATTATTATTAGCAAAATAGAGCCAAGTTTTTCTGCTTCCAATGCTTTTTAGAGAATACGTTCGTATTATTTTGTACATACCATCCATGAAGCTTTGCTTCTTCTGCGTTCGTTCATCTTAAATTACATTGTTAAGCTAAAATTATATATTGTTTCGGCCTTGGGGAAAAGAACCACGTCAAGAAACACAATAAGACTGCAGAAACTGTTATAGCCCGGCAATTAGTGCGACCAACTAGTAATGCCAAGGTAAAGACGGCGGTTTCCTCCCTGTGTTGATGATTGCCATTATCAACAACAATTATGAGGTTACAGACACATTTCCTAATCCGGATGAAACAGCTGTGAGATGTACTAAATACCCAAAATCTTTACATTAGAAAATCTTTACTTTAGAGAAAGAGACCGGTTTCCAGCAGTAGATGAAGAAGACTGAAAAAAAGAAGTGCATACCATCAGTTGTGTATTTACTTTCCTATTACCAAGAAAATAAAAAAGTAATAATTTTTGATCAAAAGTTTTAATTAGTTACAACATTATCGCGAACAGATTTAAAAATGTTTCACAATTATCATGACATACAACGGCATCAATGGAACGATTTCATGAAAGAACAGAACACAGACAAAACAGAACAATGAAAAGTCAAAACAACGAAAAACAGAACAACAAAAAAGCAGAACAACGAAAAAACAGAACAAGGAAAAAAGAGAACACACAAATAACAGAATATTGACAAAAGAGAACACTGAAAAATAAAAACAGCGGGATCAAGTTTTGTTAATTGTTTGCAAGAGTTTTAATTATTTAACATGTTTTTATTAAATTGTTAAATTAGTTATTCAACTTATATTTTTAGTTTAAGACACCCTTGTTTCGATTTTTTAAATCTCATCAGTTAAACTGAGCCCTAAATGATTGAATATGGACTGAAATCCACGAAATTTAGTTTTGATAATATTTGGTTCACAAAAATTAAGATTTTTGGGTGATCTAAATACCTTTTCATCAAGATTCTGTTATTTTAGTGTTTTCTTTTGGCAATGTTCTGTTATTTCAGTGTCCTTTTTTTTGTTGTTCTGTTCTCAAATATTCTGTTCTGTCCAATCACCCAACGGACTCGTTTTTGGTACATTGGATGGAAAATTTTTAACTGAATAAAATTCTGCTTAAAACTAAAATTGATAGATGGTTTTTATATCCGTCCAATAGGGGCAAAACAGGCAGAGAAGTTTGTTTCTAAAAATGCAAAATCAAGATCTATGGGAGACTACGAAATTCTTCTTCACTTCAAGGATTAAGCAATATGGCCTGGTTTTTCCGACGCCCATTTTCGCGTTGATCTTTCTAGTCTCTTCTACCGATTGATTTATATTTTTTACTTGCTACAAAAGGTATTTTGCCTCGGACTATCTTAACATATTATGTTTGCACCATCTGCTTCTGTTCTCGGCAATCTTTTCTCTCACCTTATACACATTTAATTCTGTTCTTATATCATCGCTTTTGAGCATATCTAGTTAACTAAACGTATGCAACCTTTTGTCTCTAGGAAATCTCATCTCACCTGATTGAATTCTTGATTCTTCCCATTTAGTATTTGCCCAAGATTCACGCCCATGGATTAGGGTGTGGCACTACAATTGTTTTATAAAATTTTAGTTTTGGATCTGGTCTGGTTTTATGTTTTATTTTACTGCTTTGTTTAGTGTCTCTAATTACTCAGTTCAAAGTTCATTTGATTGGTTGGTTATACCAATTCTCTCCTCCCTCTATGGATCCTCTTGTGCAAAATAAGAGAGAGAGAGAGAATTAGGTTTTCTATCTTAGCAAAAATTACTGTGCCGCTTGGTATTGGAAGAAGAATTTTTCTAAAATTGTTTACTTTGCTCAAAATTGAGTCGTCGACAATTTTTTCGATCTCTTTTATTCTAGGACTCTCGAAAGAAATCATTTTAAAAGAACCAATTGAAAAACCATATCTCAAAAAATATTCGAGTTACAAAATGATGTACAAATAGGAAAACGTCGTTTTACAATAAATGGCGTCAACAGTCAATGCTGCTCAAAATTGTCAGATCAGAAACGTCAAAAGTAAGCTTGAACATCCATCAACAACTCCGCATTATTACATATGTGAATTTTTATCGGCGTCAGATATTTTCTTAGTGAAAATGTCGCAGTTTGAGCCAAATAACCGTCATTTGCGGGAAGTTTTGCTTTTTGTCTCAGTTCGAAAACATCTGCTGCCGAGGCGCGTCAAATGATGGTAGAAACTTATGGTGAGGTGAAAAAACGTATCGTGAATGGTTTTAACACTACAAAAGTGATGATTTTGATGTGGAAAACAAAAAGCGTTCCGGACCTGTGACAAAGTTTGAAGACGCAGAATTGGAGGCATTATTGAATGAAAATTCAAGTCAAACGCAACAAGAATTTGTAGATTCACTGAGCGTTACTTAGCAATTCATTTCCTATCGTTTGAAAGCATTGGGAATGATTCCAAAGCACGAAAATGGGGTGCCATACGAGTTGAAGGCGAAAGACGTCGAACGGCGTTTGTTGTAAAAAAATTTTTATTGGGACTGACGATGAAAAGTGGATCTATTACGATAATCTAAAGTCAGAAAGATTGTGGGAGCACCGCGACCATGCATCAATGTCGACGTCCAAGCCAAACATCCGTGATTCGAAGCTCACGCTGTGTATTTGGTGGGATCACCTCGGCATGGTGTATTACTGGGTGAATCCATCACAGGAGCTCGCTACCAAACACAACTAATGTGTTTAAGCCGAGCATTAAAGGAAAACCGCCACATGTTGCTCGGGTCGTGAAAACCTGCCTAAAATGGGATGTCCTACTCGCCGTATTTCCCAGATATCGCCCTTTCCGACTACCACCTGTTTCAATCAATGACGCATGACCTGGCTGAGTATCACTTCCGTTCTTATGAAGAGGCCAAAAATTGGGTCGATTTGTGGATCCCCTCAAAAGATGAGCAGGTTTTCAATTCGGAATCGGTGTGTTGCCAGAAAGATGAGAAAAAGTTGTGGTTAGCGATGGGCAATAGTTTGAAGAATAAATATGTACTAAGCATTTTTCCACGATAAAACCTCAAATTTTGGTAAAAGCTGCGATTTTCCTAATATTAAATTGTATTCTCTGCTCTTTGGGTTATGTTCAATTCGCACCCCATACCCTGAAACGGAATGCTTGGCAAAAATTTGAAATGGTCAAAAATTTATGGGATTTAAAGAGAATTGAGTATAATTCCATTAATCTCTGAATTGATGAATGGAAAAAGATTACATGAAAAAAACTACAAACAAAAACCAGTTTTACTGATCATCTTTAATGCGGTTTATTATTTTTTTGTTATTCGCCCGAGTTAATGAACCGTACTCAGTTTTTTTTTATTATTAGGGGTCCTTGATAATGTTTGCATCCGAATGTCTCAAATCGAATTGGCCGGTCCTGTCTGCCATATAACTAATTATTATAAATTAAAATCCTTATGCATTAGTGCTAATGAGTGCATACTTAGTTCTTATTCTTTACCTTACTTTAAGTTGGTATACTTAATTTTAAGTGTGTTTCTGTTGATTGATGAAGTTTAATTTACGACCTCACTCCATTAATGAAATTATTCCCATGCTAATTACGCAAATAAGAAAACTAACTGGTAATTATTTATTTCATTATAGGTATGGCCAATTGAGCGGTATGGTGGAACCTATCTTTGGAGTATTGGGCGCCATCGCGGTCTCTGTTGCTCGGCCTGTTTTGCCGTATGCGTTAGCCTTTGCGGCGGGTGCCATGATCTATGTCGTCGTAGACGACATAATACCGGAAGCGAATACAAGGTATGATGTCTTTTTTTTACTATTTGCGACTTTTTATGCGGGTTATTAGTTATTACTTGTTCACATCATTACCATAATTTTATTCATATAATGCACTTGCAACTTGTCAACTATTTTAAAATTCTAATGTCTTATTGTGGCAAAAATATATTCAAACCCATAAGCCAATGTTTGTAATTACTTATAACGTTAAGCTTTGACCTATTAATTATACGTTACTTATTATTTTATTGCTTTGTTACTTTCAATATTTGTTCAGAACTTTTAATTCGGTTTTGAAAAGCAGTAATAATAATAAAATCAGTAGCGGACCGAAGGGGAGGCCAGGAGGTAGTTTGCAACGGGTGACCTTGTGAACTCCCCCCCCTCTTGTTCATCGGAAAATATTTGACGTTGCTAGCTAGAATTTTTTAAATTACCTCAGCCGAACAAAACAAAAATTTTAATCGACTTTATTTGATGATAGCGATGAAGATGTGTATTTAGATAATTTAAAAGTGCTAACAATTATGAGCTACATACATAGTATAGGTGTACCTGCAGACTTCCACGGTTGTCTGATTGTGTGAAGTATAATTGAACATTATATGCTGTTTCATTTTTTAGTATCGCTGTTTATTTTTATCTTTGTATGTTTAATTTAACATTCTGTAGTAATGGCCTATTATAAAATTATAATTAAGCTAATTGTTGTGTATGTATATATAATTTAATGTATTCTTTTTTATAGCGGTAATGGTAAATTGGCCACATGGGGTGCTATTTTAGGCTTCGTGGTTATGATGACTTTGGATGTGGCGCTTGGATAGTCTTGTCCAATGGAAGTGTGTAGTTACTTACAATTTTACTTGAGGGAAAACAATTTTTCGTGTAGTCGATTTGTACATACTAGGTGCTAATGAAAATTCTCCGACTCACAATTAGAAATTTTAGACATTTTATCTGCCATATTTTATTTTATCCATTTCCACAAGTACTTAAATATGGATTCCACTGGTAGAACTTGTAAATTTGCTATACATATTTTATTATTTAATTTTTACACCCAAAGCGTTTTTGCGTATGTATGTTTTTGATTTTATTATGTATATGTATATTGTAAAAATTATTATGTACAATAGGTCAATTACAAGGATCCTTCTATCAGCTTTGGCTGTGACGGTAGATTAGACAATAGTAACAATAAGTAAATAAAGAAAGGTCATTCATATCTACTAAATAGTATTGTGAATATAATAACAATTAAATTAATTAAATTGTGTTCTTTCGATGTAAGTAGGTACCTACCTAACATATTTTTGTTTTAGTCAATATACATTTTTAGAAAATCGTCTATGTTTTGTAAGATAATGTGTAAGTATGTAAAGTACCTAGTGCAATATTGTAACATTAATTTTTTTTAATAAAAAAAAGTAATTTACAGTTTTTGAGTGGTTTTTTATAACGACCTTCACATGAGTGTTGCAATTTTTATCGAATACATAATCGAATTTTGTTACCGTTTCCGGCTCCACTTGTTTCCGTGCCATTTCCGCAAGCCTATCCCGCGCATTCATTCATAACTGCTGTATATTTATTGTATTTACCATGTCACAACAATTCACAAAGTATTTTATCGCTATATTATTTGAAACGCTTTTATGTAAATACAGAATAATTTTATAGGACGACTTGAAAAAAAAAATTGGAACATGCATAAATTATTATTATTACGCTATTTGAAAAATGCATCGTTTCGAATGAATAATAATTTTTTTGTAACATACAATTTACTGCCACTAGAATCAGGACCATCAGAAGGGACAAATTCACGCCGGAAGTTAATAATTAAGGTAATGGAGTTCCTTATAATAGTCATAATTGGACTCGAAATCATTTGCAAGAAAACAAAACTCCCAGAGTTGACTCAACACAAAATTGTGATTAATTTCGGAATTTGATTTTACGTTGTCTGCGTATGAAATTCATAACAGTTTCTCTGCTTACCTGTGTAAATACAAATTAATGTGCCATGGTGAAATCATATTTAATTTTTTCTTTTTTTAATAGCCGAAGTAATTTTCATGTACATACTTAACCAATTTGTAATTTTTTGTCGCCGCTATTTTTACGTTTTCCTGTCATTATAATTTGGCGAACCCATTTTAGCTTGCAGAAACGATTAATACATAATAATTTATAGTATTCGCATTGCTGAAAGGCCACTAAATAGGCTAGAGTTTATGATGCTATTTTGGTTCAATGTTCAGGATATTGCCTTTGACGTGTGGAATAAATCTTTGTATTGTTTAGTATAAAATAAACGTGAAAAAAGATACATTTTTTTGCATAAATTTGTTAATCCACTTCTGCGCGTCAACATCACGATAACATTGCATAATAAAACAATTGCAACTAACAACTAAATTTTGCAGTCCGGGAAAGTAATAGAGAAATTTGGTGAGTACGAAATAAAGGTACTTTTCCCAAGCAAGGCAACGAGGAAATAGTACCTTATACAACAAGGAATTAAAGTGCAACTTTTTATCCCGATTTATATTAGGTATAAAACGTATGTTGAAATATCCTACCATCCGCTTTTTCTTTTGGATTATGAGAGATCAAAAGATACTTTTTCCCTTCTTTTGAGTTGCGAGATGAAAAGTAGCACTTTAATAATTTATTCGATTTTATGGTTCAATCAAGATTGCAGTTGTATTACTAGAAGGTCGAGGATGTGATTGGTAAGTGATTAATTGGAACTGGAATTGAAATGACAAGCCAAGGGTTTTACTCTTGTTTAGATCAACTCCTTAGGTTTCACTTTCAATATAAAAGCCCTAGTTTGCACGTAATCGGTTAATAATCAGTAAAATATACTGATTATTTACTGGAAAATACTTTTTCAAACCCCAAGCCTCCTGTTTGGTTTTAACCTGATTAATTTTTACCCAACGATCGCGATGATGGTGGAAGTCGGTTGGCCACTTGTGATGTTGTTAGATGTTTCGTTCCAACTGAAACCTCATTCTTCAACAGTGGAATATTTAGCTATATCACTTTAATAATTTATTCTTATGTTTCAATCTGTTAATTGCAGTTGTATTACTAGAAGGTCGAGGATGTGATTGGTAAGTGATTAATGAATCAAGCCAAGGGTTTTACTTTGCTTAGCCAAACTCTTTAGGTTTCACTTTCAAAAAAAGCCCTAGTTTGCACTTAATCGGTTAATAATCAGTAAAATATACTGATTATTTACGGGAAAATACTTTTTCACGTTTTCACCTCCGTTTGGTTTTAACCTGATTAATTTTTACCCAACGATCGCGAGGATGTTGGAAGCCGGTTGGCCATTTGTATGTTGTTAGATGTTTCGTTCCAACTGAAACCTCATTCTTCAACAGTGGAATATTTAGCTATATCACCAAAAAAACTTCTGATATTATCAATGTTCATCAATTTGTATGGGTAAACTGAATTTGAATTCAATCTTTTCTTCGGTTTAGCCTAAATTAAATTTAAAAAAATCAATTTTACCAAATATTTGGAAAAAATTAAGAAGTTAGAAATGCAGGTCTTTGGGTTTACCTCTTTCTTTCAGTACAAATTATTAAAAACAATTTTAGCAGCGCACTTTTTATGGCAAAAACTTCCTAATGTTTGCTTTTGTGCATTAAAATTTTTTGGGAAGTGGTTATTAAAATATTAACATTGTTACTATCAAATATAACATCGTTTTGCTATATGAATATTAGAAATTATATCAAAAAAAACCATTGACAAACATTTGCTGAAGATCCCATTCCCCAGCGCAGCTTCAAAATCTACAAATTAAATTGAACACAAAAAATTAAAAGTTTATTTGATACTAAAGATCGGTTGCTATACCTTTCCACTTTTTCGGATCTCGTTAATCCATTCGTGTGCGTCTGGCATTTTCTCACGAATTTTTGTCTCCTTGCCACTATTTTAATTATCTTATTCCATGTACAGATTGTAGATCAGGTCCGACCCCAGAAGCAAGCGTCCGCTTATTTCAGAATTATTAAAATATTTCGTTTTCTTCCAAGGTCAAGAAAAGTTGATTTTCTGTAATTCAATTTTCATTTTCATGTGAAAGCAATTGGTTTTCCTTACTACCACGTATAGGCAGCACTAAGTATCACACATCACAGCACAAAATCATTATTTACTCGCAAGGAGGTGCGGGGCGTGTAAATTTTAATTTTGCTTGTAACGACATAAAATCTGGTGCCGGCAATAAAGATCAGGGTAAATTTTTTTATTTCAATTTGTTCTTCTTGAACTACGCATTTTATGTTAGTAGTGGGGTAGTGAGGGTTCTAACTCACTTTTGATATCAATTTAATTAAGATTTTGATTAACGGTTTAATTAAATAAATCCGCGGTTTTGGAGTTGAATTATAATAATTCTATTGTATTGTGAGATTTGATTAAAAAGTTCATGGGTTTGATATTATGCAAATTACAATAATTCCACTGTTTTGGTGTGCAAATTACAAATTATCCGCGGATTTTAATGAAAAAGTTTTTCTGACGCTAATCATTTTATTAATTAGCGTATGATAATTAGATTGAGTCCATGAATTTCAATCGATACGTAGTTAGCGGTGATATTCCATGGATAATTAGAGGTTTGAAACCTTTCATTAGGTATTCCTTGAATACATGACAAAATATATATTCACTCCACGTATCAAACGCATATCAATAATTGTATGATTAATTAAATGATTAATTAATTCATTGAAACCGGGTGTAGATTTACGTATTATTACGTCATGTATTCAATGAATACCTAATGAAAGGGTTCAAACATCTAATTATCCATGGAATATCACTGCTAATTACAAATCAATTCATATTCATGGACTCAATCTATTGAGTATCTATTGAGTCCAATGTAAATAATCAAAAATTGTTTGAATGTGTAAGATCAAAAAGCCCCTTTCGTTTTTCTCAAAAATGTTTAGAAATTCATTACCCGTTAGAAATGCGTCTGAGACTGTAAACGTCGCAAGTGGCTCAAAAGTTACTGCAAAGTCTTGCAATTTGAACAACTTCACTTTACAGCCTTAGAAAATGTAATATATCATATTATCTAGGTGAATTATTTTTGCTCCATAATTTTTTCTTCATTTTGAACTTTGTTATAAAAAAAACCGTCGTGAAGGCTGGCGCCACTTAAAGGAGTTCTCAGTAACTAAATTATTGCCAGTACGGGCCTGTATATATGATTTCAGCAGTGAAGGACTGTAAATCTCACATGGGTTTGAAAAATACGAATTAGCTACTAGAGGCCTACTTGAAATATAGTTTAAATAAACTGGGGGATCGATCAACAACGTAAAATAAACAATGGAAACCGAGGGGTTTGGAATACCCCCAGTTTATGTCATCATTTCCAAGCAAATTAAAGCTGGGTCATAAAGTTTCTTTATAATTTTTAAATATTTTATGTTCCACTTCCCGATACTGAGGCACAGTTTTTCGTGTGACTTGTGCAAGGTTTTATTGATGGTCCCCTTTACTTTTGTTTAGGAAATAATAATAAATTCATAAATTTATTAGTCTTATAATATAATCATTTATTATTTACAAATAATTTTTATGTACACAAAAATAAAAAATTAAATTAAAATTTTTAAAATTAATAGGGTAAATAAATAACAAAACGAAATTATTCGTGAGTTTTAAGCAATGGTTAATGATGACAGCAGTTTTTGACTTTGATTTTAAAAATTTTAATTTAATATTAATTTCAGAAGTTAATATATATTATGTATGTAGTATATAATTTAAAAAAATAAAATATACATACAAAGAGGCTAAAATACAAATTTTAAAAAATTATGTCCTTTAAAAATGTATTATAAAAATTACTCATTTCTAAAGCAAAAGGAAAAGTACTATAAAATATTTATTTTGGTTGAAAATTTAAATACTATCTACTCTTATTTAATAAATGCTGGATTTGCTCAACCCGGGTTCGAAAGTACACTTTTCCCTAAAGAAATTGCTTCACCAAACGAAAGAGGACATTTAAGGTGAGGTGGAATTTGATAAGTTGTATACTAAGCCCAAAATTCAATTTTGAAGTTCTCGAAATTACATATACAAACCTTCTGTTAAATTTGTTGACAGTACGTGCGTACATCCTAGGCCTTAACACTTACCACTCGACGAACTACCAGTCGTCGACTTTCGGATTCCGTAGCTCAAGGATCTAAAATTTTAAGTTTTATAATGTGCCAGAAATATTTTGGTGACAGTTCGAATTCCCGGATCGGAATTTTTACCATTTTTAAAGCGGTTGATGAAATATGAGGGTCTAATTATCAGATGAAAAAAGAATAAAATTTGCGGTCGGTTCACAAATTTTGGAAAACCGGCTTTAAAAATTAATTTGGAATGCAATTTTTTCATTGTTTTTTTTTAACTGTAACCCCGCCCACCAAAATTAAAATAGGTTGTGGTGATAGTAAAGATACTATCTTTTAATAATTATCTTTTACTAAAGATAAAATGAGGGTGTAATTAACAAATACAAAAATAAAATTTGTGGTTGGTCAACAAATTTCAGAAAAAAATCACTTTTAAGGTGAATCCCTGTCTTGGCGTAGTTGCGTTTGTCAAAACCTACTTTCCGCACTCTCAGCTCCACTTTACTTACTAAAAACATTCCCCAAGAACGGTACAACTCGAAAAATTGGGGATGTTGACTCGACGGATATCTGGGAGCGACTGGTATCTCCCCACCGTTTGCTACAGTACCAGCACCATTAACACAATGCATAAAATTACTGCGCAATAATACACTTACATGTATTTCTTATGGGAAAATTGCAATTTTCAAAATTAAATTGTGACCTTATTACAAGTCCGACAACTTTCGTCCTCACCTTAAGAGCTTGTATTTTTCTGTTTTTTCGTTTGGTAAAGCGTTTATTATAGCGCTTTGATTTCTTGAGAACGATGACATATTATCCTGGGGGGAATTCATAATCCTCTCCCCTAGATTCTCGGTCACTGCTTTATATTTCTTGTAATAAAAACTTTCACTATTAATCGCTTAATACTGAAGACCATAAGTTTGAAAATTTATCTATCACAGTTTGAGTGTCCGGACTCCATCACTATGGCTTATTTTTAAGATATTACTTAAATTTCACTCTCACACCGAAAAAGTGTATTTTCGATTCCGAGAATTCGAACTCTTACTGATATTTTAAAAAAGTTATTACCAGGTGACTCTTGGATCCGGCGGCTCATGAATCCATAATTTCGAGTTTGTTATGGCCCAGGGGTGTTTTTTTTATTGTTGATGCGAAAGACTTCGCAGTTTTTGCAATTAGTATGTTATAAATATACAATACTCTAAAATTTATTTTGATGAGCGAGATTACGGGTTGACTAGAGTCAATAAGAAAACCACAAATTAAGTTTTATTAATTTGTTCAGAACGTAGTGGACCAATAGTTTTCAAAAATAAACAATTTAGTTTACGTACTTATTATTTGATTCATTGCTTCAAAATCTACTTTCAACGTGAAATGCCAAAATTTGTTTTAAAAAATTAAATTTGTTATGGGTAATTTCTGGGACTTCGTCATTTTGACCCATTTGTGGCAGCACCTGCCTAGTTACGACACTGAATTCTTTCAGATCCTCCGATCTATGCAGTTTATATTTTATTAGAAGTGAATTTAAGATATCAGCATATTAACAACTGTTTTTCACTATTGTAGGAGAATCGATGAGTAGTAGAAAAAGATTTTCGGCAAGTGGGAATTGAAAATGGACGATAATATTTAAAGTAGTTGCACAATTATTTGAAAGTTTGCCTGCTATACACCCCTAGGTCCTTGTAAGGATCTGCAACAAATTTTGCAGTTATTTTGCTGAATTGAATTTCCGTATGTTGTTTAAATTTTTATATTTAAAATCTATTTTGTTTTTTTTTAATAAAAAGAAAACATGTTACTTCGCACAGTTTCGTTGACTGCGGCCAGAAGGTGAAAGATTCGTTTGGGCCGAAAAAATTCTGGTACTAATAAGTATTGTTGGTGGTTTGATGTAAGGCAGTTTTATGGATCTGTGAACTCTGGAGAAGGCACCTCATTTTCGCAGGAATTCATTTTGGTTTCGGCCAAAATCGACAACACGTCAAAATTCTGAAAGAAAATTTTCAACATTTTGACGTCGGTGTTTTTGTTTTCGGCATTTTGACGTGGAATAATCCTAAGTTCATAGTCAACTTTCATGACAAAAAGTAGAAATGTTCGACTAAATCGTCTTTGATTTTAGATAATTCCTACAAATTTGGGTCATTCAAAAAAATAGCTTCTTCAATATAAAACATTTTAGCAAAGAGCATTATCAAAGTAAGTATTTTTTCCGCAAATTATTTTCGGAGCAATAATAATTTACTCGGATGTTTTCCATCTTGAAGTGTTATGGAAACCACACCAAGATTATTTGCCTTTGTTTGGATATTCTGCCAATTTGCACTGGATAGACTGCTATGGGTCTGTGGGGAAGGCAAGGAGAAAGCACGTCATTAATTAAATTCCAAAAATAGCATGAATAAATTAAATATTAATCATTAGGATGATGGATGATAAATTCAAGTGTCGATTTTGAAGAGCCCTTTTTGAGAGCGCATAAATCCAAAACTATTGAGAAAAGGTTTTTTAATGTGGTACCTACTAATTCGTATAATATATAATACACGATATCATTTCCGGTGAAACCGGTTGTGATAAACCATATTTCATAAGAAGTTTTATTATCTGTGTACATACCATACCTGAAAGCGACCCCAATATTTAGGTTACCCTTTTGATGAAAAACGTATTGATTATTTTGTTGTCAAAATGAAATCAACTACAAAATAAATAGAAACAAGTTTCATCCTTCCCTAAGTAGTAAGTGTCGCAATGTGTTTCCATTGTGGTGCGGTTATTTCCGGTCATTAGTTTATGCAATGCTTAAGCGCTCTTCTCCTTTCCTCAAGAGAGACGAATTAATTATTATTGTGTACAGTGTGTACTGCATAAGTTTTGCGATACCAATTGAAAACGGCATAAAATAAAATATTGGCAGGTAATTAGATAGGAAGCATTTACGATTAATTATCGTTCCGAAATCATTAGGATGTGTATTCCACGTGCCTACTGCTTGGGTGCAATACCAAATAACTAGAGCTCGAGAATACGAGTTGAAATTCCTGGTCGATCCATTGGGCGAGACCGAGAAGTGCGAGCGAGCCTCATTCGAACTTGATAAGTCGTGTCTACAAGTTAGTTGTGTTCCTTTTCTTTTTTGCTTCAACTGCATTCCAAATTGTTTATTAATAACAATACAATTTTCGCTAACCGTTTGTGATAATATGTGATTTATTTCTTCTTTCTCGTCCTAATAAATTAATTGTTAGTACTGCAGCTGGCGTTGCATATTAGTGTAAGTTAATTTTTCTTTATTAAATTTAATTTGCTTTTTGTGCATTCTTCTGGAAAATTTATTTGTATAGTATCTACTTTTAACTACAATTTGAGTGCATGTTTTAGTTTTCCACATATTGCAAAATTCGCGATCCTCGTTCCAAAATTTGGCAAATTCGACGCCCATTTAATAGGATGCTTCCAATGGAAGAAAGTCGGCAATTTAAAAAATCTTCAAAACTAAAAATAGACCTTCTAGGAAGTAAAGCTATAGCTTTAGACACAACAAAGCTATATAACAGTTATTTTTAGTTACCTAGCTTTTAATAAATGTAAAAGCTGCTAGCATTTTAAATAATGTGATAAAATTAACTACTTACTTTGCCAACGTTTCCGCGATTCCATGTCTCGATTTTTATTTTATTTGTGTCTGCAGCGTTACGAAATGATTATTCTTATTTTTTATTATCCAACTCAAAATTCCAGAATCTACTTACTATGTACTTTTTGATAATCTGCAGATAGGTTAGATAAAAATTGGAGCCAACCGATTTTGAAGCCCCTTTCGCATTTTTTAGACAAAAATAACTTTATGATACAACTTGTTTGATTATTTACATTTATTTTTGTATGGCTGGGTAACTAATTTATTATTTTAATGTGCAAAAATTGTGTACTTATCAAAACAAATATGGCTAAATATATTTAGCTTCAATTGGAAGCGCATGGTGAGCACAAAACAGATCGAGGCGCCAGCTGATTATCAAATTTTTTGTAATCATATTGCTTATACGTGTAGATAAGCGTTTATTGAATGACATACATCGATTTATGAATGAATTTATTTTATTACACAATTATGTTATTTATGTAAAATTAATTTATTAAAATATGCATTCGCTTTGAACTCATTTTCGATAACACAATTGTTATCGCATTTCCAATGGCGCAATTATAATAATCATCAAATAATGTCAAAAAAATTTTAATAAGGCAATACAATCTTTGGCAATACGCATCTTTTTTATCAATGAGATTATTCCTTATCGTGACCCAATTTTGTCATGAATTTTAAACGAAAGATCCTTCTCCATTCTTCAAAACTCCACGAGATCCCCAGTTTTATTCTCGAGAAGTGTAATACATTTCTCCAAGTAAATTCCATATTATTTTCTTCTGATATCTATCCGCATCCGAGTGTGCGTGCGATCTTTCCCTTTATTTGAAGGGTCAAGTGTAATGAAATGTAAATTAAGTTCGTCCGGAGTCGAACCCCGGGTACTTGGGATTAGCAATCACACATTTACATTGAAAACTCGCTCACTAAGATGAAGAATGTGCAGGAAAAAGTACTTAGTACATCTGAATGATTTTGCAACGGATAGTTCAACATTGCGCGGAAACAATTATGTAATAGAACAATCAAAAATAACTTCCTTCAATCAATTAACACGGCCAAAATGATTTAACCAGGTGGAAACTCCATGTTTCACATTAAAACATTAATGTTTCCAATTTAAATTTTTTAATTTATTTCAATAAATAATGTTTTTAGTATAATTCTTGCGAAAATATTTGGCGCATGGGTAGGATGCATGATAGGAAGGGTATAAGTCAAAAAATTGTAACTTCACCAAAGGATTTGGAAAGTGCTTTTCTAA
Organism: Lycocerus yunnanus; assembly: GCA_036346125.1. Taxonomy (NCBI): domain Eukaryota; kingdom Metazoa; phylum Arthropoda; class Insecta; order Coleoptera; family Cantharidae; genus Lycocerus; species Lycocerus yunnanus. The sequence goes on along the minus strand of JARFIX010000011.1, from coordinate 2,182,517 downwards.
AATCTGTGCGAAGGGATTTTCTTTTTTGCGCGATATATCAAAAAATTCCATCAAATGCATAGTGTGAATAAAAAATGAAACATTTTTTTAGAGGTTCCTTTTATGTTGTCCCGAGGGGTTAACCGCTGGTGAAGTTTTTTGTACACATTTCATGAAGTACATGAAGTACTTGTGAAATACATAAAGTAGTTGTGAAGTACATGAAGTAAGTGTAAAGTAGGTAAAATACGTGTTAAGAATATTGAAGTACAAGTGAAGTGATGCACTGGAGGGTGTTCCACACCCCCCAGACCCCCCGGTTTAAATAATTTCTTTTTATTAAAAGTGAATTAAATATTTAAGCATATCCCAAGTCTTTTAAAATTAGCTATGGCCAAGTAAATGTGTTTAATTCATAATCTGACAATTAATCATAAACTGCGTAATTATAAATTCCATACTCCCTGGGAGATATATCTCTGCAACGGGAGATCTTCAGTTTACTTCTGATAAAAATAAACTACTCAATCTGGGGGGTCTGGAACACCCCCCAGTGTCTTTTCAACGGAAGAATTTCAATTTACTTCTGATAAAAAATAAACTACTCAATCCTACGGGTGTGGGAAATCTTCAGTTTATTTCTAATAAAAATAAACTGCTCAATCCGGGGGGTCTGGGGGGTGTGGAACACCCTCCAGTGCACAAATTTTGGAATGAAGAACGTTGCAGAACTCCCAGACCGAGTAGTTCACTTTTTATTACAAGTAAACTGAAGATCTCCCGTTACAGGGCACTGGAGGGTGTTCCACACCCCAGACCCCCGGTTTAAATAATTAATTTTTATTAAAAGTGAATTAAATATTTAAGCATATCTCAAGTTTATTAAAATTAGCTAGGCCAAGTAATGTTTAATTCGTAATTAAAATTACTTATAAACTGCGTAATTATAAATTCCGTACTTCCTGGGAGGCAGATCTTTGCAACAAAATAAAAAATAAACTACTTAATCCGGGGGTCTGGGGTGTGGAACACCTTCCAGTGCCTCTGCAACGGGAAATCTTCAGTTTACTTTTGATAAAAAAAAAACTACTCGATCCGGGGGGTGTGGAACACCATCCAGTGCTCAAATTTTGGAATCTCGGTAAGCTCTGAAATACCGATGCAGTACGTGAAATACAATGAGTATTGATGAATTAGATGAAGTACCGTACATTACTGCTGAATTATATAAAGTACGAAAATGTATGGAGAATTATGATGAAGTACGCGAAGTTAATTGTACACAATTTCCTCTAGCGGTTAACCCCTCGTGTTGTCCCTATCCTCGCACAAAAACAGGATTGAGTGTATACGATAGTAGTAGTTCATGATTATTAAGAAGTGAAAATCGATGTAACTTAAAAATGTCACCTAAAGAATGCTTTGGTGGAGTTAACTCGAAATTACATTTTTTGACTTATACCCCTGCTTTCACCCATGGACCATTTCACTTTTAAGGGTAGAGTTCGATTTACCGGACTCGAAAATACACTTTTTCCTATAGAAATGGCTTTACAAAACGAAAGAACACAAAATACAAGCTCTTTAAGGTGAGGATCATTGTTGTCGGACTTGTAATAAGGCCACAATTTCATTTTGAAAATTGCAAATTTCCCATAAGAAATACATGTAAGTGTATTAAAATGAAAAGGTATCATTTATTCTGTTGGCGGTACGTGTGCTGTGCCTGGGTCGACAGTGACTAGTGGTGGGAGATACCAGTCGCTCTAGAGATCCGTCGCGTCAACTTTCAAAATTTTCGAGTTGGAGCCGCTTAAGGGATGTTTTAATGAGTTTAGCACGTGTCAAAACCGTTCGAGCTCGTACGAGCCCCGGAGGCGAGGGCGGTGCGGAGAATAGGTTTTGACAGTGCAACCACTCCTGAAACGAATTCACACAAAAAGTAATTTTTTTCGGAAATTTGTTGCCGAGTCAAAAATTTAATTCTTTTATATAGCTAATTACACCATTATCTTCAAATTTTCGAATTGGTAAGCCGAAGATACGTATATTTACAGTGTCAATACCTCTTTCAATTTTGGGTGACGAGCGTTAATAAGTTCAAAAGAGGATTGAATGATAAAATTGCATTCCAAATTAACTTTAAAGCCGTTTTTTTCAAAATAGTGTTGAACCGACACAAATTTTATTTTTTTTACGCTAATTAGACCATTATCTTCAAATTCACTTAAAAATGGTGAAATCGTTCCTGGTAATTTACCGCTTACCCACCTTTTTTAACATTTAAAATACATTTTCAGACATTGCATTTTATGACGTTACATTTAATTGTTACAACGAGGGCCTTTAATTTTAGTGACTCTTGACCAACGAGAAACATCTACTACATCAATAACTGAAGTTGTGCTTGGCAAATTAACTTTGATTGATCACTAACGCTCCACTTTGGGTGGCATGGCAAAGGATGTGCAGAAATCTTCAATATGTTTTTGATGAAAATAAACAGCACATACCAGGGGGTTTGGTGCCCCAGCATTGGAAGGCTTTATGACACTGCGTTAGTTTCTTTGGAAACGATGACATATAGTGGGAATATTTTATACCCCCCCCCCTGGGTTTAGGTCAATACCTTGCAATTTATGTTGTTGAAGGCAATAAGCCAAATTGTCACACCCAGCTACCAATGTGTCTGCTATGTGACGAGCGATTATCTGTGACAGTTTATTCTTTGAATTTTGTATTTGCAATCGTTTCAAATTTAACAAAAAATAATAGTTACGGTAAAGTGGGGTAAGGAGGAGCGCTTGACACAATGGCGAAACTAAATGTCTTCACTCGCTCACTGATGAACCATTTTAACGGATACTATGTAAACCACGATCTTTACTTATATATGCAAGTAATTTGTAATTACAACGAATATAAAAATCTTGTAATAAAACAAAATTTATTATGCTCGAGCTTCATACATTAAACGAACGCGTTTTATTGTACTTTGTACATAACTTTATTTATAACGAAAAACATATAATAATTTTTGTAATGAATTAATTTAATTGTGGAAAAAACACTAGTCTTTCTGGTGTTTAATAATTACATTATTTATTTAAAAGAAGTTACGATTTTCCTCATAATAAACATTACTATGCAATCAAAGTACTACAATAGAAACTCGTTTATTTAGTGTATGAAACGTTGTGGTATCTCTTTTATCAAATTAATATTTCAAGCGTAAATTAAGGCCAAACTAATATTTTTCTAAATTTTTTATTAACAAATATTACGGAAAATATGTAGTAGTTTATAATTATATTATTAGAAATTGACCACAATAATATTGTTCGTGATAATATTACTTAATTGTTTGATGACAACAGTAACCATTGCTGAAAGCTCACAAATAATTTCGTTTTATTGTTCAGTTAACCTGTTAATATTGAAAATTTTACTTTAATATTAATTTTGGAGGTTAATAATAGTATTCCAGGATATTTATAGATATTTGAAACATATTCAATAGAATTAGTTAGATAGCATTAAAATAAGTCGATTGATGAGGATGAACTTCAAAAATCGATTAACAATGAAAAAATTCGAAATTAAATTTATTATGAGAAATTTCTTCTCGATTGAATTTGGTGGAGTAACTTAGCATTATAAACCTAATTGAGAACACTTTTAAGACAATTATCAGTTGTTTTGGACGCATCCATGACGATTGTTCGAGAAATATTGGGAGAAATTTATATTCAGTTATCCTTATAAAGGTAACGTGCGGAGTTATTGAATTCAACGGCCAATAAAATTTTAAAACATTTAAATCCTGATTTTAAAACGGCAAATACAATATTATATTATATATTGGATTTTTATCCTTTCAATTATTAGGACCAAGTGTAACTGACGAGATTTGGGAAAATCGAAACATGATTGTACAATAATGTTTTAAACTAAAAATATGCAAGTGGAAAAATTTTACCAATTTACTTAATACAAAAAACATTGTATACATATAATATTCAGATTGTATTTTAACGCTTAAGAAAATTTTCAATTTCCCGGTCTCGGTTAACATTTCATGAACATTGTGTCTGAAGATGATTGCTCCTTAAATAATTGTTAAAAATTGAAAAATACAACGAATGCTTATTAAAAAATACAAATTGGGTTAAAAATAATTGCTACAAAGTACTTTGGCATATCAAAATAATCAGATCTACCTTGTAATTTGCAGGAGGTCGTTTTTACACGGTAATTCATATTGTTTAAGAGGTGCGTTATGCTTTTTTTAACAACAATTACAGAACAAATTTCTGTTGAATTTGAAAAAATCTCATTGGATTGATCGAATTATTTTTATTTTGAAATCAGAAGTCGGTGTATTTGCAAAAATAAGAAAATATTTTTAAGTTCCAACGCTTTTCTGGAAAAACCTTTTCCAATTTTGGATCGGGGAAGTAATTTGAATTATGAATTCCATAATCATGATCATCACATCATGAACATAGCGAAAAACGTCCGGAATGGATTCCATTTTAAGAACACGCAATCGAACGTTACAAAATGACCGCCGAAAGAAAATTAACTGCCTTGGTTAGATTGGTTTTTAGGCGCTAAATATTTCATTAAAATTCAAAAGTAGTAAATGTACTACATGACAGAAATACAACGTATACGTCGGTCCGTACAAGCGTAAGCAGGTAAATGCAGTTTTTCGCATTGTACTGCAGATATTGCAAAGGAGCGCAAAACTGTTCAGACGTTTTTTAATCAATATCGACATCGAAAGCAATAATTTAGAAGTAAATTGAATAAAAATGTGCATTGGCAATCGATTAAGATAAATACTCAAGTGTTATCCAATTTAATGTGGTAAACAGGTCCGAAAGAGCGAAGTATTATTTTAATTATACTGAATTAAATTTGGATATTATTGGTCGGTGACCACATAACCACATTTCGAGAAAACAATAAATAACATCAAATGGCTTTATTTTCAAGCACACAATAAAATTTTAATATTTACACTTTGTTAAAAGCGGTTTTCAATTTTCACACGGAATAAGCACGGCCGTGATCGACTTTTCGATCTAAATTTTGTATGAAGCTTTTAACGACTTCCCTCTATTGTAGCATTTCGGGGGTCAAACGTCAGTCTGTCATACACACGACTGATTCTTCCAAAGTCAAAAGCTAATTAAAACTTTTATGTAGTATATTCATGCGTGTTTGCATCCATCCCATTTGAACGATCTAAAAAGTTAACTTCTAATGGCAGATTTTTCTCGGCTACACAGGTTTGTCAGAAAATTTTTAAAACATTCAATCGCTACTGAACTGCTTAACCACAAAAAGACGAATTATTCCTCGTAGAAATCACAAACCACAACCACTATCTTCTTCGGTTTCTTGTAATTTCTTCCGGATTTTTTGTTTATACACCGGAACAACAAATTCTTGTTTTTTTGGTAAAACCTACCTCGAATTTCAATTTTCCCTTTTGGTAGTGAGGAAGAAACATCCCATGACAATTGAAACACAATAAACTAACTATATGAAAAATTTCAGAACTTCTCGTTGACTTCCTGTCCAAACATTTTTCGGCTTCTATTTTAATATTTTTGTTTTATTTTTATGTTTTGGAACTTAAACCACAAAAATGCGAGTTAAAATAATTAAAGTAATCTGATCAGACTCCATTTTTATATGGGGAAACTATTCGGTTCTGTATTGTGTGGTTTATTTCCAAAATGTTAAAAAAATGAAATAATTGCTTGTTTCCGTCGATATTAAAACTTTTTTCATTGGAAAGTGAAAATAAGGAAATGTTTCATACGTGGATTCCCAAACTGTAAGTGAATGCGCTTACTCAATTCATAATTTGTCAATTGAAGGTAGAAATATAATCAATTTTTCTTCACTTGGTTGGCAAGATCTAGCCATTTCCTATAGATTTTTCTCATTCCGTCATACATTCTTTGAAGAGCTGACCATTTTTCTTTATAACGCGAAAATGGTATTCAAGATTTTTCTTTAACCGTAGGCCTTCTGCACCATAACTTTGACTCTTGATTACCCTAATTGAAAGACGTTAAAAGGAAAAATTTACGTTGATAAAAGTGGGGAAAATGGCAAAAAAGGATTAAATATTAACCTTGCCCTTCAAAATGGCGAAATTTGACATTTGGAGAAATGTTTCAAAGTCGGGCAACGATTTTGTACAAATTTATAAAAACGAACTGCATGCTTTGGTCTATAGTTTCCACAATGAAACAGTTGAAAGTGTGGAAACAACATTTTTTAAATTAATCGGCTTTTGAAAATTCAAGTTTTGGTCAACTTTTCGTTCCAATTCCCCACTGTACGGCTGCCATAGGAATGTCGGTTTAGCTCTCAGAAATTATCCAAATTATTGAATTGGCGGAGGTGGTACCATGAATAGGGCAGTCAGATCTCCTGATTGATTTTTTATTATTGTTTATGTCATCAGAAAAGAGGTCCAAGCCGTAGGTGTAGGATTAAAGGATTCATTTGGTGTCCTACAAGATCTCTATTAAAAGATCTTTCACTACACAGCCAAGACTTTGCGGGGGTGCTGCTTGGAAAATATTGATATAAGGGAAACTCTTCATAGGCTTCATCAATTAAAAACTCGAGTTATTGCAGAAAAGCTAGGTTTTGGTACATCATTGAGAAAATTAAGTAGATTTGACGATTTCGGGAGTAAATCAGCATTGCTGACATCTTTTCGAGCACTATCTATCAAAAATAAAAAAACCAGATTAATATCATTTTGACAAGATGATAATACCCCTGGGTTACCATGACACTGGACAAGGTTTAACTTGGAAGATATTACTGTAATATTGCTGGAGAAACACGTTGCCAATAATTATTCACCTGTGGAATCAGTTTTTTTTTGTACATTTGATGCTCTACAAATCTTTGCATTTTGAACGATACGTCTGACTTCGCACTTTTCCTGTTTTCATGGCGCAAAAATTAATTAAAAAAGGTGTTTTATAATTTTAATTAATTAACTATCGCAATGTTGATGGTCGGTTGAGACTGCAGCCGATTTTTTGTATCTGGGAATCAAGCACTGTGATAAATTTGCATTTCATTAGATAAATTCCATTTTAAATTATCTAAATTGTTGCAGAATTATTTTTTCATTTTCTATAAAACTTGTCAAAAAAATAAAGTTCAAATTTTGATCTAGTTTTTGGTTTCATCTATAAAATGGATGAACTTTGGTGTGCAGTGACGTCGAACGTGCATTTTGCCAGTGTGGTATGTGATGCCGAGATTTAATTAAATTAATTAATTGGTTTTTTACAAAACGGGATTATCTAACAGAATTTATTAAAATTTACCAAATTCTTTGCAACATAAACTGGTGTCGCTACAAACATTTTTTTGTACACCAACACCGTTTTCTCTCATTCCGCGACAGTTTTGCTTGCAGTCTTTCATTTTTTGATAAGACCCACTCAAGAATTTCTCATTCTTTGGCATTCTCTTGTGTCGCAATGGATCTAATTTTGTCACAAACTAGAAAGTTCACTTACCACCGGGTACGTAATGCAAATTTTGTACTGATTTTTACGTCGACTAATTATTTTGTAATGCTCAACTTAACTTGTTTATAAGTGGCACTACAGCAAAATCGATTACCGTTTGGTTACGTTTCACATTTTGTATTTCGATCGTGTGAACTCGAATTTTTTAATCAGTGCAGTTTGATAACAAAATATCGGATTTATGGCATTGATAATAATCCAACCAACACGTACAAAGGGGTAAATTGTTATTATAGTTAGTCGGTAATAAAACGTGCTTTTTGGTGCATTAGAGACTTCCGTGTGTAATTTGCTTACTTATTAGGCGCCATACCTTTCCAGACTGGAGAACTGAAATGTACACAACTTTATTTTTATCATTAGTTCTCGGGTGTTATTTTTATCATTTTACACCGTGTTCCCCATACTCCCATACATTTAAATGCCTCGTTGGCGTAATGTTTAATTGCAGACGTTTTCACTTACATTATATAAATGCATATTATGAGGACGATTGTACATTGTTGTACTAAATTCAATTAAATGTAGGAAACCTTAATTTAGATAAGAAATAGGAACGCTTGCACCGGGACTCGGGAGTCGTTACATTACAACGCATGGGCGACCAACCATCCAAGCCTATCGTTAGTGTCTGGATTTTCATATTTATAAACTATATTCTCTGCAAACAGTTCGGCCTTGTCAATTTTCCGTTATCTCTGGCGGTTACTTCTTCTTGAAACCACGAGATCGATCCAAAATCCAAACCTTTCTTCCTCGTTTTGAAGCGGCCCAAAACTTTCCCATAGAGGAACCAATCAAATTGTAGACACCTCAATGGTTTTTGCATCCTTCTGCCTTACAATACACGAAATTAATCTTGGACGTGACGAACAACGTTTGACTTTCACAAATGAAATAATCCCATATTTGGGTTGAACCGTTTAGTTGAAATTTATTAATAACAAATGGTGTTTTCCATGGTATTCGGCTGACCCCACCCTTGAGATAAACAATAAACGTGTACAATCGAAAAATTTGAATGTAAACTATAAAACTATCAAAGTATCAAGGCTGTTTATTGTTCCGAACATGTTTCATTTATAAAGTTAAATTTTGAAATACAAATTTCAGAATTTTATCATTGGATGACCACTTCAAATAATGTTAAATCTATGCGTTCCACTTGGAATCATTTAAATTGATAATGGTGTGGATGATAATATAACAAATAATCCATAAACATGACATTTTATCACAATCGCGTCTGCGATTTGCTGATGTTTTATCAAAAATATTTCCAAGCTATAAAACTAACAAAATATTTAAATCGGCAGGATGTGAAGGTTATTCATTTTTGGCTTTGATTCATGCAAACGAAATTTCGACTTTTAAGTGTATTACGAATGAATTGTTTTACTACCGTTTCATCACGTCACTACAAGAAGTTAACATCCAAGAAAACTTTATTTGAAAATGACTCATTTTGCGCAAAAATTAGTAATAGGTGAACCAGTTTTGCTTTTTGTTGCTTTTCGCAAAATTATGATTATTCCATCGTGTAATATCCGAATATCAGTAGCTCCAATTGGCGAAAGCTTGTTCATTTTTAAATTTGAATTTAAACACAGGAAGCTGCCAACAACAATATTTTCTCATAAACTCATCAGCTCCCCACTTCAACGTGCTCAACAATTATTATTAAGTTATCTTTTTTGGCATTACAGTATTATTTTCAAAACAATTGGGTGTACAATTTGTATCCATCCGATGAGCTTTCATTCAAACTATCAACCCCATTTCTCCATTTGTTTTTATACTTTTTTCGTTCGCTTTTTAGTCGGTAGATTTTTTAAACTCGAAACTTTTTGTTTTTTTGTTGAATTAAAAAATAAATCCTGCAGGAAATTCATTATTTGCAGTCGATGCGGGTACGACGAAGAGACCAATTCAACTATCTGTCACCTCAGTTTTGATGTGCATTTTACCTCCGTCTTGAGCTTCTTCAGACTTTTTTCCTAATAAAATTGTTGCTAAAAGTTGTAAAAACTTGTGCAATACCGAATTACTCATCCCTATATATTTTTTTGAACTTGGAACTATGATGCATTGGACTTTCCCCTCAATATTTTTTATTTATTTTTTTAATCAAGAGCGCGCTAAAATCCAAAGAGAAAACGCAAATTTTTGGTCGCAAAGGGAAATTGGTGTTACTTGCAAGGAAAATATAACTGTGGAAGCTTAAAAGGCTACTTCTTTTGGTTTTTTTTTAATTTTTATCAATTTGTAAGCCAACCTTGTGCTAACATAGACTTTTTAGGTGACGTGGAACATTCCTTTGGTTATTTTCTTTCGTTATCATCACATTTATGTTCTTTTTGCGTAGCTTGATGAAATAAAAGTTAAAATAATGAAAAATGTTACCCAAATGAGGCGAAAGTTCCCCATTACAGATTCGAGTGAAAAACGGCGTGTGGATCTCGTCGCAGAAGACGTTTTCAAAACTTCACGAATTCTTTCCGATGGTCGGGTAACGTAGAGCCATTATAAGCACTAAAAGTTTTTATTTTGAATATTGTTTTGCAAGAAAAATTATATAAATTTAATGCGCACCGAACAATTTCAGACTGGTGGCCATTTTACAAAACCCCTTTCGTCCCGCCAGCCCATGGTCCGACTTTTGCACTTTTGTCGCTAAATTTCTGCAATTTGAAGCCGACGAATGTGGTTTTTTTTATGTTAACTTGATTGACTGTGTCATCGAGATGTCATTGATGATGATAAACTCAAATACAGGGTAAATGGGGTGTATATAAAATTAAATCTGGAATACGGAAGGTCGCTTTTCCCCACCACAGCGTTCACGAGTTCATGATGTGATACGAACCGTGGAACTTACGTTTTCACGACTCCTCTTTGTTGTGCACATTTAGAAATCGGATTTATGAAACTAAACGTAAGTTGACCAGTTGCTATGCGGTTTTGTAAGTTTGCAAACCCGTTCGCATAGCCTAGTCGTATTTTCACTGTCGTAGTGTGTGTGTGCGTTCATTGTAATCACCGCAACATAGTGGGATCCTTTTTGGAAATTTAATCCTGTGAACATTTTTAATGACATTTTCAACTTGGTAAGACTTTTTTTTAATTTTTCTCTTATTTTTAAAATTTAATCTTAATTATTATTTTTTTTTTTGAAAAAGTTATTAAATGTCTGAAAATTTGCAAACGTTTTTACCTCGTATCGGTTTTTTTTATGTTGAGCCACCGTGAGGAAACCCACTTTTCTCGCTATCGCCAACAATAATTGTCTTTTTAGTTGTAACACGTTAATGTGTGCTCTTATCGTAGTTTGATTGTTGCGCATTTGTTTTTTCATTGCACTTTTAAAATAACAATGCACTTTAACTTCAGGAAGTTTTATATTTTATGCACTTTTTTTGCATTATCAATTTCGACACGAATCGCCTTTGCATAATGGGTAAAATAAAATCGCTCACCTTTTTCCCCTCCAAACGAACGGACCCCGATTGGTTTTGAAAAAAAATGAGGTGTTTTTTTTTGAAATTGCAAGACGTCTTCAGTTCTTTGGGGTCTGGGAATAGACGAGATTATAATTGTAATAATGTGGGAGCGCTGTCTAGCATAGACTGGGGCCCTGTTTAGGAGTCTCGTCTGGCCCATCAAATTACCGCTAGTCATTCGCCAATTTTTTACAAACTACATTCTTACACTAAACGGTATCATCGTTTTGTATCAGTAACCGAAATGGTCAGTCAATCATATGCTGATGATGCCTTTCGTTCCGATGGTGCTGAATCGTCCTTTGAATTTTTTTTTTCGAAAATCTAAATCTATTCCAAGTGCAATAGCATCATCGTCCAGTGTTTAGATTGCGAGAATCTCGGATTTTTGTCCGATGATGGTATATCGAACTTTTGGTCGATTGCCAGCACTCGTGAAAGATTTTTTGTGATAACAATTCTCAAGTAAATTTTTGAGTACCCACTTAAATTTGTTTTTATATTTTGATTGGTAACGTGATATGGATAGCTATATGTCATTGAATAATAGTGTTAATATGGTTTATTTATGTGTGACAATTTAGAATTGTAGACGGTGTGTACTTGTTGGAGTTCAACGACCTCGTGCATATTTCGAATTAATTTTAATCCTTAGACAGGATTCAAAGCTTGGTTAATAAGAAGGATATGTTGGTTTTCTAGGTGCTCTTGCCGATGATGACGGATCTGGGAACCTACCATTCAAATCGAGAAGAAGAGCATGGAACGAATGTTATAAAAGTAAGTACTAGATACCATCATGAAAGAACATTATTTATTAATTCGTGTTCCTCAAAATTAAGCTGCGAGCTTCATAAACTCCTCCACATCCTACATGAACTTTCCCCTCATTTTCATAATATACCATATATCGTACGATGACGTTTTCCCCAGGTGTATGTCCTAGTTGGGCACTTTAAATTTTTTAAATGTCTGGTTTACATATTGGGAGGACAATGTGGTGGTGACGTAATTAACACAGTGATTTGGATAATAAATATTTTTTATCAAGCTCTTATTTTCAATAATAAGTCGGGCTCCTTACATTCTCTGACGACATAGTTATTTCCAACTTTAATTGTTTTTGCCCCGTATTTACTGAAGATTAAGATGCAAAACTTTGTTGAATGGAAAACTGAATAAACTTACGTCAAGTGCTATTTTAAACATTTTTAGTACCCACCGTTAAGCTATTAAGAATTTTATGGAAGTTTGAATTTTCGCAAACTAATAAAATTATAATTTTGTAACGAAATGCATATTTTTTGTCTGAAAATGAGAAAGGCGAGATTGCGAGATATTCTCGAGACGACGACGACAATGTGAAAATAATTTCCGAACTTTAGTTTCCTGTGTGGGAAGCCTGCTTTGAATTGATGAATGCTGCTCGGAAGTTTAGCATTAGCACCACCTGGGAAGAACGTCCTCTTGGCTCGACGTTCGATGGAAACGTCGACAATTTTCAGGCTGAGGAACAAAGTGGAACGTGGATTTAACGAGTACGCTTAGTGTTTTCTAAATGAGAGTCAATTATCCACCATTTAGCATGTCGTGAGGTATTTCAAATTGGACGGAAATAGAAATGTGCTAAATCGCAAAACGATGAAAGTGTGCTGAATCAATTTGGTACAACGGCATTAACGTGAACATCTGGTGGTGGCCATATGGAATATTGGAGGAATTAAAACTGCATTTTCCCGAGCAAATTGTTTTTTTTTACTGCGTCCAGTTTTTTCAAATCCAATTCGGACAGGATCTCTTGGCGTGGTGCGATTAAATTTTGAAACGGATAATTGCTACTGTCAGATCTTGTATAATAAACGGGGGCAACAATTTATATTGATTAGATTATACGAAATGGTGTTGATTTAATTGGTGGTTATTGATTGTCAATTAAATTCTTTGTACGCATCTTAGTGGTTATTGTATTGTGTCATATGTAACTAGTCGAGTGGGCTAATTAAGTAATGGAATGCGGTTGCCTGTGGGTGCGTGCAGAGCTGCCGGGTCTCGACCCCTGGAGGCCGTGTGATTCACTTTACAGACAACCATATACGGTGTAGCGCCACCCGAACCGGCACCGATCTCTTCGTCTTGATATGCCGAATGCATTTATTGCAGTAACATCCATTATTTACATTTATTTATGACTCGTTCTGTCCTTTTGTTGATAATTGTCGCAAGTGGTTCTTTGAAGGTTTTCAGTTACTAAAATTGCTACTGCTTTTTTGCGATTCCAATTTATTACGGTAATATCCGCCTAATGAACAGAGAGACTTACGTCGATTTCGCCCACAACCCTGTAGCATTGAAGACCTACAATAAAATTAGAAATTTTCATATCCAATTATGTGTACTACAGTTTCACCATATATGGTACATCGATCTTCTGGCACCTTCCTTCGTCAACGTCGTAGGTAGCACTGCTCGCTACATCCATGGTTTCGGATTTTGTTTGGTATTTGAACAAAACCGGGAGTGTTGTATACAGAGAACAATTCATGGAATGTGAAAGAATGTGTTGTGCTAACAATTTCTAGGAATAGTAAGAACGTCGTAAAGCAATTTAGTAGGTATGGTATGAGTATGCAGTGGATTCTAATTACCTATGCATTTCTTACGTAATTTTATTATTGTTGCTTACAAACTGTACTTTGATCAAACTGGTTGAAATTATACAGAGGTTTATTGTCGTTACACATCAATTATTGATTTTATGATGCAGAAAGAAATGGCGTTTCCTCGAACGCTCGTCGATGAAAGCTTCGAAAACTATTTCGTTATCCCTATCGGTGACGGTTCCATTGGCAATTTCTTCAATTGATGCAAATTATAGCGCATTTTGTTTATAGTTCTTAGTCATAAGTACTTTGCACAATTTTAGCTTCGCCTACTTCATTTACTTCGACCGGATATTGTTGTGCATTGAAGTTCCAACACATCCGCTTCCTTTTAGCCCTATTAAACTAAGAATGGGTGGACTAAGCCAATATGTATAATTAGTCCCCAAAATTTATGTTTTGACTTGTCAAATGTGGTATTTTATTATAAAAATTATACCGCCTAATTGGGGGCTTCCAGCGAGGAACACTTTTCTATTCCAACACCAGTCTTTGCACGAATGGACGCCCATTTAATTTTTCCCAACATTTTTTTTTATAATACTCATCGTTCAAAAACTATTCGACTGAATTTTCTTTTGGGAACAATTTTTCCTCGGAGGGCAATGGCGCTTCCAGATGTTCGGATTTCACGTTAAACAGCCATGGTTTAACCAAAAAATATTCCAAGATTACAAAAAAGTTAAATTTTTCCCAGGTTAATTTTTCAATATAATCTCTTCCCTCATTTGCATTATTGAGTCTTTCTATGGTAGAACTGCTTGGGGGTAAAATGCTTCGTAAATCGCAAAATGTGTTTGGAAAATTTTAAGATCAAAACAAACATTTTCATTCATAAAATGAAATATAAACGTAGTAAGATGAGAGAAGACATAATTAGAGATGTCATTGCGACTGCGATTTTACCGTTCAAGTGAAACATCAATATCACAATGTTGACGAGGAATATAATATTTTTAAGAATAAAAATATTAATACAGTCAATCTTCGCCCAATTAGGCGGTTGGCCAAAATAGGCCAAGTAATTCCATATGATTTCCTTGCTTTTGTTCTTTAAGATTTGGCTCAAATAAGAATCTGCAGTACAGTCAAACCTGTTTTTATGCGGTTTTTATGTGTGTGAATTGTTTATGTGCGATAAATTCGCATCAAATGCGGTGGCTAACCCCCGCACAAAAACAGGTTTGAGTGTATTTAAAATTTTATCTGTCGATTCTAAGAAATTCATAAATGAACTGTTTTGATTTTATTGTTTAAAAACATATATTATATCATTAAAAAAAAAATGTTTTAGTCAAAACAAAAAACTATTTTTATTAAATATTTGCACTGTCGGACGTAGTTTTTAGTTTCATTAAAATCGTATATTATTTATCTGTTCGTAATGGACATACGGGGTGAATTTAAAAGTATTCTGGAGTGCGGCCTTCAGGCCGCACAACCTTGACAATCGAGCTTCATTATAATGAAGTACCGGCGCTCTCTTCGGTGAAATTTGTAAATTTCGTAATTTAATTGGACCAATCCTTTTATACTATTTAGGCTGCCTTGATCCGCTAGTTAATTTATATTAATCTAAGTTTAACTATCGATTTGTCTGTAACGCCCACATGCAGAGAATTTTGAAATTCAGAACTTCTGCAATCTTGGTATTAATTATATCTGAACACAAGATTTTTTTTTGAGGAAATTAGAAGTGACAAAACGGTGAAAGCAAAATATAAAATGTACTACCCAATAGTATTCGACTTTGGCTTTTTAGTTTGTAAAATTGGGCCTTGGTATCGTGGGCAAAATGAAAAAACTTCTTTTTTCCATTTTAATTTTTTCGCCCGGTCAGTTAGTTTTTTAAAGACGAACTGTGGCAAAGATCAGAACGATTCAAACATTAAATATTTTTAAAAATCTGGTTCGAGGGGTGGGGCACAGCCCTCACTTACCATCGCGTTCAATCTTTCAACTTTTTTTTATCAAAAATCTCATATTATTGTCTTCTCGTGCGGGTTTACCTGGTTATTATCACGGTAGCAGGTATTTCGGCGCGAAATATTCGGTAGTATTTTGAAAGTATGCTCCTGTATCATACAAACCGACAGGTCTCCTCAGTCGGAAAATGCGATTTTATTTTGTTTTTTAATGGTGTAGCTCCGAGCAACATGCGCCGATAATAGTTGAAAAAGTCAAAAAAATGCTTAAAACGTTAAAAGCAATCAAATTAGCTTTTCAAATTAACAATTTCTGTAATTCGCCGGTAAACCTACTGCAAGAGTCCCAAAACTCGAACTGCGAATTTCAAAATTTTCTAAAGTAATAAATTATGAAAAATAAGTTATAAGCTAAAATACACATTTAAAAAAAAGATTGCGGTGGGTTAAAAATTTTTTTTTCAAAAACCGCGTTAAAAGTCCTCATATTATGTACTATACCAACAATTCCATCCCAGTTTTTGGGGACAAAAATAATATTGAATAGAGTATTTTATATTTTGTTATAATATTATATTTGTGCAAGTAGAAAACTTAAGAAAAACAAAAGTGGAGGGGTGGATTTCAGAGAGCAATGAACGAACGCCGATTTCGTAAATGTTTACGCTCGACACACGTACAGTTTACGGAATGTTGCCTATTCATGGGGAAATTCGCCAAATTAAAATTGATTTTTCGAGGACCCACCAAGTTCCACCTCACCTTACAGATCATATTTTAATGCCTTCTAACTACTGCATTGTGAAAGAATTTATTTAGTAAATATTAAACTTGCGAGTTTCGTAACAAATTAGATCTCGCATTACTGCTTTACCGATGTTGTGTAATTGATTATATTTAAAAAAAGAATTAAATAATTCAGGTATAGTTAAACCTGTTTTTGTGCGGAAATGTTTATGTACAATTTTTTTTGTGCTGTATATAAAAAAATCCATCAAATCAAAAGCAATTCTTAGGCTACCTTTCTGGTTTGCAATTAAATAATATATTTTAATAATTTTTTATTTAAATTTATTTTGTTTTTTCGTAAAAATATTTTTGGTAACATTCGTAATGAGCATCGAATGGTTAAAAAAGGGTAATTGTTACAGTCATGCAAATACATAAAATTATGTAATTTTTAAAGCAACAATTAAAAAATTCCATAAATCTTGATCAAGGCGACAAAGATTTTTATATTTATTACTACCCAAAACATGACGTGCAATTTATTTTTATTTCGACTGCTCAGACATTTACCCCTTTTGCAACTTCGTGCCTCTTTCATTATTGCTTTTCGATTCAGCAACGGGGCGGGGGCTAATGTTTGGCAATAATCCCCACTGTGTTTATATTGGCGTGCGTTACGTAAACTCTAGTTTCGGGTGAGAAAATATTCCAAAAATGTGTATGAGGTAATCTGGATGTTGGTATAAAATACTTAATGTGTCGGACGTCTTGGTTATTATTTACTTTCCGTTTGTGTGTGTGCGTGCGTGTGTCGTGTAATTCCCACGGTTGGTTCCCACCGTCAACAGGTTGGTTCCCTTAGGAATATTCCGTTGTTTTTTCATTGAAAAGGGTCGGCCATTCATACATACGCATTTGACATGAACTAGTTTTATGTTGTGCCCAGTATATTATCTAGCGACTGAGATTGTGGAATAAGTTATCGATAATATTATTATATACTTACTTATTTTTTATGGCTAAAAAATGTAATATTTACTGCTTCGCCGATAGTTAACCCATTTTAGTTATGGTTATTTTTTTGTGGCGAAGAAAGCCAAACAACCGATTGTCTACAAAACACTTAAAAGTTTATAGAATAATAAAATGTTGATGTGGTATATTGTTTGTGTGCGTAAATAAAGTCTTGCGGAATGTAAATTGTATTCGTCAAATTTTAATTATCGTATTTACCTACTTACATGTATTTATGAATTATGAAGAATAAATGGCGTATTTTACGGTTTGCGTGTGTTACGATCGAGTGGAATAAATTGTGACAAGAAATTCTTGCGTCTCAAATAAACAAATCGTATGTATTGTTGTCGTTTTAAAAACACGGAAGCCACTAATGCATGTTCAAAGAACATTTCTGAGTTATGGTTGAATATATTTACGTACATGTAGTGACATTATTTTTAGAACGCAGTTGTAAAAAGGTAATATTTCTCTAGCTGTCATAACAAAGGGTCAAACCGCAAACTACATTCGCACAGGTAGTTTTGACCACTTCTGCAATTACAACTTATTGTGTGTCAAAAATTGTCACCAATTTTATTGCAACATTCCTTCCATGTATGTATATATTTTGTGTCATGGTTTTCTTGCGGGTTACAGATAAAAGGCAGAGGTTAATAACCTCATTTAGGTTATACGTAATCTTTTTCATTCATAAAACGAGTAATTCAGTTTGTATTCCAAGGTTTAATGTTAAAAAAATAAAGCACGCTATTGGATTTCGTTTTCGGCCTCACCTAGATTAAATATTTGCGCTGTTGGAAATCTTGCCCTATCCAGTTTTGGCCAAGAAAATTTTACGACGTTTTACGTATTATAGCTGAATTTAAAGAAAAAATTATTTATGTTAATCAATTTTAAACAAACAACCTTAAGACGTTAATGTTTATCTAAAAAATAATAACTAGCTTTTGAAATCGGAATGGAGGTCGAAGTCCTAATAATTTGGTCAATACGAGTCGTAATTAGTATAACATGATAGATAATCTTCCGTTGTGTTGTTCAAGTTATTTTATTTTTTACTACATTCATTCAGCTATCCTCATCCCCGACCGATTTGACATCAAAGAAAGATCTTTTCGGAGAGACGTTGGTGTGGTGTGGTGGTAGTGTGGGTTCGGCCTCGCTTCTCCATTTCATTCATAAATTTTGTGTTCAATAGTGTACCGTCCTCGTATAATTTTCGTATTTCACGGAAGCAGTTGACCTGTGAGAAAGTTTTTAACAATAATTCCCTCGTTTTACTTTTACGTGTGGGTCATAGCTCTATTAGTACCTGCGTCAGGTTAACTGTAGTTTTGCTAAAATTACGACATTAAATTGCTTGTTTAAAATGTAATTATAATTTTGACTCGATTATCTTGCATTACATTGGCATGTTGGAAGCCTTTGGCATTCTTTACACACATTACGTTTACGGTGTGACGGTTAGTGACGTAACGACGCGCCGGATCTATTCTCGGATTGACCGACGTCTACTAAAAGGCGAATAACTTCTATATAGCAACCCTACACATATTTTCTATTTTATTGCCCAGTCGTTATACCGTAATTAATAGTGTAACTGTTGAAGATAGTTGTGCATTCTTAAACGAAACGATCCTTCGGCTCTGCTTAAATATCTCTCCGTCCTCTGCAGCTGCTTCTTATTAACAGGTAAATTTTATATAATTATATATTCCAATTTTGGAAGATGGGTGCTTTGAATTTAATATCAGTTTCATAGTAGAATTAAACATTATATTATATTATGTAAAATCCCATCAGAAAATCACAGTATGGGTGGGTCACCATCCAGGGAAGCATTTTGGGTGCAAATCTCGTGTAATAATTGAAATCCAAAATCTTATTGGAGGTTGTTTCGGTATCGAAACTGAACAGCATAAAATCTATCGATGGGCAAAATTTCGCGCAGGACAGATTGCCCCCGTGGAACTATGGGCCGTGCTAAGACATTCCACGAGGTTTGCAATTGGAACATAAGTTTCCACTCCGCAACACGGCCACCAATCATACCAAAAGTTTGGTTTACAAGTGCAGAGTAAATTGCAGGTTTCATTTGTTATTGCAAAACGGAAACGGTACTGTAGCCAGATTTGTTTTGGATTTATGAAAACCACTCGTCGTAAAGATTGAGGGTCTGCCCCCCCCCCTCCAATCAAATATATTTTAAGTAAAATTGAACAATTAAGCAGATTGAACGAAATTGTTTTAAGTATTTGGGTTTCGGTTACAGTATTAAATACTTTGAGGTTATGGTCCAATTAAATACAGCATAACTGGAGGGTATTCCAGCCCCCCCCCCCCCCGGTCTAATTCCCTAATTATTTTCACTTCGGACTCGCCCGAAGGGTCAAATCTCACTTGGAGCAGGTGATTGAAGATTTTAAAAATCATGAAAGGTTCTCCATTATTTATTGATTCTTAAAATATCTCGTCACCATAGCAACGCTCATGCAGATATTATGGTAAAACCTCGCCCACACCCATGAAACTATGTTCTTCGAAACCTAGGATAAGGTAAAAGGTTAAATGGAAATATCAGAGAAGTATAAATTTTCTGTGTTAAAGCCAAAGTTAAAGATTATGAACGCTAATGGAAGGAACATGTGCAAAGAATGGAAGACCAACGACTGCCCAAAGTGCTATGGGCTATGATCCAAGTGGGAAAAGAGACATAGGACGTCCAAGAAAGCGATGGGTTGATTGGAAAACAACAGGCCTGAAGTCTACACCGTGAAGTAAATGATGACCTAGGATAATGGTCTGTTTTTTTCGGGGGGGGAGGGGGGGTCACATACCGATTATAAAGTCTTTTCTCTTTACTCCCTAAGAAGATAAAAATAACCAATATTGTATCAATCTATTTCATAAATAGTTGATTTCGGGGAATTGTGATCTATCAGATTTCATTTCAATTCAACAATTTCTTATTCTTTTTTTTATGGGAGTCGATGTTTACAAGTCTAGAGAAACGAAGAATAATCGACAACAGCACCGTCACATCGTCAGATGGATAATTTTTTCCCTGTAGTTTGTACGAGTAAATTTGGTAGTCTTCCTTAAACTTGGTTGTGTACTCTGCTTTCCAATTAAAAATCTGCATTTGACAACAACGATAACAAAAAAGATACAACTATGTCAGAAAAGGCAATATTGGAGGAACATTGAAGAGAAGACGGAAGAAATGTCGACCAATAGATTATCTTCAGATGTTTTATCGTATACATTTCTTTCTTTTTCTCTCGGGTAAATTTTAAATTATTATGGAATTTGCTGTAAGCAGTGTTTCTTTCAGACGATTTGCTTGTGGCGGTCATTTCGGGGGTTCGTGGAGAGAGGGCAAGTAAAGTTCAAGGAAAATAATATTCTTAGCAAGTTTCCAAAAATAGTAAATGTCTCATACAGGCAATTGAGCCTGAAAGAATTATTGACTGTAAAAATCGTCACGTAACCGTGAATTCAACGACCATGCTTTGGCATTTTTGACATTTAATGGGCAAGACATGCTTTTACTAATATACAAATTCAGGATTGAAAATTAAAGGAACAATTCAACTTTTAGATCGACAAACTATCGCGAGACCCATAACTTATTTTATATTTTTGATTAAGGACGGAAAAATTGTGGTGGGAGAAGTTGTTTCTTATGTGAAGTTCGCAAAAAAATTTTCTTGGTTTTGTAGATGGCGCTCAGTGCGTCACATTAATATTATTTCACATTTTCGTATTTTCGTCGTTCGTGTTATATTCTGTGATCGTGTTAGAGAAATTGCGAAAAGATGGCGCTGTTGAAATTTGTCAATTATGATAAATGCAGGAATGTTCTATAATTTCAATGCTAATACTTTTCTGATTAAATAAAGACATACGTTATTTATGTTTTATTTGCAGAAAAGTAATTATAAATTTATATAATAAAAAATTGTATAATAATAAACCTTGAAATTATGACGAGAATTTTTTAGATTGAGAATTTTTGTTTGAAATTCATCAAGTGTAATTTTTTCGAAAATTACCACGTACGTCGAGGTTCTATTGTGATGAGCTAAAAATATAAACATTTTTTTTATATTTTTGTGTTACACTGCAAAAACAAATTCCAGCGCGAATAACATGCAATTTAATTACAGGCAACTCTTCTGTAATTTTAATGTTACATGGAAAATTAAAAAAAACTGCAATTTTCTTGTGTAAAATAAGTTAGGTAAAAATTCAATTCGCCACGAGGTGTTTGGCGCTATATGTAAGATAAAACAAACTGCACCGAGGTGATGTCATCCCACATCCTGTACGATAAGTACAATTTTGTAGATTTTGCAAAATAATTTTTATGTATTGTTAGAAATTGACGTACATTATGTAATTTTACTTTAAAACATTGAAAGTAAAGTAAATTTTTGAAGGAAAAATACATAGTACAACACCAAATTACTCTGTAATTTTAAAAGAAATCTAAAAAATTTCAGCAAACACTTAAATTTACTTTAAAAACTAGATTATAAGAAAAAATGTATGCTACGTGTCCTAAATTATACAATTTTTATAAAAATTTAATAGGTAATATTACGTGCATTTTTTAGAGTGTAGGAAAACATAAAAGTTTTTATTTTGTAACTTTTAATTTATTTTTGTAGCGAGTTTTTAATAATCAATGTAAAAAAATCGGATGTGGCCATGCCCATGACTTTATCATATTTTTATTAAATATTAAAAAAATAATTTTTTATAATAAAAAAAAAAATATTTTCCATTAACCAATGTGACCCAAAGTCTAATCAGCTCTAAGTCTAAATATAAAAATACAAAATACTAACTTTAGTTTTGAAATTCTCATTAGTTTTTGAAATATGTAATAAAACTAATAATAAATAAAAGATTTAAAAAATTGCTCCCATGAACCAATTTTATCGAAAATTTAATCAGCTCTAATTCCTACCATAAACATAACAAATTTCAACTTCAGTCTTGAAAATCCTTTTAGTTTTTAAAATATTAAATAAATGCTAATATTAAATAATAATATTTAAAATAATAAAAACAATAGTTTTATAAACAAATTTTAACTAAAATTTAATCAGTTCTAAATATTAATTAAAATATGCGAAAACCTAAATTTAGTTTAGAAATTCGTTTTACTTTTGGAAATTTTAAATTTAAAAAACTAATATTAAATAATAAGATTTAAAAATTTTAAAAATAGTTCCCATGAACCAATTTTAACCAAAATTTAAATAACTGTAACTCCAGATATAAAGATAGGAAATATCAAATTTGGTTTTGAAAATTCTGTTAGTTTTCAAAATATTAAATAAAGACTAATATTAAATAATAAAACTCAAAAAATTAAAAAAACAATAGTTTTCATAAAACAATTTTAACTAAAATTTAATGAGTTATAAATCTCGACATAAGTATGCTAAATCCTAAATTTCGTTTTGAAATTCTTATTAGTTTTGAAATATTAATTAAAACTAATATTAAATAATAAAATTTAAAAAATTAAAAAAAAATAGTTCCCGTGAATCAATTTTAGCCAAAATCTAATCAGCTCTAAGTCTCAATATAAGGATACAAAATCCAAAATTTTGTTTGAAAATTCCTATTAGTTTTTGCTGTAGGTCGCACACAAAATTTGACCACACACAGACACACACATACACACACACACACACAGACATTTTTGGAAATGGTCTTATTTTACTCAGGGACCTCAAAAGTGTAAATCCATCAAAATCTCAAATTAGCCAAAAAATAATCCATGTTACACGAAAAAGGCCGTCAAGCATGGTGGTGGAAAAATAATGAACTGTGATGTTGCGTGGTCTTAGCGTGGTGTTGGTCCAATACATCATATAAAAGGCATTATGGACAAAGATGTGTATATTAATCTATTGAACAATGTATTAGGCTCCATACACCGACAAAAATTTACCTGTAACCTGGATATTTCAGCAAGACAACGATCCCAAGCACATAGCACACGACACTAAAAAATCGTTTAGTGACAAATCGGTGATTCTTTTGGATTGCCCTTCTTGTAGTCTGGATTTAAATCCAATTAAGAATATGTGGCCTTACATAAAACGGAAGATAGCCGACAAAAAAAGTATCAAATAAAGCTCAACTTTTTGAAAACACCGCTTTAATTTGGGAAGCCATTCCTTTGGAGTTAATTCAAAAATTAATTGAATCAATGCTTCGTAGATTGGAGGTAGTCATTAAAAATAAAGGTCATTCTACAAAATATTAATTATAATAACTTTAAAAATGATTTTAATAAATTTTTATACATTTTTACTAGTCTTTCTTAATTATGTGAACCCTTACAAATAAAGCTATTTATGCATACTTGCAGATTTTAGGGTAACTGTAATCAATTGTTCAATTGTTTACACAGTTTATATAGGGGTACTTCTTAAAGAAAGTACCTGTCAACATAAATTTTTTGTATTATTGATCTACACTAGTTTTTACTGCACTTAGGTTAGATTTGCCAGGTCGTTCTTAATTATGTGATCGTAGCTGTATTTATTGATATTCATAAACACTAATCATAGTTTGCATTAATAAAAAATTTTTTTTTAATATATGAACAGAACAATTTTTTACACATCTTTTAAAAATGGGCCTGATAGGCCTCACCCGTGCACTCGTGTAACTTTTAGATCACCCGTGCACTGGAGGGTTAATAGAGGTTGCCTTACTCGGGACAGTACAATATAAACATGACAATATACTACATGTTTTAATAAATATCCAAACACAGATACAACGACTTACTAAAAATAAAATTTTGTGATAATATAAAACAAAAGAATTTTGAAGAACATTACAAACATGGTTATTCACTTGACACGAAAGTCGAAAACACTGCACTTTTAGTGGGTCAGCAATTATTTTACTAATTACTTGACAATTTTTTGATCAACTTTAAGATTTTCTTAGTTAATTTTGTGTACAAATCGCTCCGTTTGACATCTTCTGGGTTATCGAAATAGCTGTGAAAACACAAAGAATTTAAAAACGTGTAACTTCAAAAACAAAAAGTATTATACTTACTACATATATTTAATTGGTGTTTCTATTTAAACTATAATGTATGTACAAAAGTCGGAGATAAATTGTAAATAAACATTGTTATCCATACTTCTACTTATATGTAAAACAAGAGAAAATTTCACTTCATCTCGGTTCTTGCATTTTGATTGTCAACACACAAATTAATTACATAAATTATTACAATTAATTATTAATTACACAACACATACATTTTTACAAAAATTGATTCTTTGAAATACAAAGTTATAGGTTACGAAATCAACAGATGACAGGTCGTATTCGACATACGTTATAAAATTACTAGGTACGTACGTACGTCGATGATGTATACGTAAATAGTGTCATCTCACGGTTGATTCCTACACAGCTACTTTTAGGGAGTTCAAAATTTGGTTTACAAATAAACTTATTGTAAATATTTAGATCACAAAAGATGGTTTTAAGCTAATCGGGACGTGCGATTCATCTGAAATTTTCAAATAAAATTTGAAATAGAGTGAAGCTCAAATCTAGTTAGTTTGGTTAATTTCTGTGAATTTTTTTTTAAATTTTGATTATTTACAAGCTCGTAGTTTCGAAAGTATTCAATATTGAAAGCTTTAAAATATATCAAGCGTCAAGTTGATTATCGCTTATTAAAATGGCTATTTCAATTTATAAGAATTCTATCTTAGTAAAGTGAAAACGATCCTAGAAATTTGTATGTTTTTTGATTGTGTCGCCATCTGGCAGACCTCAAATAGATTTCGCGCTCTTAAATATGTATAATATCAGATGGCCAAACCTCGTGGGAGTTTTGGAATCGTTTGGTTTAATTCAAGAAATTTTAATGAAGTGGATTTCTGGAAGAGGCGTCGGTGCAATGTCATGATCATCCAATTATTTTCAAACAATATTGCATTTTATTTTTTTCTGGTCGTCTATTTAAAATAAGTACTAGAGACCTATAAAAGGAATTACTTTTTTATAGCTTTTTTTTATTGATTTTACGAGCTTGAATCTATGACGTAACTGTTATCATTCAAAACTTTGGTCGTACTTGCTTCATGGTGCTCAGTGATCCGGAATTTCAAAAACACAGTTAAAATTACTTTCTTTCATTTTCTTCGTCACATACTATAATTTGCCCAGCCCAAATATTTCGCCTTTCAAATTTTGATATCCAAAAGTGTCCAACAATTTTGGTTTTAATTTTGCGTACTTGGGCAGCAATTTAATGTTCAAACGATTGAAGTGTTTATCCTGTTGCATTTTATGTGGGAAAATTGACGGACTATTTATGATGTACCTGTCGACGTTTACAATCGAGAATAAAATATTGAATATTGAAAAGCTTTGTTTAAATAATTTCAGTAATAGTTTACGATGCAATGCATCATGCAATAAACGAGAATAAATACATTCAACGGACATTATTATCCAATTTATGGTATTTTATTCACCGCAATCCTCTAACATCCTGTTATTTTTACGTCAATTTATTGTTTCCCTTTCGTTACACCTACGTCTTTTTGCTAATTTTCTTGTATATGAATACCTAAACTGACTAATAAATCACTTCATTACAGCATTAAATCTTTTTGTGTTCGCCTTCCCATATAACTAATGGAATCGATAACGAGAGTGAAAATCATGTTTTTCATCCATCCACTTGCGGGAAAATTAAATTTGATTGTGGGTTTGGGTGGCCACAGGTGGTTTTAATTTTTTCACGAACAACTGTAAATCGTTATGAAAAGTTTTGCGGAAACTAAACTTGAATGGCTAATGATGCCATAATGACCAACGAATGCTGGTCATCCTTGAGGTGAATCGTTTGGTACTTGTTAATAAAACATTTATATTTACACTGCATCTGTGCATGATTATCAACAACTGCAATAATTGCATGTTAATTGTTAAAAACCTTTTTTTCTCCAATCCAGTCTTTGAAATTACTGTTTTAACTGCCTTGAAGATTTTTGTTATGCAAATAGCCATCCGTCGCCTTTATTAAGGTTAACCAGGTGAACAGAATCATTATCCCATTTTGGAAAGTTATAAATAACATGAATAATAAAAACGAAAAAATTAATTTCCAGGCGTAAAATAGGAAGCGATTTTTTTGAAATCGAAAATTATGGATGCATCGTTATCAAGATCAAGCGATAATTATTGTAAACTGGTTTATTATATTATTAATTTGTATCAGTCCCATTTAATTATAAGCTCCATATTTTGATATGCGTGTATCTACAAGTCAAAAGAAGCGAATTGTCGAGAAATGGTTCGCCTTGTAAAAAGCAACAGCTGCTCCTCGATTCTTCTCACCTGCTTCGAACACTAAAGCATTGTTCTAATTTTTTTTTGTAACCAAAACGGAATCGGAGAGTGAATAATTTACCTTGGGTTCCGCTCATTATTTGTTGGTCCCCAAAAATTCAATTATCCGACTTCTTATTCTTTTTATATAGCCCAATTCTATTATCAACATTAAAAATCGATAAAATTAAATGTCTGTTCGACACAATTCAATCTATTGTTAAAAATGATCTAATAAGAATTACGGTTATTGTATGACCGAAACATTTATGATGACAAATCCATGACATCAGATAAGCGAAAGCTGTCATCTCGATCAATCAAAAAATTGATTAGTTTCCATAATTATAGCCCGAATGGATGATTTCCATTAAACTGGAAATAGTATGCTATTATTGTATTAAAATGTTGTTTATAATATTTTATATTATAAGAACTCGTTCATTCAAGGTTCTATTCGACAAAATAGTTGTTTCCTGAATCATGCTGCATTGTTGTAATAACACATTTTTGCAGTATCAAAATTAAATAATATGCACACCAAGTTAATCTGCTCATAGATTCCATACGAAACTGTAGGTCCCCCATTAGTACTACCGCGCCCACTTCCTCCCTCTCTGTCGTAGTCTTTTTCTTCGTCAAGGTTGAAATATTTTTCGTGGTTCTCTTTGCCAAAAGGATTGTTCGCTTTCTTGTGCACCTTAAAACAAAGGGGGCGGGATCGAAATCGTTTTGGTTGAGGGCTGAAAGATGATTGTTGTTTTCTTTTCAAGCGACAAACTGCAATTAATTTTAATAATAATAATAGTCATTTCATCGAGGGGATAATCATTTTTATTTCAGGAATGAAGGTTACCGGAAAAACATGTGATTCTGATATTGTTATTAATTTTAACACAATACGTAATTGTTTGTTTAGAAATCACTCGTTTATTGAACTTATTCTAAAAATTATAATGGTTTGTCTGTTGAAAATTTATAACAATTTTTGTTGTTCTAGAATTTCCAACCGATGGGAATTTCCAAAATCTGGGTGCCCGAGAGATGATTGTAAGTATTGGATTAATAATTTGAACATTTCCAGGCGAAAAACGAGAAGGTTTAACCAATTTTCAAATTGCTATCGGAACCTTCTTTGTAATTTTATATCCACTAATATATTCTACTATTTTATCATCGGTAGATCACAATTTTAATCATCTTGTATGGCATGTGTTAAAATTTCTAATAATCGTTTACATCAAATAAATACAACAAGGTCGTAAATATGGCATAAATTAAAAAAAAATGGTAATGTAAACTAGCGGCATAAATATCTAAATTTTTGCTGTGGAATATTATTTCGTCCTGTTAATCTGGCAACCGCCTTACGCAGTGTGGAAGGAGGAAAGAATTATCTTGCGATTTTGTAAAAACTTGGTTTACCTTAAACAAGTGCGACGTACTCATTTGGACCATTATTCCATAAATGGTAGCAAGATTGAAGATTTCCAAAAAAAGTTACTTTGAAAAATTGGAGAGGAGATCGTTGGATTCCTCTTCTACTTCTGGTGGATCCAAAGATTTGTAGAGCACTAAACTTGTCATGGTTGCAATGTGATCTACCATCAAAGTCGTCGTGGTTGCAATCATCGAGAAATTTGACCTCAGAGGACACCTGTCCCGAATACTTTCACTGGAAATATTTTCTATTCAATTATTTGTTCCATATCTGACGACCTAATCAAATATCCGTTCTTTCAGAACTGATTTAAAAGTTCCATGTATGTACTATAATATAAATGGGCTTTAAAAACTGAAAGGAAATGAACAGACACAACAAATAAATCGCATTGCTTTTAATTAACTTTTATAGCAATTGCATCCGCATTTTTCAAATACCAAGTTTCGCAACTTCCATTTAGGCATCAAATTTTTTAATAGGTACTTTTTTACCTTGGCGGGCGGTGAATTTGAAAACTAAATTTTTAGTAAATGCAAAACTTTTACAATTAATTATAGATTTGGTGTCGGCATATTTTTGGCATAATAGTGTCTGCCGCCAACAAGGCACCTCTGTTATGTTATTCGTTTGCGTGCGGTGTATTTAAATACATTGTTTATAAAATATTATACATAATATTATCTGAATGGTACAATTTTAAGTGGCGTGTGAATTAGGCTAGGTAGAGTGCGGTTTTTCTAAAAGCACCAACTCCGTAGGCACGTGACAACCATCCTTTAACTCGAGCGGCTGTCAAGGATTTGGGCTGGACGTATACCAATTTAGATTGATTAATTGGAATAATATGATGATGATGATGAACAAAATTACGAGGTTCTTTTTTTAATTACGGTGTGCAAATTATTTTTTCAATATAGCAAACTTCTTTCTTTTTCTTGAAGGTGAAGAACTAAATTGAAGAGCTACGTATTGTAATATTTCTAGTTTTATGGACGTTTGGCATTTACAGAATTTTTACCCAGTAACTAATCTTGAGGTGATTAATTGACTTTTCCATATATGCACACATTTATAAATTCCAATCAAAGAATGCTGCACAGGATAATTTGTATAAATATTAATTTTGAATCGTAATTTTACCTAACCTATGAATTGCGACTTTCATTTTTCCAATATAAATCGGAATTTTGATTGCGGTTATCCTTTTGTTAGATTAACATAATGCACTCATCGATAGCAGAAAACTTTTGTCTTGCAAAAATTCGCGATTCTTTCTGTTTCATTTATATAATATTACTTTTTTTAAGAAAAACCATCCATCTCAAAATTCAACCTTTCAATTTCTTCGTGTCTCTTATGCACGGGGATTTTTTCAAATTTGGATTATCAATTTTCGTAACCATAGATATGAGAGCCGTAACGACAGAAAATTGCGAAATTAACCTATCAGAGCGCTTACTTTTTTTTTCTACACTATCGCCATCTTTGTAGCAACAGTATTTGCTTCAAACTAAAGAGGGTTGATGGAACACTCTCGATAAATAATGCACAATTGTCAACTTGTTCCGGGATTTCCATCCTCGGGACAAGCTATCATCCGTAATTAAATTGACTTTTCCACATTAAAAATAATGGAGAGGGGGGTGGGGGCAATTATATACCCTACTCTGAAGTAATTGCTCTTTGCAAAATAGTGTTTTGGCTGAAAGTTGCGTATCTTCGTAAAACTTTATAATCAATGGTTGAGGCCATAAATAGAATACAGATTTCTATTTAAGTATAATATATTACATTATTATTTTTCTCATAGCAGAAGAAATATTTCTGGCACCACGGAAGTAAGTTTTCATGGTATCTTCCGCGATTTCTCTTGGTTAAAAATAGCTCATTTGCTCGGTATGTTCCAATATTGTATTCTATTTCCACGCATTCAAGTACCTGATCATCTTGTTGGTCGAAGCCATGCAATTATTGTAATAGTTTTGCTGTTCGATTCCCACTTTCTGCCTCTTACTGAATGCTGGAAATTTTCCAAACCAACGAGAAATGTAATTTTAATTATTGAATTTACAATGTAACCTTGGATAAGGTAAAATTTGTTACTATTTGATTGGTTTTCATCAGAAGAACCTGGAGCTGCTAATTGAATCATACAGTTTTATTTTGGAAAAAATCTCAAAAACCGAAATTTTATACTATTTTTCTGCAATAATGACTACAAATTTCACGTCACCATGGCAACGGCCAAACGGATATGCCGAAATCTTCGTTCTATTTTTGATGGAGAGAAGGGCTCCAGAATCAAAGGGCAGAACTCGAAATGTTCACAATCTTTCCTTTTGTTTTAAAAATAAGTTGAATTATTGATGGTTTGATATTTTCCATAATTTTCCAAAAGTTTTGATTTTTAATTTGTACTTTTAGGTTATTTAAATTCAATTTGTTTATTTCGAGTGGCGAGTGGGTACAGTTTTATAATGCTAATTTTCTTAGAATCATGCAGGGGTTTTTCTTATTTTTAATTTTTTTAAAGCAGCAACGTGGGGCAATCCAATCGTCTTTGTCAGATCACGAGAGTCTAGGGTTGCCCAATTAAATGTTGTATATAAATTATGTACACTCAAATCTGTTTTTGTGCGGTGCCTAGAGACCGCATTAAAAGGATACTTTAAAAAATATTTTATTTTTTATTCATCCTATGCATTTGATAGAATTTTTGATATAACGCACAAAAAAATCCCACAAACCTTTCCACATATAAAAACCGCATAAAAACAGATTTTACTGTAATTCGATACAAATATAGAGTTTTTTAATTATAATATTTTATAATAAACAAAGAAGTAAAACTTAAGATTTAATTCAAAAATAATTTTATATAATCATAAATTTTGTTGCCGACCTAAATTTTAGATTAAAAATATTTAAATTATATATCTTACCCTGTGCAATTAATATTAAATTAAAATTTTAAAAATTAATAGGTTACCTAACTGACTGTACTTTTAGCAATGATTATTGCTGTCATCAGACGTTTAATATTATTAATTAGTATTATTATAATGTAATAGCTATTAATTAATATTATTTAAATTAAAGTTCAGTTAACCTGTTAATTTTTAAAATTGTAATTTACTCTAAATTAAAAATATTTGAACAAATTGTATTTTTACTACATTTTTGAAAAGCGCTGAAGGTGATAATTACGATCCCCGAATCTGGATTTTTACTATTTTTAAAGCGGTTTATGAAAGCTGAGGGTCTAATTAGAAGATAAAAAAATAATATTATTATAAAATAATTTCGGAAAAAATACACTTTTAGGGTGAATCCGAGTTTTGCCGTACTTCTGTTAAACCAACTTTCCGCTACGGCCGCTACAAACCTTTTTGACAAGCGCTTTACGCATTAAAAGCATCCTCTTAGAAAGTGTGGATGTTGACTGATGATATAATGTGGACTATAATGACGAAATACCTTGCAATAATACACTTACATGTATTTCTTATGGGATATTCGTGATTTTCAAATTTAAATTGTTACCTTATTAGAAGTCTTACTAAATTCATCTTCACCTTAAAAGATTTATAAAATAGCCTTCTTTCGTTTGATGAAGTCATTTCTATAGAAAAAGTGTATTTTCGAGTTCGGAAATCGGGAAATATATGCGATTTGTCTGATATATGACCCTTTAATATGATATAGGACAAATGGGCTAAATATTGGTGTGAGACTAATCAAATATAGGAGATCTGGCAACAAATTTGATAACACCGCTAAAAATCTTTCTCTAAAAAGAGAAGGAAATTACATTCACCAGTGGAATAATGTTTCCAGCTGTGTGATTGTCACTTCTACCACACATGGAAAACCGTGAAAATACACTGGCAGACACTGTTCATTCGTCCCCTGTAATTTAAAAATCAAATGGCTTCAGTGGAATGATTTGTCGTGGGTATAACTAGACAAATACATCCTTCACATAACATATCCAAAACAGTAGTATGATACATTTACCACCAGGGGGTGCTGTGTGCTAAAAATTCGCACTAGCTATTATTCGAGTGAAATATATTATTATAGCTGATGATTGGTCATAACTATTTTATTTTGTTTCTTCGATTTCTTGTTTATTAATTTTCGGGACATTGGGTTAATACACAATTTTCCATGGGTACAAATTTTGCCAGAGCGAAAAGGATTTTACACCCAAAAAAAACTACCGAAAAGTTTTATTCCAAATATCTCACGCTGCCATGTAGTGCTTAACTTTGTATAAATGTGTAATTCTCACACATATTTCAGCAAAAAATATGAATTTTATTTAGCAAAAAAATTTGTAATATGAAATTAAAACAAATATTAAGTAATCTGCAAAAATTTGCAAATAAAATTGTAATTTTCGTGGCCAACCAGGATGTTATTAAAACCCCAGTTCAGCTCAGCTTTCGACAAACGGTACCGACCGAACCGACTCCAAAAAATGGCTTCTGAGCAAACATAATCTCAAAATTAACAGACAAGATTATGTATTATTGGTCAGCAATTTTTGTTTTGTTTAACAATATTTATTTTTAATTTATTATCAATAGTTACCTGCATTTTTCTTGATTCAATTTAGTGTACTATCTTTCGTACCCGGCTTCGCTCGGTCTCGGGGAAAAAAATGTATAATTTGTGGTAATTTAAGGCACTAAAGCTACTTATACATCAGAAGAACAAATGTTAAAAATTACATTATAAATTTGATATTAACAGGTTTTTGTCTGTCAGAAAAAGTGTTTAAAACTGATCCGGAGATAACTGTGTGTTCCAGTAGATTTTTCTCGTAAATTAACTTTCTGACAATATCTTGCTGTGCGATTCTTTTATGTTTGCTGTTATTTCTTAGTATACTCGGGAAATTTGGCTAAAAAAAAATAAGAAGGGGCAATTGGGGGATGATAGTTGTCATTCCAAAGTTATGCTTACTGTTAGTTTTGCTTTCAGAGGTGCGCGGGCCCCAGTTCCAGAAACGCTGTAATTGCTCTGAAATATCGCCTGCGGCGCTTTTCACATTTAAATGAACAGAAAATCGATTGATCACGTGATTATGGAAATTGACATTATAAATCTTGATCAAACAAGCGGAATGTTGTGTATTTTAATGCGAATTTAAAAATTTGATCATAAAATCCTACCTGAAATAAATTTGTTATGTACATGGCACCCGGTTTGAGAGCTCAAAATGCTCTGGAGGGTGGTATTTTTGCAATTTTCGACAACCATTCCGGTTTTCGAGTCCATTATCGTTTTATGGTACAACGTTAAACGTTTATTGGCTAATAAATTATTACCTAAAGCAATATAAAATTTGCACTTATGACTGTGAACCTAATTAGAATTTGAGAGATGTTGCTTGAAGTGAAGTAATTATTTTTTCTCACAAATTAATTTTAACTGCGTTTTATTATCAATAAAATAATCGCAACCGCTTTTCATTCCTTCCCCACGCTTTAATATTATGCATCACATTTCTTTCGCACGTTTTAATTTACTGTTTAGAATAATTCGATCGATATTTTGTGCATCTCTCGCCAGTTCGGCCGGCATCTTCTCTGAGCTTCGGGAGTTCTGATGCTACTTTTTCCCATGGGTCCCCAACGATTTCGTTTGAGCGTAAGTAGGTTACTTCATGTTGTTTGGCAAAAAGAGATTACATTTTTTTTATTGGTTTTAAATTTCGAGTTGATGAGGCTGCATTTGGCAATCCTAATTTCCAGTTCTTGACACCGAAAAAATGAAGTAGCGCATAGTAATCGCATCATTTGCATTGTTTAAATAGAATTATGAATTTTTTCAAGTTTAAATTATGTAACATTTTTTTACAAGTTCGTCTAGTGTGTGAGAATGCAGTACAAGACTTTTAATTATGTAAATTCAAACGTGCTAAATACATTTTTATGATTTTTTTTTATCTCAAAGCACATTAATTATTGTAATTCGAGTAAATCGCGCATATTAAATTTTATTTCCATCTTTATTGCATTAGAAATAGTTAAATCTGAAAATTTAATATCTTAATTAAGTGTAATTTTGGTTTAAGCAAGAGTTAAGGACATTCGGTGTGTTTTATTATTGCAAAAGTTAGTCAAGTACTTGGTTGGTGCGTGGTGAGTATATCGGGAGAAGCTGCTGCTTCTGCTGCGGCGTGTGGACCGTGCGACTTTTTCATGGACGCCTGTCCCACGGTCAGCTGTTTGTTACTGCAGATCTTCACGTCGCAAATCCTTCCGCATTTGAATGTCGTAACAAAAACGTTTCTTTTGTTAATATTTCGATAATCTTATTTTTGTTGAAATTCTGCCGATGGGTGGGTTCGGGCAACCGGCTATTTTATTTAATAGATGCTTCTCATGTGCGCTCTTCAATTTACAGTTTCTAAATTACATACCACATACGAGTTTACGTCTTTTACGTTGGTCTGGTTTTCGGCTTCTGTTGTTTTACCATAGTTTTAAAGTTATTGAAATTCTTTGGGTTTGACTGCATTCTTGGGAGAGTAGTTGGGGTGGGGGATCATTTGAAACCCTTCCCCAGGTACTACGTTTTTCTAACCCGAAAAGTTGTTTTGAACAACTAAGCGGGCTCTTGTTTTTTACAGAGAAGTTTTACCTTTGATGTTCGGAGGGGTATTGGGGAATGGTGTTTTAATACATAAATATGCAAATTGATTTCTTAATTTTATTTTATGAAAATTCTAAAGTTAGTCAAGTACTTGGTTGATGCGTGGTGAGTATCGGGAGAAGCTGCTGCGGCGTGTGGACCGTGCGACTTTTTCATGGACGCCTGTCCCACGGTCAGCTGTTTGTTACTGCAGATCTTCACGTCGCAAATCCTTCCGCATTTGAATGTCGTAACAAAAACGTTTCTTTTGTTAATATTTCGATAATCTTATTTTTGTTGAAATTCTGCCGATGGGTGGGTTCGGGCAACCGGCTATTTTATTTAATAGATGCTTCTCATGTGCGCTCTTCAATTTACAGTTTCTAAATTACATACCACATACGAGTTTACGTCTTTTACGTTGGTCTGGTTTTCGGCTTCTGTTGTTTTACCATAGTTTTAAGCAGTTATTGCATTCTTTCGGTGACTGCATTCTTCGAGAGTAGTTCGTCGGATCATTGCACTTCCAGTACTACGTTTTTCTACCGAAAAAGTTGATGAACAACTAGCGGGCTCTTGTTTGTACAGAGAAGATACCTTTGATGTCGATGGTATCGAATGGTGTTTTTAATACATAAATATGCAAATTGATTTCTTAATTTTATTTTTATGAAAATTCTATAATTTATATCGTGTAATGTCTGTATGTGCGGTGGTTGGATTGATATCTTGAAAATTTTAATATTTTTAATGGCCGAAATGCGAAGCTATATCAAATTTCTGGTATTATTTGAGTGTTATTGCTACATGTTACACAGCAAAAAAACTGTGTTAAATGTCACTCAATTGTGTGATATTTCTGCATAATTTATGTCTAGATTGTCGCCAAACCCAACATTGTGTTAAAAGATGTAAATTTTATGTCGAATTTTGTTCAGGTATACAACGCAAATGGCTCATTTTCAGGTATTTTCTTGTTGAGAACTTAATCTCAATTACTTAAAATCTGCACAATCTGTACAGATTTCCAGAAGAAAAGTTGTGAACATTGATACACCAAAATTATGCATTTTAAACTAAGTATTATACAGAAAATTAACTTACGGTTTGCAGATTTCTGCAACATAATTATGCAAATATTGTACAAATATTGTATATATTTATTGAAAAAATTGTACTTATTTCTAAAACAAAATTATGCACTTTTGAACTACAAATGTTATACAGAAAATTAACATACATTTTACGCATTTCACAACAAAATTCAGCAATTAAAAAATTGCACCTGCTTGTAAAACAAAGTAAAATTTAATAATTTTGATAAATAATATTTATTTAAGTAAAATTTACATACAGTATAACACAAATTAAAATAAAACAATTAAATATAATATTAATATTACAATACATATTAAAAACCATGAGCATTAATAAAAATTAAACAATTCATCTTTTATGTTATAAAACTAGAAAATTTGGGATGATATCAATTACCCATTGTATAACATATTTCAAATTTACCATTATTAAAAATGTATTAAAATTTCACGTCTTTAAATATGAATACAATTTAATTAAATATTTTATTATCATATAAAGCATCATTAAATATTAATATTTGATTATAAAATAAATAAATGTATACAAATTGATTATTTTACCAGTCATAGATTTCAAAATTCTTCAAATTGTTATATTTTTAAACTCAACACGTGTTTATTTATAGGTTATAAGTAGACATCGGATTATTGATTTGCATATGCAAATATGCATATATCTCGATATTTTAGCGTTAATCATATTTCGTACTTTCTTGCCGATCGTGCATATTTTAGTATTTTTTGGCCGATCGTGCATATTTTAGTATTTTTTTTGTCCATCGTGCATATTTTAGTATTTTGCGATCGTGCATATTTATTACAGATTTTGATGGTTTTAAAGGTCGGAAAGTAATAACATTTTTCATATTGTACCAACAATTAAAGTTAATTTAAATATTTCATGTTCATATTTCGTCTGTTTTGATTTTATGTCATATTCGCATATTTGATATTTTGTATATTATCGCCCATATTTTAGTATTTTCTATATTTGCCTATATTTAGTATATTTGCATGCATATTTTCACTTTTTAGTTATTAAATCACGTTATGTCTTAGTTATAAGTAAACGAAGCCATCCATACACTGAAATATTAATATTTGATTAAAAAGTAAATTTATATAAATTGATTATTATTTTACCACTTGTAATCCACTTTCCATCGCACCTAATGCGATATATATACTGAAACAAGACTCTGAAACAGTTTTAAACTAACAAAGTAACGAAATTGTGCAATATTTACCACTTGAACGCTTTATATTATGCAAAAGTACCTATACAAATAAAAGATTATTGTAAGATTTACCATAGAAGCAGGTAATTTGGGATATATACAAGGTGACACCCGAACATACGGAATTACCATAATGAATTGGTTTTCTTAAGTTCCGCTTTCCATTAACACAAATTTTAATGAAAAATATATCAATCAAAAGATATTTTTTTTCCGCGTCTAACGATATGCAACATTTAATTTTTTCTTTTTTAATTATTGCTATAAATACAAAAAAATTTCAAAAAACATTGCGTAGAATTAAATAAATGACGTCATCGATATTTACCTGGCTAATTGGTAGAAATACCTACTTCATTGTAACGACGTTTTAAATTAACCTAACTGTACATCCAAAATACCCAAAAATCCAAAAAATAATAGCAATAATTATTATGACTTAAATTAATAGTCATTCAAATTTTATTTTTAATTATAAAATAATGGGTGTTCGTTTGCTCCATGCAATACAAAAATTTTAGAAACTGAAATGGATCAATGTTAACTTCGGCCCTTATAACACAAACATTTTAAAAATACAAAAAGATCAATGTTGATTTTGGTCTTTTTAATACAATAAAAAATCAAAAACGGTTTAACTAAGACCTGCTGAGGCCTAATAACACGCCTACGACATAATAAGCGTAACAGATACGATGTTTATCTTTTTACTACAACAGATTCGTTCCAAAAAAATATTTCATATGCAAAAAAACAGATATTGGTATTATTAGCATTAAGCCACATAATATATAAAATATTAGGTTTTTCAAAATAATAGTATATTATACACCAAGGTAGTGAAGCATAGTGTTATAACCCTAGCGCCAGATTAAATCCCAAGGTGCGTAGCACCGCGGGATTTAAGGCGCGCGGGTTATAACACGCTTCACTACCGTGGTTTATATACAATTTTTTCCACTACTAGGATTGTTTACTCTTATAATAATAATTGTTAATGAATAAAGTAAATCGTTTTAATTATTTATTTCAAATTATAAAACAAATGATAGTTTTTTGTTTTGATGTTGACACTTGCTTGAAAATGTTTAATTAATTTTGACATAAAGGTTACATTAAATATCGAATAAAAACTAGTGAACGTGGAATACAAAGTATATAGATGTTGACGAAAACTATTTTGTCAAAAAATGTACTATTTGTAACGATAATTGATTGTAATAATTATTAATCGATTTATAAAGTTTCCAGTTTCAGCTGTCATAATTCGTTTTCTCATTTCGCCTAATTGCTAAACGTCACAAAATTCCAATTTAATCAACATTTTAAATATCAAATTAATCTTATTTATAGACCGACTTTAATTATTTAAACACTATTGATAGCATTTCTTGGTTATGCTAATTTGTTTTACACATAAATTTTCTTTCAAAATGGCCCGAAGTTTCCGGAAAACGCATTTATGTTCATTATTAACTTCAGGTGAATAATAAAATATTATTCACCTCAGGTGACAGAAGGCGTGGTTCACAGTTCGATTACTTACGTTGAAATGATAGTGTTTATGGCTAGTAGTGGAAAAATGTTTTTAATCTAAAATTACAAATAGTCTAAACCTTTAAAATATTATGTCAAAAATAATTAATTAGAATATCTTAGAAAATTCCGGCAAAATGTACAATTTTATTGATAGTTGGAATATAATATAAAATGTCGAAAAATAGAATAAAATTTCCCAAAATTTTAAAAAATGTGTAAAAAGTAAATAAGTTGTGTTTGAGAAATGCACAATTTGAGAATTCTAAGGTTTGGGCTTAAATTGTAAAGCCGATTTTTCAGGTATAAAAATTTGCATTTTTTCTACAACCACTGGATTTAAAAAATGCACAATCTGTGTTTAGAAACAGTATAATTTTAAGTACACAACGTTGGGTGGAAATATCGCAAACAATTTTTTCTGTGTACTAATGGATCTTGTTAAACTGTAAATAAATAGGCG
Source organism: Lycocerus yunnanus (assembly GCA_036346125.1). NCBI lineage: Eukaryota > Metazoa > Arthropoda > Insecta > Coleoptera > Cantharidae > Lycocerus > Lycocerus yunnanus. Next base: position 2,143,296 of record JARFIX010000011.1, on the reverse strand, counting down.
TAGCTCTGGAAATAGTAGAAATTAATGAACAATTTTCTCTTGCTGTGTTAAGGTAGTTGATTACGGTTGTTCGAGGTAAATATTTGTGCTAAGCTGTATTGCATTCCTAGGATTCTCAAGCTATCTCTCATTCAAACAAGTTCTGTTTCGTTCTAAGTCTGGTTTAGCTGTTTACTCACATTCTCATTTGAGTGTGTAGGTAGAGTAAGATTATCAGATATAACAATGTACCTACTCCAAATATTAAAATTTCTTAATGTATATTGTAGCAATGGTCCGTATCGAGTCCACCAACTGTATTTTGCCGAAAAACTTATGCAGCCGAAAAAAACCACCCACCCATGTAAACGGCAAAATGAAAACTTCAGGAAAAGGTAATAATTTTAACTTTTTGTTTTATTGCCTGGAAGCGGTTAAATTTTATGCTTTTTTTTTGAATTAGTTCAAATGTTTACGATTGTGTATACAAACTGGTCAATTCATTTCCGGCAATTTTTTGTATACATAACAGCAGATAAGCTGCAGTTTGCTCCTGGGTCAAAGTTCTGTACATATTCTTTGATTCAATTTCCTGCAAACTTCTCTCTGCTCGGTTGAATTTTAGCATCAATCGCGAAATTCTTTGAATTTTTCAAATTATGGAGTTTTACCATCATTTAATGCATACCTATTATGTCATGTTCGTGCGCCTAGTTTCTACACTAGTATTTTAAAAATAACAATTGTAATTAATTCTTCAATTAGCCAAATGACGTTAACAGTTCTTTAAATAGAATCATTCTTTGTAATGCAGGAATGCATTCTTAATCATAATAATGAGTTACGTCACCGTTGTTAAACCGGCCTGAAAATTTACATACAGGTTTTTTTCTTTTAAATCTTGCAGTTTCGAGAAACGCAACTTTTAACAAAAAAATAATTATTATTCGCAAGTTCAGAATTCGTAATCGCAGATTTCTGTTATGATTTACAGAAAACTACAAGTGCAGCACTCTGTAAGCAACACTGCCATCTATCGGATGTTGCTGCAACGGACATCATGGTGAGGTGGCTTCGGAAAGCTAGATGGCGTACGATGGCACATTGCGGCGTCACGATACCGAGTTCGTTCACAGCAAATTGAGACTCGCAAACTTGCGTGATCGAGGTTCATTATTAATTTATTATTTCTTGTTACCTTACTTTTCTAGATTTCGACCGCACCGATAATATCGCTAGAAGCAAATAAATTTAAATTGGTGCTGTGGAATTTGTAATATAAAATTTTGTAATTAGAAATATAAGGTCTTGGGTCATCAATATTTTATCATCCACTTCCTGTGGCAGCTGGTCGTCTTGCGATAACATCATTCTTGAATATCACATTTTTTCTCATTCTCGTCTTCAATCGCTTATTTGCGATAAGTTATAAATAATATTTCGATTGAGTCGACAAAAATATCTCTCTTGGATTGGATGCACAAGAACATTAATGGTGTATGACGGTGGAGAGACCATATGTAAGCAAAATTACGACGAGTTCGGGGTATACTAATTAGCAACTTTTGTATGTAACTCGATCATGGTCTTTGTCGGCTGGTCTTTCTTTAATCCTCCTACTTAGCACATTCTTCACAGCTAATTGCCCCCTTTTTACATTAACTGTATTTGTGAGGAGTTTGTTAATTGAGGGTGTGGTTTTAAAAGCGTAACTTTTAAACAAATCGGAAATTGCTTTGTAGTTTATTCTTATCTTTGATAATGACTTATGCCGTATCACATCCGGCTTTTGATAAAGTCGTAACTTCCAATAACTTTCCGCCGTGGAAGTCCCAACTCCTCCATATTATATATTTTCTATCATTTCCACTTTTTCCGTTTGGTGACTAAGATCGTAATTAATTTCGATATTTTTGACCTACGTGTACCGAGATAAAACAGTTTTGATTAAAATTGGCGGAATTTGTCTAAAAATAGTCGAATGATTCAAAAGTGAGATTCTTTACATATTTCGAAATATTTGGTCACATTTATATTATATTAGCAATCTTCATTCAGATATTCTCGCCCATTCATGACATTGATACGGATATTATCAATAGTGATAATTTTTTTTATCGTTATTTAAGTAGTGTACACTCGAGTTTTATAATTATTCATTTAGAAGGATGGAAGACGACGACGACGCCAATCGCCCAAATGGATTCTAAGATGTTATGGGGTTACCGAAGACGAAACCCCCCAAGATTTTCTTGCAAGGAATTCACCATGTCATTGTAACGTCAGCGAGACGAAACTGGTTTTCACAGTGATTTGACAGATGTATTTGAATTTGAGATCATTGTGAAAGCTGATTTTGTTCATCAATCAACGATACCGACCATAATTATTTCCTTCTATCGGAATAATGCATGCTGAACGATGTCATCATTAGTTGTAATTGTATTTTTTTATGATTGTTTAAGTTTTTTTTATGTGATTATGTATTTGTTTCGATTTATGTAATTGTATTGTAATTAATTATTTGTTGTGTTATTTGCCATTAAAATTTTGGTGATTTTGATTGACACCTGTCTGGGAAGTTGTGGTTTTGCCCGCCCTCTCATTTATATAATTTGTGTTATTTCAACAATGATTTGTATCTTTTTTTTTAACTTTGCACTTTAATTTAAATTTAATCAATTAACGTTTGCATTTCAGCCTTTCCATAGATTTCAAGTTAATTCATTTGTGCCACATGTGGATGAACGTTCCCTTTACTTCCTGTGCGGTTTCGAGTGTTCCTTCAAAAGGAGAAAAGGAAAGGAATGCGAATTTCTTCTAGCTTTAGTTAGGTCTTTTTAATGCTATTATTATAATATCACCTGCTGATACGATAACTTGACCATTGAACAACAAAATGGTTGATAGCAGCGCCAAAATTTGAATTTGGAGAAATTAGAAAAATTAATTTAAAAAATTTTAAAATAATTTTGGAAATTTTTAGAAATACAAAACATAGTCGACCCGAATTATTAATAATTATAATTATAATAAATAAAATAATTATAATTTTTGTTTGTTATTTTTTTATTCGACGATGTTGCTGAATGCGACTCTGTTTTTTTGAATGTTTACGTTGGTAATGTGTTGTGAAAAAGGTGTCTACTGGTTCGACTTTCATAGGCCTATCACCTCAACTATATTTTCTTTTCAACACAATGGTTGGTTTAATTTTATTTATTATGTTTCGATGTTAAACTATTTGATAATGTGGATTTTGTAAATTAAAAATATTAATATCTTTCCGACAATATTAATTTCATTCCTCCAAACTTCGTCGTTCGTAACCTGTCTGCCTACAGTACAATCAATAAAAATTGTTGATTGCGGATGCGATATGATTCAGGAACATCCAAGTTTTTCTCGTGGCTCTTTGTAATAATCAATGGAACAGTTATTAAATTATTAGAAAACGTCAGGAGTACCAATCTTTGGTTGACAGTTAACAATGGTATTGTCACACGTTGAACTTGAAATAGGATTCCATTGGATGAATCGAAGGAATGCTCTGATCAGGCTAATCAGGACTTACAAGGTAAAGTGATCCATATCGAACTCTTTCTGATTTTTGAATTTTTAATGTACGCCTTTTGCACATCCAGGATCTAAGGAGCACGTTTGTGGTATTGAAAAATGGGTCAAAACTGTAATCTTCCTTATCAGCTTTATAATACCAAATATAAACCAATATTATAAAGGAAGACATTTCCTTCAAATTTTGTTTGAAACTCTTTGTAGACTCAAGAAATAGTTTTACAGCTATGCCAACAGAACAATTCGGGAATTATGGAAAACTGCTAAATACAAGAACAATGTCTTGTTCTCTAATTCTTCTTTTCGGAATCTTATTTTACAATTTTTGGCCATTGCAAAACATGAGCTAATAGAGCACCTTAGCCCGACCATATTACAATCACAAGCGGCACTGCATCTTTTATTGGATTTAATGTCGGTAGAAAAGTAGGATTTTACTACTAACTAGGGTTTCCCCACTTTTAGGGCGGAAATTTCGGACTTTAATTAGATTCTCTAGTTTAGGCATGTTTTTCCCCGTTATTAATGAAATGGGTAGGGTGGGGCAGATTTGTACAGTTTTTTTTGTTGCTAAGTTTTTATTTGAACTTTTTTTCTTCAGTAATCGGTAAATAAACATATTGGCTTCAAACATATACATTGAAATTATTCAAGGTTAATTTAAAGAAAAATAGGCAAAAAAGAAAATTTGAAATGTCCAAATCTGCCCCACCCTACCTTACGCAAAAATTTAGCAAAACTGAAAGAAAAATCAATGAATTAGGCGAATTACACTTCCGAATTGAAGCAAAAACCCTTTCTAAAAAATGACCTTGAACTTGCAAACTTCGGGGAACCAATACCCCGGATCTCGCTCAAACCACCACCCTACCCTACGAGTATTTCTACCATTGCGTATGGAGTCTTCGATCCTAGTATGAAAAGTTCCAACTACATCATATTGCATATTCCTGTTTAAGTGCAAGTTCTTGTTCAAGATAGTGAAAAATTGAATTTTTTCCGGTACTGAAGATGGCAGATATTGCGTCGCAGCCTTTAATGCACGAAGAATTATGTCATTTGCCGCTGCTTCGCCATATTGAAAACTTTGAACGTGGTAGTTTTACAATAATTTTTCCTTTGCCTTGATCTCATCTTGCAAATAAAACCAGAAGCTTCATCCATACCAACTTGTATTCAATTAATTTCCGAGTTCCCCAAGGAAGTGTCTTCGGTCTCTTCCTGCATCTATTCAACAGAATGAGTTTCACTTGGTACCTTTGCTGAGGATATAGCTATTCTCGCCATCCAAACAGATGTATCTCGAAATTTAGAATTTTTTTTTAACAAAATACATGACCTGCCCAGCTGTTAAACTTAATAGCTCATAATTACCATAGAGTGACGACACGAAGTACCTTGACATGCGATTAACAACCACATCGTCGAAAGATATTGCAGCTTGGACACAATTTAGGGTAAATGTACTGGCTCATCGGAAGGAACACCAACTCTGTCGAGATCACGGTGCTGTCGTATAAAGCAATTCTGGAGGTTATTATTCCTGGATAGATTTTTTTCTCAAAGGAGTTCAAAAAAGGACCTGGACCTACGTGACCCTGTCAGAAACCAAAACTACTTTTTATCATTTTTTCTAACCTGCAAACTGTTACTTGGCATAAACAGATGGACCAATGACTCGTGTTGTAAATGTGTCCTGTGATTTAGGCTCAAAACCTAGATATTTAGAATAACCGAGGAAATGTGAAAAAGAAGAACAGGTAGAAGAAACTGCTAATAATGCTGAGTCTCGGAAGAAAATATTACTTTTTCAATTATACTATTTTTTATTTAGCGACAGCGAACAAAACATAAAAAAGTCCTTCCTAGCCCAAATTTCTGAAAGTGAATTTTTCCTGGTTACGAAAGAAAGAGATTTGCAATGGAATTTCTCATCAGCGTTGGAGAATTTGTCAAAAATATCTCGGTTGTTCTTTTTAATGCAACTGTGCAGGAATTTGTTTATTATACAAAAGTCCATTGAAAATATTAAGATGATAACTTACATTTTATTTTAATGTTAAAAATGGGATAGATTAATTATTGCAGAGGTAACAAACTATTAAATATAATGGCCATGAAGAATACTTTATGGTACAATAAAGTAAGTAAAATGTAATAATTTTGTATGGTATCTCTTCAGGTTGTATTGGTTAAATGCAAGTCATTATGATATTGCATTGAATATAACCGGCACAGTTGGTATTTATTGGATTGTCATAATTCATTATTGGAATTTTAATCAATTAGATTTGCTATTTTGTATTTATTATCCCGCTATTATTCGAAATATTTAATTAAGTAAATAGTTCCATTCCTTAATCATTTAAATAGGGTGTTTTATATATTTTCCCAAGATGGTGCCATCTTTTCAACATTTTTACCATTTAATCGAAGGAAACGAACCAACCACCACCAGATTGGCTGATGCAAGGTTAAAATTAAAAAAAATATTTTTATCAAAGCCAAAGTGTAAACTTTTGAATTTAGGAACAAAATTAAAATAATGAGGGTTTCCAAATTTACTTTTTTATATGTGAAAGTGGCGCATAAGCTATATTTTATATTGTCGATTGTAGGACTGTCCTGATGAAAGTAGGATAACTACATGAATTGGCAAAATCATAAGCGTGAAACTAAAAATACTTTTGTTCACGTAACATTTTCTTCTTAAAATCTTAGCAACTACCCTAATGTACACCATTCATGAATCGCTCTGTATACTATATATCTGAACAAAATAGCATTTTATGTACGTAATATATGGCTGATGTCTGAAAATCACAAAAGTAAAATTTTACAAAAATATAACAAAAAATTGAAAGATTTTTGGGTGAAAGAATTTAAATAATCGCAAATAATAAACTAAGTTAAAAAATAAATAATTAAACAGTACAAGAGCCCATTTTTAGGGAGACAATTCCAGAAAAGCCATCGATGTGGGTGGACGTAAAAATGCCTTGGGTTAAACGAAGTAAATTTTAAAAGGAAAAAATTTAAAAGGAAGTTTAAAGTTCTACAGCAAATTGTGTTAACCAAGGGAATTAGTAAAATAAAATAATATAATAATAAATAAAATTAATTAAAAGAAAAATAATAAATTTAAATAATTGGAATTGAGGATATTATGTCGCAGGACCACGATTTAAATAAAATTAAAAGTAAAATTTGTTTATGAATAAATAACAATGTGCACGAAAGGCAAAGTGGAAAAGTTTGAAATTTTTTAACGCTGTCACCAACGAAAAATTTGGAGAAACAAACATTTGGAACTCAACTCAACACATCAACAACTACCGGAAAACAACAAATACTTTGTTTAATACAAAAAGGAATTAATACAGTAAAAACAAATTTAAAAACTTATTAAAGCAAATTTTACAAATAAAAATATAATGACAAAATATAGAAAAGCAAAAATGATTACCCACAACAATAATAAACAGCATTTGATTAATTAAAACATTTTATAATTATTGTAAACATTTTTGGGAGTAATTTGTAGTTTATTTTAATAGAAAATCTAAGAGCATTTTGGTACGATTTGGGCAACAATTTCAATTAAGTCTTCGATTCTTTAACAATTTTATGACACGATCTCATTAAAAAAAATTAAATCTGTACAATAATCAAAAATTAAATTGTTAAATAATCATTAATTTTAAAAGAGAATTTTAATTTTCTCTCGAGGTAACAAAATATTTTTATTGAGAGCCCAAGCGTCTTGAGGAACGAAAAATCGAGGAAAGTTCGATTAGCAGGAATAAAAAGTTTAGTAGAAAGTCTACTGGTTATGGCAACATTATTTGAATCATAGCAATATGTACCTGTGGTACGTACGCATTGCTCTTTCGAAGTTCAAGGAAAATTTAATTTTGGTTATTTGTATACCCCTGTCTTCACACTAACAACGGGAAGTATAATAATTTTGGTAAATAATAAGAGCCTTTATTGTCACTGAAAATTACATAAATTCATGGACCAAGTATAAATGAATATATAAAATAAAATTAATACAATAATCGAATGAAGGGCGTTATAATCGTTAATTTTCTGACATTTATCGAGAATCGTCTTTCAATTGAAAGCAGACAACCTTTCGAATTTCGCATACACGAAAAATAGTTAATTTCGTGTGATGAAAAAAAAATTATTTTTTGGTGGAACAAGCAAAAGTGATGTGAATGTTCAGGACGCCCCTACCAGAAATTGCAGAGAAAATTTCCGATATAGTGATAGGCGGTTTGGAGAGTGAAAGTACACGAGATTGGTGAGGTTATGTGCATCTCGATCCAACGACTACATAACATTTTGCATAATCATTGGATATGAGAAAGCTCTCAACAAAATAAGTACCTCACTTGCGATAATTCCAAGGGCAACCAATTGCGGAAGAAGTCAAAGCTACGTAATTAAAGATCATCATAATCTACATCAATTATCTTAGAAATGGAGAAACTATTTTTGGACCTTCGCGTTGACAGTATTTGGTGAGAAAAAAGTTCTCTTTTATCAAGGCAACACAGGAGCGTTCACGTGTAGTGTCTCCATGGAAAATTCCATGAATTATAGCCCAGGATCGGTTCCAGATTTTATGTCGCTACAAGCAAGATCAAAATAAGGTACTTTACTGCCGCCCGTAGACTTGAATAAGAAAGTGAGACTAAATAAGTTTGAGGATTGAAGAATTAAATGACACTTGGAGAAAATGAAATTTTTTATAAATTTTTACAATATTAAAAAATAAATTTGCTGTTTAATCTTCGAAATAATATTAATTTGTATTAATTATTTATTAATATTTTGATGCATTAATATATTTCAATTTCATTTATTTCTTTAATTTGACTGATGATTTTAGTGATTACAGGACGAATTGCGTCCTCATCCATCATTATCTCCAGATTTTACTCTCGGCGACTATTTCCAGATTTGAAGAAATCAGTCGGTGGAAAGAAAATTTACTCTAACGATGAGGAATTGGGATGAGAATTAGAAAAATTCCTGCTTAGATTATAATAGAGATTAAAGAAAATGTTAGTTATCCACTTCTAAAACCCAACCCTTGATATTTACTTGCTTTTTAAATTATTGTAAACAAGTTAAAAATAAAATAAACACTTTTCAATATAGTATATTGTGTGTTTCGGATGGAAACCTGTCATTTTGTCTAGCCAATCAAAAAAGTCCATTTTATTTAACGTATCCAAAGAGAAAATGACCAAATTTTTTAGCAGTGAGTAAAGAATATTCCTTTCCAACTACTACTCCAGCTGAGGAAGAAACATCTATTAGCTTTTGAAGGAGAAAAAAATTGGAATATTCGGAAATGTATCTGATTAACAAAATATTACATTTTATTGGTAGTTCAGTGCGTTTAAAAGATTTAACCTCGGAACCCGGACCTAAGGTTTATCTAAAAAAAAACCATGCCAGCCCTTTTTCGCAGAAAAGTCTTCCTCAACAAGTAAATGCATTTGATAGTATTTATTATGCCAAATCTAAAAAATTTAAATTTTTGTTTACATGGTTTTAATTTTTATTTTCACATAAGGTTACTTCTTTCCCTAATGAAAAGGTCGCCGAAAAAATTGAAAATATTAACCAAGAGATATTTCCATTACAAAAAAGCGCGCTTGAAAACTTCGATCTTAAAAATAACAATACTCGTAACCCCCTCTTGGAAAATGAAAATGCGAATGTGTCAAAAATTTAATTTTGATCCCTAAATGGGAAATACAAACGATTAATTTTAAAAATTGAATTTCTCGAAAACCTATGGTAAATGAGGTAAAATTTAAAGGACTAGGAAATTGGAAGCTGATAGAATAAACACTGATTTGAAAATGACAAACTTATCTTCAAGCAGGAACTGATTGAGAATTTATTACAAAACTGATTAAAAAAAGCTTAATCGAAAAAAACAAGAAAAATAGCACAATAAAAATTGAGTTGCAGGAATGATTAATCCATCTCCTAATTTCCAGCTGTTCTGGAAATTTGATCATTGAGGAAAGATGGACTGTGAACGTCCATGTAAAATAAAATTATTAGGGATATTTTATAGTAATTAAAAGTGCGATGGAAGAGAAGCAAGGTAAATAAATAAGCACAACCAAAATATAAATTGAAGTTCAAGATAACATCATGGTCCAACAGAAAGACTTTCAGCCCACACTTGTCCCTGACGTTCAACGAGAACGGAAGTTATGTGCCAACAAATTGGACAAAATCGTTACGATTCCAATTTTCCTAGAAACTTTTTCGTCTGAGATGTTTTTTTCAAAAGTTTCTTGACATCGATGATCAATCTCGGAGTGAATTTTGCAAAGATTCGTTAGGATAAAAATTTTGCTGAAGTATAAATTTCAATTTAGGTTGCTCGTTTTGGTAGTATTGCGTTTCCTAAAGTTAACGGTAAAATTAAAAAACTGCCAATTACTTTATTGGCGATTGCTTCTAAAAACTACTACTCACTATATATCATAATGATAATCTGCAACTTCATACCATGTCAATAATGAATGTAAATAATATGCTTTTTTTTGTTTTATTTAAATATCCAAGTGAGGAAGCAGCTGTTATATATCATAATTTCTTGTTGTCTATCGCCAGTCCACTACACATTTTTAAAGTATTACCCCTATCTCATTACAAAAGGACCGCAAAGTTCATCACAGCATATCATCTTGGAATTGGGTTAGCTTGGCCTTTTCAAAGAATTATTTAAATGCAATCAGTATCATATGTATTTTTGGATGCACTTTTTTAACATCCCCAAAATACGATTCACTAATATTTTTCATAAGGTGGTAATAGTAGGTTATTCAAAACTAAAGGTCATTTTAAAATATCTTTCATTTTGGCACTTCACATCATATTTGAAAATAGAAAATCATTTATTTGCACAATAACTTTTTGAAGTTAGCATTTGAACTCTCGAAATTAATGTAGATATTATATTGTTATAATAATTATTGTAAATGTTTATTATTACTTGTTGAAATTATATGTTGTATAAAATATTTTAAAAAGTTTCAAGTATAATGAAATTTGAAAAATGTATCACAATTTTTGGTTCTTAGATTTTGTTGATGGATTTTCAAAAGACATGAGAAAACCTATTATTTCATTAGGTCCAAAACCCATGGACGTTGAATAAGGTAATCTTGTTTTTTTGAAATATAAAACATTTCTTTTTTGAATAATTTTGTTTACTTAGTGACATTCAATTTACATTCAATCTAGTATGTCAGTATAGGTTTGTCAAAACACATGTCAATTAATTTTATTATAAAATTTTCCAATATAGTTTTTGATTTTAATTTTAATGGATTTTAATCCATTTAGTTCATTTAGGATAGTTTAGCTGATGATATCTTGAAAAGACGAAACCACTTTTACGCAAAGGGAGGTCCTAAACTTTAATGTGAGTTGGAAAATTTTTAAATTTCATTAGAATTGTATTAAATAAAAAAATAATACATTTTTTCAAATTTCATTATACTTGAAACTTTTAAAATATTTAATTTAACATGTAGTTATTATATTGTTATAATAATTATTGTAAATGTTTATTATTACTTGTTGAAATTATATGTTGTATAAAATATTTTAAAAGGTTTCAAGTTTAATGAAATTTGAGTTTTTCAAAACACATGTCAATTAATTTATTATAAAAATTTTCCAATATAATTTTCGATTTTAATTTTAATGGATTTTAATCCATTTCATTCATTTAGGGATAGTTTAGCTGATGATATCTTGAAAAGACGAAACCACTTTACGCAAAGGAGGTACTAAACTAAAATGTGAGTTGGAAAATTTTAAAATTTCATTAGAATTGTAAAAAAAATAATACATTTTTTTTTCAAATTTCGTTAAACTTGAAAACCGAGGGGTTAACCGCTGGTGAAGTTTTTTGTACACATCTCATGAAGTACATGACATCTCATGTAAAGTACATGAAGTACTTGTGAAATACATAAAGTACTTGTGAAGTACATGAAGTACTGGTAAAATACATGAAGTACGGGTAAAGTAGGTAAAATACGTGTTAAGTATATTGAAGTACAAGTAAAGTATCATGAAGTTAGTACATTTTTGGGGAATTACATGAAGTTGAAACTAGCTTATGCGCATGCGCTACGGTCAATATGTATCATAGATAAGACACGTGTATGCAATAATAATTATTTGATAGCAAATTATCTTACATCAGTAGATTTTCTTAACATTTTTTTATAAGGATAAGGTGCGTATCATCAGCCCCCTTCCATTGCGAATTTTTAATTCAAAAGTCTATTATGCATTCTCTATTTTCGGTTGGACCTTTTTGTTTTGAATTATTTAGAAAACTAGCTAGGGGGCTAGACCTGCTAGCTCTACCCTCTCGATTTTGAAAATAATCTTAATAATCGTTTGTGCATGATTGTATATAATTTATTTTACTTTACTGTTTTTGTTACCTCCCCCCTCCAAGAATATCTCATAATTTTTTTTAGAAAACTAAAACGGTAGCGGAGAGTTTCTACTAAATTTTCAAACCTTTAATATGTTTGCCTGCATTGTAATATTTGGGTACTGAAGGGTGTTTCACACCCCCCAAATCCCCCAGATTAATTAGTTTATTTTTTATCAGAAGTAAACTGTAGATCTCTCATACTTGGGCACTGGAGGTGTTCCACACCCCAGACCACCGGATTGAGTAGTTTATTTTTATCAAAAGTAAACTGAAGATATCCGTTGCAGAGGCCTGGAGGGTGTTCCACACCCCAGACCCCCGGTTTAAATAATTTATTTTTATTAAAAGTGAATTAAATATTTAAGCATATCTCAAGTTTATTAAAATTAGCTATGGCCAAGTAAATGTGTTTAATTCGTAATCTGACAATTAATTATAAACTGCGCAATTATATATTCCGTACCCCCTGGGAGGCAGATCTCTGCAATATAATAAAAAATAAACTACACAATCCGGGGTCTGGGGTGTGGAACACCTCCAGTGCACAAATTTCGGAACGAGGAACATTGCAGAACATGCAGAACCCTTCAGACCGTGTAGTTTATTTTTTGTCAAAAGTAAACTGACGATTTCCGTTGAGAGGCACTGGAGGGTGTTCCACACCCCAGACCCCCGGTTTAAATAATTTATTTTTATTAAAAGTGAATTAGTGAATTAAATATTTAAGCATGTCTCAAGTTTATTAAAATTAGCTAGGCCAAGTAAATGTGTTTAATTCGTAATTCGAATATGTAAGATGATCATATAAGAATATGATCATCTGATTTTGTGTCCGAAACAGACATTTTTTCTAAAAAAGAGCAATAATCTCTTACATGATGAATAAGTAGGTAATTCAAAAGGTGGAAGATTTTGGATCCTATCATTTGTTGGTAACCGCCAGAAGAACTTTTATGATTTAATGATTTGACACTCCTGGTCGTTGGGAGTACTTGGCCGAACTTTGCAAATCTTAGTAAGCACATCCATCCAAATGATCTCTCTTAAGATAGAAAGAAGAAACTAAGCTAGAAACTCGTGTCGGGGTCCTTTTAACAACTTGCAGTAGATAACTGGACCCAGTTCCTTTTTAGACAGCCTAAATAATTTTTGATGAGGGATTGTTTTTCCGCCTCCATATCGACAATTACGACGAAAAAGAGGATTATGAGTTACGAGCATTTCTGTAATCTGGAGAAAAAGGCCTTTTTTGTAAAAAAAAATTCCTATGACCAATATTAGCAGAGATACCCAGTGGAAAATGGTTATTTCTCAATTTTTTTTTCAAATCACCTGTAATAATGACGATATTCAAGTTACTGCTTTTTCCAGATCAGGTCTTTCTTCAGATCAGATACGAGTAGCAGAATCGACGGTCGTAGTCTGGCAGTTAGAACTAAGAACAGCTAATAATAATTTAGTTTTAAAAATTAGATCTTCATGCATCAGAGGGCATGCAAAGCCATAGTGAAGTTTAAATGATTAATGTCCAACAGTGGACGTCTCCGAAAAATAGAAGGGGGGTGCAAATATTCGAAAAAACCTGGAACAGAACTGATAACCATATTTGATCGGGCCTTGAAAATCGTTCTTGATACAGCTACCGAATTTTCTTCTGTTCTAAGATCGAAGGACGAGTTGTGCGAAGAAAAACACAGCAAATATGTTAAATAATTATATTTACAAACATTTACAGAGTTAGATGATTTGCCGAACATTTATACAACTATCGCATGTAAAGTGAATTCAAGAACTCTGAATTCACAAATTCGTGGAGTAGTAGTATATATGCACTCTCTTCACTAAAGCACTGGAGGAGCTGGATTTAGAGGAGTTGGCTCGTTCGTTTTACTACTACAACTGATTTTTGTTCAAGTAGTTCACACATAAGTTGAATTTTGCTCCTTCTAGCTCTTTCTTTGCAAATGATTTTTGACCAACCAAGAAGGGCGGGTGAAGCACTTAAACCAATTTATTACAAATAAGAATTCTTCTTTTCTTACAAACTGGACAGTAAAACGTGAGCAAACAAAGATTGTATTTAATGCAGCTGTTCTGTGAACTTATTTTATTTACAATTAGTGCCGTTGCAACAATATCAATAAAACCATCTTGAAGAATTAAGACGAAGGAAGAAGATGGCAGCAAATTATGAGCGGAAAAAGACTGGAAAGATTAAACGAGGAGGAAGCGTCGGTCGTGACAACTCCAAGAAAAAATTTCTAAAGGTGGAAGCTGGAATCTTGAGTCAAGTTTAAGTGAGCTACCTCAGAAAGGGATAATAAGTAAAATGAAAGTTTCCCACTCTACTATTATTTGGTCTCAGCCATTTTTACTTCTAGATTTATTGCCTTTGGTCTCTAAATTGAGCATACCACGCACTTAAAAAAATAGGGGTAGGATTTCAATTTATTGAAGTCGTTGATTAAATGCATGAAAACTTTCTACTGCAAGGTAATATTTTTTAAACTTTTTCGTATTCATAAAATTCCGCTGCGTCGGAATTAGTAAATAAATAAAAGGATGACCCGTTTAAAAATTTTTCGAGACGACAAACATTTCAATGGTTGAAATGTCTGAAAAGAGAATTTTCTGTTTGGAAATTTTCTGAGAAACATCTTCCAAAAGTTTTCATTTGTTTTAAGCGGTAGGAAAAGTTCTACTTTTCGATCGAGATTTGAGTGATAGAAAGTACATCAAACCTGTTTTTATGCGATTTTTTTGTAGGATATACTATCAAAAAATTCCATCAAATGTATAGTATGAATAAAAAATGAAATATTTTTTAAGAGATTTCTTTTATGCATTTCGTATCTCCCGCACAAAAACAGGTTTGAGTGTACTTTTCCCGTGTTCATCAAATTTCGTAGTCGGAAACCGTTCATTTTCGGGAAATGTAAGTACTTTCTCAGATTTTACTTACTGTATACTTTATTTAATTCATAGGTAAGTAGCGATTGTAGGCGCTAACTACAGGGGTGCCCCCTCTTTCGAAGGAGACTGTGACGAAGATATGAGAGAGTCAATTTTCCTTTAAGAATTTTGAAAGAAACTAAGCCCAATCTAGGAGTTCACTTAACTCTGCGGGTTACTATTTATTTTTCACAATTTTGGGCGTATAGTAGTCACTTTATTCCCACTTTTGTGGGAATAAAGTACTACTTTTTTTCCCGAAAATGAAAGGAATCGCCACCATTCAATCGTTTTTACTGAAAACAAAATTAACATTAATGTTTACATCAGCACAACTTACAATATTAAATAGACAATCCATCGACCCAGTGGAAGAAGAAGCTAAATTTAAAGTGGTCGGTGTTTGATTTGCTTTACCCACAATTCCATCAGTGCTACAAATTTCACCACCGAAAATTTTAGTCGCAATCTTTCTTTATTTCTGATAAGGTGATGGTTCAGGAAGCTTTAAATATGCAGCTATTTGTTGTGGCAGTTACCCAAACGCATTTTTCTTACGGTTGCAAAGCACTTTTTTATTTCTAAACTACACAAAACTCGCGAATATCCTTCTTCCGTAAATTCATATATTTTTTAAGTAATTTTCGCTGTTTTCGAATTATTTCCAAGTCTTAAATTTAGTTATTGACCAATGTAATTTATCATTTGCTCGGTTTTCATCAGCTCCTCGGCTAACGCCTCGTTCAAAACCCTCAACGCGGGCTGAAAAGTGGCACCTTAGTCCAATGATGTATAATATACCATTTCATTTTTTATAAAATCATTTTCTAAATATAAACTTTTAAAAAGTAAAACATCGCTTGTTTCTCCTTTTTTTTAGAATAACAGTTTTTCTCTCTTTTGAAATTTTGTTACCATAGACTTGGCTTCTTATAGCTTCTGTTTCTTTTCTAATTTTTTTTTCCAAAAAATCAAAGCTTTATAAAAGTGAACTCAAAAGTAGAAAATAAACGATCATTTCAAAATTTTCTGTATCAAAATTAAAAATTTCTTGAAGCTTTAAAATCAAAATTAAAATTTTTTGAAGCTTTAAAATTGTGAAGGATAATAGAAAAGTGTTGAATTTTCTATTTTTCTAAAGCTTAAATTATACATTTAGTCGTCTTTGTAAATCATTTTTAGCCCCTTCCATTCGATAATAAACTATTTCATTGGGAAATTTAATTTCTGGATCATAAACTTAAGAATTTTAATACTAGGTAATTAAGAGTAAGAGTTTGCAATTTAATTTTTAGCGCAGATTGAATTTTAACTAGAAACAACTGCATGCTAGCAAAAATTTTTACACTGCTAATTCAAAAATGTAATGTAAATATCTTGCTCGCCCAATTTATTTTGGCAGCATTAAAATATGTACGTGATCCTAGTTTTAATGCCAACTACAATTTATTTTTTAATGCAAATATGGTGGATGCTGTATGCCATACTTAAGTTACTGAAAATAGAAAGAAAAACCATTCTACAGTTTAAATCAGTCAATTTATTATCTGATCGTTTGGTTTTAACTACATTAGTTGCATAAGCGACAGGCGTGAATGCAGACAACGCTAATTTTTTAAAATTTATTTTTGGTATTTTCAGAATATTAATTGGACGAAATAAAAAAATGTTACAAAAATTTTCTCAATTGTCTGACTAAAGGCACCGATGATAAGTAGCTTAAAACTGCAAAACTTCTTCCTACGTCGAATTAAAAAAATGTTCCTAATTTTTTTTAATTAATTATTTTGGTCGTCTTTGTTTCAAGTTTATGCCAACTGCTTCGTATAAAACCTTTTCAATGAAAATTTTTATTAGAATAACAATTCAAAATACAATGCCCTGTTTGTGAATGTGTAGGTTTTGGCAGAGTGGATGATGGAGCAACTTCATCTGAAATTAGAAAATAGGAAATAAATTTCTTGTAGGTTCAAAGTGAAAGTGAAATCGACGACATATTTACAATTAGTGCCGTTGCAACAATATCAATAAAACCATCTTGAAGAATTAAGACGAAGGAAGAAGATGGCAGCAAATCATGAGCGGAAAAAGACTGGAAAGATTAAATGAGGACGAATCGTCGTGACAACTCCAAGAAAAAATTTCTAAAGGTGGAAGCTGGAATCTTGAGTCAAGTTTAAGTGAGCTACCTCAGAAAGGGATAATAAGTAAAATGAAAGTTTCCCACTCTACTATTATTTGGTCTCAGCCATTTTTACTTCTAGATTTATTGCCTTTGGTCTCTAAATTGAGCATACCACGCACTTAAAAAAATAGGGGTAGGATTTCAATTTATTGAAGTCGTTGATTAAATGCATGAAAACTTTCTACTGCAAGGTAATATTTTTTAAACTTTTTCGTATTCATAAAATTCCGCTGCGTCGGAATTAGTAAATAAATAAAAGGATGATCGTTTAAAAAATTTTTCGAGACGACAAACATTTCAATGGCTGAAATGTCTGAAAAGAGGAATTTTCGGTTTGGAAATTTTCTGAGAAACATCTTCCAAAAGTTTTCATTTGTTTTAAGCGGTAGGAAAAGTTCTACTTTTCGATCGAGATTTGAGTGATAGAAAGTACATCAAACCTGTTTTTATACGATTTTGTTGTAGGATATACTATCAAAAAATTCCATCAAATGTATAGTATGAATAAAAAAATAAATATTTTTTAAGGGATTTCTTTTATGCATTTCCTATCCTCCGCACAAAAACCGGTTTGAGTGTACTTTTCCCGTGCT
The DNA here is from genome assembly GCA_036346125.1 of Lycocerus yunnanus. Lineage (NCBI taxonomy): Eukaryota > Metazoa > Arthropoda > Insecta > Coleoptera > Cantharidae > Lycocerus > Lycocerus yunnanus. Next base: position 2,125,508 of record JARFIX010000011.1, on the reverse strand, counting down.
CATCAAATTCCATAGTCGGAAACCGTTCATTTTCGGGAAATGTAAGTACTTTCTCAGACTTTACTTACTGTATACTTTATTTAATTCATAGGTAAGTAGCGATCATAGGCGCTAACTACAGGGGTGCCCCCTCTTTCGAAGGAGACTGTGACGAAGATATGGGAGAGTCAAATTTCCCTTAAGAATTTTGAAAGAAACTAAGCCCAATCTAGGAGTTCACTTAACTGTGCGGATTACTATTTATTTTTCACAATTTTGGGCGTTTAGTAGTCACTTTACTCCCACTTTTATAAATTTTATTCCCACTTTTGGGGACTACTTTTACTACTTTTTTTCCCGAAAATGAAAGGAATCGCCACCATTCAATCGTTTTTACTGAAAACAAAATTAACATTAATGTTTACATCAGCACAACTTACAATATTAAATAGACAATCCATCGACCCAGTGGAAGAAGAAGCTAAATTTAAAGTAGTCGGTGTTTGATTTACTTCACCCACAATTCCATCAGTGCTACAAATTTCACCACCGAAAATTTTAGTCGCAATCTCTTCTTTATTTCTGATAAGGTGATGGTTCAGGAAGCTTTAAATATGCAGCTATTTTTTGTGGCAGTTGCCCAAACGCATTTTTTTTACGGTTGCAAAGCACTTTTTAATTTCCAAACTACACAAAACTCGCGAATATCCTTCTTCCGTAAATTCATATATTTTTTAAGTAATTTTCGCTGTTTTCGAATTATTTCCAAGTCTCAAATTTAGTTATTGACCAATGTAATTTGTCATTTGCTCGACTTTTCATCAGCTCCTTGGCTGACGCCTCGTTCAAAAACCCTCAACGCGGGCTGAAAAGTGGCACCTTAGTCCAATGATGTATAATATACCATTTCATTTTTTATAAAAATATTTTCTAAAAATAAAGCTTTTAAAAAGTAAAACATCGCTTGTTTCTCCTTTTTTTAGAAGAAGAGTTTCTCTCTTGAAATTTTGTTACCTTAAGACTTGGCTTCTTACAGCTTCTGTTTCTTTTCTAATTTTTTTTTTCAAAAAATCAAAGCTTTATAAAAGTGAACTCAAAAGTAGAAAATAAACGATCATTTCAAAATTTTCTGTATCAAAATTAAAAATTTCTTGAAGCTTTAAAATCAAAATTAAAATTTTTGTGAAGCTTTAAAATTGTGAAGGATAATAGAAAAGTGTTGAATTTTCTATTTTTCTAAAGCTTAAATTATACATTTGTCGTTTTGTAAATCATTTTAGCCCCTTCCATTCGATAATAAACTATTTCATTGGGAAATTTAATTTCTGGATCATAAACTTAAGAATTTTAATACTAGGTAATTAAGAGTAAGAGTTTGCAATTTAATTTTTAGCGCAGATTGAATTTTAACTAGAAACAACTGCATGCTAGCAAAAATTTTTACACTGCTAATTCAAAAATGTAATGTAAATATCTTGCTCGCCCAATTTATTTTGGCAGCATTAAAATATGTACGTGATCCTAGTTTTAATGCCAACTACAATTTATTTTTTAATGCAAATATGGTGGATGCTGTATGCCATACTTAAGTTACTGAAAATAGAAAGAAAAACCATTCTCCAGTTTAAATCAGTCAATTTATTATCTGATCGTTTGGATTTAACTACATTAGTTGCATAAGCGACAGGCGTGAATGCAGACAACGCTAATTTTTTAAAATTTATTTTTGGTATTTTCAGAATATTAATTGGACGAAATAAAAAAATGTTACAAAAGATTTTCTCAATTGTCTGACTGAAGGCACCGATGATAAGTAGCTGAAAACTGCAAAACTTCTTCCTACGTCGAATTAAAAAATAGTTCCTAATTTTTTCTTAATTAATTATTTTGGTCGTCTTTGTTTCAAGTTTATGCCAACTGCTTCGTATAAAACCTTTTCAATGAAAATTTTTATTAGAATAACAATTCAAAATACAATGCCCTGTTTGTGAATGTGTAGGTTTTGGCAGAGTGGATGATGGAGCAACTTCATCTGAAATTAGAAAATAGGAAATAAATTTCTTGTAGGTTCAAAGTGAAAGTGAAATCGACGACATATTGACTTTTTGCTAAAAAATAATTACTTTAATTTTGTGTACTACTACTATGTAGAGTTGAACAAAGGCCGACAATTTATTGTGGATACTATTTTCTGGCCGGAAGTTCATCAGATAGGTTACTTTGTGAACATGCAGCCATATTTATAACTGCACTTGCAGTTTTATTGCTGTTTATTTACTCGGCGTTTCAATCTTGATAAGATTTTCTGTCGGGCGCTTATCTGTTTTAAAAATGTTGCTGGCAGACATAAACTATGAAATTATGCTTCGACTTGATTAAGTTTGCCGTGTGAATTCTGAATTTAATTAGCAGTAATCTTCTCTGTGGATGGGGCATTCTTGTTTAATTATGGTCGTCGAGCCTAAACAGTACTAAACGTCAAAATTTTTGATGGTTTAATTTTTGAAGGATATCGATATATTTTTAGTGTGAAACGTGATGCTTTTACTAGCGATTGACGCATAAAATTAACTTTTTGGGTTTAAACCCCTGCGTAAATGGGGGTTTGGTTTACGTTACACCACTCGACATTCGAAATATTATGTATTTTTATTGTCCTACCTATTAAACCGTCTTTCACAGTTTGACAAGTAATGACGAAAGCCAAAACTCCTTGCTGTTAAACAAATAAGTTGAAAGGAATCGTAAAATTTTGGATAATAAAAAATAAATCGTATGTTCACGGTTGTTGATTGATTTGTCCGCTATTAAACCATTAGTTTGTTTCAATTTGAATTAATAACTTTTGAAAATTATTCCTTTGGCTTTTCATAATTTTTTTAAATTTATAAGAAAAACAATTGCCTGAAGTTTACAAAATCAAAATTGTGATTGGAAATTAAAAACTGTTAATTATAAGTAATATCATCACGTAGTAAATAAATAAGATGGGCATGACACAACTATTTACTGGGGCGAAACTCTTAATATTCTATTTTGAGCCAATTTGAACCCACGACATATTCGCTGGTGTGTTAAGAGCAAGAACAAAATTTTAATGCCCATAAAAATTCCAGGAACACTCTGGAGCTTTCTGTAAAGCAATTAATTACGGTGTTGGTTACTCAACTGTATTGAGGAATCAGCCTCGGAAGCGGGGGAATAAAATAAGCAATTTGACCTATCATAATAAATATATCATAATTATTTTCGGTCATAATAATTTCGGACGAAGACCGAATAACATCACATCATATGAGACCAAAGGCCGAGCACTTATAACCGGCACACAAAGTTATTTTATTACAATTTTGAAATTTGCGAAAGAGTGTGGTGAAAAGAAACACAGGAAAAATTAAAGATTCTTGCCAGTTTTCCATTGAAACATGAGTTAATTAAAAAAAAAAATAGGAAGATTCCTTAAAGAAAGTAAACATTTTTCAAGTCCTTAATCTTTTAGATGGTGAGAATTGTATTGTACCATAACTCGCATTTTTGGTACTGCTTTAAACTGCTTGTGTAAGCAGCGATTAGCTTTGCCAGTTCGAAGTACCGGATGATCCAAGATCTCGTGAGTTTTTTGCTCAGATGCATGCAGAACAACTAACTGAGGAAACTAAAATACTTTGATGTAAAGGGCGCCAGATAAAATAAATAAAACAGATAAGAAAACAAGAAGGTGTGTTATTATTATATCAAAGAATAGAAAAAACAAGATGGGGTGGCATGTAATTTTATATTCCAGAATATAAGACAAAAAAACAACAACAAAACACAAGTTAAAATAGTGATAAGAACTGAAGGTTCCCACCCACATTGAAACAAAAACAACTGCAAGTAAAATTTGAAATCATTTTGAAAAATCACTCAATCCGGAGTGATTCAATCAGGCGTTCCACTCGAGTCTCTAATGTTCAGCCGACCAGTTGAAATGCAAAACTAAGCTAAAACTCACAATAATGATTACAAAAAAAAATAAAGTCAATCACTTCCAAAGCTCGCTACATCTTCAAATAACCATATGGATTTTGATTACAATTATTGGAACCCTTCAACTACCATCATTACAAAAAAAGAAACCAATTCATTTCATCAATGTGGTATTTTTCTGGGAAGATGGAATTGATTGCAAACATAAAACCCAAAAAGTAATGTCTTCTTGAGATAAGGAACTGCAAGATGTCGGGCCAATTCCACACATGGTATTGGTGACGTCACACGCTCAAAATCCAACAAAAAATTTTCCTGGATTGAAACTCGGCAAAAACAAATCTAAACCATTTGCAATCTGACCAATCCAAGGATAAATCTATGCAAACGAAAAAATGTCCAAAAGAAAATCATCAAAAAGAAAACATCCTAAAGAAGTGCACAAAAATGTACAGCTCAATCCAGATCAGATCCAAATTAAAAACGGAAATGAATATCACTTAACTTTCTCATTCTAGCCAACCAAAAATTCCGAAGCAACCAAGTTCGAATGCACAGAGCGTTGCAAAATAAACCATGCGATTCAAAATCAAAAAAATGAAGGATGGAAGGTTGTTAACAAAAAAATAGTAACGCAGGTTTAAATGCAAACCGCCCGTTACAATATTTCAAAAAATAGGAGGAAGTACTACCCCATGTATGTATGAATCTTGTAAGAAATCTAAATAAGTACGGATTCAGCTCAATTTTTTCCATAACTGAGTCACTTCGTATGAAGTACAATTAGACGAAAAAGTGAGTTATTAGAAAACCCGAGAGAAAACCCATCTGTCCCGAATGGATTTGCCCAAAAACTAAAAAAGTAACCCACTTTTTTCTACACGAAATTATTATTTAATTTAATTTTTTATTTAATTTGGAAATTATTTTGAAACTACAATAACCTGAAAATTTTTTCTAAAATAATTTTACTTGGCAGTTTTGTTAGTCGCTGATTACTATAATCTGAAGCTATAAAAATAAAAATACGAAATGGCGACTTAAAAATGGTCGAATTTATAGAAAACCCATCCAACCTAAATGGATTTACCCAAAAACTATTTTATTGATTTTTTTGTAATCATACATAAAAAAGTTACCTATTATGTACGCTAATGATTTTTTCTTTGTTATACTGAAAAAAAGAGAAATTTTATTCAAAATTATTTTGAAACTACAATAACTTGAAAACTTCCGCCAATAATCTTGTTCTGAAAATAATTACTTATGAGTTTTGGAAGTTACTGATTACTAATCTAAAGCTATAGAAATACAAAATGGCGACTTTAAAATGGTCGAATTTAATGAGTTTTTAGAAAACCCATTCAATCTGAATGAATTTATCCAAAAACTATTTTAATGATGCTTTTCTATAATCAAAATAAAAAATCGGACGTGAATTTTACTAATGAAAGAAAACTAAATATTTCCAACCAAAATCTAAAAACCTCAATATAAAGTTCAATATAAAAAAAAATCATATTTTTTTGAAATTGATATTTATTTCTGAAATATGAAATGAAACTAATGTTAAATAATAAAATTTCAAAAAAAAGTTCCTGTAAATCAATTTTAACCAAAATCTAATCAGCTCTAAGTCTCAATGTAAGGATACGAAATCCCAAATTTGGTTTCAAAATTCCTATTAATTTTTAGAGGCAGAGCTAGAACGCACACAAAACTTTACCATAGACAGACACACACACAAACACACAAATTTTTTGGAAATGGTCTTGTTTAGCTCCATGGGACCTCAAAAAGTGTAAATCCATCAAAATCTCATTTTTTCTGCACGAATACAATACTTTTCTACCAATGGTTTCTTCTTTGTTATACTGAAAAGAGAAATGTTGAAACTGCAATAGTAACTTCAAAGCTTTATCTAATTTTGTACTAAAAATAATTATCTTGAAGCTTTCGAGGTTAAATCTGAAGCTATACAAATAAAAATACAAAATGGTGACTTTAAAATGGTCGAATTTGATGGGTTTTATGGAAAACTGAATGAATGTATCTAAAAACTATTTTAAAGATAAATAATAAAAAAGTATAATCATAAATAAAATCTACTTATTTTTGTACGCTAACGGTTTCTTGGGTATACTAAAAAAATATTTTTATTGACATTTTTTAAATTGCAATAACTCGAAATCTTACGCTGATTTTGTGCTAAAAATACGCCCAATATGTGTGTTCGAAATCACCGATTACGAATCTGAAGCTATAAAAATAAAAATACAAAATGGCGACTTACTTAAAATAGTCGAATTTAAAATTTATTATTATTTGAACGGTAACAATTAGATATACAAAATGGCGGTTTTAAAATGGCCGAATTTAAGATAAAAATTATGCCAAATTCTATAAATACTTACAAATATTTACTATTGCATTTCAAATAATGGGTTTCTGCAGTTATGAATTATTATTATAATCTCGCAAATTTAAAATATAAAATGACGGACTTAAAAATGGCCAAATCTAAAAAAACTATGGGAAAAACACTAAATTTTAAAGAACAACAGATCTGATTTTCACCAGACGCCTGCCCAGCGAGAGTTCCTGATTTATCTATCACTTTGCGACTTTCTGTTCTGTTGGGCCATTTTTTAATAGTAAAATTATAAAAGCGCCTCCCAAATATTAATTTTTATTTTTTTTCGGATTTCAAGTTCAATCCCAACCAAACTCGATACACTTACAGAAAGAACCATTTCCATGTAGCATACAATATTGGCATTATATAATATAAATATTGGTGCAATATTAACCTGTTTTTATGCGGTTTTTATGTGGAATCGTTTAAGTTCGATTTTTTTTGTGCGGTATACAATAAAATTCCATAAAATGCACAGTATGAACAAAAAATAAAATAAGTGTTGTTTAAGAGATTCATTTTATGCGGTCTCTATTTCCCGCACAAAAATAGGTTTGAGGGTATAGCGCTAATATAGTGATGCGAATATTTTGCAATATTGAGAGAATGTAGTGCAATTATTGGTGCAATCTTGATTTCCAATATTCTTACAATGTAAAAAGGAAAATGCCAAAAATTAATATTTGATTCAAATTTTTTAAAATTAGAAGGTTAAATTAATTAATTAATTATATTTATGTAATTGAAAATTATAAACAGTTTTTTCAACTCGTGTATTTCAATCTTTTTCAATTGATTTCGTAATAAAGCTAATTTTCTCGATTTATCGGGAATAAGATAAATCTCTCAAGAAAATTAAAAATTATTAATCAAATGGATTTCTACAATGTTTCAAAGGTGATGTTCCTTTGTTTATGTTTTGGGTTCTTATCCGTTTCATATTTATAATTTATTACAGTAGATATTTTTAATATAAATATTTAGAAATTGTTTCTTGTTTCTCCATAATAATAAATACAGACATTGATGACTTACTGCAGATTTCTATTTATTTTGGTTACTGATGTTTAATAAAAAAATAAATAAAGAAGTTATTGCACTATTTTATTTTGAGTTTTGTACAGTGTACTTTCCCTATCAGTTATTGGGGCGCGGAAAATTTAAAATGGTCAGTACTACAAGTAGAAACAATAATACTTACAAGACGTGAAATTTAAGGCTTAAAAATGTCTCTCTATATGTCTCCAGGTGTAAAACTGAATAGAAAATGTATCTAGCATTTCCTAGTTTCCGCACATCAGAATAACTTGTGTGTATTGTCACGATAGTTACAAACCAAATTCTTTGTAATAAAAGCTTTTGAAAAGTTTCAAATTCAATTCAACCAAAATATTGTAGCTATAATCTTGAAATTCTGAAATTGCCTTTTACAAGGATCCAAAATGTCGAGTTTTTTCGCGCCCAGAGATATTTTTAATAAAACAATATTTATGGCTACTTTTAGCTCCGATATATTTTTAATTAATTTTAAAGTGGATCTGGAAAATTTCGAGTTCTGCCAGGCTAAGAAATTTTTTTTAAATTGTTGCGAAGCTAAAGGCAATTAAAATAATTAAAAATTTTAATTTTCGTTTGGGTTACAGTTTCAAATTGTATGTAAATTGAAATCCAATTTTTTTTTCAAAATTTGTAGATCGATCACAAATTTTATTTTTTTATGTGCTAATTAGAACCTCATCTTTCATAATTAGCTTTAAAAATCGTCAAAATCGAAGTTCGGATATCTTAAGTGGCACCGAATTTTATATTTAATAAAACAAGGAGCAACATAGTTTCGTTAAAATCTGTTAATTATTTTTGTCATAAAAAATATATTTATGGTTAAACGCCCATACAATTTATTTCGTAAATTAATTATTTCTTTAAATTTATATGAATTCAATCAAACTTTTTATTCATGACAATTATTTGTTTGTTTCCTGTCGTTTTTCTAATGTGGATGAGATTTATCCCTATTGAAAAAAGTTCTCCCTGTAAAATAAAAATGTTACCAGATCAATAAACATTGGTTATTCATTGGTCAGTAGCGAAGGTGGCGAAGCCCCTTGGTATTATCAGGATTTTAAATATTTTTGCGGTATCGACCACTAATAATTACTACTAATTACAATTTTTTAGTAATTTATATTAATGATATAAGCAATTCTAATAATAATTATCTATACAGCTTTCTTCGGATAATTTACAAAAAAAATTACTATAATTAGCATAAAATGTAAATTACATTGATTTAGTTATTATTAAATAACCGAAGTAAGCGGTTAATCCAGTAATAGAGCAATCTACTGCGTAGTACCAGGTTCGACTCCGGATAAATGATGTAGCAAAATTAAAACTAACCCCACACAATTTTCCAAAACAGTTTAAGCAGCCGTGGAATCTAAATATCGTAACTTTTCTCAGAGATAGAAGGCGAAAGATTCTTCACTTAGACAAATTTTCGGTCACTTCTGGTACGATTATACAAATAATCCTGTTGGGATTTGCCACATTTTCGTGCACCCAGTCTAGGTCGTGACTGTCGAATCCCGCGGATCAAAGATCTACATTTTTGAGTGCTGTTTTGGCCCAGGAAAAATTTCGAATGGCTCATGGTTTATAATCTTTGTTATTATATCCTCTTTCATAAGATATTTCTTTAGGAATTTTGAATTGGCAATCTGCCCAACTTTCCTGACAAATGGTTACACCGCTCTTTTGTATTATAATAAATGAGTTAGAAGAAATAAAAATATAGTAATATAAAGTTTAATCTTAATAGTATTACACACACTTTCGAGATGATGAAGTACGTTACTGATAAAGCAGCTTAATATTTCTTTTCATTAATTTGTAGTAAACGTAATAACCCAATTATATTTTAGTCACGTGTTGTTAATAACATAATACATAATCTCCACTTAAAAATCTCAAAACACATGTTCGTTAGAGTATCTAATATTAATTTATTAATGACAGATTGATATTTCAAAACGTACCTTCTAATAACGGTCGTCTCGATCTTTAATTTAAAATTATATATTCCAAGAATTTGGCCACCCCCAACAATTGATTAAGAAGTATTCATCACACACGCGTGCTCTTAAATCTCGGTTTTGAGTTGATGAAGTGACAAGAACTTAGGGTCAAGAGTTAGTTCATTTCATTGTATATCAAGAATTGTTTACTTGGAGAACTGCCGCCTCCTTAACCAATACACACCAACGATGACTTACACAATTTTCTTTATTTATATTTTTAAACGCTCAAATGAACCAGACGAATGTCAAAATGTTACGAATTTCTATCAACTTTCACTCTTTTTAATAAATTTCGTTTCAACTCTTGGTAGTTTCCGCTTATAATAAAATATAGTCTTGGCGAAAAAAAATTAATTAGACTTGACTGGCTACCAAGCAGCGTCCAAGTCGCGTAAGTCCCGTTTTAAACAGATCCCACTTGTCTAAAACTAATGCTCCGTGTAAATTGCACTTCTTTGATGATAACTTTACTAAAAGCTAATTGCTTTGAGTTGATTTGTTAATTGTTTTTGCCACTGATTTCTTCGGTATACGAAACCTACAATCCATTTATCATTCTTGGTCGTTTTTTCATGTTATGGTTTAACTCGGACAGAAATTTTCTCGACTATCAGAAATTTTGACGTTTATTATTTTATACATTATTCCCATGCGATAACTTTTCAAGTTACTTATGAACCATCTGGCTACTGTTTTGTATACTTGAGTTAACGAAGCAACTTAATCAGTCCCATTATGTTATTACATAAACATGGTATTAGGTTTAGGTAACGAACGATTAGAGTTAATGTGTTGCACTAAAATCTACAAGAAGCTGTAAATCTTTGTTTTTAAAAGTTTACTGCTCTCGTAAAATTAAGAGCGAGAATGAAAAAGCGACTTTCAAGAGAGGTCCCAACCACCCCAGAGTATTTTTTACCCATACACAACACCTAACCATATCGAATACAATAAAAGTCAAGTACCTACTCGAAAAATTGTACATTTTGGTAAAATTTATGTGCATATTAAAATTTTTAAAAAATATTTTAAACTTTAGACTTCACGCCCAGTTGGGAATCTCACTTCTTGATGTTAAAATAAAATCTAAAATTTTGTTACGGTGACTTTTCAAATTTCAACAGTGTGAACTTCTGCGATAATTTCAGTATTAAAATATCAAACTTCAAGGTGCTTTTTCGACTCGAAAAAATATGTCAAGCTTTCTTTCTGCACATAAAATATCAATGCCCAACCTTGGTATAGCGTGGAGCATAAAAGTATTATTTTGCAATAGATACTGACGTAATTGTTTTAGCAATTTCAAATTCTCAAAAATGATAGTCTTCAAGTAATGTGGATTTTCTACTGGGTCAGGAAGGCTCTCGGAGATGCATGAAGATCAAACTGTTGCATTGAGAGGATTCCATGCATTCACAAGATCAGATGTAATTTCATCATTCGCCATGAAAAGGAAACAGACTGCCTGGAAGGTCTATAAAGCTACGGAAGCCTTCCAAGGTTTATTTCGGGAAGAAACAGTAGAGGAGAAGGTGCAAATATGGAATATGCTTGTAATATGGAATACATCGGTTTTGACTAAACCAAGTAAGGTCCTCGGTCAAAAATCGGCTAAATTTGTGAACGCTTGCCATCTTTATTGGAGCGATCCACCCGTACCGTTTTAGTATGATTTTAGTTTACCACATGTGTACATGTGAATTTCGTACATTGATAATTTTAACACGTAAGTGAATATGCAAGCCTAATTTTTTTATTTGCACGTTTTTATTTAAATATTTGTTACGATGCCATTGTATATAAACTAAAGTTTAAGATAACGTTGTATTTGTTTAGTTTTTTGTTATGATAGGGTAGATCTAGCCTAAAATATTGATGACATTGGTTGTCGGTAATATGGAATACCAGTATTTCATAGCACCATGCTCATAATACGCTCATAATGAGTGTGCAAGCGCCGAAAAATACGAGTATATTTGCGACTGGTGCAAGTAATATGTTAATCTAACCCTTATAGTTAGTTTAAGTTTTTAGGAACAATAAGTTATTTAATTATTTCTTAGATATTTAATGTATTCCATATTTGCACCACCTTTTCTTAGGTGGGCATTTTGTAATTTTTTTCAAACTTTTTTTGTAAAATGTTTTAGTTAATTACACATTTGCTTTTAGATTATGGTGTCTAATTGTCTGAAGTAACTTTTACCTAAATTTGGTTTAATTCTATTTGCTAACAAAAATTTTTTATATACCAAACAAAATGGTATTCCATATTTGCACCTTCTCCTCTATCTGTCCGAATTACAAGGAAGGCTTGAATCGGCGAAAATTTGGCAAAGAACGTAGTGCGAGCGCAGTTTTTCCGGTACTAGGCCCGAGGAATGAACGAAAGCGCTGTTTTATCGGAACTGATCCGCGAAAACCAGCCCGACGGGTAGTTTACTGATGAAAAATTCTGAAGAATTTACTAAAAAAGCAGAAACTGATTGTCTTTTTCTACTTCAAAAAGTCTCCCAAGTTTGTCCTGAACTAAAGAAGCACTAAAACATTATTGCATTAGTGCCTGTTCTGTGAAAAATAATTGCTGAGGTGTGGATTCCAGTCTGTTTGTTTTTCCCTTTATTTGGGCAACTTGTAAAGAATTGGGTAACTGTCAGTTGTTTGAGATGCTGTACCCGATGATTTTGTTTACTACAAACTAGAATTGTATTGGGAGTCGTAAATGTGACAACAAAAACTATAAAACGTACGTTTTTCTATTGGTAAATATGAAACATCAATTTTTATTACACATTTCAAGGTCACAATATAGATTTGACTCTGTTTCAAATGTATTTTTGTATTTCTTCCATGAATGAAGATGAAGAAGTGACATGTTGAAGAATTAGGAAAATCCATCTCAAATTCAAACCGCATATCCAGACAAACCGCATATCCAGACACGAACTACCAATAACTTTTATAACAAAGTACAAAATAAAATGGTACAAAATGGAGAAAAAATTTTCGAATCCACTTTTGCAAAACTTGGCAATAACCTTTGAGCTACTTTACACAATTTACGTCAGTTCAGGCGAGTTTTCGCAGTTCTAGCATTCCAATGCGACACAATATGCTATAAAACGATGGGGAAATTTCTGAATATATTTAAAAAACAAGAGGACTTTTGATCCCAAACATTAGAAGTGTGGAAACTACAACTTTTTTTACTTCTTCTAATTCATTTTAATGAGAAAATTTTATTTGGGCAGAAAAAATTCACGAAGATATTGCAATTAACCTTTTATGAAGCTTTGAAGTCAAGTTTTTTGAATCCAATCTTAAAAAACTTGGCAGTGACCTTTAAACCATTTCCCGACGTTTGTGCTAGTTTTAAGCCAATTTTTCTAGCTCCATTCATGCCAATGTGTCATGGGCAAAAAAATTTAAAAAACGAAACTTTTGAACTCAAAAATTAAATGCACGAAATGTTTTCACTGCTTCTAATACATTTCAACTGGAAAATTTTGTGGGCCCAAAAAGTATTCAATCTTCTTTTAAAAACTTTGGAATTACTTTGAATTATTTTACGACAGTTTCGCCCGATTTACATGTTTTCCCAGTTCTATATGGAATACATTACTTCCAGAAAGGTCAATCAAGGGGAGGGAGCATTCATCATCGATGAATACCTTACGAATTCAGCCATAATTAAATTAAGCTTATAATTATAAAATTGAGGCAATTTTGTCATAAATCCTAGTTTAGTATTCATATCGCCATTTTATTGATAGTACTTCGAAAGAGAATGTATTAAAAGATTCGTAAGATATCCATCAATGATGAAATATGACCGAAAGGTAATTTTGGGTAACTGCCCCATCCCCTTGGCAACACCTAAGATTACATTAACTACATTTCGCACTACAACATCTTTTCTCTCCTTTTTCTGGACTCTCTTATATAACATCTCTAGGTTAATATTCGAGTCTAATTTTGACCCTGTTGAAGTTCGTCCCTAAAAAATCCCTATCTGGGCAAGATCTTTAACATAATAATATTCTTTTCGGTGGAAAATAATGTTAAACTTTTTGCAATATCGTAATTTTATGAACATGTAATGCAAAGTTCAAGAAAAACAAAATTAAACCAAAAAATTCACCCCGAAATAAAGAAAAAAATTAGCAAAAATAGAATAAAGATTAAGTTAATACCACAATGTTTACACTAATTAATTTAAAAAAGTTTTCATGTGATCAAACATTTGAGAAACCGCATGTGCCCTCAAAAAAGAATCGGCGCAAGATATTTCAACGTCCACGACATACACCTGTCCATATCGCAATAAATTTAATTTAAATGGTGCGATTTTCCTATTTATGTGTCCCTAGAACATACTTTTTTTAAATGTTGAGTCCTGGTCAAAACTTAAATTGTTCACCAATGATGATGCACTTTTCTTCTAGGTGGTCCTCGATACTCAATAGTATTATTTTTGCAAGAGAGAATATGAAGCTTATTATTAAATTAAATATTAATTTGGCGAAATAAAATACCAAATCACCTACCTACTAAATATTTCATACGCTTCAGCAGCAGGCCACCTTCTTCTTGTTTTCAGTAATTAAGAGTCACAATAACTGCTTTTCTGACTTAAAATAAATTAAATCTTCAACTGAATTTTAAATTTACATCCAACCTTGGTTAGCGTGGACATAAAATATTATTTTTAGATACTGATAATTGTTTTAAATTTCAAATTCTCAAAATGATAGTCTTCAAAAAGGGGATTTTTACTGGGTCAGGAAGGCTTCGGAGTGCATGAAGATCAAATGTTGTATTGAGAGGATTCCATGATTCACAAGATCAGATGTAATTTCATCATTCGCCATGAAAAGGAAACAGATTGCCTGGAAGGTCTGTAAAATTACGGAAGCCTTCCAAGATTTATTTCGGGAAGAAACAGTATCTCTGTCCGAATTACAAGGGAGGCTTGCATCGGTAAAAATCTGGCCTGACGACGTAGTCCGAGGGCAGTTTTTTCCCGTACTAGGTCTGAGGAATGAACGGAAGCGCTGTTTCATCCGCAAAAACAGCCCGACGGGTAGTTACTGATGAAAATTTTCAATTCCTGAAGAAATTTACTAAAAAAGCAGAAACTGATTGTCTTTTTCTACTTCAAAAAGTCTCCCAAGTTTGTCCTCAACTAAAGAAGTACTAAAGCATCATTGCATTAGTGCCTGTTCTGTGAAAAATAATTGCTGAGGTGTGGATTCCAGTCTGTTTGTTTTTCCCTTTATTTGGGCAACTTGTAAAGAATTGGGTAACTGTCAGTTGTTTGAGATGCTGTACACGATGATTTTGTTTACTACAAACTAGAATTGTATTGGCAGTCGTAAATGTGACAACAAAAACTATAAAACGTACGTTTTTCTATTGGTAAATATGAAACTTATCAATTTTTATTACACATTTCAAGGTCACAATATAGATTTGACTCTGTTTCAAATGTATTTTTGTATTTCTTCCATGAATGAAGATGAAGAAGTGACATGTTGAAGAATTAGGAAAATCCATCTCAAATTCAAACCGCATATCCAGACAAACCGCATATCCAGACACGAACTAGCAATAACTTTTATAACAAAGTACAAAATAAAATGGTACAAAATGGAGAAAAAAATTTCGAATCCACTTTTGCAAAACTTGGCAATAACCTTTGAGTTACTTTACACAATTTACGTCACTTCCAGGCGAGTTTTCGCAGTTCTAGCATTCCAATGCGACACAATATGCTATAAAACGATGGGGAAATTTCTGAATATATTTAAAAAACAAGAAAGACTTTTTGACCCCAAACATTAGAAGTGTGGAAACTACAACTTTTTTTACTTTTTCTAATTCATTTTAATTAGAAAATTTTATTGGGGCAGAAAAAATTCACGAAGATATTGTATTTAACATTTTATGAAGCTTTGAAGTTAAGTTTTTTGAATTCACTCTTAAAAAACTTGGCAGTGACCTTTAAACCATTTCCCGACGTTTGTGCTAGTTTTAAGCCAATTTTTCTAGCTCTATTCATGCCAATGTGTCATGTTATATAATAAAAAGGGCAGCAAATTTCTAATATTTAAAAAACGAAACTTTTGAACTCAAAAATTAAATGCACGAAATGTTTTCACTGCTTCTAATACATTTCAATCGGAAAATTTTGTTGGGCCAGAAAGGATTCAATCCTCTTTTAAAAACTTTGAATTACTTTTGAATTATTTTACGACAGTTTCGCCCGATTTACATGTTTTCCCAGTTCTATATGGAATACATTACTTCCAGAAAGGTCAATCAAGGGGGATATTCATCACCGATGAATACCTTACGAATTCAGCCATAATTAAATTAAGCTTATAATTATAAAATTGAGGCAATTTTGTCATAAATCCTAGTTTAGTATTCATATCGCCATTTTATTGATAGTACTTCGAAAGAGAATGTATTAAAAGATTCGTAAGATATCCATCAATGATGAAATATGACCGAAAGATAATTTTGGGCAACTGCCCCATCCCCTTGGTAACACATATGATTACATTAACTACATTTCCCACTACAACAATTTTCTCTCCTTTTTCTGGATTCTCTTATTCAATATCTCTAGGTTAATATTCGAGTCTAATTTTGACCCTGTTGAAGTTCGTGCTATAGCTATGTCCGTAAAAAATCCCCATCTGGACAAGATCTTTAACATAATAATATTCTTTTCGGTGGAAAATAATGTTAAACTTTTTGCAATATCGTAATTTTATGAACATGTAATGCAAAGTTCAAGAAAACAAAATTAAACTAAAAATTCACCCCGAAATAAAGAAAAAATTAGCAAAAATAAAATAAAGATTAAGTTAATACCACAATGTTCACACTAATTAATTTAAAAAGTTTTATGTGATCAAACATTTGATAAACCGCATGTGCCCTCAAAAAGAATCGGTGAAAGATATTTCAACGTCCACGACATACACCTGTCCATATCGCAATAAATTTAATTTGAATGGTGCGATTTTCCTATTTATGTGTCCCTAGAACATAATATTTTTTTTAAATATTGCGTCCTGGTCAAAACTTAAATTGTTCACCAATGATGATGCACTTTTCTTCTAGGTGGTCCTCGATACTCAATAGTATTATTTTTGCAAGAGAGAATATGAAGCTTATTATTAAATTAAATATTAATTTGGCGAAATAAAATACCAAATCACCTACCTACTAAATATTTCATACGCTTCAGCAGCAGGCCACCTTCTTCTTGTTTTCAAAAATTTCGCAAGCAAGGCGCAATAAATTTGGCAGACAGCAGTTAGTGAGGCAGAAACGAAAAATCTATTAAAATGGACAGATACATATGTTTTTCTGCGGAAGATATTAGAACGTCCACGACATTATAGCCCAAACCTCGTTGGTGTACTGAGATGGCCAAATTTTTTAAATTCGCTTCCCTGCTTCTTTTCGACTCTTCTACATTTTTTGTATTTTTTTCATCTTAACCCCTTATTGAAGTTTCCTTTGTAATTTTAATATTTTATATTAAACACCACGATTTTAGAACAGTCCAAAAATTGTGAAACAACGTAGTGGAATTTATATTTTAGAAAAGTATGAAGTAGAAAATTATGCAACTATGCTAATACGTTGCACATCTTTGTATCTTTCTCGATTACAGACGGTAAATTAATGCTGATTTGCCATCAGCATACCATTCTTATCCTTAAATATGCTTTCCTCAAGATGGAACAATATATCCAGCCACTTCACATGCTCTGTAAATAATAAACCAAGTGTTTTAAAAATAAATTTTATTTTATTTGTATAATAATAATAATAATTTTATGTATAAAGTAGAAATAATAAGTAGAAAAAAATAACATCGAGAAATACAAAATAATAGTAGTATATTATTTTAAGGCACCAGAAGTGATATGCCGAAACTATGTACATACATTTAATCACTAAATTATTTTAAAAAACAAATCACTTGGTATTTCGTTACATAGTGTAATGACCAGCCCACGTGTCGCCATTTGCACCTCCATTGACGTTGTACGAACCATTTGTCGAGTTGCCAAAACGGAAGATCTTTGGGGTAAGTACTGGTACGGTGGAAGATACTGATGATGTGCGTTGTTGGAGTAGTAACCATTTCCAGGTGGAGTCAAAGATAAAGTTGGTTGGTAACCATACACCGGGTTATTTGAAGGCGAAGGAAATTTTTCCGTTTTGATTAAGTTGGGTTGCAAGTCATGGTAACGAAATGATAAAGCGTTTTCGTCGAACATTTCGGGTCCGTGTCCCGAATGAGTCCCACATAATACTTTGGCTTTGTTATTATTATTGCTTTCTTCATTTTCGGATTCTCGTTTAGTGTAGCTTTCTTCTTGGTGGAATGATGAGGGTTGATAACCTTGAACGTTATCGGATGTCAAATACTGATCGAAATCGTGACGATTTAAACAGTCTTCGGATATGTAACTGTTGTCCAATTCTGGTAAACGATTGAAATCTATATTGCTGGTCGATTGGTCCCCGCAATGACGCAAGGGGTGCATAATTGGTGGACTTTGAGGTGATGAACACGTTGACGGTGAGGTAGAGTTATGACTTCGTGGACTACACGGCGAATCTTCCAGTTTTAAGCTACGGCTAAACGTGACGTTTTGGCCATGAGGAACTTGATGATTAGAATCGCCTTGTTTTGTTTTCGTCGTCTTGGTTGATACTTGTAATCTGGATGTTCCCGTTTGTGAATCACTCTTAATCTCTCTGCCTCTTCGACAAAGGGTTTCTTTTCTGCTTCGCCAAGTAATCTGCAAAAAAAAGAAACGAAAGTTATTAAATTTAATTTTGAGTTTGAAAATAAGACCGAGGTTAGAGTGGAAGTTACGAAAACAAAATGAATGTGTAAGATTGCGCACATAATAATTTTGGCAGGAAGTTGATGGTTTACCCTCAACACGTGTATTGTGTCATAAAACTTTACTTTTCCACACAAATTGTAAATTTGCTTATCTCCCCCTACAAGAACCCTATTTTTATCAATTTCTCCCTTTTGTTGCCTTTTTCTGATAATAAATTATACATTTACTTTCAAGATTTGTATTTCTTTATCTGGTAATTTTTCGTTTCCTCTTTATACACCTGGTTAAACTTCTTATATTTTTTGTAGTAGTAACCCTTCGAATGTAGAATAATTGTTTATTTTATGCCAAGTTTGAAAATTTTGGTTGCGAGGTAAGAAACCTTTCCAATTGTTCCAACATGTATCCACTTTGTTTCACGAACACATGTTTGAAATTAATATTGAAGAGCGATATTTGGCAATAGCACAAATATTTAATTTGAGTTTGTTTTGACGTGCAGCACGATAATTGACCGTAAGCTTATAATAGTCATGGTTTCTAATGATCGAGTAAAGACTATCAGCGCCAATAATCAGTCAAATTAATATAAACGCCACATTAACCAGCGTCGACGATGACTTTGGCGGCGTCCCCTGGTGAGTTACTGCTTACATTGCAAATACTTTGAGACATAATTTCGGTCTTGCATCTCATTCCAAGATAAATTCTTTGGTGTACCCTACGGGTCACGAGAATTGAAAATCATCCAATTGTTGGCCCATTTAGTTCCGTTGCAGAAACTTAAAGAAATGGAAGCTTCCTGAATTGTTCGCCGAATCTTTAAGATTAATGTGGACATATCTAATTATACGGGCAATATTTTACAATTTTTGTTTACAAACCTAACATGGATAAGACTTTTTTTGATAATTTTAATCTTTATGAAGCCGGCAGCTGTTCAGGAAATAAGTCATCAGCAAAATGCACAAAATTAAATGCAAAATTTAACTTGAAAATCTTCATTAGTAAGCATTTTAATTACTTTTTAAAACGCCAAGAGATTAAAAAATTAAGAAAAAAATACCCGAGCTCTTCGTGGAATTTTTTTCTAATTAATTTTATTAAAAATTTAATTTCTTCATATTATCAAGATCGTTTAACTACAGAAGCTTGCAATCCAATGAAATCCTTCACAGTTTCACTTGCATTTGATTTGTAGCATTTTAATTTTTTATCGTCGATTGTATGCATAAATAAAAAATTTTTAAGTCATCTAATGACAAATTTGAAGAATTTAACTATAATTGGCCACGTTTGGGTTGAAACCTTAAAAATATTTTCGGTATCATCAAAAATGTGACTTTTGATATCACCAAGACGTTTTTTTAAATTGCAATTAATTTGATAAAAACTAATGCAGCGTCAACACAATTTTATAAAAAACCTGACAAATTATAAATATTATAAATATTTCAAAGCTATGTAGCGATTAAAAATTAAAAGTCGGATATTTACAAAATATTTGTTAAGTTTTTATTATAATATCCGGCGTTGCAATAAATGTATCAAAAAAACAATTTCAATTTCAGTTGGTAGTTTTATTTTAATAACATTATAAAGAATTGCCATTGGTTATAAATTTAAATATTTAAGATAAGCAAACTTATGATAAAATTGTGTCACAACATATTCAAAAAAATTTACTGAAATTATAAAAATGCGTGGAGGCGGTCAACCCAAATTTGAACTAGTTCCTGTATTGAAAAGTGGGATTGGGACGTTTGGACGCCGCCATTTCGACGTGAAGACATTTCCATGCAAGAATATTTCGACCCAAAGATCAAAATTAAAAAATTAGATAATTTTGTGATCGATTCCTCGTCTCATTTCCAGAAGTATTTTTGATTTTGATTATAAATTCGAGTATGATATGTTCGTGAGATGAATTTTAAATTAGTTTATCTATGATCTTCCTTTTCGTATATTTTATAATAATCACTCATAATTTGTTTAGGAAATGTTTAATTACGCCAACGGAATCGTCGCCACAAAAATATACGATTTTTTAATTTTGGTTTTCGTACCGAAACATCCTCGCATAGATAGGTTCTGGCGATGAAATTTCCCGGCGTCGGAACGTCTCCGCCTCGAAATGTTCTAAACTGCAAATTAGTAACTAAACAACATTTGAAGTTCGGTATTGGGTTAAAATTTGGAGTTAAATTAAAAATCCAGAGATATACAAATTGTTGCACTTTATCTTTCTTAAATACAGCAAGCCTGTTTTTAAGCGGTTTTATATGAGGAATTGTTTATGAGAGAATTTTTTATTATTTTTGTGCGATATATCATAAAATACCATCCATAGTATGAATAAAAAATAAAATATTTTTGAAGGAATTGCCCGGTTCCTATTTCCCGCACAAAAACAGGTTTGATTGTACTCTTTTCTTTGTTCAATTTCAGAAACAATTCTTGACCATTGCAAAATGATATCAAGCAGGTTAGTAATTATAAAATTTTGTAGAAAGTCAAAAAATTGGTTCATTTACATCTCGAATTTTTTTTCATTTTTAAAGTTCAATTAACAGCTCAGGTCCATCTGATAAGAATAGTAAATTTGAAATATCATCTATATCATAGAGCACGGGGGGGGGCAGAAGTTTTGAAGCAAAAGCCCTAGTTACCCACGAGTCATCAAATCAACCAAAAATTTTCATCAATCTCTTCAATTTTGCTCAAAATTGGTATAATATTAGGTTTGTTCGTTGGACTTCCCCCGAACTGTTCTAATTACGTCAGACTGACAGCTGTTCAGAGCAAGATATCCGACAAATACTTTTGAAACAACTTGTCGTTGATGTAAATAACCTAATCTCAGAATATTGTGCAAATAAGTTGTCATTGCATTGTTAAATATGAATAATTTAAGCTACACTATTTGAATTGCAATGTCTTATACCTTAAATTATTCATATTAGACACCACAATGACAACTTATTTTTAAAATATTTTGAGGTTAAGTTACTTACATGAACAGCAAGTTGTTCCAAAAGTGTTCGTCAGATGTTGTTCTGTCAGTGTGACGTAATCACAAACTGTTTACAGCAGTTCAGAACACATTCAACGAACAAACCTATTGGTAAGTTATACCAAACAAGCAAACCCGTATTTTTTTTGGTTTACTTCTAAGTGACCCGTTCACGTTCTAGTTAAAAAAAAAGATTAAAAAAATCGCTTTTAGAGCTTTGCTAAATTATTCCCACTGGCTGAACCGTTTTTCAAATTAGAAAGTAGGGAAGAGTTAACTAACCCCGACTCAAAAGTACGCTTTTCCCTATAAAAATAGGTGCATCAAATGAAAGAGCACAAAAATAGAAGACTTTCAAAGTGAGGATGAATTTGGTGGGTTCTATATTAAGCCCATAATTTACATTTTAAGTTCACTAAATTCACATAAGAAACACACAAAGAGAATTATTGCGTAATATTACGTCATCCATTAATACATTCTGTTTGTGTGGTGCTTCAGTCGTCACACAATCGGCGAAGAGTCACTCCTCGCATCTGTCGCGTTAAGGATCCAAAATTTTGAGTTTTTTCGCGCCCTGGGATATATTTAGTAAGTTTAACCTCTTCTAAGACCCCGTAACTTACAGCTTCATTTTCTAGGTTACAGTTGTCTCCGATATATTTTTAATGGGCTTTACTAATGGTCTCTCGAACCTGCCGGCGTGATTTGGAAAATTTTGAGTTGGATCGCGCTTAGGGATATTTTTAAAAATTGTAGCGAAGCCTTAAAGCTTCATCCCTTTCTTCGTAAAATTCTTATTTACAATAATTGCTTTTAGCACTAAATATTTATTTCACAGTTTCAAAAGAGCCAATGACAAAATTGCGTTCCAAATTAATTTTTAAATGTGTTTTTTTCCAAAATTTGCAAATTTTTATGCGTAATCTTTCATAATTAAAAAATACTGAACATTACAATCCGCGTTAATTAACGAAAGTACCTTATCGATGAGTTTTCTGGGTAAATAACTGAAGCCAAAAATAACGACTCCGTTCAAATTTTGACTTTGTTTGGCCCTCCCGGAAAAAAGCTATAATTTTAAATTTTAAAAAAATATTTATTATGGTCTTCAGTATAGTATTGCCACATGCATACCAAATTTCAGAGTGGAGACGCTTTTGGTTTAGAAGCGACATAAAAAGGAATGATCGTGGTCATGCAAATACAGTAAAACCTGTTTTTATGCGGTTTTTATAAGTGGAATTGCTTACGTGCGATTTTTTTTGTGCGATATACATTATTAATATAATAAAAATCTATCGAATGCATAATATGAATAAAAAACGAAATATTTTTAATGGATTCCCTTTATGCGGGACCTATTTCCAGCACAAGAACAGGTTTGAGGGTATAGTGCCAATATAGTGATGTGAACATTTTGCAATATTGAGGCAATGTAGTTTAACAATATTGAAGCAATATTGATTTCTAATCAAATACATTTTGCAATATTGTGGCAATGCAGCAAAACAATATTGGTGCAATATTGATTTTTAATATAGTGCCAATATAGTTATGTGAACATTTTGCAATATTGTGGCAATGTAGTGCCACAATAGTAGATTAAATGCATAGTACGAATAAAAATGAAATATTTTTTAGGATTCCTTTTACGCAGTCTCTATCCCCAGCACAAAAACAGGTATCAGTGTAAGCAAATATTTACATATTTATTAATTTTTTTACATATTTACTCTTTGATAATTGAAGGTTTATGCATATAATAATAATGAAAAATTAACATATAGTACTTTTTATGTATTAGTTGAGCCACAATAAAACTCTTGAAGAGCCGCATGCGGCTTGCAAGCCACAGTTTGGCAGCCCCCGTCATACACTATCAAAAGTTTTGTAAAAAAGTAAGCAGAAAAATATTTGATAATTTATAATAAATTCATTTAAATCATAAAAATTGTGTCGACTATTAAATAATAAACAATATTGTACCAAAATTGGCTGTAGATTAGCTGATAGCCAATATCAGCTCAATATAGCGCCAAGATTGTGTGCCATATAAGATAACTTTATACTCTGTATGTAAATATGAACAATAAATGTTTATTAACTTGTGAAAATATGTTTTAAATATTAAATTAACAAATATTACAAAGTTATAATAAAATTTTAATCTGAAGAGTAGCCTATGGCACGAAATATAAATGTACATCTACATAATGGACTAAATAAGTAACTGTTGGAAAAAATTCCCCAATTGTGAAATTTAATTAAAATTTGATTATAAATACGAACATATAAATGCTCACTTTACGCGAATAAACATTAATTAGAATCTCGTGAATCTATTCACGCGCGTACCCAATTTTCCCGAGAATTTTTCTTTTTTAGGGAGTAAGTTCTGAGCTTAGGAGTTGTTTTTAATTTTATTAATTACATTGAAAATATTTTTCTCAATTATTTTGCGACGAAAAAATAACAAAATAAAAGTTTTCCTCAGAACCCTTCAGCACTTGCGCCTTAATTCGTATTGTCATATTTATGATATAAACTTAAAAAAAATAATTATTATTAAGTGCAAGTATAAAATTGTGCATGTAGTAAATTAGGGGGTAAATGATGTTCTTAAAGAAATTGTTTTATTTTCCTATCGTTCGCTATCTTTTTAGTTAACTTCTAGTGCCGTCCGTCCCCGGCAGTAAAACTAATTATTTTACGTTTGAAGAAAAAATCACATTGGATCGAATCAATCTAGATCGCGAT
Organism: Lycocerus yunnanus; assembly: GCA_036346125.1. Classification (NCBI taxonomy): domain Eukaryota; kingdom Metazoa; phylum Arthropoda; class Insecta; order Coleoptera; family Cantharidae; genus Lycocerus; species Lycocerus yunnanus. The sequence goes on along the minus strand of JARFIX010000011.1, from coordinate 2,101,406 downwards.
ATATACATAGGATCCTGTAAGGATCTTTCCAAAATTTGCAATCAATCTGTAAGCAAAAATCTGGTAATAAAATAAGATTTATTTTCAAGAATTCAAGCGGACATAATCGCAAAATACACGACTCTTTGTGATTTTGAGAAAATTTTGGAATACTCAAAAAATACCAAAAATTTAAAAAAACGAACTCTCGTGATATTAGAAAATTATAATTGGAAGGAAGTGATTATATGTAAAGTTAATCATTTTTATCCGTTTCCGATAATCATTCAAATTTCTAATTATAAAATTTTAAAATGCCATACAAAATATAAATAATATAAATGAGCACTATCGGCTTAGGGGTCAATGATAGGTCCTATTCTTAACAAATGCGGTCTTGCGGTCAACGATCGACTCGGGTTGACTTTATGATTTTTATTTACCATCCTATCATTTACAATTTCCGTCGCTTATTACTTAGTTATAATTTTTAGATAACTTTCATTCATAAAAAATATCAATAGCGATCAAATAAATTCATAAACGTAAATCGGGTGTTTGATGGTTTGTGTCATTTTAATTAACTCCTGTTTTTGTTTAAACAATTATCCCATCACACGTTTTTATATCTGGAGCACTTGTACTTCACACTACATTCAACATGCTATTACGAAAATTTGCCCCGTTTTTGTGCTCCTTCTTCAGTAGCGTACTTTGAATATCTGAACCCATCCGAAATATCACCTCCAATCGTTCCAATTCTTCCATCATATTTCACGTCAATTTGAAACCACCGGAACGTTTCTTCCAAAATCCGAAATTTTATCGAAAAATTCTACCCCCTAAGAAAGACCTTTCTCCAGCAGTGTAATATGGTGGTTACGCCGCTGTGTCACTTTATGGTTTTAGTGAAATAGTTTTGACAATTTAATGTAGTGATAACGGCTTGCTTCATTTATCACTGATAAATAAACGACAGTAGCTAAGTGGGTACGACTTTTTTGCTCGGTACTACAACATACACTTTTAAAAAGTCGGTTCAAAAACCTGTGTGTATTTTTAACAAAAATGTGATTCGAATTACTATTATTTTTAGTCATGAGATTACACAAATTTGTTGGTTACTCTATAAAATAAATTCCAATTTTTATCTTTTATTTACTCTACAAAATAATGTGGCAAATTATTCAATGAGCTGACAGATTGAGAATAGCCCACGTGCTATACAAAGCAAAATGAAGAAAAGATTCCGTCTCGTAAGTAACAAAGGTGAGAAAAAAACATAATTAGAAGATGTTCATCGATGTTGCTCTCGGATGTTTCTGCGGGGTCACCAATGTTCCTCGATCTAGAGGTACATACATTTTTACACCGTGACGTTTTCCATATTTGGACAACGTCTAATAGTATATTCGTAGACCGTATCTGAGTCATCTATGCTAAACAAATTTTGTCAGTTAATTGCTTGCCTAAACAGATAAACAAAATACTTTATAAATAAGTATTTTCAATCCATCAAGCAAGTTAAGTATGTGCTGGTTACGATTCAAGTGAATTCAAGCAAAACGGTTCGAAATAATTTCACCGATGAACATTAATAGATAGTATTCCATGAGCCATGATTATTATTTGTCACAACATGATTCCAATAGTTCGTCCGTACAGATTCTTATGATGTCATCAGATAAACAAGCGAAAAAGAACTAATAACGAGTTTGCCAATTAAAAATTAAGATAGGTGTTTATGTAGATAATTGCGTAGAATAAGATGTTATCGAAAAATTGTTATTCTAAAAAATTTGACTCACCTCCAAAGTTTTCCAAGAGTCTTGGATAACTCGGCGTTATGAAGTTGTGGATATTGATCAGCCAATTTCCTCCTGGCAGCTTGGGCCCAAACCATAAATGCGTTCATTGGTCTTTTAACATGTAATTTTCTCTTATCGGAAGATGCTCTGAAATAAATAAAAGGTTTTGCTTTACAATAAAATTAAAAAATCAAGTCGACTAGGTAGATACCATAATTAATTTTTAAAATGGTTATGTTAAGAGACCTAATTCTGACAAGGCGTCACATTTGACACTTCCATAATGAAAAATTTGATACATTCGTCAAAAAAGTCAGTGAGGCAAATAGAAGGAGTTCAAGTTTCGAACACACTTCCTTTAAATATTTTTAATAAGTGTGCTTTTGCCAAGGAATTTTTGTTGAAGGTTTTTAAGAAAAACTGCAAATATTAGAATACATTTACTCATTAAACTTACTAATAAGTTAGTTCAACGTGTTATGGTTAAAGCACTCAATAGTTATTCATAATTATTTGCCACAAATAATTTGCTTCGCAACCAAAAACGCACACCAATTATGGCACATGTAAAAATTTAGAAACACTAAGAGAGCCGCCAATTAAGAGTAATTAGTAGGTATATCTTAATTAACATATTTTAGGAACACTTTAACTAGAAACTTTCACACCACTTTGTAAAAGATAATTTCAATTATTATTAAATTTTAATCAGCCTAAGTAAATTTATTGTTTGTCGAAGTTGCTTAAGTGTTAAGATTCAAAATTTTCAGGTGGTCGCAAATGGGATCGTACATGGAAGCGAGAATTCTGAAATTTAAATTTTTTCCTTGGTTCTTGGCCCCTTTTTAAATTTTCCCTGATTGAAACCGTGAATTTTTAATCAAATCTTTAACATCCCAGAAAGATAAGGACAAGAAAAAGGTGGGATAATTAATTAAAAGTTTCATCGTTATTGTATGGAATTACTTTTTATCGTAATTATTTAATAATTGTTTTTATTGCGTTGCTATCCAGCACACCTCCAAGGCTCAATATTATCAAAAATATTAAAATAACACCTGATAAACTATTTTCTTTGTTTTTACCGATACCGCCGAAAGAATAAACAGTAACTTCACGTAAAATCGCTTAAAAGTGAAGAATTTATCAACATAATTTAAAACATATGAGTTATCATTTAATGGCTATAACTTATCCACAGAGCATGAACCATTAAATAATGCAATCCGGTCTTTGAATTGAACAGAATTTGTAAATAAGGAAAAAATAAATATCGAATACAGAAAAATTTGTATAATGTAAACCTAAAATATTTGAAATTATATATTTTTTATTATTTGAGGGGGGGGTGCCAAAACGGCGCTCACTCACGCGGCCACCCTGCTCACAGAGCCAATAAAACAAATTAAAAATTCAAATCATGTATTTTAACTTCTAATATTAAATTTAATTAAAAACAGAAAAATATTAGTTTTGAGATATTCAAACAACAATTACGCACGAATTACAGGATTCTTTTCCTTAAGAAACACGAACATTCGTCAAATACATTTTAAGCACTTGGTTTTTCAATTGCAAGCCAATTTTCATATTATTATTAAATATTGACTTGGAGAAATAATTTTATACTCTTGGAGAATAAATAACTATTACGTTAAATTTTTTTTTTCAATTTTATTTCACGTTCAGATAAGTTGTCTAACAAATACCTAATTTGGAAATTTAAACTGAGACGAAAAAATGGGTTCTAAGAAGCTTGTAATTTTCTATAGCAAGAAGGTGATGACTAGAAAAATTGAATTGGCGGTCAAAAATATTGAGAAAATAATAAAAAAAATTTTTAAATAAAAGATGGGAAGCAATTTAATTTAAGATGAAAGTTACAGAAAGTGAATTGAAAAAATTTTTTAAATACGACAGTAAATTGCAGTTTGTAAATTTAATTACAACACATCTGGGGCAAACCTAGCAAGCTGCTTCAGATGTAAAATAAGTAATGCTCACAGTATTAGCAGTGGCTTCGGATATCGCCGATGCTGCTGTTAGAATTAAACAGGACTTGTCCGAAATTCAAGTTAAAGAAGATGAAAAAGAAGAAATTTAATTATTGTAAGGTTTGTTTTCTACTGAAAAAAAAGTAAAATCGTTAATTTAATTTTTGGAATTGTGTGTAGTTGTACACACAATGAAGTTATTGTTTTGTATTAGTAAAACAGTGAAGTTAATTAAAAAGATGGTGTGAAAACAAAACAAAATTCAAACTTTGTCAAGTTAAAATTTGAAATGACCCAACAACCAAATTTCTAAAAGCAAGCAGTTCCATAACAATCATCAATTCGTGCGGACGCAACGAGCGTTGATTTTCGAAAGTTAGTTTTAAAGTGGAGATTAAGATTATAAAATGAATTAATTTGAATAGCTAAAGAAAATTGGATAGTGTTAAAAATTTAATTAGTTAAACTTAGATAAGAATTTATAATGGGCTGCAGTGATGGCGATTTATTGAAAATTTGGCAAACTAAATAAAGAAATTTTAAAATTAAACTAAAACGTTCAAGTTAACGTGGAGGATAAATAGGAAAAATTGAATGAAAACGAGAATTTTCCAAAGTGGAAAAAGAACTCCAAAACAATAAAAAATGAAAAACGAACATCTGTTCAGCAAATCACACGCTAAAATTTTAAACACTGATTTAAAAAAATGTTTAACAAAAATTTAAAAAGTGGTCATTCCAAATTTAAACAATAATTATACCTTGCAGTACTTTTTGGGGTAGTTTTTAGTTTAAAAATTTTAAATAGGAAATCCAAAGTTTTCGGTCTGCTTCTGAAGACAATTCACATTACATCTTGGATTCTCTAACGATTGGATTAAATACATTTTTTAATGAAAAAGTAAACTAAGTATACATTTAAACTTGTTTATGTGCTGGGATAGGGACCGCATAAAAGGAATCCTTTAAAAAATTTCACTTTTTATTCATACTATGCATTTGATGGAATTTTTTGACATATCGTACAAAAAAAATCCCACATAAACAATTTCTGCACAAATACATAAAATACCGCATAAAAACAGGTTTGAAATTGAAACCTAAACCGAAACCTACTTGCGGCCAACATACGTACCGACAATAAAATGACCCGCTCCACAACCAATCATAATTTAAAATCGATTATTTCAATAATTAGGGGTCCTCCATAAAGGACGTCTTAGCCTGGAGAGGGGGATCACAAAATGTGAAAGGGGAGAGAGGGGTTAGCCAAATGTGACGTCCGCATAAAAATTTCATTTTTGGGATTTGTAAAAAAATTGTGTTTTTTCCGAGAGGTTAACCGCTGGTGAAGTTTTTTGTACACATCTCATGAAGTACATGAAGTACTTCACGTGGAACATCCTCCAGTGCCTCTGCAACGGAAGATCTTCTATTTACTTCTGATAAAATAAACTACTCGATCCGGAGGGTCTGAAGCGTGGAACACCTCCAGTGCCTCTGCAACGGAGATCTTCAGTTTACTTCTGATAAAATAAACTATTCAATCCGGGGTCTGGGGTGTGAACACCCTCCAGTGCACAAATTTGGAATGAAGAACATTTTAGAACATGCAAAACTCCCAGACAGAGTAGTTTACTTTTTACCAGAAGTAAACTGAAGATCTACCGTTGAAGAGGCACTGAGAGTGTTCCACACCCCCAGACCCCTGGTTTAAATAATTTTAAAAAGTGCACAAATTTTGGAATGAAAACATTGCAGAACATGCAGAACCCCAGACCAAGTAGTTTACTTTCTATCAGAAGTAAACCGAAGATCTCCGTTGCAGAGGCACTGGAGGTGTTCCACACCCCAGACTCCCGGTTTAGATAATTTATTATTATTAAAAGTGAATTAAATATTTAAACATATCTCAAGTTTATTAAAATTAGCTATGGTCAAGTAAATGTGTTTAATTCTTAATTTGACAATTAATTATAAATTCCGTACCCCTTGGGAGGCAGATCTCTGCAACAAAATAAAAATAAACTACTTAATCCGGGGTCTCAGGGTCTGGAACACCTTCCAGTGCCTCTGCAACGGAAATTTTCAGTTTACTAATGATAAAAAATAAACTATTTGATCCGGGGGTGTGGACCCTCCATAGCTCAAATTTTGGAATCCCGTGAATTACTGCTGAATTATATGAAGTACGAAGAAGTATGCAGAATTATCATGAATTACGTTAAGTGTGAATTTAATTGTACACGATTTCCTCTAGCGGTTGACCCCTCGGTTTTTTCTTATACTAATTTTATAATATGATAATAAATGATGGGGGTCCTTGATTTGTGATCATTGGGCGTTTCTAAGAGAGGGAGATAAAATATTGCGACCAACTGTGACAAAAGGCTGAGGGAGGGGTAAAAATTTGGAAAAATTGACGGCCCCTTAATTGATTTTTCACGTTCATCTTCACTTTAATCAACTTATTTTAATGTTATCGAACTAACTGCATTAAATTTTTTTTTTATATTTTCGAAAACCACCGGTATTCTTAAAATTTTTGGAATGTTAGAAAAAAGCAACTATAGTTTCTTTCGGTTAAGATAAATTTAAATTTTCGAACTTCCAAATGATTTTCCGACTTACAATAATTGTTTAATCATAATTTTATATTCTTTTTCATAATTTTGCGTAAACAAAGAAATTCTAAATGCGCAAAGACTGGTTGAGTTTATCAAATTATTATCGTATGTATATGTTTACAATAAATTTTATTTAATATAATAAAATTAAACAAATTATTAAGTTAATCTAAGTTTTCCACGCCATTTTATAAAATTTTAAGTGTTTTCTATTTGCTGACACCCAAGTTGAGATTTTCTTGTTATTCAGAATTTTCAAAAATTTCTTGCTACAACTGTAAAGGGCCGGCTCCTGGGGCAAGTAGAGCTAACAGCTGCACCTTCCAAAAATTTCAGAGAGCAGCAAAATCAACAATCTCATTAAAAATATATAAATTAAACAATATTAATTCAAACCTAACGCATTAAATAATACAAATTAATATTATTTATAATATGTTGAATAAAATATTTCAAAAATTACAACTTTAATGAAATTTGAAAATTTTTCAACTTACATTTTAGTCTAGGACTAAAATTTTTAATGGATTTTCCTTCATTTAGGGATAGTTTAGCTGACGAGTTCTTGAAAAGACGAAATCATTTATGCGCAACGGGGTCTTAGACTAAAATGTAAGTTGGAAAATAAATAAAAAACGGTAAATTTTAAGGGAGAAACAAAACAGTTTATTAAATTTTTTAGAGCAATTTATTTTCAATTCGCCTCCTAAACCCACCTCCCTTCAAGATTTAATTTTTTAAATTATTTTTGCAATTAATTATGTTATCTAAAATTAAGCGCATCCTTAAGTTATTAGATTTTTAGTCCAATTTATTTTCGGTTTACTCCCTAGAACCCACTCTCTTTCGAGATTTACACTTTTAACTATTTTTGCAACTCAAATTAATCTCAAATCCAAATTTTTAAATATCTGATGCAATATATTTTTAATTTCACCCCTTTTAACGTTTAATTTTTTTAACAACTATTTTTGCAATCGACGGTGACCAAAATGGAACATATTCCCGAAGTTCTAAATTTTTTAATAAACTATTTATGTTTCACCCTTAAAACTCAGATTTTTGTCTACTTTTTGAGAATTCTGGCTCGACATACACTGCAACCATGTGGTAAATTTTGCATTTTTCACCTTACCAATGCCTATGGTGTACCGAAGGGTATAAAGCATTTTTACTACACAACAGCTAGAAAGAAGAATTTAGAAGAACTTACCGAAAACTATTTTGTAAAAAAGCAATCGATCAAATAGAAACCTTTTGGAATGGTAATCCTTTTTAGCGTTTTATTCTCTTCAGGTTAGAGATTTGTTTTGAAATAAATGCAAACTATCGAAATATACATTATCATTTATTTTAATGTAATAAAAAAATGCAAACCGTATTATAAACAATATAAATTGGTCAATAAAAAATATAATGACTAATAACAATTATTTTTATTAGTTTAGCGGTTTAACCCATACAGCTAATGGTGTTTACCAAGATTTGCTTACCAAATATTGATGGACTATTAACTAAAATGTTAAAATAAATTAATTTTAATTGTAACTTAAATGCCAAATTACAATTAGAAATATTTCAAACAATTAAAAATCAACTAAAGATATTATGAAAAAAGCATGGGAAAAAAGTAAAAAATTAATGGTAATTGGAAAACGATATAGTAATTAACGAGACCGTTAATATTTTTACAATTTTCTTATCCTGAAAAATTACTAAACCATTGGTCCGATTAAATATAGAATAAAAAATTAAAGGTTGGATGCTGGTCGAGTTGGCATGGAATACCCCATCTGCATCACAGATAACTTTATTATAACAAAATGAATTTGGGAATCACCGAACGGAATGCTTTTCTAAATTTCATTTTGTATTACAGTTGCTCTCAAAAAAAGTTACCAGATACAATTCCAATAAATATTGCCTTCTTTTTAAAGAAGTACTTATTTTGAGAATGCAAAATATTGGAAAAATCGTAATGTTAGAATAAAATTCATCCAACACAAATAAGTTACCAGATAGAAACATAATATCGTTAATCGGTGTGGGATGATGCATTTATTGCAATAATAAAAATTCACACGTTGCGTCTCTTGTGTTAGTCATTAAGAGAAGTAATTATTAAAATTTGCATTTCAAGTTATTGTGTAGAAAAATGGAAAGACGTAGAAAGCAAACCGATATTGGCATCAGACAAATAATTTGGAAGGAGATTTATGAAGGAACATCCACACGAGCATTAGTCCGAATGGTCTCGGCTATCTCAACGAATTCAAAAAAGAATTAGCGCGAAAGATTCGAAGAGCATTACGCCGAAAAGGGTATAATGGACGAATAGTACGGAAGAAGCCTTTTATATCTAAAGTGAATCGAAAGAAACGTTTGGCTTTTGCTAAAAAGTACTTGAACGAGAGTGTCAAGTTTTGGGATAATGTCATCTTAAGCGACGAAAGTAATTTCAACATTTTTTGAACAGCGAAAATCCAATACGAAGCACGGTGGTGGTTCTGTGATAGTTTGAGATTGTATGTCCACGAGCAGAATTGGTAATTTAGATTTTATAGAAACTATAATGTACTTGCTTTACATTTCACATTTACACAAAAATTTGGGCCCTTCAGCCCGCAAATTGCAAATTCCGCCCGTGTACTACTCGCAGCAAGATAATGTCTTCTGTACCACGTCCCCAAACAGTTAAAAACACCCCCTCGGTCCCCAGACTTAAACCCCGTCCAACATTTGGGACAAGAACTAGGCCTACGAATGCGTCAGTTTAATCGCTCCAATAAAGAAGAACTAAAAACAAATACTTTGATTACTGTTTTTTTTGTATACGTTGCAGTAATGTTCAGGGAATCTAATTTCCAACATTTTGCATTCTAAAAACAAATATTTTTTTGAAAATAAGGCAATATTTCTTAGATATGTGCCTGGTAACTTTTTTTTGAGAGCAACTGCATATTCCTGAGTAAATCATAATTTTTCTTTCCCATTTAGATAAACGTTTAAAGAAGAATGGTTAACAAAAAAATTTTGAAAACAAGTGGCATAAATTATAAATTACTCAATATAAAACCGATCAGTGAGATCTATCCTTAGATTCTTAAATCCTTTGAAGGACTCAAGACTCGACTGTGAATTAGCTATTAATGTATTATTAAATCGCAGAAGAATTTAAGAAAATATGGTCGCTGTTATAGTACAAAAAAATTATTATAGCTCAGGGCGCTAACGGCCCCTGAGCCGATACTGTAAGGTGCTCATATAGGCACATAAACCATCGGCCGTGCTTTACGTAACTTTCAAATTGAAATTAATAATAATTAGGTTTATTTTTGAAAATTTCTGATAGTGGGAACCGTATGTTTGTATTAAATATTCCTGATATTATAAAATAGGTGCAATTTTATGGTTAAAAAAATATTTCGAAAGAGAGCCTAAACAGGGCCGGCGTCGGTACCAAACGTCCACTTGTTCCGGCAAAATCATCAAACAAATTAGAAAAACTGAATTAAATTTAATAATATTATTACAAATTAATATTTCTTATTATTATTAATATTATTACATACTAGATTTTATTGTGATTGTTACTCAAAATTTTATTTTGAGCTTTGCTTACTTTATCTCTTCAAATAAGTTGGATTTTGCTGCTTAAAGCTACAAAAACAAGTAAATTAAGAACAGAACCACTTTAAAAAGGTTGACACCTCCATCTTTCGAAACAAGAGTTAAAATTGATTATTAATTTTGATAGCTTTCAGATATGGCCCTATTGGGTTTCAAAAAAATTCAAAAAAATCAGGGTTTATAATAATTATTTATTAATATCATAAAATAGAAACTCTTGGTGCGGGCCTGCCTTTATTGGTGAAAGCCGTAATAGCAATGGTACAAGAAATAAATTGAAAAATGTACTTTAATGGTGCCTAAGTGTCTGTTCTGGCGTAAGTACATAATCTTGTCTGATGCGTACTTAAAGTTTGGTTCAAAGGTCCCCAATACCATACATATTTACGAAAAATTACATTTAATGGCTTTTGTAAATTTAATTAATGTCTATTGCTGTAAATTCACAATTAATGTTTAATTATTCTAAAGCGCTGAATAATTACGGATTAAAGTAATAAATAACAACATAAATAATGCGTTTGTCATCATCGTAGTTATTATAAAATTAACATATTTTTAGACAACATTTTAGCGTGCCATTTTTTATAATAATCAATTAAGACAGCACTCTCAAGCGATATAATGCATTTTTTGGGGGGTCACTACATTTTTATTAATTTTAAAACCAAATTGATATTTTTTTTATTTTAACTTTTTAGGTTACCTACTTTAAAATAGAAAACAGATATACTAGAACAAACAGAACTCAAATGAGGGAACTCGGGAATTAAATGACAATTTTAGAACAAATACCATACGTAGCATTTTGCTTGGTTTTATGTGTGCAAAATTCATGGGAGCGGCGGTACTATGGTTGCGGTAAAGTGATATGCAGCGGCATTATAGAAAGATTAAATACTTTGTTGCATTTATCTTATATTTTACAAAATTGTTTTGACTGTCAGAAAGAATACAATGTTTTTATCTTCAGCTATCACTACATTGTATTCGATTAAATATCTTATGTTAGTGCTATTTTTTCTTTTGTTTATTGAAAAAATATTTCACCAAGTGGCAGATGTTGTTTACAATATTCGCCAAGTATTAGGACCCCCTGGAAAAATTTTCAAAATCCATCAGCCAAACCGATAACTTTTATGGATTATTATTTTATGGTCAAAAATATTTTTAATTATTTTATCAAAATATGACACATTGTAGCTATCGCTGTTAGTTGTGAAGATAAATAGTGAAAGATTTTCTTGTAATCCCAATTATCGCAATTAATTATGGTTTTTCGGTTCAATTGAAAAGAAAAATGTTGTGATAATTTTTAACTTCTGCATATTTGATATTTTTTATCCAAATTCATATAATCTGATACACTTCTACTTAGAACACTCAAATTGGGAAAAAAACCAAGTTTTCATTGACCAGAAGGAATATTATTTAAGAACACTATTGGCCGACTGACTATTTTGGGGAACTAATCAAATTTACTACATTATAGTAAATTCAACCCATGCTTTCAAAATTGAAAATTTCGAAATGATAAATCATGTATCATAAGCGTTCCGCGGGTTTTTTTTTGAAAATTCTCAAGATGCACTCGAAAATTGTTTCCCAAGTGCCTTTTTCGGTACCTTACTCATTCACAACATTGCGTAATTAGTTAAATATGTTATGACACCATTTCCTTTGAGAAATCACTTGAAATATAATGTAAATCATTTTAATAAATATTTACTGGATGAAAAATAACAAGTATCCGATTAGAAAATGGTAACTTACTTGGTAGCAACGGGTACAAGAGACCAATCATAATCACTTAAAACTTTGGTAACTGCAGCGTTGATTTCTGTCTTGTCTAACGGAAAGTTTTCTGAACTACCACTTTGTCCTTTCGAGGGTGCAGAAGGTTCACCATGGATGGACGCGACCGCCGCAGCGGCGACCGACGCCGCCGTCGTCGCGTTAAGTGGTACTGTGGACGAACGCACTAAACCACCGGTCGAAGATAGCATCTTCGTCGTAAAATATCAACAATTAATTAATACGAAACAATTTGGTCTTTATGCGCCGAATGTTGGCAAGTCCTCGATTGATAAATTTTTATACACTACTTTTAAATAATTATGAATGAACAGCATAAAAGCACCTGCGATTACAAAATTAGTCAAAAACAGTAAGCGTCTGTTTGAGTTGTATCGCTCTGACACCTCCAACCACAAACACAAATAATGAAAGAGTGCTTTCAGATTCCTGAAGCAATCCCATATACCACGCGCCAGTTTCGAGATAAAGAATAACGTCTTTCTTTCATACACTCAAGTTTATATGTTTATCTTTGTCGTTGGAACTCGTTAGAGTAGTGTGCGTGATGTTGCGGTTTCTCGTATGACAGTGACACATGTTAATGCCAAGAAGTTGAAGATTCTGCCAATGACGAGAAAGCTTTCTATTTATAAGTACGCCTAGAACGTTTTCATTGGTGAGGGTATCCAATATTTTTTATTATTTTACTTTATTAGTTACATTTTAAAAGCAATAACGTTAATATTAATTCTCGTAAGATAGTCCCACTTGCCTTCATCATGGATTTCAACGAGACATTTAATTCCGTTTTCTGATTTTCTCGTTTCATTTTGAAATTTGTTTTCGTGATTTTTTCAACTACCACTGTGGATTTCAATGTTTTGCCTTAAAAATTGGGAGAGAAAATGTTCATAACCGAAGTTTTCAAATACATAGTGCGTTACGTTTTGATCAGTGACTGATGACCAAACAGAAATGTCTTTCTAATCAAGTCAGGAGAATTTTGAAATCTCAGTTCTTATCGATGCAAACTGTTATTTATTTCTTATCTTATAGAAGGAGGTATTTATTATTTAAAATTATGTATTCCAAGTTTTGCTATATGCACATATAGCGCGCATTTTATTGGGCCAAAAGAGCATTCATTCATTAATAATAAATGCAGAACAGTAGATTACAAGAACTAATTACAGGAGTCAAGAAATACATAGTATAATGGCATTACAGCATCAGAATTTTTTCACAAATCTTGTGAAAAGATGCTACAGATATAATATGACACTGTATAATACCTACATGATAATACAATATGAGAAACAGAAATGAGTGCCCACCCCTGTTATACACCTACTTAATCGTGAGACATAATTTTATCTAAAAACGATAATTTATCTTAATTTTCTAAAAGGGTAAATTAATTAATTTTCTCTCTCTTTTATAATGCCCTTTGGATTTTATACATAGTATATTATGTACTTATTTTATTTTGTAGTTACACCTATCAGTATTATATTTACAGGATGTGAAAATGTAATCGCAAGTTCTGATGTAAAAATTATGCACCATTGCAAAGATAATACAAAAATGTACCCAGGACGTACAAAAGAGGTTTTTTTTACTTTTTTGATAAGAGTAACAATACACCGCAAAAAATCTTAATTGCTAAATATCAAAACCTATGCCCAGAAAATTCTATCGCCGTGCAATATTTTAAATTAAATTAATTTACATTTCCATGGAGTGTGAATCTACTAATTCATTTCATTTTGTAAATTGGGATAGCTACCTTATAGCAAATTGCAACCAGGCAGGAGCGGCTCATCACGCCACTGGTTTGGTATAACTAGTAAATTTACACAAAGTAAGGTGGTATTACTTAAATTCTAATTTAAAAAAATACTTACAGTTGATGTAACGCACAATTCTGTAACTATTTTAATAGTTTAAATCTGATTAATTAAAAATGGATATCTTCATTATTATTTTTAATGTCTTTGCAGCTCCGATTCTATGCTATGGATGGGTTACCCCATAGGAGAAGCCCTCTAGCATTTCGGCAAAATTTTAAAATGAAATGATTATGAAATTACGTATTACGAGATCTAAATTGAGTGATTACACGTAATTTCCTAAAAGTACCTATAAAGCTTTTTATTAAAATCACCTGATAGTCACCCTGTCTTACATTAATTAATTATTAATACTGTTCCGCCGCTGTCCGGTCATCTTGTTGGAATTCAATTTGACATTTTTGCTGTTTACTGTTCCACCACGTACCTACTAAATTAATGCATTCAGCTGTAGAACAAGGTGAAATAAGTTTTGAAACTCGAGCACTTATAAAATTATAAAAAAAAACTATTTAGAGAGAAGCAGTGGAGGACATGCTAAACGAAATTGAGGAAGGCAATATTTGTGAAGTAATTGAAAAGAAAATATAGTTGAGGTGATTTTCTTTTCAATTTATAATTCACGTTGACTATGTTTGTCTGTTATGCATTTCTAAAAATTCCAAAATTTAAAAAAAATTGTTTGTTTTAATTAATTTTTTTAATTTCTCCAAATTCAAATTTTGGCGCTGCTATTTGTGATGAAAATTTGAACAATTCGTTAGAAGATTGTATAACTTAAGTGTTACAAAATGTTTAATTATTTTATTACTTGGATAACCCAAAATACAAGAAATCTGGAGAGAGTAAGGTTTTAACAAAATCCCCTAATATATGGTGAATGTGAAATGATAAGAACATCAAAAAAAGAAACTAATACATTGAGCATAATGGTGTCATTATGGAACCAAAGATTTAGCAGTTACTGATTTACGAACGCTGATAAACATAGCTAGGGGGAGGGGGACTTGGAGATGCTACACACCCTTGAATCCAAATTAGCACCCTGAAAATTACAAAATTGAATTTAACGCTAAAAATTAGATGAAAACTCGCTTTTCTGAAACAAACTTTAATTGTGGCTTTTTGGTGACTCTAAAATACTCACCAAACTCTCTCGAGGATAAACGGACTGAGAAGGAAGAAATAAGGAAATGGAACAATTATGGAAGCCAATAATAAAAATAGACAAAATAATTCAAAACTGTAACAGCAGCAATATTTGTTTTAAAATATTTATTCTGATAATTAATTATAACAGCGGATTGAAAAATGTCAAACTTTAATTGCTAATTAATAAAATTTAAAATTATTTAAAAGATACGCTGTATGAGCATTTAAAATTATTGCCTAAGTACTTTGAACAAAAAATTATAAAATTTTCAAAAATAAATTCAAAAAAATGAAAATAAGTTTCATCTTACCTGCACAGCCTTAAAAATAATTTGCAAAAGTTAATATCTATTTTGGTAAAAAGAAGACACGAAAAATTAAATTATAATAACTGTAAACCATGTTTTTGTAAACAGTAATTCATATTTTTATATCAAAATTTCTGTAAATCAAAATTTTTAATGTTGAATTAATAACTATTTTAGAGGAAACAATTTTTTTATTAAAAATAACAATATGACAGTATTAAAACTTCCAACGGTGTCCACAATCATTACAATAGGCAAAAGTAGTCATGGGTTCATCAGCTGAACGTGTTTGCAACTCATTATAAGAACAATTTCTTTTCTTGCATTTTCCGCATTTCAGAATGCTCGTAGTGGTACCCTGGACTGTTGGCATACTCGATTCATCAATAAATTCCTTCCTATATGTTGCTCTTACCCTTTTCTTTGCGTCGCTTGCCATTTCTTCATGGCTTAAAACGGCCAAACAAGCTGGAGATATTCTACCGGATATGAACTTGCGTCGTAAATCCGGATTTTTGGGATCTGACAAATTGTTAAAACGGGATAGCATTTGGTATCTGTATTGGCGTCCAGTATTATTGAATTTGCGAAATACGCACTCTTCCAATTTTTCAACTAACTGTTTAATATTTTTCTCTTCCAAATTTTCATTAACACATAATGCTTCAATAATGTCTTTCCTACATTTGATGCGGAAGTCTGCGTCCATAATGTTCGGCGCTGTTTTAATTTTCTTATCATTCTTCTTTTTCTCTTTGTTCTGTTCTACGTGTTCTTCCTTTTCATTTTTTTCATTAGCCTTTTGTGCATTTTCATCATTACACTTTTGTACACTGTTGCTAGTATTTGCGGTGTTATTTAGATGCTTCCTTCTCATTTTCTCATCTTCCTTTTCATTTCTTTCATCGGCCTTTTGTGCAGTTTCATCATTACACTTTGGTAAATTGTTGCTAGTATTTGTGGTTTCATTTAAATGCTTCCTTCTGATTTTCTCATCTCCTTTTCATTTTTATCATCAGCCTTTTGTGCATTTTCATTATTAGACTTTTGTAATCTGTTGCTAATATTTGCGGTGTCATTTAGATGCTTCCATTTTTTAAGTAAGGTTTTACTGAAAGTTTTGGCTTCTTTATCCTTGCAGGATACTCTAAACCCATTTACTGTCATTGGAATTTGTGTTGAACTCAAAATTTGCAATGGTATATTCATGTCATCTAGCCTTCTCAAAATATCCATTGCTTGTTCTTGGTCTTGGTCCGCATTGGCGGTTAACTTATGAATTTGTTTTTGAAGTTTCAAAGTTTCAGATATAAGCATTTCTTCAGACATTTTGCGGTAGGTATTCTTGCACTTATGCTTCAAGTTTATAATTGTTTATAATTAGTTATATAAAGTTTATAATGCACCCAAAAACATTTGGAAAATAAGAAACAGAAGAAGTTTTTAGGTTAAACTTATCTGTTATATCGCGAAATAAGTCGAGTTTTATGCTGAGAGTACCAACCGTAAAGATTGCTTTGGAACTAAGTACCGCAGCGGTGAGAAACCAAATAAGTAACTTTGGAAAAATTTGGAGATCGGTTTATAGAAGCGGTCTGGAGTGCATAAAATTTTCTCAGATGCATAAAACAACGAAAGATCAAGATCTAATAGCCACCCCTCCGTCAAAGATTACATAAAAAGAGGAAGAGTAGAAGAGAAAAGTGAGGAAGATCCCGAGGTAACAAGAATGTTTCAGAAAAGCAAAAAAACATTCAAATCACCAATCGGAAGTGCTCAAGGTTCGAGCGAGGAGAATAAAACGTGTGAGATGGAAGAATTAAAGGCGATGTTAATAAACCTAACGGGGGGTTTTTAATGAGGGTTTCCGAAATGTGAGAGAAATGGGTGAAAAGCTGGATATGATGGAGTCAAAATGGAGAGATGAATCACAAGCACTGCAACTAGCGATAGAAGAGACACAGGAAAGAACAAGTAATTTGGAAGATAAGATGCTGATGCATGAAAACAAGATAGAAAAATACGAAAAAGAGAAGAAAGCAAACAACATCGTAATAAAGAATATGCCATTAACTGGGGTGCTAACACAGAGAAAAGTAGAAGAATTCTTGAGGGAAGAGCTGAAAGTCCAAGTTGAGGTAACAGATGCCTTTAATATAGGAAAAATACCTGGTAAAGAGGTAATTGTAGCGAAGTTAAAGGATCGAAGGCAGAAAATAAACGTTATGGAAAACAAGAACAAACTGAAGGGGACAAGGACTTATATTGAAGGTGACCTAACCAATTGCGAGAAAGAGATCCAAGATAAGATATGGGACCAGGCTAAACGATACATAAAAGATGGCAAGAAGGTAAGAGTTGGATTCCAAAGACTGTACACAGACGGAAAAAACTATGTATGGGATAAGGAGGCGAATGACTTGAAGCTTAGCGAAACCATGGCACCTCCAGCAAAAAACTGATAGTAACCGAGGGGACAGGTACTGGACTGTCTCGACCAGTGCCTTACATAAACGACGAGGCAGATACACCTAGACCAATGCGACGAAAATGGATACGAGATGGTGTAGACAGAGTAAATGGTGGGGGCGAGAAGCGAGGGAAGAGGTATGGATGAGGGAGGAGATGAGATTGGCGACGTGGAATGTTAGAACCTTGCTGACCTTGTAGACGAGATGATAAGAAAGATTACAGAATGGAAACCAACGAACGAAAAGAGAAGGGACGCCCGAGGTTGAGATGGAGGGACGAGGTAGAGGAGGATATGGCAAAGATGGGCATTGAAAGTTGGAGAGTAAAATGTAACGACAGAAAGGTATGAAAAAGATCGTTGATAAAGCAAAGACACATGGCGCACTGTAGTACCGTGGAAATGGAGAGAAATGAGGACTAATCCACCTCAAAATCTGGATTTGGAAAACTTCAAGTGAAGTGGTTATATTCCGTCAGGAATTAGGCCGATTTTCATTCATTCAATTTCGTCCCCGGTAATTTCACCCCAATTTACTTACTAAAAATATCCCCCTAGACTGGTTCTACATTACTTATTGTAAAAAAAACTTCAGATAATAATTTTATTAATTGAACTGCAAAGCTCCACTGTAAGACCCAAAACCA
Source organism: Lycocerus yunnanus (assembly GCA_036346125.1). NCBI lineage: Eukaryota > Metazoa > Arthropoda > Insecta > Coleoptera > Cantharidae > Lycocerus > Lycocerus yunnanus. Next base: position 2,083,144 of record JARFIX010000011.1, on the reverse strand, counting down.
AACCTTAAATTTTTGCAATAGGTGAAATTATAAGGGGTCAAATTACCGGCGACCAAATTATTTGGAGATGAAGTCACCTGGTGACCAAATTACCGAGATCAAATTACCGGGGACCAAATTACTGGGGGTCAAATTACCGCCTACGTTAATTATCTCCTCTAATTATTTTCGAGAAAAACTGGAAATCAATTTTTTGTAGAGTAAAAAGTTCTGCATACGTACATGTTATTGCTGTTAATTATAATTAATTTGTTGGTCAGTGCTATTATTCTTCTTCTGTAAATGCAAAACTGAGAAACTTAAAATTGCTGTTTCACAAGTAAACGTCTTTGCTTTGGAATTTTTTAAATCAAAAAAATTATTTTTGAATGAGTATGGGTACAAATTCAATTAATATGTCAAAATATTTGTTTTTGATTTCAAAACTGTTAAAGCTAAGCTGATTATGGCCCCTTTCCGCTGCCCAGTATTACATGGTAGTATTGGAATTCCTTGAAATTCCACACGATTTTGTCGTTTTGATCATCTCATACGTCTAGAGAAGCAGCAAGTGGAGATACAAAAGCTGCTGCTACATTTCCAGCGACACTAATTATTTTGTTTAAATTTAAATGAATTTAACTGAATTTGTTTTAAATATTAATGAAACGGGACTTCTTCTGCAAGAGAATCCTAAAATTTTTATCCCACGAGGAAGAACAAACAACAGGATTTAAAACTGTAAAAGATCGTTTTAACACTTTTACTTGGTTGTAACGCAAATGAAGATTTTAAATTAAAACCACTGCTTGTTTATCATTTTAAAACCCCGAGAATAACGAAGGGAATTTTAAAATCATTTTTACCAGCATTTTAGGAAGTCAATAAAAATCTTGTATCACTAAGAAATTTTTCAGAATTAATTTACCAAACATTTTTGGTCGTCTGTTAAACGCTACTGCGAATTTAAAAAACTAGAATCGAAAGCTTTAGTTTTGATTGATAGTGCTTCAAGCCATATCCAAAGCATTTGCCAGATTTAACAACATGGATTCCAGTAGAACTGCTTTTCATGTCGCCAAATACAACTTCGTTAATTCAACCAATGCGTAATATCAAATTTTTATAATATAAAATATAGAATAATACTTAATATAGAATACATTTTATTAAAGTAGATTAAGTATTATGTTGTAATCGTTTTTTGTATACGATAAAAATAAAATTGAAAAAAATAGTAAAAAAAGCAATATATTTTCTAGTTAATGTTAATTACTAATAGTTACATTAATTATTATAATAATTCTGTACCTAATATAGAAAAAGAATTGCTTTTTTTCTTGCAATGTCAGTGATGATGGCATCTTTATAGGGTAAGGTAAGGTAATTTGGTGATAATTTTTGAAAACTGCATTTTATAAACTTCTAAGGTTTTTAAATAATTTTAAGTTATCAGATATCTTTGATAGACATCTCAGACACCCCTTTGGAATTTATTTTGAATGTAATTTATCGGGCTTGCCACAACTGGAACTTGAAAAAATGTCTTACCTATATAGGTTATTTGGTGACAGGTTAGGTTATTTGGTGATAGTGGTTAGGTTATTTGGTGATATTAAAAAAAAACATTGTTTTCAGTACAAAAATAACAAAATGTTTATTTAAGATGTACTTTAGTAAAGTATTTACATTTTCAAAAATCTTCACAACATAAATCTGAAAACATAAAGCTGCAGTTTATTAAAATGTTTTTATTTTGTTTCAACGCATCTTACTCGAAAATCCTAATGTGGGATAAAAAATTTTCCTACAAAGTTGTTTATTTTTATGCAAAATATGAATCTGCTAAAAAAATTAAGATGACATTTAAAAACCAAAGTTGACCTTCAAATGACCTTGAAAAGGTCAATAAATTAAGAAAACAATTATGTCATATTCTGTCCCTTCGCTATCATACAACTTTTGTTCGAAATATATTTTCATCTGACTTTTGGTTTTTGAGATATTAATTGCTGGAAGTTTTAAAATTAACACCCGGTATAATAAAATCCTCAGCAAACGTGAACTTTAAGTTCCCACTTGGCTAAGGTTATTACAACTACAAATCTAAATTATTTTTCAAAAACAAAGGTGAATTATAATGCCAAATCTATGGCGAATACACTCATATCAAATTATACGTAATTTTATTTGCACGAACTTGACAACAAAATTCGAAATTCAGATACTGCGATTAACTCAAAAAATGTCATTTAATAATGAAGGTTAGGGGGATTTCGTTTTGTTTTGAGTAAACAAGCGCATCATCTGACTGCCTCACATTTAACTATGAATGTAAACCATTTACTCTATCTGCTAGAAAAAAATTGGACTATTTTGGCAATAGGATATTATGTGGTTAATTTTATAAAAACTATCACCAAATAACCTATATCACCAATTTACCTTACCTTACCCTATAGTATATCATTCAATAAAAAAGGTTAAATTTTCACTTTTTGCATTGTTTTACTTTTATTTCACTAGTAGTTCTTTTCTGCCGCAGACGATGACAGAAAAAGTAATATTTATCATAAGAATCAAATTTAAATTTTAATACTTGACTTATAAGCGATTTTTTCTTTTGAATTATGTGGTGAAAAGTAACATTTTCTTGCATTTGAGAGAAATTATATTTTTTTGAATAGGGTTAGATAAGCCCAACTGGTAGCTGGGTTTTGGTAATTAAGTTGAAATCAAAAGCTGCCCTACCAAGCAATGTGTCTTGCATTATAAAATCTAAAATAATTAATTGGGCCAATGAAAACTCTCGTGAAATGAGCGGTACTGTTGTCAACATCTTTCAATGATGCGAAAATTCATCATGCATAATTCCAAACATGATACTGAAATTTTGAAATATTTAAAAATTAATTTTAATTTAGAATAATTTAAAAAATTAAAACAAAATTTTAATGATAAAATTGAAAGAAAAACTATACTATGTCTACCTAACATAAATTTTTTAATTTATTACTACATTGAATTAATTTTCTGAAAACATTGTGAATGAAATTATTCAAATTTTTATTAAATTATTAATTTATTTAATAAGTTGTACAGCGCCGTATTTGTTGAATGATTCTTTCTGTGGCTTGGCATAAAATAGGTCAAATTAACGCAATTAGAATGATCGATAGGATCATTTTTTTACTTGTTGATAATTTTTTAAATACATTTTTTAAATTATTATCAAATCTACTTCCTCTCTGAGATTTACTTACTGAAGTTATTTGAAATTTGTCGTTATAATATTATTAACAAAGTCAACACTAAATGATTATTCATGTGTGAAACAGTAATATTGATAGAGATATTAGAATAATGAATTGGTTATAATATGCATTATTATAAATTAATTATAGAATCAATTAGCCAGATAGTAATTTGAGGCAGTTAGATCAAAAATTTTAAATGTTTTTCCTACAAATCACAACATCACCTCACATATGAATGGACATGTGAGATTATACCCATAGAAGCTTAAAACTTATGTTTTATTTAAAATATTTTCCTGCGAAAACTTGAAAATTTATCTTCAAATCAGTGTTTTTGCTCTAGATTTTGGTTTTTTTATTAATTTTTCAAAATTTATTGTCGACATGGTTTAAGCTTCTGTTGAATTGTGAAGTTGAATACTTTTTCATTCAATAATTTAAGCTATAACTCAGCAGTTAAGATTACATTGTGGTTACTCATTTGAAGCGTTTATTTTTTACTTTACTTTCCTGTTTGGTCAAGATTTTTTTACGTTGTTTAATTTTTGGACGAATATATAAATTTCTAGTAAATATGTATATATGTATATAATGTTTGATAATTTTTATTTTAAAATTATGTGGAACACTCCAAATTAATTGGGTGATAAGAAGTTTTCTGACCTTTTCTTAGTTCAAGATCACTGCACATAAAAAAATATTAAACACCGGATGCACGTCATCAATACCTACAATACAAAATTATCAACAGCGCCAATTAAAAAATAAATGTAACTAAAGGAATAACATTATTATTTTTCAAAAATTAAAAAAATCTTATACTACGCAATTCGATAAAAAAAATAGTAATGAAAAAATTAAGTTTTTACGTTTTAACGACTTAATTAGTCTAATTAGTTGAGGTTTTGTAAAAGGGAACATAAAAATTTTTTTTAGTTTTCAGCAGATAACTTTTTAATAATACACTGAACAATATAAAAGTATACTGATGATGGAACGTGATAGAAGTACAATTTAGTATTGAAGAAGCATTTTTGAGTTATCCTTATATGCAAATCGTCTTGCCTGTAAAAAAAAGAGGAAATATCTGAAGTAATGTTAAATGGGTTAATTAAATTAATTTAGGTAACTAAGTTGATTAAAAAACAACATAAAAAATACAGTTTATTTTAAATCAATTCCAATTATACTACAATATTGATATTTGAGTGCGTCCGATAGTATTTATTAGAGCATTTGGTTTGTAAAGCAATTATTTAAAATGGGATAATTTCGACCTAGTAATTTCATTCTGCAAGAAGTTTAATTCCATGAGTAATTTTATTACCTAGAAGTTTCCTCCGGAAATTATCATAAATTACATTTGATTAATTTGGGTCTTAAGTTGAGGCTTTACAGTTCAAATAATTCAAATATTATTGAATTTCATAAGTAAAGTGACGGCCTAGAGGTATTATAAAAAATGTAAATTACGGGGACTAAGATTAAACTACTAATTCCTGTGGTCAATTACTCTGATATTCCAAAATTCAATGAATAAATACATTATCGAATAAGTCTTAGAATGTCTAAAGAATTAAAGATAATTAAGGATAACTGATCATAAAATAAGTTATTAAACCATGATTCTCGAATATGATATTATCCATATATTTCCAATTTTATGTAAATAATTTTGTAAAATACCTATGGTATTCTCGATATCCAGATAGTTTAATTCCTGGTAATTTTACTTCCTGTAATTTCACCTCCGGAAAATTGATCCGATAAATTCACATTTGCAAAAATTTAAGGTTTTCTTCAGTATTACTTAAAATTTAAATTAAATTTTACATAAGTCGCTAAGAATACGTAACCGCATAAATGTGATTAGGAAATAAATTATACCGGGATCAAATTAGCAAAATTTGAAACATCAATTAAACAAATTACTTGAATAAATAATGCCAATGCGGACAAAACAGTATCATAGAATTGATATCATTTGAGAAGGCATAATACATGAATATACCATTCGAAATTCATTGATTTCAACGAATTCCAAATGAATAAATGGGTTGTAGGTATCCTGCAATGGATATGATACCAAAATTTCAGAATTATTATTAAGAAAACGATTCCAATAAATTATAACCATTGCAAATATACGCAAGAGATACTACGAAAATGTCTAAAAAAAATGACTAAAGGCTATGATAAACAATAAAAGGAAGATAGTTAAAATCAGAAGAACATTAAATAAACCACAAATATAGCAACAATTACAAAGTGTAATGATGAAATGCACAAAAGGCGATGATAAGAAATAAAAAGGAAGATGAGAAAATAGAAGGAAGCATCTAAATAACACCGCAAATACTAGCAACAGTTACAAAAGTGTAATGATGAAATGCACAAAAGGCTAATGAAAGAAATGAAAAGGAAGAACACTAGAACAGAACAAAGAGAAAAAGAAGATAAGAAAATTAAAACAGGCCGAACATTATGGACGCAAAGTTCCGCGTACAAATGTAAGAACGAATAATGACAAATATGATAATGTAAATGAAATGAATTGAAATTGATTAAACACGTTAGAAGAAATTGTAAGTTATCGCAAATAAAATCGGACCATAAGAACCAAAGCTGAGAAAATTTATGAGACGGCAAATGATTTACCCAGTTCAAATGTAGAACGAATTCCATGAAGTAATATGGGTTTAGACCTGAAGAAATGGAAGACGCAAATAGAAAAGTTATTGAGAAATATGGAAGATTAAATGAAACCAATATATGCAACAGTACCAAAGCATGAAATGGCGGAAAATGAAAAGAAATGCTATAATAGTTGCAAAACGTTAGCTGATGAACCCATGACTACTTTTGCCTATTGTAATGATTGTGGACACCGTTGGAAGTTTTAATACTGATATTGTTACTATAATAAAAATGGATGTATGTTTGTGTGTGTTTGTGTGTTTTGTGTGTTTGTTCCTTATAGACTCCTAGACCGTTCGACCGATCCCAACCAAATTTTGCACAGTTACTCTAGGACCCTAAAGAGGTTTTCCGCTAAAACCGGACCGAAAAGCTTAATTTAAAAAAGTGAAAAATTGCGGACGCGCATGAATGGAACGAGATTCCCATACAGGGTGAATTTAAAATTATCTTCTATCTTCTATCTATATATATAAATGTGAAATGGTATTTCTTTGTCACGCATGATCTCCGAAACTACTGAATCGATCGACTTGCCGTTTTTTTTAAATGATAGAGTACATCTTGGAGCAGGTTTAAAGCCTAATTCCGCGTTTGTAAGTTAATAAACAATGAAGTAATTACATTTTTTGTACACACACGTCTGAACAGATTATCTACAGATTTAATCTGATAATCTACAGATTAGTGACATTTTTTAGGTTGGTTAAATAACCTACTTCAAATTACTATATAAACTAAAAATCTGGAAATCAACTGACAAAAAAAAGGAACGAAGGAATCATAACAAACAGTGGCATATAAAGTTAAAGAGAAATTAAATCTTGATCGTTCTTCTACTGTGGCCAAAAGACAGCGTTTTTGTAGACAAAATCAAAGTACCGATAACATAAATGATCGTAATGCTTCCGACCCAGCACAGGATTCCATTTCACAGCAAATCCAAGCCCCAATAAGAGTTAATGATGGTGATCATTTGCATGATATGGAAGTAGAAAATGAAAGTGTTCCTTCAGTCCCATGGAAAAGTAGAAAATGTCTGGATTTAATTATGATGTCTCCATTGATTATGCAACCGATTCTCACGTTTCGATTGAAACCATGACTTCCAGCAGTAACTACTGTCGTGCATTAAAATGGGAAAAGAAGCACCTGGCCTGTGTTGTTGTAGTGGAAAAGTTTTACTCGATGACATTGTTGAACCGCCAGAACCATTAAAGAGTTTACTACTTGGCACTCACTATAATTCGGACAATTTCCTTAGAAATATACGAAAGTACAACTCCGCTTTTCAAATGACATCGTTTGGTGTCACCGAGATACGGCATGGAAATTTTATGCCCACGTTTAAAATTCAAGGCCAAGTTTACCATGCAGTTGGTTCCTTATTTCCAAAATGCAAGAAGAACCCAAGAAGAAGACAAGATTTCTTTGAATCATCAAACAAATAAATTTGTTTGGTCCGAACAAACAATTTTACCGTTTCCTTAACTTAAAATTCTCAAACTTTTCAAAAAAAGTAAATTCAGACAAAGGCAAAGTATTTTATTTTAGTGAGACCCCGGCAAAGCCGGGTATCCAGCTATATACTATGTATGTGCAGCTGTAACAAATATTGCGTTATATTGGACTTTTGACTGCAAATATTTTTATTTTTAAACTTTTAACATTTTTACTGTTCACTTAAAAATGTATGATTAAATATAATAATAGACCATACAGAGTGAATTTAAAATTATTCAACAGTGCGGCCTTTAGGCCGCACAACCTTGGTCAGCTAGTTTTAATAAAAAAATTTTCTCTAAAATAGTTATTAATTTAACATTAAAAATTTTGATTTACAGAAATTTTGACATAAAATATAGATTACTGTTTACAAAAACATATTTTACAGCTTTTATAATTTAATTTTCGTGTCTTCATTCTACCAAAATAGATATTAACTTTTCCAAATTATTTTTAAGGCTGTGCAGGTAAGATGAAACTTATTTTCAATTTTTGACTTTATTTTTGAAAATTTTATAATTTTTTGTTCAATATAGGTACCTACTTAGGAAATAATGTTGAATGCTTATACAGCGTAGTTTTAAATTTTATTAATTAGCAATTAAAGTTCGACTTTTTTCAAGCCGTTGTTATAATTATCACAATGGATTTTTTAAATCAAATATTGCTGATGTTACAGTTTTGAATTATTTTGTCGATTTTTAATTATTGGCTTCCATTCTTTCTTCCTTCTCAGTCCGTTTACCCTCGAGAGACTTTGGTGACTCTATTTTAGAGTCACCTAAAAGTCACAATTAAAGTTTGTTTCAGAAAAGCGAGTTTTCATCTGATTTTTAGCGTTAAATTCAATTTTGTAATTGTAGAGGTGCCAATTTGAATTCAAGGGGTGTGTAGCATCTCCAAATCCACCTCCCTCTAGCTATGTCTATCAGCGGTCGTAAATCAATAACTGGTAAATCTTTGGTTCCATAATGACACCATTATGCTAAATGTATTAGTTTCTTTTTTTTTATGTCAAAGTAATTTTGATGTTCTTGTTATCATTTCACATTCTCCATATATTAGGGATTTTGTTAAAACCGTACTCTCTCTAGATTGATTTCTTGTATTTTGGGTTATTCAGATGATAAAATAATTAAATATTTTGTAACACCTAAGTGATCTTCTAACAAATCGTTCAAATATTCTTCACAAATAGCAGCGCCAAAATTTGTATTTGGAGAAATTAAAAAAATTAATTAAAACAAAAATTTTTTTTTAAATTTTAGAAATTTTTAGAAATGTAAAACTGACAAACATAGTCGACCTGAATTATAAATTGAAAATAAAATTACCTCAACTATATTTTCTATTCAATTACTTCACAAAAAATATTGTCTTTCTTAATTTCGTTTAGCATGCCCTCCACTGCTTCTCTCTAAATAGTTTCTTTTATAATTTTATTAAGTGCTAGTACAGTCTGATCTACCTTTTCACGCAGATTCCATCTATTTGGGTATCATCTCTAACAATATATCAAAAATTAACTCTAACCTGCAGCCCGGTAGACCTTTTTGTGCATATTTATTTGGTTTTAGTTTGTCTAGTTAAGTTTCCTATAAAAATAGTGGTAGCTTTATGGTTATAGTACAAATTTTTGAAAAAAAATTTTAAATACCAATAGAAAAACTAAATAAAAGGAAATTTTTTAATTGTCAACAAAAAAAATTAATTTCATAATTTAGCCATTAGAATTCTTAAAGCCGTAGGTAAAAACTGGCTTGCACGAGTGTAATATAGCAAATCCCAATCTAATCGCCCCACTTGCGATATGAAAATAAAATTTTTAATTTGAAATTCTACGTGCTATGGTTCGTTCCAGCACATAAGGCAAAAAATACGAATCCTAGTTACGGAATTAACAAAATTCCGTAACAAATTATTCCATCAAATGTTGAGTGTTCGTAGAGAAATTATCTTCATATTTATCGAATCTCAGATCTGGGCATTCCGAAAATAGGTATTCAATTGAATAAAATTGAATATTTTGAGGCATGAGATGATCTTGAGTAGTTTATAAACGATTCCGTATCTCCAGACCGTATTTTGTAGTTAAGTCGTTTTCTATCAGAGAGGCTGCAGAAAACACTTGGTCAACTCAGCATCTGTTCTTTCTGAAGCCTATTTGCTCTGGGAAACTATCTATCCTTAGACCGCTCCTGTTGTGCTAGCTTTAGCTAAATACTTCGTAGTACCATTGGTCAGAATTGATATGATGGATTAAGTTCATCTTATAATAAGAAACCTAAAATAGCCATTCGTCGTCCACCTTGGGATGGAAGCTCGATAAAATTGTACATTTCGTCGATAACAAATCACCAATCAATTATTAATCTATATAAATAAATTGTCTCCATTTTGATGTTTATACTTTTTATTAATTTTAAAAAATAGGTACCTAATCAGTTTTAAAAGAAGTGATTTTGCAGCAGATATCTAAAATTGATAAAAATACATAAGAGTGGTGATGCTAAAATTATGTAAACCTTCTTAGAATTAATGCAATATAAATTGATGATGCCAAGAAAGTGATAAAACTTTAAACGAAATTAATTCTAATAAAACGAAAATCCCGTAATATTTTAAAATAGTATTTACGAGTAGTTCAGTTGTGGTTTTGACAGATTGTCTGCAATACATCATTAATACCAGTTGTTGAAAATGCGACAGTCTGTAAATTTGTGAAGAATTCAAGATGAACATAACTTTCCATCGTATGAAGTTGCCACACATGTCGTCCATGAGGCATAACGTTGCGCCGTGACGCATATCGTCGAGATGCTCAGCCATATCTACCTGCCCAATCTGTGTCGCTAATGATGATTTAAATTTAAACTAAAACATGTTATCTACATCTCTATCGTTAAATTTTTTATCACAAACAAAGTGTACATGCCAAAATTTTTCATACTATTAAAAGAGCCCACAACTTTTTGAAAAATAAAAAACTTATGCTTAACCCCTTTCTAAAACGCTACTACCGTGAATTTTGAAATTTTACCAACACATGCAGGTAAAATGATAAATTTTTATTTGACACTTAGGACCCCCACGACGAAATTTTGACACTTGTGGGCTTATGTCGGCTCCTTTGACAATTTCCGCTTCCATCCTAATAGGAAACGTTAAAAGAGGAGCGACGGAACTTGTAAAATGATTAGGCATTTCTTAAGTAAATTTAAATCTAATTGGATTGCGTTCCTACAAAGTATAACCATTTTCAAAATAATAATTAAAAAAACAATTTTTTTTTTGAAAATTATTTATTAAAACATCTAACGATGTCCACAATCATTACAAAAGGCAAAATGGGTTTGTTAGCTGATCGTGTTTTGCATTTCATAAGAACAATTTGCTCGTACTGGGGTGATTCATCGATATAAATCTTTCTTCCTACCTAGTAGTATGTATATGTTGCTCTTAACTTTTTCTTTGCGTCGCTTGCCATTTCTTCATGGGTTAAAACGGCCAAACGAGCTGGAGTTATGCTACCAGATACGAACTTGCTTCGTAAATCTGGATTTTTTTGGGATCTGATAAATTGTTAAAACGGGATAGCATTTGGTATCTGTATTGGGATCCAGTATTATTAAATTGGCGAAATACGCACTCTTCCAATTCGGCAGCTAATTGTTCCATATTTTTCTCTTCCAAATTTTCATTAATACGTAGTGCTTGAATAATGTTGTTCCTACACTTGACGCGGAAGTCTGCGTCAATATCCGAAACATTTCTGTTCTGATCTACGTTTTCTTTCTTTTCATTTTTTTTATCAGCTTCTTGTGCATTTTCATCATTACAGTTTTGTAAACTGTTGCTAGTGTCTGCGGTTTCATCTAGATCTAGATTCTCCCATTTTTGAATTAAGGTTTTGCTAAACGTTTTGGCTTCTTTATCTTTGCTGAATATTCTAAACTTATTTACTGTCATTGCAATTCGTGTTGAAAGCAACACTTGCAATGGTATATCCATGCCATCTAGCTTTCTTAAAATATTCATTGCTTGTTTTTGGTCCGCATTGGCGGTTAACTTACGAATTTCTTTTTGGAGTTTCAAAGTTTCAAATACAACCATTTCTTCAGACATTTTGCGGTAGGTATTCTTGCACTTATGCTTTAAATTTATAATTCAGTTTGAATAATTTTTCTTTTATGTAAAAAGCTTTGTATTGGTATCAAAGTTAATTCTTAGATTATCGGATTAATCGATTAAATCCTGCTAAAGAAGAAACTCTGAAGAGGATACAGTACTAACAGTAGATTCGAAACATAACTGAGATTACTGATATTTAAACGGAAATAATCACAGCCTAAAGTAAAAGAAGAGAAAGATTCACAAAAATCATTTTCAGAAAATTCTGTGGCCGTCTGTTGACGGAATATTGCTGGAAACTTCGAAGTTTCTGATGTGTTGATCTGATGTCATATGACATCATCTGACAGATATCTGTTCTGTTAAAAACGGTAACGGCGATTAATTTTATCAAAAATTATCTTATGGAGGATTATATTATCAGATTACGGTTCGATGTCGAATTCTTGAATTTTTTGACATGAACGAACATGACATGAAAATTTTGGTTTTGGGTTTTTATTTTTAAGTTTAGGTGAACATAAATTTTCGTGGAGTTTCTGGTTGAGACATTCCATCCACTCCGACCCTCTCCGTCAGTTTTTTGCTGGGTCTCGTGTTTCCATTGTTTTATTCCGTTTATCGTCTGTTTCTGATTTTAGTTTCAAACATTCTTCTTTCTTATCACACGTACATTTAATCTTGATTGTACTTCTTCAGATAACCAACCTTTACTCTTTCTCCGTTTTTAGTTGCTTCCTTAGCTACATTTCTGTTTTGAATCTCTCTTGACTGGTTATGTCATTTTCTATATAAGTTTTGGTGCCCTTTAGTTTGTTCTTGTTATCCATTACCATCATGTTTTGCTTGAAGTCACTCAATTTCGCTACCACCATTCGATTTTCTTCTATTTTTCCAATTTTGAAAGCATCGACCACATCCACTTGTATTTGCATTCCTTTATTTAGGAATTCTTCAACTTTGTTACTTGTAATTGTTCTGGTGCTCGGAAAATTTCTAATAATGATGTTGCTTAATTTCCTCTCTTTTCATTTCTTTTGGGTTGAGTTTCTAATTTTTTATTCTATTCTCCTGATCTTTTGTTGTTTTGACAAGTACTTTAATTTTATTTTTTAGTTCTTGTCTTTATGTTCACCACTTTATCTCCAGTTCATTCAATTTTTCTTTTATATCTTTTACTTCTCTGATGCTTTTCTTGTTCTCTAGGTTGGTTTCTTTAAAGCCTTTGTTTACAGCCCCACGTAAGGTTAATTAGCATTCCTTTTAGCTCCTCTATATCAAAACGTTCCTTCGGATGTACTCGTATTGTTTTGGCACTCTCTTTTATTGGTGTTTTTGCTATTTTCTTACTTCCCTGGAAAGCCCCTATTATTTCTCTCGTTTCTTCTTCTTTTGCTCTTTTAATGTATTTCTTGACAAATGGGCAGGAGTTCGTTCGCACTCTTCCTTCTTTTTGAGTTCATTTGAGTGAGTTTGCTTTTCTATACCTTTCACACGATTGTATTTCTATTCGCGTAGAGCAGAAGCACCCGACTCATCGCTTCGGAGGTACCTACTATGTTATATTTATTTTAAGGTGTTCGTGTTGGGTTTCTCTTAGGTGTGCTGCAACAATTTTCTTATCTATTTGAGGTTGACACCATACAAAACTGTCACCTAGAAATTTAGTTATCTTATCCGCATTAATTCCGTAAAAACAAATGCTCCAATCCTTCCACCCACTTTGTATACAAATTTCAGGCTTTCTTTGTTTGTTTCTGTCGCTTCAAAAACTCAGATTTCTCTCTTTTTCGTCTTAAACTCGTATATATCGCTTCGTTATACACAGGCCGGATCCTCACAATAATCGTTGCAGTACTTACCAATGTTTTAAACCTAACTGTCCCAGAGAGATATTCTAATTAGTGATTGAACAAATGTACCAACGAAAGATTTAAGAAAAAGAACTGAAAAAGTAAAACTTTGGGCAGCCGTACTGCTCATCTACTTTCAAATTACCGATAACAACGCGCAGTATGAAATATTAAGAATGGGGCCGCTTTGACTAAACTTTTCAAGACTGTAGCGTCATAATCTGGGATACTATGTCTTACAAGACTGTAATTGAAGCTTTAGAACGTTTTGAGATGTTCAAAATACTGACAAACCAATGATACCACTTTCATATGTTACAATTACAGTGACGGTTTAAATTTACAATAATTATATTAATTGTATGTTATGGAAATTGTGCAAATCCAATTGCCTACCATGATGGTGAGGAATAATTATTTCCATCCTGTTTGAAAAGTACTTTCTACAGCATTTCCTCACTAGGAGGTCATGACGGCCAATAGTGAGTGAATCAATTAGGCAGGATGCTTAGCAAGGATCCACCAAACGACAGTAATCAGCGCCAGCCAACATATTGCAAAATCTTGGAACTAATCACACAAGGGATATATTTTTCTTAATTTAAAACGAAAACTCAACAGAAAGGCTTACAACAGGAAAAACACTATATGAACAGGAATAATTTCAAAGTACTCCACAAAAAAAGAAAAAGTTATAAACTCACTCCGAGGGGTCAACCGCTAGAGGAAATCGTGTACAATTAACTTCACACTTCACGTACTTCATCATAATTCTCCATACTTCTTCGTACTTCACATAATTCAGCAGTAATTCATCGGACTTCACGTACTTTACCAGTAATTCACCGTACTTTATCAATAATTCACGGTACTTCACCTACTTCTTTGGTACTTCATTGTATTTCACGTACTTTATCGGTATTTCTAGCAGTGTAGCGTAAAGCATACACCGGCCGACTGGAGAGCGTTAAACCGCGTTCGACTCTAGTCGAGTCGAATACACTGCTGTGATCAATGGTCCAATATCAATCTGTGGACCGTGGGGAAGGCAACGGAAACCACCCCATGAATTATATTCTCATGAAAATTCATCTTGGCTTCGGCCAAGCTGGGTCACGACGCTTCTGTCAAGAAGCAAACGATGAAGAAGAAGAAGATCGGTATTTCAGAGACTTACCGAGATTCCAAAATTTGAGCACTGGAGGGTGTTCCACACCCCTTACACCTCCCGGATCGAGTAGTTATCAGAGATAAACCAAAGATCTCCCATTGCAGAGATCTGCCCCCAGGAGGTACGGAATTTATAATTACGCAGTTTATAATTAATTGTCAGATTACGAATTAAACACATTTACTTGGCCACAGCTAATTTTAAAAACTTGGGATATGCTTAAATATTTAATTCACTTTTAATAAAAATAAATTATTTACACCGGGGGGGCTGGGGGTTGTGGAACAACTTCCAGTGTCTCTGCAACGGGAAATCTTCAGTTTACTTCTGATAAAAATAAACTACTCCATCCGGGGGGCTGGGGTTCTGCATGTTCTGCAATGTACTTTATTCCAAAATTTGTGCACTGGGGGTATTCCACACAGTTTATGATTAATTGTCAGATTATGAATTAAACACATTTACTTGGCCATAGCTAATTTTAAAAAACTTGGGATATGTTTAATAATTAATTCAGTTTTAATAAAAATAAATTAGTTAAACCGGGGGTCTGGGGGGTGTGGAACACCCTCCAGTGCCTCTGAACGGAAATCTTCAGTTTACTCCGATAAAAATGCTGGGGTTCTGCATGTTCTGCAATGTACTTAATTCCAAAATTTGTGCACTGGAGGGTGTTCCACACTCCCCAGACCCCCGGATCGGGTAGTTTATTTTTATCAGAACTAAACTAAAGATCTCCATTGCAGAAATCTGTCTCCAGGGGTAGGAATAATGCGTTTATGATTAATTGTCAGATTATAAATTAAACACATTTACTTGCCCATAGCTAATTTTAATTTTAATTCAGTTTTAATAAAAATAAATTATTTACACCGGGGGTCTGGGGGTGTGGAACACCCTCCAGTGTCTCTACAACGGGAGATCTTCAGTTTACTTTTATAAAAATAAACTACTCGTTCCGGGGGGCTGGGGGTTCTGCATGTTCTGCAATGTTCTTCATTCCAAATTTGTGCACTGGAGGGTGTTCCACACCCCAGACCCCCGGATCGAGTAGTTGATTTTTTATCAGAACTAAACTGAAGATCTCCCATTGCAGAGATCCTTCCCACAGGGGTACGGAATTTATAATTATGCAGTTTATGATTAATTGTCAGATTATGAATTAAACACATTTACTTGCCCATAGCTAATTTTAAAAAACTTGGGATATGCTTAAATATTTAATTCAGTTTTAATAAAATAAATTATTTACACCGGGGTCTGGGGTGTGGAACACCCTCTGCAACGGGAAATTTTCAGTTTACTTCTGATAAAAAATAAACTATTCGATCCGGGGTTCTACATGTTCTGCAATGTTCTTCATTCCAAGATTTGTGCACTGGAGGGTGTTCCACACCCCCAGACCCCCGGATTGAGTAGTTTATTTTTTATCAGTAGTAAACTGAGAATCTCCCATTACAGAAGCACTGGAGGGTGTTCCTCCTCCCAGATCCCCGGATCGAGTAGTTGATTTTTTATTAGAACTAAACTTAAGATCTCCCATTGCAGAGTTTTGCCCTCCCCAGGGGTACGGAATTTATAATTATGCAGTTTATGATTAATTGTCCGATTATGAATTAAACACATTTACTTGGCCATAGCTAATTTTAAAAAAAAACTTGGGATATGTTTAATAATTAATTCAGTTTTAATAAAATAAATTAATTAAACCGGGACGTCTGGGGAGTGCGTTATTTTCGCTTCAATGTAATTAATTAATCACGGCGAAGCAATGAATTACCAAAGCATTTTTTTGAGCTACCAAGCCTCCATGATATTCAAACAATTGAACTAAAAAAAATTACAAAATTAACTAAATAAATCTAAGTTTAATTTAATTAATTGATTGCTATTAAACTAGCAACTACCAAAACTTTTAATTAGTAAAATAATGACCGCCAAAGGTCTATTTAACGTTTAAGGTAAAGAAATGTTAAGAAAATCTACTGATGTAAGTTAATTTACTATCAAATAATTTTTATTGAATACACGTGTCTTATATCTATGATGCACATTGTCCGTAGCGCATGCGTATAAACTAGGTTAAACTTCATGTAATTCACCAAAAATTTACTAATTTTATGATACTTCACTTGTACTTTAATATAATTAACATGTATTTTACCTACTTTACACGTATTTCATGTATTTTACCAGTACTTCATGTTCTTCACAAGTACTTTATGTATTTCACAAGTATTTCATGAGATGTGTACAAAAAACTACACCAGCGGTTAACCCTTCGACTCACTCTATTGGATGCTTATGGAGATACAGAAGCTGCAAATTTAAATGATCAGTTGATGTTAGGATTTACACCTCTCTACAGCGCTTGATTATAAAAATGTTTGGAACTTCGGGGTATGTTCCAAATAAAAATATGATAAGTTAAAAATGTGGTTTGGACAGATATTATTTGTGAAAAGTTGTAATTTGAAGTTTCTGCTTGTTGTAAATAATTTTAATTTTATTTGTTTCTCTGTACGTTGAGACGATTTTATGAAAAACTTAATCTATTTATTATTTTAACAATAACATAAATATTGGCGGGTAAGTGATTTTTTGTAATGTATAATTTATCGAGAAATTTTTGTATATCAATTAATTGTAGATTGTCCTGAAGAAACCGATTGACAAATTTGAATTTGTAGTTTTGTAAGGATACACTCTCTTGCAAAATCTTATATTTACACAACGGATATTTACTCAAAAGTATATAGAGGTATACATAGGAAACCCCAAACGGAGGATAAACTGATTGCAGAAGTTGATAAAACCGTTGAAATAGACAAACCGGAATTAATAAAACAAAATATCAATACACATTCAAGACGGATCAACTCATCAGTGTAAAAGGAATTGCGTCGATATCCGCTTACCTGACGACAACAGAATTTTTTGAAAACGATTTTCTTTTCTTTCTTTTACTTTAGGGTATGATTATTTCTGTATGCCGGTAATCTCAGTTATGTTTCGCAGCTGCTATTAGTACTGAACCCTATTCGGGGTTTTCTTTTTAGAGAGAAACAGTCATATGGAATAGTTAGACATTCCCGGGAATTTCCCATTTTTTATTGAACCGATAATCTAAGGATTAACAATTCTAACTGAAATTTAAAGCATAAGTGCAAGAATACCTACCGCAAAATGTCTGAAAACATTGTTTTAACTGAAACTTACCATCTTCAAAAACAAATTTATAAGTTAACCACCAATGCGCACAAACACCAAGGACAAGCAATGGATATTTTAAGAATGCTAGATGGCATGAATTTAACAAGGCAAATTTTGGATTCAACACAAATTGCAATGACAATAAATGAGTTTAGAATATCCAGCAACGATGAAGAAGTCAAAATTTTTAGCGAAACTTTACTTAAAAAATGGATGCATCTGAAGAAGACCAAAAATACTAGGCAGAATGCAGAAGATGCTGATGAAAATTCAGAAGAGATTGATGAAAGTCCAGAAGAGTCTGATGTAAGTTCAGAAGAAACTGATGTAAGTTCAGTAGAGACTGATGTAAGGTCAGAAGTGATGGATGAAAGTATAGAACTGACTGATGAAAGTTCAGAAGAGGCTGATGAAAATTCAGAAGAGGCTGATGAAAAAAATGAAATGGAAGAACACGTAGAGCAGAACGAAGAGAAAACACCGCCGAACGTTGACGAAGACTTCCGCCTCAAATGTAGGGACAACATTATTGCAGCGTTATGTATTAATGAAAATGTGGAAGAGAAAAATATGAAATTATTAGCTACTGAATTGGAAGAGTGCGTATTTCGCCAATTTAATAGTACTGGACGCCAATACAGATGCCAAATGCTATCCCGTTATTCTAATTTAGCCGATTCCAAAAATTCGAATTTACGACGCAAGTTCATATCTGGTAGAATAACTCCAGCTCGTTTGGCCGTTTTAAGCCAGGTAGAAATGGCAAGCGAAGCAAAGGAAAACTTATGAGCAACATATATAGGAAGAAATGTATCGATGAATCAAGTATCCCAGCAGTCCAGAGTACGAGCATTTTAAAGTGCGAAAAATGGAAGAAAAGGAATTGTTCTTATAATGAGATGCATTCAGCTGATGAATCCATGACTACTTTTGCCTATTGTAATGATTGTGGACACTGTTGGAAGTTTTAATTCTGTCATATTATTTTTAATAAAAAAATTGTTTTCTCCTAAAATAGTTATTACTTCAACATTAAAAATTTGAAAATTCTTCAGTGCGTAAATCGATTTACCATTTCGTATACAAAAATATGGATTATTGTTTAGAAAAACATGATTTACAGTTTTTATAATTTAATTTTTCGTGTCTTTATACTACCAAATTTAGAATTTAAATTTGAAATTGTGGATTGAGGCAACGTTTAAGTTACTGAAGGCCCTCGGGCTGCCTAGCGCCGGCCTTAAATCGAGGACTCAGCTAGCGCCATATTTCGATCTTCTTAAAGTTGTCTACAGGCACAGGCGACCTACTACAGTTTTGCCGCTGGGTTACAACCGTGGTTTTGTGGTAAATTTTAATTGCGACATCTTCTTCTTCTAGGGGTACGCGGATCACAGATTAAGAACTGCAGTTCCATGATATGATGAGGTAAGATTAGATTTTCGTTTCCTTTGCTGTTATCCTACATGCCCTTCAGTTCTCGTTCACTCAGTTTGTGTGCCAAAAAGTCATTGATCATGGCTCGATCGTTACTTTTTTACCATTGTTATCTTAAAAAAAAAATGGGGCTAAGATTTGTATCGTTGTTATTGCACCAAACGGTTTCTTTTGTGTATGTAAATATCTGTGGGGGTTGATTTTAGGGTTTGCCCGAGGGGTCAACCGCTAGAGGAAATTGTGTACAATTAACTTCACATTTCACGTACTTTATCATAATTTTCCATACGTATTTCAGAGCCTTACCGAGATTCTAAAATTTCAGCACTGGAGAGTGTTCCACGCCCACACCCCCCTGATTGAATAGTTTATTTTTTATCAAGTAAAGTTATTAGTAAACTGAAGATTTTTCGTTGCAAAGGCACTGGAAGGTGTTCCACCGCCCCAGACCCCCCGGATGAAGTAGTTTATTTTTTATTTTGTTGCATAGATCTGCCTCCTAGGGGGTACGGAATATATAATTACGCAGTTTATAATTAATTGTGAGATTACGAATCAAACACATTTACTTGGCTATAGCTAATTAAGCACTTTTAATAAAAATAAATTATTTAAACCGGGGGGATTTGGAATACCTTCCAGTGCCTATGCCATGGGAGATCGTCAGTTTACTTTTGACAAAAAATAAACTACACGGTCTGAAGGGTTCTGCATGTTCTGCAATGTTCTTCATTCTTAAATTTGTGCACTGGAGGGTGTTCCACACCCCAGACCCCCCGGATTGAGTAGTTTATTTTTATCAGAAGTAAACTGCAGATTTCCCGTTGCAGAGGCACTGGAAGGTGTTCCACACCCCCCAAACCCCCCGGATTGAGTAGTTTATTTTTTATCAGAGGTAAACTGAATATCTTCCGTTGCACAGATCTGCCTCCCAGAGGATACGGAATTTATAATTGCGCAGTTTATAATTAATTGTTAGATTACGAATTAAACACATTTACTTGGCCATAGTTCATTTTAATAATCTTGAGAAATGCTTAAATATTTAATTCATTTTTAATAAAACTAAATTATTTAAACCGGGGAGTCTGGGGGGGTGTGGAACACCCTCCAGTGTCTCTCCAACGGGAAATTTTCAGTTTACTTTTGATAAAAAATAAACTACACGGTCTGAATGGTTCTACATGTTCTGCAATGATCTTCATTCAAAAATTTATGCACTGGAGGGTATTCCACACCCCGGATGAAGTAGTTTATTTTTTATTTTGTTGCAGAGATCTGCCTCCTAGGGGGTACGGAATATATAATTACGCAGTTTATAATTAATTGTGAGATTACGAATTAAACACATTTACTTGGCCATAGCTAATTTTAATAAACTTGAGATATGCTTAAATATTTAATTCATTTTTAATAAAACTAAATTATTTAAACCGGGGGGTCTGGGGGGTGTGGAACACCCTCCAGTGCCTCTGTAACGGAAGATTTTCAGTTTACTTCTGATAAAAAATGAACTACTCAATCCGGGTGGTCTGGGGGAGTGTGGAACGCCCCCCAGTGCCCAAGTATGGCGAGATCTACAGTTTACTTCTGATAAAAAATAAACCAATTAATCCGGGGATTTGAAATGCCCTTCAGTACCCAAATATTACAATGCAGGCAAACATATTAAAGGTTTGAAAATTTAATAGAAACTCTCCGCTACCGTTTTAGTTTTCTAAAAAAAATTATGACATATTCTTGGAGGGGGGGGGTAACAAAAAGAGTAAAGCAAAAATAAATTATATACATTCATACACAAGCGATTATTAAGATTATTTTCAAAATCGAGAGGGGGGAGCTAGCAGGTCTCCAGCGCCCTCTCACCCCAACTGGTTTTCTAAATAATTCCAAATCAAGAAAGGTCCAACCAAATAGATACTAGAATGCACAATAGACTTTTTTGAATTAAAAATTCGCAATGGAAGGGGGCTGATGATACGCACCTTATTTTTATAAAAAAATGTTAAGAAAATCTACTGATGTAAGATAATTTGCTATCAAATAATTTTATATTGAATACACGTGTCTTATCTATGATACACATTGACCGTAACGCATGCACATAAGCTAGGTTCAACTTTATTTAATTCACCAAAAATTTACTAACTTCATGATATTTCACTTGTACTTTAATATACTTAACACGTATTTTACCTACTTTACACGTACTTCATGTATTTTACCAGTACTTCACAAGTACTTGATGTATTTCACAAGTACTTCACATGAGATGTCATGTACTTCATGAGATGTGTACAGAAAACTTCACCAGCGGTTAACCCCTCGGGTTTGCCTTTCCCTACGAACGAGAATTTTGCTTGTTGATAGGACCAGAGAAGTGTAAATAAGCGTCTCTCTCATTCGTTATCAATTTCGTCCTGTCCAAAAATTAAGTTAATGAAAAATTAAGAGCTATCTACAGCGGATGACGACTCTTGCGCCACCTGTTATTTCCGCGAAAATAGAAAATTTAAAAAGGTCAAAGTTATATAAACAAATGGGGGTGTGATTTATCAAGATCGGGCATTGTTTTCATTGTAAATATTTGTTTACGTTTTATGCGTGCAATTATCAATGTAACAAAATACAAAGATGCAGTAAAACATTTTTATTTATTAAGGTTTAAAGTTTAACAAGTTTCCATTCTGGTCAAACTTGACATTATACAATCACAGAGCTTAAATACGTAGGATATTGTCTGGCTGCAAAAATATTAATCATCACTATTTTACAATATTTCGAGAATGTTTAATAAAAATTTAAAAAAATAAAATCAACATTGAGTAAAACTCGAAATATTGAAATAAGAGGAAAACAAAACAACATAAAATTAATTATCTACATTATTATTATTATTTACTAAAATTGTTACAAATGTCACTTGAAGTAGTAAACTTACGCCATGCTATTTCACATTGATTTCTTTGTTTGTATTTTACGCAATCTGTTTAGTTTTAGAAAATTCGCATGTTAAAAAATTTATCAAGAAAATGACACTGTAGTATACAAACTTTTATATTAAGAAATTTGCTTTTATGAGGCACAGTTCATCGTTTCTTTCTAATTACACTCCCCTAAAAGTTATTGACATCTTAATGAATTAATTAACTATCTCAACTAACATTACCTTAAAAATATCTACAAAAAGTTCAATAGCTGAGGTACTATAATTTTTTTTATTTGTGTGCTGGCCTTTACGTGTCCTGCTTGAAAATAGCGCTTCTATAGGTAGCTACAAACATTTCTAGCTATATTTTTTCCTGAACACATAAATTGATGCGGCATGAAATTAGGCAATGAAAATGATCAACTATTTTCGCTACACGATCAACTAATGTTTCATGTTCACTCTCGAGTTTCTAGATAAAGTGTAATGAGAACAATCTCTTCTAGATATGGCTTTTAAAAATCTAAAAAGTCAACAACAAACAACCGGTTACGAATTAAAATTTCAATGTCCTTTTAGAAAATTGAAAAATGGCAAGCATTAATGTATCAAATTTTGAACATTTAATTGATAAAATGTTGGAACGAGAATAAGAACAGTGTTTAATGCTATACCGAGTGTACGCCATTTATTTTCAAAAATAATCCTGTGTAGCGCCTGTTTTTCGCATTTTAGTTTATCTAAATGCGAAAAAAAAATAATTCCTTTCGGGATTCCCAAATCTTAAATTTCACATTTGGATAAACATCACACAGCAATTATTATTTAAAAGACTTACCCAATATATTTAGTAATAAGCACTGCCCTTAAAGATTATTTTAATCTACAATATATTTCTCTTTTGTTTTGATTTACCCTAATGTAATAATTAGTACATTTTATACAAGGTGTCCAATCGTTTTTTAATACTGATGCGCCTTTTTATCCAAAAAATCTTTTTGTTAGGAAAGCTTAAAAAGTTTTGATGGAACACCTTGTATGGTTTATTATTATTTATAATAACTTCTTGATCCTACATGCAATATTTCGCTAGTGGGTGCGATGCTATCGCTATCAATTATCTAATGTTAGTTTGTTAATCATTAGTGAACTAATTATTTCAATTAACTACCTAAATTAAATCATGGCAAATAAGTTATTTCTTAATAATATGTTTCATTCAATTAAATTATTTCTTAATATCAAGTTTGATTTACCAATAATTTTATTTTACTTGGTAAACATCGTTCTAAAAAATTATATTTTTTTTCTTATTAATTAATTAATTAAAATGTTAAGCACAAAAACCCTGTATATTAAAATTCTTTGTAAAATCATCAATAAAAATAAAATAAATTGGATTGTTATATTTAAAATCCTGCTTTCATGAGGCTTTTAATGTCTTCATCTTCGTCCATCGAGCTTTCGTCTGAAATTGTCGAAGAAGGAGACGACATTAATGCTGTAGTGGTGTCTATACTTCCGTGACGTTTAACCCTTGGACGGTGCTTGTGTGACGAACGAGGAGGTGGTGGCAGCCAAGACGGACGTCGATGGGAAGAGTTCTGCACCTCCTCAGGTATGGTGTCACGTGTCAGCGATCTAAATAAAAAAATCCAATAATATTATCCTATCGATGGCCAATGCAAAAATATATACACTAAAGCTACAGAAAAGTTGTTTTTGTACGTAAGTTGTGCTGGTCAGTTATGGAATGAATTTAGTTTAGTAATGGTGATGACTAATGAAAGACATTGATAAAACATTTAAAGTTTTGCGATATTGATGCTTCTATTTACAGGTTTATGTACACAGTGTGTATGGCTTATTTGTATGGAACGCACGAATTATTAATTATTCGTTAATAAAAAATTATTTCTTGTATTTTATATTTTCAAACATGGAATTGCACATCCAAAGCTTAACGCAGCTATGGAAAGGAGTGCGCCTTCTGCATGTGATGATACAGGTGATACACCGAAATAATTTTGTATTAATACGATTTTTATAAATTTTCTACTGCTAGATGAACTGTAAATCTAACCTCCCATGAAAAGTTAAAGAGAAAAACAATCGTAACAAGAAAGTTGAATAAATCAAAAGCAAAAACACATTAAATCGTATTATTTCTAGACTTTTCAATGATATGATGGATTAACTTAAAAGGTGCTACACATTTCTACAAACTAAATGGAGTTAGTATGTAAAAAAGAAATTAAACTGTAATGAATGTAAATATGAAGTAGTATTTTTGTTGTTGTAGGTAATGCTACCCTACCATTCAGTAGGTAATGCTAAGCACACATCAACAATAAATAACTAGAAAATAGTAAAAAAAGCTTTAAAACTTATTAGTTGTCAACTTTAGCCACAAACCAATACCGAACCAAGTTAGTAGATAGTTCCAATCAAAAATGGTGCAGATGCAGAAGAACATAGGAAACAAAATAAAACTTCCTTACATGAGTTGTTTGTGTATTACTGTTACTGCTATCAACACACCCCGTAATCTCTAACATCGAACCTCGACGAACTTGGCGCCTTTGATTTGGCGTCTCTGGTGCTTGTGACGTTGACGCTTCTCTTGCCGAAGCTCCCAAAGGATCTTCGTTATCTTCTATTAAAATAACAGCATTTGGTCCTGATGAATTTCGCCTCTCTTTTTGAGGAGAAGAATCGCAACTACTAATTTGTCCTGATGCTATACTATCTCTCCTAAATAATCCTATTACAGAGGAACGAGAATTTTCCAATCCTCCTGAAAGAAAATTTCTGGTTATTACAATAGAGAAAAACCACATTCAACCAGGCTTGCCTAAAAATGTAGCAGAAGGAGAGTTGTAAGCCAAATATTCTTTATTGGAAGCCCATGCAGGAAACTCGCATTGCTGTAAAGCCGCTGAACATTCGTCTTCGTCGTCTCGTTTCCACGGTAGCATGGTCTCTGTTGCGGTTGGTGTCGTAACTCGAGCCATTTCTCCACCTGTATAAATCCAATAGTAAATAAATGCAGTTTGTAGTCAAACTACAGTTCGATCCATCAACTTACCGTCTAACGAGATCCGCGAAGTGCGCTTTTCCTTATCGGAATAAATAATACTGTCATCTGTAACTGAACATAAAATATTCACAACACTACTGCAAAAATTGAATCGATATTGGGTTTTGTTGTTAGCTGATCATCAATGCGATTTATGGAAAAAAAACTTGAGCGGGCAGTTAAATATTGCATTATTAAAATAAATATTTCAATCGAAATAGTTTTTTGCAATTCTGTTGTGAAATGTGATCATTTCCTACACGTTACATGGCATTGAAAGCAGCTTGTTTTCTGCACGTACGATTACTCATGTTATTTGATCATATTTCGTAATCTTATCTTTCGCGAGACGACTTTACCTGCACTTTTCAGCACTAGTGCGAGTTATTTTCATTTCAGCTTTGTCCAGATTGCGTAAATTTTGTTAAAATATTCGTTATTTACCGAATTTCAGATTTGCAAAATAGTGTTCGTTACACGTACTCAATAGTTGTTTCCATTTCGTTGATTTTGCTGACTCGCCCTTCGGGCTCGTCAGCAAAATCAACCTCAAATGGAAAAGTAGCCTATTTAAGTACTAGTATCGAAAATAACTATTCCATACCGTCTTGAATTGGAATTCATAAATTTTGCATCAAAGACGTGCAACTTCGGAGTTTGGCTTTCGCCCCCTTATTATTTATTATGGTATTAACATGAATTTGGGCAATCTAAGTTTGTGATTATTCGATTTAAAGTGGATGGCTTGAAAAAAAGGAATTTTGGATCCAATTTTGAAAAATTTAAACCATCAGGCAAGTTCAATAAACGTTTGTGTAATTTTGGGCATTTGTACGGCGAAGTATTAAAACAACATTTTGCAGTTTACTTGAATTAGGTCTAAAAATAATTCCGTTATAAATTTCAAATAAAACTGAAGGAGCCCCAAAAAATGGAATAGTTGTCAAATGTTGTTCATCCAAAATTAGTGCTCAAAAGTATTTTTTCTCGCGCTAACAATAAAACACAATACCGAGTAATACACAATAAATGAACATACTTGCTATTATTCCAAAACAAAGTGCCATGCAAAAAACTGGAGCGGTGTTATTATTTGCTTCAAAAGCTTCCGCAATAAATCGACAATAGGATTAAACTTTTACTAAAGGTATTTACTAAACTATTTAACGACAACACGACAACATTGCATTACTTAAAGGGAAACATAGAGTCAATATAATATGCTGGTGTTTACGGTTAATTGATAACTTCGCGATTTTTTCAAGCACGGAGAGGTTTTTGACCAGACGAAAGATTCTTCCAAATTGTTTTGAGGGAACCTCAATGGGTCTTTCCGAGGCTTTCATGAAATTATCTGTTAACCATAACCACGTCATACGTTTTTGTGCATTTATTTATTATAGGAATTTTGGCAAAGCTATCAATTTGGATGACCAATAATAATAATAATTATTATTATTATAATTATTATTATTATTGCAAAAATAGTTTGGCATTATGCGTTTAATAGTAGAAATGTTTCACAAATGCGAGATCTCTAAGACCTAAATCGTTTTTGTTTGTAATTCTAACTATATAATGCACATAAACCTATTTGAAAAGAGAGCTCTTTTGAACATTTACACGTAACCGTTACTACCTACTCTAACATACGTAGTAGATTTTTTCGTTTGTACTATGCTATAGCTATATCGAATCTGAAAAGCAAAAAAGCAGTGATGTACCGTCACACTGGAATCTATCTGGTCGCCAAGGTAGATAACCCCCGGTCGATGTAGATTTGGGTGGTTTTGATCTTGTTAACAGGTCAAAACGAATACCTCCACTTCCTTCAGTTCCCGTGCTTAAAGGAGCTTCATCACTCGCTAAAATAGCACCACTCTTTTTATCATCATCACTTTCTAATATTTTTACCGCGGTCAAGTACTTAAGAAGCAAATTTATTCTGAATTTGGTATTATTATCACCATGCAGTGTCTAAATTACCTTCTACGGTAACACAAAAAAAATATTAAATTCCCACTCAAAAACAATTTTTTTTACTTGGTTAGACCCCTTCGGAAATCAAAATTCCACTTACGTGATGATTTAGCAGTAAACGTAATTGGGCTATCCCAATCTTCCCTATTTGATTTGGGATCCATATTTTCCTCCTCACTTAAAACTTGATTAATGTAGTCTACGGCAAAAAGGTCAAAACAAGAAATAACACTAAAAAGTGATTTACCGTGAGAAAACTGTTTTGCACTACCATTTTGTTGGAATTCGGGAAAACTGACATGATTTTGTTTGCCGTCCTGTTAAAAATATTACAAATGGATTTGTTTATGCTTTCTCCGACAAAAATTACCTTTTGCATTTTTTTGCTGTGACGCTTGTGATGATGTCGCTTATTATCGCCTACCAGCCTTCTCATATTGTAATGCATTTTATAATTGACTTGAGTTGTTAAATCCCTATCGTTCACGGCATGTCTGCTGTAGCTCAATCGACGATGCTAAAAATAAAATAAATATCAAACACAATCCCAGTACGGATCTTCCCCAGATGAGAACAAATTACCAAGAAGAAGACCAAGCGCTACCCCTAGCCCAAAGAAGAAGATACCTTACCCGTTTGGGCTGACAAAGTTCTTCGGCAAGAAGGTGGTGAATTTTTGCATCCGTAAGATCTTTCTTAGATGGATTATATTCCAATTCTTGCATATCAATATTCCAATTACTGTTGTCAAGTTGGGTAAAGCTTGTACTAAAAATAATATAATGGTAATAATTCATTTTCGCCTTCCCATAACAAAAATGTTAGTATAGCAATATTAAAGCAACAGAAAACAATATAATTTGAAAAGGGTAGTAGTGTATACCCTTTATCAAAATAAAATGTTAGTATGCATCGGCTACAAAAGCGGTTAAATAGAAGAGATGGCAGTCTGTGCCACATTTCAGTTACCAGGTTAGTAATTTTTCCTCGCACCTGCTGTCAATATTTCCTGTAGGATAATTTTTAAAGATGCCAGACATACTTTCCGTTCCTGAAATATTTCCTATCGTCGACGCATTTCTACGCATAAACTCCATCGCGTCTCGCATCGCTAATTTTGAGTAAGTTTCCAAAATTTTAGGTTCTTGCCCTTGATAATTTCTCAATAGATACGGTCGTATGTACTTATTATCAAATCGTTTAAACCTAAAATAAAATAAATAGGCTGAAATAATATCTCCGTTCGGTACACACCTATCCCTAACGTGGTAATTTCCATGATGCCCTAATATATCTTCCACCCCGGCCATTAGATGATCCATTAACTAAAACAACAACCGAAGTCATATTGCAAAAAAATGTGATATTAAATTTACCTTCTCGTGAATTCGTTCGTTCATGGTAGGCTTCCTCTTGTTGGCAGTCTTAACGTTAAGTATTTTTACTAGAGGTTTAATGGTGATGCCTTGAAAGAACACGGTAAAATACACGACCGCTATTGTGGTGGTCATAAACATCGGCTGCTTTTTCACAATTTCTGGATTTATAAGCCGCACTAGAGCAAATGCAACTGCACCTCTTAGGCCACCATAAGACATAACAAATTTTTCTACTTTATCTAATTGATGAAGTCTAAAACGATTTGCTATTGCAGTTAAAATGATCACACCTGAAACGATTCGAATTGTGTTGTGTCCAAAAATAAATTATAATTTTCTCACCTATCGTCCTATAAGCCGAACAGAAGAAAATGGTCAAAACAACAAACCACGTGTTCCAAGTATGGTTTTTATTAACAGTTGCAACACCAAGGAACATGAAAATGATGGTTTCGGACGAACTGCTTAACATCTTCATGGTGTACTTAATAGTAGTGTGGGATTTATGCGATATATTCGCTTCCACATAATTTTTCATGGTTATTCCACAAAACGTAATTCTGAAATTAAATTACGAAAAAATTAATTAAGTGAGCGCGTTTATTGCACGAGGTAGTAAAGCACACGCCGGTAGATTAGCAATTCAATTATCGTGGTTTACTCATCAATCAAACTAAGTAACCAGGTACATGTAAAGTACTAAAAGGTGATCTAACATTTCGATGTCCTCAAAATTTTAATTAATTTTCCACTTAAAACTAAATTTAAAGTTTCGTTTGCAAAGGATCATGATGTAGTTTAATTAAAAGCTGAATACAAATGCTCCCGAATAAAATTTTAAACAATTAAACAAAACCCGATAGGTTAAATACTCTTGCAAGATTCTTAAAATTTTAATTAAATTTTGCTGGAATTTTTTGATATTGCTTCGGAAAAATGTCATTTCGACATTGATCCAGTTATTGTTGAGAGAAGAAATTGCGCAGCAACAGTCTGAACTACGAAAACCAAAATACAAGCAAGTACAAATAACATAAACCGCATATTATGCGAAGCGTTTTAGTCATGATGTTATGCTAAATGGTGAAGGAGTTTCTCCTTAAACTTTCTAATTGAATCCAGTAATATTAACTTTGAGGAATTTCTCACGAAGCTACTATGGAAAGTTTGGAGATATGCAGTTCAACGATTCTCGATTCATACTTTTGTGAACGTATACGTTCGGGACTAACTAAACAATAATTCTTTGCGGGCGGTTAACCTTCGAAGACGTCCAAGAGTCCAACAAAAATTTTGTTGTTAAAGTAAAACGCTGTAAGCTGGCATTGTTGTTTAATACGCCTATGACGTCACGAACGTATACGTATAAATTGATATTTTAAGAATGCAACCTCCGGGAATATTGTGGTTGTTATTATTACGGCCCTGTATGCAAATTTTAAAATTTGATATAATAATAAACCCATTGGCGTTTTAATTAATTAAACTTCAAGATTATTTTAAATAAACCAGTGGTAATTTAATTTGCGCTAAACATTAACCTAGACGATCTAAAGTTTCTGAAATATTTACAACATTATAAATTTAAAGTGTTTTAAGGTTGTTAATATTTTAAAGTGTAGGCTTTCAAGTTACGGTTTGAAATATGCTTGTAGCCTTTACATTTAATTAAATAAGCACTTCTGTGCATGATTAAATAAGTTTTTTAACCCATGGGTTTACCCAAAACTTAAATGACCTTATCAGAACTTGGAAGTTGGTGGGCACCAGGTCCGCTTAACGAGCCTTGTAGTTTATGTTTAATTTCATGTTCCAAATGTGCAAATTTTTATGGTTTCTGCATAGGGTGGGGGTTTTGGAATACCCCAAGTACTGGGAGATAGCATGTAAATGTTTAAGAATAATGTAAAAGAGTTTGGGAATGGTGAGACATGCTAGGGTATTTTATGTTGTTGTTTGAACTATTTTTGATACACTCTTCAGCCGATAATTCCAATTTTTGGAACCATGCAATTTTTTAAATCACATCTTCAAGTGTTATCATTTTCGGTGACAGCTTTGCCTTCAGAAAGACTTGAAGGATTGGTCATTCAAAATTCGAAAGTAGCAATACAGTTTTTGGCGATTCCAAATGCTACTCATCACTCCAAGATCCAAGTTGTTCAAATCATTTCTCAATTCTTCCAAATATATATTTCACAATAGTAGGGATATCATGCTGTTTTCACTCGTAGCTTGCAAGAATTCAATTAAATGTAAAATTTCAACACCTACAACCTTCATCATTTCTTCACAGGGTAAAAATTATACAATGATTTTGAGTTCCTGTTATCCGGTGCAGTCTTTTCTATGTATGATGTTTCAAAAGCTTTTCGATAATCAATAATAAAATAAAAATAAGCAAAAACGCATCTCTGTCTTTGGAAGACAGACTCTCGATTCCACGTGCCCAGTGCAATTCTAAAAAGAAATTGTTCGTCAGATGTATACTATATACTATTCTCTGGTGAATAATCTTCAGGAAAAGTTTCAATAGACAGCCCATCATCCACACAGTTTTTTAGTCACAGCATTGTTTGGCCGCAATCTTTTGGAAGCAATGTTTGTCAAAACCTAATAAGCACACCATCAGGTTTTTTCAAGGGGTCAACCGCTAGAGGAAATCGTGTACAATTAACTTCACACTTCACGTACTTCATCATAATTCTCCATACTTCTTTGTCCTTCATATAATTCAGCAGTTCAATAATTCAGCATAATTCACATCGATACTTTCAGTATCAGAGACTTTCAATTTCTGAGACTTACAGAAATACCAAAATTTGAGCACTGGAGGGTGTTCCACACCCCCCAGACCCCCCGGATTGAGTAGATTATTTTTATCAGAAGTAAACTAAAGATCTCCCGTTGCAGAGGCACTAGAGGGTGTTCCCCCCAGCCCCCGGATCAAGTAGTTTATTTTTTATCAGAAGTAAACTGAACTTTCCTGTTGCAGAGATCTACCTCCCAGGGAGTACGGAATTTATAATTAGGTAGTTTATAATTAATTGTCAGATTACGAATTAAACACATTTACTTGGCCATAGCTAATTTTAATAAACTTAAGATATGCTTAAATATTTAATTCACTTTTAATAAAAATAACGGTCATTGGCATGGTTGTTAGCGCGATGAACTGCTAAGGTAGGACTCCCGGTTCGCATCCGGTGGAGTTCGTTTGTAATGCCGTCTCCGTGCTTCGGAAAGCACGTAAAGACGGTGGTCCTCTCACAAGATGCTTGCAACATCTTTGAGATATTAATTGCTAGAGTACCCTCTTGAGGGACGGGTAAACGACCTTGGTTGTATCCTTACATAAGGAAGTCCGAAATATAAAAATAAATAAAAATAAATTATATAAACTGGGGGTCTGGGGGTGGAACACCTCCAGTGCTTCTGCAACGGAGATCTTCAGTTTACTTCTGATAAAAAGTAAACTACTCGGTCTGGGGTTCTGCATGTTCTGCAATGTTCTTCATTCCAAAATTTGTGCACTGGAAGGTGTTCTACACCTCCCTCCCCTCCCCAGTACTTCATGTACTTCATTAGATGTGTACAAAAAACTTCACCAGCGGTTAACCCCTCGGGTTTTTTGAGTTTTTCCATAAAAACGACAGATTTTCAATCACTCACCAAACGCCATCTTCAAAACAGAATGTTATTTTAATCGAACATGGGCCAATTGATAAAATGTCAATAGCTCTTTCCATAAATAATTTTGTTTAATTTTAATTAATTGGAAGCTGTTGTTTATAATGAATTTTACATCCGTTCGAAAGTAGGTATTTGATTAATTATTAAATTTGTGTCGACAATCAACCTTTTAATTTATTTTTTATGGATTAATTTTTGAACATTGGGTGGGAGCTGCTCTTTAGGTATAGTTTTGCATTCTGCACCTTTTACCCATTACTACCCATGTGTTGGGTTTTTGACAATGATTTATTTAGTGCCCTAAAGGTTTGGTGCATCTCCCTGATATTTGCAGAAGTGCAGCACCTTACGCCGATTGAAGAAGAAGGAATGAATCCAAGAGAAAATAACCTCATAAGTACCCCTAGGTTTTCCAAAAGAACATTTATCGAATAGCTGACAGCTCCTCTTCCTCCTCCACTACTCATATGTTGTTTTTATTTTTCTTCCAATTCATTACATGAAGTACATTAACGTTCTGATAAATCCAAGTAAATACAAGGTCAAGGGAAAATTTTTCATTATGAGCGTGCAATTAGATCGTAATAAAACTGCAATGCATGTTCGAGTCGATTAATCCAACTTTTTAATAATCCTAAGTGGAAGAAACGTTTTACTGAATTTGATAGCAATATTTATGGTTTGTCGTTATGAATACGTTTAATTAATATTCCAGGATGAAAGCAACGAGAAGACAATGTGATTGTTTTAATTTTTCGACAAATAACAAATGAAGTAGTGAAAGCTAAAAAATTTAGACATTCCATGGTCGTTTGTCACTATACATTCAGACCACCAACCGGGGTTGAGCTGCGGGGGTTTGTTAGGGTTCGGGGCACTTGTTGATCAAAGCCTTGATATTTTATTAAATTTTTTAACATTATTAAATTTTCTTCTTAAACCGGACAATGTCGAAAATCATTTTTCCTTATTTATAGAGCTCATCAAAAATTAAGCTGGGGTTTACTTTAATTTTTTTTAGCACTTTCAATATAGAAAGCAAACGGTTCGATAATCAAGTAGGTAATAAAATAACATCATCGTAAAAAAAAAATTAACCGACCTAATAGGCAAAGGAAAACATTGTGGCATCAATAATATTGAAACTATAATAATTACAGCGTCCAATAAAAATATTATTTTGCTAAAATTTATCCTGAGTTCAAAATAAATATTTTTGTTTGTTTTTGTGGGAAACCTAAATTTACTGCGATGAATGATGATTTAAAAAAAAATACTTACGCTAAAATGCCTGACATATGAAATATTTCGGCACATAAGTACGCTAGATAGGCCATCACAAATATAAAAATAGGTTCAATAACGCGAACTTCGTTTGTAAATCTCGTGACAAAACCTGTTGCAAAGCCCCACAACACTCCTATCACCGTTCCACCAACAGCTACTACAAAGAAGTTTCCACAGCCAGCTACCACATCCATCGTTATAATATTTTGGTAACCCATTTCTGAATAGGATTCAAACATATGGTATAAAACTACAGTGACGGCGTCGTTTAACAAAGATTCTCCAAAAACTACTATGTACAGAATTTCGTTAACATGGATTTCTTCAAAAACGGCCAACACCGCTACGGGATCCACTGCAGAAATTAATGCCGCAAATATAAACATATCTAAAGGCGGAATTCTCTCCTCTCCAAACAACCTTGTCGATTCAACAGCACATAAGGAAGCACCTAAAACATAAATTTTTTTAAATGAGTTAGGCTGCCAAAAAATTGCTAAAAAGCTCCCACTGAATACATTTTCATATAAAAGAGAATTTTTACGAGCACATCCCACTGAATTTGTTTTTGAGCAGTTAACCACTTCATAACTTTTTTACCGTCTACCGTCAGACGTACGGACGATCAATATAAATGCATGCTTTATGAAATTCAGAAAAATGAGGATTAGAGTTTTTGTTTAGAAACAAGTTTAAGTTATTTAGACACCGACAGCCAGGTTAGGTTTAATTAAATTTGTAGATAATATTCACCATTTACTTCAGAATCGATATTATGTATTTCAATATTTGATGTGAACGATATCCGAGCAAAATTTTATACTACGTATGCGTGCTTAGCTATCAATTTGGTGTGGTTTGGTGAAAATGTAATGTTGTTATAGAAGTAAAGTTTTGAGATTATCCAAAGTTACAAAATTTAAATTTCAAGGTGTTTCTCACAAAAAATAAAGGCAGCCGAAACATGATTATGCAAATTTTGTGAAGCCAAGGTGAGATCAAAAGCTTTTTCGTGCAAATTACCGTTGGCGGTAGGAAATAATAAATTTAAAAATTTTAACACCGAAAAGTAAGCGTTGTACTACAATAGTTTTAGCAACTTAAACCATGGTTTAGGTATATAATTATGGTTTATGTTTAATGCTCTATAAAAATAGTAAATATGACTCGACAACGTGTGAGCGCATATTAATATTTTGTAAATATATCATGTAGATAATATTATGTGATCAGTTAGCAGCTAAATAAAATTCAAATTTTATCATAACAATAGCAAAATCACAATCAGTACTAAGGGCACGATTATTTTACATCGTCTGAGGTAGCTTGCAAGGCTGAAATCAGATGTGCAATTCATCAACACGCTTATAGCAAGTTAAAATCTCCTCGGATTCGAACATCAGCAGTTGATTATGCTAACTACTAGACCATCGAGTGTTTCAAACGATAGTTTCCACTCCCTAACCTCACCAAAGTGTTCTTTTCTCTTGGTTTCGATTTTTAATGATAAAAACTAAAATAGTTTTAATTTTTGTTGTGTTATTGCGTTATTACAGTTTCGCACATTTCCAATCTCCATCTCTCAAACACTTATAGTTCTTGGTAAGTCTTGTTTTACAAATGCAATTTCTTCGAGAAGAAACCCATGTTCACATCCGTAGGTTAGGATTAACACCTAGATTTTATAAAACTTTCTTTTCCAGCCATATTCTTCATATCTAAGTGAGCTTTTATAACGTCTAACGTTTTCTGACATCTAACTTCCAAAGGAAAGGTAAGTGGTGACAGTTAACATATCCGAATCTGGATTTTAAGATTTTTAAAGCGAATTATGAAAGATAAGAGTCTAATTGACAGATAAAAAAAATAAAATTTGCGGTTGGTCCACAAATTTTGGAAAAAAACAGTTTTAAAAATTAATTTAGAATGCAATTTTCTCATTAGATCTTTTAAACTGTAACCCCGCCCATCGAAATTAAAATGCGTTTTGGTGACAGTTAAGGTACCCGAATCTAGATTTTTAAAGCGAATGATGAAAAGCGAGGGTCTAATTAACTGATAAAAATAATAAAATTTGTGGTCGGTCTATAAATTTTGGAAAAATACACTTTTATAGTGAATCCGAGATTTGCCTTGGTTGCGTTAGTCAAAACCAATATGTAGATCTTGATCCGACATATAGCACATAAATTACGGCGTAATATTACGCAATACTATTCTTATGTTTCTTGTGTTTCTTATGGGAAATTTGTGATTTTCAAATTTAAATTGTGGGTGGGAGAACCCACCAAATTCATCCTCACCTTAAAAAACTTCTAAAATTGTCCTTTTTCGTTTGGTGAAGGTATTTCTATAGGAAAAAGTGTATTTTCGAGTTCGGGAATTTTAACTCTAGCCAGATAAGTAATTGAGACATTCATAATGTTATCTGAAGCCGATAGGTAGATAAATGGTGAGAGAGGGTGTTTCCTTCCTTTCATCCCGATTATTTGTTGCAGAAATCTTGTTATTATCTTGGTCAAAACTTATATTACAACCCAGTATGTTACAATAGAATACCTGTTCTAGATATTGGTTTCATATGACGATGACGGTTCTATAAGAAAAAAGCATTTTTTACAATTTTTAGTCCAATACATTTATTCTAATCGAAGACCAATGTTTTTATCCTTTCCAAGTAATACGATTTGTCAAACTCGCCAATAGCTGTTTACAGCGTCGATGACGTTAAAATTCTATGGTAAATCGTTTACCTCCGAACCATTTCTTTAAGTTGAAACAGATGATAGTCACAAAGAGCTAAATCTGGAAAATACAGCAAATGAGGAAGCAATTGAAAGCCTTTCCAATTATGGATGTGCGTAAAGGTAAAAAAGCACTTTTTCCTTCCATAAATGCTGTTTTTTTTCCTTGATTTCAGCAATCAATCGATCTAATAATTTTGTATAATGTTGCTTTGTTATTGTCTTTTTTTTTTCAAAATAGTCGATAAGAATTATACCATGAGAATCCCAAAAAATAATATCCATGACCTTTCCAGCTGATGTAAGCACTTTCGCCTTGTTTAGATCTAGATCATTTGCTATCCAAAGCTTTGGCTGTTCTTTTGTCTCAGTTGGGTAATAATGTGTCCATGTTTCAGCTACAGTAACGAAATCTTTTGCATTATATTTAAACATAACCAAGCATTGCTTACAAGTGGTTGTACATTTAATCTATTGGTAGATTGTGAGCCAACGCGGCGGATAGTTTTACATAATATGCAAATTCTCGTGCAAGATATTGCTCATACGTTCGTTTGAGATATCAACACGGCAGTAGCGGATCTATCACTGAGTGGGCCTAGGTGCAAAAATCATTCAAGGGCCCTAATTTTCAAATATTTTTAAAGACTTGAAGAATATTATTCACTCAAATTTATATTTGTAAATGTGAATTCAGATTCGAATTCAGCGTTCGGGCATCGGTTTGCAAAAATTTGAGGGCTCAGGTTCTGCCATGAGCCTCCGGGTTTCGCACCGATCTACCCGGTGATACATCCGCACCTACAACACGGTCAGCGTATTATTAAATTTCATTCTGCTAATGCCCGATTTCTTCACTCATAGTTATCTTCAAATTAGCAAACTTCAGGTTAAATCGACGAAATAACCAATCAGATGATTGATTTATTTGTTTTATTATCGCCTGATTGGTTTTTAGCGAACTTTAGGTTAAATTGACGAAATAACCAATCAGCTGATTGATTTATTTGTTTTGTTGTCGCCTGATTGGTTTTTAGTGAACTTTAGGTTAAATTGACGAAATGACCAATCAGATGATTGATTTATTTGTTTTGTTGTCGCCTGATTGGTTTTAGCGAACTTTAGGTTAAATTGACGAAATGACCAATCAGATGATTGATTTATTTGTTTTGTTGTCGCCTGATTGGTTATTTCGCCAATTTAACTTAAAGTTCGCTAACTTGAAGATAACTATGAGTGAAGAAATCGGGTATAATAGGTTTGTCATTTGGACGATTCGGACGTTCTTAGTAAAAAAGTTCGACCACGTTTAAATTCTTTAAACCAATCGAAACTGAAAGGTCCCCTTAAACAGAATTTAGCTTTTCTTTGATTTGGTCATACGTTTTCCTATCCTAGGAACAAGAATTTAATCACTGTTCGATATTGGATTTTATCCATAATTAAAAAATGTAGAAAGTTGTTTACTTCAACTTCTATGTACCACAGTGCAAAAACAATATTGAACCAATAGTGATAAAATTTTGATAGTAGTCGTTTGAAGGATGACATTCAATAATATCTGAAAGGTATATTTTTTCTTTGATGCGGGGGGGAGGGAGTAGCCATTTCCTCACTTTATTACCACTAATTTACTGATTATACCCGATTATTTTGTATTTTCTTCTACATTTCAAATACTTCAGGGGATTCTAGTCTCACAAAATGAACTTTTTAGTATATTTATTATTGACAAGGGGAGACCGGCAACTTCCCTCACTGAACTGATCCATTTTCATTGTGGGTGTAGGTCTTGTATTGGACTTTACCAGGTGGAAGTATAAAGGCACGCTTCTTTGCCAATTTTGAGAAAATTGAATTTGAATAATTATATATTACTGATGAACGATAAGTTGTTAATGAATAATCGTATCCAGCTCCTGCCAATTTGTTTTTTTATTTATTTCATTATTAATTCCCCCCAGTATAATATTTCATCGTTCTCAAGAAAACTAAAGCGCTATAATAAACTCTAATCATAATCTGTAAGCATTAAATGTTTTACTTTTTAGCAGTGAGGCACTGGAGGGTGTTCCACACCCCAGACCCCGGTCTCAACAACTTCGGCTTATTAAAATATTAGTTACTTGAATGTGACTCGTTACAGTTAGGATTAATTAGTTTTTCTAGAGATCTTTTTTTAGATCGGTTATGCTGATGTCTTTAATTTATTACTATTAAAAAATAAACTGCACAAACCGGGGGGATCGGGGGGGTGTGGAACACCCTCCAGTGCCTCACTGTTGAAAGGCAAAACATTCAATGGGTAGGATTTATTATAGCGCTTTGGTTTTCTTGAGAACGATGACATATTATACTGGGGAATTCATAATCACCTCCTCGATTCTTGGTCACTGATTTATATTTTTGTACTAAAACTTTTACCATTATCGCTTAATACTGATAACCATAAGTTTGCAAATTTATCTATCACAGTTTGAGTGTTCCTGGGGATGCTCCACACCCCCAGACCCCCCGGTCTCGACAACTTTGGTTTATAAATTGGGCTAATTGGAATATTAGTTAATTAAATGTAACTTGTTAAAGTTAGGATTAATTAGTTTTTCTAGAGATTTTTTTTATCGGTTATGCTGATGTCTTTAATTTATTACTAATAAAAAATAAACTGCACAAACCGGGGGGTCTGGGGGGTGTGGAACACCCTCCAGTGCCTCACTGTTGAAAGGCAAAACATTCAATGAGTAGGATTTATTATAGCGCTTTGGTTTTCTTGAGAACTATGACATAAATTATACTGGGGAATTAATAATCAAATAAATAAAAAACAAATTGGCAGGATCTGGATGCGATCCCAGTACCCTTCACATATGTTTTTATTTTTTGGAATCTTACGCAATTCCATTAACAACTTACCAAATTTATGTTAATTTTATGTAGTTCATCAGTAATATAAAATTATTCAAATTCAATTTTCTCGAAATTAGCAAAGAAGCGTGCCCTTATACTTGCACCAGTTGAAGTCCAATACAAGACCTACACGCACAATAAAAATGAATCAATTCAGGAAGGGGAAGTTACCGGTCACCCCTTGTGAGACGCCCCCCTCCTCGTGGTGCGCGCCTGGTATTCCATATATCAGTAATAATTATGATACCGCTTTAATTTTTATGATAATAATGATGACCTATACTGCAAATAAATATTTCCGCACTTCTTCGTTCTCGTCCTTTCATTTGATGTGGATGATAGATCCCCCGACTTATTTGGAGTATTTTTGGAATTTTCTATTTTTCAGAACCAAGCAATTTTTATCCTAATTCATTGCTCGTGTCGCAATTTATTTTTTTGCATTGGTTTAAAAAGTTCTTCTATTGAAAAATATTTATAAGTTTGTAAATTACTCTTTTATAATAAGTTTAGGGTGGCCATCAGATATCTCACGCCCCCCCCCGTATCTAAAACTGTACATTGTTCACATAAGTTTAAAGTGGGAAAAAAAAATACGCAGGTTAAACTTTTACACATCGGGGAGGTCTGGAGTTACCTCAGCTCAGGCTTCAGGCTTCTTTTTGGGAGGGTGGAGAAATAATAAAGTAGTTTTGCGCAGTGAGTGGAAAAAGAGTAGATTACTAAATAAAATCCGAATCTTATCTGTGAGAAGTTATTACACACAATTTTCTCGATCATCCTCGATAGTTTCTATTGCCGTGCAAGAAGAGATGATCATAATAAAACCATTATTTCCTCCAAAATTTTTGTTCTAGCAGCCGTTTAAATGCCAACATATTATTTGTATTTTGCAACTCAATTTTACGACGTTTTGCTATTTACATTACTAATTTGTTGCCTTGTTTAAGCAAACCACACCAACGTTTACACAATTTTTGTGTAATTCAGCCTCTCGACTATAAATACACATTGACAGTTGGCAAACAATTCCCTCAAGTGCTGAAAATTGATAGTTTCGCTTCAATTAATAAAAAAATAGACATCAGTTTCCCTGTTAAGCTGAAATTGAATTTCCGAAACATGCGCAACCTAAATCTTTTTATTATAGGTAAAAATGAAGGTTAGTGGTGCTTATAAGGTTAGCCATATTTATAAACCGTGGATCGATAATGTAAACACCATTTCAAAATTTTAATGCCGATTCTAAAAAATAAAAATTTATAAACAAGCACCACTTAGCTCTTCTGTTTCATGCCGTATTTAGTTTATCACTTTGAATTTCCTTAATAACTGGAAGATGTAATAATAAAGTAATTAACTGCAAGCAAATTCGTGATGACGATTAATTTAAAATTAACGTAGATATATCCCCTAGGGGTTTTCTTCATGTAAGAGCTTTCCAAGCAAGTAACGAAAACTGACAATCTGTTATTTCAACTTACCTATAGTCAATGTATTAAAAATAGTTCCTACTACAGCAAAAAGTAATATTGTTCCGAGGTGATCAAAAAATAATCTATTCGGCATAAAATATCCGGCGTCCAAAATTATCGGAGGCAGCATATAGAAGAAAAACGTGCTCGGTGTTAATGGCGACACAGGAACACTGTCAGTTACATGGACCAAAATCACTCCAATTACTACACCTACCACAATTAAAAGGCAAGATTCGGGAAAAATTTCACTCAGCTTAGGTGCCATATGAAATCCTGCAATAAAAAAAAAGATTAGATTATTATTATTGTAATTCACCCTAAATTGAAAAAAATTAAAAGCTTTTGAAAAGTAAACTTAATTGAAATATCGTAGCCAATATTTAAAACCACTTAGTGGCCTCGACTCGTTTTCAAATGAAAATCCATTAGGCGAAAACCCTTTAAAAATTTACAATTATCAAAGGTTACGAAAAAGTTCTAACTAAATATCTTGGTTTTATTATTTCTGCTTGCAACTTCATCGTAACCCAATTTATTTTAAACGACATTTTATAAAAATTTGATAAAACTCAAATGGAGAAAAAATGTTATTTTTAGCGCAGTTGCAAGGGGCACCCTAATGTTTTCTAAATAATTTAATATTTCGATTTGTTCTGTAGGAAGAATCGAAAGTTAATTCTAACGTTGATATTTCCTTGTGTTGAATGAAAGGAAGCATTAGTGAAAAATTTTATAGTTATGTTTGTTTGCTTTTATTTGTTTCGCAAAAATGTTCACGATTTGGAGGGAGTCGCAGTCA
This sequence comes from Lycocerus yunnanus, assembly GCA_036346125.1. Classification (NCBI taxonomy): domain Eukaryota; kingdom Metazoa; phylum Arthropoda; class Insecta; order Coleoptera; family Cantharidae; genus Lycocerus; species Lycocerus yunnanus. The sequence continues at coordinate 2,041,625 of JARFIX010000011.1, read as the reverse complement.
GATCTATTTGTATTCGTCGCATACATCAGCATTAAGGCCATTAGGGTGGATGTTGGGATAATTGACATAATTGGGAAATGGAAAAAAAAATTTATTTAGAAATCCTAGTAGTAAATTTCGTTTTAGTTACCCAGCACATATTTGGTGTGTGTAGGGATAAATTATGCATCTTATGTTTATTTATGAACCTCATTCTTACAAAATCAATGAAATAGGTGCTTATGGGACAAAGTTTGAATAAATTTAGTCGTTCAATGTCAAGGTTTCAAGATTGGAAGCATTTAGCAGTTTGGTAGTTAAGTAAATTCTTTTATTTATCTTTTTTCGTTCCTTGTTTCTTCCGAAATGAACAGCAAACCGTCTAACCATCCACTTTGACGATATAATAAACTGAACCCCAACTTCTTTATCTCTAATAAACTTGGTTTATTATTAAGGAAAAATTTTCATGTCATCACATACGCAGGGAATCTACTGTTTAAAGTGGGTTCTGAACTACGGAAGTGTACATATTTCATTTTGAGAAGGCTCATAAAGCACCTGGATGGTTTTCCATTGTCTTACGAGAAGAGACGGTTAAAAATGAAGCTTTTACTTGCCCTGGAGTCGAACCAGGTATACTCAGCATTAGCAGTTGAGCACCAATCGCTAAGCCCACGACTGCCTCCCAATAAAATAAAATTATATTATTTGTAAAAATGATCAGCACAAACTGAATGAATTTTGATTGAACGAAATAATTAAGTCGGTGTTTATCGACTCTCAAGCATATTGCAACGATGATCCCCTCTCAGGGGGTATTTCAGATTTTCTCAAAATCTAAAAATCAAAATCTTGTTTAAATGAAAGTTAAAGCTGATCAAACTACCTATAATTTAATTTAACAAAAATTTTATATAAAGCACCTGGATGGTTTTCCATTGTCTTACGAGAAGAGACGGTTAAAAATGAAGCTTTTACTTGCCCTGGAGTCGAACCAGGTATACTCAGCATTAGCAGTTGAGCACCAATCGCTAAGCCCACGACTGCCTCCCAATAAAATAAAATTATATTATTTGTAAAAATGATCAGCACAAACTGAATGAATTTTGATTGAACGAAATAATTAAGTCGGTGTTTATCGACTCTCAAGCATATTGCAACGATGATCCCCTCTCAGGGGGTATTTCAGATTTTCTCAAAATCTAAAAATCAAAATCTTGTTTAAATGAAAGTTAAAGCTGATCAAATTACCTATAATTTAATTTAACAAAAATTTTTATAGATAAAAATTCACCTAATTATAATTTTCAAAATTATAAGTAATTATTATTTTCAAAATTTTGTTATCATGTAAATTTCACTAAATGTTTACAAACATTTAAAATTGAAAATATTTTTCCGAAACTTGGGATATGCTTAAATATTTAATTCACTTTTAACAAAAATAAATTATTTAAACCGGGGGTCTGGGGTGTGGAACACCCTCCAGTGCCTTTTCAACGGTAGATTTTCAGTAATTATGATACCGCTTTAATTTTATGATAATAATGATGACCTATACTGAAATAAATATTCCCACATTTCTCCGTTCTGCTCCTTTCATTTTATTGATGATAGATCGACTATTTGGAGTATTTTAGAATATTCTATTTTCAGACAGCAATTTACCAATTCATTGCTCGTGCCAATTATTTTGAATTGGTTGAAAAGTTCTTCTATTGAAAATATTTATAAGTTTGTAAATTACTTTATAATAAGTTTACTGGCATGAGTTTCTCACGCCCCCGTATCTAAAACTGTATATTGTTAAATAAGTTCAAAGTGGCAAAAATACGCAGGTTCTTTACACATCGGGAGGTCTGAGTTACCTCAGCTCAGACTGTAGTCAGGCTTCTATTTGGATAGGTGGAGAAATTAGTAGTTTTACGCAATGAGTGGAAAAGGAGTAGATTATTGAATAAAATGCCAATCTTGTTTTGAAAGTTATTACACACAATTTTCTGATCATTCTCGAGTTTCTATTGCTGTGCAAGAAGATGATCATAATAAACCATTATTTCCTCCAAAATTTTCGTTCTAGCAGCCGTTTAAAGCCAACATATTATTTGTATTTTACAACTCAATTTTACGACGTTTTGTATTTACATTACTAATTTGTTGCCTTGTTTAGCAAACCACACCAACGTTTACACAATTTTGTGTAATTCAGCCTCTCGACTATAAATACACATTGACAGTTGGCAACATTCTCAAGTGCTGAAAATTGATAGTTTCGCTTCAATTAATAAAATAGACATCAGTTTCCTGTAAGCTGAAATTGAATTTCCGAAACATGCGCAACCTAAATCTTTTATTATAGGTGAAATGAAGGTTAGTGGTGCTTATAAGGTTAGCCATATTTATAAACCGTGGATCGATAATGTAAACACCATTTCAAAATTTTAATGCCGATTCTAAAAAATGAAAATTTATAAACAAGCACCACTTAGCTCTTCTGTTTCATGCCGTATTTAGTTTATCACTTTGAATTTCCTTAATAACTGGAAGATGTAATAATAAAGTAATTAACTGCAAGCAAATTCGTGATGACGATTAATTTAAAATTAACGTAGATATATCCCCTAGGGGTTTTCTTCATGTAAGAGCTTTCCAAGCAAGTAACGAAAACTGACAATCTGTTATTTCAACTTACCTATAGTCAATGTATTAAAAATAGTTCCTACTACAGCAAAAGTAATATTGTTCCGAGGTGATCAAAAATAATCTATTCGGCATAAAATACCCGGCGTCCAAAATTATCGGAGGCAGCATATAGAAGAAAACGTGCTCGGTGTTAATGGCGACACAGGAACACTGTCAGTTACATGGACCAAAATCACTCCAATTACTACACCTACCACAATTAAAAGGCAAGATTCGGGAAAAATTTCACTCAGCTTAGGTGCCATATGAAATCCTGCAATAAAAAAAGATTAGATTATTATTATTGTAATTCACCCTAAATTGAAAAAATTAAAAGCTTTTGAAAAGTAAACTTAATTGAAATATCAGCCAATATTTAAAACCACTTAGTGGCCTCGACTCGTTTTCAAATGAAAATCCATTAGGCGAAAACCCTTTAAAATTTACAATTATCAAAGGTTACGAAAAGTTCTAACTAAATATCTTGGTTTTATTATTTCTGCTTGCAACTTCATCGTAACCCAATTTATTTTAAACGACATTTTATAAAAATTTGATAAAACTCAAATGGAGAAAAATGTTATTTTTAGCGCAGTTGCAAGGCACCTAATGTTTTCTAAATAATTTAATATTTCGATTTGTTCTGTAGGAAGAATCGAAAGTTAATTCTAACGTTGGTATTTCCTTGTGTTGAATGAAAGGGAAGCATTAGTGAAAAATTTTATAGTTATGTTTGTTTGCTTTTCTTTGTTTTGCAAAATGTTCACGATTTGGAGGAGTCGCAGTCAGATCTATTTGTATTCGTCGCATACATCAGCATTAAGGCCATTAGGGTGGATGTTGGGATAATTGACATAATTGGGAAATGGAAAAAAAAATTTATTTAGAAATCCTAGTAGTAAATTTCGTTTTAGTTACCCAGCACATATTTGGTGTGTGTAGGGATAAATTATGCATCTTGTGTTTATTTATGAACCTCATTCTTACAAAATCAATGAAATAGGTGCTTATGGGACAAAGTTTGAATAAATTTAGTCGTTCAATGTCAAGGTTTCAAGATTGGAAGCATTTAGCAGTTTGGTAGTTAAGTAAATTCTTTATTTATCTTTTTCGTTCCTTGTTTCTTCCGAAATGAAAAGCAAACCGTCTAACCATCCACTTTGACGATATAATAAACTGAACCCCAACTTTTATCTCTAATAAACTTCGTTTATTATTAAGGAAAAATTTTCATGTCATCACATACACAGGGAACACTGTTACATCACATACACTGTTTAAAGTGGGTTCTGAACTACGAAGTGTACATATTTCATTTTGAGAAGGCTCATAAAGCACCTGGATGGTTTTCCATTGTCTTACGAGAAGAGACGATTAAAATGAAGCTTTTACTTGCCCTAGAGTCGAACCAGGTATACTCAGCATTAGCAGTTGAGCACCAATCGCTAAGCCCACGACTGCATCCCAATAAAATAAAATTATATTATTTGTAAAAATGATCAGCACAAACTGAATGAATTTTGATTGAACGAAATAATTAAGTCGGTGTTTATCGACTCTCAAGCATATTGCAACGATGGTCCCCTCTCAGGGGGGTATTTCAGATTTTCTCAAAATCTAAAAATCAAAATCTTGTTTAAATGAAAGTTAAAGCTGATCAAACTACCTATAATTTAATTTAACAAAAATTTTTATAGATAAAAATTCACCTAATTATAATTTTCAAAATTATAAGTAATTATTATTTTCAAAATTTTGTTATCATGGATATTTCACTAAATGTTTACAAACATTTAAAATTGAAGTTAAATATTGAACAAGAAGAGCTTTTAATAATTATTTTACCAACGTTCAAAATTACAAATATGAATTTGCCGAGGGGTCAACCGCTAAAAGAAATCGTGTACAATTAACTTCACACTTCACGTACTTCATGATAATTCTCCATACTTCTTCGTATTTCATATAATTCAGCAGTAACTCACGGGACTTTACGTACTTCACCAGTAATTCACCGTACTTCATCAATAATTCACAGTACTTCACCTAATTCATCGATACTTCATTGTATTTCACGCATTTCATCGGTATTTTAGAGACTTACCGAGATTCCAAAATTTGAGCACTGATCTACCGTTGAAGAGGCACTGAAGGGTGTTCCCAAACAACCCAGATCAAGTAGTTTATTTTTATCAGATGTAAATTAAAGATCTCCCGTTGCAGAGATCTACCTCCCAGGGTGTACGGAATTTATAATTATGCAGATTATGATTAATTGTCAGATTATGAATTAAACACATTTACTTGGCCATAGCTAATTTTAAAAAACTTGGGATATGCTTAAATATTTAATTCACTTTTAATAAAAATAAATTATTTAAACTGGGGGTCTGGGGTGTGGAACACCTCCAGTGCCTCTGCAAGAGGAGATCTTCAGTTTACTTCTGATAAAAGTAAACTATTCGGACTGAGAGCTTTGCATGTTCTAAAATGTTCTTCATTCCAAATTTGTGCACTGGAGGGTGTTCCACACCCCAGACCCCCGGATTGAGTAGTTTATTTTATCAGAAGTAAACTGAAGATCTTGCTTGCAGAGATCTACCTCCCAGGAGGTACGGAATTTATAATTATGCACTTTATGATTAATTGTCAGATTATAAATTAAACACATTTACTTGGCCATAGCTAATTTTAATAAACTTGAGATATGCTTAAGTATTTAATTCACTTTTAATAAAAATAAATTATTTAAACCGGGGGGTCTGGGGTGTGGAACACCTCCAGTGCCTCTCAAGGAGATCTTCAGTTTACTTCTGATAAAAAGTAAACTACTCGGTCTGGGAGTTCTGAATGTTCTGCAATGTTCTTCATTCCAAAATTTGTGCACCCCAGACACCTCGGATTGAGTAGTTTATTTTTATCAAAAGTAAACTGAAGATCTCCGTTACAGAGGCATTGAAGGGTGTTCTACGCCCCCCAGACCACTCGGATCAAGCAGTTTATTTTTTATAAGATATAAACTGAAGATTTCCGTTGCAGAGAAGAAGAAGAAAAAGACAAGTACTTCACATATTTCACATGAGACATCATGTACTTCATGAGATGTGTACAATAAATTTCACCAGCGGTTAACCCCTCGGAATTTGCGTTTCGAAATTTTGGGTTATTGGAAAAAAAACTTTGAAAACAACTGTTATAAATCAAAGAACATTACATTAGTAGAGTCGAATAAAAAGATTTTGCTAGCTTTAACAAATATCTGCACATTTTTAATCGTAAATCCGCTATTTTTAAATATTTGTAAAATAAACTGTAAATATTGCAAATTTACTTAATATTGAAAATTTCCAAAAAATTTGATATTTTTTGATTAATTTAATCAATATTCTATGTCTATTTCAAAAGCTACAAAGGAAGGCAGTTGGTTTCATTTAAAAGATGTTTCAGTACACTTAAACAGAAATTTAATACACTTTTTTATTTCAAGATTGTTGTTTATAATAAATTCTAAAAAAACGACTATTTTCAGAAAAAGTATATATTTTTCAAAGAAATTTAAATTTTAACTTTTTTAATACTATAACTTAGTCAATTTTTGGCATAGTGGATGAACTAGAAACTGGATTATAGAAGATTAAATTATCTTTCAACTTAAATTTCAAGTTACTTTTAAAAATCTAATCTAGGGGTGGAAGATAAAAGGAGAAAAAGACGTAAATGTATTATATTATGTATTGTACTATTTATCTATCCATCTATCTGTCTATAACGGGCATACTTATAGAGCAAATTTAAAATTACATTCCAAAAATGCGGCCTTCCGGCCGCACAACCATCGAAATCCATGTTTACAATATTAAAGGAATCACATTTTTCTTTTTCTGCTTCTGGTTTCTAAAGCTTTTTAGCACTTATTGAAAAAAGTAGTTTGCATTCTAAAGAATCTCAATTTTTAGCTTTATGCAAAGTTATTTTTTAATCTAAAGTTTAGGCTGAAGGAATCAGAAAGTTAAAAATTTGATCGACTTGAAACTTGCCAATCATATGCACGATCTTTAGGCAGTAGATTTACGTTCCACGTTATTTGAGAGGAAGGTGTCGTCCAACCATGCATTTTTACCCTAACTTTTCGAAGGAAAGATTTTGGAAATAAATCACGTTTATCTAAAAGCCATCATGTAATTTTTTTACATTTTATACATCATTATAGTGCTATTGACATATTAAGACGTGCTTCTCAGCATATTTTACATAAGATGAATTTTCTCTTGACATAGAATCAATAATTTTAAAATCTTTTTGTTTCTTAATAAAATCACCATTATATTATACTTCAAAGCAAATCAGGCAAATTTAATTTAAATACACATAAATCAATTTAGGGTAGAAAAAATTATCTCGAAATTTGTTATACGAAGCTTTCAGGATAAAATGAAGATTAAGCACTTGATTGGCTAAGCTTCGAATTGTAGGTTTTTACTATCGAATCTTTCTGTAATTTTTGTTTTTGCAGAAATTCAATTATGTTACAATTGCTGTGTTGTGATAAATGGCAACAAAAAATTCATTTGTATGTATGGAACAATTTCACAATACTGCTAATAGATAAGGTCTTCTCATTAATAAAACTGGCACAAACCGTTTCGATATAACTCCACAATAATCGAATATTATAAATGATCCCTATTGATAAACTTGAACGCAGAGAATTGATTAACACTTTTTTTGTTTGATATAAATTAGCCAATACAATAATTTATAAATGTTCAGCAAAGCGAAGCTTGTAAAAGCTCAATGTTAAACACGAGAGTTATTTGCTTGGTATAATTTGTTATTAGTCCAAATAATTTTCTTTTATCGCATTTTTTGATAAAATTAAAATATGGAGCCACAAAAAAAATTATACCGACAATCCCTGGATTAATTAAAATTTTCCAATAATATGTTATTATTGGGTTCGGGGAAAACTAATTTAAATTTTAAATGAGAAACTTTTAAAACGAAAAATCCATAAAACAAAAATTAAATAATTTTTTAATCAATGCTACTATTTTATAAAGCGGAATTTACATTACGAAGTTTGCAAATACCAAAAGTAATTGGACCGAATTTTTATCCACAGAACATTATTATGATTTTCTTTCAGGATATTTACAAATGAATCCTGAGTTCAATCTCCTGGGTGAAAAACCTGTATTTGAATTTAAAAATATTTCATTTTAACTTCGTGAAAATGTTCAAAAAAAACAGTTAGTCAAATTTTTATAGTTAGGAAGTAAGTTCCGGCTTATTGTTCAAAGATCTATGGAAGAGGGGGCTATAGCTTAAAAATGAAAAAACCAAATTTTTTGTTTGAAAATAATTCTAATTATTAAATCAAAGACATTTTTGCTTATATATAAATTTTGAATCTGAAGATGCTATAATAGCAAAAGGCATCACGATACCATGGTGTAACATTTTCATCTAATTTGCACAGAATTAATGTTTCTAAAGTTAATGAAAAGCTTTCAAGTCGACAGACTACCAACAATAAATTTTAATGTTTGAATACTTAAAACGCACTAACTAAAATTGTCACTAATTTTGCAGCAGCAAAAAATGTTTAATCAGTGACTACATTGATCTCAATTATTACTCAGACAGATTTGTTATAAGAGTGTGGGCAGTACTTTTTAATTTTTTACCAACGAGATTTATGTTTTAGGTTTCTCATAGTCTCCTGTAAGCATTTTTGTCCCTTTTCCAAGCTTGCCCCTTCGGGACCAGGCAGATTAAAGTCATTTCACGTACACAATTTTACGTTTTCTCCCATGAGTGACGAAAGGCAAACAAAGAATGATGTTTACAATTTGTTTTACTCCCAAACACCTTTATATTTCTTTTTAATTTTAGTGGCTCGACAACGCCATGTCCATTTCCTTCGCCAGACAAGGAGGTAAGCGAACTCCGTTCGTAACGCCAATATATTTATGGGAAATTTATCTCCGAGTTCATGTTGATGTTCTGAATAATTTGGCGAATTGTCTGGGTTGCTGTCTATTTGCAATTTTTATGGAAGGTTTTTTTAATTCGTATTCGGAAATGGCTAGACTGATGATTTGCTAAAAGCTTGCATATTTAACAAATCAGGAAATGTATAAAATTTTAAAATAAAAAGAAAACCAAAGTAAAAGAGAGCAAAATTACCAGCACATGAAAAAGGGGGAAGAAAAACTTTAAATAGGTAAATAATGTAAATTAAATAAATATAATGTTAGAACAAAAATTCAAAAGCCACTCAAACACTTATTTACACAAAAACAAATTAACTACATTCGAAGAAGGCAATAAACATTTGCTGAAAGCTAATGTGTTAGAGTAACTTTTGATTTAATTAAAACTTTTACAAGCTAATAATGAATTTATATATTATGTACCGACGTAATATGTACTACATAAACACTGTATAATACTCAAAAGGAATATAAAATTGCAAAATTATATTGTTGATGATGTATCTCGTTAACCGAATTTATTATAAATTGAATACAGTTTTTCTCATTACATAAATTTGGTCGTTAAATTCGTTATTTTACATGAAAGATTTGCAAAAAAGTCACGTAAATAAAAACATCAAAAGAAGACTTTTATGTATACGAACCAGGATCAAAATTTAATTGAGTTCTTTTCTGAGGTTGGATAACAAAAAATTGTTTTCTAATGACATCAAACAAAGTCAATTAGTATATTTGATTAACCACGCATACATTTTAAGCAAAAGAAGAATTTAAAATGCTCATTAGTTACCTACTAATAATACTAAGTCGACAAAAAATTTCCAAATATAATTTATGTATTAAATATTATATTTTGTGGTCGGAGTGTACTTTATTTTGTTCGTCTTTTCTTAAATCAAAAATTTAATAATACAATTTTCCTTTTACGTCACGCAGTTTTCATGTTTTATTGCTGCAAAAATGAAAGGAAGTACTGTCTTTTTACAATTAGTTAATAAATTAATATTTCAGTAGCATACAATACTTCAAACGTATAAAATATAATTTAATCAAATTTTTTAATTTTGGCTACAGGGACTGGATGCTTTTATAATGGTCCTTTGCTCCTTTGATTATTTTTCATCACTGTGTTGCACTGTTGAGGGCATTATCCTTTGGATAGTTGATATCTAAATCTAATACGTTTTGTCTACAAAATTGTTGTTGAGACGAAAAAGCGTAATCTAATTGGGATCCCAGCAATCCACTCACCTTGTTATGGCTGCTTACCAGCTTTTAGGTGGGCGTGAGTTGCACATGGTGGTAAATGATTTTATATGGGAGTAAATTTTGTTTTCATATTTTTTGTTCAAAAGTTTATTTTTTAATTTTCCAATAGGAAAAAGAACATGACATGAATATTAAATTCTCTTTTCAAATCTTAATCATTCATTACAGAGCTTGTTTTTTGTCCAAATAAATGTTTCCCTTAGAACATCCAGGCTTCGCATCCATGTTTTGGCTGCTTTCACCTGCCTGTTAATTTCAGCATCTGTCCTTTTATTTTTCGCATAAAATAATTGTTCTAAAAGTTTTTCGCTTATTCCAAATTGGAAACTGATAGAAAATGTTCAAAACTGACATTTACAAAAGTTATCCCTCCATTCAAAAAATTTTAGCATGTGACTCAAAGACATTGAAGTTTAACATTCGTGTTTGATTAAATCAAACTCGCGAAGGGTCATCTTCTCTGAGTAAAATGAGCACTTAACTAACATGCAATGGTAGCTTTTTTAAATTCTAATTTAGTATAATATTGGAATCAATGGGTCGATTCGATGGGTCGAGAAAACTTCTTCTTCTTTCAAGTGGCATGCCGAGTTCCCCCGACGTCGGGGACCTACTGTTTAACGTGGATTTAAGTTAACAATCATTAATTTTATTTAGCTATCTTCAAAAATGAACAATAAAAATAAATACCATGCAATTTTGTGTATCAGTTCAAATAAATTGTGTCAAACAAGAGCTATATTATGGTAACAGAGTTTCTGTTTACGAATAATGCAAAAAACTAGATTTTCTTTAAAACCTGTGGAACGTTGAGCAATTGACTGTCGAGGACTTTGTAAAGGGGGCGGTTTTCATTCGTATCGACCCTATGGATATAATATGTAGTATATAATAACGGATTTAAAATATATATTTATAATATATTGAACAGCCAATATACCTACTGATATAATTTATTCATACATAATCTCCCAATTGATGTACACGACACGAAACAGATTCAGATAGAAAATCGTATTTTATGCTGGTAGCAAATGACATCATAAACCAATCAACTCTGACTACAATTTGGACGTCAATAATAATTCTCTAATCAGTAGTAGTGTATTACTCAACGAGCGGATAACGAATGCGATTACTGGAGAGACTATTTTTAAGGCACCAGTGTCATAATTCATTCGAGGAGCAATCACTTTCATACGAATTTTTACTTTATCATATGTAATATGAGAAAGTATTGTTTTCGTGCAGAAAAAAATTTGAGATTTTGATGGATTTACACTTTTGAGGTCCCTGAGTAAAATAAGACGATTTCAAAAATGTCTGTGTGTGTGTGTGTGTCTGTGTGTATGTGTGTGTGTATGTGTGTGGTCAAATTTTGTGTGCGACCTACAGCAAAAACTAATAGGAATTTTCAAACAAAATTTTGGATTTTGTATCCTTATGTTGAGACTTAGAGCTGATTAGATTTTGGCTAAAATTGATTCACGGGAACTATTTTTTTATTTTTTAAATTTTATTATTTAATATTAGTTTTTAATTAATATTTCAAAAACTAATACGAATTTCAAAACGAAATTTAGGATTTAGCATACTTATGTCGAGATTTAGAACTGATTAAATTTTAGTTAAAATTGTTTTATGAAAACTATTGTTTTTTATTTTTATTATTTAATATTAGTTTTTAATTAATATTTCGAAAAGTAATACGAATTCTAAACTAAATTTAGGTTTTTGCATATTTTAATCGATATTTAGAACTCATTAAATTTTAGTTAAAATTTGTTTATAAAACAATTGTTTTTATTATTTTAAATTTTATTATTTAATATTAGCCTTTATTTAATATTTTAAAAGCTAAAAGGATTTTCAAAACTAAAGTTGAAATTTGTTATGTTTATGGCAGGAATTAGAGCTGATTAAATTTTGGATAAAATTGGTTCATGGAAGGAATTTTTTAAAATCTTTTATTTATTATTAGTTTTATTAAATATTTCAAAACTAATGAGAATTTCAAAACTAAAATTGGTATTTTGTATCTTTATATTTAGACTTAGAGCTGATTAGATTTTGAATCACATTGGTTAATGGAAAATATTTTTTCTTTTATTATTAAAAATTATTATTTTAATATTTAATAAAAGTATGATAAAGTCATGGGATGGCCACATCCGATTTTTTTATAAAAATAAATTATTATGACATTAAATTTAAAATTTTAATCCGCGAATTCAAAATAATATCTTTTTATAATATCTGATTTACACGATAACAAAAAAAAAGTCCAACTATCACTTTTTTCTATGACTAACCCAAATAATATTTGGTTTGAACTTTTTTTTATGCTTAACCAGATTTATTCGTCTTACGAAAGTTTGAATATTATGTAAAACAGAGAATTCGTGCCAGGATTTGATTTTTTAAGGCCATAAAAGGAAACCAAGAGGCATATTTAATTCTATGATTAATAATTTTTTGAGTGAGCCCTGTACTCATTACATTCCATTTTATTTCAAAAGTAAACAGTTGTTTTCTATTGTATAATTTTGATTGTTAAAAATATTGATGCACCGATGGTTCAATTAGCGCTCGCGTGAGCGTCGATGACAGCAAATGCACGAGAAAATTTATTGAAACTACTTTACCAACTACCGAGGAGGTATCAATAAATTGTAAGATCAGTGTAAGCAATCTCCCGGTGAAAAACCTGTATTTGAATTTAAAAATATTTCATTTTAACTTCGTGAAAATGTTAAAAAAAAACATTTTTATAGTTAGGAAGTAAGTTCCGGCTTATTGTTCAAAGATCTATGGAAGAGGGGGCTATAGCTTAAAAATGAAGAAAATCAAATTTTTTGTTTGAAAATAATTCTAATTATTAAATTTTTGCTTATATATAAATTTTGAATCTGAAGATGTTATAATAGCAAAAGGCATCATGATACCATGGTGTAACATTTTCATCTAATTTGCACAGAATTAATGTTTCTAAAGTTAATGAAAAGCTTTCAAGTCGACAGACTACCAACAATAAATTTTAATGTTTGAATACTTAAAACGCACTAACTAAAATTGTCACTAATTTTGCAGCAGCAAAAAATGTTTAATCAGTGACTACATTGATCTCAATTATTACTCAGACAGATTTGTTATAAGAGTGTGCAGTACCTTTTTAATTTTTTACTAACAAGATTTATGTTTTAGGTTTCTCATAGTCTCCTGTAAGCATTTTCGTCCTTTTCAAGCTGGCTTCGGACCAGGCAGATTAAAGTCATTTCACGTACACAATTTTACGTTTTCTCCCATGAGTGACGAAAGGCAAACAAAGAATGATGTTTACAATTTGTTTTACTCCCAAACACCTTTATATTTCTTTTTTAATTTTAGTGGCTCGACAACGCCATGTCCATTTCCTTCGCCAGACAAAGGAGGTAAGCGAACTCCGTTCGTAACGCCAATATATTTATGAGAAATTTATCTCCGAGTTCATGTTGATGTTCTGAATAATTTGGCGAATTGTCTGGGTTGCTGTCTATTTGCAATTTTTATGGAAGGTTTTTTTAATTCGTATTCGGAAATGGCTAGACTGATGATTTGCTAAAAGCTTGCATATTTAACAAATCAAGAAATGTATAAAATTTTAAAATAAAAAGAGAATCAAAGTAAAAGAGAGCAAAATTAAAAGGGGAAGAAAAACTTTAAATAAGTAAATAAAATAAATTAAATAAATATAATGTTAGAACAAAAATTAAAAAGCCACTCAAACACTTATTTACACAAAAACAAATTAACTACATCCGAAGAAGGCAATAAACATTGGCTGAAAGCTAATGTGTTAGAGTAACTTTTGATTTAATTAAAACTTTTACAAGCTAATAATGAATTTATATATTATGTACCCTACGTAATATGTACATACATAAACACTGTATATACATAAGTACTTAATAATACTCAAAAGGAATATAAAATTGCAAAATTATATTGTTGATGATGTATCTCGTTAACCGAATTTATTATAAATTGAATACAGTTTTTCTCATTACATAAATTTGGTCGTTAAATTCGTTATTTTACATGAAAGATTTGCAAAAAAGTCACGTAAATAAAAACATCAAAAGAAGACTTTTATGTATACGAACCAGGATCAAAATTTAATTGAGTTCTTTTCTGAGGTTGGATAACAAAAAATTGTTTTCTAATGACATCAAACAAAGTCAATTAGTATATTTGATTAACCACGCATACATTTTAAGCAAAAGAAGAATTTAAAATGCTCATTAGTTACCTACTAATAATACTAAAGTCGACAAAAAATTTCCAAATATAATTTATGTATTAAATATTATATTTTGTGGTCGGAGTATACTTTATTTTGTTCGTCTTTTCTTAAATCAAAAATTTAATAATACAATTTTCCTTTACGTCACGCAGTTTTCATGTTTTATTGCTGCAAAATGAAAGGACGTACCGTCTGCTTACAATTAGTTAATAAATTAATATTTCAGTAGCATACAATACTTCAAACGTATAAAATATAATTTAATCAAATTTTTAATTTTGGCTACAAGGACTGGATGCTTTTATAATGATCCTTTGTCTTTGATTATTTTTCATCACTGTGTTGCACTGTTGAGGGCATTATCCTTTGGATAGTTGATATCTAAATCTAATACGTTTTGTCTACAAAATTGTTGTTGAGACGAAAAGCGTAATCTAATTGGGATCCCAGCAATACCACTCACCATGTTATGGCTGCTTACCAGCTTTTAGGTGGGCGTGAGTTGCACATGGTAAATGATTTTATATGGAGTAAATTTTGTTTTCATATTTTTGTTCAAAAGTTTATTTTAAATTTTCCAATAAATTCACCAATAGGAAAATGAACATGGCATGGATATTAAATTCTCATTCAAATCTTAATCATTCATTACAGAGCTTGTTTTTGTCCAAATAAATGTTTCTTAGAACATCCAGGCTTCGCATCCATGTTATGGCTGCTTTCACCTGCCTGTTAATTTCAGCATCCGTCTTTTGTTTAAATCAAACTCGCAAAAGGTCATCTTCTCTGAGTAAAATGAGCACTTAACTAACATGCAATGGTAGCTTTTAAAATTATAATTTAGTATAATATTGGAATCAATGGGTCGATTTTGGACATTTCTTTAAAATTTAAAGATTTCTTCTTCTTTCATGTGGCATGCCGAGTTCCTCCGACGTCGGGGACCTACTGTTTAACGTGGATTTAAGTTAACAATCATTAATTTTATTTAGCTATCTTCAAAAATGAACAATAAAAATATATACCATGCAATCTGTTCAAATAAATTGTGTCAAACAAGTGCTATATTATGGTGACAGAGTTTCTGTTTACGAATAATGCAAAAACTAGATTTTCTTTAAAACCTGTGGAACGTTGAGCAATTGACTGTCGAGGACTTTGTAAAGGGGCGGTTTTCATTCGTATCGACCCTATGGATATAATATGTAGTATATAATAACGGATTTAAAATATATATTTATAATATATTGAACAGCCAATATACCTACTGATATAATTTATTCATACATAATCTCCCAATTGATGTACACGACACGAAACAGATTCAGATAGAAAATCGTATTTTATGCTGGTAGCAAATGACATCATAAACCAATCAACTCTAACTACAATTTGGACGTCAATAATAATTCTCTAATCAGTAGTAGTGTATTACTCAACGAGCGGATAACGAATGCGATTACTGAAGAGAATATTTTTAAGCCACCAGTGTCATAATTCATTCGAGGGAGCAATCACTTTCATACAAATTTTTTTTTATAAAAATAAATTATTATGACATTAAATTTAAAATTTTAATCCGCGAATTCAAAATAATATCTTTTTATAATATCTGATTTACACGATAACAAAAAAAAAGTCCAACTATCACTTTTTTCTATGACTAACCCAAATAATATTGGGTTTGAACTTTTTTTTATGCTTAACCAGATTTATTCTTCCTACGAAAGTTTGAATATTATGTAAAACAGAGAATTCGTGCCAGGATTTGATTTTTAAGGCCATAAAAGGAAACCAAGAGGCATATTTAATTCTATGATTAATAATTTTTAGAGTGGGCCCTGTACTCATTACATTCCATTTTATTTCAAAAGTAAACAGTTGTTTTCTATTGTATAATTTTGGTTGTTAAAAATATTGATACACCGATGGTTCAATTAGCGCTCGCGTGAGCGTCGATGACAGCAAATGCACGAGAAAATTTACTGCAACTACTTTACCAACTACCGAGGAGGTATCAATAAATTGTAAGATCAGTGTAAGCTTTCCAAATTATGAAGTTACTCACATTCACTTTGCTTGCACACTTTTATTCACGAATAAACCCCACTGGAGAGCTGTAATCGCAGATATACAATATCAAAAATAATTGGTCCCCCTTTAGTCCTTAGAGTCGTTCTCAATAAAACTTTATTCTAAAAAGTCTGCTGCTATAAGACGATAAAATTGAATGTATCGTAACAAGGATATTTTCAGATTTACTTTCGTCTAAAGGTGCTTACACGCATAATATCTGTGATTCAGTATGATATTTGACGTGCTACGTACGACAGTGTGTAGGCACCTTAAGCAGAAACTGAAGCAAACACCGCAGATGAAATTCATTGTGTTGGAAAAAGGTTGAAAGAAAATATTTGTAAATTTAAATTATTATTTTTTATTTATTGTACGAAGCTAGGCGGTGGAAAAACATTTCCCAATTTTCTTTTTTTGTGTTCTAAAAGTAGTCAATCATCAATTTGAACGCCTACACTACTCAATAAAGCACATACATACTCTACAAAATGAATTTGATATATGATACTTCCGATTTAAAAGTTTTCAAAATATTTCATATTAAAAAATAGTGAAAAGTTAAATTATTTTCAGCAAGAAACTAAATTTCAATTTCAGGGAACATTGATAAAGCATCCTGGAGAAAGAATATACCAAAATGCCTCGTCCGTAAATTTTGTACGATATATTGAAATTGTTAAAAAAATAATTTAATATTTTTTGAGGGAAATTGAAAATAAGCCAGTTTTTGTAAATTTCTACTTCATTACCGTCCTCGACGGAAACCGTTCCCTACACCAATCGTGATCAGACTGCAACTTGTGGAGTTGAACCGAAACAAATTATTGACTATTAAATGAAAAACATGGCGTTTAAACACGAAAATTTTCCTGGTAACATCAAGATAAACCTTATTTACAGGGCATATCACTTGTAAGCTTTTAGCTGGTTGTTACGAAGAAACCACTTCATGTGATAAAATATGTCTAGACATTAACGTATGTAAGGTTGCATATTATACTCAATGAAAAACTTATCGATTTTTCATACTTTTCACATGGCTTCAGTCAGAAATCAGAATTTTACAAAAAAAAGTTAAACGGTACAACAATTTTCACGATTGATGTAATTTGATTTTATCGAGTTTGTCATAAGTTGAAGTATCAAACAAAATTAATGGGGAAACGTGATAAATTCAATTTCTGGATCAGATTTTCCTAACTTTAAAAAAAATGTACCTACCTACAATTAGTGTAAACATTATTTTCTGTTTAATTTACATTTTATTAAAAATATTTCAATATAAACTAAACTTCACTTTTTATTTGGATGTTCTACTAAAAATCGATTCCCTACAGCATTTTTGTACATTCAAGGTTTCCAATTAATTATTAAAATTCATTTAAAAAAATTTTTTATTAATTTTACCAAATTCCTATTTTGTATTTTACGTTGTACCTTAGCGTTTGAACTATAAAAAAGTAAGTAGTATACTTTTTTAGATAAAACATTTATTTTTGTTTTCTCACTTTGGATTTGCTCTGATATTACAACTTTTTTCATTTTTCACGACATTATTATTATTATTACCCCGACGCGACGGCTGCACATGTAATATAGTATAGTATAGATGGCTGCGACCTTTAGGCCGCACAATCTGGTAATTGAAAAAGTTTATATTCTTGTATAATGTTAAAGGGTATTTTTACTTAACGAAAATTAATCAAGTACGATAGGCCAGGGTTATTCTTACAGCTATAATTATTATACCTACTATTTTTTACAACAATTTTAAGCTTTAGGCTTCAGGTAGTTTTAGATGAAAATAATAATTAATAATAATAAAATTAACTAAAATATCTGGTAATTTTATTTGCTAAAGAAACGTCGCAGAAAAAATAACAGCTATAGTATATTATTTAGGTTATCTAATCACATGTTTATTGCAAATGCATTACTTGAAACATCTCGTGAATTGCAATATCGATAGTACTTATTAATAAACGCTTGTGCAAATATTTTATACATTATTACTTAATGCATATGGGTGGAACTCAACAATGGTGATGCCTATAATAATAACCACTAAACATATTTCAAGCATCGAACAGGCACATTTCGCGGTTAATTAAAATTAAGCGATTAAATAAATGCATTATTAGGTAGAACAATGGTAAAATAAATAAGCAGTATTTTTTTCCAAAAAAGACGAAAATTATGTAAATTTAAGTTTTTTTGATAACCGAGTGTGTGATACTACTTGGGCATGGAAGCAGAATTA
Source organism: Lycocerus yunnanus (assembly GCA_036346125.1). Classification (NCBI taxonomy): domain Eukaryota; kingdom Metazoa; phylum Arthropoda; class Insecta; order Coleoptera; family Cantharidae; genus Lycocerus; species Lycocerus yunnanus. The sequence continues at coordinate 2,023,075 of JARFIX010000011.1, read as the reverse complement.
AAATACACGTAAAATTTTGAAATACATTTTGAATTTTGTATATCAAATACAAATTGAAATGTATTTTGGATTTTGTATTGTATTTTTATTATGTATTTCAAATACAAAATACATTTTGGAAGAAACCAATCGAATGCAACTTGCTCTAATGCAGAATTGGAAGTAGTAATATTTTTGAACGACCACACAGTCGATGCTTCTTAATTTTTGACAATTATTTAAATGTTAAAAAAACTGTTATTAAATTTAATACAAGTTTGTGTTCTTCTGTACCTGTAGAAAGATTATTTTCTTTTGCAGGGTTAATTTATTCTCCAACTAGAAGAACATTGAGCGAAATGCTTCTATTTTTGAAAGGAAATCACTTATTTAAAAATTAGAAAAAAAAATTTTCATTTATTTTGTGTTTGAAATACATCTTGAATTTTGTATTTTAAATGCTGTATATTGTATTTCAAATGCTCACATAAATGTATTTTGTAATTTGCATTTCAAATATGTACATTTTGTCATGTATTTTGCCCACCCCTGCTTGTTAATTGGTTAAAGGTAAACCAATCTTGATTTTTTGATGCGCTAGTTAAAACTTTCTTGCATAATGTGGGTGATCCAAATCGAGGTGCAAAAATAATTTAATTAAAAACAAGAATTTTGGGCAGGGTACGAAAATACGGACCCAAAAATTGCAAATTATGAAAAAGACAAAATTTTCACGTTTAGGCAATAAAAACTCAAAAATTGAAATACGTATCCATGATGGCTAAATTTGAACCTCAAGCCCCGCCCATTTTGAATTTTTGTAGCAACTTTACACATATTTTATCACATTTTTGATACAGCTGTCACATACAGGGTGTCCCGTGACCGTGGAGAACCTCTTAGGTGGTGATAGATGACACTTTTCTAAGACATATTTTAAATAAAATTTTGTCCAAGTCCAAACCCTGACATTGGTTAATGGTGACATTGTTAAAAGAAACATTGTTTGAAAAGAGCACGTATGTGTGCTGAAAATGAGGGAGGCCATTTTGAAAATTTATTAAAATAAATTTTGTGAATTTATTTAGTTTTTTTAACCTACACCTTGTTCATTATTTTCGTAATTTATGTGAAAACGGTTGGTTTCAAAAAAAATTATTAGACCAACGTTGTAGCCCGTTAAATTTCCTATTCGATTTGAGCCGTTAGTTTTTTTCTAAGACGTTTCGTTTAAAAGATACGGGGTTGGCAAGAAAAGTAAAAAAAATAAAACTCGGAATTTTTGACATTTTTTCCCTTAATTTAATTCATAACTCGAAATCTGTTGATTCTTGGCAATAAGGGGTTATAACATAATTTGTAGATATTTAAATGCTCTATAGAAAAGCTTTAATCCATTAAACCTAAAAATCAAAAATATCGGTGCAATGACCGCTTGAAATCATAAATTGAAAAATTGCTTTAAAGTGAGGTACCCCCAAGAGTTTGGACTTGGACAAAGATTTTATTTAAAAATATGTCTTAGAAAAGTGTCCTCTATCACGACCTAAGAGGTTCTCCACGGTCACGAGAACATCCTGTATATGTACTGGATATTATTCAAAGTATATTTGAAATGAGGAAAGTAAACGATGAACAATACAGAATAAGAACAAACACGGAAAAAAGAATTGTAGATGGAAAACGGTAACATTGTTTGACATATTAAAGCGGTGAGATTGGGTTGGTTGGTCACATGCTGAAAGCGCAAGAGAACAGAGCCATCAGATGCGTAATGAAATGGAGACCAGATGTTGGAAGGCCAAAGAATGAGATGGCTAGACGAAGTTGAAAACGACCTGAGAATCATGCAGATCAGGAACTAGAAAACGAGAGCCCTGGATAGACAGCTCTGGCAAAAAGTCGTGGAAGAAGCAAAGAAGTATGGTGAGCTGTAAAGAGAAAAAAATATGATGTATGACATACAGCAAAGGATAGGGATTAATCCACCCTGGAAAATGGATTGAAAAGCGTCCAACGACGCCGCAATATTTCTTGATGATGATGACTGATGATATTTCCTGTACATAGTTTAGCCATTAACTGGATACCCACTAAATATTGAGTGTTGTGTGGGATATATCATTCAATTTAAATCCACAAAAAATCTTCGATCATTGCTCTATAGCAATTTTCATCAATGGTTCGATGATGCTCATCTTTGAAAAAGTAAGATCCAATGACACCACCCCCCAAAATCCACGTCAAACAATTTGTTTTTCCGGATGCAATGGAATTTTAATAATTTTTCTAGAATTCCCACTGCTCCAAATGCGAAAATTTTGCTTTTTTGCTAACCATGATTTTTATTTAAATCTTTATGATTTTCAATCTTAAAACACCAATTAACAAACTCACGACGCCGAAAATGATCCAGAGACTTTCTTTCTTGACACAATTGAACATTATAGGAATGCAAATGCAGATCCTTTGTAAAATTCGTTGTTAAACTGCTGTACGAAATGTTCAATTGCTGAGAACGATGGCGAATTGATGTTGATGAATCGTTGGTCACTCATGTTGACACATAGAAGCAATCTTTTCGTCCAAACAAACCGGATGAGCGCGTATTGATGTTTTTTTATTCTCAGTAGATCCACTCTTCGAGTTTTTCAATTAAATTATTCAAGCTGTTAAATGCGAACACATATTTCATGTTATCATTTTAAATTTGACACATCATAAATGGAGCGAAATTAAAATTAGATAAAAAAAATTAATTATATTTGATTTGTCGTATGGTAAGTACTTTATCTTTACATATACCTTTGCAATGTACTCACCAGGTTGTTTGCAGAAGAAACCCCCCCGCTGCGATAGTTACCTCAGAAATTTATGATCGGATAAAATTTCCTCTACACTTCCTTTTGCCTTTTACCACATAGTAAGTCACGGTACTAGGTTCTTGGTTTAGATTTGCCTTTTGATGTAAAAATTATGATATTAAAATACATAATCTATCGGTAATGTAAGTGAAGACTTAAAAGTTGTAAGTAGTTAAGCCGGTATAACCCATTAGATCAATTTTCAACCTTCTATTTTATTTTTACCCCGAACAAGTTAATTTAAACTTCAAAGCAATTATTACTTAATAATTATTGCAAATGAGCTATTATACATGAAATTTATAGTTTGCAAAATTGTAATAAGATAAAAGCTTTAAAAGCTAAGTTAAGCTGGTTTACTCCGAAGCCAAATTTCCATGTTCTAGTTAAGTGTTTCGAACAAGTCAAAACCGTGGCAAAAGTTTTTAAATCATCAAGTCAGGCGCACTTAATATGACCAAAACATGAAACTTTCGAGTACAACAAATTTGCTTTTTATAATTTTAAATTACTATTTGAGTGGCGCAGCATTTGAAAACTTAATGAAACAGCATCCCCATCTAACTAATTAAAAAGTCTTTATTCAAATTTTAAATAATATAATGAAACCCCACTCGAATAATTTGTTGGAATCTTTACAAGTTTTGCTATCCTGTAGTTATAGTTTGTTATATACAAGCAAGCATTTAATTAAACTGGATGTTACATAGTACGAAAAGTCTTTTGAGACGCAAATGAACCAATTAGATAATCAAAAGTATGCAACTCTACCCCAGTGTTCACAATATAAATTTTGCATGATATTTAATTATATTTCTTGTTAGGAAACTGGAGAGAAATACATACTATATTCACGGGGCGTGCAAAACTTAATTGGAAAACAAAAAGCCTTGTTACGAAACTGAAACTTTAAAATTATTTTTGGATCTATAGCATTTTTGAATTTTAATACATTGTTGTTATTCTCACTGCAATAAATTAAATTATTTTTCAAGTTTAAATAAACAGAAGGCTCTACAGTGTGATTTGGAGTAAAAGTGTTTTTGTTTTACACGGGAGTATTTGCATACTCTCGTTTCTGCTGCGCTTTTCCTCCCAAATGCTAAAATTGCTAGTCAACCAAATTTCCTTTTTTAATCTGAATGATGCAATATCCTACTTTAAATCGATAAAATTAAAAATTGCTCTGTAAAGATGAGATTTGAATAAAATTTATGTTAACTGAAGCAATTTCGCACAATTTTTATTATTATATTTAATATCTGCAGTAAACTTGAGTTACCAATAATACAAATCATAAGTTTTAATTATAGTTCTAAATACAAAATTAAATAAAGGATATAAAGTGCTTTATAACCTTGATAGTTTATTTAAATTTTTAGATAAAAATCAAAAGTATAGCACGCACTTCAAATTATGTTAACTGAAAAGCGTAAATCATGGTAAATGATATTGTGTCAACCATTAAAATTACAACAAAAAATAAATTTGCATTTTATTTTACATAATATGTAATATCCAGTTAAAATAAAGGAGCATTTAATTCTTTTATAAAACATTAAAAAAATGTTTAATCTCTGCCAGATTTGTCTAACGTGTAACGGTGCAAATGCAGTTTGCATCGTTCCATGTTTGTTTATAACATCTCACCAGGGTAAAAATGTTTGGAAACAATCGTGTTTCTACAATGTTCAACTTAATTTTTGGTGATTTATGTTTAAATTATTTTATTTAATTTCATGAGGAAGAGCGTTTGTTATGGCATAAATCGCATGTAAGGTGACTCTTTATCAAAGCAGTTTCTATTTATTACGCAAGGATTTTCGTTGAGTTGGCATTGGATTATCTTTCCTTCGCATTTTATGTCACCATATGTTTTTATGGTTGGATAATAAAATTGTCGTTTGATTTTTAATATAGACAACTTATCGTAAATTTATTTTTACGCCGTGCAATTTATTTCAACTGGTGCTAAATTATCAATCAATTTTTTAATAAATAGTAATCTAAGATAAAATTCGAATTGGTTTTTGGTATTTTTTGATCGGCCGGATAAGAGATAGTGTTTGAAACAACATAGCCTTTTCAATTTATCCACTTTATGACAGCCCACGATCATCTACTCTCCGGAGCTGTAGTTCAAAAAGCACCAAGTTTAGCTGGGCCGCAAGCGATGATGAACTTTCGTGATAAATTGTTTTGGAAAAATATTTATTAAAATACACTCAGTTTTAGATGAAAAAATTTCAGATCACCGATGTGGATTTCAAAACAACCACAGAATCATCGTTAGAATCAATTTAAGACAAATCTTCAGTGTCACATTGTTGACATCGCACTTGCCTGAAAGACATTTTATGATTAAACATCAATTTTATCGGGCGTACCGCAAGGAAATGGATTGGACCAATACTGTACTTGCCGAATACCTACTGGATATACCAAAGACAAGATCAACTACAGATGATACAGTTATTTTGGCATCACAAGATGTCTGCCAATTAACCAAGACAAAATTCTTGGTTTCAATAGTTCAGTGGTTTAAAATTTGGAGAATTAAGAACATAAAGAAAGAGGAAAACTGGAATAACAAAAAACAAATTTGTGTGAAAGTTTATTTTTGTACAATCATATTGTATCTAAATATCCTGTGGCCCAAACAGTAATATAACTTTTACAGAATAGCATCCTCAGAAAATGTGAGTTTTATTTTATTTAAAATAAGAAAAAACCTTTCAGACAATTTCTTACTTCGTAATAACTTAAAGGTAAAAATCCCCAGCAAAGTTTTGAACATAGCTTATCTTTTTTTTAAGTATCGAATTTGAACAACAGAAAGATGTGGGATTGGAACGGACGGCTACTTGGAATAGTTACTAAACTGTCTCCAGTATCTACATTTAGTTTCCTTTAGAAATTCATGAAATTCTTAGAAATATGCTTATGTATATTTCTCGTTTGTGCTAGCTGTCTATTTTCCTATTGCTCCTTTTGTCGTCTGCTTTCTTACTCCATCAAGCATTTTTATTTTTGTTGTTTGTACCAGCTATTAGTTATTCGCTGTTTTGCTACAAAATCGATAACGTCTGATTAAACATTGTATATTCTATAGAATATGCCAGTATCTTTGTAGCTTATCATTACCATAATTAGCGAAATCTGTTGATTCCAAACAACTTTTCAACCAAACTAATGTAAAGTTTACTATTTAGCATGGAAGATTAATTCATTCCAGCCATACTATATTATGATTAATGAAACTTTCCCGACATGCTTTACCAGGGTTTTCTTAAATAATATAACAGATAAAAATATTTAACAGTGTGATTTTGTTTAAATTTCTGCATTTTCACATTTTTGAACCTGTCAAGTCTCAATAGTAGTTTTATCGATTGGGAACCAAAATTTGGATATTTTTCAATTTTCAATTATCTAAGCGAAATTTATCAAAATCAAGTTGCTTGGTGTTCGATCTTCTAGGTTATGGGCATTCAATTATATGAACGAAATCAATCAAAATCGATTTGTTAGCATGCTATGAAATTTAACGTTCCATCTTGGGCATGAAATTTTCCAAGAAAATTGAAAACGAATAACATCATGAAAACCCTAAAATAGAAATAATTCGGTACCACTGAATTTGTACGCCCATAGCCCACGTGTAGGTGAATGATAATTTAAATACATTACAAACATATTATTAATTCTTGGTGGAAATATTCGCATGAGTAGATTAATTAACATTTGTACGTGGTTTACTGAACCTGCAAGAATTTGCAATTATAACTTAATTGTTTCTTTCAACTTTAAAAAAATACCCTTTTCTCGAATCAAGCCAATTTCACCTCTCTTGGCAAATGACGCGTCTAAGGTGTGCATAATTTTCAAAAGACCACCAATTAAAATTTTGTAGTGCAAAAACACAACCATAAAATTTTATTTTCACTAAGTAGGCGTGTACGTGGAAAACTGCGCTTATTTTATTTTTTATCAAAGTTGACAGAGACATGTGCAAACTACATTTCCATTCTTTTGAATTTCTGCATGAACACGCAAGCCTTCTGTTAAGAATCCTTGTCAAGTTTAAGAAAAAATTCTCTTTTATGCTTTCACCTTATTTTTAATTTGATGAAATTGTCAGCAATGCAGAGGGAGAAATTAAGAAAAACTTGTTTCTGAAGCTGTTCGCAGTTTACCCTACACCCCACAGTCACCTGCTTCAAAGTTAAAAATTCACTGCCTTTGTTTAATAATTTCATTACTAAACTGAAAAACTTTTCACTGCTCAAAATTTTATTAAATAACCTGAAAATAATTTTATAAAGTTCCTAATTTTAGTTTTAATATTTATTTTTGTATAGAAAATTAGAATGACCTTAATATCTGTTAATCAAATATAAAAATGATACTGAAAGTTGCTCGCTAAAGTTTTCTTTCAATAAATTAACTGTAAACTGTTAGTTTAAACACCCACGTCTTGAAAAGCTTAATTAAGAAAACAAAGTTTATTATAGGTAGATTATATAATATGATTTTCATCGAGTTACTTAATGATCTCATAGTGTACGTTATTTTAACCTTCTTTTTATTCGTAAAGAAAATAAAAATTGGATTATGTAACATGGGAAATAAAAATGTGGACTGACGTTTATAATCTAATATTAATTTTAAATTGTTCATGTAACGATCTGAAGGACAGTTACGGCGAGCGCAGCCTATACATTAAATGAACTGTATCTTTGAATCGAATAATATTTATTTCAATCGCCACATCGATATTGACAGAAAAAGAAGCATTTTTCTTTCGTATAATTGAAAACTATTAAGATAAATGTCGTTGCAATTTATTTGCAGAATTTAAATCTTCTTGAGCCAGATAACTGGGACATGTCATCGTTTATCGAAATTGAGTTACATTAACAATAAGTTTCAGAAAGAGAATGCAACAAAATTTTGCACTTATTGGAAGGATATATTTTTCACATTATCTAATTTTGACTTTTCCCGTTTTAGCAAGCAGTATTTACTTTGATAAAATATTAAATCAAATAAGAAACTTGAGAAATATTCAACCTTTTGAGTGTTCCAAGTTGTATAGAAGCTACTTAACATTTGATGACAAAAGTCAATTTGTGCGCTTCTAAAAAGAAACAAGTTCTTTCGAGTAATGTTGCTTGCTGTAGGTACTATACTATAAATTAAAAAATGTATTTCTATGTTGAAATCCGAATTAAAAGCACTAACAAGAGTGACATTTTCCATTTCAAATTTTTTTCACGTGGTCTTGCGATGTTTTATATTAAATTGAATAAAATTCAAGAAAAGTAACAGAACGAACTTGATCGAAAAAGTTATAAATTTTTTATTGATAAAGGCTGTTTTAGCCGTAAAGCAAAACTGTATTTGCTCCGCTTTAAAAAAAATGTAAAAAGAAAATTACATGCTACGCATTTGTAATATACATAAACTTTAATTGGCCGACTATTCTAAACTTTTTACGTTTTCGACTATAAATAACAGTTTGTATATTGGCTATTGCATATTAAACCAAATAGTAATTGTAAAGTGTTACCCAATAACATCATTGCGATTTATGGAGTGAAAAATATTGAATTAATTACCTGTATAATATTACAACCAAAAATGAATACAATATTTTCATGGAAATACAATCATTTTAAATAATAAGTTTTTATTTTAAGTTTGATAAAATTTAATTAAATTAGTGAATTTTTCCGCACTTACTTATTTAATTAGCCCATTATATACATGGACATTTATATTTCGTTCCACTGAAACTCGTCAGATAGACCAAGATCGATAATTGATTTTAAAATGAAAATTATAGAAAAAATGTTTTATTAACCGAGATGCCAATGAATTAATTATTTGGTGTGCCTCCCCCGAATCCTTCCAATAAATTGAACTGGAAAAATAATGCTTTTAGGAGTCAAGTTTCCTTCAAATTTGTTATTACAGGCCCCTACAAAAATTAAGGCCCTAAAAAAATTGCAAGCAACACCACGATTGAAACAATCCTATCTCTATCCCCAGACTGTGTTTCTCTATTAGTTCGATTTATTAAATGTAAACGCTTTTGAAATTAATGTTATTTATGTATTGATAAATACATGATTTATTTAGCAACCTGGCAAAAAATTAAATAAATTTCAAAAATACATGATTGCGTCTTAAAGTATTCGTATAAAAATTTATATTATTAGATAAATCTATCGCCACTCGCTGCTTAATAATAAACAAACTGCAAACATTTATTAAATAGCAATTTTAATAATAAACACAATTTTATCATTGGAATACTCGTACATATAAATATACAGAAATTACATCCAATCGTCATTTTTTAAATTTTATTTACAAAAAAATTATATTTTTACTCCTGATTGAGTTTAGAAAAATTTTCCTTTCTTCGGTTATTTCACCTCTTAACGAAGATCTCGTGACCCATTCTCTTTCAGACATCTAATGTGCAGATATCTCTTTCCACCCTTGGTATATAAACAACTGATTTCTACTTGTTTAAAGCGAAAATTCAAATGCAATAAACAAAGGAGGCAATGAAAGATAAAAATAAGTTAGCTAGTACATATTTTTTAAAAAAATGGAGACGGTCATTGGTCTGGTTGTTAGCGCGATCAATTGCTAATGTAAGGCGCCCCGGTTCGTATTCGGGTAGAGCTTACTTTGCAATGCCGTTTCCGTACTTCGGAAGGCACGTAAAAATGATGGTCCTGGCAACATCTTTGAGGTATTAATTGCTAAAGTGCCTCTTGAGGGAACGGAACGCAAAAAAGGAATCCCGAAATAAAAAAAAAGCTAGTACATATTTTGAAAATATCAAAATATATTTATTAAATAATAAATACCTACAGTATGATATGTATAAATTTACAAACGTTTTCATTACACTAAGGCATCGTCAGACAATAAATTAAACTCAAACTAATTTATTGTTTTTTCATGTGTTTTTTCGTGTTTATTCATAACTTTTTAGTTTTTAAAATATTACAGCAGCTACTGGCGTGCATCGTGGATTAACGATCAATCAATCAATCAATCGTGCAGCTCTACAACCCTAGGTGGGTCTTGGCTGACTTTACAATTTCCCTCCATTTTTTCTCGCTCTGACATATGCGCTTCTATCTGTTCTTCGCATATCCCTATGGTCTGGAGGTCTGCTTTGATGTTGTCTTGCCATCTGAGACGTGGTCGTCCTATCGGTCTTTTACATTCGGGTGCTGTATCCCATGCCATTTTAATCATTCTGTCGCTCGGTTGCCTCTGCACATGACCCGCCCATCTTAACCGTTGTGACTTTATTTCTTGTACTATGTCTGGGTCTCTGTACAGCTCTTTAAGTTCGGCGTTTGTTCTTCTTCGGTAATCGTTTGTGTCTGGGTCGTGTAAAGGTCCAAATATCTTTCTCAGCACTTTTCTTTCGAAGACTCGTAGTCGTTGTTCGTTTGCTTTGGTAACAGTCCATGCTTCGGAGCCGTACGTCACTGTTGGTCTTATGACAGTCTTATAGATTTTAATTTTAGATATTTTCGAGACGTTCTTTGTTTGGAAAATCTTTGCTAGTGCGTATATGCATCTGTTGCCTATCTGGATGCGGTTCTTTATTTCTTCTGTCAAGTCGTTATCCTCGGTGATTATGGATCCCAAGTATTTGAAAAGTTGAACTCTTTTAAAATTATAGTTGTCTATTGTAACATTTTGTCCCACTCTGTCTCTCCGCGACAGTCTATTTACGCATACGTATTACGGATTAACGATGGAGGAACGAATCTAAGAGTAAATTTGAAGTCAATATATATTTTTTTTTTATTGCGAATTTTTTTATATTTATTATTTATACGTATTTTTATATAATATCATTATCACTCTCACTATCAGTTTGTTTCTTTCCAATGCTGGATAGAGACCTTCCCCATCATTCTCCATCTCTCTGTCTTCCATCTTGTTCAACCATCCAATACCTGCCGTCTTCTTTATTTCGTCCCTCCATCGTGTTTTTTGGCCGTCCAGTGCTCCTTCTTCCAGATCCACAGTATGGCCATGTGTTCCGCCCAATTCGACTTCAGCTGGAATGCCCTTTCCACCACATCCTTTAATCCTGTCTGTCTGATCCATTCATTTCTCTTCTGATCTCTTAGAGTTATGTTTGTCTTTCCTTTTGGTTTTTTCATTTGCTTTTTATTGTTCTTTATATAACTTGTTTTTTGATTCTGTGTTTGTTCTAATTTTTTACTATCTGGTAAATTAAACGGTTCTTCCTACTTTGATAGTTTGATTTGCTTAAACTGGCGTCTTGGTAACATCACATTTCATCATACCTAGCAAATATATTTAGCTAATAAAAAATCGACGACTGTTTGCGAACCAACTTTCGCCCTCCGACTAAGCACTTAATTGTACAAGAGCTAGCTAACATCTACGATCGAACAATTATTGCTATAATGCAACAGTTTAGCAAATTACTCAAACTAATGAGCATTATTTTGGATTTAAGATTGTATGAGGCTTAAACCTTACGAAAAATAATTTCAAAATTAAACTCCCTCTACAAAGTTACGTATGCACTCGTCCCATCATAAGGATTTCTGGAGGAAGTAGGCATCTCTCTATCTTCTACCTTGTTCAACCATCCAATACCTGCCGTCTTCTTTATTTTGTCCCTCAATCGTGTTTTTGGCCGTCCAGTGCTCCTTCTTCCAGATCCACAGTATGGCCATGTGTTCCGCCCAATTCGACTTCAGCTGGAATGCCCTTTCCACCACATCCTTTAATCCTGTCTGTCTGATACATTCATTTCTCTTCTGATCTCTTAGAGTTATGTTTCTCTTTCCTTTTGTTTTTCATTTGCTTTTATTGTTCTTTATATAACTTGTGCCTTGGCTAGTGGTTTCATACACTAGCCTAACCCGGCCTAAGGGGAACCAGAGTATCTTCTCTGAACCCACTTAGGTAATTCTCAGCAGGCGCGTCCACGTCGCGGGGGTGGGCCCGACTCAAGTCGGTGGCAAAGTTCTGTTGAGGACCCAGTATTGCGGGGTATATCGCTTTACCCTTGTCCAGGGTTACGGATGAAGTCCACAACGACAGCAGAGGCGGAGAAGAAGTTTTTCGGTACGGCAAAGCTGGCGGAAGTGGCAACCCAGTTACTAGGGATAATATAATAACAAACGACATTGGGCAGCAGCTATGATCGTCACTGAGTTTTTGGCTAAGGAAATTATCTTCCTATTAGGCATTACTTCAGATACTAACCGGCGACAATCACATTTGATTCAACCGGCGGTTATACTGCGATGAGGAAAGCAACGGGAAACTACCTCATTACTATCCCAAGAAAATCAAAATGGCAATTACAGACACAATAGATAAACGTACTGATCATGGACTTCGGAACCCGAGATCCGGCAAGGAAGAATCTACAGGGCTTCCGGGTCGTCATTCAGCGAAATCCCTGTACGGAAACGGAAACGACAATGGCAAATAAAAGAACAACAATAATAACACCCTTTAAAATAGATCGAGAACCCATAAGAATATGCACCTGGAATGTAAGAACGATGTTTCAAGCAGGAAAAATCCATAATGCCATCCAAGAAATGAATACTATCGGTATAGATATAATGGGTATCAGCGAAATGCGGTGGCCTGGTTCAGGATGCTGTACTGTAGCAGACTACAAAGTATACCATTCAGGAAGTAGTGACGGTCAGCACAGGTATGGAGTCGGTATGATATTGTCCAAGACCCTACAGAGATACATTACAAATTTTACACCAGTCTCAGATAGAATACTTGTCATTCAAATTAACAGCACTCCAATAAAGCTAAATATTGTCCAAGCTTATGCTCCCACGGCTGATAAGCCAGATGAAGAAGTGGAACAATTTTATGCGTCACTGACAGACGTATTAGAGCAATTTAACAAGCACGACATAACAATAATCATGGGCGATCTAAATGCAAAAATTGGAAAAGGAAAGAGCGGGGAATTCATTGGTGATTATGGGTTAGGCACAAGAAACGAACGGGGAGAAAGACTGAAACTATTCGCAGAAGAGAAAGAATACGTAATTCTCAATACGTTTTTTAAACTTCCACCACGCAGACTATACACCTGGATCTCACCGCAAGATAGACCTGGGAACACAGTGCGAAATCAAATTGACTACATTTTAATAAATAAACGATTCCGAAACAGCTGCCTGTCAGCTAAAACCTATCCTGGTGCTGAAATATCATCTGACCACTGTCCTTTAGTCGGTAAATTTAGAATAAAACTTAAGAAAGTTCAAGGAAAAGTAAATAAAAAGCGATGGGACTTGAGAAGACTAAAGGATCAAGAAACAAAGGAAACAATAACAAGATTGATAGATGACAAACGAAAAAAGCTGGAAAATTCGGATGATATGGACGAGACACTGCAGGAGCTATCAGAAACTTTCCACGAAATTTGCGACAAACATCTAGTAAGCAGAGACGTGAGACGAAAAGAATGGATGACAAATGAAATATTACAACTCATGCAGAAGAAAAGAAAATTGAAGAGTAACGCAGCAGCATATAAGGACATACATAGAAAGATAAGACGGAAAATCAGAGCAGCAAAGGAAGAGTGGCTCAAAATGCAATGTGAGGAAATAGAGGAGCTTGAAAGAAAGCACGATCTATTTAATGTACATAAGAGAGTCAGAGAAGCTGCAGGAATATATAAGGCTAATACAACAGGAACGCTACAAACCACAGATGGAAGAATAATAATTAACAAACAAGAGAAGATGGACACATGGAAAACATATATATCCGAACTTTTTAAAGATAATAGACCAGAACACCTCACAGAATTCAGTTGCTTGGATGACCTCCCAATAACAACAGATGAGGTCGTGAAGACAATATCACAAATGAAAGACGGCAAAGCATCTGGACCCGACGGAATTCATGCAGAATTTTTTAAGTTGCTCGACGATCGGGGCATATTCTGGCTGACGACGATATTTAATAGGATATACTCTGATGGACAGATACCAAGGATATGGCTTAAATCCACATTCATTTTAATACCAAAAAAATTAAATGCTAAATTTTGTGGGGATTTCCGCACCATCAGCCTCATGAGTCACCTTCTCAAGCTCTTCCTAAAAATAATCCATAAAAGAATCTTTAGAATATGTGAAGAACACGTTAGCCGCACACAATTTGGTTTTCGTAATGCGATGGGCACAAGAGAAGCTCTATTCAGTGTCCAAGTTCTTTTCCAAAGATGTAGAGATGTCAACTCGGACGTGTGTGTCTGCTTCGTTGATTATCAAAAGGCATTTGATAAAGTAAAACACGATAAGCTCATCGAAATTCTGAAAGAAATAGGACTGCAAAATAGAGACTTGAGAATTATCAGTAACTTGTACTGGAATCAGACAGCCGCCATAAGAATACAAGAAGAGCTTTCTGAAGACATTATAATCAAGCGAGGCGTCCGACAGGGTGTGTGTGTCTCCATTACTGTTTAACGTGTACTCGGAGCGAATTTTTCAGGAGGCTCTAGAAGACCTAGATATTGGCATTAAAATCAACGGTGAATGCATAAATAATCTAAGATATGCTGATGACACGGTAGTGATAGCTAACGATATGGAGAGTCTTCAAGAACTATTGACAAGACTGGCAGAAGTTAGCCAACGATATGGACTATCACTAAACCTACAGAAAACAAAATATATGATAATTTCAAAGGAGAATAACTACCAAGGTCAACTTACAGTGAATATGCAATCACTACAAAGAGTACAAAAGTACACATATCTGGGAACAACACTTAATGAAGAGTGGGACCACTCTATAGAAATCAAGTCGCGAATAGAGAAGGCTAGAGCCGCATTCCTGAAAATGTCAAAACTCTTTAAGTGTCACGATTTGTCATTAACAGCGAAGTTAAAGTTACTAAGATGCTACATTTTTCCGGTGTTGCTGTATGGGGTTGAGTCTTGGACTTTGACAGAAGCTTCATGTAAGAAGCTAGAATCATTCGAAATGTGGCTATACCGACGTATTTTGAAAATACCGTGGACGGACCGTGTCACCAATCAAACTGTGCTAAAAAGAATGGGCAAGGAGAAAGAGTTGCTCTTAAACATCAAGACCCGTAAGTTGGAATATCTGGGGCACATTATGAGAAATAATCAAAGATACGGATTATTACAATTGATTCTGCAGGGAAAAGTAGAGGGGAAGCGAGGACCGGGAAGAAGAAGAATATCATGGCTAAAGAACTTGAGAACATGGTATAACACATCAACAGTGGGTCTCTTTAGAGCTGCAGTAGACAAGGTACGCATTGCTATGATGATCGCCAACATTCGAAGCGGATAGGCACTAGAAGAAGAAGAAGATATAACTTGTTTTTTAATTCCGTGTTTGTTCTAATTTTTTACTATCTGGTAAATTAAACGGTTCTTCCTACTTTGATAGTTTGATTTGCTTAAACTGGCGTCTTGGTAACATCACATTTCATCATACCTAGCAAATATATTTAGCTAATAAAAAATCGACGACTGTTTGCGAACCAACTTTCGCCCTCCGACTAAGCACTTAATTGTACAAGAGCTAGCTAACATCTACGATCGAACAATTATTGCTATAATGCAACAGTTTAGCAAATTACTCAAACTAATGAGCATTATTTTGGATTTAAGATTGTATGAGGCTCAAAACTTACGAAAAAATAATTTCAAAATTAAACTCCACTCTACAAAATTACGTATGCACTCGTCCCATCATAAGGATTTCTGGAGGAAGTAGGCTGCGAAGTGTGAGCCATATAAGACGACCAGGTCATAATATCCGAACTTAATCTACATTTTAAAATCTTTTGATATTGAAAACTTGGCCAGATTGTTATGGAAAGATTTAAAAAACATTATTAAGTTATTCACCTCAAATTTACCACATAGAATTTTAAAATCTCGTTAATCCAGTACATGCACTATACTTTTTCATCAACATCTTAAAAATTAAATAAATGCGAAAAAAAGTGCATTTTACATTATTTTATACTGATATAGCATTGCATAAATCAATATTTTTGGTGGTCGTGGTGCTTAAAATTCAGAAGTAAATGCACGCCATAATAAATTTTGAATAACATACTAAAATGTATATAGTATGTGGACTGTCTACTATTTATAGAGTAAAATTGTGCCAGTATAAAAAATATCAAAAAAAAATTATTATTTATTCTAAAATGTAAAATGTACAAAATATTATTTGTTTTTTGTATATTATGTGCATGATGAAATAATATAAAAAGCTCGTAATTTAAATAAAGTACAATCCGATCAATTTGGTCGATTGCTTTCCTTAACTTATTTTTGGTAAATTTTCCTGATTCTTCCAAAGCTATTTTATTTTTATGGTAAAAAAGTGGATAAAAGCAGTAAATCGTTTGCTTTCATTATTTCTTGCATAAAGCTGACTAATCCGCTAATTCCGTTTCATAATTATTATTATTAATATAATATTAAAATTTAAAAATAAACAAGCTAAGCCAACAGATTAAAATTCAAATTATTGCATCAGCTTTCAGAAATTGGTTACAATATAGCGAAAAAGTATGCAATAATTATCTACAATACGTGATTTAACCAAGAACGTGGCAAAACTGTGAACTTATGACATTATTAGTTTCTATTAATGTAATTCAATCAATAACACGGCACCCTCATTTTGTTCCCTTCTAGTTTTTATGGTTACGGGAATCTGCTCAATTTGTTTTTATGATTTTATGTTATGTAAGTAAGTTATTATTTACCGTTAGTCACGGGAATGTAATTCCAATTACATTTTCTGCACTTAAGAAATGACCATATTGGATTTGGATACGTAAATGCCAAAATCTGGAAAGAAAATTGTTTCGAAACGACAATATTATCCGTTCGATTATGTAAGCGACGTTGCAATATTGCATTGTATGAGAAGGACACAATATGGGGTGCAACTCAACGAGGAGGAATCGATATTTTTAAACCCCTAACCATATAATACATTAAAGTCGCTACTATTTTTATTTATTTTACGTCTAGGAAGTGAAGAATTTCTTCCAAATAGGAAGCAATTTAAGCAGAATATTTTCTCTATTTTGGATTTATTAATAGCATTCACGATTTTAAATTAGACAAGAAGCAGACGTGTGCCCACCATCAGGTCTGATTGCCAAATATTGAAAACTGCATTATGTCGATGTTTATAATTATTATTACTTAAAATAATGTATTAAATTACCGAAAGTTTGCTCGTAGTAATATTTGTGATGCAGCACCTTATTTTAGTTTTACATTATATAAATAATTTTAGAAATGTGTTAGTGGGTGGTAGACGTGTATTGCAAAATATGAGTTGGTTTGAAAAATCTTTCAAAGTAATAATAGGCGATCCACACCACCCAATCTCGTTAGGCGTTTTTATAATATACTGCAGCTGTCGTGCTGTCTACTAAACAACGAGCACGATAGAGACAGAGCACTGTCCATCTTATTCTTTACCTTGATATAAACACCCTACCAAATTGGGTGGTGTAGAGAACTCTTAAAGATTTTAGACAAGCACGAGAATAAAAAGCTGTGGAATAACATCACAAATGTTGTGATATACTCCAACGCAAACCACCTATTTGGACAAAAAAGTGAATGTTAAGGTATTGATTTTTTCAGTATAAATGCTGAACCTACGACACTCGAGTTCTCATCTTGGTGTACCACTTCACCTTACCAACTTTTATCGCTTAAATCGACTTCTCATACATAAAATATTAACCATGACTTAGACAAACTAATATTATATTTGTTGGTCACGGCTCAATCATAATCGGTCTTCATCAGAAGCATGCACGGCATGGAAAATAAATATTTCGAAAATGTCTGGTGGAATAATTTCGCTTAATTGAAACCAATAAACGCAAACCTAATATGCAAAACTTTGAATTTAATTATCAGCATAAGCAATTGAAACTATGCAAATTTATGTATCTCCTAATTAAAATTTTGCCCAGAAGCTATTACAAAAAATATACAATATATAGTATAACACTTTTTTCCGCCAGACGGATCGAAACTAATGTTCCATATTTTGATGAATTTGATAAGCTATTTGCATCGATAGGTATCTATTTCGATAGAAATAAAAATAACCCATTACAAACATTTTTATGTATAAAACATTCAAAAATTATATTTTTCCACCAATTTAACAATAAATTTTCGAATTTTTGTATTCACATCATTTAATTGTCTATACTTTCATCATGTTTCGGAAACAATTATTTATAATTTTGCGTTTAAAAGTTATATCGGAAGCTGTTAACGACTAAAAAAATTGTAAGAAGATGGAGAGGTTATGGCCAAAAAATTTTATTTATGCGTCAACAGGAACTGTTTTTACGGAAGGACAGATTGCGTAAAAGATAAAATTCATTTAAATTTACAATTTCATTATTAAACCAAAAAATGGTCCAGTAGCTTCGTTTAATTTTTCATTAAATAGCGTAAAATTCAAAATATCGGTAAACGCAAAATAATGAAGGTAATTTTCGTGCAAATAATCAGTTTACGGAATTGTAAATCGTAATTGCCAAATTATGACAAAGTGAACTTTGATAATTTAGAAGTTCGGGCGGTGGTGACTGCAGATTATTAGACACAAAATCAAGTTGCTATTTTTAATTTAGTACAGCGCAGTTTGCATCGAGATTTATCTAAATTTATTTTTTACAAGTGCATGCAACATATAGTTGGCCAAACTACGTATTATTTAAAATTTTTATCGTCCGCTTATCATATTCTTGATATTACATTATGCATTATTTGATTAAATGTTTAATCGTTCGTCCATAAGAATAATGTTCATTAGGTATTTTCAATTCTCATTAAAATTAATTTAGTAGAACGATCTTGAAAATAATTCTATGGAACAATAATTATTGTAATATGTGGGTATTTATAAATTATTAATGGAACAGTTAATTATGGACTTACCTATTCTTTCAGAATATCAAGTATTTTTGAAATAAAATCGCCTGTGGCGCAGCGTTTTTTAAGGTGCATAATACGAATGTGTAATTGGGTAGTTAGTAGTTTCTAGCTAGCGGAAAAATAAAAACATTACTGATTATATATTGCAAGCCCAAAGTATTTCAACAATATCAATTTTTTTTCAAGAACTTTGAACAATAAGCGACAATCTTTTGTTACTAACTTATCCATGGTCAGTCAAGATCAAAGAAAGTATAGACCGTTACCATAGTCAATAAAGACCACCTTTGGAAAAGTGACCTTCACCGAGTCCTTCTTATGATTTAATGTACATAGCATGATAATTGACAGCAAAAGTTTTCCCTTAATTGTAAAAGTTTTTGAAACCTAAAAATACGTGTTGAAATTAGTTGAAACACAGTCAAAATATTAATGGGCAATCAATATTTTTGACTTTTAGAATGTATAATCATCAACACTGTCGACTTTCTACGTATGCCAGGTGTGAAAATTGCACACTTGTAAAAATCTAAAGCTGAAAAATCTAAAATTAGAAAAATATGCAAATTTAAATGATTTGCTGATCTAAGTTAAATTAATATCGCCAACATCCGATAACGGATCGGCACCAGAAGAAGAAGAAGAAGTTAAATTTAAGTAACAAATCCCAAAGCCCACAGTACAGGCATAGTTTCAAAAACCAGGGAGTCGAGATGGTACGAAATTTCCTCTTCTTGCACGAAGCAAAAAAAAAGAAGGTATGGCTATTGGATACAATTTTAATGAAGGCGTTTAGTAGCACAAATAACTCACCAGAGATGTAACGTCAAGGAGATTTCATCCTTATAACTTTGTCCACTTTTGATCTCTCTTTCTGCCCACTTCCTACAAGATTTACACTAAAAGAAAGAGTGAAAACCAAAAACTGCTGTTCCTCTTGCCTTTCAGACTCAAACACTATAACTCATTACATTTAATTCAAATTCAACAAGGAAGTGTATGTAAAATTTGATCCAATCATCTAACCTCAGCGTTATTGTCAGTCATTTAAATTTATTAACTTATTTTTGAGGGCCAACCGCTAGAGGAAATCGTGTACAATTAACTTCACACTTAACGTAATTCATGATAATTCTGCATACTTCTTCGTACTTCATATAATTCAGCAGTAATTCACGGGATTCCAAAATTTGAGCAATGGAGGGTCCACCCCCGGATCAAGTAATTTATTTTTTATCATTAGTAAACTGAAAATTTCCCGTTGCAGAGGCACTGGAAGGTGTTCCACACCTTCTAGACCCCCGGATTAAGTAGTTTATTTTTATTTTGTTGCAGAGATCTGCCTCCCAAGGGGTACGGAATTTATAATTAATTGTCAAATTAAGAATTAAACTCATTTACTTGACCATAGCTAATTTTAATAAACTTGAGATATGTTTAAATATTTAATTCACTTTAATAATAATAAATTATCTAAACCGGGAGTCTGGGGTGTGGAACACCCTCCAGTGCCTCTGCAACGGAGATCTTCGGTTTACTTCTGATAGAAAGTAAACTACTTGGTCTGGGGTTCTGCATGTTCTGCAATGTTCTTCATTCCAAAATTTTTGCACTGGAGGGTGTTCCACACCCCAGACCCCCCGGATTGAATAGTTTTTTTTTATCAGAAGTAAATTGAAGATCCTCCGTTGCAGAGGCACTGGAGGATGTTCCACGTGAAGTACTTCATGTACTTCATGAGATGTGTACAAAAACTTCACCAGCGGTTAACCCTCGCTTATTTATGATATGAGATATGTTTAAATATTTAATTCACTTTTAATAATAATAAATTATATAAACGGGGAGTCTGGAGGTGTGGAACACCCTCCAGTGCCTCTGCAACGGAGATCTTCGGTTTACTTCTGATAGAAAGTAAACTAGTTGGTCTGGGGGTTCTGCATGTTCTGCAATGTTTTTCATTCCAAAATTTGTGCACTGGAGGGTGTTCCACACCCCAGACCCCGGATTGAATAGTTTATTTTATCAGAAGTAAATTGAAGATCCTCCGTTGCAGAAGCACTGGAGGATGTTCCACGTAAAGTACTTTATGTACTTCATGAGATGTGTACAAAAAACTTCACCAGCGGTTAACCCCTCGCTTATTTTATATGGAAAATTAATTATTGCAGACACTCTTTTAACTAGCAATTATATTTTTATTTTACCTATGTATATGAATATCATAATTATGTACACGGTATATTTTTGGATTATTAGCTAAAAAAATATGTACGTATTTTATTGATTCGAGGTATAATTGTGGAAGTAATTCAGCAAAATTTAACAATAATAATTAGCGACAAGGATGAGATCTAAACTCACATCATAGCGTGGGACAGTTAACAATATTTTAGAAAAGACATTATTAAGATATTTATAAAGAAAGGTTAAAACAACATTCTTGACATGTAAAATTAAAAACGAGGAAACTAAAAGATGAAAAGAGGTCGCGCCGTAATCGCTAGTGCATGGATAGAAAATGAATTAATCAAGGTACATTTCATTAAATATTACTATTATAAATTTTTGGGAAACGCATTATTATGTATGTAATGATGTAGGATTTTAAGCAAAACACTCATCACCATGTCAAATCTGTAAGGTTAATTTAAATTCTTTGACCAGATAACTTCTTTATTTTTCTGCAGTCCAGCAAGGGATTCCAAAAACCAAACAGTTTATTATCTAATATATCGCGTGGAAATCAGCCAAAAAAACTTCAAAGAAGGGTTAACAGGAATCAACAGAAATTGGCTAGTAAGCAAATGAAAACAGAAAATTAAAAAAAACAATAACATGAATCCAAAGATATTGCCAAAAACCAATTTAATTTAGACTTATTATTGGGGATATTGAAATTTATAAGGAAGATGAGCGGGAATCGTTTCCAATACTAAAGAATCTGCACAATCTAAAAAGCGAATTTGCAATTTATTGCTATTGGACGACCAGTGAAAATATAACTCTATACGCATTACTCTTTGCGTTTTACATTTGGAACAAATGATGGAATGACGAAGAGAGTAGTCTGTTTCGCAATGCTACAATAATACAGTTAAAAAAATAATATTCATAATATCATTACACCTGGGTTATTCGTTGGTTCAAATTAATCCGTTTATTAAAACAATGGACAAATTTATAAATCCAATGAACAAATTCATAAACACAATGAGCATTAATAATATTTTATTATTAATTATTAATATTTATTTGAAATATTAAAAATTTAACTCCCTAACCTAATCAACGATGAAGCTTTTTTTGGAAAATCTAAATTTCGAAACCATTTCATAAATAATATAAAAAGGGTGTTAATTTCAAAAGCAGTCAGTCGAAATAACTTTTGTTTTTTGAGTAAATTTGAGAAAAGGAAAAACCACGCCGATTTAAATGGCAAGAGGATGGAAACCAGGCTTTTCCGTTGGTGGAAGGATCCTTTCATAAGGGATTAGTAACAGAATATCGGTTTTAGTTCCCATCTTTTTTCTCTCAGTTAAACCTCTTGTTGCTTAGTGATTTTAGTGACTTTATTTAATTAAAAATTTCCTTAAGCAACAAAAATTTTTTACCTTATAGGTAGGTTAACTGAACGTGAAATGATCGGACTTTAAATATGACAAGTTAATTTAAGGTAGGGTACAGTCGTAAACTAGCAGTTAGTGTCGTGAATCGTAATAAAATAGTCGTAGGTTCGATTCCTGATGTTGTAAAATGAAGTTTTCTAATCATGATTCTCTCACAAGGTGCTGGCGATTTCTTGGAGTTATTAAATGCCGATTTACCTTTTTTTAATTGAAATGTATACACTTCTGCAGTTTGGAGTCCTCCAGTTGAACTGTAGGTCCCCTATATCTGTAGATACCATAACACGCCCACTACAGGCATAGAAAAACTCAAACATACATAATTTAAGATGATAATTATTTTCTTTTGCATGAAGGTAGGTACCAAGATCGCCAATACAATTCACAACACTTTTACCAAGAGAGCAATGTGTTTCAATCACAAAAGGCTAGTAGACCAGAAATTAGTTTACAATTCCTAATAAATTGCAACAAATTCCATTTAATGCAAAATTATTGTTTAATTTTTAAAATTTAATTTAGTCAGTAGCGTAACCAGAATCTCACTTTGTGGGGCTGAATTATAGAACCGCAGGTAAAATTTCTGTTCGAGGGGGGCATTTGTAAAAAGCCTTTTTTAATAAATTTTTTGGCGGGTTCCTTTTTATTTACAAAATTTTTTAAGTATTATTTATTTACATTTTTTATACTACTGTATTAATTTTTTTTTATAAAATTAACTCATTACTTATTTATTATTTAAATTATTCGCGTGCTACTTTACTTTATAATTTATGAATTCCATGGTTTTCAGGTAAAAGGGATAAGCAGGATCGACCTATAAGCGAACAAGGTAAATAATAGTAAATTACGCCAGGTAAATTTGAAAAAACACATTTTTCAAACTTTAAAATATACAGCAGGGCTAAAATTTGAATTTGGAGAAATTAGAAAAATTAATTAAAACAAAAATTTTATAATAATTTTGTAAATTTTTAGAAATGCAAAAAAAGACAAACATAGTAGACCTGAATTATAAATTGAAAAGAAAATATGATATCACCTCAACTATATTTTTTTTTCAATTTAAAATATACCTATTTTATTTTCGAAATTCATTTTTTTTCTTTTTACTATTTTGGGAGGGGAGCAAGTATCGACAGGTGTCCTTCCTTGGCTACGAGCCTGGTCAATTACATTGTACATAAGAATGCATATTATGTAAAAATTCATTATTTGCTAGGAGGAATATTAATTCAATTTAATGGATAATTCACTCTAATCGCCCAAATTCAAACCAATTCAGTAGATTTAATTCAAATTCGATTTTATTTTCTCACAGTTGTTAACCCTTATTTAATTCTTCACTAAATTTTAATATTGAACAATTGATGGTAAAAGGAAATTAAAAATGAGTAACTTTTATTTGATGAACAAGATGAACTTCGACACAATTAAACAGATCATTTGATCTCATAAAAGTTAAAGAAGAAGAAGAAGAACTTTTATTTGAGGTGTACATTTCAATTATTTCTTGTTTCATCTTTCAATTTTAACCCCTAACTCATAAACGGATCCACTAAATCCAATTTTTTTGTTGTGGATAAACAAGTATTTTTCAACCTTTAAAATGTTGTATCGCACGGTTGGGTTGCTATTTAAAATTTCAAAGTAGGGGTAGCTGGTGGGAAAAAGGGTTAAACTTGAAATTCGGGAGTAATAAACCTGAACTTCAATTTTGACCACTTTTAAAGTGGATTATGAAAGGCGAGGGTCTAATCAGCGTATAAAAAAGTAAAATTTGTGGACGGTCCATAAATTTTGGAAAAAATTAATTTACAATGCAATTTTCTCTTTGGTTTTTTTGAACGGTAACCCTGCCCATCGACAATTAAAATAAGTTTTCGGCGCTAAAACTTATTTTTGTTTTGTATTTTTAATATATTAAAATACAAAAAGAATTGTAAACTCCGCTCCGAATTAAAATATAATAAAGTGTATATTTTAGGGTGAATCCGAATCTTTGTTGACAAACGAGTTGCGTTTGTCAAAACTGACTTTCTGCAGCCTTCGCTCCGCTCGGCAAAGTGTGCATCTTGACTCAACAGATATTAGGAAGCGACTGGTAGCTCCCCACCGCTAATCACTGTCGACTCACCTACAGCGCACGAACTGGTGATAGAATGTAGACTATAATTACGTAATATCACGCAATAACATGTATTTCTAATGGAAAATCCTAATTGTCAAATTTGAATTGTGGCCTTATTAGAAGTCCGACTAAATTCATCCTCACCTTATGCATGGTTAGCATTTTTGTGCTCTTTCGTTTGGTAAAGCAATTTTTATAGGAAAAGTGTACTTTTGAGTTCAGGTTTATTACCTCGACTCTGCTTTTGAACGTCCCCCTCTCCATCTAAAGTGTTCTTTCTTTTTGTGAAATTTACTCAAAAGCAAAAGTAATTTTGAAATGAGCACTATTGCGAATAAGTAAAATATGTACTGGTGGATTCAAATGGTATCAATAATAACTGCTATCGGTCGAGGTATATTATGTACTAAATATTAACATTAGAATTCCATTATGTATGTATCATGTTTTGCATAGAAATTCAAAATTTACTTCCTAGGATCTACCCCGATTAATTAATGGATGAGGTTGTCCTTATAATTTTTTATTTCCTACATGGCTTTATCCAATAGGCATACAATTTACAAATTAACGTCGATAATGAATTGCTTATATTTAATTGGAATAAAATAAATACTGGATGGACACGAGCAATCAATATTGGTTTCCCAATTTTTCTACAAAATTAATGTCATCAATATTTTAAAACAATCGTCTACGTAATTGTAATTGACATGCTTCAAATATTAAACTATTGAAAATTGAATTGGTGACTGAAATCAATTTTTCGTGGTAGATTTTCATTACTACGTTGTTAATATTAATAAATACATTGATACAAATATTATTGTTGTTTTATTTATCTTGAAAACATTTCTATTTTTAAAATTAAGTACGTTATTAGAAGTATTATTATTTATTGTTGGGTTTTCCTTCTAGCAGTAAATAACAATTTATGAAATTAAATTGCAGCAAAAAACTGCTCTTCAAGATAATATAAACAAGATAACAATAGCCTTAATATTAAACTTTAATTGGGTGCAATTATTTTACCCCAGAATTAAATTTTTGTTATAACTAAAAGTTATACTACAAAATATCACTACCCGAAAGCCTCAGCAATCAAATATTTAAATTTTTGTGTGCTAATTACGAAATCTCTTGTGAACATAAAGAAATTATCAAACTTTTAATCGCATTATTTTTGCTTAATTCGTCATTATTATTCAGCCTCGTTTTCAACAGACTTCCCGAAACATTTTATCAACTCTTAAACATTTACTCTATTATTTCAAGTTTTGTTCGAAATGCAATATATATTATGGTGTGCCAAAAAAGTCTGGAAACACGTTGATAACTTTTGCATGAATGGAGAGTCATGAAAGCTCTTTTTGTCCAGGCAGGCAACATTATCCTCTATCTCTTCCTGTTCAAAAACAAAAGTAGGTAGGTAGGAGCAAAAAATGTCTTAGGAATACTCCACAGTAATAATACTAGCTTAAATAAAAAATGTGAAAAACTACAATTTAAATTGGTGAGTAAATACGACGTCAATTTTGAATTAATGAATTTATGGAGTTCATGACGGTCATTCATAACAATGAAGAAATTATCAATATTTAATGTACGTTGGCTCCGGTTTTTTGAAACATAACAGAGTTAATTAATATTAAAGTACACATTAATTGTATTTACTGGTAAAATTTATTATATCATCACAACGAATTACGTTGCATTGTCCTATTTATATTTATAATATAAAAACAATAGAGCGCTAACGTTAACGTACTTTTTGGCTCAGTAACTTTGAACCATTAAATTGTGTTTTCGCTAGGAACTTAATTAGTTAATAAAACAATTTACTATCTTGGGGTTGGGTTGGGTTTTCATTCATCTTGCCTAGCATGCTTCAGTTACTTCATCTTTCCGTATTTCTTTTACAGCACATCTACCTTCTGCATACTTCTCTCTGGATACTAAAAGCTTTCTTGATTGACTGACCGATCGAAGTGTCAAATCCTAATGAGAAACGCCAAATTTTTACTACTTGGTGGTTAATACGTAATGTTTTATCAACCATTGAGATAAATACACGAAATGTGTTTATTATCTTTTATTACACTATTTACAGTACCACCTAATTGGGGATATAAGTAGTTTGCTTATAGTAAAACTTTAAATTCGTTTTCTAAAAACTCAATTATTTAGAATATTCATTTATTATTAGTTAATTTTAGATTATTGTAATATATAACTATTGTATTATAATTTATATGAATAAGTTATTTTGGTAATAACTAACATTATTTATTGCATGATAAGATCAAATTATACATATTTTCATATATTTTCTAATTACATGATAACTGTGTTTGACTTTAAAAAATTTAAATTTGTTTATCAATGGTAAATAAAAAATTTTCACAATAACTCTCATTGTATGACGTTCCAGTTAAATTTAGAAGATTAAACCACATACACGTACTTTTTGTTTCTAACCCAATTATATGTAGATATAATACACTCAGAAAAATTAATTTATCAAATTTTCTGCAAAAATATTGAAAAGTCAAGTTTGTCGAGCGGCGGTTTAGAAAATTTTTGATTGAGTTACTTTTTAGTTTTCAATGGAAAGCAACATGATTTCTTAGCCTTGAGATCCCAGTCTTCAACGTGGGTTTCCCCTTTTCAAATGTTGTCTGTTATTTTGAAATTTACACCAACCCATAGGAACCCAAACAGTACAAAACTTGGAAGGCACATCGAAAACATCAGTGTATCGGTATATGCAGTGAGCTGAGAAGAGAGATTTTCTCAAAACCTAATTTTTTTAAATAACAGTTTTTATCAAGTTTTATTTTTAAATGACAACCCTCATTTTTATTACAGATTTGAATAGAGCACAATTTTCTGAGTATGAAAATGTAACCTTGTAAATAAACTTTGAAGAGAAAACTTTTCGGGATAATCAGTTTCAAAATTTCAAAAATGCATAATAAAATAAATTATAATTAATAGCCAATTTATAACAAATGCCATTATTCAGGAAAGTGCTGGAAAGAATTTCATGAGTTTGAGAGTAAATGGAATTTTTATAATCTGTGGGGTAATATTTTGTTAATTAATCGTTACCTAAATTCGTTTTTATTTTTAAATAATTAAAAATGGTTCGTCGCTTGTCTGAAAGCCAAAGAATTGAAATTCTGATAATGATCTGTTACGGGGACAGAACTCGCACTCAATTGGAAGTTTTCAATTTATTCAATAAAAAATATTCTAACGAGGAACCAATAATGCTTACCACTGCTATAAAAATAGAGCAAAAATTTTTGGTAGTGGGTCATTTGAAAGCTAAGTATTTCACTCGAAATTCCCATTTATCCACACTTCAAGTGGCGGCAAACAAACGTGCGTGAAGTTGGCCCCCCATTTTGAGAATTTTTAAGTATTGATGGTTGTGCTGAGTTATGCTAGTGTTGTGCCAACTTGTGCCGATCAAAGAAAAAAGATTCAATTATTTGTTTAAGCTTAAAATTAAAAAAATCGTTGTTTAAGTTAGCCCCCAATTTTTAAAAAATTAAAATTTTTGTTGGAATAAATTGTGCTAGTTGTTCTAAACATTGTGCTAAAACTTTAAGTCCATTTCGCCAGCCCCCATCGCGATTTGTGTCAAATTTGGTATCAATCGTTTGTGTAGGTTTGTGTATTCATTATTTTTGTTTGTATTAGCACCGTTCCCAAAAAATCTTACAATTTAGGTTGGGGGGGAGGGGGAGGAGGCTGGAGAAATTCCAATCCCGCCCATCGCGAATTTTGCGTCGAATTTGGTATCTATCGTTTGTACATCGTTTGTGTAGGTTTGTGTATTTATTATTTTCGTTTGTGTTAGTACCGTTCGTGGAATATCTTTAATTTAATTGGGCGGGGGGGGGGAACTTTTCTCAACGCCTCCCATTTTCAAGATGTACATAAAATTTTAATTGACAAATTTGATGTCAATTGTTTGATTCAATTTGCTTCTACTCCCATGATTTAATAATGAATACACAAACCATACACAAACGATTGATACCAAATTCGACACAAAATTCTTGATGAGGAGGACAGGAGAAATGCCCCCCCCCCCCAATTAAATTAAAGATATTCCGCGAACGGTGCTAACACAAACGAAAATAATGAATACACAAACTATTGATACCAAATTCGACACAAAATTCGCGATGGGGGGGGGGGGGGTTGGCGAAATGGACCTTAAAATTTTAGTTAATAGGATTGACCGTTTTCTTAAAAAACATAAAAAACGATTTAAAGTCAGTCCCCGATTTTTGAAAAATATAAATTTATTAATAATATAATATTGTGCTAAATTTCAATTTTTATTGTGTAAAAAATTGAAAAAATTATATATTAATAATTTTTTATTTTCAAAATATAGGCAGCGTTAACTGGATCAAAAACTAAGCATATGAAATATGACTCGAAATGTATTTTATCGATGGATTATTTTCAAAATTTTGTTTTTATTTTTGGATCACTCTGTTGTAAAGTTTTTAACCAATAGAACGGCAGTAATTTTTATATTTTAAATTTTTGGAAATTTTGTATGCACGTTTTTATCATGTCCTACACCTGCAATTGAAATACACACGAATGTCGTTAAATTGTAGATTTAAACATGTCTGTTTGCTCTGAGGAACACGCGTCAAATTTTCTTTTTATTTTTGGGTCACTTTGTTGTAAATTTTTTTAACCAATAGTACGACAGTAATTTTTATATTTTAAATTTTTTGAAATTTTTATGCATGTTCTATTATGTCCTAGAGTTTAAATAAATTGAAATACACGCGAATGTAGTTCTTAATTAAAAATTTGTTTTTAAAATTAATCAGCTTACGAGGATATTAATGTATCAAAGACATCTTTGTAAAGAAAGTTTTTAATTTTGTAATTTTTTAAAATGGCACGGCCAACTTCCATCGATAAAATACATATTTGGTCATAAAAATTTTATTTTTCAAAATACAATTTTTTATTTACAGCACAAGGCAGCACAAATCGAGCACAACGCAGCACAACTTTAATTTTTTTATTTTTCAAAAATGGCACGGCTAACTTCCATCGATAAAGTACATTTTTGGGCATAAAAATTTTATTTTTCAAAACACAATTTTTTGCAACACAAATCGAGCACAACTCAGCACAAATTTAATTTTTTATTTTTCAAAATGGTAAGGCTAACTTCCGACCTCAAAATACCTGGTCTCCATAACAACCGAAAAAATAAAAAATTACGACACAAAGCAGCACAAACCGAGTACAACTCAGCACAAGCTTTATTTTTTTTTTTCAAAAATGGTAAAGCTGACTTCACGCACATCACAATTCAGCACAACAAAAAAAATTTAATTTTTCCAAAATTGGGGAGCTGACTTCAAATCGTTTTTTGTGTTTTTTAGAAAAACAGTTAATCCTGTTAAACTAAAATTTTAGCACAATGTTTAGAACAACTAGCACAATTTAGCAAAACCAAAAAAATTTATTTTTTCAAAACTGGGGGGCTAACGTAAAAAACGATTTTTTTAAATTTAAGCCTAAACGAATTATTGAATCTTTTTTCTTCAATCGGCACAACACTAGCACAACTCAGCACAACCATCAAAACTAAAAATTTAAAAAATGGGGGGCTAACTTCACGCTCGCGGCAAACAACTCGATAATTCAGAGCTTAAATTTAAAACATTTGAAATTGGGGAAGTGGCATCTACAATAAAGCGGTTTTGATTCAAGAACTAAACGAAAATGAACCTGATCGTTAGGTTACAGTTTTGTGAAACCATGTTATAGTACCAGAATGCTGATGATGAATTCCGAAATATATCTAATTCTACCTCTTATCTCGACGATACAGTTAACAAATAAGAGTAACACTGCAGGTATTGGTGTATGGAAACTGGAAACTCCAGCCAGTTTTCACAAAAACTTAATGTATATTTGGCCCATTTTTTGTGAAAGCACATCAACAGGTGAAATATTTTTAAACTTTTTAAAATAGGAATTAGTCCCTGCGCTGATGGTGCTATGCCCAAATGACGAAGATCTTGATTTGCCCAACAACACGGAAAATAAAAACTCCAGCCAGTTTTCACAAAAACTTAATGTATATTGGGCCCATTTTTTTGAAAGTACATCAACAGGTGAAATATTTCTAATATAGATGGTCTAATATAGTATCTAATATAGTAATCTAATATAGATGGCACTAATTTAGATGGTTTTATACTTAAATAAAACTTAAAACTTACTTAATATAAAAAACATGTAAAATGACACCTCACATGCCTATACAGTATATTTTCAATAAGAATTAAAGATGGCGTCGATTTTCCAAAATGGCCGCTCGCACAGACTATCACCCGAATTTTTTCGATCACTGGATAATTACCAACAATATACAAATAGGTGAATCTCTGGTAAATGAAGGACACACAGGAGTATGCTCAGCGATTGTATTAAATCAAAAATCCAAGCATAATAATAATTCAATATGGCGTCCATACGAAACGGAATTTTGATTAATTTCAATTAATAAATATAGAAGGTAAATTGAAATACCTGACAAACAACTATTATATAATTATAAATGACTTTACATTAATAATTCAGTTTCCAAATACAAATTAGTTTAATTTTCGGGTAATTGAATAGATAGATTCCACTACTCAAATTTATATCGTCTCGAAAGATATAAACCTACTTCAGGTAACCTTATAAGGTTGGAGTTAAATTCATCAGACGTCATAAAGACAAACGGCCCTCATAAAACTCTTAATGGTTATTGAGATATGTTTTATAATTTTTAACTCTTCCAGTACTCTCATGCGTTTTTTTATGGATCACTAATCTAAAACCATTTTCTTGATATGCTTAATACGATTTTATCAGAACATTTTGCACGAAGTAAAATGTAAACCAAAATTTGTAATTAAATAAATCAATTTAGTATGCTTCGTTCATGATGTGTGAATATTATTCGAAAGAAAGTTTCGTTCAAGATAGCAAATCCGCTTTTGACTATACGTATTTGATGAATGATAACGAAAGACATAATATCTCAAGCGAAAAAAGATTATTTATACTAATATTGATTATCTCAATTGTTAAGTCTTGTATAGGAACTTTGGAAAACAAATTTCTTATCTAGAAATTTTGCAGATGTGCACCACTCTGTATAACGCCTGAGGTAGCAATGTGATTAATAATGTTATAAATGTTGAATTTGATGTGTTATACAGACGAGATTAATTTAATTGGGAATAATTAAGCAACAATTTCAGCTCTTCCCCCTGCATTCCAGTAGAGTAGAGCAGCGTTCAATCCTCGTTGGAAAATGATTTCGTCGAATCGTAATAACTGTGATGAAATACGAGGAGACTTTTCTTTTGCCTTATTTGAGAATCGGTTCGATATTCGGTATGAATTTTTATATCATGTTCAAGGACGACCAATTAACAAAACTATGTTAACTTTACTTTTGGGGCAATGCTCCCATATCCCCAAATACCCCCGTGCGTATAACCCAAAAAGTTCAAATTGAAACCTTACTTCGAGAAGGGTACAATTAGTACACCCTCATAGAAATTTAAATATACAATTGAATTGATTCAAAGTTATTTATATTCATTTATTATTAGGAACACATCGATTTACACTACAACTGAAACAAAAACCCAGAGACTCTGTAATTGAAGTTAACAACTTATAAATTAGATATGTGTTATTGTAGATTCCCATTTTTGGTTAAAAACATTCTCTTCAAATGGTCGATCAATATTTTTAAACTAGAAAAATTTTATATTAGTACTATTAATTGTCCAATTTTCCTTTTGCCTTTCAACCATCGATATTATCTACATACTTTACATATCTACATAGATATTGCGGTTTTCCATTCCGGTCAATTTTTATTATTGACCTAGAAAAACTTTCGATATCTAAATGAAGCTTTTGTTTATCCAAAATTGATCAGGTATATTTTGAGTTTCATAAATAAGAAAATTTCTGCTCAAAATTAATGATTAACTGAATCTTTTTTTTCTGAGGTTATGTTTAAATTCACATCTTGCTTCTTGTACCATCCACAATGTACAACTAAAATCCTTTTGCTGGAATCAACTTTTATTTTCTATAGATAATTGATAAATTAGACCAGCATTTGGCCTGAAATATACACCGGCCGACCAGGAAGCGGAAAACCGTGGTTCACATCCTGGTCGCGTCGGATACATTGCTGTAATCCAAGTTCATCATCGATCTGTGTGCTTTGTGGAATGCAATGGAAAACCGTCAAATTAAACCCAAACCAACCAGTATCTGACTTAACATTCAGTTTTTATGACGTAAAAGGAAGTTTTACATTAATTTATAATGTTATCTGGGGTCAGCAGATAGACATTCGGTGAGTGAAGGAGAATCGAACTCATGAATCTTGGCACATTCTTGGTGATTATTAAAATCGACCGTATCGTAGCATAAATTTCAGTAAAGCGATACAAAAATTGAATCAAAAAATTATTTTTCTAACGTTTTGAGAGAAGATAACTCGTTTACGCTAAAAATCAATGAATCAAAAAATAATTAATATTTGATTCTAATTAACTGGGCTAACCTGCCGACATTTATTGAACTCTCTTGTGTAAATACATTGGTGTTTTAGAACCATCCCACTTTGAAACAGATATAAATTCATTCGAGCGAAGCCAAAACCTTCATCAATTATTAATTTACTAAAGATGAAAGCACTAAAATTACACATATTACGTAAATTTTTAAGAAACAAAAATATTTTTGATGAATCCAGATAAAAATAAGCAGTAGCTGCCAAGCTAATGAAGGTTGACTAAATTTCAAGTAGTAAAGAATTTATTTAAATTCATAATTTTAATTACACTTGGATAATTTTTACCACGTTAAATATTATACCTACAAATTAAAAATGTATTTTTTCTCAAAATTTACACGGTACATTTTTGCTAATACGCTGAAATTTTAACTTACTCAAAAACTATACAACCAATTGCATATTGTTTTTGTTAATTAAAAATTAAATTTGAAAACTAAAGCCAGTGGTTTTATTTTTAAAATTATATTCTTCTTCGGATGCCATTGAAAACTTTCATCACATACATAGGGGTCATACTGTTCAATGTGGGATGTAAACCAATTCTACGACAGGGTAGATTTGTTGACGGGGAGGGGATCATCTCAATTAAAACTTAAACATTTATTTCCCTAAGGACGATCGATTACATAATATACAGTTAATGTCGTTTTTAAATTTAGTAATTTTTTGTGCTTCACTAGAAATCTACAGGAAATATTATCAGACAATATCTTTGTACAATAAAAATTTTCGCGCACAAAACCTTTTGTTTTAGACAAGAAAATCACAACTTAAAAAAATTATTTTGTATGAAAATATGTACTTAAATTTTTTTTCAAATTTTTCAAATAATTGTACTAAAAATGATCTTAAACAAATAAAATGAGTAAAACTCCTGTTGTGAAATTAAGTTTATTAAAATATCTTTCAAATGAGACCAACTTACGGTAGTAATTTGTCTTTTAAAACTTTTGAAAAAAACCAAAAAGATTTATTACTATAAAAAAAGTTTGTTGTATACAAAACAAGTTAATATATTTTCGTAAAGTACACTATGTGAAGCTTACGCGAAGGAATTTTGTATCTTAGATTTACGTATTTGGAAATTTTTTTAATTTGTCAATATTTTAAATTGACTTATTTACCATAAAAAAGTGTAATTTTATGTCCAAAAACAGGCTATCGTTGTCCATAATTATTTATATTTTTTTTAACTCCGGACGGATGAAAGTCATTTTAAAATATTTAATTGCCTCATAGGAGAGGAGGAATTTATTCTCCTAGGGTGCGCTCTGTAGGAGTGGATTAACGAGATTTTATTAGTAATAAATTATCGAATACGAGTTTAGCCTCCTGTTTTTATCTTAAATTCGAGCGTCATTCATCAGTTTGGTATAATTTAGTTTTGCATTCTTACAACAACAACCAATTTTTCACTAATATTGTCCCGAGAGATGGCGGTGCGCAGTAGATACCTGTGCAGGGGTTCCCCTGTGCAGTGACTGTCTAAAGACAATGTGGTCATACAAAGTTGCATTTTCTATTGGTTGATCGCAAATTTGCAAAGAAATGGGTGCTTAATAAAAATGTGATGTCATCAATGTGATTTTATATAAATTTGGTTTAAATTATGTTTAACATTTACAGCTGGTAAATTTACTACACACCAAGTGCACATTTGACTGCACTAAATACCAATTTGGCTAATAGCAATTAGTCTAGTAATCACTCGGTGAGCACTAAATTTACCAGCTAAAAATGCTATAAAGATCAGTGCAATATTGGTGGACGTGGCCACGTGGTTATACCAAATTTTTATGATTAAACCCAAAATGTTTCAATTCATTTTTATTGTGCATTTTATTTTGTAAAAATATAGTAAATTAAGAAACAACCGTGACATGACGTTTCTATTTATAAAATTAATTTGACTGATATATAATACAAAACGTGGGCGTGGTTTATTTTACTGTTAAACTAAAAATCACTAAACCCGTTTAGTTAACCAAAATTTTAAACATCAACTGAACAACCGGACCTTAGAGTGATAATTATTTAGAAAAATTATATCTCTGTGAATTTTTATCGCTAAAAATTTTAAAAAAATCGAATTGTTGGTAATTTCGTCTGCCTTAACTTTTATCTAAACAATTTTTTTAAATTTGCTATACATTTCGAGTTATTTGCAAACAAAAACATTTTTCTCTACCTTTCACCCTTCCCTTTCTGTCGAAAGTTTAAAATTATAAATTTAAAACCAACACAGATTTCTGAAACCTACCCAAATCCTGATAGGTAACGAAAACCACAGTTGAGCAAGCTGATACTTGTAATCATCTTACAGCTACAGTTACTTTTAAGCATGTAGCGGTCCAATTATTTCAAAACGCAGTTGTTTTAAAGGGGTTCCAGACACACAAATCCAGTTGCCAACGCGGTTGTAAACCTGATGCCCTTGTTAGGTCAAGCTGTCGGCCGACAATTTTACGAGCTTTTCTTATCAGAAGATTGAATTCAAGATTGAATTTTGTAAAGCTTCATTTTTATGAAAAAACAGTGGCATCTGTGATATTTGTATATTAACAGATATAAACACAGAATACATAGTAATAAAATGTTAAGAAGTACGAAGTACATATAGTACATGATTTGAGTTTAGTTAAATTGTTTTTTTTGCCTTACGAGAACCACCTGCTCAACCCAAAGATTGGCAACATTGGTGATCCCGACAGAATATCAAGTATCTTATAATCTAAAATTTGATATCCAGAAAGGATAACTCCAATTGTTAGATCTCAAATTCATTTTCAACAGAATTTTTCCAGGCAACTGCCAATTCTGCTGGAAACTCACCCATAACCGCATCCTACGATTATATAATTTCCAAAGTTTTAAGCAAAACGTTATCAAATTTTAATTAAAAATTGGCGTGGTTGGGAGAGACATAAAATATTAATTAATATTTCTTCTGCCTCAGAGAATACTGACAACGAATTGTTTTTAAATAATCACAGCTCTCTCGGTGACGAGCTAAGGATTTTGATAACTCTCTTCTCGTATTAAATAATAGGAGTGTAATACGAAAAATTCATCTCAAAAGTAATTTCAAAATTCAAGTTTTTCATTAGTCGGTTAATTACTTTGCGGTGATAACTTTCTTAAAACTTTATATTAACTTGACAAATTGGAGTAACTTTGACAACGAGAAAACTGCTCATATTATAAGAAAATCTCGTCTTAGGACATTTTGACCCTGAAGCTTTACGGCTCCCGTTTCAACGCCTCTATTTTAGTTTTTCTTGAAAAGCATTCCTTCTCAAAATAAAAATCTCCTGTTTTATATTTTCACATTCCAATAAATTATACTTTCAAAATTTATCGTTGGGGTGAAATTTTGTCGATCAGTTGATTATCGGAAGTCGTAGCAAGATAATCTGCTATTACTGAAAATATTTGTTGTGCATATTTACTTAGTATTTATAAAATTTTGCAATAATGTGACTTATCTGATTATACGTAACAAATCAACTTATCAGTTTGTTTCAATACTTTGCAAAGGTTTTTTCACTTCAATAAGGACAAAATATTATTTACCTTACTACATGTTTTCGACTTTGGTTACTTTGACCTATTTTATTTAATTTTATTGATAGACATAACTAAAAAAATCAAATCGATATAGACATCGTACGTGTTGTTGTATTGCATTTGCTGTTAAACTTATTTCAAACAATTTTTTGAACGTACCGCTTAAAAATTCAATACACGTTTTTGTAATATTATAAAATTTATATTTTTACTTTGAATTGTAAAGGAAAGGCGAATATTACATTTTATCAGATATTCTAATCACTGAGTACCACTTTCCGTTATAAATATATTTAGTGAAATTAAATAATAGAAATAGTTTAAATTATTTTGCGCGTTAAAAAAATTAATTCAAATTAAGAGATTCGGTAACGAATTAACATTTAAAAATTATGTTAAAAGATAAGCATTAGCATTTTTATTACATTTAAATAAAAATTTTTACGAAACAGGAATTGGTTGATTCATTCAGTACGATCACAACGCACATGATGTTTTATGATAAACTGTAGAGAATGCAAACATTTTTATAAAAATAACGTTTAAAATGTATACAAATTTATTGTTTGTAAATTTTCGGAAGAACCGCCGCCTACTTTTTCGATTCAAAAGTTCGACGTTTGAAAAACAATGTGGTTATTTTTTTGACAGTTATAATAATATTATGTTATCTTACCTATTTTAGCAAGACTTGCACAAAATATCCAAAGACCGATGATAAAAGGCGTTTCGACTCGATGGAATTCGATCGAGGCAAATTCGAAACGTTTTATTGGCTTTTTTGTTGTTGTTGGTGGTGTTGAAGACGTCGATGAATCAGACGTCGTCGTCGGCGTCTCCGCTGCCAGCGGGATCGCATGTTCTTCCCTTTTAATTCGAGGCACTGAATTCCACATTGACCCAGAAAGGGTTTCGGCGGCCGGTAATGAATTTGTGGTTTCATGACAATGTGTGTGTTCGATTATTATTAAAAACACCAAAATAAAAAACACCCACCCTGCACGCTTTTCGCGGGAGGTTTGGGTTATACAACTGAGACGTATACATCACATATGAACTAAATTCACGTTAGGACTGCCGTAGAGGCAGCCTACTGCAGGCATCGCGCACCTGCTGAGACTGGGCGTCGAGGTTCGTAGTGACAGCTGACGACGGCGTCGTGGCGCCTACGATCGCGCACGCGTATTAATTTTATTCGCGTTCGCCGTCTTCTTTTACAAACCGAGCGCTGCAATGTCGGTGATTTGAATTATAACAATCATAAAATTTTTAAATACTTTTTCTATCATCTATGGTTTATGTCAAACTGAAATGCATACTAACGTTATTCCAGTTAAGATATATTACAATCTGGCTAGAAGTGATAACCTCAATATTATCTCCAATGTTTATCTACTAGATATATGAACACTTAAAATTTAAAAGGAACATAAAATTAATCACATGTTTACTGTTTAGTGTTTTACTAATACCCTCTTACTTCTTCCGTTCTTCGAGCTTCAAATCAACATTTAATATTCGGGTTTTGCAACATTACCTACTACATAATAGCACTCATCAACGTCTTTTCGAATGGCAATCGCTATTTTTTATAGCATATAATGACGAAATGATTTAGTGCTTAGAAAAATACGTGTCTAAATTTGCAATTATAAATCAAAACATTGAAACTATTTCAAGTAGGAGTAATCCATTAAAAATTCTATTTATAAAATCCAAAAGTATGTTGCGTGTATAAGAATTCATTTTGCAATGTAAATTCTGTAAAAGTTGATAAAATTAGGCGCGCTTTCGAATTATTCCGTATGAAATAAAAAAATCTTAACAATGAACAATTAAGCAAAACACTTGTTCAATTTTGTTAATGCAGAATTACCCAAGGAGACAAGAATGTGATGCATCTTTTAATTAAATATTGTGTGTCTACTTAATTGTTCAATTAATTTTAATCAACTTATGATGTGTTATTAAAACCGAACCGTTTTGTCACTTTATAATTATCAAAATTCCATATCTATTTGAAATAAACGTGTTTGTACATTTCTGCGATTGATTAAATTCGATCTTATTGAATCTCATCAGTGGATTATAGATTATAGAAGTAACTGAATTTGTCTTTGATTACATTATTTAACATTGCAATAAATTATTTGCGCAATGTTTATAAGGTGAAACCACTAGACATTGTCGCAAATCTTCTGAAGAAAGCAAATCCAAACGAACTGAGGGGTAATCGTTCCCAAAAATCATCACTTACCGATCATCACTTCAAACCTCTGTTCTATGTCATTCGTATTAGTTTTTCGGCTTCACGGATGTCGCAAGTTTCTTAACCATGCTGAGAAACGCTGTCGGCCCAGACCTCTCTTACCTTTGATCTTGCATATTTTTCGCCTCTGAATATGTGACAGAACTATGCCGCTTTTCGCCTTGGGCCCCTCTTCATTTTGCGAAGCACCTCTTCGTTTGAAACCCTGTTCATTCATGAGATTCTCAACATCCTGCAGTAGACCCACATTTTGAAAGCTGCAAGTTCGTTGACTGATGATGCCACCTTCAGTATCCATCCCTCTACTCCATATAACAAAACTGATAGTACATAGCATCTTACTTTTTCATCTTTTAAACTTTTTTTTTTTTTAATAGTACCAATGCCCGGATTTGTCAAAGAAATAAAATCATCAGAAGTTTGCTCATGAAAGAACAGAACATGAAGCATTTATTTCATGGACCAAGCAAATCCGAGAGCTAGTGAAGCCGGATATATATCTTGTATATACAGGGTGAGAGGAACAACATGATATTCTTTCATGGAATCGATTTTTTAGCTCACTTCTAAGCTACTTCTGTTCTTTTCAAACATGAACATGAACCAAGCATTTATTTTAACTATTTTTGTGGGAGTTGAGCAATATCTGCCTGTACTGATACCTAAAAGCACCAAGGCAACTAAAAAGTAGAGTAGTTCTTTATTTTTGCTTAAAATATTTTTTATTATGTCGCAAACATATTTTACAATATAAGAGGCATCTTTTTGGATTAGTTTTTTGTATTCGGTGTTTTGGCATGGAATCTTTTCTATTATTCTCATGTATTTTAAGTATTTTTACTTACGAGATTAAATACGTTATTCCCAAAATAATATCTGTGAATACTTGGGAATATTATTTTCAAATATTTTTACGTATTCTCAGATATTTCAAAGAATTCTCCCTTTTTCTCAAATGTTCTCATATATTCCCAATTATTCTCATGTATTTCCAAATATTCTTAGGTATTCTCGAAAGATTAAATACTCCTAAAATTTTTATGGGTTTTCTGTACATACAAGTTATTCCCAAAATTTCACATATTTTCAGTTATTCCTAGGTATTGTCGGATATTTCCAAGTATTCTCAGCTATTTTCGATTATTCTCGAATAATATTCTCTAGTGTTCTCAAGTATTTCCAATATTTTAAAAATATTAATGCATAATTCATGATGTTAATCGCAAAAATAATCTAGGTAAAATAATTGATGGAAAAATAATTTTCAGGTAAATAATCCATGCAGATAAAGTAAACCACGGTAAAAAAATTCAGGAAA
The DNA here is from genome assembly GCA_036346125.1 of Lycocerus yunnanus. NCBI lineage: Eukaryota > Metazoa > Arthropoda > Insecta > Coleoptera > Cantharidae > Lycocerus > Lycocerus yunnanus. Next base: position 1,982,601 of record JARFIX010000011.1, on the reverse strand, counting down.
ATAATCCACGGAAAAGAAATCCATGTTAAAATGATCCACAGTAAAAAAATCTACAGAAAAAAATCCATATTAGAAGTTTTAGTTTAGTATTCTTCTTCTTTCGCATTCAACGAAGACATTAGAGAGGAATTAAATATATACAACATCCAAGATAAAATCGTCGAATATAACAGAAGATGGAACGAACACCTGGAACGAATGAGCGAAGAGAGATTACTGATAGCGGTTCGAAGATATAAACCTGCAGGAAAAGAAGAAAAAAAAAAAAAAGAAAAAAGAAAAAGCAGAAAAAGAACAGGCATAATTACCTATACCATGAAGTGAAGAAGAAGAAGAAGTATTCTTCTTCTTCTTCATGTACCGATTCGGTACCGGATGTTAGCAATCATGAACTTGGCCGAAGCCAAGATGAATTTTCTAGAGAGTATAATTTGTGGGATGGTTTCCCGTTCCCGAGGGGTTAACCGCTGGTAAAGTTTTTTGTACACATCTTGTGAAGTACTTGTGAAATATTTGAAATACTTGTGAAGTACATGAAATACTGGTAAAATACATGAAGTACGTGTAAAGTAGGGAAAATACGTGCAAAGTATATTGAAGTATCATGAAGTTAGTAAATTTTTAGTGAATTATATGAAGTTGAACCTAGCTTATGCGCATGCGCTACGGTCGATGTGTATCATAGCTAAGACATGTGTTCAATAATAATTATTTGATAGCAAATTAACTTACATCAGTGGATTTTCTTAACATTTTTTTATCTTAAACGTTGAATAGACCTTTGGCGGTCATTATTTTACTAATTAAAAGTTTTGGTAGTTGCTAGTTTAATAGTAATCAATTATTTAAATTAAACTTAGATTTCTTTAGTTAATTTTGTAATTTTTTTAGTTTATTTGCTTGAATATCATGGAGGTATGATAGCTCAATAAAAAACTTTGGTAATTCATTGTTTCATCGTGATTAATTAATTACATTAAAACGAAAATAACGCGCTTGTCCCGCTTTTACAGAGACGGCTCCAGAATGTGATAATGCAATTTAAACTATCTTCTTATCCCGATTTACTAAAGTTGAAAAAATTGATTATCTATCTGTTCTCTGTTCACTGTTACCTATCAGTTAAAATACATTACAGTTAAATTGACAAAATAACCAATCAGGTGTTTGATTTGTTTTTGTTTTGTTGTGGTCTGATTAGATGGGATTAGAAGGTGCATATCTTCAGCCCCCTCCATTGCGAATTTTTAATTCAAAAAAGTCTAAATCTATTGTGCATTATTTATTTTCGGTTGGACTTCTTTTGTTTTTGAATTATTTAGAAAATTAATTGGGGGGGGCACACCCCCAAACCCCCAGTTTAACTAATTTATTTTTATTGAAAGTGAATTAAATATTTAAGCATATTTCAAGTTTTTTAAAATTAGCTATGGCCAAGTAAATGTGTTTAATTTATAATCTGACAATTAATCATAAACTGCATAATTATAAATTCCGTACCCCCTGGGGTAGATCTCTGCAACGGGAAATCTTCAGTTTACTTCTGATAATAAATAAACTACTCAATCCGGAGGGTCTGGGTGTGGAACACCCTCCAGTGCCTCTGCAACGGGAGATCTTCTGTTTACTTCTGATAAAAATAAACTACTTAACACCCTCCAGTGCACAAATTTTGGAATGAAGAACATTGCAAAACATGTAGAACCCCCCGGATCGAGTAGTTTATTTTCTATCAGAAGTAAACTGACGATCTCCCGTTGCAGAGGCACTGGAGGGTGTTCCACACCCCCAGACCCCCCGGTTTAACTAATTTATTTTTATTAAAAGTGAATTAAATATTTAAGCATATTTCAAGTTTTTAAAATTAGCTATGGCCAAGTAAATGTGTTTAATTCATAATCTGACAATTAATCATAAACTGCATAATTATAAATTCCGTACCGCAGGGGGTACGAAATACAGCATATTTATCATTTGTTTGGTTGTTTTTCATTTTATGCAATTTTTTTGTATCGAAATAATGACTATAAAAATGTCACGTTATCATAGAAACAGCCAAGAGAGTATTCTGACATTTCCAAATAATTATTATTCGTCATAATAATTATCTCATTAATCGGATTCGCTACCTGTGCCCGTTACTTTTTAAAAAATTGTGACGAACACAAACGACACATACAACATATAGTTAACATTACTTTTTGTAAAATCGGTAATATTTTTAACACGTAAAGTCTGTGAAATACCGATGAAGTACGTGAAATACAATGAAGTATCGATAAAGTGGGAGAAGTACCGTGAATTATTGATAAAGTACGGTGAATTACTGGTGAAGTACGTAAAGTTCCGTGAATTACTGCTGGAGTATATGAAATACGAAGAAGTATGGTGAATAATGATGAAGTACGTGAAGTGTGAAGTTAAGTGTACACGATTTCCTCTAGCGGTTGACCCCTTGCCCGTTGCCTTTCCCATGGTCCACAGATCGATATTGAACTTTTGATCACAGCAGCGTACCTAACGCGAGCATGGTTCGAACCGTGAGATTACGCTTCTTAGTCGACTCGCATGATACAATAATAACAAGATATGATATTACGCAGATTATGCACTAACCACGTAACGTATATGCGCATCAATTACCAAAATAGAATTTGCATCTGTCATATCATTGGTTCAAGATAAATTATTGCGCAGAATTTCACTAGCCACGTGACGTCATGCTCAAAAATTACCAAAATACAACTCCAATATATCATAATATCTTGTATATTATTCATCGTGCTCTACCCGTGTATACTTCACGTTATACTGATGTTTTTTTACATTTTTTACTAGCATTACACATCCCAAATTTAATTTTATACTTCTAGCTGTATTGCATTATCCATTTTTCTGTCCAGAAATTCAAAATAATTGAATATTTAGTTGCCCACAGTTGTTTTTAATTATCCAAAATTTATTTCTTTTTGGCCTTACATATTCGAAGAAAGCATGACTTGCAGTTATTCAAATGAAAATCTCAGTTTGGGACCTTCCCTTTGTGTCTATCTGAATTACACGTAATTAATCAATAGATATAATTATTATGTAATTACAATTGTATGTACTATGTATATAAAGAAAGTCAAACGTGGAATTTTTGAATAATGAACATAAAATAATAAAATATACAAAAAATCAAATGAATTTCGGCCTGGTCATACTACTAGATTTGATTGACCTAGGAGACAGGAATCATTAGATGCGAATCTGAATTCAATATTTCAATAGTGTAAAGAGAATTTGGACTTTCAATGAGATATCTTTAGACTACAATTGTCATTTAACATTCTTAGGGTGTAATTTATCTCTATTTTGACGTTGCAATTAGGTAACGGCAATAATGGATGCGCATACCCTCTTCCAAAAAAATTGATTAGTTCGATTTTCGAATAAACCGGATTAGATACTCAATTTCAGTTTTTAATGACCACCCTGTAAGTGTGCTTATTATTAGTCTTAAGTATGTGTCGACTATTAAAATTAGTTCTTCCTACAGAGAAAACATGCTTCCATCTTCCCTTAAAAAGAAGACGTGCCCTAGTAGAGTCCGTAGATGTTATCTGCAATTAAAACCATCTCAACTTGATTATCATTGCATTAAATGCATCGCTATCACATGGCCAATAAAGTGACATTGGATAATAAATATAAAGTTTATATTTTGTATAAATTTGCCTTAAGGTAGAGCGAATCGCAGATCGGATCGGAACAATCGGAAAAATAATTCTACATTGTTCTAACAAATTCAAAACAACCACTGGTGGCAATTTAACAATTTTTCGGCTGTATTTAATTTTCTGTATTGCCCTACGACAAATCTAAAGTAGAAAAAAATACTCCATTTATACAGGGTAACCGATTTGCGATTTTCATCATGTAGATCTTGGTTATCTGAAAAAATACGAAGTCGGTTCAATTGGATCCAAATTACGTAATTTTCCTCTGATAATAATTTGAAAAAAAAATTAATCTATCAATTTCAGTTTTAAAGATATTCTAAAAAAATTAGAATGGTTTAACGGCATTTATTTATGAGAAATATAAATAATATTCCTGAAATGGTGAAAACTAATGGTCAACTTCTATTTTTCTTATGGCACTATTTTGAATTCTTGCGTTTTTGAATGCAGATTTTTTATGATTATGATTATTGAATAAAATTTTGACAAATTTTGAATATCGACATTTCAGTTTAATTAATTTTACTATAAAAATAATTTACTAATTTGTGAAATTATATGTTTAAAAAGGTTTAAACATTTTTAAAACATTTATTAGGGCCAAATTTAACTGACGAGATTTTGGAAAATCGAAACATGATTATACAATAATGTCTTAAACTAAAAAATGTGTAAGTGGAAAAACCACGTTTAAAAGAAAAATTTATTAAAATTTCACTTAACTTGAAAAAAAAAATTTTAAACCTTTTTAAACATACAAAAATAATATGTTATACAAATAAAGAATATACTAAAAATTTATTATAAGTGCTAAAAATATCGTAAGTATATAAAACGAAATTTAAATAACAAAAGATTAAAATAGAAAATTATACATTCAAATAGTTTACCTTGTACTTTTGCAAAAATTTGAATTTTTTTGAATTTTGGATATTTTCCGAAAAAAATAGTGTAGGTTGGATCGAAAATGTCTTTTTTGAAACGCATATGTTTGTAGTATAAAATAGGGTAATAGGCATATCCATGAAGCCAGCCTAGCAAGCTACTTCAGATGTAAAACAAAAATGTGCTCACAGTACTAGCAGTGATATTACAGGACGTAGTCCTAAGTTAAGAGAAAGAAGAAGAAGTATATGTTTGTATATAATTATGTAAGTACATATTTCCTGCTTTATAAATATAAAGTTTTATTGAGTTCTTCAAATTATATAAAAAAATTGTAATTGGAAACGAAACATTTTTGAATTGCAAAACTTTTTATCCGCTCATCCATTATCTTAACAACACGATTAGAATAGAATTAAAACAATGTATGTATATTAAATTTTCTAAAGTACCATTAATAATTACAAAAATTTATGGATTTACATTACTCGAAAAATTGACCATAAAACTAAAAAATTTACTTTTGATTTTACAGTTTGTCCTTCGATTATCTGGACAATATAATTTCAAATTTTCCGAAATTTAATTCTACCTAGCGAATAATGTAAACGTGTAAAAAATTATGTAGAGGGATAAACATAAAATGAAAACAAAATGTTTTATAATATTTTGATGCACATTCTCACCACAAATAAGTCTGGGTTTGTTAAAAAAATTACCTACAGCGGTTTTCGCCTTTAGTTTATATTCTTATACAGTAATAAATTAGGACTGCTATCTTGGAGAGTCAGTTAAAATCTTCTGCACTACTGTTTTCGTACTAATCCAATATATGCACATCGCTGGGTGCTGATGCATGTTGATCACTTTAGAGGTATTACTATGATGAAAAGAATATTGCTGCGCACGACTAACAAAAGAATTGATGAAATAGCTACATTATATAGATACCAAAATTAATTCGGGTATACGGTATTTTATTGCAGTTTCAAATTTGTGAAAATGCGGAACATACTTAAAAATTTATAAAATTCTTAATGTGCATTGGAATGAAATGTTGTTTTTATTACTTCAATTTGTTTCAAGTGTTATAGCAGCCGTTAATTGGTGTAATTGTTATACAATCATACTAACTTATTTTAGAGATCGTAAATACTCAAATTGAAGAAATTGTGCAATTTTTATCACGAGTTTTACCACGTTATTATCACGTCGTTTACGAACGACGAAAGTTGGTAGTATCTGGTTCATCAAGTTTTTGGAAAAATAATTTAGACATTATTAAATTAGTTTTGTGTTGAGTACAATTTTGTGATATTTTTAAACAAAAATTTATGAAACATGTAAATGGTGCTCAAAAATCGGCGTGATAAACGTAGTATACTTTGTTATCCGGGTGAACTCACCAAAAACACAAAATTTGTGTTAAATCTGTTTTTAGAAGGTAATATAATTGAAATTAGATTCCCAACTTTTAATTTAGACGGTTTGAATTTGAAAATTATGACTAATAAGATTTTCCAAAAAAGTTCTAGCCTAAGAAATTGTTACTATTTTAGTTTAAGTATTGATTTTGTTGTTTAACATACAATTAATTATTGTAAATGTTTATTAACTTGTGAAATTATATGTCGAATAAAATACTTAAAATTACAAGTTTAATGAAATTTGAAAATTTTCCAACTTACATTTTAGTCTAGGAGTTGTGACGAGTTCTTGAAAAGACGAAACCACTTATGCAACGCAAGTTGAAAAATTCTCAAATTTCATTCAACTTGTAATTTTTAAAATATTTTATGCAACATACAATTAATTATTAATAACTTTTTATGATTTTTGTAACGTTTTATTTTTATTAATAATATATATTTTTGGACAACACCTCGTAAGTGCGCTGATTATTTGTGTTTCGGCGCATAGACATTAATTTTGAATATAGCGCAGCAATAATTTGTTGCTAAAGCGATATGCCTTCGATATGGTTTAGAGAGAATTTTGATTATTTATTATATTAGTTCGAAACACAGCAAATGTTCAGAAACGAACTAAATTTTTATTAAATAGAAGCCGACCATCTGGTAATTATACTTTTTGTTAAATTCGTCTCTAAATCCAAGCAACATTTTAGGTTTCACTAGGACTTCAACCTGTCTTCAATTTTTGCTTCAATCGTGATTCAATTGGAATTCACTTCCGCTTCACTTTGAATTCACTTCCGCTTCAATTTGGCTACACAATTTGGTTTCAATCCGATTTTGATGTTTTATTGGGTCAAATGGAAATTAGCGTTACCTTGTATCCAGTTTCACGGAATCTGGTCCTTTTGTTTAAAACCATTTATGGAGGAATTTCTTTTGGAACTTAAACCTTCATGAGATTTAGGATGTATTTGAAGTCGTATCAAGTTGCAGAAATCAACAACACGTACGATAAGGTCAGACAATTATATGCTTATTTTTTTTTGTCGCCGAATTCTTGCGCCGATTACACACCGAAGCGTCGTACACCGATCAACATTAAATTATCAATCACCGATAAGATCCACCAGTCAGATTTGTTCAAGTTCAAGAAGAAACAAAACTTTGAGACGATTTTTTTTGAGTTTACATACCACATTTTGTGAACAGGTATATAGCTATATACGCGTGGGTAAATAATCAATTTTGTAATTATTTACATGTTAAACTTGCAGCACAGTTTATCTTCGATTTGTTAATGAATTTGACTGTAAAAATTTCTTTAGTAAACTTTTGTTGTTTTTACGTTTATGAAAGACTAGTCAATTTGATAATTTGCGTTTACCTAAAACTTCTGGCGCCCTACATTATTCTTTTTGAGTAATCCACGACTCGCTCTACGACACCATCTGAGCTGCCGTTCGCAATTTAGTGGAAAGTCTTGAGGATTGAAACCTCCAGGACTGCATTTTTAAAATACATTATATCTTCCAAGACCTAAATACGGTTGGTCTTATTCACTTCTGCAAGTGTCCTGCGCCTAGCAGAGTATACTGCTGCATGCTCTTATGGGAAAGGGGCATCAGAGACAGAGCTTATTGAAAATTCTTTTCAAATCTGAAAAGAGTAAACAGGGCAAGCGGGCCAAAATTAAGGAAGCGAAAAAATCATCAATCAAATTAAATTAAACAATATTAATACAATCCCAAACTATTAAACAATTCAAATTAATATTACTCTATTTAAAAAAATTTGGTAGCTTTATTTAGTGATATTATTAATACTACTTCAATAGGTACTTGATAATATTGACAATACATTGATGGTGTCAAGTATATAAATATGTTCTGATTTTTATTCAGTCACATAATATTATAATATTAACTAATTATTATGGTAAGTTATATAATTATGTACTGATTTTTATTCATGAACGAACTATTAAAAATTTTAGTATATTTAAGTTAGTATAAGAGATACTATCTTCAGATGGGACTGCATAGATTAATTAGTTAAGTTAATAGCGTAATCAATACAGAGAGTATTGAACCGCATAACAACGAAACTAAATTTGGAAGTGAAAACTGGAATAGGTATTTTAGAATGAATTTACATTTTGAAGCTATTTCTAAAATAATATACACGTGGATTAAGTTCAAGGAAGGATCAAGTTCTTTAGGTACCACCTAGAGGCTGAAAAAAGAGGCTTTTGGGAATTTTTCCAGAAGTATTACGAAATAAATCGAGATTACACAAATGAAACTTTATTATACATATCATTAACTGTATACAATATTTTTTGAGGCAATTTATTTCAAAATGGCAGCGGTACAGCGTTTTGCGACAACGTCTTTTTTTCAATGCTCCACGGCCGGAAGAACAGCTCCCGTAATTTAATGAATCATGATTAGGGCGTTAATTTTTCGATTATATATACTATAAGCTAGAGAAGTACGTAGGATTTTTCGATACATTGATTTTGACAAAATGGCGCACTTCTAAAGTGGAAAGTGAAGAATTTGCCTAAAAATCGTCAGATAATTGTTAATAACAAATGAACTATGCAATATAAAAAAATCCTACGTACTTCTCTAGACAATGTATTTTCGAAGATATCTTCCAAATTTCAAGTCAATCGGTTGAAAATTGTCTGAGTAATCTTTCCGGCCAACTCCAAAAAGTAGTTTTGAGATAAACGCGTTTAAAGTTTTGAGTAGCAGAAAAGAGGTATAACATTTGCCGTATACCTGCTCTAGTCCCCTAACGGACCTTCTGCTAGCGCAATCAAAGGACTCGCTGCGGACCACGCGACCATCATTCATCATTCTTGAGGCCTTAAGGGACCCTTTAAGACAAAAAAATAAATCGATATCCGAAAATTCTAGGTGGCTTAACTTAATTTTAAAAAGTAAATATTAAGACACATATCTAATTTATTAGCCTATAAATGGCAATAAAATTTTAAAAAAATATGCTGCAAACTTGTGAATTTTAATTGCAGTTGCTTTCATTTCAGTTTATTACTATAAACTCTTTGTTGGGCTACAAAAATATGGAGTTGATTCAATAAAAAAAAATTAAGTGAACTCTTTTCAGTCAATTTTAACCAATAATAATATTAATAAAATAAAATATTGTTTAATCGTAAGATTAAACAAATTCTAATTAAGTTTTGATCAAATCACATCTTGGTGAGAAGTAATTTTTGTTTGAATCATCTTTGGTTCGATGCATTTTTAAAATTTAATGAAAACAAAAAAAATTACTGAATGGAAGAAAATTCTTCTGCGCCCAGGAAAATGAGATTTTTTCTGTGAAACAAATTCTGGTGAAAATTGTTTCTATACTTTCATTTTTTATATCTTCATTTTTTATTGCAGCTTTTGTAACTACTTTAGGTATTTCTTATTTACTTTGATTATAGTCATTGAATCCATTGGCATCGTTAATTGCTATAACAGCCTAACCTTGATTTTCAAGAAAGAAGTATATACTTTTTGAAGATGTTACTGTGGATTTCTCCAAACAGGTTGATTCCATAATTTTCTTGCAATTAATAGCATCTTTCTTCAATAGTTTTTTTTGCACACTGAGTGCTTCTTTTCCGACTCTTTTTTCCCTATCAGTTCACTTGATTTTAGTTTCAAGGTGTTGATTATTTTAAATTATTATGTTCTTTCTAAATTTTTTATTATAATCTAATTTTTTTTAAGTCAAAGGTAAAAAAAAATTAGATAATAATTATATTTGGTAGTCTCTCTGATATTTAACATTCATGATTGTAAATAACTTCGCTAAAATAATCTTCATAAGATTTCATTTAATTAAAACAAATAAAATTTTTGTGAAGAAGAATCAAGTTGAGGAATTTCATAAGGACTTCCAAAACTTCATACCGTTTTACAAAGAGACTTCATGAAGCTTTCCAAAGACTTCAAGCAAACTCATTTTTCCTCTTCTAAAGACTTCGTTCAGTGATTACCTTTTCGGGAATATTAAACTAGCTATTTTGGAGCCCAGGTAAAAATCTTTAAAATGAAGAGAAGAAAAAAAGATGAATGACGGATAATGTAATGAAGTTTGAAGAGAATAGAAAATTAAAATGAATGACAGAAAGAAATATAAATAAATTCTATGAATTTAAAACATTACAAATGAGTGAGAAAATGCAATAAAATAAATCTTCAATAAAAATTCATTCAACTTCAAAGAAGATAAAATTGCAAATAATCAAGTGAAACTTCAATTCTGTTACAAAACTTCATCAATCTTCAAAGAAAGATAACTCATTTTAATAATTACATATTTACAACTACAAATTTCAGGATAATCTAATTGGTTAGTAAAATAAAAACTTAAATTTGAAAAATAAATAATGTTTAATCGAGACATTTTATCTATGAAATTTCTAAAATTGTTAGAAAGTATTTAGAAAAGTATAATAGTATATTTCAAAATTGTTATTTTATAAATTCGAAAAATCTAATTTAATAAGAAATAAAAAATCAGGGATTTAAACATGATGAGGTCCCTTAATTGTTTGTTTTTTAAAATTTTAATTTCACGGGTTAATAATTATTATAATTTAGATATGAAATTTGTTCACTTCAGTAAAATTATTTAAGACAAATTAATATTATTTTTTTAAATATTACATTTAAAATAATTTTAAAATCAATATAATTCCTATAAGTTATAATCAAAAGAATCATAATTTATTGATTTAAGAGCAAACCAAAAAATCATACATCTTTACGATTTATGGTAAAACTACCGATCTAACGAAAAAATATTTAAAACTATTTTGTGGAGAATTTAAACTTATATTTTTACCGGTCCCTATAAGAAAAATCAGCATGGCAACAACTGTCCCTGGTATTACTTTTAGCCGATTTCATTTTCACACCTAGTATTAAAATGTTATGGATTAAATATTATTTTACAGTTTCAAAATTTTGTCTATATTTTGGCAAAATTTTCTCTACACTCCTGTTGCTACTTGAAACTACACAAAGCGTAATTTAATAATTACTCTGCAAAACAGTTAAAATTAAACAGTTTTACTCCCATTCTATTAGAGAGAAATTCACTTTACCTCTTTGTTAATTGACCTACATTACGATTATCAATTTTTCTAATCTGTTTCAGTCCATTTAAACAGGTTTTGTTTGAAGTGTAGGTGGCAATCGCATTGTATTAAAAAATAAATTGAGCATAACAAAATCATGTCGATATTAAATAAAAATACATTTTAGAAAACGCTTTCATTCTTTATTCTTTTCCATAGGAAAATCAGCATCGAAAAGAAAATATGAATGCATATTTACAAGAGTAATGATAAATCTAATAGCCTACAACACACAACCTGAATTTCTTATTAATATGACAATCACGTTATAAATAGTCTTGTAATTTTTTTGTTCATTTATTTATATAAATTATAACAATAACAAAAATGACTTGTTTCTGTGGATGGATCAAAATGAAATGATATCAAATATAAAAACTATATTAGGCTGATTTGGCTTTACGTTGTTGAACTTTTTTATCCTTTGGACTCTGCTTTATCGATTTTGAGGATTTCGGGGACTTGCTCTTTTCTCTATCTGCGTTACAATAAAAACAGTTAAAACGATAACACAATAATTTAAAAATATAACTTACTCAAATTAGCCAAAGTTTGCTGTGGTAACCATTCATAATCGACATTATTGGGATTGCTGGTGCCAGTCTCTACAGGGGCTTTTCGACTTGTTCGCTTACGTCCTACAGTTAACAAAGTTTGTTGACCAAGAACCAATAGCAATACTACTCCAGCAGCCAAAAATATGTACAAAAAGAATGTTTCACCGTCGAGTCCTGTAAATAAAGGTCATGTAATTGCATAATTAAAAAGCAATAGTTTTACTTCACCTTCTTCAAGTTCCACAATTTGTACCGTTTCATTGTAGACTGCCTCTTGGAAACTGTTCCCAGCGGCATCTCTATAAGCAAGGTTGATGCTCAACCCAAAAGGTCTTCCAGCAAACGTTTCAGATGGTATAAAACTGTAAGCAAGAGTGGCTTCCTGTTTGGGTGAAACTTGTTTGTTGTAAGCAATGGCAGAGAAATTTTGAATATAAAAAGTAAAGTCCATTGGATAACGGAAGGAAGCTTCGATTGTCTCAACTACAAAATCTTGTTGACCTTTGTTGCGGAATCCAACCAAAAATTCTACAGGGAGTCCCGCAGGAATTTCTATAACAAAAGAGATTAATAATTACTGAACAAACAATGGAGAAAAAGCCAAGATGAAACTTACCAAATTGTGGGGATCCTACAGAAATTGGTTTTACGAACTTCAAAATTGTGTCAGCATCTGGAGATGAAGTGACCTTAACTTCGTCCTCGTCGTCTTCGGTAGTTGAAACATCTTCGATATCAGCTTCACCTTCAACTTCGGCTTCACCTTCATCTTCAGTTAAATCTTCGGCTTTACATAAGAACTGGTTACCTAACAAAATTAAAAATTTAAAGCAGGCGACCAAAAATGTGAATGAAAGGTATCATATGTTAGCTTTGTAAACGTCAATGTAATTTTTTTGCATGATTATAAAGGAAATGAAACTACTTACCGCCGTTTAAGGTAAAAAGAACTGCTGGCAGAACCAAAAGCAATAACATAAAAATGTTCTTCATTTTTGTTGAATTATTATAATTTTATTTACGTATTTTTTCGGATGAGTATTGCACTGCAAATCGCTAAGTAAATTGACACCGATTTACCGAATTTCTTCCACCTAGGTCAAATCCGGCGTTACGTGGAACTTCGTGGTGTTACACATGGCATCGCATCCCCACTTATTGTGTTTACACGTCACAACAAATTTGGAATGAAGTGAAATTAGCGATTTATCGAAAAAGCCGGCTGCGAAGTTTGTCATTTGTTGATCACAAGTTTTTGACGTTTGCTTTCTAACCTCAAATTTGCGAACATAATAAAAAATATTATTATAATACTTACGTGGGAATTATTGATAGATAATAATTATTATAATATAAACGTAGATTACGATATTTGCACTTAACGGCTCCAATATGGTCTTTAAATGTCAAGAGGACAGTTTCTTAAAAGAGGTGAGATATGTAATAAATTTTATTAATTCTTGGCTCGAAGGGAGAATTCTGGGCTTTAGGATTGAAAAACTTTTCCTATGAGTAAAAACCTTTTTGATCAGATAAAACTAAGTTTTTAATTTGCTGCTTCGACATTTTCAAGATCTTCTGCCAAGTGTGGCAATCTCAGTAACTAGGAAGGAATAACTAGCGAAATGAATATTTAAGTGACTACCTTTGAATTTATTCTAAATTAAAATTTCTTTGTTTCGTTTCAGTATTCATCTGAAGTGGTTTCTTGTGAAAAATCACAATTTACGGCTGCTATTGATGGCAAAGATACCAACATTGATGGTTATGAAGTGATTTTAGAAGAAACAATTTTGTTTCCGGAAGGGGGTGGTCAAGTAAGTTTTAATTTACTTAAAATGAAATGTATAAATGAAATGAACCCTTATAATTATTATACCTTGCAATAATTTAGATTCTGCCTTTACGCCCAATTACAGCATTTCCGAGTGGCAGATTGCACTAATGCCCAGGAAGGACCTTACAGGCATAGGCTTTTGTTGCCAAATGTCGTTATATAATTTTACGAAAATTACACCATCACAGGCTTGCAAAAATAAGTTTTGATTTTCCTCGTGATTGAAAAACCATTTTGGGGGTCTGAACCAACCGAACTTCACCTATCAACTAACTAATTATTTTTTAATTCTTCTGTTAATAATATTATTTCCTGTTTTACATACAAGTGTCTGTAATACTAAATATCAGAATATCCGTTGGTAAAAAATATTTTGTTTTAAAGCCTGCAGATCATGGATTCATAAACGAATCTAAAGTTTACGAAGTTAAAAGACGTGGCAAAGATGCCATACATTTTGTGGACAAACCTTTAAATGTTAAAGAAAAGGTGAAGCAAATGATTGACTGGAATAGACGTTTTGATCACATGCAACAACATTCTGGTACATCACACAATTTATTTTTACTTCTAATTTTGTAAAAGTTATTTTTTAGGTCAACATTTGATATCCGCAATTTTCGAAAGAGATTTTGGATACGCTACCGCATCGTGGTGGTTAGGTGACCAAGTATCTCATGTCGAATTGGGTGGGTACACTTTTATTTTAGATAACAGTAATTTATTCACTAACTTTCACAGATTGTCCAACTCTAACTGTGGATCAAATAACCAGGGCAGAAAACACAACTAATGAATTAATTCGTATGAACATAAACGTTTCTGTTCAAACTTTTAAATCTGCAGACGACTTAGAAGATGTACGTTGTTTGATTTGTTAAGTATACGTTCTAACAAAATTTTAATTCAAGGTGCACACACGTGGTTTACCTGATGATCATGTTGGTGATGTACGTGTTATAACAATCGAAGGTATCGATAACAATATGTGTTGTGGTACTCATGTTAGCAATTTAGGACAGCTCCAAGTAGTAAAATTATTAGGCACAGAAAAAAGCAAACGAAAAAATAAAACTTTGTTGTATTTTTTGGTTGGAAATAGAGTTATACAGCGATTATCTACATGTTTAGATAGAGAGCAGCAACTTACAGTTCTTCTCAAGTGAGTTTTATAGAAATAGTTAATTTTTATTAAATTATTTGTTTCCTTTCAGAAATAATCCTTCCGAGCACGTACAATTAGTCGAAAAGTTGCAAAAAAATGTGAAGGTTGTCTCGAAGGATCTTAAAACCGTTTTAAAAGATTTGGCAATATTTGAGGCACAAAAGTTTAAAAGTATTTCACCTCAGCCTGAATATTATACCTTGCACCGCAAAGAGGGTGATTCTGATTTCATAAATATTTTTATTAAAGAAATTGGAGTGGTTAAAACTTTTTTCTTTATATCTGTGGGTGAAGATAAGGGGAGTGGAAATGTTGTGATGTATGGAGAGGAAGCTATAATACAAAAGTTAGGAAATAGGTTAGCAATTATTATTCGGAGGTGAAATTTGACTCGTAAGTTAATTTTTAGTGCTATGGAAGTATTAAATGGAAAAGGAGCTGGTAATGGTAACAAATTTCAAGGAAAAGTTGCCAAGATTGAAAATCGTTCTAAAGTTGCAAAAATGCTTAAAGAACATTTTAAGTAACTGATTAGAACTATGCTGTTTTTAAATAAAGAAAGAACTAAAAAATAGTTTCTGTAATTCCTTTGACCAGTAACGAAGCTTCTAGAACTTTAGATTGTCAATATATATAACGAGAGATAACCATTTTTAAATAATGGCATAAATATTTCGAGGTACAGGTTCGAGGTACAATTACAAGGTGCAATTACCACCATAGGTAATTTTTTAAATATGTTTATTAATTTTATACGTTTTTAATAGATAATTTAAAATTCAAAAGACCAACCTGATAACCATAACTAAAGCTTAATTTCCTCTTAACAGGGAAACTTTTTTCAGAAAAGAAAGAAGACCGATAATTCGAAATTCTAAATTTTGAATAAATTAAATCAAAATATTGCTGTTACAAGTATAATTCTGAAATTGAATTTTATATTTTATTAAATCAGGGAATGACCGAATTTTATAAAAATCTGTTAATTTTACATTGTCCATTACATTTATCTATTTTATTAGCTTAGCAATGGCAGTAAACTAATAAATATAAGAAATGCCAAAATATAGGTACCGGTTAATTTTAGTTTGCAGTAAGTGCACTCTTATAAGTTTATTAATATAAGATCTTTGTATGATCACAAAAATATGTTCCAACGCTAGAAAAAAATTAAGCAACATCCGATGATAATAGAAATTATTTTGTGATCAATCAATCAATAAAGTTTTACATTCATTGTGGAATATGCTTACTTTTGAAGTTCCATAGATCCTTTTTACTTATGTATTTTTCGTACATGAACTACAAGAACGAATATTAATTATATCGCACTTTCCTTTTTACTTTGAAACTAAACAATTTGTTGTCATTTTTATGTTATATGTTTTGATAATTTTGAATTAGAATATTATTTTATATTTATAATCTAATTGGGAACGGATGCCCTTATTAAAATCATCCCTGAGTCAAAACAGTACATAAAAGGGTGCATTTCCAATCCCTAAGATCTGATAGAAATGAGCATTGCAAGAACTGTAAATTTAGTACTTCTATAAACGCAACCTGCGCGGACTAACGACAATCGGTAATAAAATTTCTCCTATCGGAATGCTTTCATATGTTTGTATGGTAAATTGAGCACCTTTATAATCGATTTTTTGGTTATTAATCAACATATCAGGTTCTACCTCACCTTAATTGACTTATTTGAATGCTATCTAACTAACACTGAAAGAATTTTTTAAATATCGTCCGGGTTAGACGACTAATACCGGTGAACTAATATCGCGTTTTATTTTGTAAAATCAAAAAATAGTAAATTTGTGTCCATAGTTTATTCTTTGATTTCAAAATAATCGAATTGAAACTTTTCAAGTGGTAATAATTTAGTTACAACACAACATAATATATTGCTAACAAACATATCAAAATATTTATTTACATGAAATCACTTTTTGAAGTCGGTGCCAAACAATCGCACTCTGCCGATCATACTTACGAACAGTTTGTTTGTAGATTAGGTTTAGTTACTGCAATTTTTAAATTATACAGTTCGTAAGACATTCCACATAGCATTTAATTTAGGTGTGTATTGTCTTTTATAGTAAATTGTGTATTTTAATGTAAGACATTTTTTATAGTAAAAATGTATGTTCGGCACTGACTTTAAAAAGTGATTTCATGTAAATAAATATTTTGATATGTGTTTGTTAGTAATTTAATATATTATGTTATTAAATTATTATTTTATACTTTGTAGTGCATTTCTATATTTTTTTAATTCTTGCGTTTATTTTTTTGAAGTTGATTTTATTGATAATTAATTTTATTTTTTTCGTTTTAGTGATATTAACAATAGTGACTTCAGATAGCACCAATTTTATTACAATTAGTTAGAAATCTTGTCATAGAAAACACCCTTACTGTAACCCATTGAGGAGTTTCATTGTCATGTTTTTAATTTTTAATAATAAGTTCCACTATCACATTTACTTCACCATAAGGACATTATGGTAGTTCAAATATCCCGATATCCTAGGATATTTTCCATCGTTTTATGTTTTTTTTTACGATATCTTTTATGTGGTCATAAGAATTGAAGAGTTCTGTTATTTTGTCATTGATCATATTGTTAATTATCACTTAACAAACATAAAAAAACAGATTCCGAGGAATTGATAACCTCCTTTTTTTGAAATCGGTTAAAAATAGCTCATCTTGTTCCATATTATACTATGTTCTGAAAATTTTAAGTTAATTCGTCAAGCCGTTTTTAAAATGAGGCATTTTCTAGCAAAATACTGCAAAAGCCAACCAGGGTTCCCACTGAATTTTCAAAAACAAATTCCCTGACATTATCAGGTTTTCTCTGATTAAAATTGATAATTTTCACTGACTTTTCGAAACTTGGTAAACAAAAATCAAATACGAATTACTTCTTTTAACTAGTTAAATTGTTAAACAGAACATCGGAATTATTTAACAAAACAGTTGCATTTTTGGACCAAATTTTTTTTTGCATAAAACAATTGATTTGTTGAACAATCCACTTGAATTATTTGAACCAAACAGCTTAATAATGAATTATATTGAACGAAACAGTTGAATTGTTCAGGAAATTATTCCAAGGGATAATTGAATTATTTACCGCGGATACATGCGGTCGTTAGTTCGAACTAACCTTAGTTCGATCTAAGCTAGTTTGCTTTAAATTTTATTGCACAGGTGTATACATGTTTTTTTTTTTTAGTTCAAACTGAAAGCAATGATATAGCTCGATCTAACTAAGGTCGATCCAGCGGATTAGATCGCTTTATCTAAGTGTACACATGTAAGGACTAGCCAGGTCGAGCTGACTTAGTTCGAACTAACGACCACATGTATCCGCGGTAATTATTGGAACAAAAAACAAATGAATTATTAAACCAAAATCAATTAATTATATTATTCAACCAAAAATAATTGTATTGTTGAACAAATTAGTTGAATTATTGTAATACACAACTGAATTATTGAACAAATAAACAAAGAGAAATAAATTCATTATTAAACTAAAAATAATTGAAATGTTTTGAAACAAAGCAATTGAATTATTGAACCAAACAGCTGAATTTTATTATTATAAATCAATTTATTAAACAAAGCAGTTGAACTGTTGCATTGTTTAACCAAAAGTTGAATGAAACAGCTAAATTAATGAAAATAGCAGATGAATTCTTAAAGAAACAGTTGAATTATTGTTAAATCAAGGATAATTGAATTATTAAACCAAAAACAATTAAATAGAGTTTCCACCCAAGTTCTCCAAACAAATTCTTCGACTTCTCCACGTTTTTCATCAATAAAATTGTTTCCTAACTTTTCGATATTTGGTAAATTTAAAAAATTAAATATGCATCGACTAAACGAAATGCATCTTAAATGTTATAGATAAAGAGCTTAATACAATTTAAAAGAAAAATTAAATTTTTACTTTTTTAAAATTTCAAAGAATTATCCCTGCCCAAAGTGTTAATTTCCCTGCCTTGCTTGAAAATCCGAAATTCTCAATGGTGCCAGCTTTCCGAAACTTCAGAGCACCTGGTAGCGATTTTTAAGATCAAGATAAATCTTGTCGTTTTCAAACAGTGTTTCATTTGTACGAAATCGCCATCAATTATATAATTTAATGTTTTGAGAAGAATTGAAACATACAGATCAAATCTATACCATATTATTTCAATATTGCTTTAATTCAATATTAAAATAAGTAAACTTGTTTTTATTTACTATAATTGTAATCGCATTCGCAAAAATTTGCAGAAGAATCGTAATTGTTATGCGAAAGTTTATTATTATTCTGAACGGGTGTGGTTCTGGGCCCACCTGCACTGGTACCCGCGTTCGTGTTTTTTTACTCCATCAGCTTTGTTTCCTCAACAAAGTTGAGTATACAGCTGATGGGAGTTTCTGCAATCTCTTCGGTTGTCGGGTAGAAATTGCCGAGATGCCTTTTTATCGCAAGGGCTGGACATTCGCATCGTATGTGGAAGGAGTTTCATCCTGTTCCTCACACATCCTACAGGTAGGATTTTTAGCTAACCCCATGATGTTGAGGTGTCTTTGTAAAGAGCAGTGTCCTGTGAAAAGTCCTATCTTCCTTAGCTGAGTTCTGTTTAACTTTAGGATTTCCTGCCTCCTTTTTGCTCCAAGGGGGCCTTTAATAAACATAATAACTGTCTTAGTCCCGGAATGATACCCCAGTGAGGTGCTGCTTGTTTAATGTTTCCTTGATTGCCCCTTTTGCGGTCTTATAGGCAATCCCGCAAGTTGGTTCTGTACCCACCAGACAAGTACCTGCAGCTTCCCTGGCAAGAAAGTCTGCTTTCTCGTTTCCCTCTATCCCTGAGTGTTCCAGCACCCACCTCAGCGCCAATCTATTGCGCTGTGCCAGTTTCACCAGTGCATCGAGGTAATGTTTTGCAGTCTGTGCAGAAGTTTAGAACTCACTTCAACAAGTGCAATTCCAATCTCGGAATCGACTTCTGGAAGTTCGCTTAATACAAACATACATATAAATTTAGAATCGACACTTCATCAATATGAATTGATTAAAATAACTCTCTGGGTTAACTCGTGGGAGTAATTCCAAAATAAACAGGGTCCACAACACCTAAATTCACCCCTGCATTTTGATGCAACCATGATTAGCAGTAACTCACCATTTCGACTTTAAATAACCAAATTAAAACACAAATTTATATTTCAAAAGACAGATTGTATTATTCTTATCAATACCATACAAAATATCTACAAAACTAATACACCATGTTCTTTGAAAGTGTCCATTTTTATACAAACGAATTCCTAAACGGAAAAAACAAATTAAAATTGAGTATTGGATTTAAATAATGTTTCAAAACTTACATAATTACTAAATTATCGTAATCTTCTAGCTTCACGTTCAGATTCCAACAATGTGAGGATATCGCCTTCACGAACTGGTCCTTTAACGTTGCGGATGATTTGTCGATTTTGTTCTCCAATAAATTCGACTTTTACTTGCGTACATTGTCCCTGGGATCCAGTACGGCCCAAAACTTTGATTACGCGTGCCAAAACAACAGGTTTATCCATCTTTTAAGATTATAATAAATTTTCGAACCACGTGTTTACGAAACTTTCCAGACAATCAAGCGCTATAAAATGACAGATTTAAGGTTACGTTCGCAACAGTATGGCCGACCACTAATCGGGTGACAAACTTAATAAAATAAAGTAACTAGGAAATTTAAAAAATTGGCACGAAGGTTTCTTATGATGGTTTTTTGATAAGTAACTACTTTTTTAAACGGTTTTGTATATTATATATAATAAACTTTGGACAGATTTAAGTTTTGACCTTTTATTCAACAGCCAAATATTTAAACAACTCGCCCTCGTTTATCACTATTACATGTAAAATGTAATTATTTACAATTCGAATAAGAAAACTCTGCTAGCAAAAACAACATTAGCCATGTAATTAATAAACAATAATTAAAAATACATAAGTCCTTAATGCTAATAGCCAAATCAATACTTAACAACAATTCGAGTATTTGTGAGGCCAAATTATAAATATAAACTGCAGTCAATAGCTTATAATTAGATAAAGTTAGTATTCACTAGCACAGCTACGTGTAACTGTGGAACAATTCGTTGCTTAACCATTTTCACATGTCGAAGCCCAAAAGAGACAATTTCCAATGCCACTGTAGCACACCAAAAAGACCGCGGTTAAAAATACTAAACTACATATCGTACAAGGTTTTCTTTCCAAAAAAAATCCTATTAAATATAGCACCATAAACCAAACGTGCGTTTGTATTAAAGCGGGGTTGACAGGTTTTGGTATGAGAAGCACCGGAATAAGCCACTGTAGGCAATACATTCTTCAAAATTCGAGTTTCTACCTTTCAGGATTATCGAACACAACAATAATTTGATGCAACTTATTTCACATTTTACGCGCTCACCATGTCAAATTGTGTATCATCATATGACATGGTTGTCAAATTATTTACACAAGTCGAAATAATTTAAAACGTACTTTATGTAATTATTTCACTTAATTATTTTAATTCTTTATGTAATAATAATTCAACGTAACAATATCAACATTTTTTAGTGCCTATTCTCTTTCTTTGTTATCTTTATCAAAATCGCAACTGCGTTTCTCAAACTTTTCTGTCAAACGATGATATACGGTGGACTTTCGATCTAGCGAAAAATTTATATTTGGCTATTTTGAAAAACAATAATTGTACAGGTAACCCTCGAACAGGGGGTTTCTTATCTTTTTTTTCTATACGCCAACCTTATGGTTTTTCTTAATAATCGCGATAACGTATATTTTATGGTTCAGTTAAGTTAGATAAGTAAAAAGTAGTCTTACGTAAATTGCAAGTTTTAAATTTTAAAATACAATATTATCATACAAAATATAATATCCTAATTATCTTTCTTTATTGTAATTTTAATTTTTAGTTTTTTTTACTTACAGAAACTATTAGCAAATTTGAATTTATTACTTAAATAAATACATTTTAGTTTTTTTATATTATCAATCCGATTGGTTCAAATTTAAGCATAAAGATAATGTGATTGGTCAGCACACTTTCTACAGCATATACATACTTTTTGATTGACCCTTGTAACATTATAAAAGTGTGATAACATTCAAAAATAAATAGTAGGAGTAATTAGTTATTAATATCAACGATCGCCACCAAATTAATCATTTAAATAATATGTGGCCTTTATCTCGAAGTCGGTTAAAGTCTGCCGAGATTAATAGTAAATAAAATGATAATTAGCATTCAGAATTTAACATAAATCGTACAACATACTTAAAATATGATTATTCTTACGTAATAAGCATTTGTAAGTTAACTAAGGCGAAAGTTAATTATTTTTATTATTTATTAGTGGTATTCATTTTAACTAGTGGCCATTGCTTTGACGCACATATTTTTGGAAGTCAGAAGGGAAGAGATGGAAAGAAAAATATTAGCTTCATAAAGGTAGACGTAAGGAATTTCAAAATTTAATTTACCTACCTACTATTTTCGAATTCTACTTAATTTTATTGCAAATTTGTACAAATACTCGAAGAGATATCAAATTACTTTTTAATTTTTATAATAAAGCAACTTCTCGGGTGTTAAGTGCATTTGCACATACTAACTCGTATCAATTGGAGGCTTCGACTTTGTCTCGGTCACCAAACATTATCTGTAGTTTTTGCAATGTTATTTGGTGAATTTCTGTCAATATTAATATAGAACTACATATTTTGGGTAATAACATTAAAATTTAATGGAAAATATTGGACTTGGATCAGTTGTTAAATAGATCAACGTTTCGAAGATACCGTTAGATCCGGAAGAAGAAGAAAATAAAGCTTCGAAACGTTGATCTACAGAAAAAGTTTTTTATTAATTTAACAACTAATCCAATTCCAATATTAAAATTCTCCATTAAATGCTAATATGGTTATTAATTAAGATGGATGAGAGCCAAGAACGGAATCTATTTTGGGTAATTTTTGTAATAATCAGAAATTATTATAAATAATTATTTAGCCGACAATTTATACCTAAACTTTTTAAATTAGGCTTTTGCAAGTTAAAAAGATATTATAAGTGATTCAGTTATTAAATGGACGAGTTTTATTGTACTTAATTCAGAATTCAAAATACTTTCTTTCTAACTAATTTTCTATGGAAGAGAATTACTAATCGCAACCTTACCCCTCTACATTTTAAAAAAGTTTTATAAATTTATTAAATAAAAAGCATTCAAAGATTTAAACAATTTAAACAGAATACCACACAATCGAAGAACCTAGTAAGTCAATTTACTTAAAATTTAATATATTGAAGTTGTAAATCATTGACGTAGGGACATTTTGACGTAAAGACATTTTAATGCCAAGACCAAAATTTAAAAAATTATATTTTTTTTGTGGTTGATTCCTCATTTCCAAATGTATTTTTGATTTTGATTATAAATTCGAGTATGATACGCTCTTGAGTTGGATTTTATGCATTAGGTTAGGTTAGTTTATAATTTTCGTGTTTAATTACAAAATATAATCATTTAATAATTCATTTTTGGGGACGGTCAATAATCCGAATTTGGAATTTCATGATTTTTGAAGTGAATTATGAAAGATGAGGGTCTAATTAGCGTATAAAAAAATAAAATTTGCGGTCGGTTCACACAATTTTGAAAAACGGCTTTAAAGTTAATTTGGAATGCAATTTTATCATTGGCTCTTTTGAACTTTAACCCCGCCCCAAAATTGAAAGAGGATGTGGCGACTGTAAATATACCAGAATCTCGTTTTTACAACGAATTATGAAAGATAATGGTGTAATTAGCTAATAAAAGAATTAAATTTGTGATCGGACAACAAATTTCCGAAAAAATCACTTTTTGTGTGAATTGTTTCGAGGTGGTTGCTTTAAAACCTACTCCCGCACCGCCCATCTCCGGGGCTTGTGGGGCTTCGAGCGGTTTTGACACGCGCTAAACTCATTAAAAACATCCTTAAGCGGCTCCAACTCGAAAAGTTTGAAAGTTGACGCGACGGATTTCAGGAGCGATTAACACCTACCTTACGCTGCTCTAGTTAGCCACGCCTTTAGGTAGATCCGGTAGTTAAATCTGCACGTACTGTTACTAAAATGCATTAAATTTACGCAATAATACACTTAGATGTATTTCTTATGGGAAAATTGCAATTTTCAAAATTAAATTGTGGCCTTATTACAACTCCGACAAGATTGATCCTCACCTTAAAGAGCTTGTATTTTGCGTTCTTTCGTTTGGTTAAGCCATTTTATAGGGAAAAGTGTACTTTTGAGTTCGGGATTCTTGACTCTACCCTCATTTTTCTAATTTTCTTCTGAAGATATCAATAAAAAAATGTCCCGGCGTCGAAACGTCCTCGCGTCGAAATGGCGGCATCGAAATGTCCTAGGCCGAGTTCACACTACTCAAAATAATTTAAAAATTTTGTGACGGATTCGTAAGATAAATGGCTAATTTGTACAAAAGTTTTTCATTTCAATTTTTTAAAGCAAATTTTTGAATTCAAGATTGTAAAAAATTAAATTATTTGGCATTTTCCTGCATAAAACTGACTTGGTGTTCGCTATGCCTTCAGGGGTACGCTAAGGGGTCTGCCTATTTGTTTAAATCGAAATTATACCTATAGAAATTAAAAAAATAAGTTTTGAAAAATAGCAGATGTTTTTCTAAATAACTTAAAAAAATTATATATTAGGGGGTTTCTTAAATGTCCACGAAAAATTAAAATAATGGGCGCGTAATTTTTCAAAATTGTTTTTACTAAATTTCTAGGTATAATATCAATTTTAGAAATAGATGGGAAGGAGGGGGGGGGGCATGTAACCTACCGTTAAGAGGCTCTGGGCAATCACAGTTTTTAATAAATTATTTAAGCACTAAAGAGTTCCCATTCGTTTGAAATACCTCGAAAAGGTATTTTCCCTGATTTTTTGATTTAAAACAGGTCAGAGAAAATTCTTTAAAACTTAACGAAACCAAAGAGTATATTATCTATATACTCTTTGACGAAACTATAAAAATTTCGTTTTTGATTTGATCAAATTTCAAATTTTTAAAATTTGTCATGTTTTGAAAAGTCAGGGAAAATTATCAATGTCAATCAGGGAAAGCCTTGGAAAGGTCAGTAAATTTGTTTTTGGGAAGTTTAGTGGGCTCCCTGTCCCATACCAAATATGTATGTTTGTCCAATCAAATTTTTATCTAGTAATTGGTTTTTGTTTTATGATTTTATAATACATACTAGATTGTATGTAGTACTACTAGATACTAGATTGTGCGGCCTGAACGCCGCACTTTGAATTAATCTATATGTGAGTTCAGAGAGATACAATGAAAAGTAAAAATTAAAATGAAAATGCTTTTTTGTAAAACATTTGTTGCTATAACTTTTTTGCCGTAACAAATTCTTTATAATAAGCGTAGTTTAATTTTACGATTAATTTTACGTAGTTTAATTGTATGGATTCAATTACATAATACATATCGCCTAGTCATCAGTTCTATGTACAACCCACATTAACACCAATGTCATTAGATCATTAAAACCAAGACATTGGGTGTCGAATGATTCATCGACGCGATAGTGAAAGCATCGACGACCATCAATTTACCACTAACCAGTTTCATGCTTCCTGCACATCATCAGGGTGAAACGTCAAATCTCGTAGAAAGTTAAAGCAAAATTATGTCTAAATATCAGTAAACATTAAATACCCTAAAACTGTCAAACTTTACCTACAAGGGGTAACTTTGCACCAAAAACGTATAAGCTTTAGTAATGTAATGAGCAAAGAATGGAAATTTTTGACCCTTGGTTTAGGGTTGATGACAAACAAGACAACCTCCCCATCAGCTGACGCAGTTCAAGCAGTTTTTGGTGCAAAGTTACCCCTCGTGGTCAAAGCCTGAAGGTTTTACGGTACATTTTTAAAAATAAAAAAGCAATATAGCAATTTTCACTTATGATGACAGTGTGAATAACTCGATACTCAAATAAGCCATTAAAATCAATATGCCACGATTCGCGCACCCTGTATATTTTTAATAGTAAACCATCTACCGTCCGTTTACCAAACGGATATTACTGAAAAATACACAAAAGTGGCATATTACCTTCCAATTAATAAATCTCGATTACATAATTCGCATTTTAATATTTTTTTAATTCGAGTTAAATTTGGCAACGCCGTCAACAGTAGCTGTCACTTCGGGCACTTTTTATAAAAAAATGATGGAGTGTCTAGCATATCAGCTGTGAGAATTTTAACAGGACGAATAACAAAACATAATTAACTTATAATTATGTAGGCGTATCATTGCACCGAACGGTCGACGTGCGTGCAAGAAATCGGAATTTTATTGTCGATATGTAACCGCTATTTACGCGAAATGTTTATTTTAACGTAAAGCACATGAAAAATTGTGTTAATTGCCGAATGTTGTGTTATAGGAAAAGAGTGAACGGCAAAATATTAAGATGGATTCCGGTTTGGGTAGCGACGACGAGAAAAGGAACCGCACTAAGGCTCAAAAACAATTGCAAAACGAACAAAAACAATTATTCAGTAGTTGTTTCATTGACGCGACGAGTCTAGGAGAAGACAGCGATAACGAAAATCAACGGGATGTCGAAAGAAGACAAGGTGCTCTTATATTTCAATCTTCTATACCTCAATACTCGATGCTTCAAATGTCGAACGACCAAGAAGCATCTTCCCTCGACTTCCATGACGAGCAAATAAATGACACCGAAACGCCTCACAATTCAATGGTTCATGTGGACGTAGATGCAGCAAAAAAGACACCTATTAGGTTTTATGTCGATCTCGGTGAAGTGGAGAATTCGGAAGTGTCCACACCGCAACCGACTCCTAAGAAAAATATATTTTCTATGACCATTGATTTCAATGCACCGAAACGTGATATGCCAAGTAGATTGAATAGTTCTTTATATAAAAATAGAAGACCAACTGCTTTAACAAAAACTGTGTTTTCTTCGTCAGTTTCCAGTTTGAGCGAAAGAAGTGGTTACATTAGTGATTCGTCGAGTAACCAGTATTCGGAAAATCAAGCTGATAATTGTAGTCAAAGTCATATTGAAGTTGAGTGTAATGATGATAAAATTGAATTTGATAGTGGCGTGTGTGATACTCTTTCTATTACCACCGATGCAACGGCCGATGGCGATAACGAAGGTGACCACAAGGAAAGTGAAGTTTCTGATTTTAAAGAAGATTCTGATCAAATTTCTGATCTGCCTGGCGTCGATTCTATTTCTACAATGGAAAATGTTGCTGAAAAGAATAAGGATAATGACACCCCTTCCGTAACACAGCAGGTAAATCCAACATTTTTTTAATATTTATTATTTATTTAGAGTTCTTTTTAATTAATAACATGGAGCTTACTCATTTTTTGTGATCTGAAAAAATATGTGTAAAAATAGGTAAATAAGATATCGAATACAAGAGGGTAAATGGAAGACCAAAGTAATCTGATAGGCTAAATAACGCATCTGATTAATTAAATATTCTATTTACCTTCCTCCCCTCTTCATGATCAATCGTTGATAGAGTAACCCTAAAATTCTGAATCCAATATCTTAGATTGTAGTAAAAGTGCTTCCATTGATTGTTTTTGAGACGGGAAAATTCCCTAGTTTGTACATTAATTTAATACTTTTGGCAGCAAAACTTTAGTTCTTGTTAATTAAAGCGGTGGGGTTCCAACTTGTCTGGAATACCAGGAAATGTCAGGAATTTAAAATTGTGTAAATTTTTCAATGGAAAAGTCAAGGAATTTTTGATTTTTAAGCAAGTCTGAAAAACGAACACTTCGGATAGAGATAATTCTGTGATATTTCAAAAAAATGAAAATTTAGTTAAAAACAACGAAAATTCCGTTTTTGATTTATTAAACTTAATAAATAAATTTTTTAAAATTTGCATTAAGTTGTTTTTCTATATTTAATTGATCATAAATCTAGTCGATCCGTATTTAACTTTTAAAATTTAGTAATATCGAAAAGTTAGGAAAATTACCAATTTTAATTATGGAAAATGTGGAGAAGTCAGAAAATTTGTTTTGAGATGTTTGGGGAGAACCCCTCGGGGAATCCTGTTTAATTTTTTTTGGTTTAATACTTTAATTATTTTTGGTTCAACAATGTAACTGCTTCGTTCAAAAATGCAACTGATTTATTAAATAATTCAACCGTTTTGTTCAATAATTCAGCTTCGTTGTTTAATAAAACAGCTGTTTGGTTTAATAATTAACTGGTTTATTCAACAATTCAAATATTTTTGGTTTAATTGGTTTTGGTTTAATGAATCAGTTATCTTTGGTTCTACAGTGTACCTGTTTTGTTAAAAAATACAACTGTTTTGTTCAATAATTCAACTATCTTCGTACTTCGGGTTACGAACACCTCTGGTCTTTTAAATTAATATTTATATAATAAATAAATTAAAATTTATTTGGAAATGTTGATTGCGATCCGATTTATTAGTGACTAGAAGTGTTCGTAACCCGAGGTACCACTGTACCCTGTTTAATAAATTTTTGTGTTTTGTCAATAATGCAGCTGTTTGGTTCAATAATTCAACTGCTTTGTTCAGCATTTCAATTATTTTTAGTTTAATTGGTTTTGGTTGAATTATTTTTTTGATTCAATTGTTTTTGGTTCAACAATTCATTTATTTTTGATTCAATAATTCAACTCTTTTTTTAACAATTCAACTATTTTGTTAAATAACATAGCTGTTTCGTTCAACAACTCAAATATTTTTGGTTTGATAATTCAATTGGTTTTGGTTTAATAATTCAATCATTTATGGTTCAACAATGTAACTACTTTGTCTCAAAAATGCAACTGTTTTGTTATATAATTCAACTGTTTTGTTAAATAATTCAGCTGCTTTGTTTAATAAAACAGCTGTTTGGTTTAATAGAATTGTCGTATTTGTTACTTGTTGAGTTTATAGGATGCCTTCTCAATTCTCTTAACATTGAATAATAATAATATTCGGCCATTTTGTCAATATGTAATTAAGCTGTTTGGTTCAATAATTCAACTGCTTATTCAAAATTTTAATTATTTTCAGTTTAATAAAATTATTTAATTGTTTTTAGTTCAACAATACAATTATCCTTGATTCAACTCTTTTGTTCAACAATTCAATGATTTTTGATGTTTGTTCAATTGTTTTTCGTTTAATAATTCATTTGTTTTTTTCTTCTTCAACAATTTAATTATACTTGATTCAACAATTCAACTGTTTCTTCATCATCATCATTATCTGCACGTGATAGACTTGTAGTTTGTTACATGTTAGGTGCTATAACCAATAATTTCTATATTCTGTTTTTTTACTGTTTCTTTCATAATTTAATTTACAGTTACACACCAACAATTCAACAGGTTTTTCGATTATTAAACTGTTTTTAAGCAATTCAACTGTTTTATGAAAAAAGCTAATACACCAGAATACCAATTGTATCAGAGTACAAATAAAATGCAACTGTTTTGTTAAATAATTCTGTTAAATAATAATAATTTTGACCCATTTTTGGCATAATTTTACATGGAAATCAAGTTTTTTCTTTCATGAAACGATCCCTTCATATGGAATTAGTTACAGAATACGAACTTAGAATACTTGAGAACTATAAATGTTTGATTTCTGGACTTACACGATTCTGGAATTTTATAATATTTAATTTAATCATAATATTATGAAACTGGAAGGTAGGTCATATCTACTTTGGTGGCGCAAAAGTCATTATTGGATTGTTTTAGGCTATTGCTTTGGTTTTAAATGAAAAAATTGTGATAAACTTCTATTGAGGTTTATAAATTTTTTGACATCAAGTTACAGAGATAATTAAAAAAAAAAATGGCTGCCATTCAATTGGTGCAAATTTGTACTCTTGATTGCATTTTCTACGGTATTGTGAGACCTGGGTTTTTATTTTCGATTTTGTATAAAATATTGTTCTTTAATTGATGTAAAGTATGTAGTTCTATAGCGTTCATTATTGGCCGTTTCTCTGTTACCACGGTTGTCTTAAAAAAATATTGATTTGATAAAATATATTACATAAAATGATTTGAAAAGAAAATTGAGGTGATAGGCCAGTGTAAATCTAACATTTTCTATTATATTTTCTTTTCAATTTATAATTCAGGTCGACTATGTTCGTCTTTTTTGCATTTCCAAAATTATTAAAAAAAAAATTTTTTTTTTAATTAATTTTTTTAATTTCTACAATTTAAAATTTTGGCACTGCTATTAATATAAAATGATATTTTAACTTCTGTGGTCCTGTAAAATTAAACTTCCAATTAAACCTGGATTTGGACTCGAACTCAACGGCGAATCGTGCCCCGGCGAAATGTGCCCAACCCCAATAATAATTTTTAAGTCTCCTGATTGTCTTAAAAGCTTCATTTTACTTTACTCTAATCCTTTGGTATATTGTATATTATTTGAAGACAACGAGGATAACACAACCCTTCTATCTCTTATTATTACCTCCGAATATTCCCCAAGGTACCCATTACCCTAAAAGGTTGAGTCGACCTGGTCATCGTAACCTGTAGAAAAAATCCACCTGATGTATTCCACAAATCGAACTCGAGATTTTCCAATTGCAGCTAACGATCAGCCCTATCAGCGATGCCCGCCCACCTTGTTTTTTTTCCACGCCTGTTTTAGCCCTTTTAGTCTTCTTCTTTTCAGCCCTTTCCAGCCCACTGCTGAACTATTAGCCTCTTTCTCTAAGAGAAAGGTTTAAGCATTAAGACCCCACAGTTGCTAAGTCCGGGTTGGGGAATATGCCTGTAACCCTTTTCATTGTTGATGCTGGCAGTCATCAACTCGGGGGGACTGCCGGATTTACGTGCCCCCCGAAGCACGGGAGACGGTTATAGATAGAAAGAGAGCCTGAAAGAAAATTTTTCCTTTCTAGACTCCTCCCGGTATCGAATCAGGTGCCTTTGCATCAGTAGTTGATCGCTCTAACTACTAGGCCAAGACCATCTCCCTTTTAGTGTAAAATACACTTTTTTTTTAATTGCCACCCTCGCTTCTTATAGTCGCCCGTTACGTTTTTCCGACCGGTTGCTGTTACTTGTAATCAATGTATTAATCTAAAAATGTCCTGACTAACTCATAACCCAGCTCAATTCGCTGCACTTGGAGAGGATATTCCTTCTATGGCGTAGGCATCTTTTAAGAAAGATTTTTTCGATATTCGTCTTCTAAGAAGCGAAAATATGTTTTTCCGGATGGAAAAAAGGAAGGTCTTGTTTCATCAAGACAACGCACCAGTGCACACATCCTCTATCGCGGTGGCTAAAATCAAAAACGCTTCGAATTGCTTCCTCACGCACTCTATTCGCCAGATTTAGTCTCCTCGGATTATTTTCTCTTTCCAAACTTAAAAAAATGGCTCGGTGGTAAAAGGTTTGTCAACAATGAAGAGGTAAAGTCTGCAGTTGATAGCTATTTTGAGGAGCTCGACGGTTCTCACTATAAACAGGGTATCGAAGCTATAGAACATTGCTGGAAAAAAATGTATAGAGCTCAAAGGAGACTATGTTGAGAAATAAATAATTCTTTTTTTCAAATTTTTTGTGCTTTGTTAGGTCGGGTCTCTTCTGGGACTACCTTCGTATGATTGTAATTAGGTATGAACTAATTATTTTTCGATCATTTAATACTTTCCACATTATTCACTAATCCGAAGAATTCCTTTCATCCCATGTAAAAACTAAATACTCACATCATTCGCTCACTAGAAGGTCAGTGCGGTTGGTACCTGCTCATACATAATACTTAAGAACGAATTTAATGATTTCAAGTTAAGTGAATTGAATTTATAAATTACTAAATTTTTTCTTCATTCTCATCAGATAGATTCTCATCAGTTATATTATGTATTGATTTTAAAGATTACAAAGTATGAAAGAGTATCCATTTTCAACGAGATGACAATGAACCAATATTTTTGGTAGTCATAGTCCTCTCAATGTTACACAACCTGATTCGAGACTTATAACAACTAACATCTGTCTAAAAGCGCCACTAAAAATATTAATTATATTGAAAATATTGTACTCCTATTATATTATGTATACAATAGAGAACAAAGATAACGGATAACATAGTCGATTTAAAAAAAGAGTTGGAAACCGTTACAGAAAAAGTGATTTTGGCTTATCCTTTTGCAATTAAAGTAGAAGTAGAATTATACCATAGTAAATATTTCTGCAATATCTATCACTATTTAATATGTAAGTGGACACAAGATAGTAAAACTACCATTACCATTCTCACGCATGTCTTTAGTTGTTAACTGTCTATTGCTTTCAGTGTGAGAGCCCACTAATGTACTCGCTGGGGTGCGTAGTTTGAATTTATTACCTTAAATTTTAATTAAATAACTGTCACGACGCTACGTGTTGTTCTGTAGCTTTACGAATAGTAATATAATAAGTTCTAAAAGTGTGTTTTTGGGCATGTATACGAATCTGGGCTCTAACAATGTCAAGATTACATCTCAATTCACATTGTTTTAAATAGATTCATTTCATTCTTTAGACTTTGATTAACTTCACGTCGAATCTACCCTCATATTTGTAACATCTTTTTCGTAAAAGTATGTGTTTATAACAAAATAAGGGGTTAAAATTGAAAAGAAATTATATAATATTATTTAATAATAGGAGTAGGTAGGTACATATTTATTTCTACACTTATCCATATTTAGACGACGGTCATGATCTGGTAGTTAGTAGGTTAGTAGTTAGGTTTAAATCCCAGAAGAGACTAACTTTCGAATAATCGTGCTTTGGAGGGCACCTGAAGTCGGCGGTCTCCCTGGGTTGATGACTGGTACCATTAACGACAAAAAATTAGGTCACTGACACATCCCCAACCCGGTTTCAACAGCCGTAATGCTAGAACCTTATTCTAGAGAAAGTGATCAAGTGTTTGGTAGTGGATAAAAACCAAAGAAGATTCATATTTATAATTCATGGAGAAAGTCTCCATTTATGGATGGACTTCTCCGTCCTTGGCTACTTATTGATGATCTGAAATATATTCTAGTTGAGACTACATCAATATAATATAAAAATCAATTGGGCGATTACCGGGCATTACAGATCCTGCAACATAATGGTTAAATTATATTTTTCAATTGTGTGATATTACTTCCGAATGGTCCCAATACTTTAAATGTTACGAATTAAAAATGTTATTATAATTTTCGATATAAATTTTGCCTATTAGAGGCCACTTAAATTAACTATTGTTACTAATTCATATATTTTCTCACTGACATCATTTTGGACAACTACGTGTAGGCTTGTAGCCTTGACTTTACCCTAAAAGGGTTTGTATTTGTAAAACTTCTTTTTTTAGCTCACGTGTTTTTAAAACTC
Source organism: Lycocerus yunnanus (assembly GCA_036346125.1). Classification (NCBI taxonomy): domain Eukaryota; kingdom Metazoa; phylum Arthropoda; class Insecta; order Coleoptera; family Cantharidae; genus Lycocerus; species Lycocerus yunnanus. Next base: position 1,949,279 of record JARFIX010000011.1, on the reverse strand, counting down.
GGGTTATTAACCTGTAAAGCCGACCCTGTATAACATATTTTACTACTTTATTTTTAATTGTCTCAACGGAGGGTGGATGTAATGCGGGCATGTTTTTCTAAAACTTACCGATTCTTTTACATGCTTATTCACAAAAATGTATCGATTTTTTTACTTAATAGAAAGTTTACAATAATTGAGGTAGGCTTCTTAGCTATTGCCATTGATTTTGTCTAATTGTAAGTAATTTTCACAGAAGATTGCTTTATTAATTAATATTGTGTTAAATTTATAAATATGTGCTGATATTATTGTTTTACTATCTAAAATATTCCTAAGTATACCTAATTAACAATTTCTAATATTGAATTTTAATTACTGGGTGCACTAGAAACAATGCAAATATAATTCCCATTAATTGTTTATAATTTTTAATTTTCCAAAAGCTAATGAATTTTAATTTATTATTGTATTGTGAAAGCATTTTTATAATAAATGAGTTGCCACGGCACCCAACGCTGTACTTTAGTCTATTGGAACTTGAAAATATTCTTTTTAATTTTCTAACTTATTCAAATTTGCTTATGCATATAAACCAGAATTAATTCTCAAAAAGTGTATTGTAGTATTTTAATATATTTACGAAAATTATGTAACGAAAAGTACACCAACAAAAAATATAGTTAAGATATTATGTACATTATTTTAAAAATGCACATCAATAATAATCGATATTTCGAATTAAACAATTTTTTAAAGCCAAGACAACTTTTTGTGCTCAAAATGAAGCATTGTTATATACTCTTTATTACTCATCCATAATTTTTTTAAATTCCTTTTTAATTGCAGCTATCAAGAACATATTTAATTTGTTTACTTATATTTACACATAATTTGAACTTCAATGTAAATAATTATAAGAAATTTAACAGTTTGTTTATATTAAATCTTTTTAACCGTAAGTTTATTTATTAAATTATGTACAGTACATAATTAACGCGCTAAAAATTTAAACGCTTTATGATTTTAAGAGTGAAGCTGCATTTATATAGTGAATTTTTCTCTTGTAATTTATTTTTATTGTGTTTTAGTTTGTCAAGTTATCAGACTTAAAGGAGCAACGTTCGAGGCCAGAACTAATTATGATGCCACGCATGAGTCGTTCAATTCCCGAAACTTCCTGGTTAGAAAGTCCACTGGCAATGCTTAATTCGTCTGGTTATCGCACCACTCCACGGCCGTTTCAGTCTCGCATTCCAGAACCCATTAAAAATATTACATCTGCGGAGCCTTTACCTCCAAAAAGCTCTGTTCGTAAATTAGGGACTGATTTGTTGAGGATGTTTTTGGAAGAAATTAACACGGATATAACGTTAGAGGTAAAAGGTCGTCGTTTACGTGGTCACAAGTGTATTCTGTCATCGCGTTGTCATTATTTTGCCGCTATTTTGAGCGGAAATTCGTTGACCGAGATGGTGTCTATTGAAGGATATTCTTATTCTGCCGTACATTTTGCGTTATGCCATATTTATAGTGGCGCTCAACATATTCCAGAATCTATTAGTTTATTTGAACTGGCAAGCCTAGCAGACATGTTAGGATTAGAGGGTCTGAAAGAAGTGGTATCTAATGCACTGGAAACTCAATGCTGTCACGATTTTCATAAACCTTGTGCTGGATGCATTAATGGAGTGCCGGAAATACTTCCAATTTGTGCGACTTACGGATTAGATGAGTTATATCAATCGAGTTTGGAGTGGATAACTAAAAATTTTACCGAAGTTTGGCCAAATAGAATGTTTGCAAGTCTTTCGCGCGAGTTAAGGGACAAATGTTATCGACAACACACTGTTCATATGGTACCTAATACGGTGTTAGAAACGACGCTGGCTTGTAGTAAACTATTGGCAACCATGCCCACCGGAAAATGGGCCGAATCGATAGCTCAGTTAGCACTTCAGTTAACTGATTATTGTCAAAGTTTTCTTTGCCAAAATTATTCGGATGTGTTACTTTCGCCCACGTTTGCCTTGCTCAAAAACCCAATAAACGCTATAAATTCGTTAGAAGAAACTTTGGTAAGAGCGGCAAGTACTTTAAAGTTTGATGAAGCCTGTCGAAGTTACACAAGTTGTCATAAATTATTGCAAAAACCTGAAATATAACTTATCTTAATTTGTTACGAAAAATTAATAAACAGCTAGAAAGTTGCATAGTAAGACAAGCTAGTCAAATGGCACGCAGCAATGTGTGGTTACAGTTAGAACCAAATTTAAAGAAACGTCTCCGAGATTTAAACGTTCGACATAAACAATCAATTCCAGTTGCCATCAAACCAAAAATTGAATTCCCTCCCAGCAGTTCGTCTGAATCTTCCAGAAATTCTAGTCCAATTTTTAAAAACGGATCACGTCCACTTCTCCGCAGTCCTTTACTACGTAAAAGTTTATTATTGGCAGCACAATCTTCTTCGCAAATTTCGTCCGTTAATAAACGCACCAGCACTCTCACCAAACCGACACAAAGTAGTGCGGCTAAAAATCTAGCACCAAAAAGTACCACAGTAAGTAGAACGAAGTTACAGGCACGTAATATAAAACCAATAGTCACTAAACCAGCTCCTGCTAAAGTGGCAGCGACACGTTCAATCACCGCCAATCTAAATCGGGCAAGTAACACTTCCACCAAAAATATTCCCAAAAAGAGTGACAAGAAAAGCGTGGGTGGTACATCCACCACAAAGCAAGCATCAAAAATGGAGAAAGCGCCTAACAAAAAGGAAGAACAAATAAAAACCAAAAGTAAAAGTAACGAATCTGTTTTGATTCGTTCAAACACTTTTTTAAAAGAGGAACCAACTGTTATCGGGAAAATGTAACTTCCGATAATTGCTAGTCCATTCCTAGTCACATTGTATGCTACTTTGATCTCTTTTTACAATTCCAAAATACTTAGATACTAAAAAGAGACATGACAAAAAAAATTCACCATTTGAAAAATGGGCATTTGTATTATTTTTTGTGATAATTGTTTTTTTAAATAGGTTTATGATAATAGAATTTGGCTGCTATTTTATTTATATCTTTTGTTTTTAAAAGTTTTTAATTTTTGCAATATGATTAATGTGTTCTTTAATAAAGAATGTAATATTTAGCTCTGATGCATCACATTTTAATTACAAAATATTTATAAGAGTTGTGCATATGTCTTAGATTGTTAACATTGAAACTTTTGTTTCGCTATTGAATTTCAATGTGTTTTTTTATACATCATAATATTATATTGTTTTTTTTTATTATGGAAGCATCTCTTGGAGAATATTTTACTAAAAAATGTTGATTCAAATTTTTGTAGACTTTTCTTGTAATAATGTAATAACAAAATATGTAACGTAGATTACAGAATTGTTAGTAAAGTTTGAGATTGTTAAAAAAGGAGGTTAATTTCTTTTGGTTGCTACAGTAAAAGAGTTTGGAAACGTTTTGTTTTAAAACCGTCCAAGCTTGTGATACAATTTTATTTTTTAAATTTTATGTTTACTCTTAATACATTCCCTTACCCGTTTAATTTAAACTTAATCGTCATAAACATTCCAAAATGTAGTGCTAAAGATTAATGTTTAGCGAAATTCGTCTTATTATTTTTGAATATAATGCAAAATATGTTTATGACATTGTTAAAATTTATTTGACCAATTCACAGATGTATTTATTTGATGTAATTTGTATATAACGTTTTTTTTGTATCAATATTTATTAACTATTTTATAAAATACTTGTTTAAAAAATGTAATGGGTCATTTCATTATTTTATTCATAACTTGTTATGTATTGTCGCAATGCAAAAAATTGTATTTATTCAAAAATATAGTTTGTACTTATGATTGTTTTTTATTATTTTTTAGAGATTTTTATTTTTTAGAAAGAGGTTTAAAGAAGGAACTGAACAATTTTGATCAACTTCAACATCTTCGAATGTGAACCTTACATTTTAAAATTTTAAATCAATTGGTGGCCAAAGGAGCGGTTGTCATCATAACTATCCAGTCGTGCCTGTGTGATTGAACATTGATACTTGTCCACACAGCTGCAAATTTAAATTTAGGCTTTAAAATATCCATTATGCAGTAACACGATGTTATAGACCCCCCTTTTTTAAACAATTGTTATAGTGTTTTCCCCCATCTGAAAGTGGGTTTGCTTATCACTAGCTTCGTGTGAGGGGTTAACGATATTGTTTGTTAATATGGTAATTCTTACAAGGAGACCACCGAGCTTTACATGCCTTAACAAGAAATGGGAAAAGAAAAGTCAGAAAGGAAATTTCTTTTAAAAAACTCCTCGGGTTCGAAATGATGGACAATTAAAAAACGATCTAAAAGATGAAAACCATGGGCCATTTAAAAATAGAAGGGTGGGCCTGGGTTTATCACTTGTGGTGCCGGATCGAACAGACTGAGTTTAGAGTAACAGAAATTTATTGTTGGAGTATGAGCTGAGTATGCAATATGTTCCACACGTGAAAAATTTCATATAATGTTAATCAATACACAAGTATTGCTGAATAAAAAATATTAAGGTAATTAAATATTTATAGATTCTATTTCACGTTTACCATTTTAATGATATTAATGTGAACACATCATTTTGTGTACCTATACCTGATGAGAAAGCAGAAAAGACGTACACAAAATAATAATTTAATTTTCATCAATAAGTGGCACTACGCTACTATTCGCTTTTGAGAACCTCTGGATTTCTATTGAAATGACAACTGTCATTGAATGTGATCTTGTTTACTATTTTAGAAAATTTATATTACTTATTTAATTTATTTGTTATAATGGAACTACATACACTAGAAACTAGCAAAATATGTAGAACATGTTTATCAGAAGAAGGAATAATGCGTTCTGTGTTCAGTGTGGACGATAACTCGGGGGACAACGCTAGGTTATTTGAAATGTTGATGTCTTGTGCTGCTGTGCAGGTAATACTGAATAAAATACGTTTTCTGCATAAAATTAACATTAAGGAGCAGTTTCTTAAATTATTTGGTTGTTTCGAACACACACCGAAAGCTGCATTTAGGTTATTTTAAGCGGTGGTTGGTGTCGGTTAAATGTTCAGTAAAGATTTAAAATTGAGTAAAATGTAGGAGTATCTTTTCTACATATTGATTTTTCAATAGCTCTTTCTTTGTAAATCATTATTATGCCCAGTTATGAGTCGAAGTATCCTTCGATCTGTTCCAGAACCTCTTATGCTTTGTTTTTCATTGTTACACTGATTTACCCGTTTGTGGCAATATTATATATTTTTGTGTGCATCTCGAATTTTAATAAGAACTCGGAATGAATGCTACTAAGCTACTTTAATTTTAACCTATTCTGTTCCTTATCTAGCGTTTTTATTGTTAAGATTATGGAAAATGATGGACTACCGGGACAAATGTGTTTACAATGTGTTCACTACATCACCCAAGCGTTTTCCTTTAAACAATTATGCGAAAGATCCGAATCCACATTAAGACAATTATTAGGTAAACCAATGTTGGCAACTTACATGTCCGAATTGAAGTCGGCTAGCGATAATTTCCAAGATATTGCAATCGAAGAACAAAAAGTATTTGACGATGGAGATCTCAAAATTGAACTAATAGGAAATGAAGGTATATTGTTTCAAAGTAACTGCGTTAATTTAGTACCACAAATTACAAATTCGGAACTCGAAAATGCTGTTGTAAATATCACAGAAGAAAAGACTGATAATTCAGTAATTTCGGAAAAATCAAAAAAGGAGCCTGTCAAAAGGAAAAAATCAAAAGACGAAACGGATCAACCAATTTATCCATGTGAAGAATGCACTGCATGCTTTACAACGGCGGTCGATTTAAAAGTAAGTTGTAATTTTTACAGAGAAAGAATTAATAACGTGCGTTTTAGGTCCACACAAAAATTCATTCGAAAGTAACTAGGCATACATGCAAAATTTGTAATCAAAGTTTTGCAAGTGCCAGCACATTGTGCAGACATATGAAGGTAAGTTGGAGGTTAGTCAGGAAGTTATAAGTTAAAATTATGGATATATTTTAGGTTCACGATGGCGCTAAAAGGCATCTTTGTAGTGAATGTGGTAAAGGTTTTGCAAGATCGGATGATTTAACGAGGCATTTACGTATACATACCGGAGAAAAACCATTTGAATGTAAATTGTGTGGAAAGGCGTTTGCCCAGTCGTTTAGATTACTAGAACACATGAGAGCGCATGCAAATGAAAAAGTTTTGTCTGTTCTGTTTGTGGGAAAGCGTTTTCAAGGTACACTAGTTTAGCTGCCCATAATAAAACACATAGCGGGATTAAAAGTCATGCTTGTGGAGTTTGCGGAAAAAGGCGGGTGATTTTGCTGTTTTGAAATGGATTTTTTTTTACATTATGTTTTTTAGATTGTGTGGTTCTGGTTCGTTAGCAATGCATATGAAGACACACACAGGGCTTAAGGATCACATATGTCCGTACTGTGGGAAAGGTTTTACGACGCCCAGCAATCTTATAATTCATAAACGGACCCATACAGGTCAGTTGTTCTAAAAATTTCACTTTCTTTTTTTTATTTTATTAGATTTTTCTCTTTTCTGCTTTATTGTTCTATTACGGCTTAAATTATACCTTAAAAGTTTTATCCTAACCATTAATGATTCCTTCGCTTGCAAAAGAGCAAATTTTTGGTGAGTCGGTGTTTTTTTGAGAGTTAGAGGCCTTGCGCGGTTTCTCAAACGTTTGATTGCATGAAATCTTTTTTAAATTCATTAGTCCGAACATTATAATTATTATTAACTTGTTCTATTGTTATTATTATATCTATTTTTTTATCAAGTACCACATTTTTTGCTGACTTTCTTTAATTCGGGGTAAATTTTTTTATGTAATATAGATTTTTACGGATCTAGGTAAAACGTGAAATTCGCCGGGGTTAAAATTAGATTTGAATATCTATCGAAAAATATACAAAAAACTTATAATGTAGTAAAAAATATTGCAAAGTTGCAAAATAATGTGAAATATAGTTTTTTAACGCTTGTGGAAGTAATATTCTAATTATTACATATAAAGCTGGGAAAATGCACGTGGATCGGACGAAAACGTCGTAAAGTGGTCCAAAAGTATTTCAACAATAGATTCGAAAAAATTCACTTTAAAACTTCATAAAATGTATGCGAATACATTTTATACATAAATTTTCTATCGAAATATATTAGAAACAGTAAAAATATGGTTGTTTTCGTGCTTTTAATTTTTGGAGTCAAAAAGTACCGAAGGAGTTAACTTGGCTTGTTTTATTACAAAACAAGAGTTTAACCTCATCCTTCGAATGTATTACGTTTAGTTTAATATGGGAATCTCGATAATCCAATCGGAAAGTTCAAAATTAATTAGAATTTCGTTAATTTATTGCAAGACGCGCTCAGTTGGGGGGCGAAGTTATCGCAAATTTTAAAACGCTTATGTCACGTCCGAGATTCAGGTCAGATGTAACTTTTTGCTTTGAAATTGACGATCGAGACTTAAAACTCTATCTTTTAGGAAGAAATGTTATAAATTCTAGCTTATTTATAATCTATATATCCCAATTAATCTATCTCGTTTCCTACATCCTAAAAAAGTGTCCATACTTGTAGTACAAATATTGCAATATGTTAATTGGATACCCATACTCTCCAGTAGCCTTATTATCCTAATACCTAGGCTTAAACTTGCAAAATTACATTCTAAATTGCTAATGATTTTACTGGTTGTGTGTAGCTTAGTTTTGCAAAAATCCAATCTTAACGTCTAAATTTTAATTGTGTAGGTGAAAGACCGTACGTGTGCAACGTCTGTGGTAAAGGTTTTCCAGATCCATCCAGATTAACAGTTCATTCACGATCACATAGCGGCGAAAAACCATACATTTGTTCGTATTGTGGTCGTGGGTGCGTTAGCTCATCTCAACTTAAAAAGCACATGCGAATACATACAGGAGAAAAACCTTATCAGTGTACACTTTGTCCAAAAGCTTTTCCACGTAGCGAAGATCTCCGTATCCACGTTAAAACTCACACAGGTTAAATGAATAAATAATATAATTGCTTTAGTGTTTGTAACCAATGATATTTTATTAGGAGATCGTAATCACGTGTGTGATGTATGTAAAAAGGGATTTTATCAAGCGTCAACTTTAAAAGTTCATCTGCGAATTCATACTGGAGAAAAACCTTACACCTGCCACATTTGTGATAAATCATTTTCACAAACTGGACCCCTTTCAACTCATATGAAATCACACTGATAAAAGCTGGGCAGCTGCTGTAATTTTATCTTTCATTTTAAAATTAGGTATAATTTGCTTTTAACTGTAAGTAATTACTTAATTTTATATTACGATTATGCAATAAATAATTTTACATTGTAATGTAGGACAAATTTTAAAAAAATAATTATATTCCTTAAAATTTAATGAATAAAATATTTTATACATGAGTGATAGATTACAACAATATGACTGATTTAATCAATTCCAAACATCCTTTTCAATTAAGAATGAAATTGAAAAAGTTAACTCTTTAATGATTGAAAAGAGAATCGAGTTTGAGTGAACGGCTTTTTATATTTTTTGAAACACCCTATATATTTTTATTTTCTTTAAATTACACAGCTTGGACCTTAACCTTCAATCTCATCAGGAGCCTCCTTTATGTGTTAATTAAGATTTCAGCAATTGCAGCTCATTAATTTATTGGTTTATTGTAAAAAAAATCAATTTAATTACTGCTGTAATACAAAAACAGAAAATATTTTATATCTTACTTGCTTAACGGAGGTTGTCAGGCCAAACAAATTATCGAATTTTATTAATAATAAATCAATAAAACAAAATGGGTCAAAAATATTAAAACCACTTATTTTTATAATTATTTATTAAACTAACAATCAATCCTGACCAAACACACAATAAAACAAATTCTTTTGCCATTATATTCACTAAAATTTCCTATTAAATCAACGGTATCTCCAATTTCTAATTCCGAATAAGAAGGTGCACTTTTGAGCATTTTCTTGGAACTTTGTGTCATCATCATTGCAGCCTAAATTTAAAAAAAGTTTATAAATTGCACAATAAAATAACAATAAATATACTTTAATTTCAACACTATCACACTGTTCTTTCAAGAGTTCTTTGAGACCTTCAATATGCGATTCGTTTTCTATTCGTAAGTTTTCCAAAACGGCATTTTTTTCCATAAAACAATCCATGGTTCCCGTACCATCATCAACTAATAATAAATTTAAATTAGAAAAGTAAAAATTTAATGTATGGTATACGAACCAGAAATTAGTAAATCATGTTTCATTGTAGACGACAAAAATTGTAAACCAACTACCACGCCTCGAATTTTTATACTTTTAAAAGTGCCACCATGGTAGTAAAAAAATTTATCCATGGTTTCGTGTTTTTTAACGATCTCCGTGTCCAATAAACTACTAATAGATAATTTAACGATTTTCTTATTGGAATACTTTTGAATGTTAATTTGTTTAATTTTATAATCTGTTAATAGCACTTCTGTGTATTCCGGAATTTGTTCTGAAATTTATTAAATTGGCTAATTTAGTAATATTGGGTTCCCCAGTCATTCTAGCAGAATTAACTTCTCAAACATTAAAAATTTAACAGGATTAAGTATTCGAAATAATTATAAAAATTACGAAGAATCCTACTTCTCGGATTTTTAAGAAGATTTTACAAACTTTGTCTCTTTATAATATGTATTAGCAGGTCAGGTGGACTGTCATCTGACGACAGCAAGAAATCACTACCGAATGCTTATGAAAAAATTCGATTTTTATAGATAAAAGGATATCGCCACTATTGATAAAGAAAAATGGCTTGATTATATTGCAAGAAATAATTGTACAACAAGAAAGAGGAAACTGAAATTTATAGAACAATTGGATTATTTTTAATACATCCTTCGAAAATAGAAAAATATTGCCGGGGAAGCAGACTGGTTTTAGAATAAGCAGATCGCGTATGGACATATTATATATTTTTTCCATACCTTATTTTAGGACCCTGTAGACGTCCCAAGACGTTTATTCATGACACTTATTGCTTTTGTGAAAATTAACGATTTGTTAGTCTCTTTTAGAAAAGTGCACTTTTCGTCACTAGTTACACAAATAGCTATTTTCTCGAAGTAGTTACAGCTCTGCCAATAAATAAGACTGAAGCATATCAAAATTGCTCGAAACTTGATGCATTCTTTTTAACGACTAAACCAACATTCAGATAAAACTAATTTTTGAAAAGTAAGAACGTGGTTCAAATAATAACACAGTATATTTTTATATTGTTGTAGTTGTTACGCCACTGAGTTAAAAGCGGATAATTCAATTTGTTCGTATTAAGTCAAAAATCTACATAAATAGTGAAAAATGGCTATTTACCTCCTTCGTTTGAATTCATCTTGGACGGAGTAACAAAACAACGAAAAATCGCAAAACAAACGAATTTAACCTCAAAAATTTGCACGGCCACTATTTATTGGTTTGTTTTTGTTTGTGTTTGACACTTGACAACTGCGAGTTACCAGTGTAAATATTTTTTATTTTAAAATTGTTCAACAATTTAAATTAGAAAACCATGTATTTGGTATTCAGCGAAAGAAATCGGAAGCAATTTTCATACAAAGAATGAAACGGCCGAGTACGTAGGTTACGTTAATTTTAGTCCAGTTAAGTAAGTATAGAATGATATGGAGGCGCGTTGCCGTTTGTGTGCCGAAACCTATGACGATTTAGTGGAAACGCTGAGTGAAATCGATTTGCCGGCTAAAATATTTCAATTTTTTCAAGTTAGAATTGTAAACGATGACCGCTTGCCCACCACTATATGTAGACACTGTTACGAAGCAATATACGTTACTTGGGAGTTTAATGAGCGAATACAAAAGGCCCAGGAATTGTTGGAAATAGAAAATGCTGGTAGTGTCAGTTCAAACAAACAGGAAGGTGATAAAAGTTCAAGCAATAATTTTAATGTGGAGTGTGTGTTCCTGACGAGTGATTCAGCCGGTGATCAACCAAAACGAAAAATGAAATTGAAGGTAGAATGTTTTATTTATAAAGGTTGATATAAGTAAGTAACCACTGTAAGTACTTGAGAAAATTTTTAATCAAGAAGACTCGCAATTGAATTAATTCATACCTATATTATAATATTATGTCTTCGTTTTAGTAGTTATTATGTAAAAGGATGCTGATTGTTTCCAGAAATTATACACTGCTTTTATTCGGGACAGAAACATGAAAGTAGATTGAAAATGATGTGACACAATTAATTGCACAATTATTATTAATGTAATTTTTAGGCTTCTATACGCAGTATATGAAGAAGCCTTATGATCTGGCTCTATGTCCGTCCATCCGTGCACATATTTCAGTTAAGGGCCAATCATATAACAGGAGTTCACCTCGAAACCTTAGGGTTCAAATTTGGCAATTCCGAGAATAAACTTTTGTTATACGACTGAGGAGTGCAGGCTAAAAAGGAGGAAAATAACTTTTTTTGCATTATTTACATATTTGTGGATAAGAGAGATCTCTTATCTGTGAACTCAACTAATACTTGCCGTAGGCTAATGAAAACATTAACATTGGCGTCGCTAGTGGCGCAAATATTACTTAATTTAATTTATGGTCACACTTTTTGTAAAATTTAACATTTGTAACATCTACGGCAGATGATCTGTGAACTTCAGGAGCGTTTTCGTAATTTTCAAGAGGAATTTTAAGTATCGAAAAATATTTTTTTGATATACAGATTTTATTTTTTAAATTAAAAAAAAACAATTAAAAACGGCCAGCAAAATGTCAACAGTTTGGACGAAAAAAGTTTAAAATTAGTGCGAACAATTTTTAAACGCTTTTATTTAAGTTGTTTGTTTTGTAATTGATTTTTCAATTGTTTCCAGATGAGCAATAGTTCTGAAATTTGATATAGTTGTGTATTCTCGATAGGGGCTCCGACTGTGGGAGTGCTGGGGTGCCCTCCACAAAAAACGGGTGCAAAATAAAAAAACATAATAACAGAAGGAAATATCAAACAAAGTTTCTATAAATTTTGTATTTTCATAATATTTTGTATTATTTTACATTCGCTTACCTATCAATAGGTTCCGCCCAACACTGGATAGCTTAATAGGCCTCATACACTTGCCAATATATTGCGCAACGGAGGCTGTTGTACAACAGTTGTATAGTGTACGATGTTATGCAACTAATTGTAGAAATTCAAACTTGTTTGAAATGAATTGCACAACAAGCGGCGTTGCGCAACTATTACAAGTGTATGGGTTAATACATTTTGTTGTTCAACCTGTTGTGCAACGCCAGTTTGCACAAAATGTTGGTCAGTGTATTGGTGTACCTATAAGTACAGTAGAGTGTATTTGTTTGCAAAAGATATGGAATAGATAAACCTGTAAGGCAAAATATAAATATTATTAAATTTAAGTACTTAGGAACCTAGGTAGTTCAGTCACTAATTACGAAGTTTGATTTTTTTTTATCTTATAGTATTTATAACCCCTAAAATGACGCTGTTTTTTGGTAAACTTGATATAAAATAATATAATAACAGCCCTTGTTATAAAAACGATATGATTTCTAGAAGCAATAAGCAAGGCAAAAAATAATAACTAAAATGAAAACAAAGACCCGATAATCCTGAAAATCATGATTGAATATTTTAATGTACGGTGTGTACATTATATTTATGTCGACCATTATTTAGAACCCATGATTTGAGGTATGTAATTGTATTATTTTATAGGGACGTCGATTTAAAAAGCGGGATTCTGTAAGTTCGGATTCTGATGGATTATTATCTGGAGTGAGTGATGCAGAATGGCACGAAGATGGCAGTTTAACTTTACGACGTTGTTTGGATGGTTGGAACGTATATCCGTGGAATTGCTGCGATTGTCAACAAGGGCTAAACAGTGCAGATGAACTTCGGGATCATCATTCGTTAGTTCATGCCCAATCTCCAAAATACGCATGCGCCGATTGTCCGAAAATGTATACCAAGTATAGTACATTTGTAAGTCACGTTCGTAGCCATCGACAACAATTACGGTTTAGTTGCGATATTTGTAATAAATGGTATGGCACGAATCGAGCACAAGAACAGCATCGCTCTACCCATAGCGATGAACGTCCCTACGGTTGCTCCACGTGTGGCAAAAAATTTCGCGTGCAGTCTTCCTTAATGGTGCATGCTCGTTCTCATCTACCTGCCGAATTAAAAAATAAACATCAGTGTGATCAATGTCCCAAGCGATTCGGCACAAAACCGAATCTCATGGCACATAAAAGAATCCATTCTGGTATTCGAGATTTTACTTGCGACCAGTGTGGTAAAAGCTTTGTGCAAAAAGGAAATTTAGACAATCACATGTTGACACACACCATGGCTCGCCCTTTTACCTGTCATTCGTGCGGAAAATCATTTAAAACGTCAGTGCGCTTACGAAAACATAGTTCGGTCCATTCGGGACTTAAACCGCACCAGTGTGATGTATGTGGCCGGCAATTTCGCGAAAGAGGAACACTTAAAGAACATCATCGCATTCATACGGGTGCTATGCCGTTTACTTGTGAATATTGCGGTAAATCTTTTCGATTTAAAGGGGTTTTGACCACCCACCGGCGACAACATACAGGTGAACGACCATACTCGTGTTTAGAATGTCAACATCATTTTACAAATTGGCCAAACTATAACAAACACATGAAACGGCGTCACGGTATAAATACAAGTGTGACTGTTCGTAAACCACAATCAATTCCACCCACCGGTATGCCACAACGCAACCCTCCTGGCACGGTTCTTGCACCACCCCAACCTGCCACTGTTACAATGCTCTCTACTGTGGCTCCAACTGCAGCTAGTATACCAGACGGTTTTACAGAAGCTCCACCATTTTATCCCGTTTTAAATTTGTACAACTTATCTGACGAATTGCTCCATCAGCGTGTATGATTCTGAGAATCTGGGTTTTATTGGCACGAGGACTAGCAACGGTAAATTATTTAATAATTTATTACTTTAAGTCGCAAATATTTTTACGATTTTTTTATTCGTGGGAGAAAAATGTTGTGTTGGATCAAGTGTAAGAAAATGGTAACGAGTTGTAGTTATAATTATTAATTTTAATATCTTAATGCAGAAGATTGTAACTGGTGGTGATTTGTATATCAACTGAGGAATACTTACCGTTGGTATTCAGGTACCCAGTCTGAATTCTATTCTAATCGTAAGAAATTTTCTCTGTGAATTGTGACTTGCAAAGGATGATAATGTGTAGATGGTTTCATCATATATCGTCGTTGTACTGGCAAAAATCACTAAGTCCAATTTTTGACGTTTTTACTTTTTTACAAATTAGTTGTTCTATCGACTGGCAAAAATAAAATAAAATAATAAAAATAAAATAAAATAAAAATATAGTAGATTTACTACCAATATGTGATTTTTCATTTTACTTATAATCTTAAAACTCCTTTTCTGAAATTCTTTTGTATTGAACTTATTGAGGACTTAGTGATTTCTGCCAGAACAACGACGAATATGGTTAACTATAATAAAATCAGACCAACAATAAATTATAGAAAGTTAGGTCTCGCTGAATTGAAATTGACAGCCATAAAGAGACTTTGTTTTATTTACTTAAAAAGCTGTCGTGTGCACTATCGGTAATAAAAAATTCAACGATATTTTCAGTGCAAAATTATTAATGTTTTTGTACGCTATCCACATTCGTCCTTTGCACAGATTTCATAGGTAAAATAAATTTTGCAAATAAAATTTTGGGTTGCCTTAACCTAGTGGTTAATACCATAGAACCTTTATTAGTGTGCAATTTTAGAACCTAGTAAGTCGTTATATTTTATATATACATTAACTTTTAGCAACTCGACTTACTGGATTCTGTAATGGCACGCTAGTGCTGGTTGTAATTTTGTCACTATAGACTTATAATTCTACAGAACAGGCAAAGGAACAATTATTTTATATAATTTTTATACATTGAATTTTAATTACTTAATCATGTGCCAATTTATGCATTTTTGAAACCATTCATAAATTGCATACAGTTTTGATGTGGAAGTTCAGTGTGTACATGGAGACAAACTATTATGGTTTACTCATTTTGTTGAAGTTGATCAAACGTAATTAACATATTTAAGTAACTAAAATTACACAATTGTTTTAGGAGAGAAAAATATGAATTATATTTTTCATATTATAATAATGAAAAATTACACCAGGTGCTGTATTTTAAATGATGCAGATACAGTTACAATGGAGATTTAGGTAAATGGGATTCTTTTTCACAATTAAAAAATTAGGAAATTAACGAATCAAAAAAATTTACTGGTTTACGACCTAGGGCGGAGGAAGAACTTTATTTTGAGCGTTTTCCCTCGGCAGACAATAACAAACACGATAATCCTTCTAAAAATGAGGTGATCATCAAAACTTTGTTAAAGTAAAGAGAATGAGAAGAAAGGCAACTGAATTACACTTTACACTTTATAATACAGTGAAACTTTTATTAACGCACACCTCTAAATAGCGGACAGTTTTCAATTCCCCGGCAGAAATGCAAGGAGTTAATTAATTTAACGTTTTAATAACGGACATTCTCAATAACGGACGCGGACACTGAAAACTATACCTCAACGCTAGTTACGTTTGGGAATCAGATATGGTTATAAAAATTGTTTCTGCACTATGCAAATTTTTACAACGCCTGCAACACATTAGACATTGAATGTGAATGCATTTTGATGACCTTTCTTTTTACTATTGATCAACATTATAAAATTACTTTGGCTCTAACTGAGTGTCCAATTTCTAAAGGTCGGTGTATAAAATTATGATAAGTAGGTATTGCTATGGCGTAAAATTTTTTACGATGTGATTGTTAATTTTTATCTATGATTATCTTTCCTAATTTTACTTCAAAAGTGTACGAATCAACTTATTACTTATAGCTACTCAAAAACGAAAATTGAAATCATAAAAACTTATGAACAAGAAAAATGTAGTGTTCGACACTCAGCGGAGAGATTTAGTGTTGGAAAAACTCCAATTGTTTTTTTTAAACCATCCTTTTTTCTCAATAGCGGACACTTCTCAATAAGGGATATTTTTATGTTTCTCGTCGGTGTCCGCTATTGAGAAGTTTTACTGTATATATTTTAATTCAGTAAGCCACTTTAAATACCTCTGAATAGAAAATCGAGAGGTAAACGAAGAAATAACTAAATTTAGAACAGTCTATGGCACCATACATCGCAATCTGAAAAACACCGCTAGACGAGAAGCAAGAATGAAGTTCTGTAAAACAATTTCATGGGTAATAAAAAGAAATTTGTTTAATAAGATACAAAGCGCGGAAATAAAATTTCTGAGAGCTTCAACTGGGTTTAAACTGACAGACAGGAAAAGGAAGGAATATATACGACAAGAGGTGGATATCAAAGAACTTAACAGCCAGATAGAAGAAAACAGATTGAAATGGTGTGAACATTTAGAGAGAATGACAAACGAAAGAATTTCACTGAAAGCATGACGCTACAGACCGGAGGAAGAAGAAATGTCTAGGCCGAGAAAACGATGGGCACTGGAACAGTTCATAAGGCCTAATCTTTGAAGTGACGAAGAAGAAAAATTCAGAAAGGTATGCTGCGACTTGACATGCGACATACTGCAAAATAAATACCTATTTAAATTGTCTGGAAAGTTTTTGCGGTTTTTTGAAATGTATATTTAATCAAATTTTTTCTAGCTTCACATCACCTAACTTAAAACGAAAGAAATATAATAAATATAGACAATTTTTGAAAATTTAATTTCTTACTAAAAAGTCCATGTGATTAGGTTGGTGTTTGACGAATTTTAGAAGTTTGTTGAGAGGGGACAATTGCTTCGCCTCCAAATGTACGCCCATGGACATAAAACGCGAACTACTTAATACGTAGGTGCTTTTAGAAAGAAATCATAAGATCTCGCAGACTTACTTCTAAGAAAATCGGCTGAATTTTTTTAATTCCTTTGTGCCAGTTGAATTGTATTTGTATTGTGAAGAATTTATCCCATTTAAGCAATATAATAAAATTTGTATCATAAGGGAGATCTCCACTTCGTTTATTTAAAACAAAGGGTTCCAGGGTGCAATAAGTATTTTAACAAACTTGGCTAATTTAAAAACGAAATAGTTTTTAAATTGTGAAATTATATGTTATTAATTTTATTTAAGAAAAATTTTCCAATATAGCTTTTGATTTCAATTTTAATGGATTTTCATCCATTTGCATTCATTTAGGGATAGTTTAGCTGAACACATCTTGAAAAAACGAAACCCTTATGCGCAACGTGGTCATAGACTAAAATGTAAGTTGGAAAATTTTCAAATTTTATAAAACTTGTAATTTTTAAAATATTTTATTCAAGAAATAGTTTTTATTACCATAGTTACTTAATTTTATTTTTAATTTTTTTGTACAAGTAACCTCTGTATGACACAGTATTTCTGCAACTCAATTTCACTCTTACACTTACGTAGCAGTCACATAAGGTTAAGTTGTATTGTATTGCAAGAGATGTTATTTTTTTGCAAACTCTACAACACAATGCAATACAACTATATGTGGTAACTATTGTTCGCGATTCAAATTAATCTTTCCGCAGCCAGATGATAAGTATTTTCCAGCCAATGAGTGGTAAGTCAGGGATATGTTCTGCCCTGACGTTACATATGAGGTATTTTCCACGTGATTCCATTACAGTACATACCAGTGTTTAGAAAATATAGATTTCTAACATACCAATTGTGGGAAAATAAATTTGAATCACGATTATAAAGGACAACTAACTCATCCAACATATTAGAGCCCAATCTTATTTGTTTTCTTTTTCAACACAACAGTACCTTAAGAATGGTTGGAAAAGTTGGGACTTTTTAAGAATGGGTTCCAAGATGGAGAGCGAGTAAGCTATGATCTAGTAGCGTAAATACTACGGATTTGTAATTCAATTCATGAATTGTGCCAATCCTCGCAAGAGAATTATTTGGAAATTCCCTTATTTCATCTTGTTGAGAAATTTACGATAGTTATAAAATAACATGGCGTATTTTTGTTATAATTTGCAATATAACCTTCTTTTTGTGTAAGTTTTGCAGTACAGGAGATTTCATAAGAGTCTAATCTATTTTGAGGGGGTAATCACTCCGACATTTAGCGTTTCATAGACTTTATAAATGCAAAAGAATTCATTAAATTAAAACGTAAAATTTTTCTGATGAAGAAGTCAGTCTCGAGAGCTTTCATAAGGATAGTGATTACCTCCTTGGTTTTCCCGCACTCAAACTATTTAAGTTTTACCATATTGTTGAATTCTTCCTGTCAGCAAAATCTATATATTTTTTGGAGGTCAAGTTATTATGCATTTGCTTGTCAGATTATTAATTCTATAAATTTTAATACAAATATTTTATTTTATTACCGATTTACTAAAAAACTTATATGCTGCACAGTATTCTAATCGGAAAAATGTTAACTTCATTTTCGTAGTAAATTATTATCAGTAGATTTTAAATTTATAATAAAAGTTTTTATAATATTATATGATTTTTAGTTTTATATGATTTTATGTGCGCTGAAATATATAATCAAATTACACATTTTAAAGAACAAACTGAACCTAATTGTTGCATCTTGTGAGAAAGAAAATATTTTTATTTAATTATTAAATTTCGTCCAGAAAGACTTAACTAAAATTTATTGTTACTTTAAGCCTTAGGTTGGGCGCCACTATTGTAACTTTTTTTAGAATTCTTAAATTAGAACGTTCGTGTAAATTACAACTTGAATGTAGATAATAAAAATCTTGCATGTTGTTAATCAATAATCAGTGATATTTTGTGCAGTGATTAAAATATAATAGAACAATAATTTTAGTAAGTGTATATAAATAATTTTAACGTAAATTAAAATTGAGCCATATTTACTTGTAGTGTCTTAAATCGTAATAAATATAATTTTAACTAGTACAGATTTTTATATAATAAATTGTCAAAACAAGCTCTGGAGACAATTTATTAATAATAACCAACAAGAATTCTAAAGATGTAAAAGATTTAGTTTGCATCTATTTTACATAGAACCGAACACAAATAATTCGTTGGATTTTATAAGGTGTTCTGCCTATGGCGTGAAGGGGTTTCCGTCCCTCTTGGTTTGGTTCTTTACAACTCGTAATTATTGTTTAAAATAAGCATAAATATTTAGTAAATCATAATTTGATTTTATTTTTAATTAAATAAATTTCTATTGGGAAGTAGATACATTTGTTGTCATTACCCTGTACATGATGGATTGTTCGTGTTGACGTGGGCAACGAGGTTAGGAACGAAAATTTTCAAGTGGTCAATATTTTTTAAAATGATCGGAACGTTCGTAAACAGAACGTTTATTTAATAATTAGTCTACGTAAGAATGACAATTAAGAACCTACGAAATGGACACGCTATATCACCAGACCAACAAGTTGGTGCAACAAACGCAAGGATGTTTTCAACAACTGGAAAGAAGAATTGGAAATCCTCAGGAAATAGAATTAGAAATCCAAGAGAAAATTAATCAAATAAATACGTGAGTATATTTAGTATTTAAATTAAATTTATTTTATAAAACACTGTTACATCCGTTGTAGTAATTGTGACAAATTGGACATTTTGTTGTACAAAGTGCCTCCTGGTCAAAGACAAAATGCAAAGATGAACTGTGATCAGTTAAAGTACGACAGTCGACATTTACAGGCAGCGTTACAAGCGTACAAACAAAAGTTAATTCGTCAACAAACTGCTGCTAACGAACGTGAGCAACTGTTGAGTCAACGATTTACTCCCAATCCTGAATTGACAGCCATTAATATGGATTATGCAGTGCAACAGCAAAGTTCATTGTATAGTGCTAATCGTGGCGTAGACGAAATGTTGCAAACTGGATCGGGTACTTTGGAATCTTTACGGAATCAGCGAACCACCATAAAAGGAGCACATCGTAAGATTATCGATATGGCCAACACTCTTGGTCTTAGTAATCACACGATGAGGCTAATTGAAAAGAGAGTAGTGGAAGATAAATATATTTTGTTGGGAGGAATGTTTGGCACTCTAATAATTATTACACTTGTTATTGTATATTTAACATAGCAGGTCATTTATTATTTTTTTAGAAAAACCAAATGTATTAGGGATTAAGTATATTTTTATTAAAAATAAAAATTTAAACTTTTTTTTGTATTTTGTACAAATTGTGCGATATGTAAAATGTGTAAATGAATGTTGGTTTGGTGTCGATGCTAATATTTATGAATAAATCAATTTTTACTTACAGGCCACACTAACTGAACCTACAGCTTAGTGTCGAATCGGAACCATCGCATGAGGAGATTAGAACTTGGAACCATTAGAGAAAACGGAACAATACTCAAAAATGCAGCAAGGCTGGTTTTAGAATTTTTTACCGGGAGCAAAAGTTGTTAAGCGGAAACAGATCAGACATCAAATAACTCTGTTTTTATTTGCTCCAAACGATATTGTAAAAGGTACGTGACTGCGGCTGGGAAATCTAAATTTAGTGCTATCCAAATCTGTTGGATTAATTCTCCAGCTATTGTAAGTATATATTATTTTTCATTTTATTTAAGATCGATGCAGACTTAAAAAGAAATTATAATAAAAAAGTATTAGTAAACAGTTTGAATAAAACTTGAAATATATTTTCAAAATTTTATTATCGCCCCCTATATATTATCTATCGAAATTATAAGACTTTGACAGTTGGTATGACAAACGACATGTTTTCTAACCTAGAATATTATATAAAAGTGTAAACAACGTATGTGAGAAATAAATAAACAAAAAGAAAAATATTTTGAGTATATTTTCCGATTTAGAAAATGGCCCATAAAAAGGAAGTTGTGGTAACAAAGGAGGTGGAATTTAATGAGTATTATACGGAAGTAAAAGAGATAGAAAAGAGGGATTCAGTTCTCACACCCAAACAACAAATTGACCGTTTACTTCGACCAGGTTCCACGTATTTTAATTTAAATCCGTTCGAAGTACTAAATGTAGAAGCTGATACGCCTATAGATGAAATGAAGAAAAAGTACAGACGTCTTTCGATACTGGTGCATCCAGATAAAAATCAAGATGACCCCGATCGAGCACAACAAGCTTTCGAAGCCGTAAATCGTGCATGGAAAACTCTAGAAAATGAAGACACAAGACAAAAATGTTTAAATATATTCGAAGAAGCTAAAGGACGCACAGACATAATGCTTGCCGAAAAAGAAAAAGGCTAGAAAAGAAGGCAAAGGAATAATACCAGAAGACGATCCCGATAAATATAAACACGCCGTTTACGTACTCACGATGAAACTTTTTGCAGATATGGAAAGAAAGAGACGTGAATTAGCTGCAAAAGATCAAGAGGAAAGGAAACGAAAACGTGAACAAGAAATAGAAGAAGAAGAAAATATGAAAGCACAAAAGAAATGGCAAAAGAATTTTGAAGAATCTCGCCAAGATCGAGTTGATAGTTGGTTAACGTTTCAAGCGGGCACTTCGAAAAAGTCAACGAAAGGAAAATCAACTAAAAAACTTGCAACATTTAAACCTCCGAAACCAAAACCGGAATCAAGATAAAATAAGTCAATAATTTTAATTTATAAGGTTTTTTAAATGTAAAATCAGTGAAAGTAACGAAATTTAAAAATTAACTTCTACGGGGATGTTACACTTTTACTATTTATATCTTGACTTGTCAAGCAGAAACACCAACCAACCAACGTTTTTATTAATAAAATACATACGAATACTTGAAGAACGATGTTTTACTATCACAACTTTTTATAACTTTAATTATTGTTGACATAAAATATTTTTAATTAAATAAATTAATTAAGTTGCCTTGACACAAAACAGTGTTCATTTTCTTTATTATAATAACGTAGCTTGTAGTTTCTCTTTTGCTTTTCAGAAATTGCAATAATTTTTTAAATGTAAATTTCAAAAATTTATGAATTTGTATTTTCCTTGATCTTTTGTTATTTTTTTGTAAAATTTTGCTTATTAATTTTTTTTTATTAGAACAAGCGTTGGGACAGGGACAAAGGGGTAGTTGGCCCCTTTATCTCATGGCTTTCTAAATTTTTTTTTATGTTTAAATTCAATTTGTTAATCATTTGATGGTGATAGTTTTATGTTAAAATTCTATTTCAATGTATGTATTTACTATTTGGGTATAAATACAGAAATTTAATTTTACAGCTTTTGGTTTAACATATGGTTTGATTTAAACAGTACAATTGCATTATTTGGGGAAGCTTAAACGATTTTTTGATTAATTTTATTAGTTCGTAGTTGTTACCGATTAAATTGCTTAACTTGGAATTCAAACCGTGGCAACATGGTAAAGTTTTATTTAATTTTTTCTTTATCATATGAAATGTGAAAAATTATTGTTTTCGTGCAGAAAAAAAATTGAGATTTTGATGGATTTACACTTTTTGAGGTCCCATGAGCTAAATAAGACGATTTCCAAAAAATTGTGTGCCTGTGGTCAAATTTTGTGTGCGACCTGCAGCAAAAACTAATAGGAATTTTCAAACAAAATTTTGGATTTTGTATCCTTGTATTGAGACTTAGAGCTGATGGTTAAAATTGGTTCATGGGAACTATTTTTTTAAATCTTATTATTTAATATTAGTTATTATATAATATTTCAAAAACTAATAGGAATTTCAAAACCAAATTTAGGATTTCGCATACTTTTCGAGATTTAGAACTTATTAAATTTTAGTTAAAATTGGTTTATGAAAACTATTGTTTTTTTATTCTTTTAATTTTATTATTTAATATTAGTCTGTATTTAATATTTTAAAAACTAATAAGAGTTTCAAAACCAAATTTGAGATTTCGTATCTTTGTGGTAGGAATTACAACTGATTAAATTTTGATTAATCAGAATCTTTTTAATTCTGTTAAATTATTATTGCCCAACAGGGGGGACTTGACTCTGAACACAAGTCCGTGACTGTATTATAACGCCACTGGATGGATTTATATTATTTACTGTTTACGAATAGGTATTAACTTAATAGTATATTATGTAATAACTTTGCAACAAAGATTTTCTTGCATTAAAATATTAAATTTTTGTGTAAACAAACAAAAAATTTATGTAACAAAAGAGTTGTGACGATATAAGTACTAGGCTGCTAAAATAACATTTTGCGCACTTAAAATAATTTTAAAAGTAACCATTTTGCGAAGTTAGTACAAAAATTTGTATTTAAGAGTAAGTCCCCCTTCGCGAGTCCTCTCATCTTGATTTAAAATTGATATTATACCTAGAAATTAAAAAAAACTTTTGAAAAACAGTTAGGTTATTCATTTTCTAAATAACTCGAAAACCTTTAAATTTCTTTTGTTTTTCGTAGTCATTTCAAAAATCCTTTAGATATCACTGTGAAATTTAGAGGTAATATTTTTGAAGTTATTTAGAAAAGCACTTGCTATTTTTAAGAAGTTGTTTTTTTTAATTTCTACGTATATTAATTAATCTAAATTAAATACATAAAATTCTTAGTTGAGATTTTTATTCTCTCTAAAAATAAACTTTATTTTAATAAAAAAATCTTTTAGCCAATCCAGGGAAGGGAAACTGCCTCCTGCCTTCCTAAAAACGCTGTTTACGAGAGGGTCAAAGCTCATTAACGAAGCAGAAACAGATTGCACAAAAGGTAAGTTGAAATTTGTCAATTGAATGGCATTATTTAAGTTTTTTTGATGTTTGGGAAAACCAAAAAGTGTAACTTAAACCTTATCGTATAAAGTTGTCATATTTGTTGAAATTTTAAGGAAAATAATATTATATTGTTTTATTTGCGAACAAAAGACTTGGCTATTTTTCTTAAAACTTCCAAAATTTGTTAATGTTGTCAAAATTATTCATTTAATGGGAGATTTGTGTGCGAAATTCATCAAATGCAAGCTCTCAAAAATGTTCTTTGCCACTTGACATCTTTTTTTAAATTTTAACGCAACTAATTACTATGTAATTAATTATTTAAAAAACATGATTTTGTGACGTCACAACTTTCTATTAAAACAATAAAAAAAGTGTGCTCGATTTGATTCATGTAGATATTAGCTTTTAACATAACAAAAGCTGAAAGTAAAATATAGTTGAGGTGATAGGCCAATGAAAATCTAACAAAAGAGTTCGTTAATTGTTAGATTTTCAGTTGTCTATCACCTCAACTATATTTTCTTTTCAATTTATAATTCAGGTCGACTATGTTTGTCTTTTTTTGCATTTCTAAAAATTTTGTTTGAATTAATTTTTCTAATTTCTCCAAATTCAAATTTTGGCGCTGCTATCTATAAATGATACTTTTGATCTCAAACTGAATGGTTAATTTCACCTTAGAATTATTTTATTTATCTCATTAGGAATACAAATATTTTGTATACAATTCAAATTAATAATTTGAATATTATATAATTTTTTCAAAACACTGTATTTTTGTAATAGATTATTTAACTAGATCATATTATTTACAAGCTTAAAAATACTTTTAAAACATTTTTTATTCTTAGATAAAACTTAAAAATATTACATAAAATTGACGAAATGATAAATTTGTTAATATTATTGATATTTTTATGTTTATGTAATCATATCAAGAGAGAAACTAGTTTTAAAAGTTCTAATGTAGCAAAAGTAAGCTATCCAAGGGTTCAATACGATGAAAGAAAAAATAAATAAAGTAATTTTGTGTTTTCACTTTTGAGTGAAATTTTTCTATTCACGAATTTGTTTCTTTTGTAGAAATTAAAGATTAAGCTCCTCAAACTTCTTAAACATACCCAATATTGTCAACTATTAATTTTTATTATTAAAAATTAATTCTAATACTTAGGGTTGTCTTTGAGGCTGCGTAATAAGTGTTTCACGATTGTCAGTAAATATTCATATTACGCAATCATTTGAGATTAAAAAAATAATTTTTTTCCAAAGGAGAAGATGTTGTATTCCCATCCTCTAACGGTATTAAAGGCATTTAAACAACGTAGGTAAATGATTTGACCCCCACTACGCTAGGCGCTAGATCCAAATCTGGAGAAAATATAACTTTCTTATGACCGTCGCCGTGATTCAGAAGGCACATGAAGCCGTCGGTCTCCCTGTGTTGAAGATTGCCACCAAGTTACCGGCACATTCCGTTATAAGCACCCATGGGGTAATTAAATTGGCTGATATAGTGTATTCGCAATAACTTTGTGTTTATATAATATTATTTCCAGAAATTCCATCTTAGTTTTTTATTCAAACGCTTCACCATCTAAAAATTACCCTTGCAGTTGATTACGTCACCTTAACATTAAAGTGTCTTGTTGTTTAAAATGTGGATAACCACAACCTGGAAAAAATACGAAATCCCAAGAATTATTATCAATAATTACGAGTTTATCCGAAAACAAAGCCCCAGGTCATGTTTTTATATCAAATATTCGTCTGGAAAAATACACTTGCGATTTAGACTGCATAATTTTTAATGTTTGTCTACGACTGGGTTCTTGGACAATCAAACTTTCCAAATAAAAAATTCATGTTAATATGTCCAATTTTTATATATTTTAATAAATATGAATATAATCAATGGTTTTCATGGAGATGAAAATTTATTGATACATTGTCAATGTCGAACTGAAACTGAATAGTTAATTTCAACTTAACAGAATTATTTTATTTATTTCATTAGAAATACAAATGTTTGTCTACAATCCTTATTAATGATTTAAATATTGTACTATAATTTTTATAAAAAACCGTATTTTGGCAACAGTTAAAAAAAACTCTTGAATCACTTTTCGTTCATAGATAAAAATTAAAAATATTACATAAAATTGACGAAATGATAAATTTGTTTTTATGTAATCATTTTTATGTAATCTTATCAAGAGAAACTACTTTAAAAGTTATAATATATCAAAAGAAAGCTATCCAAGGGTTCAATACAATAAAAGAAAAAATAAATAAAGTAAATTTTGTGTTTTTACTTTTGGGTGAAATTTTTCTATTCATGAATTTGTTCCTTCTGTAGAAATTGAGGACAAAAGCTTTTTGAACTGCTTTTCTATATCCAATATTACCAACTGTCCATCTTCATTATTGAAAATTAATTCTAAATTTTCGGGCTGATTTTGAGACGTTGCAGGAAACGTTATACAATTTTGACCATTTGGTTGGAGGCAGTCACAATACTTAATGCAAAAGTGAGATAAGTCTTGATCATCCATCGAATAACAGTCACGTTTTACTCTTTCAATAATATTATCTGGTAACCATCTTAAAAAAATTGCATCCCAATTTTGACATATTGTTGCATTCGTTTTTTCATTGGGTTGCGTTGCTGATGAACCTTCAGAGAGTTGTTTAATATAGTACTCTGGATTCACTACTACATAAGAAATTTGACCAATACGTTTTACAAGATACATTTCATTTTCGTATGTCAGTAGGAAATGCTCTGCTATCAATGAGTTTGAAATGCAACTCTTCACATGCTTTTCGAATTCCCCTTCTTCTTCCGTAAATTCTTTACCACATTTAATGCACTTCAATGGTTTTTTTGTTGTAATATGTTTTAAATACATATGATATATAAGCGTTATTCGTCGTCTGAAAATGGAAGGGCATTCTTCACACTTATACTTTTCTTCATTGCTGTTCATTAATCTTAAATGAGTTTGTAAGTATGAGTTTTCATCAAAGCTTTTTTTGCATACTTCACATTTAAATGGTTGTGTATCAAAATACGTTTGCACATGAGGTTTAATTGATTTTTTTCTAGTAAATGATTTTTCACAAATTTTGCAAACAAATGTCGTCTCTCCGCAATGCGTTGTTTGATAGTGGTCCTTTAACTGATAATCACTTGTAAAGAAATTATTGCACCAGTTGCATTGGTATCTTTTCTTAGTAGAATAACATTTTTTGTGTTCTTCAAGATGGTGCCCATCACAAAATTCTTCAAAGCAAATATTGCAGGAAAATCTTCCCTCTAATGCCGTCTTTTGGTGTACAGCTTGATGATGTGACTTTAGTAAATTTTCGGAGGTACATCGTTTGTTACAAATTTCACATCGATATGAATTTTTAAACTCCATTTTCTTGTCTCTTCAACTTTTACGACGTATATTTAAAAAACTGCCTTGAATGTAATCATACAAATTATTACCAACATACAAAACCCAAAATTATTTTGTTTATATCTTATGTTGTTTTCTCCTTTTTGATAAATTAAAAGTTTTTCAAAAGGAAAAAGATAGGCACTTAAAATTTACCGGCTCAAAAGTTGGTCGATGATGTGCTTTTCTTAAAAATAATATGTTGAATTGGCAGTGGAGCAACAAAAAGTTCTCTTTGGGATGGGGGGGTGGTAAATTTATAATTAATAACCGATATTTTTAACCTTCAGGATGCCCTTTTCTATCTTTCA
Source organism: Lycocerus yunnanus (assembly GCA_036346125.1). Lineage (NCBI taxonomy): Eukaryota > Metazoa > Arthropoda > Insecta > Coleoptera > Cantharidae > Lycocerus > Lycocerus yunnanus. The sequence continues at coordinate 1,921,607 of JARFIX010000011.1, read as the reverse complement.
TATTTTTCCCCATATGTGGAGCTCAAAAATTTTACAATTTGAATTGAATTGAAATTTGTTCGTGAAAGTTAAACATTGTTCGCAGTAGGAGAGTTTTTCTGCAAAAATTGCTTTGGCCGTTGCTACAGTAAAAATCTAAAAAAAGTCAAGATCTAAGAAAAATTATGTGTGATATTTTTTCATTTCTTTCAATAATTATTTGTTGTCCTATTCTATTTGGCATTATTGAAACCTGGGGGGAGGGGGTATTATTGGGATATAGCCCCCAAAGAAAATACGAAATAATAGTTTAATCAATCTAAATAATTTTTATTAAATTTCCAATAAATACATTTGTGTAAAGTGCAGTTGATTCTGATTCTTTGCGCTCACACGACACAATTTTGACTGCCTATCCACCGATATATCTCAGTCATCAAGATTTCTATTAACGCAGTTTTTAAAATTTAACTTTCCAAATTTTTTATATTAATTTTTTGAGGGTATTGAATTTTTGGAGCAAGAATTGGGGTTTTTACTTGCCCGGTGTTTAGTATATTTATTGCACTTTAGATTCATCATTTAAGATTGATTAAATACTATTTTTTTTCAACGGGGAGATGTAGTGTTCCCCCTCCCCCCATAACAGCGTTTATGCAGGTACAAACCATCACTCGAATTGAAAAACCTCAATAACAATATTATAACCAAATATCTATTTTAGTTTCTTATGTTGGTAATAATTTGTGTTTGAAAAAGTTGAAAAGACAAGAAAATGACGGTGTTTATAAAACCACATTAATGTGAAATTTGTACCAAAGGTGTACTTCAGAAAATTCACCGAAGTCAAACTTAAGACGCTGCTGTGACGCTTGATTATGCCCAATTAGCCGTGCGGTGAAGTAATGACGAATAACTTCCGATAAAGGTTAAGAAATTTTGGGAAATTCTACCATAGAAGAAAAACTGATAGAACCAATCTGTGTTTTCTGTGCGGAGAAGGGTACAAAGAAGATGGCTGTCGAAACTCACATCCACTCAAGTGGGTAAGGGACTTACTAATGTGATGGACCAAGGTGCACAGTAAGAAGAGCAGAAGAATTAATCTGAATTGTGCTAGGGTAGCCCAGGATTTGCTGATGGCAATTTGTAACCGCGTATACGCGAACCCAATTATCTATGCAAGAACAGCAGCATAGCAAGCTGGTGAGGTAAGCGGTCATACTGACAAAAGTCAAGACCATGACACACAAAAGCGACAAAATTTGTATGAACTGACTTTGGCGCATTTTACATAATACATTACTGCTGCTTTTCATCCAACCAAGACCAAAAAACACTGAAAGAAAACATGGACGCTCTTTTGAGAATATTAAAATAGACACAGACCAACAACATTGGGGGGAGACTTTAATGCCAAAGCATGGAGGTGGGGCTCTTCAATAGTAGATACAAGAGAACGATGAATATTGAGGCTATATTCTGACATGGCGGAGAGGTTTTACGTGAATACGTCTTTTACCCGGTACATCCATTTTGCCCGGATTTACCGATTGGAGAAAATTTCTGGTGACCATTGAACGACTTTAACATTGGTCGTGCATATTTTTTTACACACCTACACACACTTTTTGTTACATATTTATATTAACTTTATCAACATGCTACCGACTTTATTTAGTCCGGACATCCGGACACCACCCATCCGTTACACTTTTCGTTACATGTTTATATTAAATTTATCAACATGCTACCGACTTTATTTAGTCCGGACATCCGGACACCACCCTCCGTTACACTTTTCGTTACACGTTACCGATTTTAAAGACGTATTCACGTCAAAACTGAAGAAGTATTTTAAAACATTAAAAAAACATGCCGCAAGTACCATAAGAGTGAGAAACAACTACGCAGGGCCAAAGAGACCACTTCAATCTTTACGCCTGAAAACATAGTGGAAAATCCTACACAACCTCGAAAATTGGGAAGCAGTGTTCATCTTCATAAAAAGTGGTTGTAGTCAAACAAGAGGACTAACGCGAAAAATAAGAAAGTGAGGACATCATAAAAATTAAAATACAAGCGCAACAATTTTACAAAATTTGCAGTTGGAGCAAAATTTTATAGAATAAAATCTTAAATACCTATTTTGCGAATGTTTCATTGACCCGGGTGAGTAATTAAAAAAATAATGAAGTCAGAGTCGAAGGTTGGTCGAGGTGGCATGGAAAACCCCCACATACACTTCATGTCCTTTTTTATTTATTTTAGTTTTTTGTGTGGCGTGAAATTCTTGGTCGAGGTTTCCGGTGCCGTGGGTAAGCACAGGTTGCGGAGCACTGATATATAAATAAATAATTATGTACTATTTTATTAAATTCCTACGAAATATAAAAAAAATCAGTTTTGAAAGCCCCCCCTCCTTCTTTGGGGCGAATTAAATAGCTATTGCAACTTCCTGCAATTATTATTCATACATTTTGTATAATTTTTCGATTTTAAAATTCGTACCTTATCCGCATAAGGAAAAAGTTTAAATGTGTACTTTGTTATTTAGTAATTATATTATGTAAATTTTTGTTGCAGTTTTTTACGCACAGATCATATTTACAAGGCTAAAATAAATTTGTTCGTAGATAAAACACTAAATTTGTTAATTATTTATTGTTAACATTGTTTTCTTATAGAATAATAACAGGACAGAAATATTGTATAGACGGAAAGCTATTTGCTACTGCCCAAAGGTGCATGGAAGGATTTCTTAAGGATTCATCAATTGCATGGTATCGAATTAAGTGATCAATTCTTGAAAATAATATCAAATGAAATTTATAACCAAAATAAAAATTTTTGAAATGCGGTCTGCGCTGAGAAAATCAAATTTGAAATTTAAAAATGAATCGGTCAGCCGATTACGCCTCTGAAGTTAGACGCGTGATCCCGAACGTTTTTATGGAAATTTTACAACGTCGCAAAGACTTGACAGTTAAATATTTGACTTGTATTTGACAGTCGTAAAGAATGTAACGTTTACCATTTAAATCGTATTTTTCATTAAAACATATATTTATTTTAATACAAACTGTAGTCACAAGCAATTATAAGAAAATGGTTTATTCCGAGTTTTCGTGTTTTTATTAAAATTCATTTTTCAATTTTGACACAAACTTTTTATAGGTTACATTATCAACACAAACTGCATTTGCTGTGTTGCCAGTTGTTAAAAAAATAGTTTGTGACGTCATTCGCGCTAAAAACACTTTTTCAAAAATCATTTTTTATAAATTTTTTTTGAGAAAACTGAAGGTCTCCTGAACTTTTTATCTATGCAGTGCTGTTTACCAGCACCTAAAGTTTATAAAAAAAGTTTATAATTCAAAAATCATGCAACATCCCTATTAGGTATCCCTTTCTTCATTCAAAGACTTGTTTCTTCTGTAGAAATTGGAAGTGGAAGCGCAAAATCTTTTCGTGGGTAAGTCATTATTATCTTTAGTGGGTAATAATTTCTTCCACTTACACAATTTCCTTGTTAAGTACTATCGAATTGGCAGTTATTTCTTTGTCACCAACTTCAAGCTTTTCTGACATTTCAAAGGCATGTCGCAAATAGACAGATTGTTTTCAAATGACAGTCATATAGTTTTGCTATTAAACAAAGCTTAAATTAAACAAGGATAGCATATCAGGCCAATAGTGGGCTAGGTGAACCACTGCAGGAGCATGCACACATTTGGGTTTCTGCAGTGGACCACAACAACAAATTTTGTGAAAATATAACTACCACGTTACAAACAAAAACTTCACTGTGCAAGATATCTTAAAAGAAACTGATTATAGAAACTGAGCAAGCCAAATACACAAACATGCAATTATTTGTTTAATTTTGGTATTGGCATCTATAAATAGCTTGTTTTCTTCTTCTATATTTGAGTAGCCCACCATCGGTACAATTACCTTACCCCAGCAACTGTAACCCGATAATTTATCGTTTAGTTACAGAACAGGAATCGGCTCCTCATTGAATATTTGAAATGCCCTGTACATAAATAAAATTCAGTATTGCTTGCATTTTTAATATTAATTTGAAAGGTGGGCGATTTTTATAGCTCGAGATTAGAACTTTGTTATCTGACGAAAAATACATACGTGGTTTTTAACGAAGGTTGACTAAAAATCGAGATTTTAAGTTAGATTTTGCTGGTGAATCGATTATCGGAACAGGTGCGGTTTTGTTTTGTGCACATTACCTTTATCAAGAGGGATTAATTCGATACTCGATATTTTATTTTTCGAATGATTGGAGCTTGCTCGTCATCGAATGATAACTTCCGTTTGGTTTGCGGGATTAAGGACGCCACTATCTACGGGACGATCGAGATTTGGGGTTTACCTACGTATTCGAAAATACACCATCACGTTAAGTGGGTACCATCTAGCGTATTAGTGATTCCATACCACGAGGACGCTACAACATCTGGGCGACAATTTTGCTCAGGAGCTTTTTTGATCAGTCAGCGGCATTCTTCGCGGAGATCACCACCTCGCCGGCTCGAAATTCAATTGGAAATTCCCAGTGGAGGCGCCGGTACTCAACCGATAGGGGGTGAGAGTTTCATTAAGTACTTTCTATTTTTTTGGGTGGAACAAGCTGTTGCCACCGTTATTAATTATTTGTGCCAAGTACAAACTCGTGGAGACCAACATAACGATTCAATCTGTTTGCTTGAATTGGGGACCATCCCCAATTGTATTAAAAGTGGAAAACCACATCAGATCTGGTTGGGTTATTTTTTTCAGCTGCGTCTGACAATTTTTATTATTACTGTGTCGTACATGCGTTTTGTGGCTGTTGGTCGAACTATAATTTTTATTTTTGCTTTCTGGATTAAACGCGATTTACTGGGTGCTGCGTTTTATTACTTTTAACTTTTTACACTTTTAGCATTACACCTCTCAGGCGATAAAAAAGTGTGTGGCGCCTTTATTTTTGTCAATTGTTTGAGGGGTCGGTTATTCAGCACCGACCACCTAACCCACACCTAAATTGCTCTTCGGAGAGCTAGGCCGAAGTTTCGCCAGTAACTGACGTCCGAACAAATCGGAGACAAAACAAATTACCCCTTTTTGCCACCGGACACTCACCCAATTTCCGATTCTCGGATTTGGGCCCAATTTTTGGCGGGAAACTGTTTCATTTCCGCGGGAAACTGTTTTCACTTAAGCGGAAAACTGTTTTCACTTGCGCGGAAACTGTTTTCACCTATGGGCTGCCGACCGGGGCAAAATGTTGGGGGAAGTAGCATTCGGAGAAGATTCGACCGGGGATTTTTACGTCCGCACGGGTCGAGAAACTTCCCGAATGTTGCTCGGAGCAAAAGTGTTGGAGGTAGTGACACCAATCTGCGTATAATAGGCGCGGTATTTGATCCTCTCGGTAAGCTCAGACTGGGGATTTTACGTCCGCACGGGTCGAGAAACCTTTCGAATTTTATCGCAATTTTATCTCACGCCCGTGGGGGATAACTATGGCGATCATCAACATATAGGTAGTTCGCCGAGCCGTGTGCGTCCTTGCCTTTTAACGAGGTTTCGCCTTTCGACAAGACGAATCCCCAAGCGATCGGACGTCGACGACGGCGACGACGAAAACCTTTTTTCATTTAAGGTACTTTAATCCTCTCGAGTAAGCTCAGACCGGGGACTTTTACGTCCTCTCGGGCCTAAATCTATACCGGAGGATTTGTGTTCATGCACCACCACCTATTTCGCGCATTTTATCTCACGCCCGGGGGGGGATAACTATCGCATAGGATTTCCGGACCCGTACGGGCACTTAATCCCGTCGGACCAGAAACGACCGGGGACTTTTACGTCCTCTCGGGTCGAATCTACCCCGAACGCTATAAATCCGCGCCGTTCGCCATCCGACCGGGGACTAAGACGTCCTCTCGGCGCCGGAAAGCGACCGACCGCGAATTATTACGGACAATTTTAATTTTGCGGCCAGGCTTCTGGGAGGGTTGATCTACGAGCGTCATCCAGCTAGCTATCTCTAGGCTTCCATCGAGACACGGCGGAACTCTGCTGCGCCTTCGGAAGGATTTCTCGTCTGTCAGTTACCGCTCAAACCAACCTCCTCCGAGTCCTCGTGAATTTTCGTTCGCACAGTTTCCGCGCTCGACGCCCTCGGACTTCGTCCTCGGACGCCGAATGCGCGGGAAACTGTTCTCACTACAATTCCCTCGGATCTCGTCGTCGGGCGGTTTTCCCCAGTAATTGCAGCAGCCCAGGTAAGTCGACGACCGTTTGAAGCCGCAGAATCTGTTGTTGGCGAGAGCCGACACAAGTTACGCCGCACAACGTCCGTCTTTTAAAAAGTGAAGAACATTATGAATCCTGATGCTTTCTTTTTTGCTCGTGCGTTTCTTTTATATGAGAAGTTAAATTTAAGTTTTGATTAAAAGTTTTATTGCATTCTTGGCATTTAAATGGTCGTTCTCCAGTGTGAATTAGCGTGTGGACTTTAAGCCGTGATTTATTAACAATGATTTATTACACAATGCACCCACAGGAAAATCGTTTATCTTCTGAATGCATTGCTTTGTGTTTCTCAAAATATTTAAATGATTTATTGCACAGGCTGCATTGAAATTTTTTCACATCAGTATGACATTTTTCGTGCTGCTCATGATTTTGATTATAATATTGAAATCTACGTCCTCCAATTGCGTTGTGTAAAACTTTATGTGCTGGAAGAGCATTGTAAGAAATATAGCTTTCACATTCATATGGGTTTTAGACACATTCTTTTCTCTTCTCTCTTTAATTTTTCAATTTTAACTAATCAATTCAATTCAAGATTAACTAACCAAACAAATTAATACCAACATGAGAAACTCAAAATTATTTTATTGGTATCTTGGTTGCTTTCGCACTTGGTTATGTTTAGTGAACAAAGAAAGCTGTGCATCAGTAATTTCACTTATTGAAATTGAAGTGAAGGCTTAATCTTCTGAAGAAGATTGGAAGGACAAACATAAAAAAATAAAAGTTCTTTCATTTTAGGTTTAAAGGATTTTTTTATTTGGATTTTATACGCATCAAAAGATTTTCAGTGTATTTGTGAAATTCTTCTTCTTTTTCTTGTTCGGTTCATGTCCGGGCACTGTGGCAGCATTAAATCTCTCCTTCTCTTTTCATAGCTCTGTTTATGATGTAATGCGCACATTCGTATATCGACAAGCCCGTTAGATTCATTATCTGGTCTATTCCACCGCTTCTATACCATTTATGCTTCTGGTGTTCTGCTGATTTTCATTTGCCCTGCTTACGATTAGTATTTTACTTTTGATCGCATTTGAAGCCGTATTCTTTGCTTATTGTCTTAATTTTCTCTAGGAGCTCTGTCAATTCGTTCTCTGACGTCGCTAGCAGTGTCGTGTCATATGCAAATTGATCAAATTGAATATTTTTCTTCTGCTTATCGATATTCCCACTTTTCATTCATCCGCAGCTACACACATTATCCACTCTCCAATTATATCGAGAAAAAAAGTTGGTCGTTCACTCTGACCTGGACTTTATTTGAGGTGTATAGTTTGCCGATCAGGGAGGTGAGGATGTGCGTAAAGTAGCCGTGCCATTTTTGAAAAATAAAAGTTGTGCTCGATTTGTGCTGCTTTGTGCCGTAATTTTTTTTTTTTTCGGCTTTTATGGCGACCGCGTATTTTGAGGGTGGAAATTAGCCGTGCCATTTTCGAAAAATAAAAAATAAAAGTTGTTCTGAGTTGTGCTCAATTTGTGCTGCTTTGTGCCGTAAATAAAAAAATTGTATTTTGAAAAATAAAATTTTTGTGGTTAAAATGTATTTATCGATGGATTATTTTCAAAAATAAAAAAAATAAAGTTGTGCCTGATTTGCTATTGCTTTTGGGAATTTGTTTGCTGTGAGCAAACTCTCGGCTGCTCGGAGCAAACAGACATTTCCAAATCTACGTAATGTTCAAATTATATTTCCTGTATATCCAGAGTCTTGCATATACTATATTATACGGGGTCTAGCCATTTATGGAATATTCACTAGACATTGAATGCTCTGTTAAAATTATGGGTTAATCGAAATAAATCCAAATCGTTGAAAAGAGATTAAACTTTTTCATCTACCCGGTAGAAACTTTTACTTAAACCCGGCACCTCCACCATGTCGCAATAACAATTAACTGTGGGGATTGGGATGTAGCTCATTGGTTAAATTCGGTTTGGGTAACAATTATTATATTAAACAATTATTCTACATAATTTCTATAACTAATATTTACATTATAAAATTTATTATTTTACTTACATGTTGACTCACTTCCAACTTCCGACTACCCATTGGCGATTCTCTTCTTTTTTACCTCATTCATTCGTTCACACAACCATTTAGTTTATCATACATTTTCGTACCACCACCTTAAGCTATTTGACGATGGTGTTCCTGTTCATTTGATTATTGAGTTTACTTTATTTTATATACAGGGTGAACATATGTGACAAAATGACCATTCAATAGTCTTCTATCTGAATTTTGATGAAAATGTTTTCTAGCATTTACAAATCTTTCACCGATAAAATACATTTTTGGTAACAAAAATTTTATTTTTCCAAATGCAATTTTTTATTTCCGTCACAAAGCAGCATAAATCGGGCACAACTCATTACAATTTAAATTTTTTTAAGTTTCAAAAATGGCGAAATTGATGCTACTGGCTCGCTGATGAGAATTGTAAAATTACCGAGTGGCCGAGCCTTCCATCGATAAAATACATTTTTGGTCACAAAAATTTTATTTCTCAATATACAATTTTTTTAATTACGGCACAAATCGAGCACAACTCGGCACAATTTAAATTTTTTTATTTTTCAAAAGTGGCACGGCTAACTTCCATCGATAAAATAAATCTTTGGCCATAAAAATTGTATTTTTCAAAATAATTTTTTTTTATTTGCGGCACAAAGCAGCACAAATCTAGCACAACTCATCACAACTTTTATTTTTCAAAAATGGCACGGCTGACTTAACGCACATGGTGGGAGGGGACGCCAAGTGTACTTCAAGTATCAAATTGATATCCGCTACAACAACCCTAGGAAGTTATGGAAGTTTTTCGATGATGCCAATATTCACGGTAAATCCAAAATACTATAATGAACCTTGAAAACTCTAACGCTGATGTTTTGAATAGGTTTTTGTCGACTCCGCACCAAGTACTGTTATTGATCCTAAAATCATTGATAAATTTAGGAATAACTGTCATCCTCGAGTCACTAATAAATTGGTATTCCGTTTGGTCAAAGAGTATATAGATATAGAGGGCCAGCCATGTATTAAAAATTGAAACGTAGAGACACCCCTGGGCACCAGGGGGCGTAGCAAAGCCACCTATTGCCCAGGAACATGTACTACATTCTATCTCTAAAATACAGATATCTACTGTACCGACATCGAAAAAAGATGTACTTTTTTGCTACCTGAAGGACTTAGGAAAAAGGTTTTATGACCTATTGTAAGCTTTAATATAAGCTAATTTGGTATAATTGACAAAGTTATATGTTCTAATATGCCGTTACCTCTTTTACTTTTTGTATTTGAATAGTACAGCAATATACTATTGTCGTGCGCGCATATAACGTTTTTTATTAAACAATTATATATTGTTTTTTACACAACATTTATATATTAAATAAATTTAATTAAATTACAAGTTCACAGAAACATTTACTATTGTGTGGATGTATAATATTGGATCTTCTGCAGGGAGGGAGGACAAAATTAAAACTTTATTATAAAAATTTGTTTTTTATAATGAACTAATTTGTAATAAATTTGCTTAATGAAAATTAATTAATATGCTGTGATTACCAGTAAACATGTTGCATTATATTATATTTCGATTGGATTATATAAACAATATTGATGTGCATGTCCTCGCCCTTCCCCTCATTTCAAATCAAAACAGTCTAAATCGATTGTCCATCTTTTATTTTTGTTTGTACCTCTTTCGTTTTTAAACAATTTAAAAAGTTTGTTGGGGGACTGGTAAAAATTAATAAATAAAGCTTTAACATTAAGCAAATTATAAAATTGTTAAAAGCAAAAAAGAGTTTTTATTATAATTTTTATAATGTATAGGGTGTCCCAATAAGAGCGCTGGATTTAAATTTCTTTCTATTTTTTGTCTATGAGGTTCTATTTTTTGTCTATAAGCTCTAAAAATTTATATATGGGATTTGTCAATATTGCGGTTAGTAGTGGCGTATTTAAAAATTGCCTAGAAGGAGGCAAACCAAGGGAGGAAAACGGAGTTAAATCACTCATGCGCGTCAGTAGTAAAGAGTTAACTAACCAATTCCAAAAATCAAAAAAATAAATGAAATTAAAATGTTATTTTAAATTCAAACTTATTTAAATTTTAAAACCTCGTGGTAAACATTACTTTTATAGCGAAGGGCTTCTGGGATCCAAGTCATTCTTGAGAAGGGGGGGGGCAATTTTCCCCTTGCTCACCTCCAAATACGTCAGTGGCGATTAGTAATATGTTAAAACTCATTATAAAAATGAATAAAACATTCGTTATCGGTTCACAAGAATTAAGCATTTAAAAAAGCAATTTAGAGCGAATTCTGACGAAAGATCCAACTGAAGCAAGAATTCAAACCAGTAGACCATTTTAAGCAAAACAAATTTGTTAGATGATTGATCGAACATCAGATAGGGAACGAAATTTTTGCAAAAAATAATGTGTATATGTGTATAAATAAAAAATACAAGGTGCCTTAAAAAAAGTTTCACTGCCCCCCACCCAAAAGACTTGTCTAAATTACACGAAGAAAAAGTACAAACGAAAATAAAGGATGCATAATCATGCACAATTGATTACACTTAGTTACTTACACGAGTTACACACCTCGCTTGACGAACGTGTTGGCGGGGAAGACGGCCAGAATAAATTTCTCATCCAATCCGGATTCGAACCGTGACGCTTGGCTTAGTGATTGACGCACTTAAGCGCTAGGCTGCGATTGTTTGTTTATTTCTCCTTAATTATACTTTTCTCTGTACTTAAAAATGCCATTTTCTCGTTTTCCTCAGTACTTTTGTAAGGAATGTGATGATAGGAGGGGGTAAAACTCCTAGATGGTGGTACTTATAAAGCATGCCCTGTATCAAAAATAACTATATGCAACCCTGAAGTAGATGATGGTTTATAATTTATATTACCAATCATAAAAATTTATGACTACAACTCCACATGCAATTAATATTAAAGGAACAATTTTACAGAATTACGAAAAATGAAACTATTAATGCATTCTTAAATAACAATCATAATTGCAGCGAGCATAGGAAATTTTAGTTAATAAATTATTAATTACGAAATTATACAATTGCAATAAGTTGATAAAAATAACGACAATACAGCAGACGAGAAAAAAGCAAAACAAAAGAAAAAATTTTAGAACATAAATGAATATTTTAGTTTGATTGAAGTTTGTATCTATAAGTAAGAGATCTTAAAATAAAATTGTAAAAACCTCAACAAATTCTTTTTATTACAAAAATTATGTTTTCATTTTGAGTTTGTCTACCTACCTACTTAGGGTACCTACCTATGTAACTACCCCCAAGGATTAATACTAAATAAACCATTTCTTATGCTATCTCACTTCTATTTACTCTTTGCTTCATTCATGATAATAATGCAAATTTAACCCGCTGGAGGCCGATACCAATCGACTACAATTCCTTGGTCAGGTACCAAAAATTTTGGTGACACCTATTTGCATAAGAGCTGTTCCTCTATATCTATATACTCTTTGGTTTGGTCAATCCTGACAATGTTGCTAGTGCTATTCTTGGGTTGAAATCCAATGCAATTGGTGTTGACGGTATCTCATCTAGAATGCTGAAACTTATCTTACCATTCTGCCTGAACATCTTAACGCACTTAATCAACTACTGTTTGGAGACATCGTCTCTTCCTGATTTATGGAAGAAATCGATTATTATCCCCCTGCCGAAAGTCAACAATGCGAATAGTTTTAGTGACCTACGACCCATCAGCATCTTACCGGCGCTCTCAAAGGTTCTTGAATCGTTCATCCATCGGCAGTTGCTTGAGCATATTGAAGATATTGGCGTTCTACCCAGAATTCAATCCGGATTTCGATCCGGTTTTAGTACTGCTTCTGCATTGGCAAAGGTCTCAAGTGATATTATTAGGAATATGGATAACTCCAAGGTAACTGTTATGGCGCTGCTTGACTACAGCAAGGCGTTTGATGTGATCGATCATGAACTCCTTACAGCCAAGTTGGGTTACTATGGATGTGACAGCTCTGCGCTCAAGTTTCTTGTTAATTACCTGGAGGGTAGAACTCAACGTGTCAATCTTGAAGGCAGTGTATCTGATGAACTCAACATCAAACGAGGTGTTCCCCAGGGTAGTTTACTGGGTCCGCTGCTCTTTGTGATCTTCACGTCCGATCTGCCGGAAGTTCTACCGGATAATTGTGATGCTCACCTGTATGTTGATGATACTCAGGTATATATATCAGGTGATCCTTCAGCAGTCGATGAAATTCTTGCTGGTATCAATGCCAGTCTTGAAGCTGTTTTACGCTGGTCTACTGCAAATGGCTTGGTACTTAATCCTGGCAAAACAGTGTGCCTCTGCATGGGCAATGCTCGCTGTCGAGCAATCGCCGACAACTCAAGAAATACAGAAGTTCTTCTCGATAATAACATTGTTAACTTCAGTGAAAAGGCGAAAAATCTTGGTGTTATATGGGACTCTGCCTTGAATTTCGAAGCTCATGTCAATAAAATATGTAGCACAGGTTATTTCAAGCTCAAGACATTGTACCGATACAAGCAATTCCTACCTCCGCATGTCAAATGGAACTTGGTTCAAAGTTTAGTATTGTGTCATATCGATTACTGTTCTACTGTTTACTTTGGTTTTCTCACTGACAGTTTAAAGAGTAAACTGCAAATCTTACAGAATTCGTGTCTTCGCTATGTCTTCAACATTGAACGTTGTGCCCACATCACTCCCTTCTACAATAAATGGAATATTCTGAAATTAGAATCACGTTGTGAACTGAATTTTGCTCTGTTCTTGTTTGGGATCTACAAAACAGGACTTCCGGACTATCTCCAATGTTTCCTGAATAAAAGATCCCAGTGCCACAATCTAAACCTGAGGAATGGTGGTAATCTTTCAGTACCTGTGCACAAGACCTCTAAGTTCGAAGGATCTTTTGAGTACCGTGCATTCCAAATCTTCAACAGGTTTTCCGATCTCTTCGAAAATGCAGAATCTAAGCTTATATTTAAGAAGCAAGTGATTAATCGGTTGTTAGTCGCTCAAATTGATGGAACTTAATTCCTTCGGTACTGGTTGAAAATCAGCTTGCTGAACCAGCTACCTTTTAAACTATTATGTTTTCTTTTTATATAATTTGTAAATTGTATGATGTGCATATTGTTTAATAAATTCTATTATTATTATTATTATTACTACTAATATTCCATAGTTGGTCCCACTTTACGAAGTCGAATGCCTTTTGGTAGTCTAGGAAACAGAAGTAGCCCGGAGTGTTAAACTCTCTTAGTTTCTCTTTAATTTGTCTGACATTTAACACTTGCTGTCTTGTGCCTCTACCAGGCATTCGGAATTTGTGGATGTATGTACGCTTTCAGTCTTTCATTAATGACCCACAGCAGCATTTTACTAGTTATTTATTTTTTATTCGTTATTGATTTTCTTCATCTTCTCAATAATCTTTTACGTTGCATCTGATATCCATGGTTTGTTACTATTATTCCTTGGCGAATCTGTATTTGACTTTCCCGCGACGTCATTTTTTCCCAGAAATCGTTGGCGTTGAAATTATCTTTGTGTTTACCTAATATGCTTCCAAAGGTTTCTTGTGCCTCTGTTCTGAAATTTTTGTTGTTGTAAAGATACCAGTGATTTCACTGAGCACAACAGCTGATGGTTCAGTTCCACATTCGGCTGCCGGATAAATCTTCTTCATTTCTGTCTGACTAGGATGTAGTTGATCTGGTTTCGAAATCTTTCTCTAGGCGATCACCATGTGTATCGGTATCGGGGGTGGTGTTAGAACATTGTATTTCCAATGATCAGTCTATTATCTGCACAGAAGTGAATTTAATTATCAAAAACACACGATAAATTTAACAAAAATTATAACTTCATTTTTATAGCGGTGCAAGGATGGTGGTGGTGGTTACATAAGATTGATTTGCTCTCATTTTGCTGAAAATTATTTCTCGATTTAGATGAGAACCTTGATGTACTAAATATAGTAAGTTGTAATATGCAACTGCGTTGACGAAGCGATTGGTTTAATTCTAGGATAAATTAATTTTTGAGCTCGATTATTATTTTTATACATGGAAATTTAATGTGACATTGCACGTGCAATATAATAATTATTATGCGATGATCTTGGTCACAGCATTCACCTGATTTCATATGTACCTACGTACTTATTAGCTATTAGTTACTGCATGTTAGATTAACTGAAGGATAATATGCACATTATAAAAATGGTGGTACAAGGTAGCATTGGTAAATCACTATAACTTGGAAAACATTTTTTCGAATAATAGTATCTACCGATGATAATGTAACAGCATTGTGAAATTTCAAAAAATATAGTTTGGAACTACGTGTTTCGTGTCATACCAAATGCAATCATTTTTTCTAAAAAAATATATATCCTGCCCTTTAGACTCACTGATGTGTTACTGACTGAGAATGTGATAAATTGATTTTGAGTTAAAAAAATTTGCTTTGGAAAAACAAAGTGAACTATTTAATTTATAAGAGAATGTTATAATTTTTTATGCACCCAAATAAAAAGCATGCGATCGAATATTAAGCTCGCCTCACACGATGCTTGTTTTGCTGATGGATTGCTTGCTGGCCGCTGTGATGGCCGGCCGTGCTGGAAAGTGACGTCACGTGCTGGGTTTTCGTGCTTGTTTTGTGATAAAACGGGTGCTATTTTCTTGTTGGTTTTAAGCGCTAACCAATGACAAAGTCGCGTCGTCTTCGTAAATACGGGCGCTACTAGGTTATGACAAGGCTAACCTGTTGTTGTTTGCTGTCAAGTGAATTTATATTATAACCGCGTCCATTTCTACAAACTGTCACTATGACAATGAAATCACTAAACCGGGTGCGCGTTAAAGTTACCTTGCAATAAAACTACCGTGTGAAGCCAACGCACTGAAAACCATCCCGAATATCCAGCCGCTTGAAAGCCAGCAGAAAACCCAGCAGCAAATCAAGCCTCGTGTGAGGCGAGCTTAAGTAGAAAAACCCTGAGATTGACAGAAACCATGACAATACAGATAATATTATTTTATATTGTACCTATTTTGCTTTGTAATTTCTAAAGGAACCGTCAGACGGTTAATTGGCATTGTCAATACAATATCTGTGCGCGTCGTTTGAGTAGATTAACGAGATTACTATTAATGTTTGCCGAGTAGATTAACGAGATTCTTATTAATCTTTACTAACTGATGACAATAAAATGTTTTATTTTGTTGTATTCTAAATGTCAACTAAAAAAAGTCAAAACTTCACTGTTTATTTTTTTTGTAAATGATTTTTCTATCACTTCGAGATTAGCAGTTTTTATTCTTTTTATTATATTCACTTTTTTTTCTTATATTAATTCTTCTCTTTATTATCATAATAATAAAATAAAAACTTCTTTTTACCATAATAATTTTTTTTATTATTTATAGTTTAAAAATTTAAATATATTTTGTTAAAAATGTGGTCGTAGCCATTAAAAAAATGTATTTGTTTTGTAATTTCGGCGTTTAAAAATCGCAACTTTTTGAGATCAACGCAAACTGCATATAATAATTTCTGGTTTTTATTCACATAATTATTTTTGCAAAAATTTTAATGTCATTGTGTTACTTTTATTTTTTATACTAAACCTGTTATTTTAAGACATAAGAGGTACTTAGGTATATAATTAATTAAAAGGATATTCCAATTTTGATGTTGTCTTTGGCGTGTCATTCTGCGTGCTCTTCGAACCAAAACCAAAATAATACTCTTCATGGACGTTCACATTTATTAACGCATAATTTTTATTTTTGTCCAGTTTAGATGTTACGATAACAAGTAAAAATATTAAATAAAAGCGATTGTCTTTATTGTAATTTAGCATTTTAATATAAATCAAGACCTTGTAAAATGTGTACCTGCTAAAAAAGCGCCTTAAACGTGAATTGTGAATGTACAGTTTAAAAACTGCTTTTATTAAGTGAAAGTATTTAAAAATTAGTAAAAATATCTATTCCTTGAAATTATGGAGATCAATAATATGTTTATACGGAAAGAGGAAGTCGGAATAATTGGAAAAAGTTGTAATATTTTTGAAGAGATTTTCGTCCTTTCTATATCCTAATGAGAGCAAAGAACCGATTTAAAAATTTGTCTCTGCGACGTCAAACCATTTTTTTTGTATAAATCAAATATCAACCACATTTCACCTTTTTAAAATGCCGACTGTGCATATAATTATTAATCCATCAATTATTGCAATATTAACAAAATTAATGGGTTTAAATGTCACAATGTTTGTTGTATTTCTTAATAAATTTTAAGGTGAAGAAACTTTTAAAATTGTTGTTTGTTTATTTTTCTTGCAATAAAATATAAATAATAAAGTTTTAAAATTTAAATTGCTAAAAAAGATTATATAAAAAAATTTACAATAGATAAGTAATTAATTATTATCATGGAAATTAGCATAATCGTAAAGGTTATTGAGTCACAGAAGGAATTTCGGTTTACTTACTATCAGATTGGTAAAGTAAATAAATAAATTTATTATCGAAGTAAAGTGCTATCCCCCCTTTGCTAAAAATCTTGAAAACTGAAAGTAAAACTGATTTGCTTTTGAGTTGCCAACTGACTTCGTTCCCAGAAGGATCAAGTGCTAGCAAGTAAGAGAAGTCGATTATCATTTAAACAAAAATAATTTTTTGATTTAGTTTATAGCTGTTAAAAATGAAAGTGGTAGTGTTTGTTACGTGCCTTACGGTGATCGTATCCATTGCCCATGGATATTCTGGAGGTGCTCCAGCAGAGGTATGCGATGATATGACACCAAAACATCCAGTGGAACCCCAAAAATCAGCCTTTCCGTATTCTGTAACTGCCAATAAAAACGATGTCAAAGCCGGCGAAAAAGTCGATTTTGTTATCGGCGGAGGAAACTTCAAAGGTTTTCTTTTGGAAGTGAGAAGTGGTGATAAAGCAGTTGGATCTTTCGATGTCGCCGATACAGATAAATTTGTTAAAACTATCAACTGTCACGGTTCACAAAAGGTAACCCAAACAATTTTTAAAATTTTTCCTTAATAACGTTTATTTTGATTCAGAGTGGGGCAACGCATAAAAATTCCATCGACAAGAAAAATCTCAAAGTGACTTGGGTTGCTCCCAGTGACGTGAAAGGAAACCTGAATGTCTAGTGAGTTCTCATTCCGTTTGTTATAATTCCCAAAAACTTATTTTTATATTTTTTTATAGCGCAACTGTGGCCAAAGATGGTGGAGTCTTCTGGGTGGCACAAAAACAAGCCCAACTCAAAGTTAATTAAATACAAACTTGGTGTTACTTTTTTTTATTTAATTATGTAAATTTTGATTGGCTCAAAATAGAGTTTAATTTTTTTTTATTTTTTTTTCTGTTCCAACTTCTGCACAACAAATTGATGAGTAATTGAGAAATAATTATGTAATAACTGATTTAAAATTTGCGCAATACCCAAGCAATAACGCTAATGGTTGAGAAACAAGTTACAGGAAAGATATCAATTAATTCAAGAATTATGTGACAGGTGTGTGCACGATGTGTAAAATGAAATTTAGTTAATTATGTCGTTAATTATGACCTATTAATTAAAAAACCCATCTGACAACCTTCACATGAATATGAGCATTTAACATTTTGCTACATTAAAAGTACTAATATGCATACATATAATTACCTAAGTATTCAGTAATAAATAAGTATAATTAATATATTAGCAGGACCTTTACCCCAAATATATAAGGTGAAATTTCGTTGAACCAAAAAAAATATATTGTGAATTCAAAAATTTTCTCAAACGCTTCTAGGCGTTATAAAACCCCTACGATGGAATTTAGCAACTTCTGTCATTAATAAGGGAACCCACCATGGAAACTTGCTGTTAATTTCCAAAATTGAGTGGAAAGCCTATCTCTTTCATTTAAACGAACATCTAGTGCTGTTATCTATGAAAATTGGTATTAATCGCGGTTTAATCAACGGCAGAAGACATTTAGAGTAAACATATTCTGAAGATACGCGTACACTGAGATCGATTATTTCAATCCTTTACATTATTTTATAACCTTGATTTCTATGTCCGCATAAAAATATTAATAAACCTTCGAACTGTAATATATACATACATTTGTATTATTTTTGTTTGTTTATGTACGAAATCAAAGTCACGGTCTTTAAAAAATTGCGTTCCATCCGCTGATGTGTTCAGCGAATCTACGGATGGGTATCTAAATATGTACATAATGTAGATTCTGTAATTGTTTTTAATAGTTTTTATTAATATACATTGTTTATAAATTTCTAAAACAATTTTAAACGGCATTTAAAATGCATGAATCGTTCTCAGCGAACGGACCCCAGCCCAAAACTGTACCATAAATTTTTTTTTTCCTATTCAAATGTTAAAAGCGAGGTTAAAGTGCACTAAAATGCAAAGTTAATTAACTCAAGTTGTCTAATTTATTATCCTAGAATACTTGGTTTGAGAAATTTTTTTCTATACTAATCCTGTACTCAAGGATCCTTTCACCAAAGGAAAAAGCTTGGTTTCCATGCAGACTTATGTCGAACATAATAAAACGGCTAACTAAATTTTAAGAATTTTTAGAAAGAAATCGAAATTTTCATGCTTTTTTGTGGTCAAAAAAAATAAAAGTCGGAATATTCTTACTTTTTCTATTGCTGCTGATGTATTTCGATGGTACAAGTGCATTTTTCAGCTTTAAAGAATTACATCAGATGAACGATAGGAGATTTTAAACGAAAATTTTAATTACGTTTAATTTTTTAATTTAATAAATTAAATATTAAAATTATTTGCAATAATTGCGGGTGATATTTAAATTATTTAGTTGTGCTGCCATCAAACGGCAGCACCTTTCTATTAGAAATAGAATTTTAGTTTCGTTATTTTTCGTCAGATGACATGACCACAGCCGGGCATCTCCCATTGAAAAATATGGCGATACGCCACCTAGTATTATCACTAGGAAGTATAGCGTGATTATTATCAAATAAATGAAATAGATGGCAGTAAATGTTGGTAGCGGGTATTTTAAATTTTGCTTTTGTGAAAATAGGAAAAGTTTCATAATTTTTATTATTTGCTTCGAGTAGAATGATAATTTAAATGAACAGAAATGTTTATTTACATAACAACTTCTACTCAATGCAAATAATAATAAATTATGAAACATATTTTAAATCATGGAATAAAATATGGTTACAACATTTATTACATTAATTTGCAAGAAAAATTTATTCAAAACATAAAATGTACACACAAAGAACACAAAGTTTACTACCTCTTATGCTTTAAATTGAAATAGTTTTAATGAACTTTTCGTGTCTTGAAATACCTAACTTCTTTTGCGAGAAATGATGTAAGTTTTCCAATTTTGTTGAAATTATTCATCAGATGTATCGCCTATTTTTCATGGAGTGTAGCACATTACTAAAAGATAGGTCGCATTAGATTACGATAAAACACAAATTAACTATTTTAATATATAAGTATTATATTCGAAGCTCTGCAAAACTTTTCTAGAATTTCCCAAAATGTTTAAAATTTATTTACAACAACAAAATTTATTTATGTTAAATTTCAAATTTTATTAAATTCTATTTCAGGAAACTTGAGGCTTAAAATTGAAACTCATGTCTTGCTCGTTTAACGATTAATATTCACTTCTTAAATATTAAATAACAAATTGGAAAATTCAAAACACAAAACATTGCTATGCTGAATTAATATAATCGGAAACAATTTTTTATTAAAATTAATGTCATTGAAAACTTACCATATTTTCACCATGTAGGTTAACAAACAATAAATTTTCTACATGGATATTTTACATTTTAATATTCAACCAATTCATTTCAATATTATAAATGTAAGTATAAAAAGTATTAATGGTGAAATTTTAATCACATAAACATAACTTCACAAAATTTTAAAATGCAAACATTACAAATGGCGGTCAGCTGTTCTTCATTTTACATTAATTTGCATTGGCTTCGTTGTCATCCCTACCTAATTTCAAATAAAAAACATGCAGCGCCATCGTGTATTAGCACTTTGAAATGTTTGTCCTGTTTCATAAAATTTGCATAAGACATCGCGGCCTGTGGACATGACTGTCGTATTAATCATATATTTGTGACGTTTCAATTTAATTTTATTTAGTAAGCGATTTGTGTTTGTAATTCAAATTTATTATTGTGAACCTGGTGCAAATCCTTATAGTTTTAATTTCTTAGAGTGTTTAAAAAGCGCGGTTACAAGCAATGTTTTATGGTACATCTTGGCTGTTCAAGGAAAATGGAAGGTGCAAATGTGCAAATTATCGAGATTATTGAAATGCATGGCCTGCAGTTGTAAATGAGAGGTTAGTTGAACTTGAAATATCTTTCCGAGTAGAACTGCGGTTTTCTATTTGTTCTGCCTGTCAGTCCGGCAGTACTTGGCATTAGCGGGCTTTTGGGCTTAACCCATCGGTAAACATCGACATTTTGCAGTTTAATACACAGCTTTTACTTGTTGGGAATTTCTTTGTTTGTAACTAATTGTTACACAAAAAAATTGGTTGTCGGGGTGAGCAAAAGAGGAAGTATAATGGGCCCCATTGGGTGACCTGAGCGTGCAAGTTTAACTTACCCTCTTCTAAAAATCGCAAAGTGCAGTAAAGATAAATTAGTATTTTTAGTTTGTTGTGTACTGTACCTCTTAAAAGTCGCTTATATCAATAAAGTTTAACCAAGATTCAATTGAACTTCAATAAACTTTTAGAAGTTAGAACAAAGAGCAGATATACCACGAGATTTTGATACAAATTATATGTTGCGGTATCACCGATTTGTTATTAAAACATATAATAATTTGTTGAAGTTAACTTCAGTTGAACCCCGGTTGAATTTAATTGGTACGACCGACCTTATATAATTTTTGGAGTTTGAATCGTGCTTGCTTCTATTTTATGGCTTTTCTCTTGATTTTGAGGTGCGAGGTAGTAAGAAGAGAATAGAAGGTGTCATGTGAATGCTTCAATTAAAGTCATTTTTAATGGGTTTACGATCACGCAAATGCGATCGTTGGGAATTAAAATAACAAATTTTGTCTTATTTGTTGTAACATCTGCTATATCTCTCGCTGCAGGGTATGATGCTGTGGAGATTATCGAGAAGAACATCAATTTGCTAGTTGTCTTGACAACTTTAGTTCAAGATCTCATTTGTCGTTGTTGTGTGACAGACAACATTGTTAAATAAATGTGCCGCAACGTTGCGCATCATGTTGAGCAACATGTTGCACGTCAATTGTTCCCTAGTGAATACATGGCTTTAAGTTGATAAATTTGATAAAAGTTTCCAGTCGCTTATTAATGAATTTGTTGTGAACAAGAAGTTTTCAAACCTCAGTTGCCCGTGGTTTTCTAGCGATTTAGATAAGTTGAAATTCCGAAAAGTTGACCAGTACCGTAGGGCATCACTATTGGGGGGTACATCTGAGTGGGAGGTATAAAGGTTCATTAGAAATGATTTTAAAAACAAAATTAATAAAATTATATTATTAACAAAATTGATAGTTCTATTAATCAAAAGGTAATGTGGAAAAATCTGAAAACGTTTATTTGAAAAGGAAAAAGAAGCGATATTAAAGAAATTATTTTTGAAAACCAAAAGTATTCTGATAGTTTGTTAATTGCAGACAAGTTTAATAAATACTTTGTTAGTAGCATTATTGAAATTAATGACAGTATTCCTATCAAGCAATATACAAGCGGGGTGGTGGAGTTAAGTTGTTCGTTTAAATTTAAGTATGTAAATATGGAAGACTTGAAGTTGGTATTGAAGTCAGTGAATAATAAGAGAGATATGAATTTTGCTAGTGTTGGTATGTTTGAAGATATCGTTGACCTCATAGGTGAGAATTTTTTGACAATTATTAATCAGTCATTGCAGACGGGAGTTTTTCCTGATTCATGGAAAGAGTCATCGGTGGTTCCGGTTGAAAAAGTTAGGAACTCAATTAAATGTGAGGACTTTCGATTACAGTGAACTGATTTCAAGTCAGTGAATTTAAAAAATAATTTTGATATTTTGAAAATCGTTACTCATAGGGATAATTTTGGAATATTATCAGTCATTAAAGAGGCAGTTGTCTGAATCATTGAAGTTGTCTTTGTGTTGGTGAAATTTAGGAAAATAGTGCTTTGCAGATAATATAGGTCAGTAGTTGAACAGATTTTCCTGGATCTGCTATAAGATAATTCGAAACAGTCAGTGTTAGAAGAATATGTTGTGAATCTGAGTTCATAGCTTGGAGGAAATATGGAATTTGCAAAATAAGGTGGTAGTGGCAGTTTCCTGGATCTTGAAGAGCATTCAAACGGTTGATAGAAAAATTTAAATTGAAAGCTTGAGAATATGGAATTGCAAAAAGGAGTTGAGTGGTTTGAATCCTACTTAAAAAGAGAACACAGAAAACGAAAGTAATTGGCTTTATCTCGAAACCAGTGGATATTGATTTAGGAGTTCCTCAAGGAACAATTCTTGGGGTATTGCTATTTTTATTATATGCTATTATATGTTAATGACATGATTAAGGTAGTGGGTGATCGGGCAAGATTTGTGTTATTTGCAGATGATGGTCACTTGTATGTTGCTGGTGATGATGTTGATTGTTGTATTGATGTTATTAATCAGGAGTTAAAAAGCCTCTGATTAATAGACTCAAGCTGAATGTCAATAAGATCAAGTGCATTATTATGAATAATAAAGGGGGTAGAAGCTTGGATGTTGTGATGGATGGTGTTGTGATTAAGGTTGTTAGTCAAATTAAATACTTGGGAATAATTATTGATGAAAACCTAAACTTGAATGTCATTTTGATTATGTATGTAAGAAAGTAGCGAAAAAATTGTATTTTTTATTGAAAATTAGAAAGAATGTTTCGGTTTTGAGTGCTATAAAAATTTATAATACCATGGTAAGACCGCATTTTGAGTATTGTTCATCCATTCTGTTTATGGGTACTATGGGTGTGTTGGATAGATTGCAAAAACTAGAGAATAGGGGTATGCGAATTATTTTGAGAGTGAACAGATTTACATCTCGATTTGATTTGCTTGATGCGTTACAGTGGCATAGTGTAGACCAAAGAATTGTGGTCAACATATTGATTTTTGTGTTTAAGTTAAAAAATAATATGCTTCCGGAATATTTGTGGAAGGCTATTACTTATGTGGGAGAAGTTCATGGTTATCCGGTTCGAAATGTACATGACTTAGGTTCAATTTATTCAGAAATAATAGGGGTCAAAACATGATTTTATACAATGGGTTGAAGTTGTTTAACGGTCTGCCATTGCCTCTCGAGTTGGAGACAAAATTGTTAAACTTTAAGAAGATATTAAAGATTATGTTGTGTTTGAATTTATTTAGTGCTCTGAAGATTTTTTTTCTTTTCTACACACATTTCAATTTGCTTATATATAATGGCATCTAATACCAAATAAACTTTATTTATTTATAACTACTCAGCACCTGAAAATCTACTTATTTCACGTTGTGAGTTGGTGCGATACCACGTTCTTTCTGTTGGATTTGGCAAAACTAAGTTCTGCACTTTGTTTCAGAACAATAGCATTGTATGAACTTGCAAAGATCTTAAAAAATTCTAACATCGGTGTTACGAAACAGGAGACTGTATACTTCTTGCTTTGTATGGTGATGACATGGCAACAATATTAAATGGTTTACGCCATCGGTTATTCTCCATATCTGCTGCTCGCAGCAAGTAAAATCTTCCAAAGCTGCCACCGACACAAAATGCAGATATATACTATGTTTTGCAATAAAACTGTCGAACGGCATTGAATAAGATAATCTAATTGAACTGTTGATTGAATAAATCGGAGAAGAACTAGCCAAGTCTTCGACGGCATACGAAACTAGACTACGTACAAAATGAAAAGTTTTCTAAATTGTAGGTTTTATTGTTCTACCATTATTACATACAGATATATTCATAATTACAAAATTTCTTGTTATAAAATTCTAATCAAGCTACAATGTGCATGTTATTTTTTTTCAAGTTGTTTGGCTTTGCGTATTCTCCCGCAAGGTTTTTTTTCTACAACAGCAACCTGTGAAAAATAATATTCACAATTGTTTTATATGCTTATGCCCAATTTCTTCACTCATAGTTATCTTCAAGTTAGCGAACTTCAGGTTAAATTGATGAAAACACCAATCAGATGATTGATTGATTGAGTGAAGAAATCGGGCATTAGACCAATAAAATTTTGAAAGGAAAACTAAATGTAATTTTGAAATTTTATTCGTATTATAAATTAATTTAAATAGATTTTCATAATTTTTTACTTTTTAGAGTTTACAAAACCGATGCAAGGCAAAGAATAACATGTGTAGTAATCGAGGATCAGCATGGAATTGGAAAATGTGGTATTTCTTATAAACGATCCAAGGTGATGCCGATTTTACGAAGATTATCAGATTGGTTTTAAATTTTGGTGACAGTTGGATGAGCAATGGCTCAATATCAGTTGAAAAGGTTTGTTAAATATGCTTAGTTTTTGGTCACCGTCGGTCATTATTAATAAATCTTAAATCTATATATATAAAATGGATGTATGTTTGTGTGTTTGTGTGTTTGTGTGTTTGTTCCTTATAGACTCCTAGACCGTTCGACCGATCCCAACCAAATTTTGCACAGTTACTCTCTAGGACCCTAAAGAGGTTTTCCGCTAAAACCGGGACCGAAAATTAAATATAAAATTAGTTGAATTTGATAGTATTTAAATTGTTTATATGCGCTGCCATCTTGCGGCAAATTTAAAAAGTTGAAGTAGGAGGTATGCAGGAATCTACTTATTGGTAAGAACTCGGATTTTATTTCTGTTATTCGTCGATAGATGGCGTAATTGTTTTCTATTTGTAAACATGCGTTGGTAAGCGTCACTTCTGTGCTGTCAAATGACGCATCGAAATGTTTTTAAACAATGAAGTTTATCGCTAACATGAATAAACTCGTATTTGTAATATTATTTACTGTGATTCCTATAAAGTGTTCCTTAAGTGATTCGTTGTTCACATGTAAGGTTAATATTACGAGTAAGCGATTGTGTTTGTTTTTAACTTGAATTAATTATTATGAACTGTGGAAATCCTTATAATTTTCAATTTGTTACAGTGTTCAAAGGATGAGGTTACAATCTATGTTTTATCCTATGCTTTCTTTGATCAAGTTAAACGGATCGGACTGGTGAAAACGTCAGTGCAACAATTTGAACAATTATCGAGATTAATGAAATGCGTGGACTTCAGTTATAAGTGACAGGTTAGTTGAATTTTTTTTTCGGTAGCAGATAGTAAAAACCTTACCCGAGATATTTAATTCATGCATAAACGGGTTCAAGTTCTGGACTTGGACACGTTCTTGCATGAAAGACATAGTACAGGCCTAAGAATGGTCTGTAGAACATTGCTTTTAGTTTAAAGCGTTAAAAGTACCCCTCTAAACCCATTATCCACCGTTATCTTACATACACCCACGGATGGACTTGTATCCCTTTTGCATGGTGCGATTTATTTATACTGCACTTTTGACAATCTACTTTATTTTCCTATCTATTTTTGATCTAATTTTAATTCTCTCAAATATCACATTATGTTTTAAAAGTTGAAAATCGATTGGAGAATAAAGCAAGGATATGCAAACAATTTAGTAGAAAATAATTATTCGAAAGTAATGTGTGAAAAGTAGTTGATGAAACTGGCACTTGTTCCTGATTCTCAACTCAAAGCAATGTCTTCTTCCTGCTGCATAGAGTAGATAAATAAATTCTCCCGCTGATAATTTGCTAAATTTACTATCAAAACTAAAGTCAGCCTCCCAAATAAAATAGGAAGTGAGTAATAAGTGGTATTTTCAGCCAAGTTCAGTTTGCCACGCACATGTAAATTTAATTAAATGCGAATTTTTAAAATTATTTGCTAATTGCTACTGGTGCATTTTTAATGGTAATAAATTAATTATCTTTATCAGCCTTCCGCCCACTCCTGAGCATCAGCCTCTTTCTCAGGAGAAAGGTGAACAGTATTAAGACCCCACAGCTGCTTAAGTCCGGGTTGGGAATTTGCCTGTAACCCTTTATTATTGTTGATGTTGACAGTCATCAACTAAGGGGACCCTGCCGGCTTTACGTGCCTCCGAAGCACGGAGACGGTCCTAGATAGAAGGAGAGTCAGAAAGAAAATTTTCCTTCCGGACTCCTCCGGGATCGAACCAGGTGCCTTTGCATCAGTAGTTGATCGCTCTAACTACTAGGCCAAGACCGTCTCTAATATAATTAATTATGCCATATAAATAATCTTAAATGGAACACCTTGTTATATTAGTGTAGATTTAAAAAAAATCCTTATATTTTATTTTTCTACCTTTAGAAATCAAACCATACGAAGACAGCTACAGGCGAGGAATGAAGACTTGCAGGTAGAAAAACAATAAGATCTAAGGTTGATCAAATTGGTTGATTTTGAAGTTTTACTACAATTTAAGGAACAACGGCTGGATGGGAACAAAAAGGTTTGTAACATTTAATTTTTAATACTTACAAATGATATTATTTCACATACATTTATATTTTACAATAATAAATTTTACATTCGAGGTTTTATTTTTCAGGTTTCAGAAGACAAACCACATGGAAAGAATTACATCAGATGAGCGATAGGAGCCATAAACGAAAAGGTATGTTAAGTACGTTTAATTTTTGGTTACCATCGCTTAGTAATAAATTAAATATTAAAATTATTTGTAATATTTGCGGGTGATATTTAAATTATTTAGTTGTGCTGCCATCCAACGGCAAATGTACTAAATATGGTAACTTACCTGTAGTAGGTATGCAGATTTCTATATATCTAGGTAGGAATCTACTTTTCTGCTAGAAGTAGGATTTTAGTTTCGTTATTTTTCGTCAGATGGCGTGACTATCTTATTAATCATATATTTGTGACGTTTCAATTTAATATATTATTTATTAGTCAGCGATTTGTGTTTGTAATTCAAATTTATTATTGTAAACCTGGTGCAAATCCTTATAGTTTTAATTTCTTACAGTGTTTAAAAAGTGCGGTTACAAGCAAAGTTTTATGGTACATCTTGGCTGTTCAAGGAAATGGAACGGTGCAACAACAAATCGAAGTGAGAGCATAAACTGTCAAGTTTTTAAATAGAAGGTTAGTTGTTTTACTATTTCTTTCTATTCAGTAAAGTTAAAATTAGAGGAAAATTAAATTTTTTATTATTGAATTTGCATCTTTTCTTCATAAAACTATTCGTGGTTAAGAGCCATTTGTGTTAACTAAATTCAGCGGGGATTCAGTTGAACTTACATTCAATGAATGTTAAACGTTGGAATGAGAAATCAGGTATATTGTGAGACACTTATGTGTTGTGATATATCTTGTTCCTTATTAAAATTTGTTAAACTTCGGCTGAACCTTCGATGAATTTAATTTGGTACAACGGCTTTAAATATGGTCTACTTTGTTATTTTCATATCACAGTTAAAAAAATTTTGTTAAAATTTAATTTTCCTCTAATCTTTAACAATTTAAAAATGAATATTGGCTAAGATTGAGGGTGTTCAATTTACGATAAATTTGCAATGACGGTTTTACATTTGATTTACATTACAAGTCACAAGATGGAACAGAATTTATGATATGACTAGGGTATGTACTATTTTAGTGCATAATTGAAAAATTAAATTGCACCAGTTAGGAACCTGGGTCTTATTCACCAATTACCTCTCACTCTCATTTTGGACTGCATCATTTTGGCAATTCTTGTTTTATTATCCCTTGTCGATTTTAATTTTTGTCTAATTTTGTGTTTGTGTGAAAAATTTTGTACATTGATTTTACAATGAGAAAATATACTCAATTTTCATTGCTTTCCTACGAGTTCATTTACAAACATAAGGGGAGTTCAAGTATTACGTGCATGCTGGGGTTAATTTTTCTTACTTTTGCCGGGGAATATTATAAATTTTACGTAAAATAAAAAAATTACAAAATAATGAAAATTTTAAATCTTAATTTTGATATTTAATAAAAGTTTTGAAAAAATTCTCATGTATTATCATTTGAGGGAGGAAGGGGTTGACAATTTTCTTATTTTTGCTTATACAGAGGAGGTAGGGGTCTAAAATCATTGAAAGTATGCTTACTTAATATTTGCTAAATTTGAGGGATTTTTAATGGGACCAAAACGTCAAAAATTAATTTGGAAGTTAAGCAAGGATTGTCAAAAGGTAGTTGAAAATATTGCAAAGTTGCATCACGATGTATCAAAAGCAGTAGTGAATTGCCTGTTCCTGATTCTCGACTCTATGTGGTGATTTAATTTATGGTTGCATTGGCAACATATTATTACATAACGAAATTCTTCAGCTGATAATTTGCAGAGTATAAAAGAAAAAGAAGCGAGGGGGTTAATTGTCAAAATGTTAACCCGACATATGCCAAGTTCAGTTTGCAACCGGCCCACATGTAAAATGAATTTTAAATGACTTTTTTGATTGTTTGCTAATTATTAAGAATGCAAATTATTTTTAACTAAGTAAGTCGTAAGTTTATCATAAATAGAACACCCTGTTATATTAATGGGGATGATGTAATATTGCATGTTACCCATATTGCATTGTTATTTTTATATTTCATCGGGTACTTGGTTACTTGACGCGAACGCGCTTACGATCCGGCAATTACTTTAATCCCTGTCTTGATTTGCGAATCGGTTTGGGTAGGCTACTATGGCGTTTTTAGCCGTCAGGTTGAGTGCGTACCAAGTTCACATTTCGCGAATAGCCATTAGTATATTCTGTAACTCGTCCCTTTTGAAAGGATATTTTTTTACGAAATGTAAGTTTGTTTCGCATTTTTGGTGTAAATAAAATTTTCCTTTTGTAAAATGATAATGACTCGACATAGGCGACGAGTGACAGAAAACTCATCTTATGCCCGATTTTTTCACCTATAGTTTTTTTTATACCTATTAGTTACTAACTTATAGGTGAAGAAATTGGGCATTAGTACGTACTTAACTTACCAGCGGAAAACGGTGTTAGTTACATTCTGCGAAAACGATTACAATGGCAATACCCCAAAAACTCCCACCTTGTAATGGAAAAACAACTGTGCGTTCTGACTGAACCTTGAAAAGTTAGCCATGTGCCGAAAAATCCAAAAGTACTTAAATACGCGCGTCGGTTTTGGCAATCACACTATAAACATTATTCATTTCCGCAAACGCGATTTCGATCCGGGAATTACTCGAAAAATTGTCTATGTAACGAAAAATTCGTAAGTGCGCGCCTAGCAGAGCGCGTCGGTTTTGTTGAACCCACCAAAAACGTTGTTCATTCCGCAAACGCGATTTCAATCCGGGAATTATTCGAAAAGTTAGCCATGTAACAAAAAATCTCTAAGTGCGCGCCTAGCAGAGCGCGTCGGTTTTGTTGAGCCCACCGAAAACGTGTTAATTTTCCGAAAACGCGATTTCAATCCGGAAATTACTCGAAAAGTTAGCCATCTAACGAAAAATTCGTAAGTGCGCGCCTAGCAGAGCGCGTCGGTTTTTTTGAGTCCATCAAAAACGTTGTTAATTTCCGAAAACGCGATTTCGATCCGTCAATTATTCGAAAAGTTGGCTTGTAACAAAAAATCTATGTACGCGCTAAGTTGAGCGCGTCGGTTTGGGGAGTTAACCAATACTTACTTAAATTTTCAAATACAATTTCGATCCATCTATTCCCCGAAAAGTTATGTGTTACGAATTGTCTTTATTTGATATGTATGATTAATTTGTATTTATAATTTCAGATGCGGATTCTACACATTTGCATTCGAGGCGCCCATACAACTCGCAGGGACTCTGAAGTTTTGCTTAGAAGAAACAAGGAAATTTTGAATGTTATGTTTTATAAATGTGTTTGATGACTTCATATTGAATTGTATTTTGTAATTGCAAAATAAAAATGTTGATTGTATATTTTTGAATCATTGCAATGACTACACTAACCTTGGTGATATGCTTACTCATCTATCGATAGGTTGAAAATGAAATGTCAAGTGCAGTATCCTTACGAAGGTGTCATTTTAGGACTTAGAATAATTTTAGTAATAAATAAAGTAATTTTGAGGTTAATAATTCAAGAGGACACATCCTCACTCTACGACGGTTGCAACCCGACCACCCACCCCATATAAGACACTTACCTAAGTACTTACGAGCGAAGCGAGTAAGTAGTGGGGAAATATATGGTGGGAAACTAAGTACTTAGGTAAGTGTCTAAATTGGGTGGGATGGTGGGGAATAAACCACCGGCGAGTTAACATCGGTCCTCCTAAATTGCTAACCTCAAAATTATTTAAATTATTTAAATTATTTAAGTCAAATTGTTGCACTGCATGTGTCACTTGTTATAGTATCAGTGTATGAGTCAAGTCGAACACTCATAATAAAAACAGTATTAGTAATCTTCTTTATAATGCCATTGTATTATTGAACTCACAATTAATCACAACTCAAATACATTACAATATTTTATATGACTATTGGGAATACTCTGTCATATTTGGTTGGCGAACTTTACATCACCTGCAATTGAAAATATGTTAGCAACTTTAACATATTTAAACTATCATTTAAATTTTGTCTAATAAATGTAAGCAATTTTAAGTTCATTTTCACATTAGAATATCTAGATCATAAGATCAAACTACTAACAATTAATTTTGTTTATGAAATACATTTTAGATTGGAACAATATGCAATTTGAAAAGTTAGAAGTATTCGTCGACTCAAACCAATACGCTCATCTAAGCGGGAACTTGAATAATTTTCCCAAATCCTACCATTTTCCTCAGGACTCAATTTTCCGGGAATTACTGAATCCTGCCAGGACACAGTTTTCCAGTTACTTTTGATTGCCATGGTAATCGCTTTGCGAATGTAAGTATATCCACAAGGCTAACCTATCTGATTCGAAGCAAAGGAGGACCTACAGTTTTTCCGTAACACGCTCTAACTTCTCAGAGAATTTCACGATTGTAATCGGTTTACAGATGTAAAGTGGAACCTACAATTTATCCGTCATACGAAGCCAATTTTTCGGGAGTTGCCGGATCATAATTGCGTTTGTTGAATATTATAATAGAGCAAAGTGCCGATAAATAAACCTAACATAAATTACTTCATTCACAGTAAGAAGACAAAATGATGAATTTAACGATTTAACAAATTTTTTATCTCTTTAAAATCTGCCGCCGTAATAATTAGCAAAAATCAAAATGCAATTTTGAAAGTGGCAATATGAAGAAAATGTCAGTTTTGTGTGAAAAACCTTCAGCATATTTTTGTAAACAATTGAAAACACGAAAATTTACAAACAACTCTGTGACATTTTCTTGAATAAATTATTCGAGGAGAGCAAAATTGCAAATACAATTTTGTGCCGCATATTTTTTCTGAAGCCTATCCGTATCTGTACTAAAGCCGGTATTCTGTAACTTGTTCCTTACGTAGAGATCCTTTAAAAAATGATAAAACTTAGTTTACACATGACACATAATTTTACATGGAAACCAAGCTTTTCCTTTGATGAAAGGAAAAGTTGGTTTCCCATGTCAAGTTATGTCAAAAATGTGTCAAAATTTTAGATGCAAACTAAGTTTCACCATTTTTTAAAAGACAAGTTACAGAAAAGGGGCCATGGGAACCTACTGCTTAATGTGGAGTCATTATTTATTGCAGGTACACCATTAACAATTTAATTACATCACAGCATTGATTGGAAATTTAGTTTTTTGAAAATCTGAAATTTTTACGACATGAAAAAGCCATTTTTATTTTTAACATAACTCGTTCGACAATATTCAGCCGTTGTGAAACAATTCAATCTGTCCATTTTTCATCATAAAGTTTACCATCTTGCAGTAAAAAATCATAAATCACCCAACGTATTCGGTCGCCTATTATGCAACCTGCACTGCGGTTTATCTGTCGTTAACACTGCGTTTATTTATTAAATTCCTTTTTACTGACTTTTTATTACAATTCGATTGCTACTATGACAAAAAGTAAGAAACCAAATTTTTAGACCACAGAATGATAAAAAGCACAAAAAAGCTGAATATTGCCGGACAAGTAGTTAATAAGTTATTTCAAAAATAAGATAAAACAAAGTTAAAAATTAAATTTTTCGTAAAAAAATATAATTTCGAGATTCCATGAATTATTTACAGGGTATCGATATAAGCCGTGATTTTAATTAAATTGTTAATAATGTGCAACCTGTAACTTTTTTATAACAAATTAAACGCTCTACAAAATTGTTTATTAGAAATTTTGCTCCATCTGGAACAGTTTTCTCTAAAGAGACGTTGAAAGTGCATGCGGTGTAATTTTTATAACTTTTTTCCGGTTTTCAATTGTTCATTCAAAAAATGTACGAAAATTTCTCCCCACAAAATTGATATTTTCTTCACATTACATCTGTAAACTTAATTACCAATTGGAAATCTATTTGATTCGAATAAAAAAATATAAAAGATTTGTGTATGACATTAATTTCCTCAAGTCGTCATAAGAAATGGGGCTGTATAATATATTTTTTCCGGCTTCAAAATTATTAAGAGAACTTGGAAGAAATCTGTGCTGTATGGTGTGGTACACAATAATTGAAAATAATGATTGACCTTATTTAGATACAAGTGATGTATGTAGCTAAACATAAACCTTTGCAGAAGACAATGACCTAAGTTCAATTAAATTTCAATTATTTACTTTAACTTTATTGAAAAAATCTACAAATTTCCTTACTAAAATTCCTTACATTTTAGTTATCGTCTTTCCACAAATTCATGAAACCACTTGAATCTAAAAGTTGCTAAAGACTTGCAGCCAATTTTTAAATATAATGTATCACTCCATCTGCCACACGGATTTCTTCCAACTTTCCCTAAAGCAAAAACCGATCACACCTTTCCGGGAGAGTACAAAATTCTCAATCATGGTTCTGACAAAAAAATAACCAATAGTTTTAAAATTTTAAATCAAATTCCACTCTTTCTACAGTTTTTTAATTCTTGGATGACTTTAATTAAAGTTACAAAACGCCATACCGGTAACCAAAG
This sequence comes from Lycocerus yunnanus, assembly GCA_036346125.1. NCBI lineage: Eukaryota > Metazoa > Arthropoda > Insecta > Coleoptera > Cantharidae > Lycocerus > Lycocerus yunnanus. Next base: position 1,887,976 of record JARFIX010000011.1, on the reverse strand, counting down.
AGGGTGGCTCTCTAAATATATTCCGAGTACACCTGGAATAAAGAAAGCTAGCTTTTCGGTTCAGAGAAATGCTTTACTAGCAATTGTTCGTACTAAAAAATTACTACCGGTTGTAGAAACTAAATTTAACACGATATCAACCCCTGCATTGGGGACACGTTATCACGAAGAAAAACTACCCAATGAAAAATAACTGTTCCTAGTTTTATTTGAATATTTAAAAAATAGATCTTTATTCTTATAAACAAACAATAGTAAAACTCAGTTTTACTAGGAAAATATTCATATTCAACTAACCTTTGTTTATAAATTTGGTCGTTCGTGCAGGCATTCCTTTCATCTCGACGATTGTTCCAATTTTTGTTTTGCACCTCAACATTTGACCTGTTCCTTTCATTTTGATCCAGCAAAAAAACCATAAAAATTGCTTGTAACCTTGTTTCAATGCTGTAAATAAAAATTTAAAATTTTCACCAATGTAACTAATTAATTTTAATTAAAAAAAACTTAACTACTAAAAAAATTTTTACTATAATTTTCATCACATTTAATTTATTGTGACAGTTAATAAAAACAAGTGGTGCCATTGGCAACAAATATCAAATTAAAAACAGAATTTTGGGTTGATAAGTGGATTACCTTTACCGACGTAGTAAAAAAAGGCCACAAAAAGGTCTACTTTGTTTCATTTATCGTTAATAATTATAAAGAAATTTAAAAAATAAAAAAATTTACATTATTTTTAAAAATAAATAAATAATCTAAACACTTTCAATTCTATAATTCTCATGACTCATGAATTCAAATCCAACGCTTTAAATTTCCATGATTCACTCGTTCCTGAAGTTTTTTCTTGTTTATTGATACAAAACCACTAAAATAAGAATTATGAGAATTTATAGAAACATTTAGTTTTTATTTCAAATTATTTAAATTATAATATATTATACACAGGTTGTGAACTAGTGTTAAACGCATAATTAAATTCGAGGGACCACTAACCAAAAAATCCTGATTTTAATAAATGTCCTTATTATAGTTCTATATTAAACAATTTGTCTAATGAATTTTGTATAGGACCATTTATTCAAAATACTAAAATATTAAATTGACATAAACAATAGTTTATAATACCTTTAATTCATAAAATTTTGCAGTTGTACACAACTAAATTACTCACTAGTTGTTCCAATTAAATTTGTTTTCAATGCCGTTCTAACTTGATTCACATGAAAACCTGTTAAACATTCTAACCGTTTCAAATGTAAAAAATACCAATTAAAAATAAATGTTCTTAGTATTATTTAAAAAAATCACAATCACTTACAAAATAAAAATTCTCAAATCTTTTCAATTCATAACCTTTAATTGTAAATCATTATGCAGGCATCTTAAATCTAATTTCTTATCTTTAACAAAAAATAAAAACAGTTACTTGACTTTACTGTCTTACTTCTTTACATGAGTAGGCTTAAATTTCACGATCTATTTCAATTTTTCAGTTACTTGCAGACGATAAAGAATTTATAAATAAAATTAAGATATAATATTATTCTATGTAAATAATAAATAATCTTAACGCTTTAAATAAAACAAAATTACTCATTACCATAACAAATAATTATAACCATAATTATCATCACAACTGACAGTTTTCTTTAGTATCAACAAAATCTAATGATGCCATTGGTAACAAATATCGAAATTAAAATCAGAATTTACAGCGTAAGTAGTTACCCTTTTTACCGACATAGGTAGAAATCTACATACCGACTATAAAGAAATCTGCTTGTATTTCCGAGATTATTCGTTGATAGGCAGTCTTAAATAAAACATTTAAATAAAATATATAAAATTTATCGAATATTGAAGATTTATACATTTTAATTCTTATATCAAAATTAAATAGCCACTTTACAAACTTTTAATTTTATCCAGCCATTCTCATCGAAGTTACCCAATTCAAAAATCTCATCAATTTTCATAATAACTATTATACAAAGTAGTTTTTTCGTTTAGCATGATTTTTAAACCCTGAAAATAAAAATTATGAGAATTTAATAGAAACATTTAGTTTTTCTTTCAAATTCATTTAAATTGGAATATTACATTATTTATTCATTTTTGTAAATAATTTCTTGATTTTACAGATACAAGATGTCCCATTTATAGTTAATTCTATCATGGTGCCTTATTGAAAAAAATAGTAAATTTCAATGTTGTTATTTATAGACTGAAGAAAATATAAAAAATCCTATGTTTAATTGGATTTTTATCCATTAAAATTAAAAAAAATTAAAAAGATTTACTTTGTAAAACTTTGAAGAAAGTTTAATTTCGGTTTGAAATTTTGAATTTAACATGTAAAAGCATAGGGAACCTGTTTAAATTTTAAAATAAAATAGTTAAATATGTCGACCAAAAAATTAGTCCGTGTAGGATAATATCTTACAAAATGCCAAAAAAATTAAAATTTTGACCATCTGGTTTGTCCGTAAAAAATTTTTTGAATATGATGCATTTGATTTCTAAAAAACCGTATAAGGGTGGATAAATTAAAAAGTTTTATGTCAGGTCAAAAAATTTTTAAAAAAAATCTTTAAACAACAAATAAACGAAAGAAAAAAAAGAAGAATTTATTTTCAAAATAAATTAAATAATTTGGCGGACAACCATCGTTCAAAATGCGGCCATTCGATAAAATAAAAAGAAGGTTTGGTGCAATGTTATTACGTATAATTTTCGTATGGTGCAAATAAAATAGAAAAATCTATTTGTTTAAGAGATAAATTTTGTCAGTTGATAATAATCCTTCTTCTAATTCTTCAGCCAGTTATTGTGCACTCAAAATGCTAAACTTCTTTACGGCGTGTCAATCTGTGGACTATGGGAAGGCAACAAGAAACCAACCGTCAGCCTGACTTTGGCCATGTTGATTGTCTATGCATTATATAAATGTATGGCACTCGAAGAAAATATTTTCAATGGAAAGTTTTATTACTAATTTTAATAAAAAAAAAATGAATTTTTTGAAAAATAAAATTAATTAAAATAGAAAAACTTAAAATCGTGGGATTCGATCCAACCATCACGTGTGTATGAGGACGGACGCTAGATAATCACGCCATGAGCCTATTATCAATTATTTTCACACAAACTATAATTATGAAAAGACTTGAGTTTTCCAAAAGCGTACTTTGGAATTGATTGAAAATGTTAGGGTTACGTGTTGATAAAAATTTCATGTTGTAATAAATTGCCCACGTGAGCACAAAATATTATTTAAATATATTTGACGTTTGATTATTTAATTTAAAAAAGAGTGCTAGATTAATAATTTATATTATAACTTATTGCGGCGCTGCCAAATTGAAACATCGTATATGATCCGTGAGTCAAATGAGTTATTGTAAATTCTTGAATAAATCGATATGTTGAAATAAAACAATCGATTCTTAATCCTCACACATTCGTTTTTAATATTATAACTAGCAATACCATTATAACAATTTTTAAAGCATTAATAACAATATTTTATGCATTAGTCACTCAAAACTAGACTGGATCGCTGCAACTACTTAAAAGTGTATACAATAATATGGTCTGTCGGAGGAGTCATGCGTCTCATTTTTTAATCAATAAACTTAATATAAAATTCTACAAAATGGGGCAGAACATTTCATTTCAATGTTACTTTATTAAACTATTTTATAATTGTAGTTTTCAAATTCCTTTGATTAGTACAGGGTTGAGCTAACTCAAATACAAAATTGACAATTACATTAAATTGGGAGAGTTATTGGCATCCACACAACATGATGACGCTGACTAAACCCCAAACGACTCCAATTTTTCGATTCTAGTTATTCCTTTAAATCTTGGAAGATTTAAATAATTTATTTAAAACAATTAAAATCAAGAATTTTATTTTGATCTCACTGTTAAAATGAAACCATAAATTTTTATTAATTACTTCAATTACAATAATTAAAGTTTAAAGGCATACAAGCTGTATTAGAGGTAATTTTTTAATTTGTTGATTTTGGTCACCTCCTTTAAAAACTTAAATGCCTTTATACTTTAATGAAAAGCAATAAAAATTTAAAGTTTTATTTGAAAGGCATTGCTAAAATAAAAGTCAGTTCAAAAAAATGGCCAAAATCTGACAGGATCGAACTATGAATTCTACATGGAATAAATCTCCTGTTCAAAAGTCAGGACTGCAGTAAGAATTTTTATTTGGGCAAAGCAGCGACCCTTAAATGTTTACACTCTATCCAAAATAATGACATAACTTAGAAATATGACAAAAAATAAGGAATTGGCAGCCATGTATAATAAATTAAAATTTATTACATACGAATCATTCCATAATATCAAATCAAACAAAAATTTTAATCAATCTCTTCGATTTTGCTCAAATTTCATAAACATATAATAAAAAAACATAAACATACACGTAATTTTTTGTTTCCTCGTAAAATCCTAATTTTGTGTGTAGAGCTTTGCTAAATTATTTGTCCTTGCTGAACTGCAGCACTTAGAAACACTATTCCTTTTTTGAAATGTAGGTATCAAGAATCACTTTCGGTGAGTTTATCTGAGTAAATAATTCAAGTTAAAAAACAAGGACTCCTTTCAAGTTTTGACTTTGATTGGCGCTCCACGAAAAAAGATATAATTTAAAAATTTGAAAAAATAGATTGTCTTCAGTATAATATTGTGTACTTTCGAATTTCCGAGTGGAGTCGCTTTTAGAAGAAAAAAAAGAAAAAGGGTGGTTCAGGAGGAAAAAACGTAGAAAATTAATAATCATGGTTTTGCAAATTTGAGTATTCTTGTACATTAGTTTGAAATAAAATCTGAAATTACAATATTTTATTATTTGTCAATATGATATTATAATAAGAACTCTTTATTTTTGTAAATTAAATTTGAAAGTGCACAAAATAACCCTCAAGGGGTGGTATCTCTAAAAGATAACTTTAATTTTATTAAAATCGAAGGACATAGAGAAAAAAAAGATAAAAAAAAAAATGCTAATTTAAAAAACAGATAAAATTAAAGCCAGAAATATTATCATCTAATTTTATCTATTGTTTTTAAATTTCGCATTTGTTTTCTATATTTATTAAATTGTGGTTAAATAAAGTGATTATTAATTATTTTTGTTTATGACCTTTGCTTTTATTGAAAAGAAAGTTATTTTTTAATGAAACTACCCCTTGAGGGTATGTTTTATGCACTTTAAAATATATTTAAAAAAAATATAGGGTAATTATCACATACTAATGTCAATAAAAAGGAATTTCAAACTCATGACTAATACTAAATAATAATCATGAATAATAAATTTGAACAGTGCCCTATTTTTTGACTTCAATTATTTACCCAGATACTCACCAAAACAACGCTTTCAATATTTACATTAAAAAAAAATCGTGTCTCGAAATGCTGTGTGTGTGTATAAACACTTGCATTCAATGTTCAAACAAGTTCCTAGATGATTCCCAAATTAACTAATCCAAATTCAAAATTTAATATCACATTAGGCAGGAAGTAGATAAGCAGATATAAAAACAGGTGACTAATTGTTGTACATAATGTAAAATTTTAAAATGTGTTCATTTGTTCAATGTTTTCAAATTTTAAAATAAATTTTTTATAAAATTAAACAAAAGTAAAAATGCATGAAATATCCTAATAAAAAATTAATTTTCTTCTAGTCCATTTGAAAGTTTATTGACTATAAATTAATAATAAAAAAAGCAACCCTCCACTTGATTTTTCAACTTCAACTGACCTTTCGTTTATAACTGCTGCGAGGGCAATTCGTAAAATTGTTGGAATTGCTGCTATTCTAACAGTCCAGATGCACAATTGTTTCCAATGTTCCGTGTTTATGTTGACTGCAAACATCCCCTAAATCTTCACGAATATTTGACATCAATATGAAAGATATTGTCCTGGAATGTAAATCATCTTTGATTTCCAGTCTTGAAGCAACCTCGAAGAACATCTGGAAATAAAACTGTCTTTGGTATGATTGGTTATCCAAACTATGAAACATAAAAATTATAAGTGTCCATAACTTTATGCTTTCCCCTCAGTTACCCCAACTAAGCACTTGAATATATAAAATTATGTAAAATTTTAAAGTTCAAAATAAAAATTTTCAAGTGCAGTTCGATTTTCACTTTACTTAAATCGAATGCAACATTTAGCAATTAATGATTTCAGACTTTGGTGATTTCTACTAATATTTTTATTATTCAGAGATATTATTTCAATATAGCTAACCTGGTATTTTCAAATACAGCACAGCTCAATCTGTTATTCTGCATCACAGCAAACTTTCCAATTTCTGCTATCCAAATTATCTGCACTGCTGTACTTTTCTATATATTATGAGGATTACCTAAAATAAATTAATAATGTATACATTTAAACGCAAAATCAAATAAATCATAGAAATAAATTACGTACACTTTTATGAATCAAAACACAAACCATTACCACTAAATGTCACAGTAACAAATAAAATTTTCATCACAGATAACATAGCGCCATCTAACAATTTGAAACAAACACTAATATAAAATAAAACAGTTTAAAGTTAAAGTTCAAATTCACTTTTTCATTTTCCCCAGAAGCATTTTCTGAGCTCTACACGTTCCCGTGCGTCGATTTATGTAATAAAACGGCCAACTAAATTTTTAAGATTTTTCGAAAAACCAAAGGTTAACCCCTTTGAAATTTTCACGCTTTTTTGGGGTCAAAAAATAAAAGTCGGAATTTTCTTACTTTTCTATTGCTGCGAATGTATTTTGATGGTTAAGTGCAATCGCATAAAAGAATGCACGGCAAAACGCGATTTTATTAGTTTTAAGGGTTTAAAGTTTAAGTGTTCGAATTCGCTTTAGCAGCCCTTAAAACGGCATTCGGGCAACTTTCCGACGTTTTGCGACAGCCCCACGAGCATTTTCTGAGCTCTACACGTTCCCTGCGTCGATTTATGTAATAAAACGGCCAATAAATTTTAAGATTTTCGAAAAAACCAAAGGTTAACCCTTTGAAATTTTCGCTTTTTGGGGTCAAAAAATAAAAGTTGAATTTTCTTACTTTTCTATTGCTGCGAATGTATTTTGATGGTTTAAGTGCAATCGCATAAAAAGAATGCACGGCAAAACGCGATTTTATTAGTTTTAAGGGTTTAAAGTTTAAGTGTTCGAATTCGCTTTAGCAGCCCTTAAAACGGCATTCGGGCAACTTTCCGACGTTTTGCGACAGCCCCACGAGCATTTTCTGAGCTCTACACGTTCCCGTGCGTCGATTTATGTAATAAAACGGCCAACTAAATTTTTAAGATTTTTCGAAAAAACCAAAGGTTAACCCCTTTGAAATTTTCACGCTTTTTTGGGGTCAAAAAATAAAAGTCGGAATTTTCTTACTTTTTCTATTGCTGCGAATGTATTTTGATGGTTTAAGTGCAATCGCATAAAAAGAATGCACGGCAAAAAGCGATTTTATTAGTTTTAAGGGTTTAAAGATTAAATGTTCGAATTCACTTTAGCAGCCCTTAAAAACGGCATTCTGGCAACTTTCCAACGTTTGCGACAGCCCCAGGAGCATTTTCTGAGCTCTACACGTTCCCGTGCGTCGATTTATGTAATAAAACGGCCAACTAAATTTTTAAGATTTTTCGAAAAAACAAAGGTTAACCCCTTTGAAATTTTTACGCTTTTTTGGGGTCAAAAAATAAAAGTCGGAATTTTCTTACTTTTTCTATTGCTGCGAATGTATTTTGATGGTTTAAGTGCAATCGCATAAAAAGAATGCACGGCAAAAAGCGATTTTATTAGTTTTAAGGGTTTAAAGTTTAATGTTCGAATTCGCTTTAGCAGCCCTTAAAAACGGCATTCGGGCAACTTTCCAGACGTTTGCGACAGCCCCACGAGCATTTTCTGAGCTCTACACGTTCCCGTGCGTCGATTTATGTAATAAAACGGCCAATAAATTTTAAGATTTTTGAAAAAACCAAAGGTTAACCCTTTGAAATTTTACTGCTTTTTGTCAAAAATAAAAGTTGAAATATTCTTACTTTTCTATTGCTGCAATGTTTTTTGATGGTTTAAGTGCAATCGCATAAAAGAATCACGGCAAAAGCGATTTTATTAGTTTTAAGGGTTTAAAGTAAATGTTCGAATTCACTTTAGCAGCCCTTAAAACGGCATTCGGCAACTTTCCAGCGTTTGCGACAGCCCCAGACATTTTCTGAGCTCTACACGTTCCCGTGCGTCGATTTATGTAATAAAACGGCCAATAAATTTTGAAGATTTTTGAAAAACCAAAGGTTAACCCTTTGAAATTTTCTGCTTTTTGTCAAAAATAAAAGTTGAATATTCTTACTTTTCTATTGCTGCTAATGTATTTCGATGGTTTAAGTGCAATCGCATAAAAGAATCACGGCAAAAAGCGATTTTATTAGTTTTAAGGGTTTAAAGTAAATGTTCGAATTCACTTAGAAGCCCTTAAAAGGGCATTTGGCAACTTTCCAGCGTTTGCGACAGCCCCAGGAGCATTTTCTGAGCTCTACACGTTCCCGTGCGTCGATTTATGTAATAAAACGGCCAATAAATTTTAGATTTTTGAAAAACCAAAGGTTAACCCTTTGAAATTTTCTGCTTTTTGTAGCCCAAAAATAAAAGTTGAAATATTCTTACTTTTCTATTGCTGCTAATGTATTTCGATGGTTTAAGTGCAATCGCATAAAAGAATCACGGCAAAAGCGATTTTATTAGTTTTAAGGGTTTAAAGTAAATGTTCGAATTCACTTTACAGCCCTTAAAACGGCATTCGGCAACTTTCCAGCGTTTGCGACAGCCCAGAGCATTTTCTGAGCTCTACACGTTCCCGTGCGTCGATTTATGTAATAAAACGGCAAAAATTTTTAGATTTTTGAAAAACCAAAGGTTAACCCTTTGAAATTTTATGCTTTTTGTGCAAAAAATAAAAGTTGAAATATTCTTACTTTTCTATTGCTTGCTAATGTATTTCGATGGTTTAAGTGCAATCGCATAGAAAGAATCACGGCAAAAAGCGATTTTATTATTTTAAGGGTTTAAAGTAAATGTTCGAATTCACAGCAGCCCTTAAAAGCATTTCGGCAACTTTCCAGCGTTTGCGACAGCCCCAAGCATTTTCTGAGCTCTACACGTTCCCTGCGTCGATTTATGTAATAAAACGGCACAAAAATTTTGAGATTTTTCGAAAAACCAAAGGTTAACCCTTTGAAATTTTTAGCTTTTTGTAGCCAAAAATAAAAGTTGAAATATTCTTACTTTTCTATTGCTGCAATGTATTTCGATGGTTTAAGTGCAATCGCATAAAAAGAATACGGCAAAAAGCGATTTTATTATTTTAAGGGTTTAAAGTAAAGTGTTCGAATTCGCTTTAGCAGCCCTTAAAACGGCATTCGGGCAACTTTCCGACGTTTTGCGACAGCCCCACGAGCATTTTCTGAGCTCTACACGTTCCCTGCGTCGATTTATGTAATAAAACGGCACAAAAATTTTAAGATTTTTGAAAAACCAAAGGTTAACCCTTTGAAATTTTTAGCTTTTTGTAGTCAAAAATAAAAGTTGAAATATTCTTACTTTTCTATTGCTGCTAATGTATTTCGATGGTTTAAGTGCAATCGCATAAAAGAATCACGGCAAAAGCGATTTTATTAGTTTTAAGGGTTTAAAGTAAATGTTCGAATTCACTTTAGCAGCCCTTAAAAGCATTTCGGCAACTTTCCAGCGTTTGCGACAGCCCAGAGCATTTTCTGAGCTCTACACGTTCCCGTGCGTCGATTTATGTAATAAAACGGCCAATAAATTTTAGATTTTTAAAAAAACCAAAGGTTAACCCTTTGAAATTTTCATGCTTTTTGTCAAAAATAAAAGTTGAAATATTCTTACTTTTCTATTGCTGCTAATGTATTTCGATGGTTATAAGTGCAATCGGCATAAAAGAATCACGGCAAAAAGCGATTTTATTATTTTAAGGGTTTAAAGTAAACTATTCGAATTCACTTACAGCCCTTAAAAGCATTTCGGCAACTTTCCAGCGTTTGCGACAGCCCGAGCATTTTCTGAGCTCTACACGTTCCCTGCGTCGATTTATGTAATAAAACGGCCAATAAATTTTAAGATTTTTCGAAAAAACCAAAGGTTAACCCTTTGAAATTTTATGCTTTTTAGTCAAAAATAAAAGTTGAAATATTCTTACTTTTCTATTGCTGCTAATGTATTTTCGATGGTTAAGTGCAATCGCATAAAAGAATCACGGCAAAAGCGATTTTATTAGTTTTAAGGGTTTAAAGTAAATGTTCGAATTCATTTAGCAGCCTTAAAAGCATTCGGGCAACTTTCCAGCGTTTGCGACAGCCCCGAGCATTTTCTGAGCTCTACACGTTCCCGTGCGTCGATTTATGTAATAAAACGGCAATAAATTTTAAGATTTTTCGAAAAACCAAAGGTTAACCCTTTAAAATTTTTTATGCTTTTTGGGTCAAAAATAAAAGTTGAAATATTCTTACTTTTCTATTGCTGCTAATGTATTTCGATGGTTTAAGTGCAATCGCATAAAAGAATCACGGCAAAAAGCGATTTTATTAGTTTTAAGGGTTTAAAGTAAATGTTCGAATTCACTTTAGCAGCCCTTAAAAGGCATTCGGCAACTTTCCACGTTTGCGACAGCCCCGAGCATTTTCTGAGCTCTACACGTTCCCGTGCGTCGATTTATGTAATAAAACGGCCAACTAAATTTTGATTTTTCGAAAAAACCAAAGGTTAACCCTTTGAAATTTTCTGCTTTTTGGGGTCAAAAATAAAAGTTGAAATTTTCTACTTTTCTATTGCTGCGAATGTATTTTGATGGTTTAAGTGCAATCGCATAAAAGAATCACGGCAAAAAGCGATTTTATTAGTTTTAAGGGTTTAAAGTAAATGTTCGAATTCATTTAGCAGCCCTTAAAAGCATTCGGCAACTTTCCAGCGTTTGCGACAGCCCCAGCATTTTCTGAGCTCTACACGTTCCCGTGCGTCGATTTATGTAATAAAACGGCCAACTAAATTTTAAGTTTTTTCGAAAAAACCAAAGGTTAACCCTTTGAAATTTTCATGCTTTTTGGGTCAAAAATAAAAGTTGAAATATTCTTACTTTTCTATTGCTGCTAATGTATTTCGATGGTTTAAGTGCAATCGCATAAAAAGAATCACGGCAAAAAGCGATTTTATTAGTTTTAAGGGTTTAAAGTAAATGTTCGAATTCACTTTAGCAGCCCTTAAAAGCATTTCGGGCAACTTTCCAGCGTTTGCGACAGCCCCAGCATTTTCTGAGCTCTACACGTTCCCGTGCGTCGATTTATGTAATAAAACGGCCAACTAAATTTTAAGATTTTTGAAAAAACCAAAGGTTAACCCTTTGAAATTTTCATGCTTTTTGTAGCCAAAAAAATAAAAGTTGAAATATTCTTACTTTTCTATTGCTGCTAATGTATTTCGATGGTTAAGTGCAATCGCATAAAAGAATCACGGCAAAAAGCGATTTTATTAGTTTTAAGGGTTTAAAGTAAATGTTCGAATTCACTTTAGCAGCCCTTAAAAGCATTCGGGCAACTTTCCAGCGTTTGCGACAGCCCCAGCATTTTCTGAGCTCTACACGTTCCCGTGCGTCGATTTATGTAATAAAACGGCCAACTAAATTTTAAGATTTTTGAAAAACCAAAGGTTAACCCTTTGAAATTTTCATGCTTTTTGTCAAAAAATAAAAGTTGAAATATTCTTACTTTTCTATTGCTGCTAATGTATTTCGATGGTTTAAGTGCAATCGCATAAAAGAATCACGGCAAAAAGCGATTTTATTAGTTTTAAGGGTTTAAAGTAAAGTGTTCGAATTCATTTACAGCCCTTAAAAGCATTCGGGCAACTTTCAGCGTTTGCGACAGCCCAAGCATTTTCTGAGCTCTACACGTTCCCGTGCGTCGATTTATGTAATAAAACGGCCAATAAATTTTAAGATTTTCGAAAAAACCAAAGGTTAACCCTTTGAAATTTTCATGCTTTTTGTAGTCAAAAATAAAAGTTGAAATATTCTTACTTTTCTATTGCTGCGAATGTATTTGATGGTTATAAGTGCAATCGCATAAAAGAATCACGGCAAAAGCGATTTTATTAGTTTTAAGGGTTTAAAGTAAAGTGTTCGAATTCACTTTAGCAGCCCTTAAAACGCATTCGGGCAACTTTCCAGCGTTTGCGACAGCCCCGAGCATTTTCTGAGCTCTACACGTTCCCGTGCGTCGATTTATGTAATAAAACGGCAATAAATTTTAGATTTTCGAAAAAACCAAAGGTTAACCCTTTGAAATTTTCTGCTTTTTTAGTCAAAAATAAAAGTTGAAATATTCTTACTTTTCTATTGCTGCTAATGTATTTCGATGGTTAAGTGCAATCGCATAAAAAGAATCACGGCAAAAAGCGATTTTATTATTTTAAGGGTTTAAAGTAAAGTGTCGAATTCACTAGAACCCTTAAAAGCACTTTCGGGCAACTTTCCAGCGTTTGCGACAGCCCAGCATTTTCTGAGCTCTACACGTTCCCGTGCGTCGATTTATGTAATAAAACGGCAATAAATTTTAGATTTTCGAAAAACCAAAGGTTAACCCTTTGAAATTTTCATGCTTTTTGTAGCCAAAAATAAAAGTTGAAATATTCTTACTTTTCTATTGCTGCTAATGTATTTCGATGGTATAAGTGCAATCGCATAGAAAGAATACGGCAAAAAGCGATTTTATTATTTTAAGGTTTAAAGTAAATTTCGAATTCACTAAACCTTAAAAGCAACTTTCGGGCAACTTTCCAGCGTTTGCGACAGCCCAGCATTTTCTGAGCTCTACACGTTCCCATGCGTCGATTTATGTAATAAAACGGCACAAAATTTTGGATTTTCGAAAAAACCAAAGGTTAACCCTTTGAAATTTTCATGCTTTTTGTAGCCAAAAATAAAAGTTGAAATATTCTTACTTTTCTATTGTTTGCTAATGTATTTCGATGGTTATAAGTGCAATCGCATAGAAAGAATTCACGGCAAAAAGCGATTTTTTATTTTAAGGGTTTAAAGTAAAGTGATTCGAATTCACCGAAACCTTAAAGCACTTTCGGGCAACTTTCCAGCGTTTGCGCCAGCTCCAGCATTTTCTGAGCTCTACACGTTCCCATGCGTCGATTTATGTAATAAAACGGCAATAAATTTTGGATTTTTCGAAAAAACCAAAGGTTAACCTTTGAAATTTTCATGCTTTTGTAGTCAAAAATAAAAGTTGAAATATTCTTACTTTTCTATTGCTGCTAATGTATTTCGATGGTTATAAGTGCAATCGCATAAAAGAATCACGGCAAAAAGCGATTTTATTAGTTTTAAGGGTTTAAAGTAAAGTGAATTACATTCACCCTTAAAAGCACTTTCGGCAACTTTCCAGCGTTTGCGACAGCCCAAGCATTTTCTGAGCTCTACACGTTCCCATGCGTCGATTTATGTAATAAAACGGCCAATAAATTTTGGATTTTCGAAAAAACCAAAGGTTAACCTTTGAAATTTTCATGCTTTTTGTAGCCAAAAAATAAAAGTTGAAATATTCTTACTTTTCTATTGCTGCTAATGTATTTCGATGGTTAAGTGCAATCGCATAAAAGAATCACGGCAAAAAGCGATTTTATTATTTTAAGGGTTTAAAGTAAATGTTCGAATTCACTAGAGCCCTTAAAAGCACTTTCGGGCAACTTTCCAGCGTTTGCGACAGCTCCAGCATTTTCTGAGCTCTACACGTTCCCATGCGTCGATTTATGTAATAAAACGGCACAATAAATTTTGGATTTTTGAAAAAACCAAAGGTTAACCCTTTGAAATTTTCATGCTTTTTGTAGCCAAAAATAAAAGTTGAAATATTCTTACTTTTCTATTGCTGCTAATGTATTTCGATGGTTATAAGTGCAATCGCATAGAAAGAATACGGCAAAAAGCGATTTTATTTTTTAAGGGTTTAAAGTAAAGGTTGATTCATTACCTTAAAAGCAACTTTCGGGCAACTTTCCAGCGTTTGCGACAGCCCGAGCATTTTCTGAGCTCTACACGTTCCCTGCGTCGATTTATGTAATAAAACGGCCAATAAATTTTAAGATTTTGAAAAACCAAAGGTTAACCCTTTGAAATTTTCATGCTTTTTGGGTCAAAAATAAAAGTTGAAATATTCTTACTTTTCTATTGCTGCTAATGTATTTCGATGGTTAAGTGCAATCGCATAAAAGAATCACGGCAAAAGCGATTTTATTATTTTAAGGGTTTAAAGTAAATGTTCGAATTCACTTGCAGCCCTTAAAACGCACTTTCGGCAACTTTCCAGCGTTTGCGACAGCCCCAGCATTTTCTGAGCTCTACACGTTCCCGTGCGTCGATTTATGTAATAAAACGGCCAACTAAATTTTAGATTTTTCAAAAAAACCAAAGGTTAACCCTTTGAAATTTTCTGCTTTTTGGTCAAAAATAAAAGTTGAAATATTCTTACTTTTCTATTGCTGCAATGTATTTCGATGGTTTAAGTGCAATGGCATAAAAGAATTCACGGCAAAAAGCGATTTTATTAGTTTTAAGGGTTTAAAGTAAAGTTTCGATTCATTTAGCAGCCCTTAAAACCATTCGGGCAACTTTCCAGCGTTTGCGACAGCTCCCAGCATTTTCTGAGCTCTACACGTTCCCGTGCGTCGATTTATGTAATAAAACGGCCAATAAATTTTGAGATTTTTGAAAAAACCAAAGGTTAACCCTTTGAAATTTTCATGCTTTTTGTGTCAAAAATAAAAGTTGAAATATTCTTACTTTTCTATTGCTGCTAATGTATTTCGATGGTTTAAGTGCAATGGCATAAAAGAATCACGGCAAAAGCGATTTTATTATTTTAAGGGTTTAAAGTAAATGTTCGAATTCATTTAGCGCCCTTAAAACGCATTCGGGCAACTTTCCAGCGTTTGCGACAGCCCGAGCATTTTCTGAGCTCTACACGTTCCGTGCGTCGATTTATGTAATAAAACGGCACAAAAATTTTGAAGATTTTGAAAAAACCAAAGGTTAACCCTTTGAAATTTTCATGCTTTTTGTAGCAAAAATAAAAGTTGAAATATTCTTACTTTTCTATTGCTGCTAATGTATTTCGATGGTTTAAGTGCAATGGCATAAAAGAATTCACGGCAAAAAGCGATTTTATTATTTAAGGGTTTAAAGTAAAGTATTCGATTCACTTAAAGCCCTTAAAAGCATTCGGGCAACTTTCCAGCGTTTGCGACAGCTCCAGCATTTTCTGAGCTCTACACGTTCCCGTGCGTCGATTTATGTAATAAAACGGCCAAAAATTTTGAGATTTTGAAAAACCAAAGGTTAACCCTTTGAAATTTTCATGCTTTTGTAGCCAAAAATAAAAGTTGAAATATTCTTACTTTTCTATTGCTGCTAATGTATTTCGATGGTATAAGTGCAATCGCATAAAAGAATTCACGGCAAAAGCGATTTTATTATTTTAAGGGTTTAAAGTGAAACTATTCGATTCATTAGAACCTTTAAAAGCACTTCGGCAACTTTCCAGCGTTTGCGACAGCTCCGAGCATTTTCTGAGCTCTACACGTTCCCATGCGTCGATTTATGTAATAAAACGGCAAATAAATTTTGGATTTTGAAAAACCAAAGGTTAACCTTTGAAATTTTCATGCTTTTTTAGCCAAAAATAAAAGTTGAAATATTCTTACTTTTCTATTGCTGCTAATGTATTTCGATGGTATAAGTGCAATGGCATAAAAGAATCACGGCAAAAGCGATTTTATTTTTTAAGGGTTTAAAGTAAATGTTCGATTCATTAGACCCTTAAAGCAACTTTCGGGCAACTTTCCAGCGTTTGCGACAGCTCCAGCATTTTCTGAGCTCTACACGTTCCATGCGTCGATTTATGTAATAAAACGGCAATAAAATTTTGGTTTTTTGAAAAAACCAAAGGTTAACCCTTTGAAATTTTCATGCTTTTGTAGCCAAAAAATAAAAGTTGAAATATTCTTACTTTTCTATTGCTGCTAATGTATTTCGATGGTTAAGTGCAATGGCATAAAAGAATCACGGCAAAAGCGATTTTATTTTTAAGGGTTTAAAGTAATATTCGATTCATTGAAACCCTTAAAGCAACTTTCGGGCAACTTTCCAGCGTTTGCGCCAGCTCCAGCATTTTCTGAGCTCTACACGTTCCCTGCGTCGATTTATGTAATAAAACGGCAAAAAATTTTGGATTTTTGAAAAACCAAAGGTTAACCCTTTGAAATTTTCATGCTTTTTGTAGCCAAAAAATAAAAGTTGAAATATTCTTACTTTTCTATTGCTGCTAATGTATTTCGAGGGTTTATAAGTGCAATCGCATAGAAAGAATCACGGCAAAAAGCGATTTTATTTTTAAGGGTTTAAAGTAAATATTCGATTCAGAAACCCTTAAAAGCACTTTCGGCAACTTTCCAGCGTTTGCGCCAGCTCCAGCATTTTCTGAGCTCTACACGTTCCCATGCGTCGATTTATGTAATAAAACGGCAAATAAATTTGGATTTTGAAAAAACCAAAGGTTAACCCTTTGAAATTTTCATGCTTTTTTAGCCAAAAAATAAAAGTTGAAATATTCTTACTTTTCTATTGCTGCTAATGTATTTCGATGGTATAAGTGCAATCGCATAAAAGAATCACGGTAAAAGCGATTTTATTTTTAAGGGTTTAAAGTAAATTCGATTCACGATTAACCTTAAAAGCACTTTCGGGCAACTTTCCAGCGTTTGCGACAGCCCAGCATTTTCTGAGCTCTACACGTTCCCGTGCGTCGATTTATGTAATAAAACGGCAAAAAATTTTGGATTTTTGAAAAACCAAAGGTTAACCCTTTGAAATTTTCATGCTTTTTGTAGTCAAAAATAAAAGTTGAAATATTCTTACTTTTCTATTGCTGCTAATGTATTTCGATGGTTAAGTGCAATCGCATAAAAGAATTCACGGCAAAAAGCGATTTTATTTTTAAGGGTTTAAAGTGAAATATTCGATTCATTAAGCCTAAAAGCACTTTCGGCAACTTTCCAGCGTTTGCGACAGCCCAAGCATTTTCTGAGCTCTACACGTTCCCTGCGTCGATTTATGTAATAAAACGGCAACAAATTTTGAGATTTTGAAAAAACCAAAGGTTAACCCTTTGAAATTTTCATGCTTTTTGTGTCAAAAATAAAAGTTGAAATATTCTTACTTTTCTATTGCTGCTAATGTATTTCGATGGTATAAGTGCAATCGCATAAAAGAATCACGGCAAAAGCGATTTTATTATTTAAGGGTTTAAAGTAAAGTTTCGATTCATTAAAGCTAAAAGCACTTTCGGCAACTTTCCAGCGTTTGCGACAGCTCCAGCATTTTCTGAGCTCTACACGTTCCCTGCGTCGATTTATGTAATAAAACGGCCAAAAATTTTGAGATTTTTGAAAAACCAAAGGTTAACCCTTTGAAATTTTCATGCTTTTTGTAGTCAAAAATAAAAGTTGAAATATTCTTACTTTTCTATTGCTGCTAATGTATTTCGATGGTTAAGTGCAATCGCATAAAAGAATCACGGCAAAAAGCGATTTTATTATTTTAAGGGTTTAAAGTAAATTTCGATTCACTTACAGCCCTTAAAAGCATTTCGGCAACTTTCCAGCGTTTGCGACAGCTCCAGCATTTTCTGAGCTCTACACGTTCCCGTGCGTCGATTTATGTAATAAAACGGCAACTAAATTTTGAGATTTTTCGAAAAAACCAAAGGTTAACCCTTTGAAATTTTCATGCTTTTTGTAGTCAAAAATAAAAGTTGAAATATTCTTACTTTTCTATTGCTGCTAATGTATTTCGATGGTTAAGTGCAATCGCATAGAAAGAATCACGGCAAAAAGCGATTTTATTTTAAGGGTTTAAAGTAAAGTTTCAAATTCATTGAGCCCTTAAAAGCACTTTCGGCAACTTTCCAGCGTTTGCGACAGCCCAGCATTTTCTGAGCTCTACACGTTCCCGTGCGTCGATTTATGTAATAAAACGGCAAAAATTTTGAGATTTTTGAAAAAACCAAAGGTTAACCCTTTGAAATTTTCATGCTTTTTTGTCAAAAAATAAAAGTTGAAATATTCTTACTTTTCTATTGCTGCTAATGTATTTCGATGGTATAAGTGCAATCGCATAAAAGAATCACGGCAAAAAGCGATTTTATTATTTAGGGTTTAAAGTAAACTATTCGATTCAGCACCTTAAAAGCACTTTCGGGCAACTTTCCAGCGTTTGCGACAGCCCAGCATTTTCTGAGCTCTACACGTTCCCGTGCGTCGATTTATGTAATAAAACGGCACTAAATTTTGAGATTTTCGAAAAAACCAAAGGTTAACCCTTTGAAATTTTCATGCTTTTTGTCAAAAAATAAAAGTTGAAATATTCTTACTTTTCTATTGCTGCTAATGTATTTCGATGGTTAAGTGCAATCGCATAAAAGAATCACGGCAAAAAGCGATTTTATTTTTAAGGGTTTAAAGTAAATGTTCGAATTCACTTTAGCAGCCCTTAAAAGCATTCGGCAACTTTCCAGCGTTTGCGACAGCCCCAGCATTTTCTGAGCTCTACACGTTCCCGTGCGTCGATTTATGTAATAAAACGGCAACTAAATTTTAAGATTTTCGAAAAAACCAAAGGTTAACCCTTTGAAATTTTCATGCTTTTTGTGTCAAAAATAAAAGTTGAAATATTCTTACTTTTCTATTGCTGCTAATGTATTTCGATGGTTTAAGTGCAATCGCATAAAAGAATCACGGCAAAAGCGATTTTATTATTTTAAGGGTTTAAAGTAAATGTTCGAATTCATTTAGCAGCCCTTAAAAGCACTTTCGGGCAACTTTCCAGCGTTTGCGACAGCCCCGAGCATTTTCTGAGCTCTACACGTTCCCGTGCGTCGATTTATGTAATAAAACGGCAACTAAATTTTAAGATTTTTCGAAAAAACCAAAGGTTAACCCTTTGAAATTTTCATGCTTTTTGGGGTCAAAAATAAAAGTTGAAATATTCTTACTTTTCTATTGCTGCAATGTATTTCGATGGTTTAAGTGCAATCGCATAAAAGAATCACGGCAAAAAGCGATTTTATTAGTTTTAAGGGTTTAAAGTTTAAGTGTTCGAATTCGCTTTAGCAGCCCTTAAAACGGCATTCGGGCAACTTTCCGACGTTTTGCGACAGCCCCACGAGCATTTTCTGAGCTCTACACGTTCCCGTGCGTCGATTTATGTAATAAAACGGCCAACTAAATTTTAAGATTTTCAAAAAAACCAAAGGTTAACCCTTTGAAATTTTCATGCTTTTTGGGGTCAAAAATAAAAGTTGAAATATTCTTACTTTTCTATTGCTGCAATGTATTTTGATGGTTAAGTGCAATCGCATAAAAGAATCACGGCAAAAAGCGATTTTATTAGTTTTAAGGGTTTAAAGTTTAAGTGTTCGAATTCACTTTAGCAGCCCTTAAAACGGCATTCGGGCAACTTTCCGACGTTTTGCGACAGCCCCACGAGCATTTTCTGAGCTCTACACGTTCCCGTGCGTCGATTTATGTAATAAAACGGCCAATAAATTTTAAGATTTTCGAAAAACCAAAGGTTAACCTTTGAAATTTTCACGCTTTTTGGGTCAAAAATAAAAGTTGAAATATTCTTACTTTTCTATTGCTGCAATGTATTTCGATGGTTTAAGTGCAATCGCATAAAAAGAATGCACGGCAAAAGCGATTTTATTATTTTAAGGGTTTAAAGTTAAATGTTCGAATTCACTTTAGCAGCCCTTAAAAACGCATTCGGGCAACTTTCCAGCGTTTGCGACAGCCCCAGCATTTTCTGAGCTCTACACGTTCCCGTGCGTCGATTTATGTAATAAAACGGCCAACTAAATTTTAGATTTTCGAAAAAACCAAAGGTTAACCCTTTGAAATTTTCACGCTTTTTGGGGTCAAAAATAAAAGTTGAAATATTCTTACTTTTCTATTGCTGCGAATGTATTTCGATGGTTTAAGTGCAATCGCATAAAAGAATCACGGCAAAAAGCGATTTTATTAGTTTTAAGGGTTTAAAGTAAATGTTCGAATTCACTTTAGCAGCCCTTAAAAACTTCGGCAACTTTCCGACGTTTGCGACAGCCCCGAGCATTTTCTGAGCTCTACACGTTCCGTGCGTCGATTTATGTAATAAAACGGCCAACTAAATTTTAGATTTTCGAAAAAACCAAAGGTTAACCCCTTTGAAATTTTCACGCTTTTTTGGGGTCAAAAAATAAAAGTTGAAATTTATTCTTACTTTTCTATTGCTGCTAATGTATTTTGATGGTTTAAGTGCAATCGCATAAAAGAATCACGGAAAAAAGCGATTTTATTAGTTTTAAGGGTTTAAAGTTAAATGTTCGAATTCATTTAGCAGCCCTTAAAACGGCATTCGGCAACTTTCCAGCGTTTGCGACAGCCCCAGCATTTTCTGAGCTCTACACGTTCCCGTGCGTCGATTTATGTAATAAAACGGCCAACTAAATTTTAAGATTTTCGAAAAACCAAAGGTTAACCCTTTGAAATTTTCACGCTTTTTGGGGTCAAAAATAAAAGTTGAAATTTTCTTACTTTTCTATTGCTGCGAATGTATTTTGATGGTTTAAGTGCAATCGCATAAAAGAATCACGGCAAAAGCGATTTTATTAGTTTTAAGGGTTTAAAGTTAAATGTTCGAATTCAGTTTAGCAGCCCTTAAAAGGGCATTCGGGCAACTTTCCAGCGTTTGCGACAGCCCGAGCATTTTCTGAGCTCTACACGTTCCCGTGCGTCGATTTATGTAATAAAACGGCCAACTAAATTTTAAGATTTTCGAAAAAACCAAAGGTTAACCCTTTGAAATTTTCATGCTTTTTGGGTCAAAAAATAAAAGTTGAAATATTCTTACTTTTCTATTGCTGCGAATGTATTTTGATGGTTTAAGTGCAATCGCATAAAAGAATCACGGAAAAAAGCGATTTTATTAGTTTTAAGGGTTTAAAGTAAATGTTCGAATTCACTTTAGCAGCCCTTAAAACGGCATTTCGGCAACTTTCCAGCGTTTGCGACAGCCCCGAGCATTTTCTGAGCTCTACACGTTCCCGTGCGTCGATTTATGTAATAAAACGGCCAACTAAATTTTTAATATTTTTCCAAAAAACCAAAGGTTAACCCCTTTGAAATTTTCACGCTTTTTTGGGGTCAAAAAATAAAAGTCGGAATTTTCTTACTTTTTCTATTGCTGCGAATGTATTTTGATGGTTTAAGTGCAATCGCATAAAAAGAATGCACGGCAAAAAGCGATTTTATTAGTTTTAAGGGTTTAAAGTTTAAGTGTTCGAATTCGCTTTAGCAGCCCTTAAAACGGCATTCGGGCAACTTTCCGACGTTTTGCGACAGCCCCACGAGCATTTTCTGAGCTCTACACGTTCCCGTGCGTCGATTTATGTAATAAAACGGCCAACTAAATTTTTAATATTTTTCGAAAAAAACCAAAGGTTAACCCCTTTGAAATTTTCACGCTTTTTTGGGGTCAAAAAATAAAAGTTGAAATTTCTTACTTTTCTATTGCTGCGAATGTATTTTGATGGTTTAAGTGCAATCGCATAAAAAGAATCACGGCAAAAGCGATTTTATTAGTTTTAAGGGTTTAAAGTAAATGTTCGAATTCATTTAGCAGCCCTTAAAACGGCATTCGGCAACTTTCCACGTTTGCGACAGCCCAGAGCATTTTCTGAGCTCTACACGTTCCCGTGCGTCGATTTATGTAATAAAACGGCCAACTAAATTTTAAGATTTTCGAAAAAACCAAAGGTTAACCTTTGAAATTTTCACGCTTTTTGGGTCAAAAATAAAAGTTGAAATATTCTTACTTTTCTATTGCTGCAATGTATTTGATGGTTTAAGTGCAATCGCATAAAAAGAATTCACGGCAAAAGCGATTTTATTAGTTTTAAGGGTTTAAAGTAAATGTTCGAATTCACTTTAGCAGCCCTTAAAAGGCACTTTCGGCAACTTTCCAGCGTTTGCGACAGCCCCAGCATTTTCTGAGCTCTACACGTTCCCGTGCGTCGATTTATGTAATAAAACGGCCAACTAAATTTTAAGATTTTCGAAAAAACCAAAGGTTAACCCTTTGAAATTTTCATGCTTTTTGGGGTCAAAAATAAAATTTGGGAAATTTCTTACTTTTCTATTGCTGCGAATGTATTTTGATGGTTTAAGTGCAATCGCATAAAAGAATCACGGCAAAAAGCGATTTTATTAGTTTTAAGGGTTTAAAGTTAAATGTTCGAATTCATTTAGCAGCCCTTAAAACGGCATTTCGGCAACTTTCCAGACGTTTGCGACAGCCCCAGACATTTTCTGAGCTCTACACGTTCCCGTGCGTCGATTTATGTAATAAAACGGCACAACTAAATTTTGAGATTTTCGAAAAAACCAAAGGTTAACCCTTTGAAATTTTCATGCTTTTTGTAGTCAAAAATAAAAGTTGAAATATTCTTACTTTTCTATTGCTGCAATGTATTTCGATGGTTTAAGTGCAATCGCATAAAAGAATCACGGCAAAAAGCGATTTTATTAGTTTTAAGGGTTTAAAGTTAATGTTCGAATTCATTTAGCAGCCCTTAAAACGGCACTTCGGCAACTTTCCACGTTTGCGACAGCCCCAGCATTTTCTGAGCTCTACACGTTCCCGTGCGTCGATTTATGTAATAAAACGGCAACTAAATTTTAAGATTTTTCGAAAAACAAAGGTTAACCTTTGAAATTTTCAGCTTTTTGGGTCAAAAATAAAAGTTGAAATATTCTTACTTTTCTATTGCTGCGAATGTTTTTTCGATGGTTTAAGTGCAATCGCATAAAAAGAATCACGGCAAAAGCGATTTTATTAGTTTTAAGGGTTTAAAGTAAATGTTCGAATTCACTTTAGCAGCCCTTAAAACGGCATTCGGCAACTTTCCAGCGTTTGCGACAGCCCCAGCATTTTCTGAGCTCTACACGTTCCCGTGCGTCGATTTATGTAATAAAACGGCCAACTAAATTTTAAGATTTTCGAAAAAACCAAAGGTTAACCCTTTGAAATTTTACGCTTTTTGGGGTCAAAAATAAAAGTTGAATTTTCTTACTTTTTCTATTGCTGCGAATGTATTTTGATGGTTTAAGTGCAATCGCATAAAAAGAATCACGGCAAAAGCGATTTTATTAGTTTTAAGGGTTTAAAGTTAAATGTTCGAATTCACTTTAGCAGCCCTTAAAAGGCATTTCGGCAACTTTCCAGCGTTTGCGACAGCCCGAGCATTTTCTGAGCTCTACACGTTCCCGTGCGTCGATTTATGTAATAAAACGGCCAACAAAATTTTAAAGATTTTCGAAAAACAAAAGGGTTAACCCTTTGAAATTTTCACTTTTTGGGGTCAAAAAAATAAAAGTTGTTTTTACTTTTTATTTCTTTTTTGATTTTAAGTAATCGTAAAAAAATAAAAAAGCATTTTATTAGTTTTAATTTAAAGTTAAATTTTGAATTTCCCTTTCAAAAAAGGCATTTTAATTTCCCCGGTTTGCGCAGCCCCAAGGGCTTTTTTGGCTCACAGCCCGTGCCGTTTTAGTTAAAAAATAAATTTTTAAATTTTTAAAACAAAGGAATTTAAAATTTTCACGTTTTTGGGGCAAAAATTTAATTTTTTACTTTTTCTATTGCTGCTAATGTTTTTTAGGGTTTAAGTGCAAAAAAAAAACCCAAAAAATTTTTTATTTTAAAGGGGTTTTAAAGTTTAAATTTAATTCACTTTGCAGCCCTTAAAAGGTTCGGGCAACTTTCCACGTTTGCGACAGCCCCAGCATTTTCTGAGCTCTACACGTTCCGTGCGTCGATTTATGTAATAAAACGGCCAACTAAATTTTAAGATTTTCGAAAAAACAAAGGTTAACCCTTTGAAATTTTACGCTTTTTGGGGTCAAAAATAAAAGTTGAATTTTCTTACTTTTTCTATTGCTGCGAATGTTTTTTGATGGTTAAGTGCAATCGCATAAAAAGAATGCACGGCAAAACGCGATTTTATTAGTTTTAAGGGTTTAAAGTTTAAGTGTTCGAATTCGCTTTAGCAGCCCTTAAAACGGCATTCGGGCAACTTTCCGACGTTTTGCGACAGCCCCACGAGCATTTTCTGAGCTCTACACGTTCCGTGCGTCGATTTATGTAATAAAACGGCCAACTAAATTTTTAAGATTTTTCGAAAAAAACCAAAGGTTAACCCCTTTGAAATTTTCACGCTTTTTTGGGGTCAAAAAATAAAAGTCGGAATTTTCTTACTTTTTCTATTGCTGCGAATGTATTTTGATGGTTTAAGTGCAATCGCATAAAAAGAATGCACGGCAAAAAGCGATTTTATTAGTTTTAAGGGTTTAAAGTTTAAGTGTTCGAATTCGCTTTAGCAGCCCTTAAAACGGCATTCGGGCAACTTTCCGACGTTTTGCGACAGCCCCACGAGCATTTTCTGAGCTCTACACGTTCCCGTGCGTCGATTTATGTAATAAAACGGCCAACTAAATTTTAAGATTTTTCGAAAAAAAACAAAGGTTAACTTTGAAATTTTCACGCTTTTTTGGGGTCAAAAAATAAAAGTTGGAATTTTCTTACGTTTTCTATTGCTGCGAATGTATTTTGATGGCTTAAGTGCAAACGCATAAAAAGAATGCATGGTAAATGCGATTATACTTATATTAAATGCAGCTGAACTGTGGAAATTTGAGTGCGTCGATATATGTAAAAAATCAAGCTTCAAAATTTTTACAATATTTGGAAAAAACGGAAAATTTTGTAATTTTCATGCTTTCATGTAGATCAAATATTAAAAGTTGGTAATTGTCAACTCTTTTAGTATTTCCTACAATATTGACGTTTGAACCAATCCCAGGAGAAATTTCTGCACTATATACAGTGACTCAATAAATAACCCGGACACGTAAGAAAATTTCATTAATTTGTTTGTAATTCGATTATTTAAAAAGAAAACTACTATATCAACTGGCCATTTAAGAAAGCATTCCTTGAGGTAACTAAACACATAAAAACAGTTTCAAAAAAATTAATAACTAAAAAAATTTTAACGTTTTTACACATTAACACTATAAAATATGATCAAAAAATAACCCGGACACAAATATATGTTTTGTCACTTACAGGAAAACTTAAATTTTTTAATATTTTGTAGGATATCCTTTATGTTTGATAACTTCATTCAAACGTTTGGGCATGTTTTTAATAATTTTTTGTAAATATTCTTGATCTATAAGGGCCCATTCTTCTTGCAAGCGACGTATTAGCTCTTCTTTAGAACTTATTTGGGTTTTTCGTACTCTTCGGTCTAATTCATCCCATAGATTTTCTATGGGATTAAGGTCAGGAGACTGAGGAGGGGGATGTAGTACTTTAGGGCATGTGTATAATAAATATTCCTGCACCAAACGCGATTTATGCTTTGGATCATTGTCTTCATAATATTTGAAACACTCTTGTAGGCCCATTTTGTAGCACTTGCCACCAAATTGTCTTGCTAAAGTTCTAAATACTTAAACCGGTCCATAATTCCGTTTATTACCACAAGATTTCCCACCCTCTTGGTAGAGATACACCCCCAAACAAGCACACTACCACCTCCGTGCTTTAGAGTTCCACGCAAATTCTCTGAATCGAGCTCCTTATTAGGTCGACGCCAAACCATTGTTCGTCCATCAGATAAAAAAATGTTGTATTTGCTTTCGCCAGCAAATACAACATTTTCCCACCATGAAACGTCTTTGTTTAAGTATTCTCTGGCAAACGAACACGTTTCTTTCTATTTGCTTCACTTATAAATGGTTTTTTACGAGCTACCCGACCGTGGTAGCCCTTCTTTCTTAGAACATTGCGAATGGTCTCTGAATTAACATCTTTTGCCAAATTACTTAATACTTGTGTTTTCAATTTTGGAGCACTAATTCGTGGATTTTTTTAACTTGACGAATAATATAATTCTCGTCTCTGGAAGTTAGTATACACGGACGGCCGGTTTTTTGCTTATAATCGATTCGATCTTCTTTTTTAAACCGTGTTATAATATCACCCACTGTACTTTTTGCAATATTTAATAATTTCGCAACCTCTCGGACACTTTTCCCTTGGGCATTATGATAAATAACCAATTGCCTAAGATCGTAACTGGTATCTATGCAATTTTTGCGCTCCATTGCATTTGATGGCTACAAACTAACTAGTAATTAATATATTAGGTGGCTGAAACATGGGAGAATTGCAATTTCAGCATTATATTGCTGTGTAGGTAACTCTAGGAATGTGTAGCGATAACAAAAACTTATTGTCCGGGTTATTTTTTGTGCCTTATTTCTAGTATTAAATTACTTTAACGTTAGCATTACTTGTTGTCGTTAATTTTTTAGAAATTGTTTTGTGTTTTTGGTAACCTTAAGATATACCCTATCAAATGATATATAGACACCCCTATTTTCTTTTTAAATAATCGAATTACAAACAAATTAATGCTATTTTCTTATGTGTCCGGGTTATTAATTGAGTCACTGTAAATGTGTGCCAATGCTTCGATTTGTACTAAATAAATTACTGAAGAAACCAATCACTTTTTAGATTTGTTTGTTTTACTGTTGTGTGATTGGTTACTCCATTCATTTATCTAATAGATTACTATCTAATATCACTAGGTGATGTAAACGGGCACTTATCTAGTGGTCTTTTTTTATACAAAAAAATGAAACTTAGGATACATCCTCTTTCTGATAAATTCTGTGGTCGTCACTTAAAAGGACATAAGTTACATGGAAATCCAATCTACTTATGACCTTTTAAGTGCCGACCACAGAATTATGCAGCATTCACATACTTCACAGCTACCTCAACCCAGTACATAGTGCAATACGCTGGTGACCCTGTTTTAATGTTAAGTGCCCCAATCATCAACATAGAATGATTGCCAGCTTTACTTCCCCTCTGATTCACGAAGATTAAAAAAGTTAGACTCTCCCTAGATTTAAACATCATACCTAAACCTAACTACCAGATCATGACCAACTAACAGTAGACATAATCTTATGTAAAAAAGTTGTTATTATATGATTGAATATGCAGATGATATCAGCAACTGATTATGGACAGTTTCAAAAATATCACTGATGCACTAAGCAGGCTCTGTCGGTTAATATAACCAAGATCGAATTTATTCCATTCAGCAGATAAAGAAAACTGGACTAATCTTAACTCCGCTATAACTTAAGTGGGGAATAAGCAATGCATATACTCGAATATGACTAATCGTTTAATGCTCTTATAAAATACGTACACCAGTTTGCTATCTCAATCATACTTAAAGAAGTTACCATAAGAAAAGAGACTGAATACAGTAAATTTGTC
The DNA here is from genome assembly GCA_036346125.1 of Lycocerus yunnanus. NCBI lineage: Eukaryota > Metazoa > Arthropoda > Insecta > Coleoptera > Cantharidae > Lycocerus > Lycocerus yunnanus. Next base: position 1,860,376 of record JARFIX010000011.1, on the reverse strand, counting down.
TCCTGTGTACTTAAATGAAATACAGAAAACATAATGTTAATTATTAACTGATAATTGGTACCAACAGGCAAACTGTCACCTCCATAATAACAGTAATAATACGTCAGGACATATGCTCATAATAAATGAGCACATAATCATATGCTCGTAAGGAAATAGTCATGCTCGAGAGTTTATTTGGTTTAAACTCTAGTGCTTTTCATCCAAGATCATATTCTGTCTTTTGGTCGATATAATTTGGCCCATCCTATGCTAAGGTCGCTCTTATGTGGTGGCTCAGAATCAAGTTGGTAGAAATAGCTAAGTATGAATCAATTACCATGCACGAATCCTGCTCAAAGAGAGCACCTTTGTTGAATTTTGATGTTGACAAAATTTATTCACAATTCACTGTACATGAACGGTTCCAAGTGGTGCGATGATATATTGTATATTAAAATTAAAAAATCCATAATCAGTTTGGTATTTAAGTTTTAATATTAAGAGACATAATTTTATACAAAGCCCTTAATAACAAATAAAATTTAGGATAAATTATGTACAAATACTTGATGCTATCCAAGATGTTGGTAAAAGTAAAAAAATGTACATCTTCGTAAAATTAATCTAGCATTAAATGCAAATTTCTTAGGTTATATTCAATGGGTTAATTACTGTATGTGCACTAATAATATTTACATGATTAAAATAAAAAATTCGTAAAAATACCAAACTAACTGATTTGCTGACAAAACACATTGTTCAAAAAAATTACAAATTGATTTTTCAAAACACATCGGGGGTACAACCATAGGTAAATACTTAAACCTACAAATTGCAAATATTGAAATCAAGTGAAGTAAAAATAACACACAGTATTATATTAAACCTTTCATTGTCATTATCAACCAAAAGATTAATAAAACTTCATATTAAAACTCATGCAAAACAATAATTTTTTGCAAAGTTAGGAAATAAAAATTAAATAACTTTCGTGATTTTATACAAATCTAAACACCCTGAATAAAACTAACAGAACTTCCATCGATTTCCGCATTCATTACATAAGACAAATGTGGTCATAGGCTCATCAGCAGAACGTGTTTGAATTTGGTTATAAGTGCAATTTCTTTTCTTACATTTTCCACATTTAAGAAGATCTGTTGTGGTACCTTGGACTGTAGCTAAATGAGCTTCATTAATAGCTTCCTTTTCAAACTTCTGCCTCAACTGTTTTACCTCATCGTTAGCCATTTCTTCAGCTGTCATTATGGCCAAACGAGCAGCAGTTATGGCGCCAATACGGAAATTAGTGCGCAAAGTTGGATTTTTGGTATCCTTTAGATTGGCAATACGTGATCGAATCCTGTTTTTGTAACGCATATCTGTGTTTTTAAATTCCTGATATATTGCTTCTTCTAATTCTTCAGCCAACTCTTCAACAGACGCACAGCCTGAAAAAAATTGTAAAATGAATATTTATACAAAATATAATTGGTACGTGTTGTGCCTGCTTTCCCAAGTTAAAATCGTATATAATATTGGTAGCAAATATTTGAGCTTCAAACAAGGTTCCATTACTTAGATTATGAAAGCAAAAATTAATATTAGGTTACAAATTCAACCAAAATTTCTCTTTGTCGGGAAAGGGCAGCAGCAATGTGTACCTATACGAAGTAATCTTACCTTCAAAATCATCGTCAACGGTTAAAGCATTCACCAACATCTCCCTACATTTAAGACGTACTGCATCAGTTGTACTTGAATTTGATGCAGGAAATTGATTAGGCAATTTTTTACTTTCTCTTTCTTTATCTGGTTTTTTATCCTCCTTTTCCTTTTTGGAAGATTTTGAGTTACTTGTACTACTACTGCTAGAATTTTTTGAATTTCCACTATTAGCGTCAGATATATATTTTCTCCAATTTTTTATTAATTTTTTGGCCAACATTATAACTTCTTCGTCTTTACTGCATTTTCTTAAAGCGTTCACGGTTATGCCAATTCGTGTGTTTGTAAGAATTTCCAAACTAATTTTCATAGTTTCAAGTTCTTTCAACAAATCCAACGCTTGCTCCTGGCCCTAACACAACAAAACGTTAGTAAATAAAACTATTATGATAATTTTTATTATAGATAAACTTACACTTCCATCAGTGGATGTCATTTTATTGAGCTTTTTCTGAATTTGCATTACATCTTCTTCGCTCATTTTGAAATCTTGCCAGTTACGTTTATTATCGCAAATTATAATAAAATTGAACGATTTTACCTTCGCCGACTTGTTATTTAATCGAATAACGTGCGATAATTTCACAAGCTATACCAAACGTTTACCAAACACAAACTGCAATTAGTGGGGACCTACATTACCAACTAACAATAATATCAATTTTACCGCGGCTTTTAATATATAAGGGCCGACTCGCACTAAATACCTCTCCGCAGGACAAATGCATCGCAATGAATGCCTATACAATTTATTACATCTGTTAGTGACGTTTTGATTGGTTTTGATCATAAAACGATCATAGCACAGTATTTTGTGGTATTTTTTTCATCCTTCGCGTTATCGAAATAGGACGATTTTATCAACGAGTGAATTATCGTATGAATCTGCCTTAATTTTTCGAGAAGGGGCAGCAAAGTATGGATTCTTTTCACTCGGGAAGAAAAGGAAATCGTACAAATAATTCGAAACGGTACGTAAATAATAAACAATTTCTTCAGGAAACTTCCGATTCCACAATTTATGTCGACCGAACGTCAAAATTAAAAGTATGCAAATGAGTTAAATTTGAGGTTATGTTCAAATGTTTATATTGCAGCACTTGTTGGAAGAATGCAATAAATTGATCAAGGATGATGAAAGTGAAATTACCATACACTGTGTTGGATCTGCCGTACAACAGGGTATTTTATTAGCCCTGCAGGTTTGCGAAAATAATTTGGGTTTTCAATCGTCTGTAGAGACTTTTACCGTTGACTTGGAAGGTTCGTATTAGATCAGCGTTTTAGCTAAATTTTAACTGTTTGTGTAATAGATGATGTGGTTCCCGTAACAGATCAAGTGGATTACAATATTTTAAAGCGTAATAATTCGGCTCTTCGCATCAGAATATTTCGATTACCACCTAAAAGTGAAGGTTAATTTATAAAAATGTTGTTTTTTCCAGTTTCAGAAATAGTGCGTTGGTTAGGACTTACGGTGTTTGAAATTTGGATAAACTTAATAGCATTATTGTTGTTTACCATTTTATTAGCTTTAAAGATGGATCCTAGCTCGGCTGTTCATGGTTTCACTTGGTGGACAATATTTTTTCCATTATTTGCAAGTGACGCTTTAAATGCTTATTTTTGTATTATAGTTTTTATTCGTATGCAATTAGATAGTTCACTAAAATCGGCATTTTTACGATTAATTTGGTCTGCTACTTTTTTATTTATGGTTTTCCTGTTCAAATTTTTATTGTGCAAAAGGTTTATGGGTTACGAAAATTATGGATATTCTGAAATTTTTGCGCCTTTGTATATTTTATTACAATTAATTGCTGTTCGGGCTTGCCAACAAACATAAAATTGTAAAGTTTATTATAGGTACAATAACGACTACAATCTGTAAAGTTTTTAATGTGTATATAATTACAATGTACTTTTTTTTCTAATATATGGAAATAATTCTGATCTTTTTCTAATTCAATTTAAAGTACCTGCTTCTATCTTCGTCATATTCTTGTCTCTCGATAATAAAATATACAGAAAGCTTTCCAAGCCACTCAAAAAGTGGAAGGAAATGCATAATAATAGATTATAATAAGAAAATTAGTAGTAAAGTGGTGAGGTGATTGTTTTTGATAGTTTTCCATCATTTTTAAGCTACAGATCCCCCTCCCCTAAAAACAACAGCGGTCCAAAGATTGAAATCTGGAATCAAACAAATTCAGCATAGTGGAAAATATGCACCAGTAAAGTGGACCCTGGGGTGTTATTTCCGATCGAGGCGAATACACTGCTGTAATCTAACAGGATATGTTCTCAACTCTCTTATGATGCGAACCGTGGTAGGTTATCAGCTCAAACACGATCGTCGTTGGCTTAACATTAAATAATAATGACGATAAATTTGGTTCATTCTTGATCAGAGCATAATTTAGGAGCACTAAAAATTAAAAATTCCCTTTTTAAATTATTCAGTCCGCCCCTGATTATTCCATAGACGTACCTAAAAATCGCCACTTGTCAAAGTAAATATTTTTTTAGGTTAATTCCAATTAACATAATTAAAAAATCCTGTAAATATGAATAAAGACGTAAAGTATATTGATAAGCAGGAAGAAATGAAGCGAGAATTGGAAAAATTAAAATTACGAGAGGTTAGAAAATTCAATGATCCCTTATTTAAAATTTTTTTATCGTTCGATGATACTTTACAGGACGAATTATTGAAGGAAATGCAAAGTTTTATTACTCAAAAGGCTCATATCGATGCTAAAGTAAAAATGTTGGACAAAATTTTGCCCACTTTAAAAAATTTGCATTTGGATTCACAAAATTTGGTGGACTCGATTAACACAATTGCAGAGTCATCAGAAAATATTAGCAATAAAGTCAGGACATTGGATCGTTCCCGTGTAAGTTACTTATCTGCATGTTAATTCTTAACATGGAATTGACAAAATATAAATTTTTTAGTCTCGAGTTGATGAGTGTCAGCAAAGAGTTGGCGATCTGATTGATTTGGAACTTTGTTCTCAAGGTGTACAAACTGCAATTTTAAACGAAGATTACGAAAAAGGTGCTGGACACGTGCATCGATTTTTATCAATGGATCAGTCACTGCTGAAGCAAACGGCAACTGATGTCGAAAACGTATCAAGTGTTTTAAGTGCTGTTCGTACTTTACAAGATGCTGCCAGTCAATTACGTTCAGTTGTAAAGTATAAGTTTGAAGAAGCTGTCACCACTGAAGATTTAGCAAGTGTTGAAAGATTTTTCAAAATATTTCCATTGCTGGGTATGTTATGAAATTCTTTTATATCTTTATTAAATCGAAAACAAAGCTGATTTAATAAACTCATGTTGAAGACTTGAATCTCAAAATTAACAATCATTGGATTCTCACTATTGAAAATGGAAATCCAACTAACTCGAATCACAATCAGGATTTTCTGAAAGAAAATTCAAAAACCAAATTAAGGATTTAATTTAAATACAAAATTTTTTTTATAAATACAATAATTATAAAGATGCTGTTCTTGTATTACAGGTATGCACGATGAAGGAATCACAAAATTTTGTAATTATTTATGCGGAAAGGTAAAACATACTAAGGAAATTAGTTAAAAATTTTATTTTTGCTTGGTGTTTACAGTTAGAAGAAACTTCACACAAAAATTTACAAAGTACTCTTTCTACGCCCATGAATGATAAACGATATGACGTGATTTATGCAGATGTGTTAACTCTGTTATTTGAGGGTCTTGCACGCATTATCGATATTCATCAACCTCTTGTAGAAACTTACTACGGACCTGGACGTCTACTTTCGGTTGTGAGTTTATTGCAACGGGAGTGTGATAATCAAGTGAAAAGAATTGTGCAAGAATTTAACAGACAAAGACAAGTTCACAAAAAGATCAACCAAATTGGTGAAATTGGAAAAATGAGCAGTAATTCAAGTTTTAGTAAAATTGATAAATTTGATCCTAAGGATTTGGATATTTTAATACAGGAATTGACCATCATGCACATTCGGATTGAGCTGTACATAAAATTTATTAAACGTAAAGTTTTGGTGAGTGTTGGTGAAAAAAAAGATTTATTTATAATTTTTGTTTGTAACATTTAGGCCGATATTGAAATCAGTACTGAAGTAGGGGAAGAACGTAAAAAAATTTGCGTGATTTTGGATCAGTTGATTTTTAGAAGCGATTTAAGTAAGAGTAAGCACGAACTCCTGTCTCATTATTTACAATTTGAGCAGTATTTTATGGAAGAATCCATTAGTAAGGCGGTACTGATGGATACGCCCGATGCTTCCCAGCATACTTCCAGTATGGTAGACGATACTTTTTTTATTATTCGGAAATGTATCAGGTCAGTATTTCTTAACTTAACGAAATGGCTTCAAATTGAAAGTTTTAAGAGCTGCTTTGCAATTTTACCAAATATATAAGTGGTACATTTTCACAAGGAAATGTTAAACCACCCAAACTCCCCCCCCCCCATTTATGTATTGGCCTAATATTATGTCAAATTTTTGATGAAAAATTCATAGAATGTTTTTGAAATTTATTCGTAGACACAGCAGGACTAAGCCACTACTTTAATTTTATTTTGCAGGAGAGCTATTTCCAGTGGTAGTCTTGATGGCATTTGTGCTGTTATTAATAATGCATGTGGTGTATTGGAAAATGATTTTGTGCAATTTTAAGAGGTCGTCTAAAGCAAGGCTATCCATCTGGCTACTTGGATCTAACCCAAGCTTATAATGTATTACAAACTTCTATTCAACATGGGCGTTTGCAACCTGGAGATACAGAACAAATCCGAACTGCATTTACAGTAAGTTGGAAATGGTTTGTATATCTTCTTCCTCTTAAATTAGGACTAGGTCCTGTAATATCCAACAGTAACCTCGACAAAGATCCGAAGCTACTGCTGATACTGTGAGCATATTATTTGTTTTACATCTGAAGTAGTTTGCTAGACTGGCTTCAGATGTGCCTGTTACCCTATAGCATTGTTAATGATGGCAATTCATTAACATAGGAGGACCACCGGCTTTACGTGCCTTTCGAAGCACGGGGACGGTCATAAATAGAATGAGTGGGAAAGAAAACTTTCCTTTGTAGACTCCTCCAGGGTTCAAACCGGGTGCTTTAGCATCAGTAGTCGCTCTAACTACCAGGCCAGTGATCGTTTCCGGTTTATATATCAAGAAATTAAATGAACGAGCAAAGAAATTATAAATATGTTTAAGTTAGAACAAAATGTGTGTGAGCATGTTAAATTCAGGGTTAGACAGCTAGAAAGAAAATTGTATAAAATTACAGTATCTATTAATTTACACCAATATAGCAAAATTAAAGTGTTGAAGTTACTTGGTAATGTGCACCTCAAATAAAAGGTGCAGGAGGTGCGTAAATTAAGTAAAGGCGAGGGCAGGGTTCAAATAGTGGGAGGAAAAAGGCGTGTCAAGGGGGCGTGGTCATTAAGGGACTTAAATTAACAATAAGTGATAGGGAGAGAACGTAACAAGAAGACCTGGGATTAGTACAGTTGAACGTAGGAATACTTATTACATGTAGGGCCAACATCAGATTGCTTCAGAGGGGTAGATGAAGCATAGGAGGTTAACAGTAGGGCGTATCTAGGGAGGCGTGGTCAGTAGTTAAACAAGACAGGGAATAGTAAGCTCCGCTCATCGATAGATACTATCTTATATAATTTTTTATGATAGAATCATTCGGGATGTGTCTGAAATTGATAATATTATAATGTAACGTGCAATTACAACTTATTTGAGTTTAAAATCTTTGTGTTTATAATATAAGTGCTGAAGGTACCGCTACCAGCTGCAGCAGTAAACTTATTAAAAATATCCCTCAAGTCGGAACAGAATTATCAAATGTGGATGTTAAAGCCAGGGGATCTGAGAATGAACTGACCATTAAGACAGCACATATAGAGAAATACTGTATCCTGAAGTTAGCATACCATAAATGTAAACCTGCTGCTATGTATAATCATAACCTAATTTAAATTGTACAATTTGATAAAAGTAATTGGATGCAATTCTACAATTTTCATTGCTTACTTACAGCTTGCCTTAAACAATGCCGATGCCAGCATTGAATATGTGGAAACGTTATGCGACAGTGTATTATATGATGTGGAACAATCGATCCCCAAAATGAATGCTAACGAACGTGGAAAACTGGAAAGCTGTTTATCCGGTTTATCTTCGGTCATAACCAACCTAAAAGAAGTGATCGAGTACGGCATGCAACAACTAAGGGCAAGTGCAATCAAACCACGAATCAGTCCATGGGTCGACTCATTCCTCAACGTAAATCATCAACTTTCGGAGGCAAGTCAATTCTCTTCTCACTCGCTTTTTTAACCAATATTTTAATTTTTAGGACGAATTATCCGAATACGAAGCTGGCGAATCATTTATTCAAACTTTAATTATGAATTTAGATTCGATTTTATGTTCCTTCAAAGAAAATTTAACGTCTGCAAATTATGACGGTTTGGTTAAAATCCTAACCGATGAAGTTAGCAGTCGATTAGAAAAAGTTATTTTTAAATCTTCTTTTAACAGAGTAAGTAAAAAAGTGACATATTCCCAATACTGTTCACGTTTCTCTGCAGTTAGGAGGATTGGTTTTGGATAAAGAGGTTCGTTCTTTAGCCAGTTATCTAACCACCACGACCACATGGTCCGTTAGGGATAAATTTGCACGACTGACTCAAATAGCTACCGTGCTGAATTTGGAAAAGGTTTCTGAAATCAATGATTACTGGGGTGATCACGAAGGAGTACTAACGTGGAGACTGACACCTTCAGAAGTTCGAACCATAATGGCCTTAAGGTACCTGATTAAAAAAAGTAATTTAAAAATACACTAATACGTCCTCCTTTATTACAGATCAGATTTTAAGTCGGACGAAATTAGAAGATTGAAATTATAACTTTATTTTAGAATAAAACTTCAAGTTTAATGTAAATTTGTATTTATTTATACATTCCAAGTGTGTTTTACTAAAAAATAATTTACTGGCCTTGAAAATAAGGACAGATGATCTTTTTATGTATTTTTAAAAAAGCAATGATTAATAAAAATAAATTATTGTCATTAATTAACATATCTAAAAGCTATTTTTTTTTATACTTTGAAAAACAATTTCTTGCAGCATTTTGGTGTGGTGTAAAATTGGTGCAAAAATAATTAAGCCATGGTAATAAAAGTGAAAAATGTGTGGTGTTAAAATGATACACCAAAATTAGAGGTTCCCAAATAGTGGGACCAACATGATAGATAAATAACTTACAATATTATGACTAAGCATGTTAAATGTCGAAAAACATAAACCGCAAAAAAGTAACAGAGAGCACAACAAATGTTATATCGACTTTGTATTAACAATTTTTGTTATTTAATTGGTGCAACAGTTGTTGTTCTAAAGGCAATTAATGAATTTATATCACTTTCTTTTAATTTAAGCATTACTAAATTAATTAACTTAACAAATAATACAATAAAAAAACTACAACCAGCACTTTTTGGTACTCAATATAATAATAACTGATTTACAATTTAGTTTTTAGTTAAAAAATTAAAACAAATTTTTACAATCCTACATTTAAGTTAAATTATAAATCAGTTTAAAAATTAACAAAAACATAATTTACAAGAATTAATAAATAAATAAACAAATTACAAAAAATAACACTAGTAGTACGTAGTTATGAAGCAACATAATTCACGTGAAATATTTTGTTTATGTAAGATGTCAAAAAAATAAATTGCTCTATTATGGTCAACAGCCTAATTCTTTTATAAAGTGTAATTTCAAGGCACAGACAAAGCTTTGCTATATCTTATCTTGTTAGAGTTCCAATTACTTAAGGCTACTCATAAAAACGGGTTGTTCGAATGTCCGTTAGTTGCAGGTGCGCCCACCTATAATCAAAAGGATGTCGTATTAGTCACACTTTGATTTCTGTTTAGTTTCTGATAAATAAAGTATTCCTGGTTTGAAATTGGCCAAGAATTCAATTCAAGACACAGCTGATATTAACAGTATTCTTTCTGCCAAAATCGTAAAAGTTTATTCAAATCTTGAGATGAATATGTAGGTATAATGAAAATTATTTATACGCAACAATCTTTATGGACCATAAATATTGATGGATTGTAAATGTATATATTTTTAATATGGTTGCGTAAAATTAAAATGAAAAGTTCAAAGGTAAGTAATAAAATTATTTGCATTACCTCCAGACATTTTTTACTTAACAAGGCAATTTATATAATTTTATTTATTTGAACTCGATTTATTAAACATGTTTAGTATTTACTATCTTTTTATATCATTTAGTTATATTTTTAGTATCAATAAGATTTTGCAAAATTTATTGATCCAAACAAATTACTTAATTTGTTAGTATTATAGTTGCTTTCAGTTATCCAAAACATCTCAGCTCGCTCAGGAATGATTAATTTTATAAACAGGCGTCACTGATTTTTAAATAAAATTTAATAAAAATATCTTAACGGAATAACCTCGACTGTACAATCGAAGAATTTGGTAAGTCGAGTTACTAAAAAATTGAACAATGGTTAGTAATATAATGATCATTTTCGACAAGTTTTTATCTGACTTTACTTTTACAATGGCATGCAGGTAGGTTAATGGGCCCCATTTAAAGCAGGGTTCCACTGAATTTTTCAAAAAGATTCCTTGAATTGTTGAATTATTGTTATTGAACAACAAAAATAATTTAATTATTGAAGCAAACAGTTGCATTTTTAAACAAAATAGCTTTTTTTGCATAAAACAGTTGAATTGTTGACAAAAAACAGTAGAATTGTAAAAACAAAGATAATTCCATTCTTTTTTTAAATAAAATATTGTTTTTAATATTCAACAAATTATACATTAACCAAATATAATTGAATTGTTGAACAAAACAGTTGAATTGTTAAACATAATAATTGAATTGTTGAAACAAAAGCAATTAAATTATTAAATCAAATACAATGGAATTATTGAATAAATTGGTTGAATTATTTAACAAAGCAGTTGAATTGTTGAAAAAAATAGTTATATGCAGCGGTGGGCAGCCAAATTTTGAACAACCGGCTTGCTATTATTTCGAAGCAAAAAAATCGGTAAATTTATTTATTTATTTTAACGGTATTTTGCATAAACATACTATTAAAATGGTTTATTTTTTGGTTTTAGGGTAATTTAACAAGCGGCTCGCCGAGTTTCAAAAATTTTAACAACCGGCTCCAGCCCACCGCTGGTTGTATTGTTAAGCATAACAATTAAATTATCAAATCAAAAAGTAATTAAATTACTAAATAGTTGCATTTTGAGACAAAGAGGCTACGTTTTTGCATAAAAACTAATTTTATTATTTTTATTAAAATAATTAATTTAAGGTAGGGTAACGTACCAATTGTTGGACACTTTAGAGAAGGAACTTGAAAAAAAATATGCAAAAAATACAAAATTTCAATAAAAAAAAATTATGAATGTTTATTTGGTATCGTAATGAATGTCCTTAACAATATATACTTTGTTGTCATAGATATCCTTCTATTAGTGTAAATAATAACATCCTCAAATTATATTGGCAAAAAACATAGTCATTGGACACAAAATTGAGTTATGGGACAGCAATCAACTAGTGATTGGACAAGGCTCTAATCTTAAGATTAATCTGTAGGTTTAGGATCAGCATTGAGTCTCATTGGTTGTGGTAAGGTACTTAATGTTCCATTAATTTCATTATCAACCATATTGCTCATTTCATCAATGGTTGTTGTAGATAAAGCAAATTGATTCAAATCTTCACTTTGTAAAGCCTGATTGGATTGAGATGCATAAGTCTCTGAAATCATTGGCCTTTGCAATTTTAAAACGCTGTAGAGTTTGTATAAGAGTTGAAAATTTTCATCTTGGTCATTAACATTTTCACAAGCTCTTAGTTCTTCCATTTTCAAAGGACCCAATATGTCAACAAAGTTTGACAATGTAATAACATTCTCTGACACTAGTGTTTCAACGTTCTCTTGATCAACTTGATTATTTGTACCTAAACACTTGCTATAATCTATAGCATTCGGGTTGAATGGGAACAAACCGCAAGCTTTAAATCCATTTACTAAAGTTTCAGGTTTTACAGCTTTCTCAAGAGCAACGTTTAGAACTTTGGCAAAATTTACTTTGGTAATAACTTCATTTGGATTTTCTATTAACCACATTCGCGATGCATCTTTCCAGGCTGCTTTGACTGGTCTAAAAACTGCAACGTCTGCCGGTTGCAATATGCGAGTTGCATTAGGATACAATGCGATGAGCTCAATTTTCAGCGCTTTGCAAAGTTTACTAACTTCATACGTCAAATGCGTCTTGTGGCCGTCAAGAAAATATATAACTGGCATGGTAACACCCATCTTCACTAAATGTGGATGAAATACATTAGCGATATACTCAAAAAAAAGTTCGCTAGTCATCCAGCCACTTTCGCTGCGTCCAACGCCCCAACCTTCCGGTACGCTTTCAGCCACTTTTTGCGGGATTCTTTGATAGTTATATACCACCATGGGAGGACTGGTCTGACCATTTGCAGCAAACGTGAACATCACTGTAATAGATTCTTTAGAGTTATTAGAATCGATTGTGTATACGTTCTTAGAACCTCTGGCAGCTAAGACTTTTCCTGTTTTAGGACATAACTGGAAACCACTTTCGTCTCCATTAAAAATTCTACTAGGGTCTTCTAAAACTTCTAATAGATTATTTTCGTCTAGGTATCGATGGATTTCCCGAAAACCATTTCCTAATATTTGCTTCTGATACACACGCGCTTGACTGAGTAACTCCTTCGCTGGTACGAGTAGCAATAGCTGGGTGTCTTTTTAAAAAACCTCTTACCCATCCAGCACCAGGGTAATTGTCTTTAAAACTATTTGGTCTAGGATTATCTCGTAGAAATTTTTGTACGCTACTTTGAAGGTCTTCTTTTTTTATTGGAAATCCTTTCTTTGCCAATAAAATGATCCAATTTTCTAGAGTTTCTTCTTCTTTAGCTGTTAAAACAGGCGGTGGTCCAAATGAAGTTCTGTGTCCAGGATTTTTCAGTTTGAAATGTAAAGTTGATTTGGGTATTCCATATTTTCTAGCTACTTCGCGCACCTTTCCCTTACCAGCCGCAACCTCCTTTATGGCTAAATTAATAAGGTCTGGATCGTGAATGACTTTCTTATTCGTTGGAGCCATTTTTTTAACTAAATCTGCAACAAACCAGTCATTGGACACTAAAATTACAGTAATTGGACAGCTGTCCAAAAACTAGTACCCAAAGTTATAGTACTACAAGAATGAAATATTAACTTTCTGGTCCTAAATCCTATGGAATTAAGGTATATTAAACATCATAAAACTAATTTATACGTAACACAGTTATTGGACAGCTGTCCAATTACTGATTTTCGATGTTTTTTAGGGTTGCAATCGTTGGACGTCTCAAAATAACCTAAAATACTGATTGAAATTACTGGAAATTCTGTGAAAACCATAAATGTGATATAATCGATCTATTTTAAAACAAAAATCATGATTTCAAAATCTATGATCAACAATATTTCGAATTAAAAAGTCTATTTACCTTATATTTTCTTTTAAATTCCACAAGTATGACCGGCACACAGCGACGACCGAGATGAAATATTTTTTTTCATGTTAACACTGCCATCTAGTACAAAAACTACTGCACTATTTAATAACGCAAATGCTTTATGCACACAACAATGCTATGTTACAAGCAATTAACCAAGACAAAATCTTATTATTTGAAGGCAGGTGTGCGCTGTCCATTGACTAGTATTGTCCAACGACTAGTACGTTACCCTATTTAAGTTTAAAAATTTTCGTTAACTCCAAGTTTTAATTTCCCTCTCTTAAAAATAGAAAATTCTTTGATTTTCCATGACCAGATTTGTAAAATTGTAAATTCCCCGACTTTTCCAGATAAATGAGAACACAGTTAAATCATCAACCTGTATCAGGTATATGTCGCTCCTTCTATAAACATCAAGTAAGGGTTATGAATGAACAGAAAGCCTATTTATGACGTTTATTCTTTAAGGAAACCATAACATACTGTACATGGTCTTGTTAATGGCAAATTATCGACAACCAAGTGCATCTTGATCTTCTAAAAAGTTACCTCATTACATCTTATTTACACCTCTCCACCAAAGCCTCAGTAATGCAGAAAAATTTCAAAAAAGTGTGATTGAACTTTTCTAAAAAAATCAAGTTTTTAAGAAGCTTATTATCCCAAATGTATAATTTTTCCATATTTAAAGTTAATTTAATACCTGCTTAGGTATATTATACAAAAACAACAAATTTAATGTTAACCATGCTAATTTCGAATTTTAATTGTGACAGACATAATAAATTTTTGCAAAACAATAACAAGTTAACGGAAAAAATAACAAATACATTGCATAAATCTTAAAAAAAACACTACTTATTTTTAAAATAAAATAATGTAAACACAAACTTAATTATTATGATATATATTGACAATGCTTTTTTATTATCTGTCTTTGTGCAAATACGAGTCTGGTCAACCTTTTAAGAATTAAATGCCTTGAAACTATAAGTTTAAATAAATTAACCACAGAAAATCAACAGTTATATTTTAAAGACGGGGCTAAATAACAGTGTTGATTTTCATTGATTAGTTTAAACTAATTAAATGTTAAGATTTGAAGAAATTACCAAAACTGACCTATAACTATCTTCATATCTGTCGCTCATTGTAAAAGTGGTGTAACTCCATTTTAAAATTTTTCATTTATTGCTTAATAGAATTAAATTTAGTCATATCTTTCATTATAAAAATGAAGCAACTCCATATTATGGACTATAATCCATAGATGACATTAATTGTTTTCCAGGGTACTGAAAACATATTTTTCAACACATAATTTGTGCTAAAAGCTCGATATTTCAAAATTTAATTAGATGGAGATAGTTCACTTTTACAATGAGCGACACATATATGGGTAAATTATTAGATGTAGCAAGATTTTATATCAACTGATATTTAAGTCTACAATTAGGAAAATAAATTTTGGGTATAAACGAAACAAAAGAAATAATCAAAATTAAAAAAGAAATCAGTTTTTATTTATTGGCATTTAGCATGGTTGGATGTAATGTTTTTTGTGGTTGGCATACAGGAACCTTTCTTACACTTGGTATCTTCAATTGCGCATTTTGATTTGTAATTATACTCACTTTCCTCTGGCCGCATAACTTTGGTTATTTACAATCTTTGCATAATTATCCACTTTCTCAATGGTACAGTCAATCTTAAGACATTTTCTGCATATCTACCTTCTACATTCATCTGTACATTTTTCAACTTTCGAAAATCACTTTTGCATTCATGTTGAAAATAAAAAAAATTTAGGAACACTTGTACTTTTTGGGAAAAAGTCTCTAAAATTAACAGGAATTCACCAAACAAAGAAATACTTCAAGGCAATCGGTTTCATAAACATGAAACTTGTAAAATTGAACTTGGCAACTCCCCCCCCTCCCTTTTCCCTGTCCTTCTGCCATGTTAATGTAAAATTGACGAACAATTTTTATAAATTGCGCTAACATACCGTAAAAGGATTTGGCATCCATGCTGTACCATTGCTTGTATGAAACGACGTATTAGAACCCGTTAATGCACCATTAATTTTATTATTCGTTGTTCTAAACGGATTTGGAGCACCGTTTGTTTGATTTCCAGCATCATTCCAATTCATACCTCCTCCATTACTAAATGGATTAGAAATTTTGCCATCTTGTTGGGGAAACATGCTCGTAAATTGACCTAAAACCAAAAAATGTATTATAGAAGAACTTTCAATTGAAATTATTTTCTCATTACCTTGACTTGGAGAGCCGTACATTGAGCCATGAGGAGACGGTGTGCTATAAACTGAGCTTGTTGGTGTAACTGATCCATACGATGAACCATTTGAGCTTGAATTCCAATCAATTTGCGGTTGTTCCTTCATTGCATTATCTAAATCTTTAAGCGCCGCGTATCTGTCCTCAGGTGGAGCAGGCGTTCCGGTAGAGTGAAATGCTGGAAGTACACCATTACTCGATGGAGGAACTACATCTAAACAAAGGAAATTTTCAATAAATTGCAAATACGTTTTGAATAAAGGAAAAAATTACTCGTTAAATGGGTGGTTTCTTCATTATTGAACAAAACCCAATTACGTTCGATCTTTGTGGTTTTGTAGGATCGGGAGTCAGTTAAGGGTATAAAAGGGTCTGCCAAAAATGTGTTTATAATAATACACGAAACATTACTAGCAGAAAAAACTCAAGACTAAAACAAGCGTATTAAAGGAAATAATAAACACTTTTAAAAAAATTAAAAAATGCTAATAAATAAACAATCAAGTTGTAAGCCATTCAACTTACTCCAGTGATTGTTCACATTGCACTTGGGAAATAAAGTTGCTTGTTGTTGATGAATTGGAGAATTAAAATTTGAAAAATCCCAATCGTCGACTCTACAAGCCGTAGAGTCTACTAGAAATAAACAAATGAGGACATTTTACATCGCATAGGTACATTTCACAAATCTAAATTATTATACTTACTGTTGCTATTAAAAATAGTGTTGTTATCGAAATTTGCAAACGAAAATTGCGTTGAATTATTATTAAATTTGTTATCCTTATTTTCATATATAGCATCGTAAATATCTGCAGTTCCAAAATCTGCAACAAAATCTGGAACTTTATTAATTGCGTTCCTGTGATTTCTCTCGATGACGGCTCCATTTGTTCTTGGTATTTTTGTATTAGCTAATGGTTTTATTTCGACAGTCTTATTGATAGAATAAGTGGAAGTTTGTGGATGGACTCCATTTATTGGTGAAGGCGACGGTTCTAAGTAATAACGTCTGCGTTCGTATTTATCCATCATAAAATTACGAACAAATTCTTCGTCTCTGACTTCCGATGGACCTTTTCCTTCGTACAAACCACACCACACGCGCTTACAGTATTCGTTTCCTCTTCTTTTTAACAATTCAATCTCTTCTTGTGTGAAAGTCGCCATGGACATTGATTTTACTCGATGTGGTGGTGTTATGCCCCGCCTAAAAAATAAAATAAAAAAATTACTCCAAGCATCTCAAGCTAAATTGACGTGAGTAAAACAATCTTTTTATAGATGAAACCAGAAATAAATGCCGATTGTGAAAAAGGTTAAAACAAATCAGCCTTTGTAAACAGCGCAAGTTGTATTATTTAAAGTTAAATACGAAAATTGCGATAATTAATCACACATTCGTGTTAATGTGTCAATAACTCCAAAACTGTTTTTACGATTCACGGTTACAGACGTCCCGCGGAGGGAGCACCCTGCTACATGAAGTTAATTTTTTTCTAAATCAATTTGCCCACACTTTTTGTCCTTTCTAAAGCTACCCACTCAAAAATATCTTTTTCGCCACCTCAATGAACCTTTTGAATAACAAAACCATTAGACAACTTTTCATTAGCGAAAAAACAAGTCCAACAAAAATTATTATAAAAGTTCTTTGTCGTGGCGGATATAAAATAAATAGAAAAGAAGTGGAGAACTATTTTTAGTTAGATAATATGAGCGAAAGACGAAGAGCAACTATTTTTGACAAAATTAATCGTACTTCCTCTCCAAGTTGAATCACTTAAATCTTATCCAATTAGCGGCAATGAACTCCATTTATAATGCAACATACGACTACTATATAGGTTGAGGGTCATCTCTTCCAGATAAATCGTCTAAATCCGATCATGGTCAGACAGTAATCTTAAAATTTTGTCGCTTATATGCTTGTCATTCGAATGCATACAAAGAGAACTTTTTATAGTTTTATGCTACATAAAAATGTTTGGGTTATTCCAAAAACTATTTGAATTAATTTTCGTTACATAACTACAGCAAAAAGAAGAATTGTTTGTTCGCTGGTTTTAATTTTATGTTATATGCCCACCCTTTTATTATGCGAGTGTTTGGCTTAATCACGACTTGCCTAATACCGAAATAGTTCAATATCAATATTTAGTTTTATTGTGGTCAATCAATTTTTCTTATTTCGAGTGCAATAAACGAAAGGTTAAGTGGCGAGGTATTGATTAGGTAAGAATAAAAGCAGATAAATGGACAATAACCTTACGCTAGATAAATCAAAATAGAAATATAATATGATTTGATAAAATTGCAGGAAGCCAAAACAAATAAATTACGAAAGGTTTTTCATTGAAAATTCGTAACAAACGAACAAACAAAATGGTAAAATTTATTGATTTTATAGTATAAATAAACTCGATGGTAAGACCCATCGCCCACGTATGAGGACACTATTTTTCAGTAGCGGTGCTAGTTTTTGAGAGAATAGACAGACATGGGAAAAGAAAATGGTTAATGGACGGGGGGGGCAAAGAAGCTATTTATTTAAGGGGATGTGATCAGTTTCTTTAAACAATTTCTTGTAGAAAACCGTAAAATAGTATATTATTCTTCGAGTGAAGTACTTTCAAGCATGAAAGTAAAAATTGAGAATAATCAATTTTATATGCGAGTGGAATACTATACTTTTTCTACGAAAAATTAACGATTTTGAAAGATTCTGTTTGCATTTTTATGAAATTTAAAATTTCAATCTGACAATGGTGTTCTTCCACTCACTGAATGTGTATCTGCTGGCTATAGGTAACAGTATAAAATAGTCGAAATACTCAGCTTCCTTGTGTGGAAGTTAGGTATCAGAAAGTCGGTGTAGTACGTCATAAAAACTGGCATAAATAAATAAATGGCATTATTGCGTTTCCTTTCGTAAGAAATTTTAGAGCAATTATTTTTAAATAGTTGTATTATTTAAAAAAGCATCAAATTCAAGCTTATTATGAGAGGAGGAGCCTCTGAAGGTTCTCATAAGTTTAAAATATTTGCAGCTTTTTATCCCTCCTTTAAGTTACCATAAAAAATTCCCAGAATTTTAAAAGCATCCATTATACGAATGTATTGTGAATTGTGAGTAACAATATAAATTAATGTAGGTATAATGAATTAAGTGGGATCCACTAAGCGTGCAAAGCAACTATTCGGATTCGAAGATTATCACACTATAATAATTCAAAATAATTGCTTCGAATCTGAAAAGATTTCGCCATGAAGAAAGAAAAAGTGAAATATACAGAGTACAACGGAAGAACTATTTTTATTCATTATAATTTTAAACAAACTTCACTGGTGTGAACGCACATAAATATTTAGCCAGTGGTTATTTTATGATGCATTTAAAAAAAACGGTTTACAATAATTGTAGTAATTTTCCTATAACTCTTTCAAGTGCTCCCATTATTTTGACTGATGCAGCCAGCTGCTATTTCAGCATCGAGTCCTTCCTGGTCCAGCTTACACAGTTAATCCAAGGTTATTCAGATTAGCCGCAATCAACCTTTGGCCAAGCCTCTGAGTCCATAACTGTTGAACGGAATTATTCCAGAATCTCCCATGGTGAGAGTTACCGTCACCTCCCATCCTAATAAGGTTTCCTTTGTCGATATTGGCAGTCAATTTCGGAATGAAATTCCATCTATATCATCAGTTGATAAGTTCTGGATCTGTATTTCGGAGCCAATGAAAAGTTAGGAATATGTAGGCAATCTGCTATGTGACACCATGACTTACTTTCCAACTAGCGAAAAAATAAATTTGAAACTTTTTTCAATAACTCGAAAACGGCAAACAAAAATGTTGGATCATTATCAGACCGAACACAAAATCAAAAATCTCTATTTTGAACCGTTCCTGCGAATTATTTTTCCTATCTTTTGCAATAATCGCTAGAGCCAGCCCGAATCACGAATAAGGTTTTGGTTAAAAATGTCGGGATGCCTGCTGCAAGTAAAAATTAAATTATGACGTCTTTCTATTGGATACTTTCACCAAAATTAGAAAATAAAGATTAAAGAATTAAGACTAACGTTAAATATAGCACTTTAAAGAGCAATCTTCCTAAAATAAAAACAAAAAATAATTGGAAAAGTTGTATGGTGAACCTTACGTTATAATTAATTTCGACTCAACGACTATGCTAATCAAATATTTTTAGGTGAATTTTTTTATTATTAAAGACACGCAACCGTCATATGTAAAAAGATCAAAAGTGGAACTTTTCGTTCGTTGGCGTACAATGAAGTTTGGATATTTTTTGTTTCACCCTAAAATCATTAGGGTTGCGGAAATTTTTATTGGAAAATACTTATTGACCTCATTTTAATAAAATAACTATTTCCACGAGTAACGTCCATTTGTTTTTCAAACCTTGGCCTAATTTTTAGTGAGTACAAATTTTGTAATAATATATTGTACCGCAGTAAATTCGGGAAATGATTCATGGGTAACTTAATCGATGCAAGAAGTTATAGTTTCGATTTTGTGTCATATACACATAATTTGCAGTTGTGTAAGAGTGGCGTTTCTCAAACTGTAGAAAAATTATTCAATTGCATAATTGTCTTCAATAACTTTTGTGATACCTACACAATAGAATTGAAAGTTTGGTGTATCTACACCACAAATTGCAACGTTTTGAATTCGCTACCCCTAATTATCATAATGAATCAGCGAAAAGGAAGTAAACAATACTACTACAACATTAACATTCAAACATATTTTAATGAGTACATCATCCAAATCGATAAACAGTTTTTACGAGCTATTTTATGAAATAAAAATATTTCGTATAAAATTACAATATTTATTATTGACTTTACACAAAATGTGGTTTATGTGTTGTTATAACGTTAGATTTAAAGGTTTGATTAAAAATCCATTGATATGTTACGTAATTAGATTAACCTTTCAAAAAAACCTTTTCTTACTTTATTTATATACAAATAATAACATGCACAAAGTTCGTTTATAGCCAACGAACAGGAAATGGATCTGGCAACAAAACTTCCTAGTTTTTGCGTGATGAATAATTTAATTTTTGCACTTAATAAAAGATTCATTTTGCGATTTGCATAACATCCAGAGAAGCACATTCTTTGATACTTTTATTAAAACTAAGGCGACTTGCACTCCACTAAAGCATTCCATCCTTCTAATTATTGTTTGAAGAATTATAATAGTATATAATAAGGTTCCTTCTTCTAGTTTTCATTTTATGCCAGCTGCTGCCTAGTATGAATGAATACGTTCTCTGTAGTAATAAACTGGCGATGATAATTTTAAATGTGTGAAAAGATTTTTTAAATTTTCGAAAAAAGATCTGATTACAGCAAAAACAAGAATTTTCGTGGATTCCAGTGGTATAACTTTTCATTTCCAGTTATTAGTTCACACCAATAGTATTTTCCCTAAGGTTACTTCTTCTTATTATAGGACATGTCCTGTGAAAATCCATTTTTTTCCCTAAGGTTACTAATACTCAAAAAGAAAACTGTGCAAGGATGGCAGACCAGGGTTGTTCTTGCAGTTGTACGAAATCAAACCGAAATATAATTTCTACAATCCCAAAAATTAAAAATACATCTTTCAAATAGTATATCCTAACCCAACTCCAACTTGGAGATTTTACATAGTAAATCATGTTCAAAATTCATACCGGCGAGAAACCAGAAATTAGTGTTGAAAAAGATTTCCTTTTTATTCTGATAATAATGACTTGTGATGTACTTGAGTAAAATTCAAAATTCACGTACTGAAATCAAAATTTATCTTACCAAGTTTTAAAAATGTAAATAAATTTTATTACACTGTGACGAGGCATTGATTAATATTATGGGTTTTCCTTGAATTGAATATAAATATTTTATTTGGTGATAACGATAAATGATAAAATGGTTAGAAAAACGTCGTAGTTTTCTGTTTGCATGGAGGGAGTACCCCAAGAATGAATATCAGCATCCACTGCATGTGAGCATGCAGTTATTTAAATATAAATCAGCGATTAAAACCAGGAAAATTTGAAACTCGACCGAATAAAAAAATATTAGTACCAAGGTATTTTCCAGTTGGAATCTCAGATATTCAAATGCATTATTTGTCAGACACAAGGTCATTTATACCAATGTCCCACAAATAGAAATAGTCTTGAATTTTTAAAAAATATGTGTATGTACATAATACATACGTGCAATAATGCTGGAGTAGTTGAGCAAAATAAAGTATTATGTGGGTATATTTTCCAATAAAATGTGTAGGTACAATGATCGATTAAAAAATGATGTTGTTTTTTGCATTGCCCACCTCATTTCCTTATGGGGGGCCCTATGCGACACCAGGATAGTCTATATAGCACACATACACCTGTTACTAATTTGGATACGGTAACGACCCGCATAACAGAAGCTATTTTCTGAATAACGAACTGCCGTTGGTTTAACACATGGTGGCAGGTACGAGTTTTTTTTTCGTTTCAATGGTTTTCATGCTGCTAAACGATACAAGTAGCATTACTATAATTTTGTGCAAAAATAATAAAAACGGCCATTTCAACTTCCTATTTAGAGCAAATTGCTCTTATTTACAGTTCATTATTCAGCTTCATTAATTTTTAATAATTATTAATCTTTAAAACGCAGATAACAGTTTTTGAAATTGAAAAATTAGTTTCCAGTACTACCAGTACAATTAATTTATAAAAGCAATTATTTACTACTTAAAAAATTCCCAAAAATAGACGACCGTTTTATCAATCATGCCCCGAGGCCTTAAATATCACAATGAGTAATATTCCAAAAATGTATACAATTTCGAGAAAATAAATAATGCGATTCTCTTAATTAGGAAATTTCTGAATCATTTTCAAAATACCAAATCACGAATGTAAATTAATTACACATATTATTATATCAACAATCAACGTTGCGCAAAAAAGGAGAGAACTTTGTACCCAAAACGTGATGTCCGCGGCATGCATTGTACCACTTTAAAAAAATCAACTTGGTGTCAGTGCATTCATTTAAATTTTAAATCGATGACGCTTTTTTAAACTACGACAAAAATAATATAATATAAGATTGACAATTCCGATTCCGGTTCAATGCCAATTAATTTAAATCGTCCATACATTGTTACTATATTTTCGCAACCTTCGCTAGCAATAAAAAAAATTCAGTTGCTAATACTATGCGTATTAGCTTCCTCTAAAAACACGTTAAATTATCGTAATTAATTAACAATAAAGTACTGACCTACATTCGAAAAATTATTTATTCAAAATTAAGATAATTCTGCCCACCCAAATACAACTCCGATAAGGAGCAACTAAAAACAATAAAAGTTCAATCAATTTTCAACATTTATAATTGGATGATGAAAAAATGTTAAATATACTGATTGCTCTTTATTGTCCATAGATTTACGATACTTCTAACTGTTGTTTGCAATATTTTTTATAAAATATTATATAAATACAAGTATTTATTATAAAAGGGGAAGGGTTAGAATGAAAGTTAAGTGTTGGGTAGTTAGAAGTTTAAGAATTATTAAGTACTGGATAACCCAAATACCATGAGGAAATGTAACTATCAAACGCTTCTATTAAAAGGTCAGGGCTCTTAGAAGGTGGAGGAGTAACAAAAGGTAAAAGCAGAAATAAATTTCCAGTTTTAACCACAAAATGGCAAAAATAAATAGGAAGGAAATGGTAACTAATTAACTGAGTACTTATTTTTTAAACAATGAAGATATAACAATAAAAAAAATACATACAACGTGACGTTTTTACATAATCATTACAACAATGAAAGTCTTTCCTTAATATTCACTGCAATAATCAATTATTTATAATATAGGAAACGTTCAGTAATTTTTTCGTTGTGCTTCAAAAGTTTACTTATAATACAAAAATATTTCAATAAATGAGGTTATTTGTTCTGGCAAAGGCGCATCAGCTCAATAATTATTTTCTAGTTACATAAATAGTAGTTGTACAAGTGATCCACAGTTTTTTAATTCTCGCATTAAAGTTAATAAAAGAAGTTATAATGAATGTGCAATAAATTGATACGATATAATTTAATAAATTGTCTAATCGTGTAAACGAGTCTTTTGTATAGATTAAAACTTATTGAATATTTATATTTGTCCCATATCTCTTAAATAATTACTTTTCTATAATTTTATTTTATTCTTCAGTTCAATTTTATCGGTGGCGTCAAAAACCAATAATATTTGAAAATTTCTCAAGGGTCGTTTAATATTTAAATGTCATAATGTAGGATAAATTCCAATTATGTATTTAGATAAGCAATAAATAATAATTGCTTAATTAAAATAAAATAAACGCAGTAGATATTAATTTTCTATGGTCTAGATTAATTTTATATTTTTATCTTGATTGAAATTCTTATCTTGTGTGTATCTGTGTGTTAGAACTTAAATTTCGGTCGAGAGAAGAGCTTCGCCCTGATCACCGTCAGTCGTGAATGGATTAACGAGATTTCCTTGTATGTTAACTTACTGTATGATTTAGTTTCCAGCAATCAACAAACCCTGCATTACACGTCCGAATTTAATAAAATGTTTAGTGAAAAATTATACTCACAACTTTACTTACTGTCGTGGTGTGGTCTACCTAAGCACTTTCATAGGGTGACCTTTTCAATGAAAACGGTTTTTGATCTTTATTTATGCTTTAGTGCATAAAGAATATTAATATATTCTTTAATATTTTCAATATTCTTTGTGATGAAAGAGCTCTGCAAAGTTTTGAAATAGCTAAAGTAGCCGTAGTGACCCCCTACCGCAAAAAGTTGGACATCACTGGTATTATGCAATAAAAGTATTACTTTTTGTTGTTTTGTGGTTAGTTGTAATTATTCAGATTTCAACCTTCGGATAAAATAAATCTGACATCTGCTACTTGACTTGATCGCTGGACCATTCCATCAGTGGATAAGAGACCACCCACATCAGCAAACCACAAAAAAAGATAAAACATCAACATGTTGTGCTTTTTGTGCTAACACAATCTAAAAATTGGTTTCCCAAGTGGTGAAAAACTGAAACTTTTCAGATGGGAGGGGACTGCAGTTTCGGGAGATGCTTCCTCTAATGTAAATTTTGTAACAATTGGACAAGATAGAGTACCAAAAGTGGTTCAAGTCAGAGGGACGAAAGAGAAAGCCTCCCTGGTCCTACAGTGGCGCTACGCCACTGTCGACCAATTTACTGTAACGGCACTTTTATTAATTCTACAATTTTTGATTTATTGAAATCAATTAAAAATAAACATACAGTACAAAGGTATAAAAACGTCAAACGGTTATTTAAATCCTCGGTTGCACTGATTGTAAGTATGTATTATAAATAAAGGCAGTTGCTGCTGCTGAGTCATAGTGACAAAATTTTACCGTTTTTATTACGAAGATATTTATCAATATTTAAATTGCAGAATGTGGTTTCAATAGTATATTATATACACTTAAGGAATAAAGGTCCTTTAGTACCGAGTGTGAGGGGGGTTGTTGCCCGAGACGAAATCGAGGGTAACATTAGTCCTCTAGTTTTTGTACTATATAATTCACAAAGACATGCCTTTTATTCATTAAAATAACATAGCATGTTTTTAAAATTTATTGTACTCCCCCGGAGGTGAAAATTTTCTTTTTTCCGTCAATGATAAAAAATTTCACTTTGGTTCATAAAAACTGGGAGTAAAGTAGCACTTTACAACATTGTGGTAGTGCAAACAATTACATAATTTTGCATACATTAATAGCATTACGGTAACAATTTGTCATTTCTAAATTTGGAGTTTTACAGATTCAATTTTAAAATTGGAATAACTGAAAATTAATGACATTCGAATCTTAACCAATTCCATTGATGGTACCTCCTAGGTCAATAATTAGATATCCTTTCGAATTGCTACGTAATGATTCACACTTCCTTTCCTTGATCTTCTGGGAATTTAAAAATACAAAAACATTTTATAATTTTAATTGTATTTGTAAATAATTGTATTGATTATTTAGTTTCTTCCTTCTCGATATTATAATGACTCCTTATGGCGTAATTTTGTTCTCGTTCTAATTTGTAAATTTTAGCACCCCTCGAGTTGCTTCTACATCCGCCCCTGTGTCTAATGTAATCCTACAATAATCAATGCCATCTTTGTTTCAGAACATGTAATAAACCTGGTTGCTACCACTAGATTTGAAGTTATGGATTGTCTGGCATCTGGAGTAAAGTGACTAAGAATTACAGAGATTCGCCTAAAGTTGTAGGTCCTTTGGCCATTACTTTTGGAGAGACTCGAAAAGATTTTGATAAAAAATTTGGAAGCCGATTATTGGATATGGAAATAAAAATCAGCGTAGGATATTTATAATAATATGATTTAAATGAATCCTTTGTTACATAGTCACAGCTGTTTATCGTGAAATTGCTGCTCAATTTAATGTAGCTTATAATGTGACAAACTGTTTCATTAGCGAGTTCATGCACATCGGAAAATAAAATACATATTTCTATATTATCGTATAATACCAGAGTAAATTTAATTACCAAGAGGTAATCGGAGAATAATAAAAAATAATAATAGTGCATTCCACCAGAGAAGACGATAAACACTGCCCACTGTCATCCTTTTGTCTCACCACTCACCACATAAAAGAAATAAAATATTGTCAAATAAACTTGAAACTTGGAAACACGTGAAGTGGAAAAATATCTTTTCAGCAATGTAGCAGTTGAGGAGGGTAAGGTGTGAAGTGATTCTTATAGCCGTGTCCACGAATCGAACCGTGAAGCAGAGCAATGGCTTTGTTTTAAGTCAGAAAGCACCAGAACTCGAGTATGACTCAACACAGTTTTTCCTTAATAACTCAAAAACGGTACAAGATATCAAAAATGTTGAAGAGGTCAAAAGTGTTCAGCGTAAAAAAACGGAACATTTAAGTTTCAAATATTTTTTTACATCTGTTACTGTTTCGGAGTTATTGGAGGAAGAAAAGTGAGTCGAGTGATTATTCGGTATTGATTATTAAAATCAATCGGTAGTTTTGTAGATATCAAAGTGCTTGAGCATTCAATAAATATGTTACCCATGACTGCGAAACAGTTATGCAATATTTTATTAGTTTTGCTGTTTAGTCTTCCGTTTCTCTGCGTTGTACTTCAATGAACATACTAGTAGGCTTACTCTCCCCTCGGATAGTGCCGCTGTGTCATACTCGGATTGTTTATTTGTACTTTGGCCGTCACCAAGATAGATATTTGAAAGTTATTTTTGTAAGGTCATTGATTGTTTGTTCGATTGTGATTCGCGGTTACGCAACGACACAGAAGATGCATGGTCAAGAGAACTTGCGGACACCGAAGGAAGACTAAAATAGCATTCACATAAAGAAGTTGTTGTATTCGTCAGAACCAATCAAACGAAAGTATCTATACTCCCTCATGCGATGACATTTTACACGCACACCACAAGGTAGTCAACGTCAGCGAGTTCGCATAATTTGAAAGAAGACTACGTACCTACTGCTGCAATTTGATTGGTTCTTGCAAGCTCTTACAATAAAACTACATTATTCTTTATGTAAATGTCGAATATTGAGTATCTGTTGAGCTGGTGACATTATCGGAAGATCTAACAAGCTATCTCGTTGTAGATTTATTTTAAATTCGTACACGATTCGTCATTTATACCGGATGACGAATCTTGGCACATGCTAATTGAACACTATCTATTGTAGACAGCTTGTTATATCCACAATCTCCTGATAATAAACTATAAATTTCGGCACATATTGAATATAAATTAACAACGTCAGATAATATCCGAGTTTCTGATTTCTCATGATAGAAATAATTCTATTACTGTCCTGCAAATGATAACATTTTTTTTGAACTTAATATTAGCAATAATAAAAATTATTATTAATAATAGCTTAACTGCGTATCCTTACCAAAGATTAGGTTTAGCTCACTAGTTAAAAGGTCGGTTTCGACAATTAATAAGGTTATGTGAATTTTTAGACAAATTAGCAAACTTGAAAAACAATGCAACAAACAAAGTGTGAATCTTCCCCATTTCTTTTATTTTTTATAAACAATAAAAAAAACAAAAAACAATTGCTCATAAATCGTTACACGGTTAATTAGAAAACAAAAGTTTTCCGCGAAAAAAAAAATATACAGGTAGTGTTTTTAAGAATTTTTTGCACGGATGCTGGGTTTAGGTAGAAATAGGTGGGTAGAATTCTGGGTGGGTTAAATTATTTAAAATTGTACAAAAAACGTATCACTCAAACCACGGTTCGATAGTTAAAAGCAATTTTCTAACAATAAAAATTTGAACTTCCAAGGTTATTTTGATATTTGGCAGAGTGTGAGGACACCGTAAAAATAAATTTGACCCCGTCACCGATATCAAAATCAACAACTTAAATATTCGTACTACATGAACCGCGTAATCAATTTGTCCGGAGAAAAAAATTGACGCGATGCAAATTTTTTCGAAGAAAGCGAAGATTTCGCTGATTTATGTTAATGTTGAATAATATAATAACAAAAAGTTCAAAAACAAATAATAAACCCACTTGACGTAAAACGTATCTCGGAAAATGACTTGTGGATTGAATATTTTTTATGATAGCCGATAATAAATCGCCGTATCCTTTTGTTTATTGCGATTACAATTTTCTAGTTAAATCACACACACAGGCGCAGTTTTCTTGCTCCTTATTTTGAACGACACAGTTCTTCGTGTACCCATTCAATTAGTTCAGATGTGGAAATGAAACTTATCAATAACTTGGGATTTGTTTATTTATGGGGTGTATTTATAAAACACAAATACTTTCGTAACGTCTCATGCATATTTTTAATGCCAGCCAGCGATTATTACAGCAATTTCTTAATCAGTTTAAATTAACATCCAACGCGGAAGTAACGATGAATGGGAGTGTTGAAAGTGATGGAAGAAAAAATGAAGATGTAACGGGGGACCTTAAAACAAAAGATAAAAAGTTGAATTTGGATACATTTTATGCTTAAGTAGGCATAAAGAATGAAAAAGAGAGAGCTTTTTTAAGTCGATGAAATTAACGGATACATGACATAGAAATTAGAAATGTCATATTCATGCACCTGATTTGATAAGGCATAAAAATGTGCTTGTAAAACAGTTTAAATGATTTATTTTCATGGTACTTACAGTAATCCGGAACATTTTGTGCATACAAAGGAACCAATCGTTACATTCACATACGTAGGGCCTCTTTGATTGCAATCAAAACAATATTTATTGTGTGGTAACGAAACCAAATCCCGTAATATTTTTACATTTTTTTCATCTATTTTTTTACGCGACGCCGACGACATTCTAAAATTATCACTATTTACGCACTATGCACAACTTCGGACGTATCTCGGTTAAATTGAATATAAAAACCGTCTCCACTAACACACAACCTATTCGATTAAAATTTATACTTCTACTGTCAAAACTGTCACTTCAAATTTTACCAAGTTTAGAAAAAATTAGGTACAGCGACATCTAACAAAACAATCCAAATGAACGCTATTTTAGTAAATACAGTGCGGCCACCTACCGAGAAGTACTACAAACATTAAACAGCACGTTGCCATGTTTTCATTGCAATTAAACCGCTCCCAAACGATGCGTGTATTTGTCGAATTATTATTTATAAATGAAAATTTAATAAGTAACCTATTAGTTTTTCAATAGCTAGCATTATAAACATACCTTGTCTTCTATTTACAATGATTTTTCTTCTTCTCAGCCTTCTTCCACCCACTGCTGAACATAAGCCCATCTGCTGCCAGAGTTTACCCACCGTTTGTTTAATGTCATCAGACCATCTATTTGGGGTGTTGTTCTCAACCCCCACTGCACTCTTCTATAATTCCACTTCTTGAAACCCTCTCGTGCCACATGTTCCGCCCAGCTCCACTTGATCTTCTCCAACTGATCCTCTGAGCACGTCTGTTATTTTTGTTTGATTCCGCAATTCTTCATTTCTCAGTCTGTCTCGACGGCTCACTCCCATCATACATCTCTCCATTGCTCTTTGCAGTGCCTTAGCACTCTTAAGCGTTAACACCATAATTTCCACTCCATAAGTCTGGGTAAAACACCTTTCTTTTCTAGCACATCGGCATCTTCTTCATGTGCCTTCTCCTACCTCAAGTTGGCAAAGTACAGCAGAGCGGAACAACGATTTTGTGATTTTACCGTACCATTGTCTAAGATTCTTGAGCCACGAAATTCTGCGACGACCAGGTCCTCTTCTTCCATTATTCTTACCCTGAATTATCAGCAGTTCGTATTTCTCACCTCGCATCACACGCCCAAGATATTTCAATTTACGTTTTTTCACTGTGTGCATAATTTCCAATGAAGCTCCTCAGAGTTAGCAACACGATCCATCCATGAAATACGAGGTAGCATTCTCCGATACATCTATTCTCTTACACGAGTCTTCTGTAAGGGTCCACGCTTCAGAACCATATAGCAAGACAGGAAAGATGTAACATTTCAAAATTCGCTTTCTTAGATCTATATTAAAATCGCGTTTAGATATTTAAAAGCGTTTCTCGCTTGCTCTATACAGCATCTTATCTCTTGATGTTGTTCCCAGTGCTCGTATAGATTGCAACCCAGATATTTATATTTTGCCACTCTTTGAATTGGCTCATTTCCACTGCCATTCCCGTCTGGACATTTTCCGTCTTGCTAATGACCATATAAGGTAAAACCGAGGATATGACGCGGTAGGGGATACGACGCAATTGCAAGATCTCTGTTATGTTGTTATCTATGAACCTTATTACCTAAATATCCCTTAGTTCCATTCCTACAACCAGATATACAGCAAGAAACTAAGTGTTGAACGAATCGTTTTCATAAGAGCACGCATTTTCTTCGTCTGAATCAGGTGAGCACATGCAAAAGTTTTATTACATTATTTTTAAAGTTCTGTATTATGTTTCCTCATAGATTTTAATTTGTTTTCTGAATTTTATGGCATTGTACACCGTCTAAAATTAATTATAAATAGCGAATTTAGTCATATTGGTCTTTGCTACGATTTAATTATTTTATAAATAAAATGGTTGATCCCCAACCCTCGAAGCGTCATATCCCCAACCCCATCGGGGATATGACGCAAAATTCAACTTTCAGAATCAATGTAATTAATAATAGTTAGCACAATCAGAATCACCTATACTTCCTGCTTAAGATACGTTAGGGTTGTAGCTACAAAAATCCTATCACCATGAGACACTTGTTTGTAATAACTGAAAATTGATCATTTTTAAAATGTGCGTCATATCCTCAATTTTACCTTATTTAGTTTTCTTTATGTTAATTTTAGCCCATATTCTTTACCGACATTATTGACAGTGTCGATCAAGATCTGTAGGTCTTCTGCACATTCTGTCAACAAAACCGTATCATCTGCGTATCTCAGGTTATTTATCATTTCCTTCCTTTCGATCACAAAGAGCTTCACTGAATATTCTCTCCGAGTAGAGCTTAAAAAGCAAAGGCGACAACACACAACCTTTGCGAAATACTCGTAGAACTTCAATTTTTTCCGTGGTATATGTATCGGCATGTCGTTATCTTTTAGGATCCATCCCAGTTTTTCAAATACTGTCCATTCCAATCTGCTTCTTCTTGTAATTTCAGCGATTTGATTTTCCAACTTTATCATGTATCTCAGGTAAACATATTCGTCTACTTTTCTAATTATTGCTGGCCCAGTTTAAAGTTTTTGTTACTATTAGACATAATTTTGGATTTGTCCCATTTTTTTTGGTTGTTTGCTCTAGTTCTTCGTCACTTGTAGATATAATAACTATGTCATACGCAAATCGGAGGTGGTTCAAGAGTCTTTCATCAATATTCATCCCCTTCTCGTTCCACTCTAACCGTTCTCCAGGGCCAGTGTAAATAATTTTGGTGAAATAGTATCTTCCTGTCAATTTACAGAAATCTTCATCGTTATCATTTCGTCATTTATCTTGAAATATATTGTGGCCTTCTCATAGATGTTTCTTATCGTAGTATATCTTGAGCGTCATCGAATGCTTGGAACACCGCCCACAGATCCACCATGTCAAAAGCTTTTCTAAATTCAACTAATCCGAGCTGAAGTGGCACATTGTATTCCTCACATTTTTCAATCTAAATTCTGATATTACATCGATAGCACAATTTTTCCACTTTGTCCTAACCATTTAATTGTCCAGAAGAAAAATGTTAAACCAAGAGGTGGGTCCTGTTGTTCATCAACGGCATCAGGTTTACATCACAAAGGGCTTAATTTTGCCAATCAGGTTGTTGTGTGTGGATGCCCTTTAACTTTCAAGCAATTTTTATAAAATTATATTTTTAAGTGGTTGACATTTAAAATTTTTATTTACAAATTTCTGTATTAAAATTCTTATTCTGGTAAATAAATTCAATAGAATTCACAGGAAAATCACTACATGGGAAGCGAATGAAACTTTTTCAAATGCCGAAGGTTTAATTTTCAAAATTTTCTTCCTCAATGTGTTATTGCGACACATTTGCACTTTTTCGCATGCTATTGAATTTTTTCTGGCATTTCCATATTAATGTAATCTTCCAAATATTGATACTTAATACACCATGTATACATGAAAAATCCAAATGTTAACATAATATAAAAATTGATCATGTTAATATAATAAGAGGAAGCTTAAATTATAAATTCACGACAAAATCATTTAATATTTTCTCCCCGTAGATCCGTCACTGACCATATTATATTTTTCATGTGCACGAAATGTTTTACTAGTAGCCACCATGGAAATACAGTAGAAACTTGATAACGTGAACATTTGAATTTATGAACATCTCAATTCCGTGAACACTCAATTATTTCTATAACTACTCGGTAATGTGAACATTATTACACTCGATACTGTGAACAGTGAAAGATAAGAATTGTTAATATTGTGTATTAGATATCTTGATGTCTACCACCCACTTCTTATCACTTGTATGTACGTGATTAAATATAGAATAAAACTACCCGTGTTTAAATGACAGAAATGCATATCTACATAATATTATGCATCATAAGAAAGTCACCTAATTGTCGACAAAATACAATGTGGTGATGACATTGCAATCTGTTTTATTTCATAGTTAGTAATTATTTTAAGTTTACGTGCAATTCAATTCAGTGTTAATGTTTTGTAAATGCATTTATTTTTCTTTTCGTTAGATAGACCCACAGAATATGATAGACCAAACAAAATGATATCGTCATAACTCATATCTTAAGTATAAAAGAGATTTACGAAAAGGCTGTAATTTTAAATGCAACTAGAAAACAAAGTTAGCAGTAGCGAATCTAGCACCGAGCGAGTCTCTGTGCAAAAAACATTCATGGGCCCTAAAGTCGCAGTACTGCGCAGTATTCAAATATAATGTAAACTGACAATAAAATGCAAATTCAGTTTCAAGTTCAGGCATCGGTTTGCAAAATATGAACGCCCTGGTTCTGCCATGGGCCCCTCAAACTCATGAGCCTCCAAGATTCGCACCGAACTGCCTGGTGATAGATTCGCTACTGAAAGTAAGATAACTATGTGTTTTTCATAAATATATGTTTCTCAATATAGTTTCTCTACACCCCCGTTAATTTGAACATGCCTTAAGATTTTTGTTCACAGAATCGAGCGTCTACTGTATATTATATTTTGATGAAAAATACCAGTATAGTACTTACTTTTCGTATTTGCGTTATTCTATTAGTTATCCTATTAGTTGCATAAGTAACTGTTACTTCATTTACAAGTAAATAGGGGCATTCAATGGGATAAATCGACAATAAAATTAAAACACAGGCACAAATTTCATTAATTCAATGCAACAAATACATACACATACAATAAAAATAATTAATGAAGAAGTCCCACCGAGTTATTCATTTTTAAATTTGAATATTAATATTATGCGCGCTATTCATTTAGAAACATCACAGATTTTTAGTCTTACAACTATGATCTTACGAATGAACTATAAAAATCCATAACGTAGGAACTAAAATGAAAAACATACGCTTGTAAGAATATAAAATAATCAAAACTTAATTCATATAAAAATAATCAGACCTAATTTGTGGAGAACACAACGTGTAAAAAATGTCAATTTTATGCAACAATTTCATTTCTTACCTATATTTTTCTCAAAAATCAGGTTCTCATCCAAATAAATGTCTGAATAAAAAATATAAATTAATCAAATCTGATTTTTGTATTCATCGTCTTTTTTTGTTCAAAGCTTTTATTAAAATCACCACCACTGTTACGATGACCACCTCTAAATCCACCATCGTTATTATCAAATGATTTTCTAAATCCACCACGGCCGCCTCCTCTACCACGATCACCTCCTCCTCCTCTACCACGATCACCTCTAAAACCACCGCCTCCACGGCCACCACCAAAACTATTGCGTCCTTTGAAACCGCCATCTTCATTAGCACTATTGTTAAAACTATTTCGATTTCCCCTGAAGCCACCTCTTCCTCGTCCGCCACGACCACCAAAACTGTTTCTGTCTTGTGATTTTTCTCCATCATTCTGTAATTCATATTAAAAATCATTCATATCGACAAATCATTTTCAATTTTTATTAAAGAAGACATTAATTGTCATCTTTTGTTTTACGGTTGAAAAACAAAAGGTTTTTCAGATGAAAATCATTTTGTAAAAATAGAATTCTTATAAATTCATAGACGTAAGCAATAATTTATTTACAAAATGAGGTTGTTTAGCTTTTAATGATGAATATTTTCGAAAATTTCTGACAAAAATAATTAACAGATTTTAACAAAACTGTCATACTAACGTATGGTGAATAAAATACGAACACGTACAACACTGTTATTAAAAACTGACACAATACTCTTACAAAAACAAAATCACGGTAAAGTTAACTCTACTGTCTACTTATAAAAACAAAACTAAGATTGCTCTGGTCAGTTAAAAATTAGTTGTGAAAATGACACTAAACGTGCTAAACTGCCACAAATTAATTTGTAAATTTTGTGAAGAAAATCCAAACAAAACTAAAAAAAGAAAGTTTTAGGCATTTTAAGGACATGGGTTTCAAAAAAAGTTTATCTAAACGACAATAAACTTATTTAAGAATAATAAATCAATTGAAAGAAAATGTGGATTAGGTTGGAAATGTAGTTTGCAAGACTCCAAAGTTCGGTTAAAACTAAAAAGTGAAACAGCAGGTTGCAGTGTAAATTTTATCGCCAATTGGGCAAGAAATATAATTTTGACAAAAACACAATTAAGAAATATTTAGAATCGATGGGAGTCCAGAAAAAGAAGAAAAAAATAGCACCATTTACTACTGAAACACAACAGAAGGGTATAAATGCAGGTTACGCGAGCTATCCAGAAATTAGTTTTCTTGCTCATCAGAGTACAAATGCGTGAAGGATGACGACTCATATTTTACCGTGGAAGGTAATGAATGGCAGCCAAAACATTACTTTGAGTCTTCCAGTCACAAAGAAACCAAAAAAGCTAAATTTATTTGTAAGACAAAGTTTCCAGGAAAAGTTTTGTTGTGGTTAGCCATAAGCGAACGTGGTGTCAGCAAACTAGTTTTTTTTAAAGGTGGTATAGCTATGAATGCCCAAGTTTACAACGAAAAATGTGTTCCAGCACTTAGCAATTTTATCGAAAAATATCATCAAAAGGAAAAAATAATTTTTGGCCGGATTTGGCGTTCACATAACGCGAAATCCACAATAGAGAACTTGAAGAATAAAAAAATAGAACTTGAGCCAAAGAAAATGAACCTCCCAAATGTTCCACAATTGCGATCTATTGAAACTTTTTGGGCTAATATAAAAATAAAAGTTTACGAAAACGGATACAGAGCTAAAAATGTTGATTCCTTAATTCTATAATTAAAAAAGGAGCTGAAAACCATAAATACAAAGGGTATTCAGAGGTCAATGAGTGAACTACCAAAGAAAATTAGGAAAACAAATGCGACGAGCCAATTTTTTGTAAGTGTTCTTTAACATGAAAGCATTAAAAATAAATAAAACTTAATTTAAAATAATTTTTTTTTGCACATGTTTTTATTAATTTTATACTTGTTCGTATTTTATTCACCATACGTTATGCTTTACTAAATATAAAGTTCAATTCTAAAATTGCAGGATTAATAATATTTTGGAAACAATATTTTGGTTTCTTTGTAGTTTTGTTTTTCTATTCTCCTCTTACAAACCATCCGACACAATGCAATTTTGGTGTACAAGTACAAAAATTTTATCAATTGTTTGGTAATTTTTAGCAATTGTCAATTTCATTCCTTGTAAGGAAAACTAACTTGCCCACCAAATTGGAGTCGATTTCCATTCCTTCCTTTTTGTGAAAAAATAAAAATTAAGGCGTAATACTTCTTGCCATTGTTACAGATAAGAATAGAAATAGCATCAATCCAAAAGAGATTTTTTCAGCATGTTAATAGCTCAGGGCTGCGAGCAAAGATACATTTTTTTCCACACCTCAATTTTCCCAAAATTTTAGAAAAGTGATTATAAAAACAAATAATTTTACATATTATATCCTTTAATATTTTATTTATTATTCTTATTTATTTCATAATATCTAAATTTTAGATATTGCAGTATATTTTAATACCATAAAAAAACAAAAACATTCTTTCGGGGCTGCTAATGGCCTCCGGTAAACTTTAGTTTATTATTCAAGTATCAATAAATTGAAAGTTTTGAAAAAAGTAAACCTCTAATTTACCTTAAATTTTAGATAAAGAAAGAAGAGTTTAAATTTTTATTTAGACTCCACAAACTCGTTTCCGCTGGCAATAATGACCATTTTTTTGCCATTAAAAATCCAACTCTTGGCCCGTTAAACTCAAATTTGTCTCACCAGCTGCCATTCAAAATGCTGAACACTTCCTAATTTTCATTGTTCAATTGTTTTAATTTAATTTGAATCGTGCTGAATACGTCAAAGCTACTTTAATTTATCAGCTGACAAAGCCATCATACCTTTGCAAAATTTATACTTACAGTGCAGTTTATTTGCAAAGATTTTATGCATTTTAGTCCTAAACAATGTGCAATGCATTTTTTTGGTTATTCTAAACCACCGATATAATTTATATCTTAAAACAATATCAACTCATTCATAAGAATGAAATTTATATTTGAAGGAGATAAAAAACACAACATTTAAATTTAACGTTACAAAAATATAACATTTATTTTATTTAAAAAATGAATTCTAAATTAGAAATCATTAATCTGTAAAAATGTCTTAGTTGTTTGATCGTACCTTACTGCTATTGAAATTTTGTCCAGCCTTCACAAAATTACTTTTCTTTGCTACAGGAGACCCTGCCACATCATTGGCTTTCCTTTTTACTCCTTTTGAAGGCTTTTCATCTTCATCACTATCTTCCTCAGAAGAAGATTCTTTTTTAGCAGGAACCTAAAATTGAAAAAAAAATTAGTTATCCAATCTTTTAAAACGGAGTCTAGTCTTACTTTCTTAGGAGCTGGAGTGGAAGTTACCATTCCCGATTCATCTTCAGTGCTATCTTCAGAACTGCTTTTCGTGTGGATAGGTTTTTTGACAACAACAAGAGGTTCCTTAACTGGAGAAGCTAACTCCTCATCGGAGCTATCGCCTGAACTGCTCGATTTCGCCTTTTTAGCAGGCTGTACAGGTCCTTTCGCTTTTTGGCAGGTGGTGCATTAGAACTGCTTTGGGCTCTTTTTGCACAGGTTTTGCTGCGGGTTTTTCATCTTCAGATGAAGACTCTTCCGAACTACTTTCCGCTTTCTTTGTAACTAATTTTGCTGGTGCAGGTTTAACTGGCACAGTTTTCTTAACAGCGGGTTTTACCTCTTCTTCAGATGAAGAATCTTCAGAACTGCTTTGAGCTTTCTTTGTGGGTTGAACTACTGGTTTGGCAGGAACTTTCTTTGTAGGTTGAGCGATTGGCTTGGCAGCCACTTTTTTTGCCGGTACTTCATCTTCACTATCAGATTCTTCTGAACTGCTGGGTGCTTTTTTCTGTACTATAGCTTTAACTGGTGTAGGTTTAACAGGAACAGCCTTCTTTTTCGGTTTTTCATCTTCAGATGAAGACTCTTCTGAACTACTTGCTGCCTTCTTTGGCGTAGGTTTTACTGGCACAGGCTTCTTTACCGGTACAGATTTTGCAGGGACCTCATCATCGGAAGAATCATCCGAACTTTCTTGTTTCTTTGTTACTGATTTTACAGGGATAGGTTTCCTTGGAGCAGATTTAACTGCAACTGGTTTTTTTGTTCCTTCTTCTTCGGATGAAGATTCTTCTGAACTACTTGCTAAGGTTCTTGGTGTCGATGTTAATAAAACAGACTTTTGCACTGGTACAGGTTTTAATGGAGAAGGCTTCTTCACTGGTTCGGGTTTTAATAAAGCAGGCTTCTTCACTGGTGCAGGTTTTGTGGGCGCTTCATCGTCACTATCAGATTCTTCTGAACTGCTGGCTGCTTTTTTCTGTACTATAGCTTTAACTGGTGTAGCTTTAACTGGTGTAGGTTTAACAGGAATAGCCTTCTTTTTGGGTTTTTCATCCTCAGACGAAGATTCTTCTGAGCTACTTGCCGCTTTCTTCGGTGTAGATTTTATGGGAGCAGCCTTCTTTATTAGTACAGATTTTGCAGGTGCTTCATCATCTGAAGAATCGTCTGAACTACTTTCTTGTTTTTTTATTACAGATTTTACAGGGGCAGGTTTCACTGGAACGGATTTAATTATAACTGGCTTTTTTGGTACTTCATCTTCTGATGAAGATTCTTCCGAACTACTTGCTGCCTTTTTCGGTAAAGGCTTCTTCATTGGTACAGGTTTTACAACGATAGGTTTCACTGGAACAGCTTTAATTGCAACTGACTTTTTTGGTGCTTCAGCTTCAGATGAAGACTCTTCTGAACTACTTGCTGCTTTTTTCGGTTTAGACTGTACTGGTGCAGGCTTCTTTACTGGTACAGA
Organism: Lycocerus yunnanus; assembly: GCA_036346125.1. Taxonomy (NCBI): domain Eukaryota; kingdom Metazoa; phylum Arthropoda; class Insecta; order Coleoptera; family Cantharidae; genus Lycocerus; species Lycocerus yunnanus. Next base: position 1,821,502 of record JARFIX010000011.1, on the reverse strand, counting down.
TTTTGTAGGCGCTTCTTCATCTGAAGAATCGTCTGAACTACTTTCTTTCTTTTTTATTACAGATTTCACAGAAGCAGGTTTCACTACAATGGATTTAATTAACACTACTTTTTTTGGTGCTTCATCTTCGGATGAAGAATCTTCTGAACTACTTTCTGCTTTCTTTTTTGGAGGTTTTGAAGCTGATTTAATTGGAGAAGGTTTAACTACTTTTGCTGGTTCATCACTTGAGTCACTTGAATCTGGTGTTTTAGCAGGTGGTTTAGAATTTTTAATCAGTGGAACTGGTTTTCTTTGTGGTGTGACTTTCGACTGTGTTTGAGGTACATCGTCGCTATCTTCTTCGGAGGAAGAAGATGCTTTAGTGGCAGTTTTCTTTTGTGACGACTTGCAGACTCCGTTGTGGTTTGCTGCTTTAGTAACTACTTTGCTGCTGCTATCACTATTATCTGAATCATCCACAAATTTTATTTTCTTTGCATCTTCGTGTGTTTTTTATAAAATGTAATACAGCATCTTGAAATAACGGCAAATTTTTGACTGAATTGGCCTGAAAGTATAATAAAAACGTTATAGCAACCTTATTACAAGAAAATATTTAAAATATACTTGAAAATAATTAGAACAGTATCCGGAATGAGTGTCAAATGTGAAATTAGATTGGTGGTTAATTTTGACAGTATACATTGGATGAAACCAGTGAGTACTACGAGTGAACTGTCTTCAAATATAATCTATTACGTTAGAATGTTATATACTACTTTCTTGCTAATTTTTCAGTCAACGCTCATTCTGGACATGGTCTTGACCATTGATACAATATTTTGTAGGAACCCGTAACTACAGTGTAGTTATAATTGATTGCATTCTTAGTTAATTAGAATAATAGAAAATTGTCGTGGAATCAACTTTAGCGGTGAGATTTTACTTTTAAGACAAATTAATGTTATCACTCACTGTTAACCCGGTCATCCATAACATTCACTTTTAAATTTAGTGGACTAGAATTAAAAAGGTCACTTTTAACGTCGGTTGTACAAAAAATACAATAATTATTAAGCTACTTACAGTTTTAAATTTCTTTAGGAATTTTTGCGCCAATCCATCATCTACTTTTGTTAAATATTGATAAACAAAACTCAGTTTATCTAATTCAAACGACATTTTGAAAAGAGTGAGGTTAGCTAGCTGCTTCGCTTGCGCCACAGAAAATGCTTGCGCGTTGACAAAATAAATCAAATTAAAGTTAGATGGTGCCAGTTGCAAAAAGATTTACAGTAATTTTTTATTTTATGTTGGTAAAGTTTATTTTATGTTGGTGAAATTTATTTAAAATAATTTAAATTATTATTCAGATGTCAGACATTTGAGCTTGAGTTTTAATGAGCTTTCATTACCATCGTTTAAATTTTAGACCATAAAAACCTGGTTTAACGTCTCCTGCAAGAACAGAATCCTCAACAGTAGCGGAGCTATCCGCAATAACTTGGGGCGGGGGATATGGTTTTTCCATTTCTCGTTCCATTGCAAATTTTTATGTAAAATCAATGGTAATCATTAAAGCTTGGTTTGAGTTGCAATGAACTTTATAACAAATGATTAATTTTTATTCGGACAACAGATAAATAGTACTGGACCAAAGCTTTTTGACGTTTAATATTTGATTTTTTATTCTTATAAAAGGACCATGGTTGTAGTCACAAGAAAAATTGGTAAGTTTCTTTTTTAAAATTGATTAAATAATTTTTATTATTATTTTATAATATTTATTGCATAAAAATATAAGTAATCAGGTGTATTATGTATCACAAAACGTTATTTTAAAGGTGACCGTTATGAAATATAATAAAGATTTACGTCAAGCCGGTGACACTTTAAAGGCTAAAAACCTTTATTGTAAAGATTATGGCATGATGATTGTAATAAAGGTTTTCTTAACCTTGAAAGTGTCACCGGTTTGACGTAAATCTTATTGTATTTCATAACGGTCACCTTTAAAATAACGTTTTGTGATACATAATACACCTGAATGTTATCTGTGTAACAATGGACAGATACAAGGGGGAATAATGGGTCACCCCCCCATAAATTTTGAAAATCTAAAAACGGTTAGTTACATGGGCAAAATTACTAAAAAAATTTAAAATGTGTCTTTATTTTAATACATTTGAAGTGAAAATGTGTTTCCTCATTCTTATAATCTTTTAGTGAATACAATTTATCCTTCTATGGGTACAATTTAAAATAGGTACACAATTATTAGATATTTTGGAAAAATATTTAAATATATTTTACCAATTAGAATTTTAGGTGACAATTTTGCAATGGTTTCTGCATATCTTTTGAGAGAAATTTGAAAAAGCATTACTATGGGCAGTGCCGTAACGAGCTTTTCATGCGCCCTGCGCAAGATTTTATTTTTAGGCCCCTTCAACTTTTCGTTAGAAAATAATAATTAAATAATAAATATATTATTATAATATCAATTTATTGTTTATAAAATAATTTTTTTTTATTAAATTTTAAAAATGCATTGAGCCGAAAGATGACTCAAACAAAATTAGTAATTATCAGGTTATGTTTTGATTAAAATTCGATTTAAATTATTAAAAAAATCGGATGTGACCATGCCCGTAACTTCATTATATTTTCACTAAATATTAATTAATAAAAATAATTCTCAATAATAAAAAGAAAATAAATATTTAAAAAAATTAATTTTTTCGGATCAACACCGACAAAGAGCTTATAGAAATAAACTAGAATGCACTTACAATCAAAATTGGCAGGTTTATAGTATACTAGCAGGATACCCGGCTTCGCCGGGGTTTAATTTTATATGAAATTGTATCTAAATGTGGGTTCAATTTTGATTAATTTCCACCTTATCTTTACATAATATCTTAAATAGCTAAGGAATATACTTGGTATGATTTGGCTGTACATTTTAAATTTTAAGTTTAAAAACTTAACCAATAAGAGAATAATTCCAGAATTCTAATTTTGATGTTTGTAGACATGATACAATAATAATATCTTCTTCTTAAATTAGGACTAGGTCCTGTAATATCCAACAGTAACGTCGGCACAAATCCAAAGTTACTGCTAGTACTTGAGCATATTATTTGTTTTACATCTGAAGTAGCTTGCCAGACTGGCCTTCAGATGTGCCTGTTACCTATATTATTGCTAATGATGGAAATTCATTAACATAGGAGGATCACCTGCTTTACGTGCTTTCTTAAGCACGGAGACGGTCATAGATAGAAAGAGAGTCAGAGAGTAAACTTTCCTTTGTAGACTCTCCGGGTTCAAACCGGGTGCCTGAGCATTAGTAGTTCAAAGAGGAAAAAATGACACCAACAGATGGCGCGACAATAGAAAAACTGAAAAATATAGGTATACAAACAATTTTTTCAGATGAAATCTTTTTGCTAAGATAGAATTCGTGTAAATTCATAAAAACCATATTACTATATTTACTAAATGCAGAGTTTAATGTTAGAATTTCAGGATTATAACAACAATAATTTGATTTAGTATTTGTAATCTTTGTATTTCTACTGTCGCGCCATCTGTTAACCCTTATTCCTCTTTAAGAAATACCCCTCTTAAGGTCGAGTCAAGTACCATAAATAACATATAATTGTTAAATTTTTTGCTTGAAATGAAAGAATCGCAAAATCAGTCGTTATAAAGTATGCTTTACCATCTGAATTTTACCCATGGGGAGATCCGGCAAAATTTCACCAAATCTCTTTTAAAGGGAGGGGCCAAATGAAAATCTCACGTCAACTTTGCATTTCAGAGAATTACGTTATTATAACAGATGCACTGTAAAAAATTACTACTCTCCGATGTCTTCGGAGGTTGGTCCTACCACATCTTACCAAATCTCACCAAGGGGGTGGGAGGGGTTCATATTTAAAGAAAACCTCTTCTCGTAATTAATGGACGTCCCCTAAGTGGATGAAGAAGATATTGGAGTAGAGACCAAACGCGACAAAGGGAAACGGAGAAGAGTAGGTACAGGTCAAATACCGATATGGAGGGATGACAATCGGAGAATCACTGGAATGTTTTGGATGACGGAAGTGGGGGAATATACAGAGATAGCTTCGCTAGCAAAATGCGTAAAACCTGTATTATATCCAATAGTGGATCGATATGAGCAAATCCTCCAAATCCATACTGATGGTAACTTTGTAAAAACCTGATTTTGTGATATTAATCTTGATAAAATTCCTTCAAGATATTTACCAACTTTTTCTCAGCATCCCCCGATGAAACGCAACACATTTGGAAACAATCAGATGCAACATCTGATTGGTTACCTACTAATTCTCCCCCTCCATAGATTCGTCCTTGAAAGTACGATAATTGTGGTGACGTGAAACATGTCGATTAAAATATTTTAATTCGTTGATCAGTTATGTGAATCGCTAGTGACTAAATTATATATTTAACATAAAACAGAAATTCTTCAATATTTTTCAATAAATTTAAAATAACATTTAAAGAAATGACTGAAACTCAAATATTAAAAGTCGTAACTAAAATAACTAAGTTAATCGAGAACCTGGATCAAGACCAAGGGCAAGCATTGGATATCTTAAAAAAGGTTAAATAATATCAATATGACATGGAATATTTTGTGGACAACACGAATTGTACATGCGGTGATTGAATTTAGTACACGCAGCTCGGATTTTGAAGTCAAAAAACTTAGTCAAAACTTAGTTGAAAAATGGAAGTCGGTTAGAAATACCACCAAAAGTGATAACAGTTCCAAAGGTGTTAATAATGGAAATGCGAAAGGTAATGAAAGTAAAGATGATAAATCAATTAAACAACCACAATTGGAAGATACTAATGCCACAAGTAACAAGAAGTTCAATAGTGGTGGCAATTTCAAACACGTTAAAAATAAAACTTGCAAAACAAACGAAAGCAAATTTGAAAAACCATTCAAGAAACAGGACGATATCACAAGCGACGACACCTCCGCTAGTGATGACAGTTTCAAAAATGCTAATAATGGAGTGGCGATAGCTATTAAGGAAAAAAATGAAAAGAAAGAAAACATAAAACAGAAAAAAAAGAAAAAGCGGTATGCGAAGGATACCCCCTCACATTTCCGCGTCAAATATAGAAACAAGATTATTGAAGCATTACGTGTTAATGAAAATTTGAAAAAGAAAAATATTGAACCATTAGCTAACGCCTTGGAAGAGTGCATATTTCGCGAATTTAATAAAACTGGATCCGAATACAAATACCGAATGTTATCCCGTTTTTCTAATTTAAAAGATCCCAATAATCCGGATTTACGAAGCAAGTTCGTATCTGGTAGCATAACTCCAGCTCGTTTGGCCGTTTTAAGCCATGAAGAAATGGCAAGCGACGCAAAGAAAAAATTAAGAGCATTGTACAAGAAGGAATAAAGCGATAAATCACGCAGAAAATGCAAGAAGAATAATTGTTCTTACAACAAGATACAGACGTGTTCGGCTGGTGAACCCATGACAACTTTTGTCATGTGCAACAATTATGGAATACTTTCATTCAACAAATATTATTAAATATATAACTTATTGTTCTTTCCAATATATTTTTAAAATTATTTATAATAGTATTTTATGCAATAAGTAATAAAATGTGTTTGATTTATTCACAATACGCAAAGTTGTCCAAAAAAGCTTTCTCAACCGAGTAGGATAATTTCGATACAAAGAACTATTTTTGAAGTATACTTAAGCGTTTGTAATTTTTTTCTCTGGCGAAACGATGAATTGTGTAGATGCTAGTAGATTGAAATTTTATGGATTAAGAAAATTCAATGCCTATCGGGTTCTAAAAGTGTGTCAACCTATGACTTCTTGGCACTCTGCAGTAGTAGTAATATATTGTTGTTTTTTTTAAACAAGACTAAAAAATGATACAAAGTTGACATTGGTTGCTTGTCAAAAAAACTTCACTTCAGGCGATTCAATTGTCAAACTTTAATGCTAATTAAATAGTACATATAATAATAATAATTTTTGCAATTGAAAAAAAATAACATGTTTTGTTCGGGGCTCAACTATTTGTTGTAGATCATCTGTAATTGTTGGACTCCTTCCACTAGTCCTCGAAACATCACTATATGCCTGTTTACATCCACTGTTGGATATAGGCCTTCCCATTGGGGAGTATTAGCCATAAAACACCACGCTGGCCAAGCGTCTTGGTGAGTGCGTTTTATACCTACTGCCAGGTAAGGCGGTCTGAATAAAGTTTTATACTCCACCCGGGTTTGAACCGGGGCCGTTCGGTTTAGTAGTTGACGCATTTAAGCACCAAGCCATGACCGTCAAGCCGTGACCGTCAAGCCGTGACCGTCAAGCCGTGACCGTCAAGCCGTGACCTCGAAACATACAGACTCGTAACAAAAAGTCGTACTGTTTGGTTCATAGGAGAAAATTTCCGTAAGTATGTGTACCAATTCATCAATGCCGTCAGCCTTTTGAGAGAAAACCGAGGGGTTGACCACCTGGTATATTTGGTGTACATAATTTTGTAAACGATTTGCAATTGTTTACAAATTTCTGCAAATGTTTGCAAATTTTGCAAATGTGTAAATTTATGCAAATGCCTGTACATTTTGTAAATGCCTGCAAATGCCTGTAAATCTTTGCAAATGGCTGTAAATGTCTGAAATTGTTTGCAAATATCTGTGTAAATTTTTGCAAATTTTGCAAATGTGTGTAAATTTTTGCAAATGACTGCAAATCTTTGCAAATGTCTGAAATTGTTTTGCAAATATCTGTGTAAATTTTTGCAAATGTTGCAAACTTTGCTAATGTTTGCAAATTTTGCAAATATATGTAAATTTTGCAAATATGTATAAATTTTGCAAATGCCTGTAAATTTTCCAAATGACTCTAAATTTTGCAAATATCTGAAATCGTTTGCAAATATGTATCTGTGTAAATTTTGCAAATGTTTGCAATTGTTTGCAAATTTTAAAATTATTTGCAAATTATTGTAAATGCAAATTTGGTGTACACATTTTTGGTCAGTGGTCAACCCCTCAGGGAAAACTGAGTGAAACAGAAGAAACTGAGCTTATTTTTAAAGTGCGTCAAAAATTGGTATTTGGTTCAAAATTCGTTTTTACAAAAACTGCACTAGGCTGTTCGTTATGAAAAAATCTTCACTCCCAGAATAAAAATTACCACTTTAATCTCTTGGTGTATAATATACTATTTACATTACTTGCTTATGAGCTTGTTCATTTTAATCTTCTTTGTCAGCCCTTTCCGCCCACTCCTGAGCATCAGCCTCTTTCTCTAAGAGAAAGGTGAACAGCATTAAGACATTAGCATTAAGAGCATGTTCATTTTAATATATTATTTATTATCTTACCTATAGGCGTTTCAATTTAAGATCGCAGCGCTATAGCGGCTGTTAGTGGTATTAACATTGTTGGTATGTTTTTGATAGTTCTCTGTCGTGTTTATAATTATAAAAAATTTAAATTTTTTAATATTTACAACATATTAAATATATTTTTAACATATTACGGTACTTTGTGATTCTTTATTATAATATTTGAAATAATTATTTGTTACTTATCTAAAAGGATTAGCAAAAGTGACATACCCTTGGACCATATTCGAGCTTAAAACTGTTTTAGAGTGTGTGAAATATTTAATATTTATAAGAATTTGTTTTATTAAAAGCAATATCTGGCTTGATTGAGTCTTCGTTTTAGCGTTCTCCATTACTTGGAATACACGCGTGGAGATTTAAATTGAAGTGTATTAACGAAGGTGAAGCGGCTCAACACGCAGGACATGTAATTTTGTGCTGTCAAAGTACTGGACCACCTGATATGATAAATTTGTTCGCTATGTGTTTGCTCTTGTTTAAAAATACGTTTACCCCTGCCTTTGCATTGGCTAGCTCGAAGTTATTCAAAGGCTATGGGTTCCATCAGGTAATCATGGAGGACAAATAATAAAACAAAAACTAATATCCGTTTTCACCAATTGATTCTAACGTTAGAATTCCTAACTTTGACATAAGAAACTTTTATGTCAATTTGGTTTCCCCAAAGCTTAGAATTCCTTAAGGTGTTAAGAAATCCCTAACCTAAGGTAATTCTTAACACCTTAAGGATTTTTAAGCGCTTTTTGACATAAATTTGACATAAAAGTTTCTTATGTCAAAGTTAGAATTCTAACGTTAGAAATAATTGGTTGGTGAAAACGGGCATAAGAGTCTTAATTTATCCCCCTAAAAATGGTTAACGTGTGTATGTATGTCAAGATATAAGACAATTAAAAACATACGTATTTACAAAACAATAACATTAAACAAAAGCAAGTAAAAGTAAACTTAGGTTGAAAACTTGAAGTTCACAAGTTTAAACAAGTAATTGCCGCTTTCCATTGAAGATGAAAAGCGCCCAAATTGTAAAATTACAGTTTGGTTTTCCTGAAGGAAAAACAAGCAATCAAACTAAGCTAAGCTGCAACAATGAAATGCTATAACGATGACAAAATTGACAAAATTTCTTGACAAAACCAAATTCTGTAACACGTTAAATTTGTTATTTATGTACAGTTTTCTTGTCCTTTTGAGGAAAAGGCATGAAAACTAATTTTGGGATTTCTTTTATATTTAGAATTACACCGAAAACTGAACAAAACCATCTACTCATTATTAAAATTTTGTTAGGAAAACTCCCAACTTTACATTAAAATACACGGAAGCCTATTTCATTAACCTATATCATTAGTTTAAAAATTTACCACAAGGTAGCGTATCGCTTATCTTGAAACGCCTATATTATTTATATACACGCAATGTATTATTCAACAGAGAAACAGAAAAGTAACTTTTTTCCTTCAAATTTCATTACTCAAAATTCTATAAACCTAATGCTAATAATGTAGTATGTGTATTATACAGGGTGTCCCCGTGACCCTAGAGAACCGTTGAAGTGGTGATACACTTTTCTAAGACACATTTTGTTCGAGTCCAAACCCCTTAGGGTAGCTCCCTTTAAAGCAATTTTTGAATTTCTGATTTCAGAAATTTCAAACTTAGATCATAGCTCCGATATTATTGAATTTTTAGACTTAACAGATTAGAACTTTTTTAAAGGTCACTCGCTTATCTAAAAATTAGGTTATAACTTCCTATTGTCTAGGATGAACTAATTTCGAGTTATGAAGTAAATTAAGAGAAGAAATGTAAAAAAAATTGCAAGTTTTATTTTTTTATTTTTTTGCAAATCCTATATCTTTTAAACAAAACTAACGACTCAAATCGGATAGCAAATTTAATGGGCTATAACTTTAGTCTACTAAATTTTTGGAAAAACCCAAACCCTCATTTCAAAAATCTCAAAATAATCAACAAGGTTGTTACAAAAATTTAATAGTCATACAGGGTGTTTCCGTGTCCACGGTAAATCTTTGAGGTTGTGATAAAGGACACTTTTCTAAGACAAATTTTCAAATAAAATTTTTGTCCAAGTCAAACCCTTGGGGGTACCCTCTTTAAAGCAATTTTTTGAATTTCTGCCTTCAAACGGCCATAGCACCGTAACCATTGATTTTATGGTATTAATGGATTAGTAATTTTTGAAAGATCATTTATTTATCTACAAACTGGTTTATAATTCTTATCCTCTAGAATCAACGGATTTCGAGTTATGAATTAAATTAGGAGATGAAATGTTAAAAAATTGCAAGTTTTATTTTTCGTTTTCTTGCGAATCCTGTATCTTTTAAACGAAACTATTTACAAAAACTAATGGCCTCAATTTTAGTCTAGTAACATTTTTGGAAAATCAACCCATTTTACAAAAAATCCCAAAATAATGAACAAGGTCAAAAAATTGCTTTAAAGAGGGATACCTCCCAAGGGTTTGAACTAGGACAAAAATTTTATTTAAAAATATATCTTAGAAAAGTGTCTTCTATCACAACCTCAAAGGCTTATCATGTACACGGAGACACCCTGTATGACTATTATTTTTTTGGTACCGACCTTATTCATTATTTTGGGATTTTCTGTGAAATGGATTGGTTTTCCCAAAAATTGTAGTAGACTAAAGTTATAGCCCATTAAATTTTCTATCCGAATTGGGCCGTTCGTTTTCTTGTAACTTGTTTAATTAAAAAGATACAGGATTTGCAACAAAAACAAAAATAAAACTTGCAATTTTTTTTGACATTTCTTCTCCTAATTTAATTCATAACTCAAAATCCGTTTATTCTAGACAATAGGAGGTTATAAACTAATTTGTAGATAAGTAAATTGTCTTTAAAAATTACTCTATTAATACCATAAAATCAATAGTTACGGTGATATAGCCGTTTTAAATTATAAATTCAAAAAAATGCTTTAAAGAAGGGTATCCTGCAAGGGTTTTGACTTGGACAAAAATTTTATTTAAAAATTTGTCTTAGAAAAGTGTCCTTTATCACTACCTCAAAGGTTCTCCACGATCACGAAGACACCAAGGTAAATAGAATACATTCTATTTACCTTGCGTGGACACCCTGTATTTTGAAAAATGATTATTAATAAAAATTAGTAAATGATTATTTTTATTAAATATTTATAGGTAACAATAGTTTAATGATGTGTTCCACGATACGTTAGGAAGTTATTTTTTTATCGTTTTTTAAAATTTAATCTCTCTATTTCAGTCTGAGCATCTGGGGTCGAACTCCATTTTATTTTATTTTAAAATTTTCTAGAAAGATTTTTACTACTCTTTGACCAATTCAAAATAATCAAACACTGACTTTTAGTACTCAAAAAATATTATTTTTTAAATTTAATGTTTCGTAAAATATTTGACAACCTTGTATATTGCATTCCTCGAATTAACGCGCATGTTTCCAACTGACAGTCTGGTCGACCTTGCGCTATACTTTTAAAATATTGTGATAACGTTAATATAAATTGTGTTCAACTAATACTTGGTATTGACCATTAGATTTATAAAAATTATTACAAATCACTCTAAATATATAAGGTTTATGCATTTATGGTGGCAAATGTTGCTTTACAGCTTTCTTAAAGTGCTAAAGTTAAATTGTGTGAATGTCAATAAATCCGGTAACAGACATGGACGTTGATTCTCCTGCAGGACTATTAAAGAGATGTTCCAGTGCTCCAACAATTAATGATAACAATTCAGCAATGACAACGTCCCCTTCAAACAATCCTCCTCCTAGGTAAGTTGTTTTTGTTGCAATATATCCACGTTGTTGCAAAATTTTATTTCTCGCTTGTGTATAGGGTAATTCCAAACTTTAGGTACACTTTAATCTTTTGAAATAGCGCCTAAATTAATATAATATCATAAACTGTAACCAAACTTCTCACTTCTACCCAATAAGGGGTGTAACCCATCAAAAATCGTTGTAAAGGGGCAATATACGCGCCAAAAAATTTTAACATTCAAATGTTTTTATTTGAAGTTTTTTATTAAAAAAGTTGTTTTTCCAAATTCAAACAAGTTTTCAATCAAAATTGTAAAATCAATAATTTATTGTTTGTTCAAAATAGTAAATCGTATGAACGCAAACGTTTTATCATCCAGAGATCAGGTCTTATTCCTTTATTTTTACTTCAATGTCTTCCTTTTTGTACATTGCTCAATTTAAAAATCCATAGTGAACATTTAAAAATTTAAATGTTTACCATATATCGCTGAAAAAATGCACCTATCAAAATTGCACACTTCATGATGCGGAAAGTTGCCGTTTAAATTATGCGTCTAGTTGGCAATGCGAAAAATAACAAAAAAGCATCATAGCTCTTTATAGTTGTAGGACTCGCCACAAAAGTTCCACTTTTCTACTTATAAAACAACAGGAACATAGCTACTATTACTCCATTATGATTATGTCAATTATTTATAATCAATCAAAAATTAATTTGGTTTTACTTTTTTCAGTGGTAGGAAAAATGGTATGTGGTATAATAATGTTTTACGCACTTGTGCAATAATCGTATGTTAACCGAAACCGTCATTTAACGATACCTATCCTAATATCAACGTCAATTTTATAACTACATGGGTACTTAAAACTAATGAGTAATATACTTAAATACACATTCACACTTCGCCTTTGATTTTACCGAAAATGGATTTAAGGTGTTCCGTTTGATGACGTCTGCTATCACTGTAATTACTTATTTTTATTTTCGCGAATTGATGTTGATTTTTGGCACAAGTTCCTGTTAATAGATAATGTCAATTGTTTTCTACAATCTCGGCTTTGCTTTGGGCTGTATATTATGTACTCGCTCATATTGAAAAAATGCACTTTCAGTACTTGGTACATAAATAATTATTTACATAACTGCGTTGCGGTGGTATAGCAGTCATCTAGTACCCAGCGCCGTCCCTCAGGCAATAGTGCCATTTCTGAGTTATTAACGTCTCTGTATGTTATCGTAAAAGCCCGAAAACTATTGATTAACTATTTTTCTTATCCCATCATGCGTTAAACAATGGAGGAGTTTCGCTATTTTTATAAATTTTATTATTTGAAAGTAGAGGTCAAACTGAGACATCAGTTTTTTTTAGTGCGTATAGTATGAGAAAAAATTTATTGAAATTCAAAAAGAGTCAGGGTTGTGACGTAAATGTCCTAACCAAGCGGGGCGTTAAAAACCAATTAGAATTAAGAAAAAATGTTATGTTTCCATCTTAATTTTGTAATGGCCGTCAAATGTTTGCAAATAGAATTATTTGGTTATGTACGTTATGTATTTTCATTTTGGAAGATAATAATTGTTAAATACACACGATCACTATTTGATTTATAATAAAATGTAAAGCCACCAACTTAGACAACATCCCACAACCACGTATAATTAATTGGTTAATCGCCGCGGATAAATTAAATATTTTTTAATTCGTCATGTGAATGCAGAAAGAACTAAAGTCTAAAATTCTTAATTTTTATTTTAATATTACAGAAAATTATAGTATGTTATGTTCTTTACAATGCAGAAAATCCAAAATCTTAATAAAAATATAAGAAATCTTTATGGAACATTATGATCCTTAAGGACTTATGGAAAAATTTAAAACCCTCTCCTGTAAAATTTTGTAAATGTCAGTTAGGCTAGTTCTGGATTCACATGACGAATTGTACGAAGGGTTTTGAGACCAACCAATTGCATCAGTATCCTGCATTTTCATACGGCTTTCATATTCATGTTATTTTAAAAATTTAGAACTAGAGAAACTCCTCCATTATGTCGTCCCCTCCCGCGTGCGGGACGGTACGAGATTTTGAGGAATTATTTTTTTTCGGTGGTAGACATTAAATAATACAAAATTTTTTTAATTTACTGTGGGTTGCAAAACATACTCTATTCTTGATTTAATGTTTTTATTAGGGTACCATGTGGAATGTGGATTCAAGTTTACTTTTTCAAATTAAGCAGCATCGAACCGAATATAATTTAAGGAGAACCTCAACCTGTATTACAAACAAGTAAGCTTCGTTTGCAAAACTGCTAATAATCAAGATTTTCCAATAAAATCGCCTGCGGCGCTTTTTATTCGAAAATATCATCATGTACAATAAAGATAAATAATCCTCTGTAATTAATAGCGTTTCATTATTTATACTATAATTTTTAAGGAAGCTGATAACGTCGCTAAACTTGATTATTTACGCCCAAATTATGTTGCCAATTTATCACAGCCGCAAGATATAACTTTGCACAATGTCTATAAAATTATTTTAATTAGTCATTAAAAATTCAGTTTTGAAAAAAATGAATTCATTAATAATAATTGCCCGAGTAAAAATATGAACTATTCATTTGTTTACCTCAATCAATGTGATATTGACCTTAACTGATGCAATATGTGTAAATATGATCTGATAAGGTCAATGCATGAAAATTACATAATTAATGTACTATTTTGTCACATTCATGGTACTTTAGTTGGATTAACGGTTTTTTTATACCAGCCCGTACTATTGGCATCTAAAAATTAAAAATAAATTTAAGAGGTTCTGAAGAACAAAATGAAGAACAAATTTTTTGATTGCCATGTTTAACGACAAGGGGTTTCGGTCACCAAAACATATTTAAAACCAAATTTATAGTCTTGCATTTAATTATCTTATATTTAAATATATTTTTTATTTGTCTGTTTTGCCTCGAGTTATTTTTGTCGAAGTCATTTAGCCGGGTTACGTTTTTTTTTATAATTTATGGTTTATAATGTCAGCAATGACAACGTCCCCTTCAAACAATCCTCCTCCTAGGTAAGTTGTTTTTGTTGCAATATATCCACGTTGTTGCAAAATTTTATTTCTCGATTGTGTATAGGGTAATTCCAAACTTTAGGTACACTTTAATCTTTTGAAATAGCGCCTAAATTAATATAATGTCATAAACTGTAACCAAACTTCTCACTTCTACCCAGTAAGGGGTGTAACCCATCAAAAATCGTTGTAAAGGGGCAATATACGCGCCAAAAAGTTTTAACATTCAAATGTTTTTATTTGAAGTTTTTTTTTATTAAAAAAGTTGTTTTTCCAAATTTAACCAAAAATTGTAAAATCAATAATTTATTGTTTGTTCAAAATAGTAAATCGTATGAACGCAAACGTTTTATCATCCAGAGATCAGGTCTTATTCATTTATTTTTAGTTCAATGTCTTCCTTTTTGTTCAGTGCTCAATTTAAAAATCCATAGCATCCATGAACATTTAAAAATGTAAATGTTTACCATATATCGCTGAAAAAATGCACCTATCAAAATTGCACACTCCATGATGCGGAAAGTTGCCGTTTAAATTATGCGTCTAGTTGGCAATGCGAAAAATAACAAAAAAGCATCATACCTCTTTATCGCCACAAAAAGTTTCACTTTTTTGCTTATAAAACAATATATAGGAACATAGCTACTATTACTCCATTATGATTATGTCAATTATTTATAATCAATCAAAAATTAAT
Organism: Lycocerus yunnanus; assembly: GCA_036346125.1. Taxonomy (NCBI): domain Eukaryota; kingdom Metazoa; phylum Arthropoda; class Insecta; order Coleoptera; family Cantharidae; genus Lycocerus; species Lycocerus yunnanus. The sequence goes on along the minus strand of JARFIX010000011.1, from coordinate 1,806,496 downwards.
TTGGTTTTACTTTTTTCAGTGGTAGGAAAAATGGTATGTGGTATAATAATGTTTTACGCACTTGTGCAATAATCGTATGTTAACCGAAACCGTCATTTAACGATACCTATCCTAATATCAACGTCAATTTTATAACTACATGGGTACTTAAAACTAATGAGTAATATACTTAAATACACATTCACACTTCGCCTTTGATTTTACCGAAAATGGATTTAAGGTGTTCCGTTTGATGACGTCTGCTATCACTGTAATTACTTATTTTTATTTTCGCGAATTGATGTTGATTTTTGGCACAAGTTCCTGTTAATAGATAATGTCAATTGTTTTCTACAATCTCGGCTTTGCTTTGGGCTGTATATTATGTACTCGCTCATATTGAAAAAATGCACTTTCAGTACTTGGTACATAAATAATTATTTACATAACTGCGTTGCGGTGGCATAGCAGTCATCTAGTACCCAGCGCCGTCCCTCAGGCAATAGTGCCATTTCTGAGTTATTAACGTCTATGTATGTTATCGTAAAAGCCCGAAAACTATTGATTAACTATTTTTCTTATCCCATCATGCGTTAAACAATGGAGGAGTTTTGCTACTTTTTTAATTTTATTATTTGAAAATAGAGGTCAAACTGATACATCAGTTTTTTTGAGTGCGTATAGTATGAGAAAAAATTTATTGAAATTCAAAAAGAGTCGGGGTTGTGACGTAAATGCCCTAACCAAGCGGGGCGTTAAAAACCAATCGGAATTAAGAAAAAATGTTATGTTTCCATCTTAATTTTGTAATGGCCGTCAAATGTTTGCAAATAGAATTATTTGGTTATCTACGTTATGTATTTTCATTTTGCGAAGATAATAATTGTTAAATACACACGATCACTATTTGATTTATAATGTAAAACTAATGTAAAGCCACCAACTTAGACAACTTCGCGCAACCACGTATAATTGGTTAATCGCCGCGGGTAAATTAAATATTTTTTAATTCGTCATGTGAATGCAGAAAGAACTAAAGTCTAAAATTCTTGATTTTTATTTTAATATTACAGAAAATTATAGTATGTTATGTTCTTTACAATGCAGAAAAATCCAAAATCTTAATAAAAATATAAGAAATCTTTATGGAACATTAGATCCTTAAGGAACTTATGGGAAAATTAAACCTTTTAAGTGCTCTCCTGTAAAATTTTGTAAATGTCGGTTAGGCTAGTTCTGGATTCACATGACGAATTGTACGAAGGGTTTTGAGACCAACCAATTGCATCAGTATCCTGCATTTTCATACGGCTTTCATATTCATGTTATTTTAAAAATTTAGAACTAGAGAAACTCCTCCATTATGTCGTCCCCTCCCGCGTGCGGGACGGTACGAGATTTTGAGGAATTATTTTTTTTTCGGTGGTAGACATTAAATAATACAAAATTTTTTTTAATTTACTGTGGGTTGCAAAACATACTCTATTCTTGATTTAATGTTTTTATTAGGGTACCATGTGGAATGTGGATTCAAGTTTACTTTTTCAAATTAAGCAGAATCGAACCGAATATAATTTAAGGAGAACCTCAACCTGTATTACAAACAAGTAAGCTTCGTTTGCAAAACTGCTAATAATCAAAATTTTTCAATAAAATCGCCTGCGGCGCTTTTTATTTGAAAATATCATCATGTAAAATAAAGATAAATAATCCTCTGTAATTAATAGTGTTTCATTATTTATACTATAATTTTTAAGGAAGCTGATAACGTCGCTAAACTTGATTATTTGACAAGTTATGTTGCCAATTTATCACAGCCGCAAGATATAACTTTGCACAATGTCTATAAAATTATTTTAATTAGTCATTAAAAATTCAGTTTTGAAAAAAATGAATTCATTAATAATAATTGCCCGAGTAAAAATATGAACTATTCATTTGTTTACCTCAATCAATGTGATATTGACCTTAACTGATGCAATATGTAAATATGATCTGATAAGGTCAATGCATGAAAATTACATAATTAATGTACTATTTTGTCACATTCATGTGTACTTTAGTTGGAGTAACTAGCGGTTTTTATACCAACCCGTACTATTGGCATCTAAAAATTAAAAATAAATTTAAGAGGTTCTGAAGAACAAAATGATGAACAAATTTTTTGATTGCCATGTTTAACGACAAGGGGTTTCGGTCACCAAAACATATTTAAAACCAAATTTATAGTCTTACATTTAATTATCTTATACAGTAGAGTTCATATATAGCGACTTTGCTTATAACGACTAACCGGTTTTAACGACGAAAATGTTTACTCAAGTTAGGTTTATATTCGTAAGCTAAGTACTTAAGAAATAATCCGTTTTGTACGTTATCCGGTTAGTACGACATAGTATCGCCGGTCCTTTGAAGGTCGTTATATCCGGATTCTACTGTATTTAAATATATTTTTTATTTGTCTGTTTTGCCTCGAGTTATTTTTGTCGAAGTCATTTAGCCGGGTTACGTTTTTTTTTATAATTTATGGTTTATATTATATTGTTGGTATAATGTGAAATTGTCAGGATTGAAGAAGAAGAATGAAAGAATAACCCTATACTAGATTGCAGACCGGAAATTGTGGGTTTGAATCTTCAATTTCTTTGCTGAAAAGTGACAGTCTCTATTCTGAGAATGTGATCAATTAACGAAAAGTCATGATTAAAAAATAAAATGTTAATGCATTTGATATGCTCATTAAATATTCTGCATTCCTTTTTAGTTACACAAATGTCTACGTTCTCAATATTATAGCGTATTATAGTCAGGAATTAAATCAGTATAGAAAATATTTAGAAGTACATACTTAAACCGCATCATAACAATATACTGATAAAAACAATGAAACATCAAAACAAATTTTATGTAAACAATCGATTCAAGTTTACATTCAAGATACATTAGCAATAAGCAAAAACGTATGGACTGTGTTCTAGAAGTATTTTACATTTAAAATAAAATGAGACTTCAAAAGCAGCCTGGTAGCCGGGTAAAATGGGCACGAATTCCAATCAGCTAATTGATGAATTTTACATTGCTATTTTACCTTAAAGTTAAAAAAATTGTAATGGGAGATCAAAACAATCCACATTTTCAAATTTATTTCACTGAAATTAATTTAAAATTTTGCAATTCTTGTTTTGGATGTTGTTAGAGAAAAACAGCGTGTTTCTATCTGGGTTAAAACTGTATTTCTTTTAACGAGCGAATATTTACATACACTCTGCTATGCTTCGCTTCGCAAACACTAATATGTTTTACGAAAAGGTCTACTTTTAATCAGAATGAAAGAATATATTAATAATTATCTAGTAATTCAAGACTTACAAGTAATAATAATATAAGGAAAGTAATTTGTTGTTATTGAATTTTTACAATTTTATGTTTGACTTTTATTACATCCTACGGAGGCTTTAAGATTAAATTTACGATTTTTTAAAAATTAATTGATTTTATTAACTACACACGTTTAAAGTTACATGACTCAACTTATCTGCAAGGTTAATGGAACTTATGGTAATCAAATACCTGCTATGTATAACAAACGAAAAATGATAAACTTATTGTTTGAAGGGGTAATTAAAATGACATCTAAGGTGGGTTTCTATCTAAGCTAGGTTTGATAATTGCACATACGCTGAAAAATTATTACAAAATTGAATATAAGAAAAGTATTTCTTCCTCTTAATTTAGGACTAGGCCCTGTAACCTCAACGATGTTCCGCGAAGTCACTGTTAGCACTCGGAGCATATTATTTATTTCTTTTACATCTGAAGTAAATTGCTAGGCTGGCTTTAGATGTTCCCGTTTCTCTGTTTTATTTAATGATACCAATTAACACAGAAGAACCACCAGGTTTACGTACCTTCCAAAGCATGGAGAAACGGTCAGTATCTATTCGGATTCGAAGTGGATTTCTCAGCGTTAGCAGTTGATCGCGCTCACCACCACCCAATGACCGCTTCTGTTGTTAATCAAAAAATTTGTTTAGCCACAATTTATATTTAATAACAATATTTTTAATTTCCCAGCGTTTGCAAGATCTAAAACCCGATTATATAGGAAAAGCGTCACTTTACAGGCAGTAGTGGGTATTAAAGTGCACAATTATAATCAAACGTCTCTAAAATTAAATATATGATCGTCACCGAGGCAAAGTAAAAAAACAATGTAATAATATTACTTTTTATAATTAATATTACCAAATTGAGCTACTTGCGAGTTAGTTTCAAGTAATTTATCTGGCTCTTGAGATTTGTAATTGATTACATCTTTTTACAATAATTACAATTTTACATCTTGCTTTTCTTTTGTTTCAGAGAGCAACCAATGATGAATTTATTTGCCAGCGTTGTACAACCACGCACTAGAAGATTTAGTGCTAGTTTTAGTCCTCTATCCGCTTCTTCAGTAAGTTTGGCTAGCAATTTTTTGTAATTAATTATGCTAATCCATTTTATTTTTAAAGAGTGCAGGATTGAGAACGCCCAGGATTAATCAGTTACGTCAAGAAGAATGGGCGGACACAAGTAATAATCGTGAATTGGCGCACGAACGTGAAATACATCACACCATGCAAATATCACAATCTTGGGAGGATTTACGCCTCGTTGCAGACAGTTCGTCAAACGAGGCAAAGCCATCTAAAATGAGTCCTTTACACGTTACGCTTCCATCTTCCAGTGGATTTATTAGTAATTCACCTTCACCGACGCATCTTTCTTCTGGATTCCAAAGTCCTACGAGGTATCGTTTCGTACGTCGCAGTGCTAGTCCGGTTTTAAGACCCAGCCCTCTTGGTGTGAAGCGAAAATTAGATGACGACAAACAAGACTTTAGTTATAGTCCTAGAGCGAAACGATTCTATAGTTGCAGTTCCACAGATCGTGGAGGACTTCTTGCAACAACTACTAGTTCGTTACCAGGTTCTCTAAGTTCTGTGGGAACTCCAGAATCGTTATCTAGCGCTGACTCACCAGGTTTTAATTTTAGATTGATCGATAGTCCTTCGCCAAATCGACCTCCACCTCCCGAACCCATGGTCATTACAAAATCGGATCAAGATATGACGGAAGAGAGTCCCAGTTAACTTAAAGTTACTTAAGAGTTGTTTTGTTTGTATATTTGTTATATATATAATTTTAAAACCAAATAAGGGCGACAATTAAGTTTGTATAGTAATCTATTGTAAAGTATATTTATCAATTCGATATAATAAGAATTTAAATCATCTTGATTAATTGTAATCAACGATATCGTCATTGTTAGATATTAATATTTTTAATATTATCGTGTTATTGAGTAACAGTTACTACAACTTAGGTATACATTTATGCAGTCTACAATATCATCATATCATGACCTAGCTGTAACTTTTCTTGTCTCCCAAATGTGTGTTTGTTAGAAATGACCGATAGTATTAGAACGTCAATTTTTAAAAATTAAATTTTGTAGACTTGTATATAATTTGTGTACTGAAATCATTAATTAAACGGATGCTAATGTATTAGACAGAAGTAATTCATGCCATTTTTTTGTATTACATTAATGCCAAGATCTTGTCTAATAAAGTGAATGCCAAGTAATGTTTATATCGTAAACAGCCATTTCTTTACATCCTTAAAAATTTATCCCTTAATTTAATAAAATGATCTTTTTAATGGAAAGATATTGTCTAAATTTATAAATCGAGTCATAATTTATTGCGAGTCACCTTTTGAACTTGACAAAAGGTGCATTTTCAAAGTACAAAGTTTTCTATATAAAAAATTATCTTTAATGATGAAGTCAATTTTATTTATCAGAAAAATGTTAATTGCAGTAATGCAAACTTTTAAGACGCTCTCGTTTTGTTTTATTGTTGGCGGGCAACGTTCAAAGATTAGACCAAAAATATTTTGTATATAAAAAACTTGGAACTCTTAATTTTATAAGAAGACTTTTTCCCTTAAGAACGGTGATGAAATAATAACAATTTTGGGTTAAGGTTACAAATCACATAAAATTGAATTATTTAATGAAAAAAGTAATGGGTAACATATGGAATAAAAACTTGCTCTCATAAATCCAAACAAATATAACTTAAACTTATCAAGTATCCTTATATCTACACTCAATACAGTTGTGGATTCTTATTTTTGTTTTGGCTTTTGATTAAGATTTCGTCCACCCACATTGCCACCAGGTTTACTACCTCCTCGTCCACCGAAATTACCTGCAAAACATCAAGTTAAAATTATATTAAAAATTAAAATCAAGAAGAAGCAAACCTCGAGTTGCTGGACGTCCTCTTTGACTTTTTGTTCCTTTATTATCTCCTCTACCTCTATTTTTAACAGACGCTTCTTCTTTTACCATATCGATAACTTCGTCTGGTATTCTAAGATATTTAATTGTGCTGCCACGTATGTAACATTCTGGCATCCTCCAAAACTTATCGCCATCCTAAGCAAATTTGGAATTATCTCAAAATTTAAAAGTATTTTTGTATACTCACCCTTGAAGTGCAAATAACCTCCCGTAAATTGATATTCATCCAATTATCACAACTCACCAAGTGTCCGTTGTAGGTTTCGCCATTTTTTAACTCGACCAACTGAAGATTAAAAAGTAAGACATACAAAAACTTCAAGTTATATTTTATCACTTACCATGGGGTGATTTTGTGCCGTACGTAAAAGTGATAATGGTAACTAATAACATAAAAAAATGTGGTAGATATTGAACTTAAATTTATAAAATTACTCACCATCTTTTTACTACTATGTAATTCACTGTCAAACGAAATTAATCCAAAACTGCACCCAATCTATGTATTCAAAGTAAATCAACACGTTTATATTACAGAAAAGTATGATTCTTAAATTTAATCCTTTAAAATGCTTACAATTTTATAAAAGTAGCGGTTACGTTTTCTAAACGACACTTTATTTGAGGTTATATTATTATATGGGCAGTGGCGGACCTACCAACAAGGTTCATTTTAAAATACAGCAGTGGCGGCGCGTTGTAAGAACAATTTTTTGTTTTTAAAAATGAGTTGTCATGGCTTTCGATAAAATTTACAGTTTAGTACAATTAATTAATTTGCTATTTGTTCACAATCTAATTGTAAGCAATTTCTAAACCAGAAGTGAAACGAACAATTACTCAAATGAAAAAACGTTTTGATGGTCAAAACATAATTACAGCAGCATTATATCAAATATCTGAATGTTAGCTAAAATATTGATTATTGGGTATCTTCAAAGAGGAGATTGTAACAGTAAATTAATTAATTTTATTTGTTACTTTCCCATTTACGTAGTAAAGGAAAGTATTTTTCAAATTATAATAGGCTTTTTAGTTATCAAAGTTGGTACTTATCTTGCGTTTTGATAAACCCACTGCTAAAACAATAGATGAAAATATCTCTCTCATCTATGGCTAAAACAGCAACTAATGAACACGCACATATTCTTATGTCGGTGCAATTATTGCTATTACAAGAATACGAAAGAATGTTTTCTTTCTTACTCTTTTTTTAATTTATGACCGGTGTTTGGAAGATACGTAAAGCTGACGGTTCCCCTGATTTGAGGGTAAATTGCCCCCATTAGCTGCGCAACGTTTGACTTTGTTGGATTCAGGCTGGGTGGCATAATCCAGTGGCTGCGGCAGGATCTAGCACTGGTAGGATGCAAATCGCAGGGCTTCTTTGTTCGGCCCTACGGTGAACATCGACATATTGTAGTTTAATACTTAGCATTAGCTTGATGTGATCACTGGTGAGTTACGAAATGAAAAGTTTTTTGTTCGTAACACCTGCCGTTGTTGGAGTGCAAGTCAGATGGCCGCCTGCATATCTAGCACTGTCGGGATGCGAGTCTAATAGTGAGCAAAATTGAGGTACAGTAAGCTTTGAGCTTCAGTACAAGTGGGCCTAGAACCGCAAAGATTAATGAATTATAATTTTCATCACTTCAATATTCTTTTCTACCTACTAAGGAACAATACTTGTATTATTCAATTTGATCCAACTTCAACAATGGTAAAATGTAACATAATTTGAACATCTGAATTTACTACATTACAAAGTTACAAAACTTCCTGACTTTTTTTGGAAGGAGGCCCCTCTTTTTCGTATTGACTATTGGGTTAATATATTATATTTATAAAAATAATATAAATTAATATATATAAAATAAACAGAATGAGTGACGATAACTAATTCTGTAATTTACTTTCCTGCAAGAGTTTATAAAGTGTTTTTCTCAGGAGGGCGTAGAGGGCTCAAGCCCTCTGCTGTACGTTACTAGTTGACGTTAATTTAACTCCCCAGTTTCAATGTTGATTTGTGTAAAAATTATAATGATGCTATCTCTATAGATTTGAGAGCTACCCTTTTGAGCCTATTAACGGAGAGAGGGGCAAAAAATCTTTGATACCACAACTTCAAAGTTAAAGATATAGGAATAAATTTAAGCATATTTTATTATAAATTATGAAAGATTCACAAGCTAACTAGGTATGTATCACACAATTTTCTGCTTAAAGCATTTAAAAAATTAAAATATAATAGTAACAACTTCGTAATCAATTTTATGTACAATTAAAAACTTGGTGCAATAAAAATAATTAAATTTAAACATAACAACTAATATATTATTAAATATTATGGCAATAATTATAGCTATACCTAATAATTATAGTTATTTAAAAATTGAAGATATAAACAACAGAATAATTCAACTTTTCCTTAATATTAAAAAAAGATAACGATGGTAAAATATTAAAAACTATTTTTGTGAAGTCGTAATAAATTAAAAGTGAAACTGAGCAGTTTTTCCAAAATTATTATAGTTTCGCCTGGTAGGGTAGTTCCCCTAATGTTAGCGGGAAAAAATTAACAAGGCACATTGTAATCCAATGAATTCCTGCAAGTTTTTATCATCGAGCATGAAAAACTTAACTTCAGCACCAGAAAGAGCATCGTTTAAAATGGTAAAAAGTTTAAAATAACACCAGAAATTAAAATTATTAGTAAAATAAGACCAACAATCTGACCATCCAAAATTCAAGAATGAAATAAAATGTCACATTCTCTTTGAAATTCTTATCGGAATGGGACAAAAATTGTTAATTACTTCATCAAACACAAACTTTTTCTTAACAATTACAGTTTCTCCTAAGGCAAATGGCGTTACACTTTATGTTAAAATGCAGTAAATGTAGTTTTTGCGAATTGATTACAAAATATAACAAAATATTCCATCAGCTAAGTACACTTGAAAAATAAGGCTAATTAAGTATGATTGTATCACATTTTACAAAGTTAGACAATTTTTGGTAACACTAAATTTTCAGTTCTTTTAAATTTCAAATTTTTTTAAAGGCACTTAGTGTTCCGTAAGTATGTAATTTCTAGGTACTTCCCCGACTTTAGAATTAAAGATTTTTGTATCAAGTTTCAAATTTTTGTAATGGTAACTATCGCTTTGAAAACTTTGATTAACAATTCTTGCCAATTATATACTGCATTTTAACAATCTAATTTATTTTTTCACACACACACACCCAATTCAATTTTATATTTTTTTCGTTATACAAACATAATTTCAAATAAGTTATCACACACATTAGAATATAAAGTTGCCGAGCACCCTTAAAACATAACCGTAACACACAAAATTATAAAGCGTGATAAATAAAATAAATACTGATTTTGGTGTATAAATATGAAGTCTAAAAGTCTGGTCCCTGATGGTGATTATTACATGTAAAAAATAAACATTATAAGTAGTATTAACGCGCAAGCTTAAGAACAGCCTAATAGAAAATAAAAATTATTGTTAGCTAAGCTTTGGCTTTTACGTTTAACGAAAACGATCACATTATTCATTGTTACAGTTCTCAATATGTCGTCTCAACATTATTAAGTAACAGTCTACAAATAAATAAATTTTAAGCAGAGCACATTTTTACGCCCCCGATTTAAGTTATTTACAAATTTTACTTAACAAAGGTAATACAACATTAAAGCTATACCTGAGTGTACTTTAATGGGCAAAACTGCCAGGTGCAATTATTATTATTATACTAATTTTTATCGCAATAGCAGGCACATAATATTCAGTTAAAAACTTCTTTTAACCATTTTGATTACTACTCATAATATAAAAATATTAATTATTAGTACCTAATGGTTGTCTCGCTTCCCTACTTTAAATGGTAATTTTTCGTCTTAATCTACGTTACAGATGCTCTGTTTTAAAGGCAGTCCTGAAGTTTATCAACAATAAGCAGGCCTGATTATAAGAGATATAAATGCGAGCAATTTCTGCGAAAAAAGAAATTTTAAAAGTTCCGCAGGGGATTTTCCCATTTTCGTGCCACTTTTCGTTCTGCCAAGCGCGAGAAGATAAAAAATAATCAATATTTTCGTTAGTTTACTAGCATTTTCTTCATGGCTCATTCACATGTATTTCTTATAAGATTGATCCCAATATTGAGCCGTTTAAAACAGAGCAGCCAATATATTTCATCCAAATTAAACACTTAAGTAATTAGTAACACTTAGTGCTAGTGCATGATTCTTATAAAAATTAAACTTATTTGTAAATGGTGATGATTGTTCTATTTGATTGAAAAATGTTAAATAAATAGCTAAATAATATTTTTCAACTTAGTAAATACCACATATTAATACCGTACTCCCTTAACAAATTCGGTGCGAAACCACGTTATTAGCTAACGCACAAATTAATTATTTCTATTAACTTTTGGTTTGCATAACATCACGTGCGTTTCTGAGCCCATTTGAAGTCATCTGCACGTGGTTTGCAGGATGTGAAATATTCAATTATGCATTCTAAAGATGTCCAAAAATGTAGTTTCTCCAACGGCCAATTCAACCAACCTGTGGTTATACAAAAATATGTTTCGTGGGGCCACATGATGAATTCGATGATGTCTTCTCGGTAATATAACGTGGTGGTCTTGTAACCACACGACCCATCCTGGGAGTTCAAAATACGTATGAGACCATTTGTGAATCTACAATTTATAAGTTTAAAATTAAAATTCCTCGGTCGCTATCTAATTATTTGGCTCACCTGATTGGTCATGGCTACAAATAGAGCTAATAAAAACACGTAGCAATTCCATACAAACTTTTTTTGCACCCCTTCATCTGGTAAGGACAAAAAATCCCATAACATTTTCGCTAAAAATGGAATTGTCACAGTGAAGTTGTCTCCATTTGTTTCTATAAAATCGTGTCGGGTTATAGAAGTCGGATCTATGTGATGTTCACGGAATGGACGTAAAAAGTTCTAAAAAAAAGAAATAATTTTTATTTAATTTTGTGTAAAAAGTAGAATTAATAAAATTTATACCAAGTATCAGCAATCACATTTAAATAGTTGAAAATATGACTGATAGCGCAAAAAATAGTGCATATACCACAGGACGCAAGTGCCTCCCAGTCATCCGAACAACTTTGCAATCGGGATTAAATAATCTACCGGGTACAACATACTATTTCACGTATATTTTTTTTAATATTTCTGCAGAACCAAATTGTACAACAAAGGTTACATCAAACCAAATTTTAAAGAATTTCTAATTTATTTAAGAATTACTTTTTATTGTCATTTTTAATTTCCTTAGCACAAAATTTTAAATTTAACTTTCTGTTAATAGAAATCATTCAATCTATACATGAGGTTTATGTCTGGGCACTTAAAATAGAAAAGACATAACAAAACAAATTTAGTGTGATACGTTGAGTTGATGAAAAATCCAAAATATTTGATGGTTTTATTATATTACCTTTTCGGGATATTTCCGATATTTATGATAACTAAACATTCAAAAAAGCACAAAATACATATTATTATGTATTGATTCGTAATCATTGATACCGGCAATACCAAATAAACACAAAATATAAGATTGTTACGATTAAATTTTGTTTATTATTAAAAAACACAAAATTCTTATTCTCACCTTTCCCAAAATAGGTAACTCGACAGAACCCCATGTGTCAGCTCCCCAATGAACTAGGCCGGAACCAAAATCGGCTGTTACGATACCGCAAATAGCGGCTGTTATAATGGCACTTAGGTTGTGTATTCGAAAATTTATTATTATGAAAATAAAGTTGACAGCCATAAGAGTGATGCATATTCCCACACATATGCATTCTTGTGTTCTTTTACCTGTAAACAAAGATAATTTCATGTAAAAAACAGAAAAGCAATTTCAGTCTTTAAGAAAAGGTTAATTTTTGATAATTGAGGACACGTGCTGCATACTAACTGGTAATCATCAGGTGGATGTAACATAGGGATATTGATGTAATTAAACATATTTTTTATTTATTGGTCACAAATTCTTATGCTCGTTAGACTGACGGTCAATATTAAAATTTTAATTAACAATATTATAATATTGGAACCTACATTTTCTAAGTTTTACTTTTAGGAATTATTGATGTCATAAAATTTTCACAATGTAAACGGAATAGTATATCTAAACCTTGGATTAGTACATAAATTATTTAAAATGACTGTTGTCACAAGTTTTCCAATACAAATTATGGTAAACTCATAATTTTATATAAAAACATAATTAATAGTTAGCTGTACGCCTGTATTTATTTTCAAAATAATTTTATGTTTAATATAATATTAAATTAAAAATCAGCGACACAATCATATATAGTAGATATTATGTACTGCTTGATTATATTAAGTACTATTCTTAACTCTTATTATGGAAACATTGGAAAAACAAAATTATAGAATTTTTTTAATTGTAAATGTTTATTAACTTGTGAAATTATATGTTGAATGAAATATTTTAAAAATTACAAGTTTTAGTAAAATTTGAAAATTTTCCAACTTACATTTTAGTCTAGGACCCCCTTGTGCATAAGTGGTTTCGTCTTTTCAAGATCTCATCAGCTAAACTATCCCTAAATCAAATTTTACTAAACTTGTATTTTTAAAATATTTTATTCGACATAGAACTTTTTTATTATATATTATTATATTTGTTTAAAATATATTCGAAAATTATACAATAAAAAATATTCAAAATACCCAAAAGGTTTCAATGCCGAGGAGATATGGGACTCGTTTTAAATTGTGTTAATATAATTAGCTAGAAAGTACAAGTTACAAGTAGTAATTGATTATTATTGCTAATATTTGAATTGGACAATTATTTTACGCTATGCCAGCAAAATAATAGAGTAGGGAGACCGGGGACAAATGAAACACTTTAAATTGTTTGTTTTTTTCTCCACTGCTATCATGATTTTAAAAATTTAATGTGACCTACATAGGGCTTAGTCTTTATAGTTTCTATTTATATTGTTTCGTTAATTTGTAATAATAAATAAAAGATATTTTGAAAAAGTCGGTGGTCGACATGTTTCACTTGTCCCCGTGGCTGGGACGGTTGAAACATCTACATGGGACAATTGAAACAAATTTATTTTAATTAAATTTTATGATATTATTCAAACATTACTCTGATAAACAATTATGACAAATATAATTTATTTCATTACGAGTGCACAGAACGTGTGACCATTTTCGACAATCCAAACACTGCACCCATCCCTCTCCCGGGAGGCTTGAGTTATATGATTCGAAACACACTAAACAAAAATATTCGTCCTCGTCTGTATCACTATCCATGTGTTGACTATGTTTAATATTATTGAACCGGCGCTTTACTGGTGCTTTTCCTCCTAACCTAAGGTTTTCGTAACTTGCTTTTCTTTTTAGCATCGTATTCCTCTTGTATAGCATCTTTTTCAGGCGTATCTGTATAAATTGCAGATTTCCTAGTTTTTCGTTTAGAAGTCCCTTTCCTTGGAGGCGCTTTGGGCAACGGTTTAACAATTTCCGGCGAAAATGCAATTTTTAAACTGTTTGAAGATTCTGGATCGAGACTGCTTTGTGTTAAAACGTCATTTAAAAGAACAATCGTTGATGTTGAAAGAGTATCAGCGTTGATGTCAGTAGAAGGCAAATGTTCGCTGGTACTAGTAGATGGCAGAGGTTGGCTGATACTAGTAGATGGCAGAGGTTTACTGGTGCTAGTAGATGGCAGAGGTTCACTGGTGCTAGTAGATGGTAGAGATGGTTCGCTAACGCTCGATTTTGGAGCTGGTCTGTCTGTTACATAAGACGGAGCAAAATCTAATTCCGTGAACAGATCTCGATTAAAAGGATAAATCCCGGTGCATGCAAATCCGGCTACTATGTTAGATTGGGTGAGGGCCAATGGTAGAGCTTGTTTAACAATACTAGGTATGTTGTAAATCTTCATCGTTTGACCAGGGTTATTTCTCATCCAAGCATCGCAACTTGAATTTATTGCCTTTTTAAAGGGTCCATAAACAGACCGATCTAACGGTTGTAACTTATGTGAACAGTGTGGGGGGAAAGATAAAATGATAATGCCGTTTTCTTTACAAAAATCCAAACATTGAATACTTATGTGTGACTGATGGTTATCTAATAAAAGCAACACCTTATTGTTGATTGAAACGTTAGTATGTTTTTTAAAATGTTTCAAATAAATTAAAAACTCATCTTCGGTCATCCAGCCACTCGCATTTCCAGCTCCAATACACCCCACTGGTCCATCTCGAACGAAGTGATCGTGATATCTTAGACGTGGAAAATGAAAATCGGAGGTACACTGTTACCAATAGCATTTACAGCTAAAGCGACCGTTACCAAAATTCCTCTTTCTCCCGAAGTTAGTGAGCCTACTTGCTTAGTTCCTTTTTGCCACAATTTTACAGGTTTTGGACCGTAGTGACTCCAGTTTCGTCAATATTATATATATCTTTTGGTTCAAATTTGTATCTGTCCATCACATTAGCCAGATTGTCATAAAAAAGGTTTACATTTGTGATGTTGAAACTCGTTGCTCTGGAAAGACTTGTGGCTTGAGGGCAACGGATTGAAAGCTCTGTTTGGCGCTTAAGAAAAGCAGAAAACCAATCCTGTCCTGCTGTTCCACTTTGTCTCCATGTATCAGGCATCTTTAACGAATATTTTAAGGCCAATTGAAAAGCTAATTTGCGAATTTCTTTAGGGGGTAATCCGTAGAAAACGTTAGCTGCTTTTATTACATATTCGGCAATGCTTTTCTCTTGCTCTACGTCAAATACTCGCCTAACGCAACGATAGCCCATAAGAGCAGTTGATCCTTGCTGAATTGCCTGCTTTTTCTTTTTGATAAATCTACTTAAAGACACGTAGTGCAGTTCAAATTTTGCTGCTGTAGACCTTATAGATTTATTGTTTTCTATAACTTCCTTATAAGCTTCTTCATAAGTCGAAACCGACTTCAAACCTCTCTGCGTTTTTCTGACTCTCACTCGTGGCATTCTAAGAAAAAAAAACTCCTAAGTTATAATACACTACAGTTAAGAAATTATTCACGACGGGGACAATTGAAACATGTTTCAATGGTCCCCATCGTGGTTTGTTTCAATTGTCCCCACAGCACATTTTTATGCAAACACTAAAATATTTTATTAATCTCTTTTTACACTAATAATTTGAACTATTTCAACTTAGGACAATACACCAAATAACAAAATAAAAATGGTTCAAAGTAGGTACTTACGTTTTTTATTTTATATTCACTTTTCTTGCACTAATAGAAAAATTTACTAAGCTTGCACTAAAACACGTTATGGAAGATAAAACGATACTGTTCGTTTTCAGTCGCTCTTTGTCTGGTTTAGTATAGGAAGTATATAGATAGACATCTACCGACGCATTTGTGTACTAATTAAACCGCGAATTCTTCAAATTATGACTACTGTTTCAAATGTACCCTGTTTCAACTGTCCCCGGTCTACCCTATGGTTTATTATAACAAATATCAAAAAACAACGTAGTTACATTAGTAATTATTTTCAAACTATCTCAAATTACTTGTAACTTACATACATTATTAATGTAAAATAATTACGAAACAAACCAACATACTTCATATTCCAATATTCAAATACATTTCAAATATTCACAATAATTATTTAAAACAACAAACTAAAAAGTATTTTAAATATTCAGAAATATCAGCCCCCCCCCGCGCTTTTAAAATTTTATTGAAAATATAGTTCTATTTTTAATGATAATTAAGATTTCAAAAAATATACCCAAATTTACATGCCGTTCTACACCAGGGGTCCGTTTTTGGGTGTTTTAATTTTTCGAAACACGAAAATTATAAATTTATATTTCTAACGACCGCCCCGATGCGCTGCAATTTACGGGATACTAAAATTTGGAATATTATAATTATATTTAATTTTTAAAGATATACATTTTAGTTGAAAACAGAGTTTGAAATCAAAATGTTTTGCGGTTCTGGTTTAGGGTTATGGTTCATTCCGCTTATTTTTAGTATTTCGGTTTTCTAAAAAAGACAATTTTTGTTGGTTAAAATAAAAATTTAATTTAATTTTTAGTTTAAAACATATCAAACAGAGGAAATAAAATTTTGGTTCCAGGCTAGCGGTATCTATCACAAGACAACAGCAAAGCAACCTACCATTTTGATTTTATTGTGCTTCGAGAGGGGGGGGAGGCAAAATATAATTTTCCGAGAGTTCCGAATATTCACAGTGCGGCACTGCATGTAACGAACCCCTCAAATAAAAGTATTGATCAAGTGGCGTAAGTTTTTGCAGTTTTTATAAAACAAAGGGTTAACGCCCGTTTACCCTCGTTTTTTTTCATTTGTCCATTGGTTAAAATAAGATTTAAGGAAACCCTAAATTTTAAGTGTAGATGGTACAGGCAGGTTTAACCCTTAGCTGGCATACTGGGGTATGACACAAGTTTATATGAGTAAAACGCTTGTCAAAACGGCTTGTAGCGGCCGTAGCGAAGGCTGCGAAAAGTCGGTTTTAACAAACGCAACTACGACAAGACTTGGATTCACCCTAAAAGTGTATTTTGCCAAAATTTGTGGACTGACCACAAATTATATATTTTTATTCGCTAATTAGACCCACATCTTTCATAATTTGTTGTAAAAATTGAGATTCGGGTATCTTTACTGTCACCACAACCTATTTTAATTTCGGTAGGCGGGGTAACAGTTAAAGAGCCAATGAAAAATTACATTGTAAATAAATGTTTAAAGCCTTTTTTTTCAATATTTGTAGTTCGACCGCAGATTTTCTTTTCTTTTTAGGGTAATTAGACCCTCATCTTTCATAATCCACTTTAAAAATGGTCAAAATCGAAGGACAGGTTTATTAACCGTCCCCCGGTTATGTTATTCTGATAAAGTGTGCCAGCTAAGGGTTAATTTAATATATATGCACTTTTTTATGGTCTATGCCAGGGGTGTTTTCGCAGCGGAGCCCTAGTTATCTACTTAAAAACATTGGAAGCCGCACTAAAGTTGTAGAAAGTCGATAATATGAATTTATTTGTTAATTTAAACCAATTTCATAAATTTCAAAACTGATGGTGGTTTCATTTATTAGTTGAGCCACAATAAAACTTTGAACTTGAAAATTGAATGCCATAAAGTCAAGTTTTCATGACGTTTGAAAATCAGTTGATTAAGTAAATTTTGCTGCCCTCTGAAATTTTCAGAAGCAATCCGCCGCTTGATCCTGGCACCCACCCTGTGTGAAGTATACTCCGTTGCGACATACTAAATTTCAAAAAATTAGTAGGTTTGCTATTTAATAATTTCCAAAATAATTGCTCAATTTTTTTACTAAAATAAAAAAATATTATTAATTATTATAATAATGACTGTAAAGAGTGAATTCAAAATTACTCCCATCAGTGCGGCCTTCAGGCCGCACAACCTTCGCAATCTAGTATCTAAGATTGGCCTACCTCTGACCTTATCGGCCACCAAATCATCTTAACTTTGGCCAAGTTAACAACCAACACTCAAGAAGAAGATTGGAGTAAATGAATTATTTTTGACTTGGTTTGATCCGAATAAGATCTCGTTATATCGCTCTAATATACTAAAAGGATACCGACTGTTTTTTCGACGAACCGTTGGGGGAAGAATAGGCGAGCCGTAGGCGAGCCTCGCCCCGCAGGGCGACCTTCCGAAGCAGAAAAATTTTTGTTGCTATAATTTTTCAATATTTGAAAAATAAGAAGGATTTTTAGTACCTACTACTAATTTACCTAAGAAAAAAATTGAAAAGTTGATCCACCCCTCTACAATTTGCAATAAAATGAAAAAAATGTTGAAACAATTTCTTCGGTCATGATCTTTAAAGAAAAGACTTAATTACCTACTTATTCAAGACCTTTAAGGGGTATTCTGGTCTAGAGCTTTACTTTTTGGGTATTTTTTTTACTAGGATAAAAAAAAAATTAAAAACATTTTTACTATCCATTTTTTTATATAATATTTATTGATTTTTAAAGTATATAAAAAAAATTCAAAAAAAAAAAAAATTCAAAAATTCATCCAGTGACAGGTCGGTGAAGTGGTGGTTGCTAGTCAAACAGTGCTCCCTGGTTGACATGATTCCAACCCTTGTAGTGATCTAAATCAAACAAACGAACAAAATTCTTAATTAGTAAAGATGTCGCTACATCTTGAACTACGGCCGAAAAAAAAAAAAAATTCACAAAATGGCGTCTACTTGAAAAAAAAAATTTTTTTTAATCCTGTTTTTCGACCTTTACGAATTTTTAAAAATACTTAAAATTTAAAAATTTTTTCAAAATCCTTAGTTCCAGTGATAAAGAGATGTATGAAGAAGATTGTCACAAAATTTCAAAGGAATCGGTCAGATAGAACTTGAGATATCGTGTCAACCACCTCAACAAAAGGAGTTTTGAGAAAACGCGTTTGAAGTTTGAGAAAGATTTCAAGTTAAATAACTCAGATAATTATATTTAATACTCACTTTGGATTAATCGGCGATTCCATATCCATACATTGGACATACATATCTAGGTATATTTTGTGTGGACAGTTCGTGGTACGTACTGGTAGTCAGGTATATATAAAACTTAAAAGGGTATATAACGAGCTCAAGTCGGATACAAAAGAATTCCTGGAAAACATCTGCCATTCATTGTGTGATCACTCCGCTCGGCCGGTTTAAGTACCGCGTCACAAAATCCACTGTATCTCTCAAAATAATTCGAATTTTGAAAATCCTTTTAAGAGCATATTTTGAAAGTCTAAGCTTTGAAAATATGCAAAAAAATAATTGATTTTTCAATTTTCTAGACCAGAATACCGCCTTAATTTTAATTTAAGGTACGAAAGAATTTAATGGGACGCTAAGCTTATTTTTTCATTGTATTTGGCTTACTACGTTCAATTTCTTGGCCTTAGTTTAATCGTCTCGATTTTAGATTAGTGTTTTGCAATGACGATTTACAAATTGTAACTTTTAGTATATTAAGAAAGCGAAATTATTATTATATTAAGTGCGGCCTAAAGGCCGCACTACCTTGACAATTTAGTTGGAGTATCGCACCTTTGACACATGTTGTGTCATCTGTGCAAAATTTTTGGGATCATGACCGAAAGAAACCACTGTAATATTCTGTAATTGAGAAACCTGTTGAACAATATTTGTTACACAAAGCGACAATAAAAGTAAATGAAAACCTATAATGATACATAAGAGGGTGTTCATGTTGACACGATTAAAAAAAATATTAATAATTGTTCAAGTAAATATTCAAGAGTGAATGAACTCCATTCTTCTAATATGGGTACATTTCACGATAAGATAAGGTAATTAAATAACGATTACGTTATTCAGAAAATTACAAACGAATAATAATTAATATTCATAGCTAATCCGGAGACAATCAATAAATGGTTTATTAAAAAAGGTGACTAATTGTGTAAATTTAGTTTAGGATCAGGTGTTGAAATTAATTCAATTCGTCAATTTATCATTTGATGTGTTTGAACGAATTTAAAAATATTTTCACAGCGAAAAGGCGGATTACATCAGTGAGGAAGTAAACATCAAACCCATAAACAATAAAAAAGATAATTTTCACACCACAAGGTACGATAAGAAAAAAAAATGTGGTAAAGTACCAAAATTAGAAGAAAAAAATTCTATACAAAAAAAAACTCCGAATTTAATGGTATAAAATTACCACAGAATTACTTTTTAAGTATTTTTATATTATTTAGGGTACACGCATTATTTGCAACGGGGTGAGATTCAGTGCCGGATTTAGAGGTGTGGAGACCCTGGGGTAATAAAGGAGCGAAGGTCTCTAATTATTTTTAATTTCAAATAGGTTAAACAATTTCTTTTAAATTATTTTTAGAAATTTCTATTGAGGAGGCCTCGGGGCTGTCCTCCCTTAAATCCGGGGGCACTAGTAAGATTTGAAAATCAAATTTTGATCGTTTCATATTATTTCGTATGTAATCAAAACTTTAAATAGCAACAGTGCGATCAAAACGGAAATTTTCATTCTAATGTTCACACTTTTTCTAATTTTAAAGCGTTTTCATTGATATTTTCCTTCTTTTAACGATGTATTTATAAACGTTTGTCATGCCGCTATTATATTTAACGTTTCGCCGTATAATGATTTTAGCAGATACATTAAACTTGCAGTTAAATTCAAATATTTTCGCATTTAGTTCTAACATTCAATTATTGATTATTTTATAAATTTTTGTTTGGTTTATAGGAAACTCAGGTTACTTTCGCCGGATTATTTCAAGTTAAGTTAATTGGTGGCATTTAGCGTTTAGAAATAAATAGAGCATAAAACTTGAATCAATAGTGTGCGTTGCTTGCCAATAAGTAAATTTGATTGTTGGCACTTTTTAGGTTCATTGTTATTTGAAAGAATGAAATTTAATTATGTCCGTGTATGCTATTTTCATCCTAATAAATTTTAGTCAACTTGCTTAATCGAACACGCAATTCCAATTTCCGCTGCAGCTTTGCGAGGTAGGTAGCAATATAATGGCCGTCGCTCGCAATATAGCACACCAACCTATTTAAAATATTTCAGAAGATTGTGTAATGTGAACAGCATTTCGCCACTGTAAATAAAAATAATTTTTTAAAAAGAATCAAGTTACGAAAATTGGTTCTAAAGAGCTTTCTAAAATTGACACGATACTCCCACAATCAATGACAGATTTTTATCATACTAACGTTTGGTGGAACTTCAATAAGCATTAAGTAAGTACTTGCAGCTCGGACGACCGAATTAATCCATGTCATGCATGAAAATAAAAATAATGGTCTGCGTATACATTTTTTTAGTAGGCATAGAAAAGGTCGATTACGACACCAATTGTGATATAATAGAGTCACATTTGACTTTAGAAGCATGAACGTGAATAATGGATTATGAAAAACCTGTAAAAAATCATTAACGTTTTCATGATATTTCCGCATAGAAATTATTTCAAGTGCGATTACATCTAACGAGTTACAGAAACAAATAAATTTAATTAATTATATTTTGTTTACTTGATAGAAATCATATTCAATCAAAAAATCGAAAAAGATTGAGAAGTAAAGGAGGGACATCAATTTACAAATGTTTTGATGGTTTTATGATCATTTTTGTTTGAGAACAGCTCAGCAGACGTACTATTCAATGCAAGATGTGGATGTAAACGACGAAGGATCATTTTAACACTGTAATCGATGTAACCATGCCTTCGTCCAGGGAAATACATAATATGTATTTGCATTATTTATTTTTCGCCCAATTAATTCGTGTACGTGTCGCAGTTATGTCGACAATTTTCCATGTGAATGAACTACTCCCTGGTTCGAATTTAAATTAAAAAATTGTATTTGCTGTAATATATTGCAAACAGGTTCAACCGTAAAATATTTCCGTGATCTGAAAATGCCTGTGTAAAAATCATCTATTCCTGTACGCAACGGAGAGAGGCAGGGAAAACCGGAAATATAATTTTATAATAAGAATAAAATCTCTCTGACCCTGGAGTTACACGGTGAAGGATCTAATCGAAGCTGAAAATATCAATAAAAAAGTTGACGACCTTAGGTGCTGTAATAAATTGATGTTATAATGTATATTTATTTACATTCGCTTTGAACTCAAAAAGTTCATCTGCATTGTTATTTATAAAAAAATTGAGCGCTCACAAAAAATCGGTATGTTAACATTTGGTGCCGATGGTCAACATTTGCCAAAGTAGCGCTAGCAAGAGATACAACTTTCTACCCTCTTCATCGTCGGTAATTGGTGGTTGTAAAGTGACTGCAACATACATACTTAAGCATATACCATAATCAATAATGTAAATTTTGTAAAAGAATTACTGTTATGTAGATAATACACCAATTATTATTCACAAAAATGAAGTTGCTTAGTAAAATTGGTTGATAAAGTTGTATACTTATTAATGCAAAAATACTAATTTCATTGATAACCTAAACGTGTACTTAATTAGTCATGCATATTTACCAGGTTAACACAGACTGTTGACTAATTGACTATTGAACTCACAAACAGTTTTCAATTTATAAAACAATTTTCCATTTAATTAATCCTTTTCACATTCGTATTTCTAATGGTTACAATAAAAATTATTGTAATTATTCGTCAATTTGAACTGCATTTTAAAATAAAGAAAATTTTACGATATTATATCAATAAAATGCTTTTGATCACTAATGGTCTCTATTAAATTTACGACAGGTAATTTTTTAAATTAACATTAAAAGCACCCGACCTAAAATAATATTTATGTTGCACATCATTTCGAAAATTAATGTTACATCAAGAGATATTAAGGGTGGAACTGGGTTAACAAAACATCTCTGATATAAAGTGTATTTTAATTTACCTTAAAATTAAAAAACAAATACAATTTCGAAAAAAAATATCAAAAATTAAATTTATCATTATTAGAAAACAAATTAATAGCCATCAAAAATAAAATAGGCAGGAAAACTAAATTCGAGCTAAAAATACTTTCTCATGCAAATTGCGCACTATTTAAAGAAAATTGTTAAATATCAAAGTAAAAATAGCCAAAAAACAACTCTTTAAATTATATAGCATATAAATTTTTTAAAGGCAAATAATTAACGTTGACGAAATTTAAAATCAATAATACAAAAACCCTACGTGCTGATTTTTTTAAGTGTCATATTGGATGTTATATCAAGGCTGTAGAAATTAACAAAAACAGCTTTGTAATGTTACACTATGTACAAAGTGTTTCAAAATAATCAGTACAGTAGCGAACAGAATATCCTGAGTCCAGTTATTTTGGAGAGTATTTTAAAAATTTTGTCAGTCAAACATATTATTAACCATTTGACCTTATTAAATGTCTCTTCATGTATGTATATTTAAATGTTAATTTGAATTTAAGTAATAAATCACGAGACACGTAAAACTTTTTTTTCGTTAGAAATTACATAATAATAATTCGTTTTACTAATCCTAATAACAATTTTAACTAACCATAACATTTGTGAATTTTATTTGATTCTAACAGGAAAAAAATATAAAGAGATAATAAAGTTTATTTCCAAACAGGAACACGACATTTTATAGAGCAATTAAAATAAACCAAATTTAAAGCGGTCGCACGATTTAATTATTAATATAATTAAAAAATAAATAATGTATTTATCCCAATGTTATTAAACTTCAATTTCGGGTGGTAAACAATTAAAAACATAACTATATTAATTTTAAAATTTATTAAATTAACTTTTTAAATGATCAGCCGTTGCTGTTTTAATCTTATTTTCACAAGTTTCCCACTATCAACATAAAAATATTTAATGTATATCTTTTCTTCTAATTTCTGCCACACTTTTGTTCTAGCATATATAAAAATCACGACAATATATATAGCACCGCGTATTGTCCGTATGTGTGGACAACGAAACATTCACACATTAATTTGGATAATTTCATAGCCATACTGAAGTTGTCAGTTGAAATTACTTTCTTGCAATCCAAAACACTGTGATCAAAATTTGAGATTATTGAATATTTTAAACTACAGATTTATCGATTGCTAAATTAACAATAACTAATTCATAAGTTACCTTATTGAAATTGTTTTTTTCTAGTTAATCTATAATCGATGCATGTTCATATTATCCAACAAGTTATTATATTAATAATTGAGTTGGTTTGGATATTAGCATTAATTAGAAATGTAATCCAAGTTTTATGGTAACATGCAATTTCTATTTATACCGATACAATCTCGTTCAAAGCTCGTTTTCGTGGTTGCATTATGCACGATTAACACTTTTTTCGTCTAAAAGCTACTATTACAATAAAAATTAAAAATTTATGCAAGAATTTGCAGCCAAGTCTGCAGCAAATTTATCGAACTTGAAACAATGCAGCTAAAAGCGTTCGTGTCGTTAGACCATGAAAAATTTTCAAATGATAAATTGAAATTTTATCAAATTCTTCGACAAATTATGGCTATAAATTTTCTTGCCCTTCATAGTTAAAAAAATCTGTGTATCACGTTTTTGAAAACATTGAAAACACAATTGATTGGGTTCGATTACGGGGTGCGGGCTTGGTGAGATCGCTCCAGTGAAAATTTCCAATTTGGGCAGCACATGAATAAAGCACTTTCAATCTCTTCTAATTTTTCCCCGACTTGTAAAAATATGCTTAAACGCACAGTTTTATTATTTCAAGGTTTTCTCACAAAACTCAATCCCTATAATTTGGATTTAATCATAAGTTATCTTCACAATTTTCTTTAAATCGAAATTGGGAATCACAGTGATTTACTAAATTATTACTAAATTAATTAATGTAAATTACGAGACAATTCACAAAAAAAATTTAGCACCTAATATTATAAAATTTATCTCGCTGTTCTCACGAGATAATTTAATTAGTAATAATTGGCGAGTACAAAAATGTACTATATTGTATTCGAAAAATGAAATGACAGTGTCAAATTCAAAAATTGGGCAAATAAAAACACCGAATCCAACAAAAACCTTTTTTTTTCTGGTTGTTAACGTAACTATTTTATAACAATTGCGGCAATTTAAACATGACAAATTAAAAGTAATGACCGTGAAAAATAAAAGTAATCACGGCGTAATTGAAACCCCTCAATGTAATACGCATAATATAAACAACAATATATTATTTATAAGTACGTATCTAATACATATTGTTTTTTTGTACGTTTACATGCAATCACGAGTAATTCTCCCAAATTTTTGAAAATAAATTAGATATACATGAAAAACGAACATTAACTGATGGTTTTCTTTACATAAAACTTTTAGTAAATATGTATATTCCAATAGAAATAGTGAATTATGATATTTTGATTTGATGATTTCTATTGACATATTATGTTTAGTAGAAACAGGCGTCTATCGATTAGTTAAAGTTTTATGAAAATAAGTAATGATTCAAAAAAATTGCAATTTTTCCTTAGATTTTTATGGCGAGGCGTTTCGAAAATGGTCGCTCGTGACCAAAACTCATCCCCCAAAAATTTAAGAAAGAACTTCAGGAACGAACGGTGCAAAAATTAATTAAAACCATGCCAGTTAAAATCAAACTTGGAACTATTAAAAATTATGGACGAACGTGCACAAACAGAAAAATTAAAAGTTTTAAAAACAAATAAACATGTATGACTCGGTGAACGGATGTTGTCGTAGAGTTAGTGAGGATAAATTAGTTAAGAAGTTTTTTGAACTACATACATGCACCGAAGAATTGTTACAATCATGTCATTCTCCCCCAAGCGATATTATTTATTAGAAGAATTACATAAAAACAAGTAATTTTTTATTCTAAATGCTACCTGAATCACGCGAGCTATTAAAATATTAATTTAAAATAAAAATATTGCACGGATTGGTCGATTTATGTTTTTGCATAGAAAATATTAGTTTTTCTTTGCATACACTACTGGTCAAAAGTATTTGCCCATCTACATTTTCTCAATTATTTTCTTTGCATTAATGAATTATTTCAGTTTGCAATAATAATTATTGCATTTATTTGTAGATATTTTTAACCTGTGTACATAAACATTTATAATCCTGTAGACAATAACAAATTTTTGCAAGTATAACGGAATTTTCGGAATTAAGGTATTATATAATAGCTGTCGGGTGGTAGTTCAGGGGTGGAAAATTTGTTTCCGCTTCTGTATCATAACCGTTAAGCCATTTGTAGAAAATAGCGAAAACCATTTTTACATCCACAAAATAAGAAGAAGAAACTGAAGAAATCTACAAAATATCAAAACTGGACATTAAATGAATGAAAAAATATTCAATCAAAATTCGATGTTTTTGGTTCTAAACAAAGAGTTTTATTCAAAGAACAGTAGGAGAGCAATGTTTACTGCCTTCTGTAAAACATAGCGAAGAATCTGTTATGGTTTGGGGGGGAGTGAGAAATATCTATAAAATTAAAAGTATCATGAAAAGAGAGCAGTGTCAGGACATCTTTAAAGACCAAATTTTACTTTCTGGAATAAGAATTTTTGGAAAATCGTTTACCTTCCAACATGACAATGATCCAAAACATACGTCAAAAATATGCTCAAAATACTTGGATCAGTTATCATGTGAACATATCCTAAAAACCATGATTTCGCCTCCCCAGTCTCTAGATTGATGAGAAATTTAATAAAATTGTTGTTTTAAACCCTACTTTTTATTTATGTAGTTGAAATTTTCATTTCCGCAAAAAATATACTTTAGCGCAATTTATTGGGTGGGTAAATACTTTTGACAGGTAGTCTAAGTTGATGGATATAAGAGTACAGGGGTAATGGGCTATACACGCCACCCAATCTTGTCAAACGTTTTTATTTACTTTGTTTCGTTGCAACTGTCTTGCTATCTGCTTTCCATTGCCTACCTTTACATTATAGAAAACAACATTTTACTTTTTTCCTCCTCAGGTAAATCAATTACCGCTTTTCTACAAATATTTTTTTTCGCAGCACTGGCAATTTACGAAAATATCAAAAATCGCGACGCTTTCAAATAGATAATTAGATTAAAAGTGGCAATATAAAGAAAATTCTAATTTTGTGGGAAATTTTTTTTGGAAAAAACAATAAATTCAGAACCAGTCAAAATAACAAAAATTTACGTCGAGTGCTCTTTCAACGTCTGTGTAGGAAAAACTATTGGGGTAGGGTACGAGAACTGGGCCTCGAAAATCGCAAATTCCCTATAGAAATGGTATAATATTATGAAAAAGAACATAATTAGAAATATTATAAACTAAGGATGATGTAAAAATTTTCACGTTTAGGCATTAAAAACTCAAAAATTGAAATACGTATCCGTGATAGGCTACATTTGAACCTCAAGCCCCGCCCATTTTGAATTGTTTGTAGCAATTTTACAAAAAATTACGTATTTTATAACATTTTTGATGCAGACGTCACATATGTGTACTGTTACTTGAATAAAACATGGAATTGCATCGATTTAAGGAATATTTTCTAAAAAAAAATCACTTTTTGTGTGAATTCGTTTCTGAGGTGGTTGCACTGTCAAAACCTATTCTCACGCCCTCGCCCTCCGGGGCTCGGACGGGCTTCGAACGGTTTTGACACGTGCTAAACTCATTAAAACATCCCTTAAGCGGCTCCAACTCGAAAAGTTTCCAAGTTGACGCGGCGGATCTCAGGGACTGGGTTGATAAAAAACGTGTTTTTTTTATTTTAAACAAAACAAACGTTTTTTTTATGTTTAAAACTGTTTTTTATGTTTAAAACTGTTTTTTATTACATTTAAAAAAAAACATGTTTTAAACACAATTTAGTGTTTAAAACACTGTTTAAAACAATAAAGAAAATCTGCACGGAGAACAAATTAAGTAAAAAAAACCTTATTTTATTAATAAAAAAATATACTAAAACTAAAAATTTATTAAAATTTATTCGTCATCTTCCTCCGAAATTGTTGCATTGCTGTTTAGGGCCCTATTTCTGGCCCTGTTCAGTCCTGAAGTCAGGGGACCAAAAACGCTGGAAGCACTTGTTTTCCGAATTCTTTTATAATTTCTATTAATTTTTCTTTGGTATTTAAATATAAACATAATAAACAAATATCCGTTAAAAAATCATTGACACTGTAAACAAATTGGAAGAAAAACCTGCTTCCAGGTCCTCTCAGCTCCTGACTTCAGGCCTGATTTTGCTTATAAATTAGTTGTCTAATTATTACTTTAATTTAAAATTAATTTTTTGGAAAAAAAACAAGTTTAAAACTCATCGAAAAAAAACCATGTGTTTTAAACACATTTAAAACATGTTTTAAACAAAACCGTTTTAAACAGGTCCTCTTGTTTTAAACATGTTTTAAACACTGTGTTTCAATCAAAGTGTTTTAAACAAAACAACCCTGCTCAGGAGCGACTAATCCCACTTTTCAATGCTCTAGTAGGCCCCGCCCCAGCACCTTTCCATGCATATTGAAATGCACGTACTGGCATGAAAATGAATAATTTGCACGATTTCGTGATTTTCAAAATCGATTTTTGGCGTTATTATTGCAAATATCGAATTCATCCTTAGTACATTCCACTCGTATTAACGTTCTCTACCTAATTCTAAAAAACATTTGTAAAATAATCACAGGAAAAAGGCCCAGTTGGCGTACTTGAACCAACTATTGAAGTAGAGCAAAATTGCAAATAAACAATTGGGTAGAGCGTAAAATTTCCTACCAAAAAAGTCTTAATAGCATATTTTTATATTTAATGCCTGAGCAGTTACAATTTAATTAGAATATGACGGCATAGAATTGAACAGCCGAAAAAAATTAAAACTTACACTAATGCTCTACAATTCCTTCGTTATTGAAAATGTCTTTTTCCACAATTGGACAATTGGATTTTTGACAAGCCTACATACATATAACAAAAACCATTTTTTTTCTCTTATTTTTAACACAACTCATAAACTACTCGTCAGACAATATTCATCAATTTTACCTATTTTATTATAAAAACGTGAAAAAATTCGATTTCACCAATGTTTTTGTTTGTTTAAATTTAGTTTTTTTAAAAAAATATAAATTTTTTGGGTTACTTCTTAAGATAATTTTTTTAGTTCGGGTATTTCGACCCAAAAAGAAAATTTTGGGATGTTATCAGCGACCGCTGCTTTATGACTGTTTTAGAGAGCATCCATTTTTGAAATTTTTAAGTCCCCCTCCCCCATGTAAGGTTTCGTAACATTTTGGTAGACTCTCCTCTGGACTTTTACCCTCCCTTCGGCAGTCAAAATCTGAAATTTATTAAAAAAAATTTTAAAGTTTAAAATTTATTTTTTTATTTAAGGAAACAAAAGAGCAAAAAAAATATTAATTAAACACAAATATAATTATAAATCGTTTATTAACTTATGAAATATACGTTTTTAAAAAAGTTTCAAACTAAATGAAATTGTTAAATTTTTCCAAATTATATTTTTAGGCACAGTTGTTTCGATTTTACAAGTCTCCTCAGTTAAATTCAGCCTTAAACGATTAGGTTTATTCGTTGGACGTGTTCTGAACAGTTTCTGATTACGTCACACTGACAGCTTTTCAAAGCAACATCCGACGAACACTTTCCTTCATGTAAATAACCTAACCTCAAAACATTTTGTAAATAAAGCAAAGTAGTGTAATTCAAGTGGTAATATTTTGTGGCTTAAATTATTCGTATTTGACAATACAATGGCAACTTATTTACAAAATATTTTGAGGTTAGGTTATTTACATCAACGACAAGTTGTTCCTAAAGTATTAGTCGGATGTTGCTCTGAACAGCTGTCAGCCTGACGTAATTAGAAACAGTTCAGAGCAAGTCCAACGAACAAACCTATTGAATAGGGATTAAAATTAACTAAGGAGATCGAAGAAGTTGGAAAATTTTAACAATTTCACTTAGCTTGTAAAAATTTAAAAACTTAAAAAAATAAAAATAATTAATATTTACATTTGTTGAATGTGGGGATTAAATCCAAATTGGAAAAAAGTAGAACCTTACGTAAGGAACACTTGGCACCCCTCCCTCGACGATTTCTTATCGCAAAACGGTTGCGTCTATGACAAAACGTGAAGAGATCGAATTTTTAGAGCATAAAATGGTAAAATAGCCCAAGAAAGCTGAATATTTTCCGACAAGTAGTTTACGAGTTATGTTAAAAATAAGAGAAAAAGTTTTTACGTCTAAGGAAAATCCAATATTTTGAAAAAGTTTTTAAGATCCTAAGAACTATTACATCTGTCTAAGCTATATGTAGCGTTTTTATAGAAAATTTTACTCTCTACAAAATTGTATATTAGAAATCATCTCCAGTTTTTACAAACTTTCGTCTAAAAACTACATTATTATATATTTTGAAATAACATGCGCCATTTTTAAAATACAAAAATTACAAAAAATTTGGTTGTTATTATAACAATAAGAACAAAATAGCAATATTAATTATTACTTTTAATATTATTATTAGATCATTAGCTTTTATAATTATATAATTTTGTCTGCTATTTCGAGGTTATGTTATTTATAGATTATTTTTAAGTGGATTATCGCTAATTTCAGTGATGAACAGGTAAAGTGGCCACAATAAATTAGTGGAATTATCTAATTAGGTGTAAGGTTATTTTTAGTATTACGTACCCTCATTTGGTTTAAAAAATTTGGAATGTTTAAATAAAAAAAAAGCATAATAGAAATAAACATTAAGAGTTACTTTTAATGAGTCAAAAATTTCAATGTTAAATTAACTGCTGAAATAAACCTTACACTCGAAACGCTATAAAAACATAACAAATAGGTACGAAAAAATTGCAGTACACAATATTTTTTTGCAATGCCCCCGTTTGGGCACCAGAATCTAGTTTTTCAATCCACCTTCGGTATCACGATCTGCCTATATCAGTCCACTGCTGGACGTAGACGACCTTTCCCATTAGAAGTATTAGCCATAAAACACCATCACGTTGGCTATACGTCTTGGTGAGTGCTTTTTATACCTACTGCCAGGTTGGCTAAATAACCTCGGTGGATAGCCACTGCCTTCCGAGGAAAACGGTCAGAATAAAGTTTTATTCCGCCCCGATTCGAACCGGAGCGCTCGACTTAGTAGTTTGATCATTTAAGCGCCAAGCCGCGACCTCTTCTACCTTCAGTATCGTATCTACTTGATATTTAATATAGAAACCCAAAACTATGCAAGGATACTCACTCATAAAGCTCTCGAATACACAAAAAAAATTAAACAATTAATTACAAGCCCAAGTTCAAAATTAGCATTTTGTCATATCTCATCTCTGCTTCAACAGTGGAAAGTCAGAAAATTTGTTTTCGTTCTATTGCGACGTACTATAAAAAATAATCTCTCTGACACTCTGACCCAAATATTGAAGAAAAATATATACAAGACGTCAAACCTGTATCGACAGCTCCATTCCAAGAATGCAGTGCTCATAATTTATAGTTGTCATTATCTAAAAACTTTGCGAAGTAAATATGAAGCACTGCAGGGCGATCATAAACTATTGCAATTCAAATTCAAGATTAGAAGTCAATTTCTTGAGAAATAAACTTCCTGCAAAAAAGTCCATACTAGCATATATTTTTATTTTCAATAGTTTACATGTGGAAGTCATTCCAAATTGTGCTTTGATATAAAAATGATTCTTATGAAAAATTTAATTCTCAACAAAATTGTTTCGATATGTAATTTTTCACACTTCTTATGGTTTTCGCAGCGTTTCGAGTGACAAGTTTCAGTGCACTTAAAAAATGTAAGCTGTGTTAAGATAATAATGAATTGTGTTGTCATCGGAAAAAATCGATTACAAAATACAAACACGGCATTCAAATGAGGTTTATAAAAGCGTTTAAAAATGCATTTGATTGAAGGTCAATTATTATTATGTCAATTTGTATTTAATTAATATTATTTATTATATTAATATATATTATATTAGCATATTAATAATACTTATCTAACGACAGAGGTACACAACTTACAACGTGAAAAAAAATTAGTTTAATTAAAGTCTGAAGGTAGTATAGGAGGGCAAGTGTTAAAAAACGAAACGTTAATTATGCAAAAGATTAGCAATAAGCACTTGAAACTGGAACCCATCAAAATAATAAAATTTGGGTCGAGTTCAGTAACAGGGACTCGGAAATATAAAATTTCCTAAAGAAATGAAAGAAGATACAACCAGGAAGATTTTAAAATGCAGAAGATTCAATAATTTTGGGTACAAACGGCCAAAAATTAAAAAAAAACATCCCTGGGTCCGGCAGAACTCGAAATTATCCTACTAGAGTCGGCAGATCCTAGAGTCAATAGTAAAATTCATTAAAAATATCTCGGAGAAAACTAATCTAGAAAATAATCAAACTAAGAGAGAATCTAATAAGAGTAAACTGAAGAGTGAAAGCGACCCAGGCTGCGTGTACGTACCGTCAACACAATGAAAACCCTCAAATGTACGTTTATACAGGAAAAACCCTCAAATGTACGTTTATACAGGAAAACCCTCAAATGTACGTTTATACAGGAAAATCGTTAACTATAAAATCGATTTCCTCAATAATTAATCCATATTTTAAGTTTCTCCTCATCTTAATAGATTCATTTTAACGTTAAAATTTTACTAAAATTTCCAAAGACAAAAAGTCTCTGGTAATGAACTACAACTAACCAAATCCAAAAAAATGGGTTTGATCTAACATTTAACTCAAGATTGAACCTCCAAACCACAATCTTGTTTCAATATATAATTTTAATATTCAAATACCCTGTATGTATTTAGTTCCTTGCCTAGGTTGTATTACGTAATTAAACTTTACCAGAACAAATTTAAGAATGCAGGTGACAACATTAACGATGCATGCAAGCGTGCAATGGGGTCACTTTAAGGAGCTGGAAATAAAATGGGCTTTAATTGCAATGTTGTAATTGATTAATTTTTACAGATTTGGTCATTAGTCGGTTTAATTTTAAGAAAAGAAATATATCAAATAAAAAATTATTATTATTATTATACCTTCCATTACAACTAATTAATTCAACATTATGAATTAATCATTAATCGTCGATGACTAGGTGGGATATAAAAACATTTTGACTCATTTTATACTCTTAGGAAAATTTAAGCAAGCCAGGTGCAAGGATAAAAACATTGTAGGAAAGTTTTTATTCAGAATTCTATTTCACAGTTAAGTGAGTTTATGCACCTTTTAGTAATTGCAGTGCAGGACTATTGGTTTTTCGCTGTGAGGGGTGCCAGGCGCCATCGGTTCGATCAAGCTTGGTGCAACAGAACCTGGGATTTCCACCGATAGGCGCCCGCATGGTGATTTTGGGTTTTTCCCGCTTGTGTTGTTGACCCAATGTTGGCAAAAGAAAAATTGATGCTTAATTTTTAGGTCCAGCAATCACGTGCTTCCACATCTCCAAATTAGTCTCAAAAATTATATCAATTGACCAAAAGTTTTGGCATAATCGCATTTCTATTTCGCTTGAATGAAAACCATTGTAACAAAAGCATTATTAACCAAATAATTGCGACGTTTAGAAAACCTTCAAGCAATTTCAAGTCACGCACTCATTAAATATTTTATCAAACTCTTGAAAAACTTTCAGACGAAGTCGATAACATACGTTACTACCCAGTACCCAGTGCATAATTTTAAAAATTAAATTAAAAGGTAAAACAATTGCCCGTAAATAATATATCGCATCATCTGGAAAAGAGTTAAGTTTTTCCCATTATATTTAATTTAATTCATGTTTCGTGCTCAATATAATATCCAAGTTGCAAGTTCATAAAATTTTTAATGTTTCAGGAAAGTTTTCTACATTTTTCCACGAGATTATCGGGCAGGATTAAATTCTTAAGAATTTTTGTTGGCGGTAATTGCTCAAATAAATTTGCTAACTGGGAATTATTTGGAAGGAAGATTTAGGAGAAACTTTAAATTAAAGTGAGCGTTGTTTGTTAGAAATTTAAGAAGTAACTACGACCCACGTTCTATATATTAACCAATTTGTAAAATTATATTTTTATTTTATTCGGTGCCGCGTAGCAACCTAAACTCTCAGGATTTCATTGATGAACAGGAAATGTAACGAGTATTTCGAAAAACCTCCCGCTTATCATTACAACATCCAAATCTGTTTACTGCCCAAGTTCAAAAGTTAATACCACAAGCTTATAGAGAAAACAAATCTCACCCACTTCCTAATTTCATGCTCAAGGTGAAATCGTTTTAGCAAGAGATGATCTTCGTAAACAAAAAATAATGCCAATATTTGTATCATATTTTTTACCTTAACGCATGATATGTGGGTGTTACGGAACTCAGGATATTATGATTTGTAAAAATGATAAATTCAAACTAAAATTATCGAAATAGGAAAGTAGCTATAGGACCGCGGAAGAAAATCCCATTATTTCCTGCTCGGAGTTTGCAAGCGTCAGTGTGTAGCTTTAGATTTCAAGAATAATAATGTTTTGGACCTATGAATTTTAAGACCTTGCAATTAAACCAAATATCCTGGGATGTTGTTAGATGGGGTTTTAATTATTTGGATGTGTAGATTATGATTTCTAATAATATTTCAACGTTAAATTCATGAGCCCCAAAATTTTTCGGGCCCCACGGACTAAGCTATGGCGCTGCCACATATCAGTTGGGTTGGGTAGTGATTTAAAATTACCTTATCAGGTATAATTTTATTTCAATACCACTTGAAACTGGAAATACACGTCGGAGCGTTACAAAATAGATAATAACGCAAAAGCACGATTTTTTATCGCCATGATAACAATAAATTATATCGGAACTAGTCACCCAAGAAGGTTTGCTTTTACTACTTACAGATTATCCTGATTCGCCATAATTACATTACATAGAATTTTATACCAATTACTTTATTCCTATTATAGTAAATTTATTTTTACATTGCGAATAGATTAAAAAAAGTTGGTATTGCTAAAATAACTTGGTAACCAATTCGTTAAATTTTAATTATGCTAAGTGTGTTTACTCAATCAGACTAATTTACTTTCTTAAACAATTACCGACCTTTATAAGCAAATTATGTGGATATTTCATAATAGGAGAATATAGTATTATAATATAAAAATCCCCCTTGAGTACAATTTTCAAAACTAAATTACACTTCTTCTACGATTATTGCATTTTCTTAAAATCCATTTCAAAATAATAATAATAATAATAATAAACAGAAGTTGTTCATTAAATAGTGCAGAGCAACGAGAAAGTTTCTGTATCAGGAAGAAACCAAAAATTCATATTTTACTGTAACTACTTTTGTTATATCACTTTCCCACATAAATATGGTTTCACCTTTTCTCGAGTACCTATCTTTATGAATTTAAGTTAACCTTTTGTCGTTTAAAAGAAGGAAAGTAATCAAAACTAAAAGTTCTTTAGTCGAACACAATGGAGCTTTAGTTTTGACCTTGAACTCGATTTCAATTGTTACCTTTCAAAGTGAGAATAGTACGGTATTATCAATGCACGTTTGATTAAATACAAATAGTATTTCACGTTTTTTTTTGTAAAATTATAATAACTGAGCAAGTAACAAAAATAATTATTATTGTGTAATTTGACAGAACAAGATACCACTGTCAATTAAATGCTTTTACGCCGCTACAAGCCCCCCCCCCATCAAGGTCACTTGAGTTTTCTAATTAGGCGTATCAGACGAAACAGTTGCTCAATTTTTCTAAATTCATACACTTTTTCTTTTCATTCATTCTACCCAATCATATTTTATGTCAAACATTTTTTTCTTTTTTTTTAATTGGATAATTTTGTCGCCCCTGATTATAATCAGCGTCGGTCCTAAATGTAAATGTTTTCTACTCGAAATAAATTAAAACAAATTTTGTTGGTGGTAGAGCAAAACGGTCATAATATAAATTTTGTTTTCGTGTCGTGGTCATATTTGTGATGTTCATCTAAATGCAATCCCAAAGGGTTAAATTTCAGTCTAATCCTTTGGGATTGCATTTAAATGAAAATGTCATAAATATGACCACGACACGAAAACAAAATTTATATTATGACCGTTTTGTTCTATCAGCATAAAGAAATCAAATTTACTTTTAAATTTGTTTTAATATTATTTAGAGTAGACAATTAAGTGCCAACGTCAGGAGCAACCAGCAGCAGCTTCTTTCACTCCTTACAAAAAATTGTCTGTGAAAATAGGACTTGGTTAAAAAGAGAGGTTGAAATTTCACCAAATATCAAAATGTCTATTGGGTAATGTAGCTCAGTTCTTCAAACACACATTTCTTTCAATCTCATATAAACAGGACAAGTAGTAACACCCAAGATATTTCAGTTTCTGCAAACTCTTTAAATTGTAGCAAAAAATTCAATTTTTAAGTCACGCAATAGTCCTTACAATATCTGCATAAAATTAACGACAATCTTAAATTGAGTATTAAAAAACAATGCACACTATAATATTTAAAATTTATATGTATAACATTATGTCACAGAGCTGAAAACCAAGTATAACAGATTATGAGACGTCCGTTAATTACTTGAGCTAAAAATGGGGAAGGGGGGGTCAGGAAAAATCTCACCAAATATCATTTAAAGGGGAAGGGGTCAATGAAAATCTCACGTCAACTTTGTAATTCAGAGAATTACATTATTATAACAGGTTTACCGTAAAAATTACTGGTCTCCGGTGAGGTAAAAATTGTAGGGTAAATCTCACGTGGGTGGGGGGTGGGGGGGGGTTCCACCACATCTTACCAATGGGGGGGGAGGTTCAAATAAAAAAACATATCACGTAATTAATAGACGTCTCCTTATGCAGGTATTTAAAACCACTCAACACTTTAAGAATACTCACTGGCGGTTTGTATGTGTGCTAGGTGTGACAATTGCACACCCAAAAATTATTACAAAATTGAAAACATTTGATATATCCTAAATTTCACAAAAAGTCAAATTTAAGTAACAAATCCAAAATGAAATAATATGCTTTTAGAAACCGGGGGATCTAAAACTGTTAGGGTGGTGAAAAAATTATTAATGGGGGGGGGGGTCTCGTGTTCCATGTATTTTTTCAATTTTACACTACCAGTGCCAGAAAAACGGGTTCTTTTCAAATTCGTGAAGAAATAGGAAAATCATTTTTCAACATTATTGATCAAATTTGTTCCAACTTGACGACCTTATTGTATGGAAGTCCAATGTAACTTTCTTAACATTTTGCAGTTCTAACGTTAAAAATTTTAAAGAAAAATTAAATAAAGTAATGTTTTGTTATTTTTCATCTAACAGCTTTAAACGCAGTTTATTGATTGGATATAAGCGTAAATATCAGCGCGTACCCCTCTAGAATATAATTTGTTTTGAAATTAGGACATTCCTAGCTTTCTCTTCATCGTACATTTGTCCATACCAATAAATGTAATGACCTATTAATTACAAGAACATAAACGAAATAACCGAAATAACAAGCAATGTTTTACGATCAGATCGGTGAGTCGTGGAAATAATTCATAATCAAATGATGGGTACTTACATTTATTTAGTAATAATTATGATTACAAATAGGTAAATTAATTGCTTATTGGCTTACTTAATATTAGTGAGCATAATGAAGCGTAACAAAGTGAAAAGTGCTAATATGAACGGCGGAAAATTTAATTTAGAAGAGATAATCATCGTCGAAATTGATTTTTTTATTGTTCAAATTATTCCGAGTTGATTTAAATTGAAAACATTCAATAAAGGAATATTTTCGTGTCAAACAATTTATTAAAATTTTTTATAAGTAATACTATGTACTTAGCAGTTTGTAGATTTAATTTTAATTCAAATTCTTTTTACACAATTAATTGCATAATATTGAGACAAAATATGATACACAAAATTTTGAGATTGTACGACGGATTTTGTACCTACATTGAATTTCTAATTAAAAGATCAAAGGTTATTCAGGTTTTAATTGAAACTAATTAAGTACCTCGAATACTTAATAGGTGAAAGAGTCGGCTATTATAACACGGAAGAAATTGGCCACTTACATGGGCGTCCATGGGGTTTTTTCTAGGTTGATTTTACCCATATTGGGTTTCAAATGTACCAATAATAATTAATTAACAAATAAAATAAACGTTATCTTAATTCAGTAGTGTGAGTTTCTCTAAATGTAAAATAATTTATCAGTAAATTGACATAAGAACGACCAAAACATATACCGCTTTAACAACTTCGTACCTATTTTTTTTTGGTAATTTCAAAGGGCCCGAACGAACATTTCGTCAAAATTGTAAGGTAATTAAATGGATTTGAACGGTTTTTTTTTTAAATTTCAAAAGCGATTCCCCTTGCATACCCACATGAACGCCCATGGTTGTTTCCATTGACCTATTTTCAAAATTTAGATCAAGCACCTCAAGTTATCTTTCAGCGAATTATTTTCACAACTTGATTGTGTTGCGCCAATAAAAATAAAAAATTTGGACTTGATTAGGAATGTTTGGCAAAGTGTGATTTTTTAGAAAAATGTGGTAATAGCAATGCACCAAAGAAAATTTCAAGGCATAAACTAATCATAACTATTGCATTGCTTGGCACAAATTCTAAGTTGTTAAATTTAGCAGCAAGTTGTGTCGTCCTCGAATTTCATTCATGAGCACAACACAAATTTTGCATACTATAACAAAAAATTTTTTTTAAATGAGAAAATTGTTTACCGGTTGTATATAGGTTAGCTAGTTCTTGGGCGCCTTTGTGTTGGGGTCCCCAACGGGGCCGCACCTTCTCCTCTTGCGTGACTGCACTATTTGCATTTGGATCATCTTCCAGCATTGAGTTTTCCAATATCTGCTGCTCAGTTTTAACAGGTGCCAATATTTTCGTTGCCATGCTAGTGCCAATTTCCAATTGCTCAATACTCGAACTTGTCAACACATCTTTTACGCGCTGATTACACGAAATTTGAAGAGGAAGGGACATTGTTTAATAACTTTTTCAAAAATATTATGTAAATCGTATATGGATATATTATATCATCACAACCGTGTATTGAGATCACAGCTATTTTCAATTCGTTGCATATTTAAAAACAAAGCTCTGTTTTGTTAAAGTATAGTTCCTTAATCCCCTCCCGTCAATAAAAACAATAAAAATTATAACAATTAACTCATGAAAAACCAATATACACCGACAACAGTTTTCCACATCTGGAACTGTCAGGACCCCAACCGAACGTACCTGCCTACTACCTTCCACTCCTGTGCAAGGTAGGTGTGGTAACACAGCGTTGCCACTTCTCACGTTAGACACAATTTAAATGTCAAGACTTGAATAATAACAAATTATTTGTATTTAAAATTCACATTAACGTAAAAATGATAACAAAAGGGAATTAGCCAATAATTTATTTGCACGATATACAACTGGTACCCACCGGAATTTTCTACCATAACTAATATTTTCTATTTTCTAGACAAAGGTAATTTAAAATATAAAATATTTTTTTTAGCACGTAACTATGAAAAATACTGATGAAAAAACTGATGAAAAATAGTGGAACAGTGTGGAAGAAACCATGTAGTGGGCCACTAACCCAACCAAGTGAAATATAATGAGCCGCAGGCGCTTCCATACTACAAAATTGAGCAAAATTATTGATTTACGTAAGAATGTTAGTATTTCTAATAAGGATTTTACCTGAACACCTGCACACCTACCAAAACCAAAAAGTATTGTAATAATAAGGAATAGAATATTAAAAAGAGTCAATTTATTTGACCATCCTGTAGATTTATCTATTAGTAGATTTTATTGTTGGAAGTTCAAGAGTTATACTTAAGTGTTTATTTCCCTACTCTTCTACTACACTTCAGTTTATTGGGCTCTCATCGTAATATCGTATCATTATTTATTAATATGTGGGTGTTACGTCATCGCCAGGAAAACTTATCCTTCTTTGAGGCATCAAATAAATTGTTTTCAAAAAATCCTTCCTCGCTATGTGAAACTAGCGCTCGATTAAATCTTAAAGATCGCCAAAACTCATTTATAGAACCAAACAGGATTATAGTTGAGGCAACAGGTCCTTATTATCTATCAAGTAGATACTAGATATGTACAAGACATCCAACCGTCTTTAGAATTATCGTCAAATAAAACACTAGCAAATAAAAATTATATATTCCAAAAAGACCTTACTGGATGATAACGGCGTCACCAACATTAATTTTGCTTTGCCATTTATTTTCTCTATTTAAAACAGTTATACTGTCCTCTTGTGCAACAAGAGAAGAAAGTGTTTCTGTCATATCGATACTTCCCGCGGATTTAGTTTAATGCCCAAGGCGGTGACAGTTAAGATACCAGAATCTAGATTTTTAAAGCGAATTATAAAAGATGAAGGTCTAATAATTAACAGATAAAAAATAAAATTTGTGATCGGTCCACAAATTTTGGAAAAAACGGCTTTTAGTTCATGTCTGTGTATTTTCAAACCGTAACCCCGCCCATCGACATTTATTCGTTTATGGTGAATCCGAAATTTGTCGTGGTTGCGTTAATCAAAACCGACTCTTCTCACCGGGCCGTTTTGACAAACGCTTTATTAACTCTAAAAATATCACCCAAAACCGGTTCTAATCGGCCAAGTGTAGATGTTGACCCGGCAGATAGCAAGGATCGACTGGTAGCTCTTCCCCGGTTGTGAGTGTCGATCCACGTACAACACATGGACTGGCGATAGAATGTGTTGCATTTATGGAGTAATATTACGCAATAATGCTCTTACAGGGGAAATTCGCTTCTTAAAGAACCCACAAATTTATCCTCACCTTAAAAAATTAGCAACATTGTTCTCTTTTATTTGGTGAAACCATTTCTATACGAAAAAGTATGTTTTTTCTCAAGTTTGGAAAACATAACTTTAGCCCCCCACGGCTATCCCAAAGCATTTATTGTGCAAATGAACGAGAAAAAAATTATTTAAGGATTACAAGAGTTTTACATGTAAAATTTTTAAGTAAAACTTTACTATACTGACAAGGGGAGACTGGCAACTTCCCCTCACTGAATTGATTCATTTTCATTGTGCATGTAAGTTTTGTATTGGACTTCAACAATTTACCAATTTTGAGAAAATTGAATTTGAATAATTATATATTACTGATGAACTTAAGCTTAAAATTAACCTAAATTTGGTAAGTTGTTAATAGAATTGCGTAAGATTGCAAAAAAATAAAAACACATGCAAAGGAAACTGGGATCGCATCCAACTCCTGCCAATTTTTTTTTTTATTTGATTATTAATTCCCCCCAGTATGCCATATGTCATCGTACTCAAGAAAACCAAAGCACTATAATAAACCCTACTCATAATCTGTAAACATTGAATGTTTTACCTTTTAGCAGTAAGGCACTGGAGGGTGTTCCACACCCCCCAGACCCCCCGGTCTCAACAAATTTGGATTATAGGGATATTAGTTACTCGAGTGTGACTTGTTAAAGTTAGGATTAATTAGTATTGCTAGAGATTTTTTTCGGGATCGGTTAAAAAATAAACTGCACAAACCGGGGGGTCTGGGGGGGGTGTGGAACACCCTCCAGTGCCTCACTGCTAAAAGCCAAAACATTTAATGTTTACAGATTATGAGTAGAGATTATTATAGCGGTTTGGTTTTCTTGAGAACGATGACATAAATTATACTGGGGGGAATTAATAATCAAATAAATAAAAAAACAAATTAGCAGGAGCTGGATGGGATCCCTGTACCCTTCGCTTATGTTTTTATTTTTTTGCAATCTTACGCAATCCATTAACGACTTACCAAATTTATGTTAATTTTTATGCAGTTCATCAGTAATATATAATTATTCAAATGAATTTTCTCAAAATTGGCAAAGAAGTGTGCCCTTATACTTGCACCTGTTGAAGTCCAATACAAAACCTACACGCACAATAAAATGAATCAATTCAGTGAGGGGAAGTTGCCGGTCTCCCCTTGTGAGATTATTGTTGCTTTGAAGATCATTAATGAGTTCCATTTTAATTTTTCACTTTAAAGGTAAATAAGCATTTTAAACAAAAGAGTTACTCTTAATTAGAATGAAAATCAGGCGAGAGTTAATCAACCCTAGTTGAGATTTTCACCATTTTTTTAATTATGAAAGGCAATGCAATAGACAAATAAAAGAATTAAATTTGCTGTCGGACCACAAATTTTGGTTAAAAAAACGGCAATAAAAGAATGCCATCATTATATTGGTGCCTTCATTCTTTTTACTTGCTCCTTCACAATTAACTGCGCCCTACAACGACGCCCTCTTTGAAAAACATCCTTGAGATGCAAAAGAACTAGAAAATTATGGAAATTTACGCCAACAGATCCAAGGAAAACTTCTCGTGTTGTAGAACTAGGCTCCGCCCACTAAAATATCTTTTTTTGTTAGAGGGAGGGGAAATCTTCAAAAGACACCACCCGATGTTATTGGGGTGGTAGTGTGGATTCTTACCCACTAAAACCCCTCCCTATTTCCACGTTTGGGGCACGTGTACCTGTTATTCACACTAACACGTGCCCCGCGTGTAGCCGAATAGGGCGCTGCCTCAAATGCAGCCCGACTACTGCACGGCCCTCTCGGGCCTAAATTATCCACTAAAATATCTAAGTAGGTCTGAACACACGTACCGCCTACAGAATAAATTTAATATTACGCAATACTTTGCTTGCATTTGTCTCTTATGAAGAATTCGTAAACTTCAAACTTATTTGGGCTTAATTTAGGACATATTCAATTCATCCTCACCTTAAAAGTTTTGTATTTATGTACACTTTCGTTTGGTGAAGCCATTTTTATACGAAAAAGTGTACTTTCGAGTCAGAGTTAGTTAATTCTTGTCGAAAATTATATAAAAACTTTGAAAAGTAATTTAAAAAATATTAATTTGGGGGGGGGGCGTCTCTTCTTCAAAACAGGATACTAAATAATAATTATTACATTTTTAACCCGTGGGTAGAGATCTACTCTTTGTCCTCTTCACCCCGTACTATAGCAAACTACGAGCTGTGTGGTTTGAACCATTGAACTCCCACAAACTGATTTTGGAAATTATTACCAAAAATGATTACATTTTGAAACATGTAAAGCGAAAATATCTTATAAAATAATAGATTTATGCCCGTTTTCACCAAACAATTCCTAACGTTAGGAGTTCCTAACTTTGAGATAAGAAACTCTTATGTCAAATTTGTTTTTCACCAAGCGCTAAAAATTTCTTAAGAAATCCCTAACCTTAGGTATTTCTTAACACTTTAAAGAATTCCTAGCGCTTGGTGAAAACCAAATTTGACATAAGAGTTTCTTATCTCAAAGTTAGAGAACTCCTAACGTTAGGAATTGGTTGGTGAAAACGGCATTAGATTATTTCTATTTATCAACTTCTATGATTTATGCATTTTCTAGACCCGTTATTTCCGGTATAATATAATGAATTTCAAAACACAGCAGTTGGTATGCGAATTAACAATTTTTGGATTCAAAATGTTTTGAAGCGACAAGTTTCAATTATCCTTTATCTCCTTATCGGAGATTTTGAAAAATATAACCACTCGAGACATTTTTTCAAGTAGGTACACATCGTAGGTTAATTATTGTATTATGTTGCCATCAGTAAAAAATAATGTAGGTCGACACAACAACCAGTGGGCGTAATCTAGATTATCATAACCTTCTGTAATGCGTTAAAAATGAATTAATTTTTGTTGTATTTCTGTATGTTAGAGTGCAGGCACCCACAGGGAAGACTGAGGAGCTACCCCCCCCCAGAGTTGCCAGTTTCAATAATGAAATATACTAGAATAGATAAATTATGGAAGCTGGAGCCATTTGAAACATTTAAAAAGTGTAAGGAAATTCAGAATAATAGGCTATACTATTTATAATAAGTTAATTATTAATAATAAAGTGGGAAAATTATTTTTGTTATTTGTCACCCTCCCCATTACAAAACAAGAGAAGGTATTTTGCAGATATTTTTATTGTGTATTTCATGACACAAATTTCTGGATGTGCCTTTTTTAAAGGATTAAACCTTTTGTTTTGTATAATTTGTATTTAAATTTAGTTCTATGAGCGGATATTGAACAAAAGCGATGACAAGTTTAAGTTTTATTTTTAATAAGAGTTTGCTCATGACACAAAGTGTAAAACATTAAACACGACAATAAAGAAAAAATTATATTTGTTTATTGGAAGATTTAAAAATTAAATTTTTAATTTAAATTTTTGGTTTTAATTCATAGCAATATATAACAAGCAAATTTAACCGGCTTGCTCGGGAAACAGCTAATTCTCCGCACTCATTCTCTCTTCGAATTGTTGCAAACTTTGGGAATGTCGTTAATCCGTTCATTTCAGCGTTTATAACGAGTTTCTGATTACTTCTATAAATGCGGCCTTTAGACCTCTCTATCTTGAAAGTCTAGTACCTACAGTCTAAGTATCTACAAAAACCTATATTTATCTACCTGTGATTTCCTTTGAACGGTCATGGTCTGGCATTTGAGTGTGTCGAATACCAAACCGAGATACCTGGTTCGAGCCCGGGTGGAGTAAAAAATATGTATTCTGACCGTCTTCCCTCTGAAGGAAGTGGCTACACCTAGATAATTAGCCAAAAGCGCCCTCTCCTTATAGGGAGGGGTCACGACACTCGAAATCGAGTTAACGACTAAGAAGAAAAAAATACATTTAGAGTGAATTTTAAAGTTATTCTCCTTAGTGCGGCCTGCAGACCGCA
The DNA here is from genome assembly GCA_036346125.1 of Lycocerus yunnanus. Classification (NCBI taxonomy): domain Eukaryota; kingdom Metazoa; phylum Arthropoda; class Insecta; order Coleoptera; family Cantharidae; genus Lycocerus; species Lycocerus yunnanus. The sequence continues at coordinate 1,761,633 of JARFIX010000011.1, read as the reverse complement.
TACTCTAGGTAATGCAGTAATTAATATTATTTATACTTGGATGTGATATGTAAAATATATGATAAAATAGTCTAGTGATATCAAATATCATAGTTTGGCACCCGAAACTAAAATTCTGACTACGCCGCTGTAGGTGGCCGAGGTTCAATCCCGTCCACGATCAACTTCAATTGATCTCCTGCGATCTATATACGAGTAGATCAACAAAGAAAATATAAATTATCATTATTGGCAAATTAAATTTGCATCATGGCATTTGCACTTGCATTTAACCTTTCGGATATACTGTTTATAAATTAATTATTGTTAATAGCCGATGCATTACGTAAGAATTATTATTACTTTATAATTGAATTTCAAGATGAGTTCTTAATTATGGACTGTTTATTTTTAAATTTTGACCTTACATATTACTTACTGCATACAGAAAAAAAGGGCGTTTGTAAAACTGGAAATATAATGAAAAAGATGCTTACATTAACCCTTAAACACCGTCGTGGGGTTACCGTGACCGCATCGCTAAGTGTGAATAACTCAAAAGTGTTAATATGCTAATGCCTAATTTTGGGGAAAAAAACACAAAAATTTACATTCAATGCGGTCATGGTGACCGCACGACGGTTTTTAAGGGTTAATCGTTTTAGGTTTACAAGTCAGTTTAAACTTACAATGGGGAAGTACCGAAGTAAATAATTTAATACCATGTTATAAACTTAATTCTAAGAGCTTTTCAATAGAAAATTTTTTAGAAGCAGAAGATTAAAGTAACTTAAATCTTTAGCAATTATTTTTGTGACCGACAAAGAGCTTATAGTAAGTAATAAACTTAAAAGAGTGCAGCACTTATTGCAAGCTAAAATTGGCAGGTTTATCGTTTTTTTTTTGTATTTATTAGTTCACTGACATTGCTAGGCTAATAAATTAGATAACTGTAGTAAAAACAATAAAAATATTTCATTAAACTTAATTTATACAAATACTTTTTTTTGAAATTGCTTTAAAAACTAAATTCTATAATTCCAAAACTGCTAATGTTTACTTATATCATGCTTTCCATTAAATGCATGCTTAGTTTAGACTTTAGATTATGCAGCCTTACAACATCAATTCCCCTGTTTGTATGTTTGTACTTTACTTATAGTCGTTCAAGTTTATTATAATCAATAATTTCCACTTGATGAAGTGTGAAAATTACAAAATAGGTATTTAATTTTTTTTAATCTTCTGGATTCTGGTAAAATAAGCAATTTTTCTCTTTGTATGTATCTACATAATTGTAGTAGTATCCAAATTATCACAAATGCACTGAACTCTCAATGTACGCGACTTTCATTTACGCGAATTCGAATTTACACTAATCAGGTTGCATCTATTCACGGGTTGGGGGTGGGGCGTCCGTTATTTTTCTCATAGATCACAGCAAAGTAGCCGGTCTGATGACGCATCAATCGCGATTTTCAACCTCATAACCTGTCGATGTGTGCTTTCATTATTATTTAGTTATAAAAAATAATATTACATTTATGATTTATTTCAAAAAATTTTAATTAGAAGGCAATTTTTCAATTCCAAAGGAAAAAACAATTAGGCCATTTAAAGTGTTACCTGGGACTAGCAGGTGGGCGATAAGTACAAATTTTGGAATTTAAAAATATTCCTTAAGAATGAACACCCCGTATAATTTTTTGAAATGAATTGCGTCTTTTTAATTTCGAATTTTTTTCTAGAAATTGAATTATTTAATAGCACTTGGCAACGCTGTCGAGTTTTTCCGTCCTCCCACTTTCGGTACGAACATCTGAGTTCGAGTTTATCAGCTGCTTGATCACACGAGAAATTGACAGTTGTCGGTTATTTTAAATTTGTAAATTATTTAAAATTTAAAATTGATTTCAATCGAGACGACATAAAAATTGATATTGTATTGTCTCATGTTCATTATATTTAATTGAATTTTTAAATCGCGCCAACTTTAAGCCATGAATTATTAATTTTTAATTTGAAATATATTTACTGGAAAAACCATATCATAAATTATTTTAAAAGTCAATAAGGAATTTTTATAATTTAATACCTATATAATATAAATAAAGTTATTATATTTTTATAATGGGGTACTTAGATTTGTTTGAAGATAATTAGGGTCACCTTTAGTACTTGGAAAACAATTAGAAAATGCGTGAGAACATTATTGGAGGGAGGGATATTGAATTTTCTTGGAATATTGAATCAAAAGTCGCAGTATGAATTATTTCATGTCTCAATTTTTTGTTTTATCGCTTCATGTAAGGTCAAGTTACTTTTAATCAGTGGCGGATCTACATAATTGCTCTTGAGAGGGCGCGCGATAAGATAAAAATTAATAAAATAAAAATTATGAATATTGCGAAATATTTTGTTTTTATATTGATTCTCTCGCCCTTAGATTTGCCAATGACTGTAATGGTTAATTATTGCATAAAAAAAATTATGTAGCATTAATATACATAGATTAATTAATTTTCTTGCTATTACGGTGGTTTTGATTTATGAAATGCAATCTAATTTTACAGCAGGAAAAATATTTTCTAGCGTACGTAAAACAACAGCATAGCACCGATTTTCTTCGTTTATGTAGTTAATGAAAAATATCTATGTACCAAATCATCGATCAAATTAATATTTCAATTTTTAACATGTTTATTATTACTATATTAATGCTATTCCGGACAGAATACCTAATATTACTTTAAAGAAAAATTTAGTGACTTCGTGGTTGGCTTACAAAAATTCATTTCCTCCACATGTGAAGAAAACTTGACTTTATGTCATTCTTTTATGTGACAGCAATTATTGTTTTATCTACAGGCGGCACTAAAGCGCTTTATAATATTTTCATATTTTTCAACATTAATGCCGCTCATCGTCAGTAGTAATGGTAAAATAACTTAAAAATACCAAGGCGCTAATTCCTAATTTTGACGGAAAACAAACACAAAAATTAACATTCAATGCGGTCATGCTGACCGCCCGACCGTGTTTAAGGGTTAAACTTAAGCTCATTATTTAGGCAAAAGCGCGAGGGAGCAGAAAATCCTCAATTTTAATACATCTTAATAATGCTAATCAGTTTTATACCCTCATACCTCAAAACCCAAAAAGAATAAATGTGATATTTTCAAAATTTTCTATGGACTAGAAAAAATAAGAAAATTGAAAATGCAAAATTTAACATTGAAGATGATTTTATACTTAATGTAAACTTTACAATGTTATTCAAAGCTGAATTATTTTATCTGTGTTATAGACATTCATATCTGATTTCAAAAATACTAAAAGATACCTTTCACTTTTTCGGGGTTGTTCACTATTTTGGTATTTGCAAAATTTTTAATAAACAAATAATGCATATATTACGATGTCGGTACGAAAAATGTTGTTATTTTTGATGGTATTATAGTTTTTTAATACTAAATTTAATACCAATAATAATGTTTTGTTTTAAATTATGACATCAACATCAGTGCTTTTACCAAATTTTCCTAAACAAATTCCCCGACTTTTCAAGGTTTCGCTGATTAACATTGATAATTTTTTCTGACTCTTCTAAACTCGGTTCAAAACAAAAGAAAAAACATATGAATCAATTATTATTATACCAAAAATATACTTTTCGAGCTGGAGGTACTTGGGGGATGTTTTTAGTAAGTAAAGCGCGTGTCAAAACCGCTTGTAGCGCCCGGAGGGTCGCGCAGGGTGCGGAAAGTGGGTTTTGACAGCGCAACTACGTCAAGAGACGGATTCACATAAAAAGTGATTTTTCTTCAAAATTTAATTTTTTATTAGTTAATTACACCTTCATCCATCATAATTCGTTGTAAAAAATTCTGGCATCTTGATTGACGCCACAATTTATTTTAATTTTGGTGGGCGGGGTTACAGTTCAAAAGAGCCATTGTTAATAAATTTTTAAAGCTGTATTTTTCAAAAATGTGTGAGCCGACCGCAAATTTTAATTTTATTGTACACTAATTAGGCCCTCATCTTTCAGAATCCATTTTAAAAATGGTCAAAATCGAATGACGGGTTTCTTACCCGTCCCCGAAATTAAGATTTCAGCGCCAGTGTGGTACTATTCATAACTAATTCGTCTGTTGTGGTTTCATTTGTTTACAGTATTTCAAGGCAAATAATCGTGTATTTTAATTTAATTTTTGTAATTTAGTGGAAGTAATTGCGTTTTAGTTTTTATATTAAAATCATCGTCGCACTTATCTGTATATGAAAACATTATTGTATTCATAAGTTGTTATTTATTTACACACCGAAATTGCTATTAAAGTGACGTATGCTTTCACAATCTTGACTTGGTCACGGCTTGAGAAGGTCGTTGGCCTGCGTGCTAATGTAAGGCTCCCCGGTTCGAGTCCGGGTAGAGCTCACTTTGCAATGCCATCTCCGTGCTTTGAAATGCACGTAAAGACGGTAGTCCTCCTATGTTAATGAATTTCCATCATTAACAATATAAAATATGGTAACAGGTCTAAATCCAGCCTAGCAAGCTACTTCAGATGTAAAACAAATAATATGCTCACAGTACTAGCAGTGGCTTCGGAACCTCGCCGAGGTTACTGATGGATTTACAGGACCTAGTCCTAAGTTCACGTGGTTGATCTTTCATTTCGTCGTTCAAGCATGTATTCTGTTATGTCCTAGGCCTTAAGGCTCTCCTATACACATTTAAGAAGTCTTATAAATTGGTCGACACATCCTTGCCTTGTCTTCTTGGCACTGTGGGGTACCGGGGCTTGGCCCCACACCTCCTTCGTCTGACCGGCATCTTGCTTGGTTCTTGACTCTGAAATGAAAGAAAGTTTTGTGTTGTTACGGGTCGCACCGCGGTGGGTACCTCTGGGTCTAGTAGACACATTATTTTACTATTGGTATATATAATGTGGGTTTAATATGGGAATAAACTAGTTCGGTGCAGACGCGATTCGGTGCCAGTACGGTTCATCACAGACTCGATTATATACAAAAAAGAATACACCGAGTATACTCAAAAAACCTGAATATTTAAATTTATTACTAATCAGGCCTGTAGCCAAAATTTCATTTCGGGGGGTAGGAGAATTTTTCAACTTGAAAATACTTACACCTATTTTATTTTCAAAATTCAAATTTTTTACTTCCAAAAAGAATTTTTTTTAACATTTTAATTTCATTTTTAACAGCTTAATTTATTAAACAAAACGGTTGAATTTAGTAAATAAAGCGGTCGAATTTAATAAATAAAGCAGCTGAATTATTTAAAAATACAGTTACTATAATTTAAATATTTTGTTACTTAGTTAGCTTCTTTGTATAAAACAGTTGAATTGTTGAAAAACAGTCTAATAGTTGAAAAATATGTTCAATTGTTAAAAACAAAGGAATTGTTGAATCAAGAATAATTGAATTATTGAACCAGAAACAATTGCATTATGAAACTAAAAACAATTAAATTTTAAACAAAAATATTTAACACGCAGTTGAATTATTTGAATGAAAAACTGAATTATTCAACTAAACAGCTTAATTTATGAAACAAATCAGCTGAATTATTATAAAAAGTTACATTTTTAATATTTTGTTATTAGCTTCTTTGTACAAAGAAAAACGTCTAATAATTGAAAAATATGTTAAATTATTAAAGAAACAGTTGAATTTTTGAATCAAGGATAATGATTGTCGAACAAAAAAACAATTGAACTATTCAACCAAAAATAATTAAATTGTCGAATTATTGAACAAAACAGCCGAATTATTATATTAAACAAAACAGTTGAATCAATGATTGAGTTCTTGAACCAAAAACAATTAAATTACTAAACCAAAACCAATTAAATTGTCAAACCAAAAATATTTAATTTATTGAATAAAAAAGTAGAATTATTAAATCAAACTGCTGAATTTATTAAACAAATCAGTTGAATTATTGAACAAAGCAATTAAATTGTTGAACGAAACTGTTAACTTTTTGAACAAAACAGTTACATTGTTGAATAAAAAACTACTGAATTATTAAACCAATTAAATTAAAAAATCAAAAATATTTAAATTGTTGAATAAATAAATTGAATTATTGAACCAAATATCTAAATTGTTGAACAAAACAGCTGAATTATTTCTTCTTCGAGTGCCATACACTTTACAGTGCAATAGGTGATCAACTTAGCCAAAACTTCAATTTTACTTTATTATTACCGGATTTACTAAAAAGAAATAAAATTAAAATAAATTATTGATCGCTTTCCAGAGGTATCAATGTCCCAATGCAAACTTTAATTTGTCGTTCCAAGGAAAATTCAAAGTTAAAATGAATATTTTTCAAGCCTCTAATTTGCTCTAAATTTTATATTTTACAGTCTAAGAAAAAAAAAGGTTGGAGGATATTCATAATCTAAAATTCTCAAAATAGTACTACCTATATACACCGAGAGACTAAAGTAATTTTAATCCCACTTACGATTTCTGGCATCGGCTTCGCTTCGAAAAAGTAACTTTTGCTCTTAAGATTAAAAATGGCACTTTAGTCCCTAGGAGTATAATAATACCTACTAAATTTTTACTTGCTTGAATTTTAAAACTCGTAACAAATCCTTTCGGCTGCCCTGACCTCTTAATATGATTTGGAAACTACTCGTATTTTCGGCGTGGGATGAAGGAAATGTTTAGGATTCCTTAATTTTTAGATTGAAAAAAAATTAAGCAATCTGAAATGGGTTAAAATCAACCTTGTATGCGTAATTCAAACAAAAAAATATTATTTTTCAAAGGAATTTTGACTGTTGGACGAAATTTGTACAAATATAAAGTTTCCCCGAGATGACGTCAGTATTATTTTGCTTTATTTAGAAAAGTTCGGCTGCTACCGAGTTGAAGAATAATGTATGGTTGGTTGCAGTATTAATTTTACTTACATCATTTTAGCAGCAATCAAATCCGATCCCTACGGCTCAGTAGTCAAGTACTCGACTACTGGATCAATCGTGCAATAAATAAACCGCTTTTATGTATTTACAAATAGAAATCGCTATAATTCAAATTTTATGAATTTTCAAATTGATAGTAAAGCTATTTTAACAGAAATTGGACAGTCTAAATTTGTATGTGAAGTTGAAATTCAAATTAAATCTAAGTTTGTGTTAATTAAATGCGTATAAACTAAATTAAGTTTAAGTAACATGTAATTTAAAAAAACTGACCCTCATTGGGTTCACACTGTGTTCAACTCGATCATTTTTTGTGATAGTTTGTACAAAAATGGAAAAGCATTTATTTATTACATAAATATTGTTTAAAATTTAATACACAAAAACTAAGTTCCCTAAATTACAATCTAAGTATCACCGATTTGTTAGATGAAAGTGTACTCTGTTATTCCCAACCTAAAGTTGCCGTTATTTAATAAAGGTTATTTGTTATTCAATTAATAATCAAAAGTAGCTTACAAATTTTTCAAAATTGTAGTAAAAGTTTTTATTAATTTTCAAGAAATGATACAAAATCGGTAAGTTTACATAGTTGATCTTCGCTAGAAGTATCACCCGACGCTTGAGGACTAGGTCTAACAGGATGAACCATACGACTATCTTGCTCTATTGACCATCCACGTTCTAAACATGCTTTTCCGGCAACATCAACAGGCAAACCCGTCATATCAGCAACCATTTCCAAAGTTATAGAGGAATAAGCTTGAGAAATTAAATCGACAGCTCTGCTTCGAACTTTCTCTACAAAAAATTAAAAACATGTACACCAAAACAAAAAATTTAGCAATAAACTATATACCATGTAATTGCATCATTATTTCAGATACGGAGTTACTCCACGTTACAGAATTAAGAGCCTTATATATTGCAGGAAAGTCTCTTTTCCACATATGTTGTCCTACCGTCCAAATATGTCCTATTTCTAATGACGATGATTTAATATTCGAGGGAATGCGTTTCCATAAAAACTTCGCATTACATAGATCATTTTGGTATAAATAAATAGCTAGCAATTTTGCATAAACTTGTGGTAGAGGAATTCCATTCGGCGCCTAACAAAAATAATTCTAACATAACCTCAACAAATAATAAATATCTTTGTTACCTCTAACTCCTGTTTTTCTAGCTCTTCTGCCAATTTATCTATATTATTATTTATCACCATCCTATAAACTATTGTCACACGTTATAATTGAGTCATAAGTAAAATTTACAAATAGAATGAGAACAATCACAAAATACGAAAACGTCAAAAAAATTTTCGTTTTAAAACGTACGTCTTTTGTTAATATTATATAGATGTCACTTTGTAAATTTATAAAATCAACAGGGTCGAACGCAAAACAATATCAGGTACTCAGGGCCGTGCCGTGGGACAACTCGGGCGCTACACAGGGTGCAAAATTTTGAATAATTTACCAAACTCGTGCACAATAATTATTTTTTTAACAGTTTTCTGGATTACTACTCGCCTGTTCAACCTATAGAAAATGTTTTGGTATCAATGGAAACAGAAAATTATTGTATGTTTAGATTCCTGTGGTTTTCAAAATATATTGAAAGCTTAAACAACCTCATTTTACAAATTAATAATGGCTTATTTATATTATGTACATAGTTTAAATGAATTTATATAAATTAATTCTATATTATGAAAAAATTTTATTTTAAAAACTTTTTTGTTTATATTTTAATGTTTTTTTAATCTGTTGAAAACCTTTTTTCTTTCTTATAAAAAATCTCCTCATGTAAGGTAACCCCCCCCCCCTAGTTCAATGGGTTGTTGCTGATGAATATTATGATGAAACGTATTGATAATTTTTCAAAAAAATTAGAGTAAAAATTCTAAGAATGCTACGCCCATGCACGAAATGTTCAATTGTTTTTAAAAATTAATCTTTCAAATTTGAAACTGGAATCTCATTCTTATCATACTGACGATAACAAAACTGAAATTCTAAAATTACTGTGCGAAAATAAATTTGAATTTGCGCATAGTGCACAGAGCAAGAAGAGAGACGATTCATTATTGTTATTGCGCTTTAACATGAAACTGTCAAAAAAGTATTTTCTCGTTTCCATAGACTTGAGGTAAACAAATAACACAGCAAGGGTAGTTTATTTTAGTGATCAACCCCATTAGGGGTGGGTTGTGAGCAATTTATTATTGTGTATCAAAATGTCGATTCGTGCTATAGGAACGCGCCTGGTGAAACATGGTCAAATCTATGTTCGCAATATCTGTAGGCAATACCACAGTTCAAACATTGCGGAACAAGCAAATGCCATCAAAGACGTTGCTGCTAATACAGCAAGAGCTGTCAAACCCCAAACTGTTGTAAGTTACAATTTTTCGCTCGAAACGTCGGTGTACAAGTTGGTTTGCACGCTCGACGAGTTCTCATCGACAACGTTTTAAACCGTGTAACCAACACCTTAGCTGCTGATTTACGCAAAAGAGCCGCTAGAAGGTAACTATATTTGTATTGTTTTGGGGTTAACTTACCGATGACGTTTGATTTTAGAATTCTATTTGGCGATTCGAGTCAATTTTTTGCATTTGTTGGAGTAAGTTTGGCTTCGGGAAGTGGAATTTTGACTAAAGAAGATGAATTGGAAGGCATTTGTTGGGAAATAAGAGTTAGTGACATAATCTATTTTTACGGGTTATACTTATAGGGGTGTTTTTTAGGAAGCCGTGTCTAAAGTAAAATGGAGTGCATATCCAAAAGATGATTTTGAAATGGGAACTTCAACAGTTAATGATTTTAATTTTGATGCACCAATTGCAAAGGGTTCCAATGCTGTGGTATACTCTGCGGGTTTGAGGCAAGAAAATGCTGAAAGTGAAGGAATTTTTCCCTTGGCTGTTAAAATGATGTTTAATTATGGCGTACAGTCTAACGCAACTGCTATTATAAGAGCCATGCACAAAGAGACTGTACCGACGCGAAATTATGCTAATAATTTAGCAGATTTTACAAACGTCGATGATGGTTTTCGTTTATCACCTCATCCTAATATTGTGGACATGAAGACGGTTTTTGCAGATTATGTACCGGAATTGCCAAATGCCAAAGAACTTTGTCCAGCCGCATTGCCTTCAAGGATTTATCCTGATGGAGATGGTCGAAATATGTCACTATTTTTGGTAATGAAAAGGTAAATTTGATGGTTATTTAAAATACCTACCCCATTTTTAAACCTACATTCTTCGAATACACAGTCATCTAGGAAATTGTTGATAAAAAATTGTTATCAGAATTATTAAACAATAGATTTGATAAGCAGATGGCTATTAATAAAGCATTTAGCATTCCAAAATTATAATTCATAAAATGATATGTTAAGATATGTATTTGACCTTTTGATAATAATTAATGGGATTTATATTATTTGGGTTTTAGATCAGGTAAACAATATTTTAATAGTCTGACGTTTCAGGTTGTTTATTATTGTCGCATTTCCAATGCTATAAAGAAATTTATTATCATAAAATTCACCCTCGGAAAGAAAGGGATACATCAAAAACTTCGTCTTTTCAGGTTCGATCTCTTTAAGCATATATGGATCGACTAAGAAGCGTAAGCTCGGGGTTTGAATCCTACTTGCATTCTACACTGCTGTGATCAAAAAGTCAAATATAGATCTGTGGACTATGGGGAAGGTAACGGTAAACCATCCCATGAATTATACTCTGTAGTAAATTCATTTCGGCTTCAGCCAAGTTCAATCGCCAACGTCCGGGGACTGGATATGGCACATGAAGAAGGAGAAATCATTATTTCATTCTTGTGGAAAAAGTTTTAACTAAACTTTTTCTAACTCCGACTGACATTCTATGCATCTGTACAAATAGTCGATGTGGAATAAAGCATATTTACATATCAATTTTCAACTGAATTTAATTAATGATTTTGGCAAAATATCGGTTTAATGTTAGAAAAAAAAAGCTGGCTGTAAATAATTTCACTCTGATATTTGCAGCAAACTGGGATACAAAGAAATTGTAAATCATAAAGCAAATGAAATCGGGAGATGCGTACTGGATTACTTGATAAAAAAATTTGAAGGTATGCTCCTTGTGTTTTGGAGTTGCAGCAAAGTGGATCACAGAGTTGTGCATAACTGCAAAAGAAGTAGAACACCACAATTTTACCAAAATGGCAACCTCAGATTTGAAAAAGCTACCTCCAAACATGGATTATAACTTCAATATCATGAAAATGACGAGAAAGTTTCATGGAACAAAATGGTAGCCATCAAAGTTGACAAAGATTTTCTGCATAAATTAAATTTTGTTGAATATCAAATGACATTTAATATTACATTGTGGAGTCCAAACGTGGACGTCTTACGAATCTACAGCTGCAGCCAGATGAATTGAAAGAAAGATTGGTAACAACTGCTATGCTGTAATATTTTACGTCTCTTCTTCATCTTCTGCATCGTTTGCTTCTTGTCAGAAGCGTTGTGACTCAGCTTGGCCGAAGCCAAGATGAATTTCATGGGAGTACAATTCATAGGGTGGTTTCCCGTTGCCTTCCCCACGGTCCACAGATTGATATTGGGCCTTCGATCATAGCAGTGTATCCGACTCGACTAGGATTTGAACCGCGGTCTACCGCTTTCCAGTCGGCCGGTATGCTTTACGTTGCACTGCTGGTCAATATTTTACGTAAAAATACAATATTTTGATGATGTGGTTAGTAAAATTTTAACATAAGAAATGCTTTCCTGCCTTTTTTCCATGGTCAGGATGTGGGAAAATAGGTATCGAATCCGATGATTATAATACATGCACATTGATGATTTATTATTATTGTGGAGCATCTTGATGGCCGGCATAACAAATGGCTCGGGTCTACAAGGTGGTTTGCCTGCTATCTGTCAGTATCTGTATCATTTTCTGCCGGAGTTTCCTTCCTCGGATTAGTTTCGTACAGTGTTGTACTCGTACGAGTTCTGCTTGGAACACCGAGGCTTACCTACCTAGCGGTAGGCTTACGTTTAGTTCCAGTTCAGGAGAAAAGATACTGTGTTTAATAGGATTTTAAATTTCCTATGAAATAGGTATTTTGGAGGGATGCTGTTGGTATTGAGGTCAAATAGAGGCAGCTTTTTGCGCAGTCCTCTAGAATTCTCAAGTGTCGGGTATATCCCTACCTATGTATTCAAAAAACCCCGGGCCGCATCTTAAGGGCAGCCCGAGCCGCACATTCCTCCACGTAGATGTCCAGCGGAGCGAAGGCAGAGTAGGGCTTCTAAGGTTACAGTCGGAGTTGTTTGCATCAACTCGTCACTGCTCAGCCCTGAAATTCGTTTAGTTAACTAAATCAACTCATGTGAAGAAGACACAAATAAGCAATGTTTTTTTTATAAAAACAAGTTCAATGTTAATAACCTGACCTCTCTGTAACTAGAAAGTTATAGCGTGCCAATTGTACAGAGCGTTTGCTGTGAGTGTAGAGTTCTCAAATTTTCTTGGATCAATATAATATCCAACTGGATTAATAAAACAAAGGATTTTAATTAGAAAAATATAGATACAAAATAATTTAGAGAAACTTGAGGCACATTTTACGGCTTCGGAGCTGTACAAGAAGGAAAACCTATTGACAGCAGCTAATTTTGAAATAATTTTTTCCATTATTTATTGAACGCATGAATGCACCGAGGCGTTTTATAAAGGTCAAGTCAAAAATTATGTAAAAAATTTGTTTGGAAAGTTTTAATTATGACCCGATTTGTTAGTGACTAGAGGTGTTCGTAACTCGAAGTATCACTGTATAATTACCAAAAGATCTAAAATTCCATTATTAGCTTCAAATAAAGATGCTAGGAATCTCGTTAATTCTTCTGCGTCAATTTAAATCAAAACTATTGCTTATTTTGGTGTTGTTATGACTATTTGGACATGTTTAATAATAATATATCTTTTGAAAAATCATGTATTTGCTTTAAATTTAGAAACCAAAATCTCGATAATTCAATGGTCAATTGTTGCCTGAGCTCGTCAGTATAATTTTTGTATTTCTGAATATTTTGAAAACTAAAGAAGTACAAAAGAAAATTAAACTAGCACAAATATGTACAAACGAAGAATAATCAATCTAAACTATAGTATACCTCCAGTCTTTTCCTAAAACTTTTTGAAATTACACGAAAACAAAAAAGGTACAAACGAAAAAAAAAATGCATAAGCGATAAAGACAATGTTTGATTCGGAATGGGGGTGGGGAACTAACATGTTTCCAGCCCTCCCAACTAATTTTTAAATAACTCAAAAACAAAGGAGGTACAAATGAAAATAATTGATTTTTGAATTCGAAATGAAGGTTAGGCCGAGGATGCACTTAAAATAGAGGCTCAAGAGCTTCATAATTTAATATAATGCACTATGTTTCTTTTTATCATGTTGTAGTTACGTTTTATTACAGATATGACTGCAGTCTGCAACAATTTTTTCTTCAAGTCGCCCTTCACTCAAAGTATCCTATTTATTGTTGGCCCAGTTATTAGAAGGCGTCGTTCATTTAAACCTTAACGGAATAGCTCATCGTGACCTAAAATCCGATAACTTACTTTTAGATACATCTGAGGATTGTGCTCCAATTCTTGTGATAACCGATTTTGGTTGTTGTCTCAACAGAGGTTTAACTCTTCCATACAATAGCTCCGAGATTGATAAAGGTAAAATTTAGACGGAGGGTTTGATGGGTTTTAAGTAAATTTTACTTGTAGGTGGCAATGCTGCTCTTATGGCACCGGAAATAATCAATCAAACGTGTGGTACTTTCAGCGAATTAAATTATTATAAATCAGATTTGTGGGCTTCAGGTACTATAGCATACGAAATATTTGGTATCACTAATCCATTTTATGATGGACCCAATTGGAAGAAATTGCGAAATGTTAATTACAAAAAACGAAGATTTACCGAAACTACCTAACGAAGTTTCAGCCTTGATAAAAGGTTTGGTCGACAATATTTTGCACCGGAATCCAAGAAAGGTACCAACGAATTATTTTTTTATAAAATGTTAAGAAGTAAAAGTTAATTTTGTTCTTGCTATAGCGTCTCAGTCCTGAATTAGCTGCCAATGTTTGTCAGTTATTTTTATGGGCTCCGAGTAGCTGGTTGAAGCCAAACCATAAAATACCATCAAATACAGAGGTGAATTTAACAACTTTATATATTTTTTTCATATCAGGCATACAAATTTTATTTCAATTATTACCATCTACTGTCTTTAGATAATGGAGTGGCTTTTGTGTATGACAACAAAAGTTTTGTGCGAAGGACTTCTGCATAATCAACACTCAACGGGAGGTGCTTATGTTAGTACAGCAGGAAGGAGAACTTACCCGGAATATTTACTTATTGCAAGTTTTTTGAGAAGAGCAAATTTAGGATCTATTCGAAGTGCACTTACTTGGATTCAGGATAATATTTAAATTTGGAAGAGTGACTATAAAATTTAAGTATATTGTATATCAGTTTATTGCTTATTAAATTTTTTAACCATATAATGGACGGAAAATATATTTTGGAATTATTTATGTTGTCGGGTAGCATGTAGTACCTAGTTTGGGAGAAGTATTGTTATGTTAAATTTATTGTTGGAATAAATATTTAGTTTTATTTTTGTGAAATCAAATTATTTAATATAATCCTACATTATTCATATTTTAGAGTAATTGCTTTCAGCATTTTTCCAGAAAGTACTTTATCTTCTTTTTTTCAAAGTGATAATTTTATTAAATTTAGTCAAAAAAGCAGTTATTTTTTAATAAATTTAATATTTAAAATTATTTATTTTTTCAGTGTTTCTTGAGTAATACATCTACAGGGAATCAATTTTCGAAATCTTTTAATGTACAGTCCCATATGGTCTAGTGGCTAGGATACCTGGCTCTCACCCAGGAGGCTCGGGTTCGATTCCCGGTATGGGAAAATTTTTATTGCAATCTTTTTTGGATTTCTCTCCGAAATACCTTTTGTTTTTATTTATTTCTTTGTTTATTTATTATTAATTTGATTATGCTCAAGTAATAGACAGACGTAGAATTCGAACCAAAAGTGGTGGGTTGCTGATGATTTTCCAATTTTGTGAGGCACCTGGACTAAAGAAAACCTTTGATTATCAATTTGAAAACGGTTGTTTCTGTGTCGTTCTCTTTTTGGCGATGGGACAATTTTTCTGTTACTAGATCTTAATCTTTCAGTATGTGGATTTCAAAGATGAAGTCATTCCATCTAATAGGGGATTCAAAATGTGATTCAAAAATCTATGGGCCTTCCCATCTTGGCTTTAGCCAAGTTGATCGTTTACGCATTGCGTAGCGCATTTCGCAGTGCATTGCGTTAGCGCATCTGCAAGAAGAACGTAAATTGTCAAATACTGAGTCAAGAATTAGATTTATAGTCGATTATAATTAAAAACTAAATTGGGCATTAAAATTTACCAGAGGTTTTGCCCGTCTTCTTTTTTAAATATAAAAGTGCGCCAAAACCAACGCATTTCAATTTAAGATTGTAACTTATACACTCCCATATGGTCTAGTGGCTAGGATACCTGGCTTTCACCCAGGAGGCTCGGGTTCGATTCCCGGTATGGGAAATTTTTTTATTTACAATAACAAAATTTAGTCATAGTAAAATTTGAAAGGATGCCACTAATGTAATCCTGCTAACCACAATAAAAAAAATTTAAATCTTTTTCGAATTTTACATCCTTAGTACAGTAAAAATAATTAAATTTTGGCAAATTAGAAAAAATAATTAGAGAATCAATGAAACTCATTCTTTAAGGAACCAATGAGTCTACTTCGGATTTAAGGGCACTTAGCATTTTAGGGTTGATAAATTATTTTTTTGTGCAAAATTATAAAACGACTAATTTTATCGACAAATTACAAGAGATCTTTTTTGGATATAAATAAATAATTTTAACTTATAATTTTTTAAGAGTTGATGTTTTGTGAACCCCCGGTAAAAGCTAATTTTTTTAGGATTAATAGAAAGGAAAAGGTCGTACAAAAAATATTAAATACAAACTTGAAAGGCATTCTAATCTTCTGTAATTTCGTGATTTATTTTATTCCCTACGAGAAAAATTGACCAAGTTCATTTTTTGACTGGGACTTGAATATTTACGGTAAAAAAATTTTTTTAGTGCAAAAAGAAATGACGCATTTTACGGAACTTTTGATTAACTTCAACTTTGTCTAGAAACATAGTCAACAATAGTCAACAGATAGTCAACAAAAACACCAAATTAAGAATAATTTTACTATAGATTTAAAAATATGTGCATGTCGCCAGTCGCTCCCCAATTCTAATTTTTATTCAAAAGGTCTAAATCGTTTGTGCATGATTGTGCATTCTTTATTTTCGTTTAAGAATTATTTGAAAATTTAGTTTGGGAGGGAGATAGAGACATGCTAGCCCATTCAGAATTTTGGTTCGAAAATGGTCTTAATCGTTTGTGCATGATTGTGTATTGTTTATTTTCGTTTGTACCTCTTTTGTTTCAGCGTAATCGAAAAAAGTTTTAGGGGGGGGGGTTTGGAGACACGCTAAATTTGAACTTTGAATTTCAAACAATGCACAATCATGCACAAACGATTAAGACCATTTTAGATCTAAAATCGATTTTCTGTATATTAAAAAATCTACAGATCTAAGCATTTGTATTCGGTTTAAAAAAATACTGGAAATCTTTTTAATCCTGTTGCTCGTCGATTTAACTTTTGTATTTCTTAAAAACTTCGAAACGAGAAGAGGTACAAACGAAAATAAAGTTTGCAACAAAACACGTACATACGAAGAACAAACGATCTGAACAATTTTGAATCCGAAATTCAAAGTTCAAATTTAGCTTGTTAATCTTGCTGCGCGTCAATTTAACTTTTATATTTTTTAAAATCTTTGAAACGAGAAAGGTATAAACGAAAATAAAGTTTGCAACAAAACATGTACATAGTACATACGAAGAACAAACGATCTGAACAATTTTGAATCCGAAATTCAATGTTCAAATTTAGCTCGTTAATCTTGCTGCGCGTCAATTTAACTTTTATATTTTTTAAAATCTTTGAAACGAGAAGAGGTACAAACGAAAATAAAGTTTGCAACAAAACATGTACATAGTACATACGAAGAACAAAGGATCTGGACAATTTTGAATCTGAAATTCAATGTTCAAATTTAGCTCGTTAATCTTGCTGCGCGTCAATTTAACTTTTGTATTTCTTAAAAACTTCGAAACGAGAAGAGGTATAAACGAAAATAAAGTTTGCAACAAAACATGTACATAGTACATACGAAGAACAAAGGATCTGGACAATTTTGAATCTGAAATTCAATGTTCAAATTTAGCTCGTTAATCTTGCTGCGCGTCAATTTAACTTTTGTATTTCTTAAAAACTTCGAAACGAGAAGAGGTATAAATGAAAATAAAGTTTGCAACAAAACATGTACATAGTACATACGAAGAACAAAGGATCTGAACAATTTTGAATCCGAAATTCAATGTTCAAATTTAGCTCGTTAATCTTGCTGCGCGTCAATTTAACTTTTATATTTTTTAAAATCTTCGAAACGAGAAGAGGTACAAACTAAAATAATGTTTGCAACAAAACACGTACATACGAAGAACAAAGGATCTGAACAATTTTGAATCTGAAATTGAGTGTTCAAATTTAGCTCGTTAATCTTGCTGCGCGTCAATTTAACTTTTGTATTTCTTAAAAACTTCGAAACGAGAAGAGGTATAAACGAAAATAAAGTTTGCAACAAAACATGTACATAGTACATACGAAGAACAAACGATCTGAACAATTTTGAATCTGAAATTCAATGTTCAAATTTAGCTCGTTAATCTTGCTGCGCGTTAATTTAACTTTTGTATTTTTAAAACCTCGAAACAAGAAGAGGTACAAACGAAAATAAAGTTTGAACAAACAAGTACATACGAAGATCAAACGATCTGAACAATTTTGAATCTGAAATTGAGTGTTCAAATTTAGCTCGTTAATCTTGCTGCTCTTCAATTTAACTTTTGTATTTCTTAAAAACTTCGAAACGAGAAGAGGTACAAACGAAAATAAAGTTTGCAACAAAACATGTACATACGAGAACAAACAATCTGAACAATTTTGAATCCGAAATTCAATGTTCAAATTTTGCTCGTTAATCTTGCTGCGCGTCAATTTAACTTTTGTATTTCTTAAAATCTTCGAAACGAGAAGAGGTATAAACGAAAATAAAGTTTGCAACAAAACATGTACATAGTACATACGAAGAACAAACGATCTGAACAATTTTGAATCTGAAATTCAATGTTCAAATTTAGCTCGTTAATCTTGCTGCGCGTTAATTTAACTTTTGTATTTTTGAAAACCTCGAAACAAGAAGAGGTACAAACGAAAATAAAGTTTGAACAAACAAGTACATACGAAGATCAAACGATCTAAACAATTTTGAATCTGAAATTGAGTGTTCAAATTTAGCTCGTTAATCTTGCTGCGCGTCAATTTAACTTTTGCTTTCTTAAAAATCTCGAAACGAGAAGAGGTACAAACAAAAATAAAGTTTGCACAAACAAGTACATACGAAGATTAAACGATCTGAACAATTTTGAATCTAAAATTCAATATTCAAATTTAGCTCGATAATCTTGCTGCGCGTCAATTTAACTTTTGATTTTCTTAAAAACTTCAAAACGAGAAGAGGTACAAACTAAAATAATGTTTGCAACAAAATATGTACATACAAAGAACAAAGGATCTGAACAATTTTGAATCGAAATTCAATGTTCAAATTTAGCTCGTTAATCTTGCTGCGCGTCAATTTAACTTTTGTATTTCTTAAAAACTTCAAAACGAGAAGAGGTACAAACGAAAATAAAGTTTGCAACAAAACATGTACATACGAAGAACAAACGATCTGAACAATTTTGAATCCGAAATTCAATGTTCAAATTTTGCTCGTTAATCTTGCTGCGCGTCAATTTAACTTTTGTATTTCTTAAAAACTTCGAAACGAGAAGAGGTATAAACGAAAATAAAGTTTGCAACAAAACATGTACATAGTACATACGAAGAACAAAGGATCTGGACAATTTTGAATCTGAAATTCAATGTTCAAATTTAGCTCGTTAATCTTGCTGCGCGTTAATTTAACTTTTGTATTTTTGAAAACCTCGAAACAAGAAGAGGTACAAACGAAAATAAAGTTTGAACAAACAAGTACATACGAAGATTAAACGATCTGAACAATTTTGAATCTAAAATTCAATATTCAAATTTAGCTCGATAATCTTGCTGCGCGTCAATTTAACTTTTGATTTTCTTAAAAATCTCAAAACGAGAAGAGGTACAAACGAAAATAAAGTTTGCACAAACAAGTACATACGAAGAACAAACGATCTGAACAATTTTGAATCCGAAATTCAATGTTCAAATTTAGCTCGTTAATCTTGCTGCGCGTCAATTTAACTTTTATATTTTTTAAAATCTTTGAAACGAGAAGAGGTACAAACGAAAATAAAGTTTGTACAAACAAGTACATACGAAGATCAAACGATCTCAATAATTTTGAATCCGAAATTCAATATTCAAATTTTGCTCGTTAATCTTGCTGCGAGTCAATTTAACTTTTGTATTTGTTAAAAACCTCGAAACGAGAAGAGGTACAAACGAAAATAAAGTTTGCAACAAAACATGTACATACGAAGAACAAACGATCTGAACAATTTTGAATCCGAAATTCAATGTTCAAATTTAGCTCGTTAATCTTGCTGCGCGTCAATTTAACTTTTGTATTTCTTAAAAATCTCGAAACGAGAAGAGGTACAAACGAAAATAAAGTTTGCACAAACAAGTACATACGAAGAACAAACGATCTGAACAATTTTGAATCCGAAATTCAATGTTCAAATTTAACTCGATTCCACCCCTTAAAACTTTTTTAATTACATGAAAACGAAAATAAACAATGCCCAGTCATGCACAAAATTATGAATGGAAGATAGCATGTTTCAGACCCTTCGCCAACTAAATTTTCAAATAATTCTTATAAGAGAGGTACAAACGAAAATAAAGAATGCACAATCATGCACAAACGATTTAGACCTTTTTGAATAAAAAAATTTGAAATGGGGGGGGGGCTGGCGACATGCACCTGTGTATGTTCTTTATCGTAAATACGGCATGAAAAAATAAACTGAAAATTTTGTAAATGTACAAAAATGTTTAAAAAAGTGATATAAATAAAATCACTTGGTGATTATGTAGCCTGTGACAGTGTGCACCTTAAGAAAATATTTCAACTTTTTTTGTACCTACGTAGTATGCAAAATTTATAAAAATGTTGATAATTTAATCAAGTTTCAAATTTAGTTTTCAAAAGCTGAAATTAAGATAAACTAATGCAGTTGATGTTATTTTCAAGACATTTTAATGAACTTAGTTTCACAACAGAAATTTAACAAATTTTATTTGTTTAAAGATCCATTCTAACATTTTCGAAGAAAAAACGTCTTTTTAAAAAAATAAACTTTTCTTTAATGGAAATAATGGACGCCACTTCATTTATTTCCTCAAAATCCTCAAAAATGGTACTCGAATTCTTTCTGTCGAAATGCAACAAAATTGACAATTTTGATTTCAATAAAAATACCTTTTTCATAACTTGGTGAATTTTTTCCGTAGAAAGTAAAGTAAAACACGAAATTATAGGGAATTAAAATGCTTTCCAATATTTTTTTGGAAGATCTTTTCCTTACAGCAAATTGCCAAAAACGCAGGTTGAACGTTAACTTTTACACGGGGGTTAAAAAAACAACAATTTATTGTACAAACAAACAAGAGGTTTTCGGTTCATCGTTTTCTGAAAAAATAATTATTGATCTCTAATTTTTTCTCTAAAATTATCTATTTTTACAGACTTTCAAGCTTACACCAGTCAATAGACGTATTGTATGTTGCAAAAGGTGATGCAGAAGCTTTTATTTTTTAACTTGCATATTTGGGTGCAAACATGTACAAAACAAAGATGCTAACACGGATGTCTTTGGGAAAACTGTTGACGGCCAAAGAACCTCGAAATTGTAAGCCTTTTTTTGGTTCTTTGCATAAAATTCCTAAACGGTACATTCTACTGAAATAGTTTCGATATAACAAATTAACGAACATTAAATTCTGCGTTGAATGAGTACCACAACTTATCAATAAGTTGGGTAAGTAATATGGTCGAAAACCACGGTCAAAAAACGACGATTTTTTTCAACTTTGTCAAAAACTGAGATATAGTACTATATAAGTATGTATGTGTCTGCTGATTGAAAATGAGTACTCTAAGAGAAAAACTTATAAAATAAACGTTGTAGAGCATCAAATTCTGCGTCCACTAAGCCCCAACATTTTTAAATTCAGTCAAGTATATTTTTCGAAATTGGCAATCTTTCGATGTTGGGCAATTGACATAAGGAACTCATGAATGTACTTTTTTGGTACCTGGAACAATCATGATCAGGGATTATGACTGAAGCCAAAAAACGCATGTACTTGAAATGTACTTTTGGTAAAAACCAAAATAAGTCAAGTTTCGAAGTTTTTTTCAAAAGTTTACCCGAGGTTGTTCTTGTTTTTTTACATGTTTGCACTCATATATACAAGTTAAAAAAATAAAAGCTTCTTCACCACCTTTTGCAACCTACCTTTCTGTTTTGATCCTCTACTCACTGGCATCTGACCTGAAATTTTGTGTGCTTTCTTGGTTGCATACTACGTGATCCGTCTAAAATTTTTTAAATTAAAAAATTGACGTATCTATTGTCATAATAATTTGAATTGCTCTACTTTATAATAATTTTATACAATGAAAAAAAGAAAATTAACAGAAACCTTTTTGGAACTGTTTTGCGAAAAAAATTCGGATGGAACCAAAAATTTGAGACTGAAAGGAAAAGATATGTGGCAAAGAATTAAGTAACTGCAAAATCCATACCAAGAGAATTTAAATAATTTTTTCCCTTGTTTTAGACGGCGATTGAACCACACCGATATGAACTTTGTGTCTGATTTTTTATACTATCATCGAGATATTGTTAAATTGGATCTTTGCTATAACGATATTGGAAATGAAGGGTTAAGGAATTGGTCGATGGTTATTTTGTTTACGAAGAAAATACGCTGAAGCATTTAAACATCATGAGCTGTAGTATCACAGAGGAAGGTATGGAACATTTATGTAGAGCAGCAAAAACGTTAAAACTCGAAGTACTTCGCCTTACTGGAAATAAACTTGGATATAAAGTAAGTATGGCAATGTGATTTTGATTAGCACCTATATATCTGTTATTGTTTAGGGCGGTGTGTTTACATCGGAATTGTTAGGAAACACAAAAACGTTACAATACTTGGATGTGGGAGATACCGATCAAACATTAGGAACGATCCAATATTTTATGGAAGTGATACGTGAGGATATAGCGACCCATAACACTTTGAGGGTGTTAGATTTTTCACGCGTTATTCCCATGGCGAAGGGAATATATTTAGACTCGACACATTTGGCCCAAGCTTTAGGGTTAATGTTGAAAGTATTAAGGTAATAAAATATTTTATGTTCTTGCATCTGTTTTTATTCATAGGTTAATTCGGTATTGGTTGAACTGCACATCCAAAAGAATCAATTTGATGGCCACAACATGGAATATTTGTTATATGGTTTAGAATTCAATAAAACTTTGCTATTATTAGATTTGGGGTTCAACACTATAGGAGATCACGGAATCGAATTGTTGTCAAATTGGTTGAAAACAAGACCACCTTTTGGGGTTAAATGTTGCCGGAAATGACATACGCGATACTGGAGCAAGGTGAAATTGTTATAACAGTTTTCGGATAAATATTAAAGAACGTATTTTTTAGAGCTTTAAGTTTCGGTTTGCCCTTTTCTAGGGTGAGAATGTTGGATATTACGTATAATAGGATTGGAAATGATGGAATGCTAGATATATTGAATTCCATTAAGAAGCCTTATATGCTACGTTTGTTTTACTTTTGGGGTAATAATATTTCACAAAAAACGTTCGCCGTAAGTTTCTTTTTATAAAATAAACTTTTTGACCTCTTTAAAACTAATAATTTCTTCTTCGCCTAATAAAAATAATGCGATTTTAGATTTCAATCTTAAGGCTTTGCATACACCGATAAATTTACATAATAGCTTTATATACATATTAAGTTAGGTAATAAATTATATTAATATTTGTAGATTATACAAAGGATGCTAGTGTCTAAGGTATTAGTTCAAGAGCAAATCGACATAAAACTGTATATAGTTGATGAAGTACTTTATTGTGCGTACTATCCCAGTAATCATCATAAACACCGATATTATTGCGTCATGGATCACGGTTGTCCAATCGAATTACGAATAAAACGCAATAAAATTGAATATTATTCACAACCCAGGGCGTTGATTAAATTTGAAAATTATGTGCGATTTCCATTGGTCGATGATAGCTTACCACCTAAACCACCAATTTGTTAACCATATTATATAAAATTAATAAAAAATTGTGTTTAGAAAATACAAAATTCTGAATGTGCAATAAAATTTTATTTTTTCTCAAGCTTTTCTTTGAAATTTCGTTGAGTAAAAACGTTTTGGTATTATGGAAATACAGTTGAAATCATTCCATTTCTTCATGCATCCAGTGGCTACGATACAAAATTTTCTATTTTCAGTGGAGAAAAACAAAATTTTGGACCATCATCTATAAAGTATTCACACCCAAACCCGATTGTTAAAATATTTAAAAATACTGATCGTTTATTCGACCCCTGTGTAAACGTCAAATTTCCAAGCAACATTTTTCGTGATTTGCTCCAAAGGAAAAGGTCTTACAAAAATTAACCAAGTTAAACCAGAAAGGATCATATTTTTCCGCGATGGTGTATCGGTAGGTCAATTTACCTATGTTCTCGATACGGAATTACAATCAAGCATTAGCAATGAGGAGCTTGCTTGAGTTTACAAACGGACGAAACGTGTAAACCCAAAATTACTTTTGGTGGTACAAAACGTCACCACACAAGATTTTTCCCAACAAGACAAAAATTTAAATGTTCCTGTGGGTACCGAAAATATCTTGCAAAAAGTCACGATAAAATGCAGTGAAAAATAATAATTTGGGAAATGTAATTGTTGCAATATCTGAAAATAACAAAACTGGGAAAACGCACACATGCATCTGGCGAAAACGTCGTCAAGTGACCCAAAACTCACAGCAGTCTTTAAAAAATTTCACTTCAGTTTAGAGCAACATAAAATGTATAATACAATATTTAAGTGAATACTTTGTTATAAACAAAAATTTTCCATTGAAATCTATTAGAAGCAGTAAATAAAGCGGTTCTTTTCAAAATATTATATTAATGTTTGGAGTCAAAAATTTTCTTTTAATTTTTTCTAAAAAATTTTCAGAAATTTGTTGCCCGTCTTTTTATATATTATTTCGCATTGGAATGCATCGAGTTGGGAAAATCAGCCGGGGGACGTCGCAAAATAGTTCAAAAGTTGCTGCCAAGTCTTGCAAGAGTAGATTCAAGAAATTTCTGTAAAAAATACTTCATTTGAAACAAAAATGCAGTAAAAAATTGTAGGAGCGCTTCCGACGCGACGCAAAGGTAGGTTCACACAGAAAAACGTAAAAAAATTAAGGTAAAGGGTCGTTCATAAAAGACGTCCTTGCAGCGGGGGTCACAAAATATGTCCAAATGTGGCAAGGGGAAGGAGAGTTAGCCAAATGTGACGTCCGGATAAAATTTCATTTTAGGATTTGTAAAAAATTGTGTTCGAGTATTTTTTCTTATAATTTTAAAATTTTATGATTCCTCTTCAACTATTTGAAAATTTATTAATATAAAAATTAAACAATTATGAATAAATTGTAATTGCTAAAATTTTTTTAAAAGTGTTTTCTAAATTGAACGTGAAGTTCAATTTTATAAATGAGGGGTCCTTAATTTGTGACCATTGGACGATGCGGAAAGACGCGGATAAATAATTGTGACCAATTGTTACAAAGGGGGAGGGGGGTTAAAAATTTGGAAAAATGTCTGACGTCCTTTATGAATAAATTTCAACTTGAAAATTTTACTAAACATTAAAAGAAACCAAAAAAAAACTTAAATTTTTGTATTTAACTTTTAAAAAACCTACAAACTGCATGATTTATAATAAAATTGGAAAAACTAAAAATTTTTTCCATTAATATTCGATTTGTGAAATGATAACCAATTTTGTTGCAAGGTCATATTTTTAGTACCAATTTTTACTGCATTTTTATTTCAAATAGACTATAGGTGAGTTCTTTCTGCTTCATAATGTTTTTTATTTTGTACTTTGTTACAAAAAAATGTCTTAAAGACTCGGGTTACTTAATGGTGTTTCCTGTAACTAAAGTATTGCCAATCCGAGCCTGGCAGGTACATAGGTGTATTATTCTCATAATAATTTTATTTGTTGTTTTTTCATTATAGGCCAGTCAGTAGAGAATCGAAATAAGGTGGTATGTTGCAAACGGTGGTGTAGAAGATTTTATTTTTAACTTGTATAAATAGGTACAAGCATGTGAAAAACAAAAATGCTAACACGGGCGACCTCAGGAGAACTTTTGGCAGCCAAAGAACTTCAACATTTTAGGACTTTTTAGTTTTTGCATATAACTCCTAAACCGTGGATCCTATCAAAACATTTGTGGTTTAACAAATTAAGAGCGTTAAATTCTGCGTCGAATAAGTACCACAACTTAATAATTTGGTCAAGTGGTATGGTCGAAAACTACGGTCAAAAACGACGATTTTTCTAATTTTGTCAAAACTGCGATATACGTATAGGTGAGTGCGCGTCCGGCATCGATCGCGCTGCACTAAATTCGTTGTAACTTTTAAACTAATTAATGAAATTGAGCATTCAAAAGCTCAAATGAAAGAAGAAACATGTAGCTATTGGACTATTATATTTTCTAATATAAAATGAATGTATATAAGAGTAGTAAATGTATATAGTTGGAACATACGGAGATATCCGATAAAATCGCTAAGAGCTCTACCATTTCTACAATTCTTAAAATAAAGATCTGAAATTTTCATAGATTACTCTAGAAGTAATGTATAAAATATCCGATAAGTAAAAAATCTCAAAAATTTAGTATTGAAGATGTATACTTCAAAATTTCAAAATTTTGGGTAAGTAATAAAATCTGAAATGTATACCTAACTTTAACCACATATTACTCTTGCTTAAATCGTGTTATTGGATTACTACAGGTGCGATTTTAAAGCTTGAAATGTGTACTTTAAGATACTTTAAGAGGATTTAGGTTAAAAGTAAATCAACCCTTTTATTTTACAAAAATAAAAATAAATTTTTTTGCTCCAAAATTCGTTAAATTAGAAGTACGTTAAACGTTAATAACTTTTATAAAAATTTATTTAACCTACTTACCTAGCATATATTATTAATAGAACTTAAAACGAGTGAATTTAATATAAAAAATTTTAGAATATATAATAATTTCTTAGCGATTTTATCGGATATCTCCGTATGTTCCAATTATATACATATACTACTCTTAAATATATTCATTTTTATAATTGAAAATATAATTAGTCCAATAGCTACAACCCTTTCTTCTTTCATTTGAGCTTTTGAATGCTCAATTTCTTAATTAGTTTAAAAGTTAAAACGAATTTAGTAGCCGATCGTGCCGGACGCACTATATATAATAAACTCAGTTTTTGACAAAATTAGAAAAAATTGTCGTTTTTGACCGTAGTTTTGATCATAACTACCAAATTATTAATTGTGGTACTCATTCGACGCAGAATTTAATGCTCTTAATTTGTTAAACCTACAAATGTTTTGCTAGGATCTCACGGTTTAGGAGTTATATGCAAAACTAAAAAGTCCTAATTTTGAAGTTCTTGGCTGCCAAAAGTTCTCCGAGGTCGCCGTGTTAGCATTTTTATTTTTCACATGCTTGAAACCTAATTTATACAAGTTAAAAAATAAAATCTTCTACACCACCGTTTGCAACATACAATTCCTTTACTGACTGGCCTATTAGAATTGAAAAAAATAATTAATTTTTTTAATTTTATTAAACTTGAAACCTTTAAAATATTTTATACAACATATATTTTCAACAAGTAATAATAAACATTTATAATAATTTTATTGCATAACAGTAAGGGTGTATTTGCAAGGCATATAAAACCGTATTGCATAAGGTAAGGTAGACGAATTCATATTTTTACAAATTTAAAAAAGCAGTTTTTGTAAAATAGCAGTAGCATTTCCAAACAATTCATAAATTAATAAACTTATAAAATAAATTTCAAAATATTCCTATATGTGTACGAAAATATAAATAAAAGACTTTTTTAGATATTAATTGGAAATTTAGAGCTAATATTTCTAAAGTTAATTGAAAATGCATAGGCTATTTTCTAAAATTGCTTTTTTAAATTCCTAGTCATACTAATTTAAAAAATTGAATACTTTTACTAAATATATTTAATATAATTTTAATATATTAAAAATAAAAATAGCTTTTAATAATAATAAATAAATCGGATGTAGCCATGCTCATGACTTTATCATACTTTTATTAAATATCAAAAAAATAATTTTTAATAATAAAAGGAAAAAAATATTTTCCGTTAACCACTTTGACCCAACATGTAATCAGGTCTAAGTCTTAATAAAAAGATACACAATACCAAATTCAGTTTTGATATTCTCATTAGTTTTTGAAATATTTAATAAAACCAATATTAAATAAATAGATTAAAAAATTGTTTCCATTAACCAATTTCAACCACAATTTAATCACCTATTTCCTACTATAAAGATTCGAAATCTCAAATTTGGTTTTGAAACTCCTATTAGTTTTTAAAATACTAAATAAAAATAATATTAAATAATAAAATTTAAAGAAATAATAAAACAATAGTTTTCATACGCCAATTTTAACTAAAATTTAATCAGTTTTAAATCTTTATGTAAGTATGTGAAATCCTAAATTTGATTTTGCAATTCTTATTATTTTGAAGTATTAATTTTAAAAACTAATATTAAATAATAAAATTTAAAAAAAAATACTTCCCATGAACCAATTTGACCCAAAATTTAATCAGTTCTAATTCCTACTATAAAGACACAAAATCTCAAAGTTGGTTTTGAAACTCTTATTAGTTTTAAAATATTAAATAAAGACTAATATTAAATAATAAAATTTAAAAAAATAATAAAACAATAGTTTTCATACGCCAATTTTAACTAAAATTTAATCAGTTTTAAATCTCTATATAAGTATGTGAAATCCTAAATTTGGTTTTGCAATTCTTATTAGTTTTTGAAGTATTAATTAAAAACTAATATTAAATAATAAGATTAAAAAAATAAAAAAAAATACTTCCCATGAACCAATTTTAACCAAAATTTAATCAGCTCTAATTCCTACTATAAAGATACGAAATCTCAAAGTTGGTTTTGAAACTCCTGTTAGTTTTTAAAATATTAAATAAAGACTAATATTAAATAATAAAATTTCAAAAAAAAAAAATCATAGTTCTCATGAACCAATTTTAACTAAAATTTAATTATTTCTAAATCTCTATAAAAATCTCTAAATCCTAAATTTGGTTTTGAAATCTTATTAGTTTTTAGACACACACACACATTTTTTGGAAATTGTCTTATTTAACTCAGAGGACATCAAAAAGTGTAAATCCATCAAAATCTCAATTTTTTTTGCACAAAAACAATACTTTTTCATATTACATAATTATGATAAAGTAATAAATAAATATTTTTTATTAACCAATTTTAATCAAAATCTAATTAGCTTTAAGTATAAGAATACGAAGTACCAAATTTGATTTTGAAATTTCTATTAGTTTTATTTAATATTTTTATATTAAATTTATTATTATATTAATATTTTAAATATTAAATAAAAAGATTTAAAAAAAATAGTTTCCATGAATGAATTTCAATCAAAATCTAATCAGCTTTAAACCTCAAGATAAGGATACAAAATTCTAAATTTGGTTTCGAAATTACTATTAGTTTTTAAGGTAGAGAAATGTTTTAGGTCATGGGACGTCAAAAAGTGCAAATACATCAAAATCTCAATTTTTTCTGCAGGAAAACAACATTTTTTCATCTTACATGATATAATAAAGTAAAAATATGGGAATATTTTAAAAAAAATATACAACTACATTTTCATTTCAATTCATAATTCAGGTCGACTATGTGTGTTTTATTTTGCATTTCTATAAATTTCCAAAATTATTTTTAAAAATTTTATATTTTTAATTAATTTTTTAATTTCTCCAAATTCAAATTTTGGCGCTGCTATTACCAGGGTTGTTTTTGTATTTGTCTCGTAAACTTTTATTTGTACTTGTCTGGGAGTGATTAAACTTGACAAAATTTATTATTTTCCAAAATATTTATATATAAATATAAACTATTCTTTTAAAACGATTTAGTTTAATAATTTATTGTATCTATAGTTTTACAGAAAAGAAAACATTGTAAATATGTAAGTATTAAAAAAGTTTTTAAAATTTGTATTGGAATTACGGTTCCAAAAATCAAATAAAATTAAAATAATAACGGAAGGGAATTCGGCTTCTGTGACGTTGTTTGTTGATTTGATATTTATTATACTGTTCAAAAAAATTAATTTTTATATTTTATTTATTTTCTAGTTTCATTTTTCAATTGTTTGCAATAAATAAAGATTGTAC
Organism: Lycocerus yunnanus; assembly: GCA_036346125.1. NCBI lineage: Eukaryota > Metazoa > Arthropoda > Insecta > Coleoptera > Cantharidae > Lycocerus > Lycocerus yunnanus. The sequence goes on along the minus strand of JARFIX010000011.1, from coordinate 1,731,775 downwards.
CAGTGCATGTTAAATTTACACTTCAATAATACCGTACGATTTAGGTAACTAAAATCAACTGTTTAGGTACCATTTAAATAATTTACCTGATGTTTACTTAAAACGTAAAAACCCAAAAGTAGGGATTTTCCAAAATGTAAATTTATTCATGTGCCGTATCCTGCAAAGGGTTCTCAAAGAGATTACCAAAACTTTTATTTTAATTACTGGATTTTACTTCTTTTACAGATTGTTAAACAGAGATTTAAAAACGTATAAAATTGTAATTTTGTAATTTACAAAAAGTTTAAATATTTCAGATAATTAGCCTGAAATTTCTTTGTTCTTTAGTTTAAATTTTGTAATATAACTTTTTGGTGTCACCCAAAAACTCGAAGTATTCTCGCTGTACATCGTAAAATAAAGCAAAAACAAAAAAGACATTTATGGGTTGCTATTTCATCCAAAAATGGAATTTAATTATCCCCACATCATGTAGACCTTAATTGGCTTAGAACGGAAATAGTTTCTCTAATCAGTTTAGAAACGCCAAAACCCTTGTAGGTCGTTAATTTGTGATTGTCTTTGAGCCTTCGGCATACAATTAATTTAAAAAATAAGCGAAATAGTGTCGGTTTTTTTTTTTTTTTTACTAATATTGAACCAGTTAACTAATGAATATTCAATTTGAAAGATAAACGAACACGACCTAATTAAAACTTATTTTATGTTGGATGCTTTAATAGTTTGTTTATACATAAAATGTTAAAAAGAATAAACATTTATAATTAAACGTCTTTAAAGTACAACAAATCTCTTATTTTTTCCGTTAATTTAATGTGATGGTTTCGGGATCGTATTAGCTATGTGGAGTGGTATAACAAAAGTTGGATTCTTGAAGGAGATCATTATACTCGTAATGCTTGTGAGTTTCGGTAATTAGGAGCCCTTTCTGTCAATTCCTTTGAAATATTACGATACGGTTACTTTTACCATTTGACGAGGTCCACCCACGACGAGTTATTATTTTGAAGACACCAACCATGGTACTTCTCAGAAAACGTTTAATGGTGCTAAGAACAATAATTTTTGTATCTACTTTTTACGGAATCCGACCACCATATTACGAAAGAAACAGTTTGTTAAAATGTTATTTCCTTCCCTTCTTTCTCAGGTGAAAGATACACCTGGTTAAGCTCCTCCTTTATCTTTTGAGTTTACCTGTAGTTTTATCCAATCGCAAAACCTGAATTGAAAGCGGATTCACGGGAGATACGTAAAATGGCGCTAATTCAAATTAAAAGTCAAAATAATTATGTCGAAGAAACAGAAAATGCACCTCCTATGTACTCCATTAAAAAATTCGAAATCAAAATATTGTTGTAAACTTATTATATTGGCTTAATTTTATTCAAATTTACAAGGGGTAAAATGTCTGCCAGGTAAGTGGTTTGTTTGAGGGAATTTCCCATCTTTCAGATCTTTTAATCGGATTAAGCGTTTGTAGGTACTTACCTACCGAATTTGATGTCTGAGCTTTTGGCACGTTTTGGAAAAACCCAAGTTTATAGTAACTTTGCTTAATTTTCAAAAAAATACGTGTATACCTAACTGCTGAGAATTTTTAGTGACAGCTTTTGATTAGTGGTTTGGTTCAAACCGTTTACTACCCCCAACAATTTTATGTTAGTTTAGAGAAATTCAAAAGCTTTGGGATATTCATTTAAAGTGTAACATTGTTTGTAAAAGCGAAATAATGACATTTACAGGCTACTTAATCTTTGTCGTAAGTGAAAAAGCGTCAGGCATTAAAAGCACTTCAACCTTTAGGTTCGATTTTCAACTAATTTAATGACCACTCCAAATAAAAGTTTAGTTTTAGTGTAAACAAAAAAAGAATGTCAAATCGTAAAATCCAAAATGAAGTTTGCATTATCAGTCAAGATAATTGCCTAATTTATTAGAGAAATTAAAATGTTTTTATTGCGTTTAGCAAACTGACGGTTGGCCGCTTGGCAATAATGGAGAAGGTTGGAAAATCCAACATTTTTTGGCGGAACACTTAAAAGGCAAAAAGGAATAATAGAAACGTTGTTTTGGTAAAACCGATAAATTTTACTACTTAGCTATTTGTACTTTTATTCATAGCCCCTGAGGATTAAGCCATTCTCAGGGTGTAAATATGTCTTGGCCGTTATAACTTAATTTGTATTGTAGAATTTAATTGTTGCAGTACATTATAAGCTTCCAATTTTGAATTAATTTTGCCGAACTCTTCAGTGGCAACTGACATGCACAAGATTTTAGGATTTGGAATTTCCCAAATATTTCAAACGAAAAGATGTTTTTGAAGGTAATTTTAAATAAAACCAACTCCCATGGACAGGTATACACTTGAAAATCTTCAGTAGTAGTTTGGTAACCTCGTTTCAAACAGAAATTTTATTGTTTCTAAAGGAAGTGAATCGTGAATCACAAAGGACTTGAATGAACACCCGGGCCAAAAATAAAATTCCACGTATTACAAATAAATTGTATACATTTGCCACATAATTTTTTTTCTGTAATAAAAAATTTCCGTTCTTTCGAACGAAGAAAATCGATCCGTTCTTATTCGTTGTAAACTTGTCAACAAAACCATCCAGTAACTTATGTCTTGAGATATGACATAACGATAGAGACATGTGTTAACAGGTGCAAAAATAAACCACCTAGAAAGTGGTATTTGCTTGAGAAAACAAGAGAAATAAATAAATTGATAAAAATAAGTCCTAAAAAAGGAGTTATTTTACTCCTTTAGGGACCACGACATTGATTTAATTCGAATTATTATTTTCCATTCATTCCAACGCTCTTAATATAAAATGGCTCTATTTACAAGACACATGTTTAGATTTTGATTGCTGTTTATGAAACCGGATTGCGTGATTATTATAAACATAAAAAATTCAGTATTTTTTTTCAATCACAATAAAATGTTACGTCTGATATCAAAATGCAAGTGTGAGCTTGTGAGCGTCGTCACACACAAGACCCCAACGTAATCCTGGTGGGTCTAATCCAAAAATAGATTCTTATGACATGAATTTATGAAACTGAAGTTCATTAATATGAAGTAACACAACTGAATGATTTAATGACAGGGGCGGACTAGCACTAATGTTTTGGCGCGAGAAGAATTTAAGTGGCCCTGAATTACAACGGCTTCCTATCTATTTTAAATAGGTAAAACTAAAAATAACAACGCGCAGAAAAAGAAAGAGGTGCCCGTCGGTAAGTTGGACCATAAAACACTTTTCCGCATTTTCTGATTTTCACTCTGGCACTTTTCATTCCGCCACATACAAGTGGGAGTGAAAGAGGTGCTCTGATTCCGCGTATTGCGTTATAAAGTTGGAGAAATTCTAAAAAAAACTATGTAAACTGCATTACTGAGACGAATGTGTTGAAATTGCTGTGTTTTTTTGTTTTAAATTTTTTATGGGAAGTAATTTGGATATCAAATTGACAACTGCGATGATAACAGGACAGTGGCGGAACAGCACCACAGTGAAATCACTATTAATTTTGTAGAAAGTGGGTCATGCTCCCCCTCTAATCACATATTTAGAAATCTGGTAATATTTAATGTTTTAACGATTTTATTTTTTGATTGTATTACTCATTTTTTGGTTTGGAATTTTCAAACAATCAAATCTTTAAAACAAAAATTTTGAAGGCGCCAGGTGAACACTTTGTTTTTAATACCTGAAAAATCCAAAGAATTTTTGATTTTTAAGCAAATCAATAAAATTAATACTCTTGGCATGGAAAATTCTTTGAAAATTCAAAAAAAAATAACAATTTAATTAAAAAGAACTACATTTTTAATTTATTTTTTTAACATTTTTGTTAAAAAAGCTGTTTTTCTATATTGTATGTCATTTTCTTACAGTCAATCCATATTTAATTTTTAAAATTGACAAAATATCGAAAAGTTAGGGAGAATTATCAATTTTAATCGTAGAAAACTTGGAAAAAAACTCATAGAGTTTCTTTTGAGAAGTTTGTTGGATTTTCTGTTTAATTGTTTTTGATTTAATAATTCAATCTTTGATTCAACAATGTAACTGTTTTGTTCAATAATTATTCAAGAATTAAAATATTTTTGGTTTGATAATAATAATTCAGTAGTTTTTGGTTCCACAATGCAACTGTTATGTTAAAAATGCACTTGTTTGTACAATAATTCAACTGTTTTGTTCAACAATTTAATTATTTTTGGTTCAATAATTTAGTTGTGGTTTTTTAAATAATTCACTTGTTTTGGGCACAACAATTCAATTACTCTTAATTTAACAATTCAATTTTCTGTGATTCAACAATTCAACTGTTTTTTTTAACAGTTCAACTGTTTTATGCAAAAAGCTACCACTTTGTCAAAAACTGCAACTGTTTTGTTCAATAAATTTAACTGTTTTGTTTAATAAATTCAACTTTTTTGTTTAATAAATTCAACTGCTTTGTTTAATAAATTCGGGTGATTGGTTCAATAATTTAATTGCTTTTTTTAACATTTTAATTATTTGTAGTCTATTTCAAAATATAAATTCAATTGTTTTTTGTTGATTAATTCAATTGTTTTTGGTTTGATAATTCGGTTATCCTTGATTCAATTCAATTCAATTTTTTGTGAGTTAACAATTCTATTGTTTCTTAATAATTTAACAGATTTTTCAACAATTTTACTGTGTTTTTCGACAATTCAATAATTGTTTTATGCAAAAAACCCTTTGTTGTGAAAAAATGCAACAGTTTGGTTAATTGGTTTTTGTTTAATAATTCAATGGTTTTTTGTCGAATAATTTTTTGTTTTTGATTTAACAATTCAACCGATTTTTTAACAATTCCACTGCAGCGTTTTTCTGTTTTTTACTTTTTGCCATGTTTTGCACATTTTGATCATTTTATTTGCGAAACATTTTATTTTTGTTTACCAAGATTTGAGAAGTTAGCGAAAATTATCAATTTTAATCAGAGAAAACATGAAAAAGTGTAGAAAATTCGGTGGAACTCTGTAGGAAGCTTAAGTTTTTATTAGGAATATCTGACCAAACAGTTTTATTAAGTTTTTATATTTTGATTATTTCCTTTTATTAATTCTACTCAATCTTAAAATGCCATTTTATGACATTTTTGTTTATTCCATAGATGATTTTGCTAATGAGCACGCAGCTGCTTTAAAAATTAGAACAGATAGATTTCTCAAACACAATTCGCTTCGTCACCTGCAGGGAGGTACCACCACCTAGCAAAGTTCTGACCCCCCCTCCTTTTAGAGTATTTAATTATTAATCTTGCATAATTTGCAAACAATCGGAGCAGAGCATTTTTCCGGAGCAAAATTCTTTAACCAATAATTCTGATAAATTTCAAAAATGCAATTAAAACAAAGAATTGAGTTTTGACGACCCCGTCACGCAAACTTAAACCCAAGATAGTTTTCGGAAGCACGTTTACAGCAAGCAATAAGAATTGTTATCAAAAGTTAAGGTAAACAAATTACCGCTAATACTTTTGTACCTTTTAGCACCAATTTTAATTTACTCCATCTGCAAACCAGACGAACGAAGTTTTGGATACCTACAGTTTGCAATTTTACTACATAATTACCTATGGTAACAGAAAAAATAGAATTAAATCGAGGTAAGTACATCTGGTAACCAGGTTCATCATGTCCGACAATATTAAAGCGAAAAAGTGTGAGAAAATTTTCTCATTTTATTATTGCAAACGGGGAAGGTATACGCTTACTAAAATTGTACTTAATTATGAGACATCATTTTCCCCTATATATTGACGGTTCAGGTCCACCCTCGTATTCTATTCGGTTATTAAAATTTTGTCTTTTGAAAGGGGCCGAAATTCAGCTGCTCGAGATATAAGATGTCACTAAAATAGTCTCTTGAAATTAATTAAAAATTTTAGGCAGTTGGATAAATTATATTTTAAAAAATCAAAAAAGTGTAACGGTCGAATTGCACCAGAGAGTACGAGAATGTGTTCCATAATCTTTAAAATTAATTTTTTATTCTATATTAGGTACAAAAGCGAAGAAGTATTTCTATAGTATAAATTAAAATTATTGCATTTCAACTTTCACAAGGTATTTATCTCAACTTCAGGATGTTGGTTGACGTCGAGAGGACCGGAAGTGCGAAGCTTCGGCGTGATCTTTGCAATGACTCTTTTAGAAAGCAGCTGTTCACTGGCGCTTTTCCCGATGACAGATTTTTTTGTAAATAAATTTGAATTTTCACACTTTATAATTATAATTTTGAACATTAAAATTGTTAACTGCACAAAATCTAGCAGCGGCCATGCTCTCAAAAAACAGTTGGGAAGGTTTAAAATTTAAGTTCTCCTACCGAGAATTTTTTGTTGGTTTAAAATAAAAGTGTCACTTAAGGGATGACAAAAACAAGATTGATTAATTTTTGAAAAAAAAATTATTAAGTTTAATATTTGAGAAAATAAATAATTCAGCTGCAATGCAAACTAAAAAAGATAATGAATAATGAACAGCACTTGAGATTTGGGTGCGTATGTATTGACGTACTGGGTATTCTGTACTATAATGAAGTTTATTCATTCTTTTAAATATTTACTTCATAAAAGCTAATATAAACATTGTATAATTTTAATTAAGTGTTCCAATTTTGCGGTTATGTTGTATTGGAAATTGGAAAAAACGTTAAGCGTTACTGTTTTTCTTATTTAATACTAATTGCCCTTCGATAATATATTTTTATAATTTTTTTTATCTTAGCTGTATTTTGGACTCCAAGAGATCCAAACCATCATACCAAATGAAAGCGTTTTATTGGCTGGAAAGTCGACTTTATTTGCCAATTTTAGGCGAATTTGTTTGTTTTGAAAGCCACAGAAACAGTGTACGAACGTTGCTTTAAGCTAGCAATTAAATTAAAATAAAAGAAATCTTACATCATTCTACTGAGAAAAATGCAAAAGAAGTGAAAAATGGTAGCACAGACATTAGAATTAAAAGAAAAATTACATCATTCCATTGACATTAAAAAAGATAATTTAATTAACGAAAGTAATTCAAGTGTAAACTGTTGTACTACAGCTTCAGCTCTGACGTAAAATGGCAGATATAAATTTAAAATATTATAACCTGTATTGTCGCGTTAATTGGTGTTGCAGTTAATTTTTGTACAAACACTAAAATATTGTGGTGCAATTTCTATGGCGTGTGACATAAAAATGGATGTAAGCCATGGGCAGACGGGTTACGAACGACAGAATTCCTACTTTTACTTTATATCCGAGCACATTGCACCCAAAGGACCTACAGTTTAAAGTGAAATCCGATTAATTCAAAAATAACTGAAATTTAAACTCACGATCATTATTACAATTATACAAAATTGTCAAAATCTAACTAAAATTTAACCAATGAAATAATCGATTTATTAATAATTAATAATATTTCTAAAATACGAAAAAAACATTTCTGTTTATTTTTAAATTTATTTTTGCAAGCACATAATATTGAATCTTAACTCAATGTTATTTTCAATCAAGTACTGACATATTCAAGATATGGGGGGGATCAGTTAATTATTTCTCAAAAATATTTTGTCTTGACCTCCCGCCTTTTAATTTGTCAGTGCAATCAAAGCTTGGTATAATAAAAGTGTCTATGTTTTCTAATTTCTTTAAAAGAAATAATCACACAGATTCTTGGGCCCCAGGTTGCTATAAAAAGGTAAAACTAAAAAAAAGCAGAGAGCACACTCAATTGAAGTGACACTTCAGAGTAAACTACTATTAAAAGAGATTACTCTCGCTGCCGAGCAATTTAGTATACAATAGAATATTATGGTATGCTATTTAATTAGTAAAACAAATTGAGTTTATCATATATGCTTTCTGTGACCTTGAAGTTTTTTGTAGTAAATTACCTCGGTGGTTTGCCATTGACATCTGAATAAAGTGTCCATTTTCCCCGAGCTCGTATCAGGTATTTCGGCTTAGCAGTAGACTCGTTTAAACACAAAGCCGATAAATATGAGTACTTGTGCGGCCTAAAGGCCGCATCGAAAAGTGTATTTTCAAATTCATTCTATAGTGGAATAACTGATCTGGAAAATGCTCTTTTGAATTAGTCTACCAAACTGTCAAATATATAATTTTGGTTATAGTAACTGTTTAAAAAAATATGCAACAAAATCAAATTAATTTTAGTATTCCAGAGTAGGCCGAAAGGTGAACCAAATTTTTTTGAGGTTTTCATATCATTTCTCTCTACAGAAATTGCATAGTTTCAGCTTATGTAATATTTTGCCTTAAAAAATGCAGCATTTAATTTTTTTCATCAACGATTTTTTACCTGGCTGCTCATGAGGGAGGGGGGATTGAATGCGAATTAATCAGTTCTGAAGGAATATAGCAATTTCTTTGAAATATTTGCAATGTATTTCATGAGGTGGATTACTTCATTAAAACAATTATTTGGGCACAAAATACAAAAGTAAAATAATTATAATTTCAAAAACTCATAGTCTCATAATGGAAAATTCTTGATTTTATTATTTTTGTCGATGGGTGGTTCCCCCCCCCCCCATTCCTATATTTGGTTTTAATTTTTGTTTTCAATGACAACCACATCACGAGGCACCATGAAAACCTGCATTTAAACATCCTCAATATTTCTCAAACATAAAAGGAAGTTCACATAGATTTTTTGATCTTCTGTAAATATCTAGGGCAATCTGCAGTGGGCACTTCTAAAAACAAAGTATAACATTTTCACACCGGCAGCTTTTCCAGTAATTCCATAATAATATAAAAATTCACATTTTACTGCTTTAATTTAGATTTTTCTACCTCCTGATGAAAACCCTTAATTATCAAAATTATTAATTATCAAAATCCCTGCTCATCCTGACAGTTTCTGTTATAAAATACAAAAATTTTTAATTATGAATTCAACTATTCGTGAACGGAAAATTATGTTCTCTTTAGATATGTACATCATTAGAAATTTAAATAATTTCTCTTAAACTGAAATGAATCAATTAGATTAATTTAAATTGTATAACACACAATAATTTTGAAAAAGCATGCCAAGAGAAAATTTATAACTTTCCTAATAAATTATTTTTCCTATTTTTATTCATTGTGAGGTAGACGACATTTTACTGAAATAATTGGACAAATTATGATTAAAAATCGAATAAAATTTTTGTAGACTTTATTTTCCATTTATTTCGTTTGCTAAATAAGTTAACCTTCATAGTCAGAAAAGAATAAGTAAATTTATGTCACGGTTTAACGTTTGAGTAATAAAGACAGAGCATTTTGTATAAAAATTTCTTTAAGAAAAGAGCCGACTCCATGCAAATGAAAGGATGAGTAGGGATAGTTGAATACGTCTCATTGGTTAAGAAGTTATTTGAGATATCTTTGCTTTTTGGACGATTCCTGAATTTAGCATTTAGCAATATGCATTGCAGTTAGACACAACGTTTCGGTATTACTTATTAGTTTTGTGATATTTACTCGCGCGTTTGTTATTTTTTTTTACAAATTTTTATATTACCGAAATAGTTTTTAATTTTTTGCATTATGTACGAAACGCGTAGTGAATCTTCTTCGCCGATTTATAGACAATTAACACCTCCAGTGAGTGATCAGTATTCGTCAATGCGTTTTATGGATTTAACAAATTCGAATGAAAAATATATTCCAACCACCATACAACACGACGCATCGCAACTTGCTTATGACATGTTTGGTTTTCATAAAAGTCTTGCCAATGGGTATCATACGTTCGACGGCAAGTTTTTTCAGGAAAACTACCCGAGGAACATTTATGAAGATTACAGGAACGACCAAATTGCACCTACCTATACCCAGCACAATCAAAGTATAGATTCGTACACGGAACCGGAAGACTACATGAACAGGCCGATCAAAGTTGAAGTGGACGTGGACGAAGAACCGATTTTAAAATCTAGGAACGTGGGTCGCAAAAGAAAAACGAGTTATTTTGAGTCGGACGACGAAAATTCTTGTCATAGCATGGGCAAAACAAAAACCAGAAGAAAAACACCGCAAAGTTACGAAGACATCCAGAGTCAACGCATAATGGCCAACGTGAGAGAACGTCAGAGAACGCAAAGTTTGAATGAAGCCTTCGCGAGTTTAAGAAAAAGCATTCCAACTCTACCTTCGGATAAATTATCGAAAATTCAAACACTTAAGTTAGCAACGAGGTATATAGACTTTTTGTGCCATATTTTATCCGAATCATCACCTGATGGGTCAACCGACAGCGACGTGCTGGGGAATGTGTGCTCATACACGGCACATGAAAAACTCAGCCGAGCGTTTAGCGTTTGGCGAATGGAAGGTGATTGGAATTCTAATGTGTAATTTAGTGCACACATTTTTGTTAATTTTTTAAAAAAAGTATTTCATTGTTTTCGAGAATCATTCTTTTATTTTGTATTCGCGGTGTAATTTTAACGCGAATTTGTTTAAATATCGTGGTAGGAGGTCAAATTTTCTTTGACCACAAGTTGTGATCTATGTTTATAAGTATTTATAAGAAAAAAAACTTACTTTAGTTAAATCGACCAAAAAAGTGTATATTTGATACGTTGAGAAAGACTTAAAGCAGCTGCTAGTTTTTATGTGTCTTAAATAAAAAATTCCCCTGCTCAAAATGATAAATTTTTAAATGTGCTTCTGATGAGCAGACGAAACAATTTTTAATTTTTATTTGTTAATTGGCCGTAATTCATAACTTTTTTAAATCATTTTTATTTTATCCGACCCCCAAGAACTACTGTTTAGTTTTTTAATCGTTCGAGAGGCAGGAATGAACGTTTTTTCTGTAGGATATAATATAATTTAATAAATATGTATTTATTTTTGTTGCCATAAATATATTTTCTATTACATTTTTTGTGTTTTTGAAATTTTATTAGATACCTGCAAAATGATGAGTTTATTTTATGGGAAGCAATAAATTTGCGAATTTTATATTATTGCGGAAATAAGCTATTTGTTTTATAAAGAATTTTAGTTTTTGCTGAAAAGGCCACATTATTACCTCCATAAGAAAACCAATAACGGTTACTTTATGACCTTTTAAAGCGGCACAAAGTGGAAAATATCTTATCTTGATAAGTCCTATGGTTCAACCAATTCTTTTTTGCATTTTAGTGCTACTGCTCTACTTATACAGAGTGAAGGAGGTTGTTTTCAAACCAAAGTTTATTAAATTTCTCCTCCTGAAAATCTTCGGTGAATGAAATACTACATTCAAATTTAAATATTCTCTAATAAAAGGAAGGCAACTAATACGCAAAAAAGAATATACGATTACTCCTAAAATGCAAAGCAAAGAAGGCAGTCTGAAAAGAACATGACCCTGATGTCTTATTTTATTAAAACATAATCCAGAAGCTGTTTTACATTTTTAATTTGGATCTACAGATCAGTGCTTAAATAGAAATAAAATTTATTACAATTTTCATTCAAAAATACTATGTAGTACCGAAGATATCGAATTTTTCAAAATAAGGTTGCGCATCTTGGAGAAAGTTTATAATCAATGTAAAGATAAAACATTTTTGCAAACAGGTGTGTAATTTCAGTTGGGAGGGGGACAGACCAGTGAATGCAAGACTACAAAAAGTTTTTCTTAGGCATCCATAAAAAAATTGGTAGAATATCGCTTAGAAAAGCGATGGTTTCGTGGTTTCTAGTTAAAACCACGAGACCCCGGTATGAATCATTCCAGTTTTTCTGTAATAATTCAAAGTTGGTAAAGTCTATAAAAAAAATTTAAAATTCGAAATATTCTTCCCTTTATGTAAAATACTTTTGATCTACTGTTTTACCTTTCAGCAGTGCGGCACTAGCGAAATTCATAATCCCCAGATTCTTGGTCACTGCTTTATATTTTTTGTGCTAAAAACTTTCACCATTATCGCTTAATACTGATAACCATAAGTTTGCAAATTTATCTATCACAGTTTGAGTGTTCCTGGGGGGTGCTCCACACCCCCCAGACCCCCCGGTCTCGACAACTTTGGTTTATAATTTGGGCTAATTGAAATATTAGTTACTTGAGTGTGACTTATTAAAGTTAGGATTAATTAATTTTTTAGGAGATTTTTTCTAGATTGATTATTCTGATGTCTTCAATTTATTACTAATAAAAAATAAACTGCACAAACCGGGGGTCTGGGGGGTGTGGAACACCTCCAGTGCCTCACTGCTGAAAGGTAAAACATTCAATGTTTACAGATTATGAGTAGGGTTTATTATAGCGTTTTGGTTTTCTTGAGAACAATGACATATTATACTGGGGAATTCATAATCCCCCCCCCCCAGATTCTTAGTCACTGGTTTATATTTTTGTGCTAAAACTTTCACCATTATCGCTTAATACTGATAACTATGAGTTTGCAAGTTTATCTATCACAGTTTGAGTGTTCCTGGGGTTCTCCACACCCCCAGACCCCGGTCTCTAAACGGTTGGTTTATAATTTGGGATAATTCGAATATTACTTACTTGAGTGTGACCTGTCAAAGTTAGAATTAATTGGTTTTTCTAGAGATTTTTCTAGATCGGTTTTGCTGTTATCTTCAATTTATTACTAATAAAAATAAACTGCACAAACCGGGGGTCTGTGGGAGAAATGATATAGCCTCAGCAAATAAGCGAGGGGAGGAGGTCAATATGAATTTTTCTATTATTAAGAAGAAGATTTTCCGTTTAAATTTTGAAATATAAACATTTGCTTTATGCATACCGCCCATTCCAACTCTATTTTGCAATTTTTTGCACAACGACATATTCTTTTTTCATTTTTATTCCGTCAAGTTGAAATACTTTAAAATCTAGTAAATTAATTTTTTGAAAGTTAGATTGGTACCATTTTGATGTTGCAAAAGATGGTCATTAGCAAATTGCTTTTTTGTTGACGTACCATGTATTTAGAAACCTTTAATTTAAAGCTTCTGTCATTTAGAAGCCGGATTATCCAAGTCGGAATATTTGAAAAATACACTATACACATGGGAACAGGTTACACGATTGTTCCACAATGCACTGTTATTGGTGCATTTGTCAAGTACACCAGTCGTGGGATCCCATGATATAATAATAACAAGATATGATATTACGCAGATTATGCACTAACCACGTGACGTATATGCGCACCAATTACAGAAATGGAATTTGCATCTCTCATATCATTGTCATGCTCAAAAAATATTAAAATAAAATTTTGTATATTATTGTATCATGGTGGGATCCCAGTTTTATAATTTTGGTCGAATCGTGTGCTCGCATTAATTTAGAATATGCTTCTCCTATTTGGTTTTGCCCTATGATACTAACATCATCAAATGTGCAGCATATATTTTTAAAATTTTATTATTTTAAACTGATGGGCTGTATGGAGGGTTTGATGGACGGTGTATGTATGTACATTCTGCAGATTTTTAATCTTGTGTATGGACGTGATGAATCAGATATTTCACTTCTGCACCGCATCCTTCATGAGAATATTGACTACAGCGTTCTTGTGGAAAATATTCATTTGTGAATCACTATATTCGTTTGGTCAGCATAGTTGAATTTATCCAACAAATTTAATACTGACGACATTTTCAGATCATATTCTTGCCTGAAGAGCTTTTTGAAACCTAGTTGGACAACGATTGTGATTGTTTAATTAAATAAATAAATTACTACCGATGACATTTATTAAAGAAAAGCTGCTCCGAAAATTGTTTTTTGTCAAGTTTAAGATAAATAACTTTTAAATATTTGATAAAAATAATTTTATTATATTCATGTTTTTAATAATATTACAAAATATAAAAAGAAGCTCAAAGCATCTGATCTCCCGTTGCTTTGTCTATGTCACTGCTGCAGATTCCAATATAGTATGTACGAAATTGAAAGCAAATGTTGGAATGATTGACGAGTTTAAATCCAAAATCCATAAATGAGTAATAGCATTTCTGGTTGCTAATAAAATATTACAAAGCATATTTTAAACGAACTATTATTGTTTAAAATTATATACATACTTTCAGTTATGTAATATTTACTTGCATATTTTTAGACAGATAGAGAAAGGAAGGGGGGGGGGTGTTAGAACAGATGTCTTGTCCACCCTTATATTACTTGTTTTCTTTTTCATAATTTGAATATTTGTCAATTTTAATTTTTGACAGGGTCATTTATGATGACACGGTTCTCAAAAAATTTTTTACCGTGTAAATTGCAAAAGTATAGTATGCAGTGGCGTAGTTAATGTTTGTGGATCAGAGAATAAGAATATCAAGAATATTTTATAGCCAATGCCATAAACAAGTCAATTTTATAATATTCATCTAAAATCACTTTAGTTGTAAATTCGAATTTAAAATGAAACTGATGGTTGTCATTGGTTAGTTTGAACTAATTAACCAATAAAAGTTCTCTTTAAATAGAGAAACTTGAAAATGAATATTATGAAACCGTAACAATAGGATATTATTCAACAAGCGAAACATGAATGTGATTACTCGTGACTATTCGATTTTAAAATGAAACTGATGATTGTCATTGGTTAGTTTGAACTAATTAACCAATCAAAGTTCTCTTTAAATAGAGAAACTTGAAAATGAATATTATGAAACCGTAACAATAGGATATTATTCAACAAGCGAAACATGAATGTGATTACTCGTGACTATTCGATTTTAAATGAAACTGATGATTGTCATCGGTTAGTTTGAACTAATTAAACCAATCAAAGTTCTCTTTAAATAAAAGACTTAAAAATTAATATTATGAAACCATAACAATAGGATATTATTTAACAAGCAAATAACGAATGTGATTACTCGCTACTATTTGTTTAAAAAAAAACTGATGATTGTCGTTGGTTAGTCTGAACTAATTAACCAATAAAAGTTCTCTATAAATAGAGAAACTTGAAAATTAATATTATGAAACCATAACAATAGGATATTATTCAACAAGCGAACAACGAATGTGATTACTCGTGACTATTCGATTTAAAAAATAAAACTGATGATTGTCATTAGTTAGTTTGAACTATTTAACCAATAAAAGTTTTCTTTAAATAAAAGAACTTAAAAATTAATATTATGAAACCATAACAATAAGATATTATTCAACAAGCAAAACATGAATGTGATTAGTCGTGACTATTCGATTTGAAAATGAAACTGATGATTGTCATTGATTAGTTTGAACTAATTAACCAATAGAATTTTCTTTAAATAGAAAAACTTGAAAATTAATATTACGAAACCATAACAATAGGATATTATTCAACAAGCGAGTAACGAATGTGATTACTCGCTACTATTCGCTTTAAAAAATGAAACTGATGGTTGTCATTGGTTAGTTTGAACTAATTAACCAATAAAAGTTTTTAAATAAAAGAACTTAAAATTAATATTATGAAACCATAACAATAAGATATTATTCAACAAGCGAGTAACGAATGTGATTACTCGCTACTATTCGCTTTAAAAATGAAACTGATGGTTGTCATTGGTTAGTTTGAACTAATTAACCAATCAAAGTTCTCTTTAAAGAGAGAAACTTGAAAATGAATATTATGAAACCGTAACAATAGGATATTATTCAACAAGCTAAACATGAATGTGATTACTCGTGACTATTCGATTTTAAAATGAAACTGATGATTGTCATTGGTTAGTTTGAACTAATTAACCAATAAAAGTTCTCTTTAAATAGAAAAACTTAAAAATTAATATTATAAAACCATAATATTCAATTATTCAATAAGCAAATAATGAATGCGACTTGCAAGAATATTCTCGAACATTCTCTCGAGTGTCGCAATTCAATTGAAAGAGAATAAAACCATAATATTTAATGAATATTAACCCTTGACCACCGACGTGCGGTTACCATGACCGCATCTCTAAGTCTGTGTGAATAAGTGATAAGACGCTGAATGCCTAATTTTGAGAAAAAACAAGCACAAAATTAACATTCAATTTTAGTTTCGTATTTAAGGAGGCGTCCATTAATTACGTGAGCTCAAAGGGGGGAGGGGTCTGACGAATCTCACCAAATCTCATTCAAAGGGGAGGAGGGCCAATAAAAATCTAACGTCTACTTTTTAATTCGGAGAATATACATTATTACAGCAGAAATAATTTTGTATTACAAAATCAATAGTAGACGTACACTGTAAAAAATTACTGGTCTCCGGTGTGGTGTAAATAATTAGTGTGAAAATTTTAATCATCAAAGGTGTGAAAATTATACTGCATACTGTGTTTCATAAAATATAAAAATTATTTGTAAAGGTTTCGAATTCCAATTTTGAGTACAATATTGAAAATAAGAATAAAATATATGACTATTTTTCTTTATAGAAAATTTAATTTTTCATCAAAAAGGACTTTATAAGTTCTATCGCATCAAATAGAATTTTTAATTTAAAATTTTTCATTTATTAAAATAATGAAAAATACTTTATGAGTTTTAAATTTAAATAAGCTTATAATCTCACGTGAGGAGAAGAGGGAGTCCCACCACATTTTTACCAAATTTCACCAAGATCGAGAGGGGGTTAAATAAAAAAACATATTACGTAATTAATAAATGACATCATAAGTTTACATTCAAGAACTTTGATTGTGGTTAGGATTCCCAATTATCAGGCTACAATTTTAAGCATCTAAAACTTATGGGACACCGGGTATAATATTTTATGTAATAGGCTTCGTCTACGTAACCGATTATCTAGTGATTTGACCTAATAACAACAATCTAAAAAATTAATTACATTTTTCATTAGTTTTAATTCTGCTTTAGTATCAAGTGTCCCGCGATTGTACAAATTTTGTTAGCTAATTTCGTTGATATATCTAATTTTGAAACGGGGGAGAATTTATATTTTTACAACTAAGGTAATGAAAAATACTATAGTCTATTACTTGATAATAATAGTAAATAGTTTATTAACTTGTGAAATTATATGTTGAATAAAATTTTTTAAATATACTAGCTTAGTAAAATTTGAAAATTTTCCAACTTACATCTTTCTTCTAAGATGCCGTTGTACAAAGTAGTTTTGTTTTATCAAGAACTCATTAGTTAAACTATCCCTAAATGAATGAAAATGGATTAAAATCCATTAAAATTGAAATTAAAAACTATATTGGAAAATTTTAGTAAAATCAATTGACATATGTTTTGACAAACCCATATCGACACATTAGATTCTCAAACTGAATGTCACTAAGTAAACAAAAAATTATTCAAAAATGTTATATTTAAAAAACACAAGGTTACCTTTATTCACCGACGATTTTAGCTAAAATTTTCTAATATAATTTTTGATTTCAATTTTATTAGATTTTAATCTATTTTCATTTATTTAAGGATAGTTTAACTGATGAGCTCTTGATAAGACGAAACCACTCTGCACAACGGGGTCTTATACTAAAACTGCAAGTTGGAAAATTTTCAAATTTCACTTTCAGTTTGTATATTTTTAAAAGTTTATTAAATATTTTTGATAATAATATTTTGCAAAAAATATTTAATTGTTTACCAAGGTGCAAAATAGCAAAATAGGTAATTCCTCCAATTACACGAGGATGTGGTTATTTACCCTATTTTGGTTAGAACTACAGTATTTTCCGGAATTGTTTTGTGGTATTTTCCAGAATTTAAAATAAAAATTCAAAAGTTATATGTATAACTACATTTAAATATTATTATTACAAATTTTGTTTTTTTAATTATAAATAATTTAAGTTCTATACAGCTTTTGAATCTATTAGTTCAGTTTTTAACAGTTGCACTCGGAAAATTTGTACCCAAATTTACCCAATCCAACAAGAACGTAGAAATATAAATAATTCCTCTATTTATAGCACATTTTACACATATTAATTGTAAGTGTGGTTTTGTTATTTATCGAAGCTCTACAATCGACACGTGTCTATCATTTTCTACATATTGTGTTAATAAATTTTGCATATTTTCAATATTTTATTATTCAAGTAACATTCTAAACGCCAAAATGATGTAGGTACATACTTATCTTTATTGCTATTTTGATATTTTACGCGCTATTATTATTTATTTTTAAACCTTACAAATACTAATATATTTTTGTCAAACTTTCTTGGACCGTCTATTACTGTTTTGGGGGAGACCCCTTTAAAAAAAAAGTTTACTAGATCAGGATAACATCAGGATAACGCGAAAAAATTGGTATTTTAAACAATGGAAAGTTACAATATGAAGCATCGGTGGTTCAGTGGTAGAATGCTCGCCTGCCACGCGGGCGGCCCGGGTTCGATTCCCGGCCGATGCATAATTTTTTTATCCTTTTACCACAGTTATACCAATCCCAATGCATGGTTTTAATTTGAAACGTTTCATTTTGGAATGTCATCTTCCCGCCTTGCTTAATTCGCGAAAATTGGTAGGATATTTAGAAAGCGTCGGTTTTCAATTAGTTGATTCTAAACGAAGGATTTCGCTGTTTAAGTTAGTACGAATTTAGAAGCTCGTAAACAGAACATAATTGGGTTGTTTGGATGTAGAAGTTGACAGTTAGTGACTTGCTATGACAATTGACTTAAAATATATACACTTTAGTGAATATAGCTTCCGGCTTTGATTCTTGTTTATGTTAAATTTACTCATTTCGGTCATAAAAATTTCTCCAACGACGGTTCTAATTTTAAGCTAATATTGTTCATTTTTTAAGTCTAAATATATCAAGTGAAAAATTAAGTTTGTCGTATAATTTTAAACCCACTGATCTGATATAAGCACGCCATTATTAATCATTTTTGGAGTCCGTAATTTACTTCCAAATACTTTATTTTATGGTTCAATAAAATAGAATTAAGTTTTATATACAACGTGATAGCACAATAAAGTAAATACCTTGGCGTAAAATATGTCCGAAGAGGTCGTTTTGAAACAAGCCAAACGTATAAAATACTCGAGACGAGTTTACATCATAAAGCGACATAGACAAAACCAGTAGGGTGTTAAAATGTAAATAAAAATAAACTCTTTTTAATATAAACTTTCATAAACTAAGACAAAGATAATTAGGAAGCCGAAAAAGCTCGTAACGCAAACAAACAAAACGTTAATGTAACCTGACACTGCTTTTAACAACAAAAACAAACATCACAGTGATGTTAAACCACCGTCTTATTTCATTTTTATCTCATTGCTTTGGTCTGCAAAATTCATCTGGACGAAGCCTGAGATTTTGAATTTGAAACCCCAAAAATTTAGGAGTTTGTTTATATTATTAAACGACAGGTTGTATAATAAAAATTTAATGGATCCAAGATAGGATGCACGAAAGCACGGATAATATCGAAGAGGGTGAGAAAATAATGTTCGTGATCCATTATTTATTTATCCACAACTGTTGATACACCGCAGAACTCATCACAAAAACCTTATAAAGAAGAAATTTTACTAGCACATGGAACATCCAATTTTGGAATGTAATAATTCATTGCAAAATGCAAAGCTTACAAAACCAGTTAAAAAATTGATAAATTAAAAATCTATCAGCGCTCCTGTCTTTTTTATACTTGCCAAAATGCGTTTCACCAGTTGTCGGTGTCAGCTGCCACCTGTCATTTAGTGCAGCGGATATGAGATGGCTTGGAACAGACATTCATATACTAACATATTCTTCATCTTGTATCATTAAATTTAGGCAATTTTGAAGTCTTAAAATATTTTTTCTAGATCGCTTGCAATTAAATTTAAATTACCGAACATTTACATAATTGAAAAAAGATGGCCGATGCTACCATTAATTTAAACTTTGTTTATTACTTCAAATATAAATTGTAAGTAATCGTATTGTGGGTTGTATTTATAATTTTGATGGTATGTGATGAGCCAATGGGAAAACACTAATAGGCGAGACGAGAGAACAGACAAAAGTGAAATGACAGTGGCGGTTCGTGGTATTTTCACACGAGGGTACAATTATAAGTGTAAATCAATGAAATTAAAAATCCCATGCTGATGAGAGCTTTTTTCCCCCAAATAATCCCTTGCCCGTTATCTCTTAAAGGTTGCAAATTTTCTTCCAAAGAAGATATTGTTTCGATGAGTTCTTGGTTGCATAGGAAAAGGATAGAATAAAAAATCTCAAATGTATAATTTTCGATATAAGGGGGGCGCGTTGCCCTGCAGACTCCAAGATAAACCGCCACTGGTCGCTGTCATACAAAGAATGTAGTTTTTTTTTAGTAAAAACCATTATAAGCTAATTTAACGAATAGTTGAATGGACGCTTTTCGAAACTAAAATAATATTCTCGGTATATAAAAATAATACCAGATTAATAGCATAAAAATTATTTTTATAAAAAATCAAACGCTAATGAAAACGAAAAAGAAATGAACATTTCTACGCTCCACCTATATAGTAGACAGGAAGAAATAAATAAAGTTGAAACAAGAATCGGTGTGGGCGTATATATCAGCAAAATGGTGACAAAAATATAGCAAAACGACCATAATCATGTCTTTTTTACGACAAAGGTAGCATCGTAACAAAGAACGATTCACTTAGCCAAATAATTTATTATCATTTGAAAAATGTTCCATACTTCACACAATGACCAATCACTTTCCTTCAAAATTTTTATTTATAGTTTCGAAATAAATAAATAAGCAATGAAACGATTAATAAAAATAATACAGTCAATTTGAAAATTTTATTATAATCGTATACTATGCGGTCGAGTAGGTATGCCAAAAAATGTTATTTATTTTCCACCAGCTACTTCCGCTTAACAATGTAAAAGTTTTTTGAGTTATGTGTATTATGACACATATTTTGAAGGAATTATGTACGGTTGAATTTAAGTTTTCAATTTGTTTTGCACGCAAGAACTACTCATTCTTGTGATATGAGCAACGGCTTCTGTCATCTAGACAGAAACGTTTTATTTATTTTTAGTGAAAATTGTCTTCTGCACAAAGAGTTCAAACGTTTAAAAATAATCCCCATAAGGAAAAACTTGCGCTTGGAAGCTAAAATAATCCAAATTAGCATCTTGTCTTTGGCGGCCTCTATCTTTCTTCTTACCGGTGATTTTTTTAATTCAATTCCTTTCGCATTTACTATGCAGTGTATTTCACGAGTCTATATGACCCAATTCTTAATTTTAGATTTTGATATTTATAATCTTTAGTTTATTGGCGATAAAAAATTATAGAAAATCAGAAATTGGCCCAAGTAGCATTTTCAGGTAAAAAGCAGCACAGAATTTCAATTACTGTTCATTGGCTGGCCCATGAAAGTTAGCTCAGCTGTTTTACAAGCTAGTATCAAATATGCTACCATAGTTGCAAAACAGTTAGCTGACAGCTAGGTGGCAGCTGACTGCTAGCTTATGGCAATAGTTGGCTGGCTGCAAGCCGACATAACTAGCTGATAACTGAACAGCTTCTAAAAATTTTTAAATGAATTTTAAAGTATTATCATCTAATTGGTTCTTGAAATTGACTCTTTGAGAGGAATTTTGAAACACCGTGTATTTTTAGATTTTACCACAAGTTTTTTTAAAATTTTCTACTCGTTCCCCCAAGACAATATCTTGGCATTTAATCCCTGAAAGATAGTGCCCAGCACCTTGTGAGAAAGATGTGATTGCAAGCAATTTCATATGTATATGTACTTGGCCAGTGATCGAACCCACGACTGCGGTAAAGCAATCGAACACTGAAGTAATTTACAAGTAATATTGTTTCATTTTACAAAATTTTGGAATCAGAAAGAAAAAACAAGTATTTAACATCAAAAATGGCTTTATTGTTTTTCAAAATATTCACCATGAAGATCTATACACTTTTGCATGCGTTTAAACCAATTTTTGAAGCACTTTTTCCACTCCGATCGAGGTACCTCCAAAACAAGCAAACCGCTTCTTCAAGTATCGAAAAACGTTAACCTCGCAACTAATTTTTAATGTACGGAAATAAAAATAAGTCATTGAGTACCAAATGAGGACTATACGGAGGATAACCCATGAAATCGATGTTTTGAGCGTTCAAAAAGTCACTTGTTTAAGTCAATGTCTGAGAGCTCGCATTGTTGTTGTAAAGACTTCTGGTAAGCTAATGGTTGTGTCCATTGATCATTCTACGTTGCACCAATGGCACGGTTGTGACATGTCCAGTTCTTCCAAAAAACAGGCAACAATTTCCTTCGAAGAGCTTCGTGCGCGAATAACTTTTGTCGAATTTGGCTCATTTTGAAAAACTTACATAGTCTTCTTCTAGTATCAGTTCAAGCACAACATCAATGTTTTTCCACCGATTTTGGACAACTTTCACGAAATTCGTCATTTCACCATAGAGAAACGCAGATTCTTCATTGCCAAAAGTCGAATTTCGTCACTTCATCAACGCACTGCTGTTGAGTTAATCCACGTCGAAAGTTGTAAAAAAATAATTGCACGAAAATGTTGACGACGATTTAATTCCATTTTTGACCGAGATGAATTTTTCAAATTACTGTAAAGAACACTGTAAATAGTGCTCATACGTCAAAATGTTCTGAATATCGTCAAAAATGCCGAGACGTCAATTGCCAGATGGCAACATTAGGATTGCCCGAAATAAAAAAATAATTTTTTTAAATTTAATAAATTTTGCATACACCAGAAGAAGCAATATTTAACTTACGTCATAACCAAGTATATGTCGTTTGCTAGCTAGTCGCGTATTTTGCCCCCCCTCCGGCCCTATATCATAACCTGTTAAAAACAAATATAAGTTTCCAGAGTTTTATAATGTAAATTTATATTATACAACATTGGTAATTTATGTTGAATTAAAATTTTTAAATTTGTACAAGCTTAGAGAAATTTAAAAATTTTCCAACTTGCAGTTCTAGTCTAAGACACCGTTGTACAATGTTGTTTCGCCTTTTTGCATTCTGTTGATGAATTTTGGAAAGGGATGAGCTAACCTATTATTTCATTCGGTTCAAAACGCATAAACGGTGAAAATGGAAAACTTTTTTTTGAAATATTAATTTTTTGAATAATTTTTTGTTTACTTATGCCCGATTTCTTTACTTATAGTTATCTTCAAGTTAACTAACTTTAGGTTAAATTGACGAAATAACCAATCAGACGACAACAAAACAAATAAATCAATCATCTGATTGGTTATTTCGTCAATTTAACTTGAACTTCGCTAACTTGAAGATAACTATGAGCGAAGAAATTAGGCATTAGTGACATTCAGTTTGAGAATCTCCAAAATTTTCCAATATAGTTTTTGAATTTTTCAATTTTAATGGATTTTAATTTATTTTCAATCATTTAGGGTTAGTTTAACTGATGAGTCCTAAAAAAGGCGACAGAACATTGTGCTAAGGTGTCTTAGACTAGAAATGTAAGTTGGAATTTTTTTTAAATTTTACCAAGTTTGTAAAAATTAAAAAAAATTTTTATTCAACATTATAATTCTTCAAGTTAAAAATTATTTTTAATTTATTGGTAATTTACAATTAGCTTATATTAATAGAATATCAAATACGAACTAAAAAATAACAATTATGTTTCCCACTACCAATGTTCATTGTTAATTTTAAAATTTATTAAAACTAATTAAAAAAATGTACTTAGACTAATTAATTTATAATTCTATATAATTATTCGAAACTGTGAGTCGAAAGGGGGGGAGTAAAATTATATTAAAAGATTCAAATTAAAATGTCTGTCGATATTAGTTTATGCACCCTTTATTTTCATTTACATTGCTTTTGTATATTAGTTATTTCAAAATTAGCTGAAGGGGGACTATAAGAGGTAAGCTTGATTTTTGAATTATCTAGATTCTGGAGTAAAATGTGTACTATGAATTATCGGGATTAGTAAAAATAATGGGATATGTTCATGACTTAACTTGATCACATTTTTATTAAATATTAAACAAAAA
Source organism: Lycocerus yunnanus (assembly GCA_036346125.1). NCBI lineage: Eukaryota > Metazoa > Arthropoda > Insecta > Coleoptera > Cantharidae > Lycocerus > Lycocerus yunnanus. The sequence goes on along the minus strand of JARFIX010000011.1, from coordinate 1,707,748 downwards.
ATTTTTAATAATAAATAATTTCCGTGAACAAATTAAAAATCATTGTTTATAACAAACTCAAAGACAAACGTAAATTTCATTAATAATATAAGTATTTAGGTTATTAATAATTATTCTTAATATAAATAATAATTATATAAAATATAGCCAGCGGAGTGCCGAATCTTTCGGGCCGGAGGGGGTACAGCATTATTAAGGACGAAAATATTTATCGATTAAAAAATGTAGGAATACTATTTTAATTAACCAGATTTTGTTACAATCAAAAATAAAATAATTACAAACGAATCTATCCAAAAAATTTAGCCCAGAACTATGAATGACAAAGGGAACTTTTCAACTGCAACATTCAGATTGGGCCAAGTTATCCCTAGATGAAAAAGCTTTTGAAGTGTACGAGTGATATTTTGGACGTCTTTAAATAACTTTTAAAACAATCCAAAAATTTATTGATTAATTTTACAACACACCAAACAAATGACTAAACTAGCAGCGTAACGCCCTTAAACTAAAATGAGTAATAACTATGTACTAATTATTAACTTTAGAATGGCTACTTTATATATAATAAAAGATGACGAATGTGCATTTCTATATTTACGAAGTGCTAAAATGCAGAAATGCAGTTCTCATCGCTTCTTATATAATTTAAAGGGAAAAAATACTTATCGCTATTTTCGTTAATATTACAATATATAACTCCTCCTCTTAGTATGGAAAATTAGGGTCCATTGTGACATTAATTTTCTCAGGAGTATTAATTTTGGCAAATACATTTTCTTTAATAATAGTTGAAATTTTTCTAGTTTTAACAAAATTATAAATTTTTAATATTATTAATACAATAATGATTATGTAAATTAAAATAGTCCAAATGCTCGTTTTGTCGAAACTTATCACTGAACTTCTATTTAACAGGCCTTTTTAATCACTGAGTTCACTTTGAAGGTGTTTGATTTCACTTATGTCCAAATTTGAAAGTTCTATTTGTTCGATTTTGAAACTATTATCGGAGGATTTTCTTGAAGATGTTGAAACATCGATGTCCGGGATGGAAATGATTTTTTAAATTTTCGTTACTGGTACTTCTTTGTATTTCTCTTGAAATTTTGATTAATAGCGTTCGTTTAGGATAAGGAATTTGGAGCTTGGAACGATCATTTTATAGTGGTTATTGGAAAAATCGGTAATGAATAAAATTGGAAATAATTATAATTTTTGTTTTCTATGATAATATAATTTCATTAAATTTTGTAAAACTTTTAATTTATAACATGTTTTCGAAAAGTAACACATTTCCTGGAATTGGTTCAAATGGCAATTTGATATTTAATAATTTTTGATTATGAACCAAAGTGGTTGCTGTTTCATTAAATTTTGAAATAGTGGTTTGCATTAACGTTATTTGGTCATTTACTATCGTTTTAATTTTGTTTTTATCCTGTTTTAATTTTTGAATTGCATTGTCATAACGTATAGCGTCTTTATGATCAAGGTTTTTAAATTTTGTTGTTGTTTACTGGGTTAGAGGATTGATTTGTAAAATTTGATTAAATTGATTAAATGATTTGCTATTAAAATTTCGCTTTTATTAGTTTTGTTGTTAACTATTTTTCGGCTTTGTTATAGGGTAGTAGTAAAGTAATTGTAGCAATTGCAAAATTGATGTTTACTAATTTAAAGTCATTTGTGGAAATTATTATTTGGTTTGCAATTTATTGAAATTTGGAAATATTTTAGGCGTTCGTTTAATGTTAAATGTAATATTTCAATTGCTTCTTTCTAATTTGATGGGATGGTGTAAAATTAATTTTGATGAATTCTAATATTTAAATTATTTATGTTAGGTTTATTCAGTATATATATATATTTTTTTTTGATCTAGTTATTGAAACTATTTAGGATAGGAAGTTGTGCAGTTATTAGATATTAAAAGTTTAATTTTGGTTATGTTGAAAATTTGATAATTTTAAATCTGAATCTATAATTCGGTTGAATCTATTAATTATGGTTATAAAATTTGAAATAAGATTAATTTAATATTTAATTTTGAAAATAAATTTATATTAGAAAATTTAAGATGTGATATTAAATGATTGTATCACGTTAAGTAGTTGTGATAATTTAATTGTAAACTGCATGTCAGCTTATCTTTAAACTATTGTTACTAAGAATATTCCAGAATCGTTTACCGTGAACTTTGCGTTAAAATTCTAAAATGTAAATTATTTGTTTAAAAAGATTCGAAATTAGTTTGGTTGTTCAAAGTTATTAAAATACGTTTGTCAAAAATTTGGATGTATTAATTTATATTTAGGGGGATTTTAAATTTAGAAAATTTTACATTTGTTATCATATAAGTTTACGAATGTCCAAAATTTGAAATTATTATTTGGGGGTGGTAACAGAATTGAATATATATCAATAAAGCGGTTGGAAATTTGTTTTCGTTTCCGGTTATTGATTTTGAAAATTTGAGATAATTTACCTTTTAAAGAGTGATTATCTAAATATTTTCTCTTATTATTGGTCGCGTTTCTGGTTTTGCTTTTTGAATAAAAATTTGAGAATTGTTTCTTTACGAAACAGTTTCGATTTAATCTTGTGGAAAGTTTTGCTGATCCTAATGTGTCATTTTCTATTGATTTATTTTCTGAAAATTTAGTTTTAACGTCATCAATTTATTACTATTTTCTATAATTAAAATTTCTATCAATTTTATGGAATTATTCAATCTTAATTTTAAATTTCTAGTTTTAGTTTTAATGTCATGTTGAAGCTTATTAATTGATTTTTGAATATTAAAATTTTGATTTAAATTTGGAGTTGATTCTAATTTGTGATCATTATCGTTTGATTTAACTTTTTCTTCGTTTTCGGCAATTGCATTTTGTTCTAAGATTGATTTTTTTTGACATTTGACTTGATTTAAATTGAGGTTTAATAATTTAGTTGATTCTATAATATTATGATAGTGCAAATTTACTGTTGGCTTGGTTTCTGAATTTTTTGATTTTAATAAAGTTAATTCTTTAATATTGTCAGCTATAATTCCGGTAGGTTGTTTTCTTGGTTTTGATGTAGTTAAACAAATTTTTACGTTATCTGAGTATGTTCGGGAGTTATCCGAAAATTTTCGTTTGATGGTTCATTTACATTATCAATATCTTCTATTCCAAAATTATTAATTTCATTAAAATTTTGAGTTGGTTCAAAATTTTCATTGATAGGATTTTCATTTTCATAAAAAGTTTCATAAAAGGGATATTGTACGTTTTGCATTTCGCAATTTTCTTCTTCGAAATTATGGTAGTTAGTTTGAAAATTTGGTCTAGTAAATTTGGAAAAATTCGTTCTATTGGAGTCAACGTCCATTGGTGTAGGTTTAAAAGTATTATTTGTTCTCGTTGAATTTTGGTTTCGAATGTTTGATGTAAAATTCGGTCTAAAATTTTGAAAGTTTTGTCTAGGTTGAAAAGTTGAATTTTGGAAATTTTGTTGTGGTTGAGGGTTATTAGGCGTGAAATTTGGAAGGTTATAATTTGGTCTTTGAAAATATGAATTTGGTTGATTTTGTTGTAGTTGAAAATTATTATTAGGTGTGAAATTTTGAAAGTTATAATTTGGTCTTTGAAAATTTGAAATTGGTTGATTTTTGAAATTTTGATTTTGAAATTTTTGAGTAGTTGGTTTAAATTGGTTACTAGTAAAATTTGGAAAATTTGATTTATTTTGATTTATAGAAAGTTGAGATTGCAAAGTGTTTCTTTGTTGGGTGTAATATAAGAAGTTTTCCTCTTCTATTACAAGGTTCATTGCTTTCTCAAGCGTCTCCGGATTTCTTCAGTCTTACATTGTTTTGAACTTGACCTGATAAGCCTCTGATATACGTTTTCAAAGCTAAATCATCATAATTTTTAATTTGTAATCGTTTTCTTCTGAATTTAAGTTACTTGAATTTATTTCGTTAAAATTAGACATCTTGCGTCTTGACAACGCGTTCCAAAATTATGAAGACTTTCATTTTATTCGGTTTTAATAAAATTAAGTCTTGTACCAGGCATTCTACATTGCGTTGGTCACAAAAATTTAAATTTAATGCACCTTTAATGTATCCCATGTATTTACTTCTGGTCGGTTCCCAATTAATGCTAATGCACGACCGGTTAGTTTCCTAATATTGCTCTAAATAAAATTGATTTATTGGATCGTTTGCATTTATTCTGTTAGCAAAAGTGTTAATAAAATTTTCACATGCGTTTATAAAAATATTTAAAGTAAATTGGTTTCCATTGAATTGTGGTATCGTATCAAGATAGATTTTAATAAATTGATAATTATTAGATGAAGTTTGAGGAAGTGGCAATGCCGATGCATTTGAAACTTGAGGTGGTAAACTCATTTTTAATTTAGTGATTAAATTGAAATTGTAAAATAGTAAATTAAATTAAAATTATTTTAAAATTACGTCGTTAAATTATTTGTTCAAATTATAATTGTTTCCTTAGGATTAAATTAGGATCGGTTTTTATAATTAGGATAAATGGTTAAATTTTCACTTACGCTATTATCAACGTTTTCATTTGATGTTACGGGTTGATCTCGGACCAGCGATTTTCGTCTGTTTCCGTGGTTTTGATCGTTGTTCTTAAAATTATGGTCCTCGGGGGATGTTGCGGTAGCGATTTTGTCCACCTTCAAATCCTCGATTGACGTTTTCTTAAAATTATGATCCTCGTGGAATGTTGGCAGCGATTTTTGTCCACCTTCAAATCCTTGATTCACGTTCCTTAAAATTATGATCCTCGTGGAATGTTGGCAGCGATTTTTGTCCACCTTCAAATCCTTGATTCACGTTCCTTAAAATTATGATCCTCGTGGAATGTTGGCAGCGATTTTGTCCACCTTCAACCATTCACGTTTCTTAAATTATGATCCTCTGTTGAATTCCCCCCGTTTCTTAAACTAAATTTGTTCCTCGATGTTTGAGACGACAGCGGAGTATTTACAGCGATTTTTGTCTGCGTGGTACCCTTTTATCGTTGGCTTGTAAATTAATCGTTTGACTTATTGATTGTCTGTTTGTGGCAATTTTTGTCCACGTTGCAGGTTGTGACTTCCCAAAAATTGACGATTTTTGTTCAAAATTTCAGGAAATTCGATCCGCACGACTGCGCCAGTGATATTTTGGACGTCTTTAAATAACTTTTTAAAAACAATCCAAAAATTTATTGATTAATTTTACAACACACCAAACAAATGACTAAACTAGCAGCGTAACGCCCTTAAACTAAAATGAGTAATAACTATGTACTAACTATTAACTTTAGAATGGCTACTTTATATATAATAAAAGATGACGAATGTGCATTTCTATATTTACGAAGTGCTAAAATGCAGAAATGCAGTTCTCATCGCTTCTTACATAATTTAAATGGAAAAATACTTATCGCTATTTTCGTTAATATTACAATATATAACTCTACGAACAGCTGGTTTCGAGAAAATGCCGCTTATTTAAACAAATTTTATTATAATTAAGCATTATTAATAATAATAGTAAGAGAAAAAAAAAATTAAAACAATTGTGTATGTGGTGAGATGGAAGAATTTCTTCATAATAGCTTGTGTGTAGGCAACAATCCTAGCACTAAAGCGGAATTGCGTCGTTAGATATACAAAGTGATTCTGAATTAAAAACCTCTCTATGCGTCTATCCGCTGACACATCAATAACTCGACGACCAATACAAGTGATCATTATTGACTTGACAACAAAAGCTGAGAAATTATAGTAATTAGTTTTCCACTGATTTATATTTATTGTCTTTCAAAAGAAAATTTTTGTAGCCTTTGCTCTGTCCATTTTAATACACAAATGACTTGAAACCAAAGCATTCACTATTTTCATTATTTTCTTCCGAGTTCACAAAGTTCATTATTTTGGAATTTTTTGTAAAATGAGTTGGTTTTTTCAATTTTTTTTTACTGGACTCAAGTTGTAACCCGTTAAATTTTTTTAGTTTTAAAAAACTTCAATTAGAACTGAGGAAGATAGCAATTACTTTAATTACAACAGATAAACCAATTAATTTTAGTATTAAACTTTTAAACTGCCGAATGTAATAAAAATTTAGGTACCAAACTATAGGTATATTGTAATAACAATTCATACATTGAAAGGAAAATGCATTTTTTCACAATTTTAAACAATTCACTGGCTACATCACTGGGGAGAAATTTACACTAACCTGAATTGCTGCTCAACCCACGAAGTGGACCCTACCTGTAATAACCAAGAAAGTTTTTAATTAAATTTCATGTTGAATGAGAAAGTTTTTTTCTAAATTACCTTTATCACTGTAGCCTTTTCGCCTTACTTTTATTGACCATAATTATATCTTCTCCATGATTCCATTCTAGTAAATGTCAGCAATGCACAAACCCAAACAATGTTACACTTATTTACAGATTACGAATAAAATTTTTTTAAAGAAACACTTGGTATTAGCACTACTTTTTCACTCAAAATATTAAAACAAAAATGATTCGCGATTGTTAATATGAAGCTTCCATCAAGCTTTTCTACAAAGATTCGTACTCGAGACATCGCACTTCCGCTCGCGAACTATGATTTTCGCATGCGCGAGTAACATTGCTGAGCTTAGGTGAAAATGCATAATTTTTTTTTATTTAAATTTATATTTTAAATTGAACTGTCTAAAGAAACGTTGGGTTCAGAAAAGTTTAAGTTTCCATGGGTATTTTATCAAATTCCAATTCTGGAATCCAAATAGTTTGAAATAAACTTGTAATTATTGTTTTAAATTGCTAACTGGACTGTTTTAAGTGAATCTAAAATAAAAAGAAAAACAGGAAAATTAATAACAAAACAATACTTATCCGTGGAGAAAAGAGTTTCTTCTCGATGCAGATTGCAACGGATAATGAGTGTGGAGTAGCCCGATGTTTGAATGTAGCCTGAATGATTTAAAATCTTGGATATTTAGTGACGTCTTTGGTAGAAAATCGCCTGTATTTTTACAGAAAAGTTTTCTTGCAGCCCTGTCAAAAGTCCTGTGATAAAATAAAAATTGTGAACTTATTAGAACAGAAAATAATTAGGAATTTACTTAATTCATATAGAAATAGTTTTACCATTTCAGACTGCAAAAGAAATTTTACTTACCCTACCATAGTAGTTTAAGGTACATTTAAAGAAAATGCAATTTCACAATTTCACACAATTCACTGATGGCTACATCACTAGAAAGAAATTTCAACTAACCTCCATTGCTGCTCAACCCACGAAGTGGACCCTACCTGTAATAGCGAAGAAAATCTTTAATTAATTTTTATGTTGAATGGGGAAAAATTTTTTACTTAATTACCTTTATCACTGTAGTCCTTTCGCTTTACTTCTATTCACCACGATATCTTCTCCATAATTCCATTCCAGTGAATGTCAGCAACGCACAAACCCAAACAATGTTACACTTATTTACAGATTACAAATAAAATTTTTTAAAGGAACATTTGGTATTAGCACAACTTTTCACTCAAAATATTAAAAAAAAAATGATTCGCGATTGTTAATATAAAGCTATTTTATAAAGCAATATAAAGCTTTTCTACAAAGATTCGTACTCGACACATCGCACTCCCGCTCGCGAAATACGATTTTCGCGTGCGCGAATAACACTACCGAACTCAGGTGAAAATAAAGTGGTGATTAATTTTTTTTTAATTTAAATTTCAATTTTACATTGCAGTGTCTAAAGAAACGTTGGGTTCAGAAAAGTTTAAGTTTCCATGGGCATTTTATCAACGATTCCAATTCTGGAATCCAAATATTTTGAAATAGACTTGTAATTATTGTTTTTAAATTGCTAACCGTACTGTTGTAAGTGAATCTAAAATAAAAAAAAAAACAGGAAAAGCAATAACAAAACAATACTTATGCGTGGAGAATAGGGTTTCTTCTCCATGCAGATTGCAACGGATAATGGATGCGGAGTAGCCCGATGTTTGAATGCAGCCTGAATGATTTAAAAACTTGGATATTTAGTGACGTCTTTGGTAGAAAATCACCTGTATTCTTACAGAAAAGTTTTCTTGAAGCCCTGTCAAAAAGTCCTGTGATAAAATAAAAAATTGTGAACTAATTAGCACAGAAAAATAATTATAATTTACTTAATTCATATAGAAATAGTTGTTACCATTTCAGACTGCAAAAAGATATCTTACTTACCCTACCATAGTAGTTTATAGGTACATTTAACGAAAAATGCAATTTTCACAATTTCAAACAATTCACTGATGCCTACATCACTAGAGAGACATTCACACTAACCTCAATTGCTGCTCAACGCACGAAGTGGACCCTACCTGTAATAACGAAGAAAATCTTTAATTAATTTTTATGTTGAATGAGGAAGACTTTTACCAAATTACCTTTATCACTGTAGTCCTTTCGCCTTATTCCTATTGACCATGATATCTTCTCCATAATTCCATTCCAGTAAATGTCAGCAACGCACAAACCTGAACAATACCACACTTTTTTTTATTTATTACGATTGAATTATTTTTATAAAACAATACTTGGTATTAGCAGTACTTTTTCACTCAAATATTAAAACAAAAATGATTCGCGAGTGTTAATAAAGCTTCCATCAAGCTTTTCCACAAGGATTCGTACTCGAAACATGTCACTCCCGCTCGCGAAATACGATTTTTACGTGCGCGGATATCACTGCTGAGCTTTGCTGAAAACACAGAGATGTTTAATTTTCTATCTGATTTAAATTTCTATTTTAAATTGCAGTGTCTAAAGAAATTTTTATCTTGAGAACAGGGGTGGGTAGAATTAAAATACATGCAAACGTATTTTGTATTTCAAATTATATAATTCTTGTAGAAAAATTTTCTTTTCTGAAAGAAAAGAAAAATATAGATAATGGGTGTGTTTTTATTTTTGGAAATAATTTGAAAAACTCCTATAGGTATCACTATGAAATTTAGAGGTATAATTTTTGAAGATATTCAGAAAATCACCTGCAAGTTTTTAAAAGTTTTTTTTAATTTTTAGGTGTAATATCAATTTTAGAGAAAGATGGGGGGAACTTACGGAGGCTATCTTTAATTTGGTTTTTTTATAGAGCATCTTGTAGCGCCTACTATAAAATCCATAGCAATTTTGAACAACTCATAAAGGAGCCGAGTCGAAGTTAAAATAACCCCACGAGTAATGGGGCTAATTCGTCATCGCCCCCCTGCAATTTTTGAAAGTAATTGAATTAAATATGCCAAAAGTTGTAATAATTGATTTAAATATGAAATTGTTTAAAAATTAAATATATTTGGGTAAGAGGGCAGACTTAAAATAGCCTCACCACTAATGGGGCCAATTGGTCACATCCCCGTTGCAATTTTTAAATGTAATCTGATAAAATATGTATAAAATCGTTGTTAATTTATTTTATTCAAATAGATTAGATAGATGTAATATTAATTTTAAAGAAAGATGAGGAGAAATCATAGGGATTTACATAATATAGATTTCTTTCGGATTTAATATTTAGTAATAAAATTATTTTAAATTTGTTTTTAATCGATTGGTTTTGAAATTGTGATGGATCGAACAAACACTCAACAGAACCTCATCATCATAATTCTCAATCAGAGTTGATGTAGATTTTAAATTTATCAAACATTTCTTTAAAACCAACAATAAAATATTATTAGATAAAACCTGAAAGTTGGGACTTAATAAATCAGTTCAAACCCAAAATTTGTATTGATTTTTCCAAAAAATCACCTAAGGCGCTGTTCATGTGTCTTTACAAATTGGTATTGAATAATTTCTTTTTTACTTCAAGATTTACATAGTTATTGCATTTTTAAAGTACCATTTCTATAAGAAAATTGTGATTACCATGTACTTTGGCAAGAATTTTTTTTTTAATTTCCGGTTAAACCATGAAGCAATCAATATGTCTTAGAATAAAAATGAAGCCAAACAAAATATTCCAAGACTTGCATCTAATCTTCGAATAGGTAATCTAAAATAATTCACGAAGTCCTTAAGGTGAATAATTTGGTAGAAACACCAGGCAAAGGTTTTTTCCTCTTTGCATACATTTGGTTCGTCCAATAATATTTTGTTTAATATTCTAAAGAATTAGAAATTCCGTTTTGATGACACAGCACCAGGAGAAAAATATTTCGCAGATAGTGCCTTAGCAATATTTAGCACTTGGCTTCCAAGATCCCCAAATAAACTTTTGTAGTATATTCAGCAAAACATACCATGGTAAACTTGCAAGTTTACAAAATCAAAGCAACCCCAAAATATAAAAAAATCGTGAAAAGGAAGTTTCTTTTTGCATGACTCATTTATGAAATTCGTTCGTATGTTGTATGCAGGTAAAAACTTAAAAAAAACTTACGTTTTAGCAGTAGAATATTAGGGAGGAATCCAAATTTTTATTTTGCTAGCTTCGATCACGTTTCTTTCGTTTTCTCCAGTGTTATTACCAAAAAATTCGGTACAACTGCGTAGTATTTTGTCATCGGGATTCCAAAATAGTTCGGAAAATATCTGCAATACAAAATTTAATTAAACTTTTGCACCAACAAAAGGATAAAATTTTTCGTTACGACGATGACGATATTTAACAGGTCGAGACTTGATTTGACACGTATCATCGTTTTACGTCAGAGCAATTAAAAATTACTACTTATAGGCGATTAAAAATAATTAAACCCATCGGGTATTATTCCCAAACTACAAATAAACATTTGGGGTTGGAAAACCCCATCTATATTTAAATTTTCACTTCAATGTAACTAAAAACTTACCCGATGAGGATTGCAAATTAAAAATTTTTGACGATGTTTCTACGAAGGCGTTAAACAAACGAATAACTATTTGACGGATCCAAGTGGCGCAATTCGAATATAATTTTTTTGTTTTCTAAAAGGTGTTCACATCGATAAGCTTTTTTTGACATAATTGTTTACAAATCATGCAATGATATCACACCGAATAATAATGTTGGTAGAAAAACTTATCAAGTTTTTAAAGAAATTAAAATAATATTTCTGTAAATTTTAAGTTTACGGGGTACAGCAAAAAAGTGTTTTTCTTTGTTATATTGTTAAACTTGATTTAACTTTGACAACAGCAAAAACAATGACCTTACTTTACAAAATTACAGAAATATCGCTTTATTTTTTTTTTACTTTTTTACTATTATACTATAAATTAGTTGTTAGCCATCATTGAATGTGTAAACAATTATTGTGTTAAAAGAAATAATCAATGTAGTAGATATTTTGTAGGAAACACAAATTTTATAATATTTGAATTATTATTATTCTGTTTGCACCCGAAATAGCATCGTCTGGAGAAAACTCGGAAAAGCTTTTATTTTGAAACCCAAACAGGCAAATCTAATGTTCTTAGAACCGAAAATTTGAATACAATTTGGGCTGGGATTTTCCAAGCCCAAATGTTTATTTGTAATAAACGAATGCGATTTGTATTCTGTTTTACTATTGGTTTTCAACCGGAACCATTTCGTCATTACCCTGGGTGTTTTCGCTAAACAGAGATGTAATCCTCCCAAAACTGCTGTCAGACATCTCCTGGTACAACTTGGCAGATATGGGAGCTCTATCCCAACAGTTCGTTTATTGAATTTTTATTGACAGATTTGCTACCCTCATTTTAATTGTGACGTTGAAGTATAGTACTAATTTGAAATCAATTCTTGAGTCAACTTCTGTCAGATTTTTGAATCATTCAATTTTTTGAAAGTTATTCTCTGATAGGGGGACATTTGAGCAAAAACAATTTGCAGTAAGACGAGGTAAATCCACTTTAAAGTTAAAAAATATATGAAATTAAATGATTATTGCTAACATAAGCCGCTGTTGACTAGGTGCTAAAGAAATGAACTTTAAAACCATTGAGGTTTAAGTGCTTTGGTTCAAATCCTGTATGCAGTGGTTTCTACTATATGGAAATTAGAATTTAATAAACTTTTGCTTATTAAAAATTATTAAATTAATTACATATATTCAATTAAAACTTTTTCTTTTAATCCGTAAGAGCTGAACAGCAAAAACTACGAAAAATTAACGAACACCGTAATTACTGTGTGATCTGCAAGAACTCAGACAAACGTTTAAAAAAAACTTAGGTATTTAAACACAACAATTCAAAAATTTAAAAATGGATAACAATTAACAACAACCGTATGTACATCATAAATTATAAAATTTCAAAGTGGCTTCCTTCTGCGTGGATACAGAGCTATAAACGTCGAATGCAATTTTCGGCTGTTTTTCGTACCTCTTCTAGGGATATTTTGTCCCATTCCTGACGCAAAGATTGTTTTAGTGATTCCAAACTTTTGTGGGGTTTTGCACAGGCTCTGACCTCTAAAATTCACCATATGGCGTAATCCATTGGGTTAAAATCTGGTGAGTATGGAGACCATTCAGCGGAACTGATAAAATCAGGAAAATTGATTCGGCACCACTCTTGCGTAGTTTTTGCTTTGTGGGCAGGTGCAGAGTCTTGTTGAAAGGTCCAATGTTGATCACCAAAGTGCTGTTCGGCCCACAGAAGAACTACAGCTTTTAAATTATCCCGGAGGTAGATTTCCTTTTTAATTTTACTTCTTCTTTCACAAAAACTAAAGGTGCTTTACCGGTAGCCCAAATACCACCCCAAACCATGACAGACTTGCGGTATTGGGGATGAACAACGATGGCAGAAGGTCCGGGTGCTTCTTCTGACCAATACCTATCATTTTGACAATTGTGAAATTATTCAATAGTAAAAATTTCTCATCAGTAAAATCGAAATTTTCCTATTTTTGAGCAGCGGTGCGATATAGAAGAGCACGGCATCGTTGAAGTCGTACTCGTTTGTTTTCATCAGTTAGCATTTGGGATTTGCGCAGCTTATAAGGCTTCTTCTTAAGTTTATTTTTAGCTATTCGGCGAGCCGACTCTCGCGTGATTCCGGGTTCACGGGCCACTTTTCGCATCGACAGTCTCGGATTTCTTTGAATCCAAAGTTTGATGATATTGCGATTCCGGCAAGTGTTGGCAGAACATTGTTTTCCTCTTCCGAGTCGGTCTGCTATTCTTTCTTTGAATCGTTTGATGGCGTCGGAAACGGTTTGTCGAGGAATTTTAATCATTCGAACTATTTCACATTGACGATTTCCAGCTTCAAATAACGATAAAATTGTGGCGCGACTTTTTGACATTTTGTAACTCATAAACCCATTGTTTAATTTTTTTTTATCTTTTGTTTCTCTGATCTCCATAGTTCTTAGAATCGGATTACTAGATTATTTTTCAGAAAAATGCAGTGATTTTTCCACATGTTTTTTCCGGGGTCTTGTGGATCACGTCGTATAAAATATATTAATGCGAAAAATTACAATTTTTAATCAATTACAGAGATTAAACGCATACTTAATCAGATTATCTTTAAAAATTGCAACGGAGATGTGCCCAATTAGCCCCACTAGACGTGGATCTATTTTCGATCCGCCCCATTGCCCAAATAAATATTTAGTTTTATAAAGAATTACTAATTTAAATCAATTATTGCAACTTTGAACATATTTAATTCAATTACTTTCAAGAATTGCAGTGCGGTGGTGACAACTTAGCCCCGTTAGTTGTGGGGCATTTTCAAGCCCGCCTCCTTGCAACTTTAACAAATATTTTAATCAAAAATATGTCATTCAAAAATTGCAACGAGGCGGTGATCAACTAGTCCCATTCGTCGTAGGGCGATTTTACCTATTGGCTAAATACTTCTAAATTCAACATATACATAATATTTAAAATATGTATATTTGCCCCAAGAATTACAATTTTAGAAATTGCAATGGGCCGATGACCAATTAGCGCCATTATTAACTTTTCTAACTTTTTAAAGTATTACCTTTCTGAAATGTATAGTTTATTAAATTTTTAATTTTGGTAGTCATTTTGGGAAATCCCCGGAAACTTAGAAGTAATACTTTTGAAGTTATTTAGAAACACATCTGCTATTTTTCAAAAGTTGTTTTTAAAAATATCTAGGTAAAATTTTAATTTTAAGCAAAGATGAGGGTAGGGGGAACCCATGGCGCCTTTCCTCAAAGCCATTAGATGTTCCAACGACATTAAAAAAAATTATTTAATTTAATTTTATATATTTTTAAACTTTTTGGGATTCTGATTTACAATTCAAAATATAGTAAGCAAGCATCGGTGGTTCAGTGGTAGAATGCTCGCCTGCCACGCGGGCGGCCCGGGTTCGATTCCCGGCCGATGCAATGTTTTTTTGTAAACTTTTCGCTTATACGGATTACGGTCTGGATAATCGAAATTTCACTGCGCAGATAATTTTTATTAAAAAAATCTTAATCTTTCATGCGATTTTTTTTGCAATGCACCACTTGCTTGGTTGTTTAATCAAATCCCATAAGATCTTGCTCTTATTGTAATGGTCGATTGACCCTCGTTCCCGCCAGCCGTGGGTACGGTCCTGTATAGGATAATAACAGATAATAGTCATCACGTATATAAACCGAGGGTCAACCGCTAGAGAAATCGTGTACAATTAACTTCACATTAACGTAATTTATGATAATTCTGCATACTTCTTCGTACTTCATATAATTCAGCAGTAATTCACGAGATTCCAAAATTTGAGCAATGGAGGGTCTACACCCCGGATCAAGTAGTTTATTTTTTATCATTAGTAAACTGAAAATTTCCCGTTGCAGAGGCACTGGAAGGTGTTCCACACCCTCTAGACCCCCCGGATTAAGTAGTTTATTTTTATTTTGTTGCAGAGATCTGCCTCCCAAGGGGTACGGAATTTATAATTAATTGTCAAATTAAGAATTAAACACGTTAACTTGACCATAGCTAATTTTAATAAACTTGAGATATGATTAAATATTTAATTCACTTTTATAATAATAAATTATCTAAACCGGGTAGTCTGGGGGGTGTGGAACACCCTCCAGTGCCTCTGCAACAGGAGATCTTCGGTTTATTTCTGATAGAAAGTAAACTACTTGGTCTGGGGTTCTACATGTTCTGCAATGTTTTCATTCCAAAATTTGTGCACTGAAGGGTGTTCCACACCCCCAGACCCCCGATTGAATAGTTTATTTTTATCAAAAGTAAACTTAAGATCTCCCGTTGCAGAGGCACTGGAGGGTGTTCCACGCTCCCCAGACCCTCCGGATCGAGTAGTTTATTTTATCAAAGTAAATAGAAGATCTTCCGTTGCAGAGGCACTGGAGGATGTTCCACGTGAAGTACTTCATGTACTTCATGAGATGTGTACAAAAACTTCACCAGCGGTTAACCCCTCGATATAAACATATCTATGAGATTACTTCATCCCTCTTTGTCGCTTATTTTATTTTTTAAATAAGGAAGGGTTTATTTTATGAAAAGTTTTGACCACCAAATAGCTGTGATTGATGTTTACCATTTCTTACCCATGTGGATGCTGTAATAAGGACGCTTTTGTTGTGAATTTTGTAAATATAAAATAAAATGAACAGAAATATTTTGGTTAGACTTCCCTTTAACCATGTAGCCAAACAAGTTATTATGGCTACATTTCTCTATTCCAAGTTTGTTCGTTTTATCACGAGATGGTTCTTGACGCTAGGAGCGCACATTTAAATCAATTATTGCGCTTTCTACCTAAGATTGTTTCAATTGCCGTTATATTCTCCTACAAATCTATCTATTTTGGGAATGACTGTATTATAGAATTCTTTAAATATACAGGGTATTTGTAACTAAGCAAAATATTGTACAATTTTATTCAGTGACTTTATTCTTTTGTTATATGAGTAGGTAATTAAGTACATGAAAATAGAGGTAAATACAAATTAATGCGACTTGTGCAATTTTTCTAACCATCATCTCCTCTGGTATCTAAAAAACTCCTTGAAGTTGTATATTAGGACCCTCACTTTCTTCTGTTTACAGAGTAAACAATTTTTAGTTAACAGTAAGCCGTTGGAAGATTGGAACTGGAAACATTTATCATTTGCTTTCTGTAATATGTTTTTATTTTCGCCTCACCCCTTTACGATACTTTGTAGGAAATGCCACATAAATATGAAATAAATTCTGATGTTTTTTTTTCAAAATAAGATTATTTGGGTTTACGTCTCTAAACTCTGAATTAGTAGGTCGAAGGAAGTTTTTCTTAATGTTACTATCTGCGAAGTCCAATAATAAAACAGTACACGACTTTGCAGTTTATTTGAAAAAATAAATCTACATTTACAAAGATGTTAAGTGATAAATATTGTACATTCGAGCAATACTCTATCTGCATTTATCGACGGATTCAGCTCAATATGTAGATGTGCATTAAACAGTCACAATATAAAAACGTATATTCGAAATTAAACAAATAATTACAGTAGGTGGTAATTTATTATTCTTATGGTTTTATTTATCTTTGGTATTATTTATTATGGTATTGTTATATTCCAGTGTCGCCAGAGAGTCGGCCAGGTGGGTATGGCTCACCTAAAATTAAAAAATAAATTTAATTTTGTTTTAATTTTTTAAACCAGTTATGCGTTTAAATAACAACTAAAGTAAGAGAAATGGGTCCTCAATTTTGGCTTTCCAATTTTAAACATCTTACTGTTTATGTATTAGTTTTGTCGATTATTTTTAATAACAATACCATCGCCCAAATTTTTATTATCCAGGTTTCGAGAAGGTTTGTTTGTCGTAATCAAAAATTGATAGGTTTAGCAATTCGCTTTTTAATTATTTGTATTTGCAACTTGCATCAGGTGATTTTATAATAAAAAATTCAACAGCGAATTCTTTTAAGATATTATTTGCTATATATAAAAATATTTGGATTCACCGTCAGGATAATCGTTTTCAGCTGGAATTAGATTTTCAGCTGTCGAAGGCATACCGTTGGTTTTTTGGTTTTATTTTATTTCTTCAGTCTTGGGTATTTCTGTTAGCGAAATTTGAAATGTTCAATTATGTGGGTCACCAATTTAAAAAAGATTATGTTTTTGTCATTATAAAAATATATTACGATTATAAGTTAATTGAATGAACAAAATTTGTTTAAAATATTTAAAAGATAAAAATATGCCTTTCTAGCTGTTTTGGATAAAATTTAATCTTTTTTATGGCGACAAGAAAACAAAATTAGCAAAAAATGAAATATTTTTCTTGTTTCTAACTTGAACGCAATTTAAGAAAGATAAAGTCAATCTTTTTAAGTGAGATGTATCAATTTGGGTGTCGTAAAAATTCAAAAAGGTGGGAAATTTTTATTATGAACGTCATAAGTAGGTAACTTAATAAATAGATGTAATTTACTTACTTTTTGTTAGATTGCATGGCTTATCTCTGTAGAATAAAAGTTGCAAAAGAAAGTTATTAAGTCTAAAAAAAGTTCTGGATGTGGAGTACCTGCTGCTAATATTAGTTTTATACTTTTTACTTACAGAAATATAGCTTAGTATATTATCGTTTGTTATGTGTTGTTGGTAATACCATGTAATTTGCTGATATGGATACTTGTAAGACCTATCAACATTTGTGATAATAAAAATAAATGCTTTATCCTTGTGATTACATACAGGGTGGTGAATCGATTCAAGTACCGTAGGATTTTCAATACTAAATTTTTAATGTGTAGATTATTAACTTGCGAAAATATTTATATATTATTGTGAGGAAACGTCCATTAACTACGTAATCTAAAAATGGGGGGGGGGTCAGACAAAACCTCACTAAATCTCATTTAAAGGGGGGGTCAATGAAAATCTTACGTCAACTTTGTAATTCAGAGAATTACATTATTATAACAGGTTCACTGTAAAAAATTACTGGTCTCCGGTGAGGTAAAAATTGTAGAGTAAATCTCACGTGGGAAGGATCTCACCAAATCTCACCAAGGGAAAGGAAGAGGGGGTTTAAATTAAAAAAAAATTTCACGTAATTAATGGACGTCTCCTGATAATATTATAAGTTTTTAGCGAAAATTTTAATTGAATTAGTAAATTTTTTCCACACTTATTTAAATAGTCCTCTATATGGATCATCACTTATATTTCGTTTTGTAGGATACTCATTAGATTAACCTGTTCATTTCTAAAAAAGATTAAATTTTCCAATTGCATTGCCCATGCTGATTGTGGGCCGAACGGAACCTGTAGGTAGATTTTAGGTTTTTTCAAAATACTTAAAAAGATAAGTGTAGAAAGAATTCACTAATTCAATCAAAATTTTCACTAAATCTGTAATATTATCAATAGTAATGTATTGGTGCATACAAGTTGCCGATAATACTGGCTAAATATGCACGACAGCTTATTACGACGAAAGAAATTTTCTTTTCAAGAAATAACCTGGGTGCATCTTTGCCAGTATTATCGATAACTGTATGCACTATAATTTTATCGAACTATTGCATAAGTAATAAGAAAAATTCAAAATTTGCAAAAAGCTGCGATTTTGATAATACGAAATCGATAAGTGCACTTGTGCAAGCTTATCGCTTAATTGCCATGGGATTGGTTCTAATTTTGACATTTGAGTTATTCCGAATTTTTCTATTGGTTCATAGGTAACTATGTACATAGGCGTGCAAGAGTCAAATTAATATATACTTAAAACTAAATTTTACTTTATCATAAGTAATACGAGAAAGTATTGTTTTCGTGCAGAAAAAAATTAAGATTTTGATGGATTTACACTTTTGAGATGCCTGAGTAAAATAAGACGATTTCAAAAAATGTCTGTGTGTTTGTGTGTGGTCAAATTATGTGTGCGCTCTACAGTAAAACAGATAGAATTTTAAGACCACATTTAGGATTTTGTATCCTTATATTGAGTTAGAGCTGATTAGATTTTGGTTAAAATTGGTTCATGGAACTATTATTTTTTAAATTTTATTATTTAATAGTAGTTTTTAATTAATATTTCAAAACTAATAGGAATTTCAAAATAAAAATTAGGATTTCGCAAACTTATACCGAGATTTAGTACTGATTAAATTTTAGTTAAAATTAGTTTATGAAAACTATTGTTTTTCTATTTTTTTATTTAATATAAGTCTTTATTTAATATTTTAAAAATAAGAGTTTCACAACTAAATTTGAGATTTCGTATTTGTATGGTAGAAGTTAGAGTTTATTAAATTTTGATTAAAATTGGTCATGGAAACTATTTTTTAAATTTTTTAAATTTTATTATTTAATATTAGTTTTTAATTAAGTTTTCGAAAACTAATTAGAATTTCAAAACCAAATTTAGGATTTCGCATAATTATACCGAAATTTAGAACTGATTAAATTTTGGTTAAAATTAGTTTAAGAAAACTATTGCTTTTCTATTTTTTTATTTAGATTTTATTATTTAATATTAGTTTTTACTTAATATTTTAAAAACTAATAAGAGTTTCAAAACTAAATTTTAGATTTCTTATCTTCAACGTAAGAGTCAGAGCTAATTAAATTTTGGTTAAAATTAGGTTATGGAAACAACTTTTTAAATGTATTAGTTTAATATTAGTTTTTACATAATATTTCAAAAACTAATAAGAATTCTAAAATTAAATTTGGTATTTTGTATCTTTGTTTGAGACTTAGAGCTGATTAGATTTTGGGTCAAATTCGTTAATGGAAATCATTTTTTCTTTTTATTAATAAAAATAATTTTTAATATTTAATAAAAGTATGATAAAGTTATGGGCATGGCCACATCCGATTTTTAATGTTAAATTAGTATCTCCCCTAATTACTATTTTAATGAAAACTACATCAGTTGTTTTCGTAGAAAAAAATACTGCACTCATACAATTCAATATTTCAATGATTATTTTAGTAGTATTTTAAGTATTATTATCAAAATAATATCGTCGGCTTGCTTATAAGTAAAACTGACAAAATCAAAAATTGATAAAATCCAGTTAGCATTGCCAAGTACTCTAAAATTATGAGAAAAGAAATAAAAATACTATAAACCTGATTTTTCACAGAATAAAAATCGAGGGTCAACCGCTGGAGGAAATTGTGTACAATTAACTTCAGACTTCACGTACTTCATCATAATTCTTCATACTTCTTCGTACTTCATATAACACATCAATAATTCACGGTACTTCACCTAATTCATCGATACTTCGTTGTATTTCACGTACTTCATCGAGATTCCAAAATTTGAGCACTGGAGGGTGTTCTACATTCCCCACCCCCTGATTGAGTAGCTTATTTATTAGCAGAGGTAAACTGAAGATTTCCGTTGCAGAGATCTACCTCCCAGGGTGTACGAAATTTATAATTAATTGTCAGATTACGAATTAAACACATTTACTTGGCCATAGCTAAGTATAAAAAACTTAGGATATTCTTAAATATTTAATTCACTTTTAATAAAAATAAATTATTTAAACCGGGGTCTGGGGTGTGGAACACCCTCAGTGCCTCTGCAACGGAAGATTTTCAGTTTACTTCTGATAAAAGTAAATTACTCGGTCTGGGGGTTCTGCATGTTCTGCAATGTTCTTCATTCCAAAATTTGTGCACTGGAGGGAGCTCCACGCCCCTCAGATCCCCCGGATTACAAAGTTTATTTTTATCAGAAGTAAACTGAAGATCTCCCGTTGCAGAAACATTGGAGGGTGTTTCACACACCCCAGACCTCCCTGATCGAGCAGTTTATTTTTTATCAGAAGTAAACTGAAGGTCTCCTGTTCCAGAGATCTACCTCCCGGGGTACGAAATTTATTATTATGCAGTTAATGATTAATTGTCAGATTATGAATTAAACACATTTACTTGTTCATAGATAATTTTAAAAAACTTGGGTTATGCTTAAATATTTAATTTACTTTTAATAAAAATAAATTATTTAAACCGGGGTCCACACCCCAGTTCCTCTGCATCGATAAATTTTCAGTTTACTTCTGATAAAAAGTAAACTACTCGGTTACTCGGTCTGGGGTTCTGCATATTCTGCAATGTTCTTTATTTCAAAATTTGTGCACTGGAGGGTGCTCCACACCCCCAGACTCCCCGGATTGAGTAGTTTATTTTTTATCAGAAGTAAACTGAAGATCTCCTGTTGTAGAGATCTACCTCCCCGGGGTACGGAATTTATAATTATGCAGTTAATGATTAATTGGCAGATTATGAATTACACACATTTACTTGGCCACAGATAATTTTAAAAACTTGGAATATGCTTAAATATTTAATTCATTTTTAACAAAAATTAATTATTTAAACCGGTGTGTCTGGGGGTGTGGAACACTGTCTAGTGCCTCCGCAACGGGAGATCTACAGTTTACTTCTGATTAAAAATAAACTAATTAATCCGGGAGGTCTGGGGAGTCTGAAACACCCTTCGGTACCCAAATGCTGACAAACCTATTAAAGATTTAAAATTTTGTATAAACTCTCTCTTACCGTTTTAGTTTTCTAAAAGAATTATGACATATTGAACATAATAAACTAAAAAGAATTACAAAATTAACTAAAGAAATCGAAGTTTAATTTAATTAATTTATTACTATTAAACTAGCAACTACCAAAACTTTTAATTAGTAAAATAATGACCGCCACTACTTCGTGTACTTCACAAGTACTTTATGTATTTCACAAGTACTTATGTACTTCACATGAAATGTCATGTACTTCATGAGATGTGTACAAAAATTTCATTAGCGGGTAACCCCTCGATAAAAATATTAAGGAAATTATAAAAAAAATAAAAAAAAAAAAAATCCAGTTTAGGTAAGACCTAAAGTGGATCTATCTAGAAATGTTATTTTCTGATTTATGTCCGATTTCTTCACCTACAGATATAGATAATCTGTTTATAACATAATTAACAAAGTAGCCAATCATATTTCTGATTCTTTTGTTGCTCTTTGATTGGTTACTTCGTTAATTTATGTAAAACATATCTCTAGGTGAAGAAATCGGGAATTAGTCAGTTTTACTTATAAGCCCACGATGTATTATATAAACAAATAAGTACCAATCAAATTACCATCCGAAAATATTTATATTTTATTTTAGAAATGGCAAAACTAAGCTGATTTTTTGTAAAATAGCTGTTTTTATAAAAAAAGGCAAAAGTAAAAGTAACGGATGTAGTATTTTTTCTTTATATATGTAGAACTAATTTAAAGTTTTACCCTAAAATAATTAGGGGAGATATTATTGAAACATTAAAAATTTATCATTGAAAATCCTATGGTGACTGAATCGATTCACCACCCTGTATATACAGTTGTGTAATTTTATAAACTCCTTCTTTCTTTCTCTTTGTAGAATCTATTCAAATTTCATCCAAATCGAAATTGAGTTTTTCAAGAAACTTACCGAATTTTGATCAAAATACAAGAACAACTATTTTAAAGAAACATTTACATTTCCAACATTTTGTGCACTGGGGTGTACAAAATTACCTCCTGGTTTTGAGCAAAATGCGAGGGGTTGACCACCTGGTATATTTGGTGTACATAATTTTGTAAATGATTTGCAATTGTTTGCAAATTTCTGCAAACGTTTGCAAATTTTTGCAAATAACTGTAAATCTTTGCAAATGTCTGAAATTGTTTTGCAAAGATCTGTGTAAACTTTTGCAAATGTTGCAAATTTTGCAAATGTTTGCAAATTTTTCAAATGTGTGTAAATCTTTGCAAATGACTGTATATCTTGGCAAATGTCTGAAATTGTTTTGCAAATATCTGTGTAAATTTTGCAAATGTTGCAAATTTTGCAAATGTTTGCAAATTTTTCAAATGTGTGTAAATTTTGCAAATGACTGTATATCTTGGCAAATGTCTGAAATTGTTTGCAAATATCTGTGTAAATTTTTGCAAATGTTTGCAAATTTTGCAAATGTGTGTAAATTATTTGCAAATGTTTGCAAATTATTGTAAATGCAAATTTGGTGTACACATTTTTGTTCAGTGGTCAACCCCCCGGCAAAATGGTTCTCTGGGTTTAGTTTGGACGCTCTGCTAATTGGTCATTAGTTTATGGTGTTCATGATTTTTGCAGTGACAAAATCAGCTTTACCGAAAACATATTTCCGGGTTGCATGGCATATTTTCTGAATACATTAATATTATTTGTAGAAATGGTTACCAGAAAAACCATTTTCCCGGGAAAATGAATATTTAATCGAGTTCCTTCCTACCAAGTGGTAAACTAGTGCAAGAACATTGCGTATTGTTAACTCATACACATGACTTTAAAAAATCAGTGTTACTTACTTTTAGAAAGTCAGAGTTATGTTTAAATTCTGCTGAAAGTCAGAAGATTGGCTTAATGTCAAATTAATCAAAATATTGCAAAAAGTATGCATCGGCCGGGAATCGAACCCGGGCCGCCCGCGTGGCAGGCGAGCATTCTACCACTGAACCACCGATGCTTATACGTCTTATTTGAAAGTAGTGGCGAATTCCATGCCAATCCATCAAATATTACCTTGAGCAGGAAGTAATTTTTTTTTGAAATGGATACAAATAATTATAAATGTTGTGACGAATGAGTTGTTATAATTTGTGGGAAGAAAATGGAGAGGATTTTAAATTTGGCCAGATAACCATAGGAAAGAGAATAAGTTATTTTTGGGGCAGAACTTTTACTCTAAAGGACAGTCTACCGAATGACCAGGAAAAGGTAGGCTAAAAAATTCATTTAGAAGTGAACGTGCTCATCAGCACTGAATAGATAAGAGTGCGTTTGTAGTAGGGCATGGAATGAGGGTGTTGGCAAATGTGATCGTAATATATTAATAGCCGATTGAACTTATGCATAACCATTTATAATTCTTTGTTCGATAAACTTGTTCAAGTTGTATCCTTTCATATTCTGTGCCGGTATCCACGAGACTTTCTTCAAAAGTAACGTTATTATTACTTGAAGACTTGACGACTTTCTCGAATGGAATATGTAGTTACGTTAATTTAGTTGGGTTTCGCGTTTCGTGAAATTAACTGCATCTTAGGATGTTATCGTTAATCGGTGTTACGTTTATCGACTATTTGTGTTATTATGAATTTTATAAGGAAGTGCGTGATTAAAGTTTTGTGTACATTACAATATTAATTTTGATTAAACTGTGCGTTTTATTTAACTTTGGATTACACTTAATCAAGGTGAGTTTGGCTAACCACAATAGAAAAAAAAAATTCAAGCGCGATTATTTAAATTAATTTATAAATAATGGAATATTCGTGTTAATAATTAATAAATTTATAAAATCGGTTACATGATTGATCTTCATAATAACTGGTTTGGCTACAAGCAGACATTTTAACCCGTAACACATACCTACATATTTGAAAATTGTATTATTGTAATACCAGCAATACCATTAACATATACGCGTATATTATAATTTATGTATTGCAAAGGTTTTGCACAACTTTATTGTTAACATCAATTATTTATATTAAAACTTCCGTGTTGTATTCATTGACCGGCAATTAAATAATTTCTCTAATGCATAAGTAAAACCTAATTGTTTATTCTACGTGTTAAACAAATTGATATTTAGTTGTATTCGCATTTTATATTATGTTACACTACAAAATTTTTCAAAATATTCTAAAATTTTAAGGGTTTAACTTATTTTTCCATTATTTTAAAACAACAATAACTTTTTTAACAAATCATGGTATTGGTTATAAAAAGTTGCAACTCATCTGAATAAATTACAGAAAGAATATAACAATGAGATCAATCAAATGTGATTAAATTATTCTAAAATTGTGCACTATAACCGATGAAATAAGTCGTGAAGAAATTTTCTATTCATGGGAACTGAAATATTTTAGCTTGCACGAAGCTTTTCAAATTAAAAAAAAATTGTTTCTCAAAAATATTTTGAAAACAAGAAGCGTAAAAATTGTAAAGCATACTAAGAATATAAATTGATTAAATAAATATTAACGTGTTAATTGTGCATAAACGTGTATAATTTTGCATTAAGTTATGTAAATTATTCAAGATATCGCGCAATTAATTACAATAGATAAAGTTTTACGCGTAAGTAAAAATAGTTTTGCCGGAACCATTTCAAACTTGATTTAGTTTTTAAAACTTGACTACTTTCTCAAAACTTGTTGGAATTTCTCAGACCTACTAAAATTTATAATAAATTAACTTCCAAGTTTAGCAACTTTATTAAAGGATTAATTATGATTTACGTTTACGTATAATTAGAATAAATTATTAAATAATTATGCTAATTATAACAATTGAAGCGCTAAGTTACAAAATTAACGATATTCATTACGTGCACGCTGTGCAAATTTTTGATATTCTTTTTGAAGAAAGCATAATATGGCAAAATATTGTAACCAAACATTTTATTGCGTATTCGGGGTTTTTAAAATTAAATAATTGATTAATTAAACAATTTATTGTATTTTTGTTTCCGATTTTGTGTTAAAAATTTGGATAGAGATTATGTTAGAAGTTAGGAGCAGAGCCGGTGATATAATCACCTGAAGATATATAGAAACTACTTCAAAAACATTTGAGGATGATTTCAAAATTCGATGATATTTGGACAGCGATAGCTTTTATTTTTTCAGATCTGTATCATTAAATTATGGATCATTAAACCATAATCAAAATATTGAAACATTTTCCACTTAAGCTATCTTCAGCTTATTGCAATGTTTTGGAAGTAATATCTAATCCTTAAAAAAATCTTTTTCATACTATTTCATTCATTGTTCCGATTAATTTACTTTACTTTAGAATAAAACAAAATCGGATAGATTTGGAAGGAAACTCGGTTGGTGAAAACATTTCAAGTTGTGGTGCAACTCCTGATTGCGATTTGTAAATACCGACAATATCTGTAAGACAAAAGATCTATTTAAACTTCGATTTTAACAGCTTAACAACTTTTATTGTAAATTCTTTCAACGCGTAGAGGAATTTAATTTTCAATTTTATGAAATTATTGGGAAAATTTTATCAAAATTTGTGAGATGCCCTTGACCATCCGGTTGCAAATTTTAAGATGATAATGTGTTTTAAAATGTTTGCTCTTCTTTGTGCAGCAGTATTTGGAAACAATAAACTTTATCATTTATTTTATATAACCAGTAAGCTTTAATGTAGTGGTTATATAGGCTCTTTGAGTTAAGTTTAGTTTTAGATTAGCTTAGATTTGAGGTTAGGCTAAGCTTGAGGTTAGGGTAGTTTTAATTTTAATTTTTTTATTAAAGTTCACTTCAAATCAAGGGATGGTTTCATCGTTGACCACAATTTTACGTATTTTGCGTAAAATGAATATTTTGGCTACGCATTTATTTTTAGATTTCATGTGTTGAACTATTTCATTATTGAATTTGTTGATTTTTGAAGGTTTTCTATGCTGATTTCAAGCTTTGTGTTACTGGTAATTATTATTGTATCATCTGCGAATATGCCCAAATCAGCCGATAAAGATGGGGGAGATTGTGGGTGTCTAGGATGAATTATAACAGTGCCAGTATGCTGCCCTGAGAAACACAAGATCTTATGGATTTTGTTGCAGTTTTATAAGCGTGAATTTTTATTTGAAAAGTGCGAAAAGGTAGTTTAGAAAGAAAAAAAAAGGGATTTAAAATAGTCGAGAACTTCTGTGCGAGCTATTTTGTATTTTTAGCTCTCAATGTTTGAGCTACATCTAGGATAGAGCTGTGGTGTATTTTCTATCTTCAAATCTACGCTAAATTAATTCCGCGCTAAATTAATTCCGTTCTTCTTGTTTTGTTCTGTGTATCTTCTAAAACCAATTGGTGAGGTAGTATAATTTTTAATACCCCGATGGATTATAGGAGTCGAGGATGTAATTTTAAACTTTGGTTTTTGAATTTTTCTTGTTCACCTCAACAATATCAGTATAATACTATAAATCCCTAAAAACGGAAATCTAATCGACCATAGTGGAGTAAAACTTGATTTTTGTTTCGAAATTCATTCGTAACCATAGAGCAATTAAAGTCTTTTAACTTCTTAGGCTGTACAATGTCCATGTTTGGAGAGGATGACATACCCAAGAAAGTTGAGAAATTCAATTACATAAATGGTACAATAAGAAGAACGTTCAAAAACAAATCTAATAAAGAAACTGCATTGTAGTTCTATAAGACAATATCGATACCGAGTATAACATACGCCAGCGAGACTTGGACGATTACTAAAGAAAATGAAAGAAGAATCCAGAGTGCCGAAATGAGGTTCTTGCGCTCAGTAGCAGCATACCAACGGATAGATCGGAAAAGAAATGTCGATATACGAAATGAACTAAACATATGCAGTATCAACGAAATAATTAAAAATTATTGAGAAGCATGGAAGGGACACTTGAACAGGATGGACCAGAACCGAGTACCAAAGCAAATGCTTAAATGCAGACCGAGAGGAAGAAGATGTGTGGATCGCCCCAAAAAGAGATGGAGCGACCAATTCGAGTGATGTAACGGGCCACAGGCCTAAAACTTAAAGATGATGATGATTTCATTCGTCTAAAAATTTATTTGCTGAATGGAACTGTTCTTTAAGATTGCACCAGTGTGTAAATAAAAAGTTACCCAACATTCGTTTTTCTGCTAACAAATAAGATGAAAAATTATGCTTTCTTCAAAGAAAATTAAAATACTTTAAAATTTCCAAAATTTTAAATTTACAACTTGAAACTAAAGATTTTACTTTTCTTTTGAAACTGATTTTATTTAATTTGGTCAAAAATTTACCGTGATATAATTCTTGAATAGTTCAGTGTTTTTCTATCTACTCATAAAAGTCAAATTTCAATATCAGTTTTTCCAGATTGCTGAAATGACAAGGGTCCTGCAAAAAAATGATAAACAAAAAGTTAAAAGATAATTTAATTGCCTATAATTTAATACTGCAAAAATAAGCAAGTTATAAGATTGTAAAGGTTCAGAAAAGTAAGAAAAGTAAAAAGTGGTTGGACGAGGAATGCGAAAAGATAGCTGAAGACAAGAGAAAAGCTAAAGAAAAATGGTTGCATGCCAATAGAGAAGAACACAAGAATGAGCACAAAGAAAAAAATGAGGAAGTAAATAGAGTATATAAAAAAAAAAATGGTGTAATAATTTCATGAACGACATAGACAGCGACTGCAAAAGAAACAACATGAAGAAATTCTATAGAACGATTAAAAACCTAAAAGAATGAAACCCTATCAAGGCAAGAACTATGAAAGATGAACATAGACAAAGAGGTGACAATGAGACAGAGGTAAGAGAAATATGGAGAAGATATTTTCAAAATATAACAATGAGGTAAGCACAACCACATAAAAAAAAATAAAACTAATAGAACCAGAAATAACGACTCTAGAACCAACATATGAAAAGTAATAGCATCGATCAGCAATGACACCAGGTAGCGATGAGATACAAGGAGAGCTGCTAAAGTATGCAGAAGAAAAGTACACCAATGAATATACGAATTGATAATCGAGGTATGGAACAAAGAAAAGATGCCAGAAAAATGGAAAAACGGTAAAATAGTACCAATTCACAAAAAAGCAGATCTCGAAGAATGCAAGAATTACAGAGGAATAACGCTACTCCAGGTGGTCTACAAGATACTGTCAACACTCATCCATCAAAAACTGAAAGAGGAATTAGGAGGGAAAATCGGTGACTACCAGCAAGGATTCCGAGAAGAAAGATCAACAATCGATGCGCTGCATATAATAAAACAGATAACCGAGAAAGCTTATGAACACAACATACAACTGCACTTTCTTTTTGTCGACTTCCAACAAGCCTTTGATACAGTGAACAGAAAAAATTATATGAGGCGATGCAAGAAATGGGTATATCAAGTAAAATAAGAAGATTAATAGAAATTACATTGAAGGAAACCTATACCACAATCAAAGTAAGTACGAGCGTGACAAGAACTTTTATGGCCAATCCTGGCGTGAAACAAGGAGATGCTCTATCAGCCACCCTGTTTAACATAATCATGAGAAAGGCAAGATGCTGAGGTTCGATAAATACGAGAGAAGAACAGGTGATGGCTTATGCGGACGATCTGGTTATTGCAAGAAAAAAACACAAAATGATAAAGATCTTTGAAAAGATTGAAATATATGCAACAGTAATGAATCTAAAAGTAAACGACAACAAGACAAAGTACATGAAATTCGGAGGGAAAGAAGAAACCACAAAAGAAAGTGAGTTACAATTGGTTGGACATACCTTCGAGAAAGTAAGAAATTCAAATATCTATGCGTCCAAATAAACAACACTAACGAAAGGGATATAGAGGTAAAAGAAAAAATTCAGATGGGATGGAAAGCTTTTCACGCTAACAAGAAAATTCTGAAATCTACGCAGCAGAGGTTATGAATTTAAGAAAAGAGAGGAAGAACTGTTGAAAGTCTTTGAGAGAAGAGTATTGAGATTGATTATGGGACCGAAGAAAATCAACAATCACGAATTCAGACAAAGAAAGAACAATGAACTATTGGAGATAATGGAAAATGAAGATATAGTGAAGTACATTAAGTCGCAGAGAATTAAATGGCTTGGACATGTAACAAGAAGAGCGAAGAAAGACGTACTGAGAATATTAACAGAACGGATACCCAGTGAAACAAAAAGTAAAGGAAGAACGAAAGCAAGATGGATGGATGAAGTACTGGAAGATTTCGGAAAAATAGGAGTAACAAACTGAAAGAGTAAATGTAAAAATAGAAAGCTATGTAAAGTAATACTAAAAGAGGCGAAAATGTTATAACAGATCTGGACAATTTGAAGAAGTAAAAGAAGACTAATCCACCTCGTAAAAAGATCTTTGAAACTTTAAAAAGAAGTAAGCATATTCCACAAGGAATGAAAAGCTTTATCGAATAAGGTTACAATTATTTATTATTAAAAAATGTAAGTGCGTCTTTATGAAAATCTAAATTATTACCTTTTTAGTAGCTTCTGAGAAGGTAAATGAAGTCAGTGGAAAAAAGTTAAAAGAGCTTAAGTCTAAAATAACCATTTTTCAGGAACGTCAAAAAACTGTTTTGTTGGAGATTGGAGAGTTGTGATTTGCGGTATACTATATCCATGTGGCATCAAGAGATATTGTTATTACTCAATTTCTAGGAAAATTTTACGGATTAAGTCGAATAACCCTTTTTGGGAAAATTTCCCATAAGAACGTCAATTATAATGATACCTTTTGGATTTTAGGTGTGCAAAATTACTCTGGACACGAAGCAACAGTTAAATTTAGTTTATTAAAATATCTTTTAAATAAGACTAAGATTGAAAAGAAAATATAGTTGAGGTGAATTCCTTGAGGTGATTTTCTTTTCAATTTATAATTCAGATCGACTATGTTTGTCTTTTTTTGCATTTCTAAAAATTCCAAAATTATTAAAATTTTTTTAAAATTAATATTTCTAATTTTTCCAAATTCAAATTTTGGTGCTGCTATGATAATAATAATAATAGGCTTTTTTGTCACTGAAATTTACACAAATTCATACATAGACAAAGCATTAATGAATATATAAAATATAAAATAATGCTTACAAACTAAGAAGAACAACAAAATAGTGTTAACTAAACATAACATTGCGTGCGTAGACAACAAATCGTAAAATTTATTCAAAATACATCGGAATGTAAGAAAATGTAAAACAAACTTTTTTTTTTAATTAAAAATAATAGAAAAAGTAGGAAAAGTATATTTAGAGCAATTATACTTACAACTGGTAAATTAGCTCTTTGAATCTCAATTTCTCAGACACACGTTATTTTTTTTGGAAAAAGTGATTTAATTTACAATTTTATCGAGGGTCAACCGCTAGAGGAAATCGTGTACAATTAACTTCACACTTCACGTAATTCATGATAATTCTGCATACTTCGTACTTCATATAATTCAGGAATTTATAATTACTCAATTTATAATTAATTGTCAAATAACGAATTAAACACATTTACTTGACCATAGCTAATTTTAATAATCTTGAGATATGCTTAAATATTCACTTTTAAAAAAAATAAATTATTTAAACCGGGAGTCTGGGGTGTGGAACACCCTCCAGTGCCTCTGCAACGGGAGATCTTCAGTTTACTTCTGATAAAAAGTAAACTACTTGGTCTGGGAGTTCTGCATGTTTTGCAATGTTCTTCATTCCAAAATTTGTGCACTGGAGGGTGTTCCACACCCCCCAGATCCCCGGATTGAGTAGTTTATTTTTATCAGAAGTAAACTGAAGATCTCCCGTTGCAGAGGCACTGGAGGGTGTTCCACGCCCCCTAGACCCCCCGGATCGAGTAGTTTATTTTTTATCAGAAGTAAATTGAAGATCTTCCGTAGCAGAGGCACTGGAGGATGTTCCACGTGAAGTACTTCATGTACTTCACATGAGATGTCATGTACCATGAGATGTGTACAAAAACTTCACCAGCGGTTAACCCTCGAATTTTATACTTCTATTGTTGAATCCTAATAATTCATATATTACAAATATTTATTATATAATATAAAATTCTTTATCCAATACCTCATGATAATAGGCTCATAACTATGGCGATTTTAAACCAATAAACTAACGTATAAGTCACGGAGTGAGCTAAAACATTAAAACTCACGCTAAAATGCTTTAGCTCACTCAAAGTTAAAAATAAAACACTCGCGTACTAATACATTTTTATTAATTTATATTAAACAGATCAACGTGATTAATTAATATTTACATTAATCTGGAAGTTAAAGGACATCGTTCTGTTATTGGTTTCAGGCTGATTTGGGTTATTGGACGTTATAGTTGTTGTAGTACTAGAAAGCATATTTGACGAATCATGAACAGATCCAACCGTTTGATCAACAGTAGTCGAGGGTGAAGAATAATTTGTTGTTTGTTTAACCGGGCCCTGTATCTTCTTGGCTATATCAATCTTGTTGGAAACTGAATCTTGTACATAACCTTCCGCCACCGTGGATGATTTCCAACCACCGTGACGTCGTCGTCGTCTGCTTCACGGTGTAGGCCTTAGGCCTGTTCCGATTTCTAATCAGCCCATCTCTTCCTTGGACGTCCAATGTCTCTCTTCCCCCTTGGATCATATTGCATGGCACTTTTTGGCAGACGCTGATCTTCCATCCTTTGCACATGTTCCTTCCATTGGCGTTTATATTCAAATACCTTGTCTTTTAACGAAAAGATCTGCAGTTCATCTCTGATATCGTCACTTCTCTTCATATCCAGCAGTGTACAGCCCTTACTGATCGCAAAACTTCATCTCTGCTGCTGTTATTTTAGCTTCTTGTCTAGTTGTCGTCGTCCAAGTTTCGCTTCCATAGAGCAAGGTGGGAACCGCCATAACCTTGTAGAACTTTAATTGGGTTTCCCGTCTACATCGTTTTCCCAGAGCCTGTCTGATGGTTCCGCACATTCTCTGGAAAGTAGTTAGTTTTTTGGCGATGTCCTCATCGTATTCATAGGATACATCACAACCCAAATACTTAAAATGTGAGACCTGTTCCAAGCAAGCGTTATTTATGTATACTTTGGACCTAATTGGATCTTTTCCTTTAAACGCCATTATCTTAGTTTTTGCTACAGATATTTCGCAGTTATATTTGTTGGACAGAACATTAAGATGGTGTACTGCTCTTTGCAGATCGTCTTCAGTGGCTGTAATCAGTGCTTGGTCGTCTGCAAATAGTATTGTATTAAGGTATTTGTTCTTACCGAGGTGTATGCCTTGTGGAGCCGTCTCTTTCCAGGTTTTAATCAGATCATCTATGTACAAGTTAAATAATATTGGAGACAAGCCACACCCTTGTCGAACTCCTTGATTGATACTAATTAGTTCTGTATCTTCGTCATTGTTTAAAATCTTTATTGCAGTGTGCTTGTATAAACTTTTTACAATATCTATTAGATGTCTGGGAAAGCCTCTATGTTTTAGTATATCCCACAATTTTTTTCTGTTGACCCTATCGAACGCTTTCGTAAAGTCTACGAAGGCAACATGTGTCTCTAAGTTCTTTTCTCTTCTTTTTTCTATTATTTGTTTGAGTGTAAAGACAGCGTCTGTACATGATCGACCTTTCCGAAAACCATTTTGTTCTTCCTCGAGAAGAGCCTCCGCTATTACTTGTATTCTGCTCGTTATTATTCTCGCATACAGTTTATAACCGGAATTTAGCAAACTTATTCCTCTATAATTATTCGTATCTGATCTGTCTCCCTTTTTGAACAGTGATATTACCTTAGCAATTTTCCAATCTTGTGGTATGGTCCTGTAACTCCAGCACATATTAATGAGGTGCAGTAATCGAAATTCCAGTAGTGGTCCACCGTACTTTAACAGTTCGATGTTTATATTATCAGTGCCGGTAGCCTTACGATTGCGCAGCACTTTCATTGCATTTTGAAGTTCTTGGATCGTTATATGGTCTATTCCCTCATTACTGCCATTTATGATGGCATCGTCGTAACTTTCTTCTTCTGCTTGCGGATTGTACCACAAGTTCTTATAATGATTAACCCATACCTTGGAATCGATTGTTTTTATTTTAGAAGAGTCTTTTTCATCTTTGTTCAGATGTTTCATTATTTTGTAAGCATTGATTTGCCTTCCATGTACATCGTCTTCCATATTGGCAATGTATCTTCTCCAGCTCTCGTCGTGCGCCTCGCGTATTATTGTTTTGTTTTATTTCTAAGTTCCTTATAGGTTACTTCATTTTCTGGTGTTCTATTTTGTAAGTATTTTCATACGCTTTTGTTTTTTCGAATTGCCTCTTCTATGTTTTCGTTCCAAATAGTCAATCCTCTTTTTTTGTAGTTTTTCTTTCTTTTCCCAAGTACTTCAAAAGCTGCGCTATTTATAGCATTTTTTAAGTTTGTCCACTCCTTCTCTATGTTATATTCAGTGTTCATATTGTTCAAGTGCTGCGTTAATCTTGCTTGGTATAGATGTCTAATGCCCTCTTCTTGTAAGAGGTATGTTTCGTTTCAATGTGACGTTTCAATGTTAAAATATCAGCCCCTGCGTTTGCCAGAAGAGTAGCTGAAGTGCGTCTCATACTATGTCCTGTATATAATTGAGCTTCAGGCAGGTTCAAGAAAGACGCCACTTTTGAGGTATCTTAGATAAGGTGTTAATGCCAACTGGTTGGCTAGTACATTTTTCATTCTTGTAATTCAGAAAGAATCTTCGATGTGATATAATTTGGGGTCTTAAAGATACGTATTTTCTGTAAAGTTCAAGAACATTTAACGAAAACCCTTCAGTAACAATCGTGAAGCTTCTCGATACGTTTGTTTTGTATCCAGTAACATAACATACAGATATCCTCCCTTATCTTCTACATCATCAACCGTCATCTTTGTAATTTCGTCACATCGACAAGCCCCTGATATTCCTATTATTAATGCAACCTAAAAAATAATAACAAGTAAATACTTCAGTAAAACAATAATAAATATGTAATACCTTCATCATCAGGTATTCACTGTTAGGTGCCTCAGTCAGAAACTTTTCAACGTGTTCTCTTTCCAAGATTTTCGCTTTTTAGGCTTGTAAGGTTTTGCTACACTTTTCAAATAGGCAATCAGTTTTCCGTATTTTGATATGTCAATATTTTATATATTTTCAAAGTACTTCTTAGCATGGAATATTTCGTCCACATTGATGAAGGTGCTAATTTTTTTCTGCAATTATAGAAATAGGCCAGCATGATATCTTCATTAACTCCAATTACATGTCGCTGCTTACTCCATTCATTAAATTGATGAAATTCTTTATCGTAGTAAATTTTGACTTTTTGGAATTAAATCCTTACATGCTGCTTGCGCTTCTTTCTCAACTTCTTGAGGAATATAAATATTTTGTTGTAATTCAACCATTTCTAATGAATTTGTTGACAATATTGATTTGTTTTAATTCGTTTACCATAGTAACTTCACACGGCATTCTACTACACGGCAGACTACTTATTAAATTTTTTTTTAAATTTGATTTACATACTACATAAATTTAAATTTGACAATTTAAAACGTCAAATTTAAAATTTTTGAAATCGTTATATGAGGTATTGGATAAAATCTTGTATGGCACTCGTGTGTTAAGTTACATAAGTCACTTGAGAAAATTAGCCCACTCGCCCTACGGGCTCGCGGGCTAACATTTTTCTCGCGTGACTTATTTGTAACATAACACACTAGTACCATAAATAGCTATTATATAAAACAAAAAGTTTTATTGTTCATTTAACCTTATAATTTTAAAAATTTGAATCAAATACAAATATTTACATGTAAATATTAAATATTTAAAGAAATTTGCCTGGTATTTTTAAATTTAACTATTTTGAATTTGCCATTTTAAATTTTGAATCTTTAAGGTTATAATAATAAGTTATGATTAGAAAAGCCGATGTGGTACAATAATTTTAACCGTAATACAATATATTTGTAAATATTTAAAAAACCTTGCATTTTTTCAATCTTAACTAAAGCCATTTTAAAGCTACCATTTTTTAATTTTAACTTTTAACGTAAGAAACGTAATTAATTGTAAATCACAAAAACTCCAGCACTATAGTAATTAAATTTAAAATTAAACATTTGTAATTGTTGTTGCCACTTGCATAAATTTTATCTTAAATTTGATCATTTTAAACTGGCAATATTATATTTTTATTTTTATAGCTTTAGATTCGTAATTAATGGCTTTCAAGGCTACTAAGTAATTTTTTAAAGTTTTTAGAAAACATACAAGTATTTAAAAATAATTTTAATAAAATAATTTCTGGTTTTCGATTTCGATTCGATTACGATTATAGAAATCTTAGTAGGCAGGGTGATCGAATTGTAGTTCATGAAATTGTCGCTATTTGCAGCGACCAATTTTTGCAATCGACGATTGCTTTAATGCGTTGGTATTTCAACGTTCAACAAATGTAAAATGCATGTACATTTTTTGTAAGTAAAGTAAAAATTGACGTGACATCGATTTTAAAATATTGCAAAATTAAATACCTATTGAAGTAACGTTTAAATTCACGGATGGCTTTAAATAGACAAAAAAATTCATCGATAGTTAAAATTGCAACAAAAAATTTGAAGCAAAGTTTTAATTTCTTGTATTAAATTGTTTGTTATTAAAACGATGCACAATTAAACTTTTGTAATAAAAAGTAAAACGGACGTCATAAAATGTTTTCTATTTACTTCTGAACATTGTTGTTGAGCTCTTCTGACTATATTTTATAATTTAAATTTAATAACGCTATTCAAATATTACTAAAGAAAGTGAGGGAGTAATAAAATAATTTATCCTACAAAACTTGCTTATTTTTTAAATATCTTTTAAAAATTCTATTTTCGACCTATGGTGCAATTTAAAATTCTAGAGTTCTAGATATTCTGAAGCAAATTGGTCGGGAAAATAATAATATTATCATTTGATTCTTTACTATGGCTTTTTTAATATTTTTTTTATTAAACCCAACTTTCTATTACGACTAACCGTTTCTGAAAACAATTTCTGCTACGGGTAGTCTTACTCACCCTGTATAAAACACAAAGTTTGTATGTATATTTGTCCATTCTATAAAATTTTCCGAAACGAGAGGCTCTAATAAAATAAAATTTTAAGTGGTGATTCTGGTACGAATTCTAAGGTGAACACCGCTATTTCCAGCTCTAAACATTCCCAAAAAAATTTATTTCAAAATTTGAACTAATTTTTACTATAAAATGGGATGTCGACAAATATGTTAATAATTATTTATAAAATTCAAAATTTGCTTTTTTTTAATATTATTAAGATGAACGCCGCTATTTACAACTCTCCAATACTTTCTTTTGTGATGTCTGCAAACATCAAAATTCAGTTCAATCGAGTTGCACATCAATCAAGTTCTACTGTATTCACTCACTAGGAGATCACTGCTAGTAGCGTATAAATAAAGTCAAAATGGTAAAAAAATTAAGAAAAATTATAATATCCACGATTCAATAGCAAAATCAAGAAGTTTTCTCTCTCTCGCTAGCAAACAGTTTACAATATTATTAGAGAATGAAGAAAAGTGAAAATTTCCAACTTTAGAAATTCATTTTCAATAAGAAATATAATACTAACCTAGAAATAATTAATAAATTGGATTTGTATTATGCATAAAAGTTAATCACTAGGATCGTAATCTTCTGAAGTATTATTTTACTTCTTGGCTAGTCAAATGAATAGACTATATAATTCTTATTATTATTGAGGTGATACTAAAAAATACATGAATATTCAGAACCTGGGTAAATAGAAGGTTTAGCACATTGAACGAGAAAAAATTACTTTAATTATTTGCAACTCGTAAATGGATTTTATTTAAATTTTATTGCCAATTAAAAGTCTTCAACTAGGACCAATATCTATCAAATCAAAATAATTGAGCTAACTAAAACAGAATGTTCTAAATGCATGCAGAGGTCATGCAATTTTATTAAATGTTTTATTATGTCGAATAACATTATGTAGTATGTATGTAAAACCATTGCCAGTTATTAAG
The DNA here is from genome assembly GCA_036346125.1 of Lycocerus yunnanus. Taxonomy (NCBI): domain Eukaryota; kingdom Metazoa; phylum Arthropoda; class Insecta; order Coleoptera; family Cantharidae; genus Lycocerus; species Lycocerus yunnanus. The sequence continues at coordinate 1,670,118 of JARFIX010000011.1, read as the reverse complement.
TATTATTTTATTGCACTGCCCGTACATTGTGTCATCTTATTGCAAATTATATAGGATAAACCTCGAGATAACCGTAAGAAGAAAAATTCATATTATGTGGTATTTACAGTTAATTGTAACCGCAAAAGTTATAAGCAAAACATTATCATCTGACTTTAATATACATACATATCCCATAGCTTTTCGAAGGAAAACGGTCAAAAAAGAGTTTTTACTCCTTTTGAGCTCGAACTGAACCTTTCGGCCAGGACCGTCCTCGGTATATATTTTAATCAATAAAATATGTTGTTTATTTTAGTTTGGGTTTCATGGCTATCGCTATTTGAAGTAATTTTAAATAGTTATTTTCTAATTTAACTTGTACCATATCGATTTAGATGTAAAATTTTATGCCCTAAAAATTATATTTTCAAATTTTAAATGCTCTTGGATTCCTATCCAAATTAATTAACATTTTTTCCGCACATCATGCTAATTTTGATAAAATACCAAAAATTAATGCGCTTTTAGAAAAGAACAGTGCAGCTAGCAATTAGCACAATTGAACGTTAGTTGCATGGTTTACATTGATGCATTTCTGACTTTCTACGAAATTTTAATATGGAAGGATTTGGTCGTAAAATAAGACTTAGTAGGTTCTTCGATTATAAGTACGTTAAAGTAAATGCCGAAAATCCTGACCACTACTTCCATGCTTAAGTGAATTGAGTTTGCTTGATTTTTAAACTGAATGGGGGGCGGGTCAGCCATTATAATTACGTTTATGACATTGATTAACTTTAATATTTTAAAATATCTACTCTATAATCAAACTACAATAAAATTACTATTAATCAAAAACTATACTAAAACAAATGTTGCATTAATTAATACATTCAAAAATTGAATTGATTTCGTCCATTGTTAAGATATTATGAAAGTTTACATCATGTTTATTTAATTTACATCAGACAAATTTATATTATTGGCAAATTTACAATTATTACATATACCAAGCGATGAACTTGCTCAGTCTATTGTTTATATTGTATATTATAATTCTCTTGAGTGAGTATGTTGATACATTCATTCTTTGTTTAACGAAAATTTTGAAAGCAAAATTGTATCAAAAATTACACAATTTTTTCTTATATGCAATCACAAGGTAACTTATTGCAGTACTCCTAATTAATACGCTAGTTTAGGGGTACCACGGTCCACCTCTTCATGACCACCCTTGCAACAGATCAGATTTTTCCGGGCGTAGGTACTTCCTATATTGCAAAAAAATGGTTATAACAAGGTTAAAAATAATATCATATTAATATCACATTTTTATTTTATTAAATAAATTTAAATAATAATGAATTTTTTCTAGGATTCTCTCAAATTCGCAAACGAAAAAGTAAATCTATCCATAAAAATGCGAACTAGAAACCGAGCAGGTTTATATTAAAACCAAAATTCAACTACTTTTCAATATACCGCTATTTGGTGACTCAATAACAGACTGGTTAATAAAATGTCAACTTCGTTTTTATTTCCGTATTCATTTATCAAATTATTTTTTTGCTGACATTAGATTATAGATTTTTTTTTAAATTAGAATGTAAGTTAAGTACCTACCTATCTAACTATAAATATTATTTTTGAATATTCAATTATTTTAATTTTCTTTTTGTAAGAAGTTAATGTAAATTTGAATATGTTTCCGTGTTTTTCTTCAAGTTTGAGATAAAGGAAAAATTTATTCTGCTCTTGACTATACAAAAGTTAATAGAGTCGAGGGTTGATAAAAATGTAGAGCAATTCAATTACAAAACCTTATTCTGCTACTGAAAAATTCGCTGTATCTCGAGACTAATTAGGTAAAAATTATCTAAATCACTTACTTTGATTAAATTTACAACAAAAAATTTTTTGAAGTGTTTAAATTTATATTGAAAATTTGACATAAATTGAAGAATTGAAAGGGAAAATTAAATTTTTTATGAAAGTTAATTTTCGAGAAAAACGATTTATTTTACCAATACACTACCTACTAAGAAAAGTCTCAAGCAGCCGGTAAAATTCATCTCTAAGCTCTTGAGACTACTCTAGTATAATGATAAGCGTTTTGGGTAATTGCAGTAATTTAATTATGCATTGAGTACTTACGATTCCATTTCTATAAAATTTATCATACTCCTGATTAAACTTTTACTCAATGCTATCCACTGGAGTGTATTTTTTCTACAAGCGGCTGCTACGAAAAATCCACTTAAATTTTGAGTAGCTTTGATGATCTTGAAACGCTTTAAAAAACGGAAGGAGGTCATGAAATATCTTAGGTCAGCAAACAGCTAGCGGCACTTTGAATGCATCAGTACTTGAATAAGCGGTCAGTTCATTCACATTCTGTTCGTTTTCGTAATTTACGAACCAGACAGATTTTAACTTGTTGATATTTGGTTTTAAAAAGCAGAAACATTTTATTGCTAAAAACGCCAGAGAAGCTTAAAAACTTAAATATTTGATTTGAAATATTACAAAAAGCACAGCAATTTAAAAATGTAGCTACGAGATTTGCAAAAGTTTAAATGAAATGATTTAATTTAAATTACACATTTCAATGCAAAAGCAAAAAATCAAATTGGATTGCTTTTACGAATTATTATTATTATCCTGAGCCTCGCTTTTTTCATGTTCTAATAAAGTGTCATGTAACTCTAATAGACCTGATCTCGTCAGGCGTTTTCATATTTTTGACTTTGTTGCATCTCTCTTGCTGTTTGCTTTGTTTTGCTTTAAACAACAAACGTGACAGAGATAAAGCACTGTCTGTCTTAAGAGTTCTTTACACCACCCAAATTGGCCGTGCGTTTTATGCCCGATTTCTTCACTCATAGTGATCTTCAAGTTAGCGAACTTTAGGTTAAATTGACGAAATACCCAATCAAACGACAATGAGTGAAGAAATCGGGAATTAGGCTTCTATACGCAGTAAACAAAGAAAACTTATGATTAGGCATCGTGTCCGTTCGTCCGTCCGTCCATCTACTTATTTCAATTAAGGGCCAATCATATAACTGAAGTTCGTTCTTGTATCGCGAGGTATAAACATAGGAATATCCCTTGCAGCACTTCAAACCTACCCTTCTTCAGCTACATTACAAGCTACGTGCTAATCCTTTTGTACATTTACAGGAGAGAAATTTAAAGAATTCCGATTTTTCGGATTTTTGTAAATATCGTTCCAAGTCTGAGGTTATAAACTGCTGCTGTTAGAATAAAACAGAACTTGTCCTAAAATTAAAGATAAAGAAGAAGAAGAAGAATATTATTACTACACTGTGCAAGCACAAGGAAATAAGGTGGGCATGAAAAAATAAACAACCATGGGCAGGATTTTTGTCATAAAGGAACACTCCCCCAAAATGAAAAAAAAGTTAAAAATCAATTTTTTCAAAATAAATATTATAATAAAAACAACCATATTTTGACCACAAATGACCATATTTTAATGACCAGACAAGAACCTCAAAACGTTGTTTTTAACATGGAAGGTCAACATAATATTAATAAGGAGACAATTAAACAAATATTATAATGACATAAAAAAGATTAAAATAATGTTCTAAACATTTTTTGTCTTTAAAAAAATTTCGCCTAATTTTGATTTACTTTCTGTAAAATTGTTTTTTGTGTCTGCGCAATTGATTTTCAGTAGTTTTTCTTAGACCCTTGATCAAGTTTAATTGACGTGGATAGGACCTTCAGCCTGCTTAATATATTTTGAATTTTTAGTTTTATTGTTTATTACTTCTAAAATAATTAAAAGTGCATCATTGTCATTATTTTCATTTTTCATGTTTTTTACAGTTTTTCTGGTTCTTCTTCTAAGAGTTTCTTGCAAGTTAAAGGTGACAGGACAAAAGTAGTTATTTTAGGTGTGACATTTGTACCAAAGGGATGTATTTCTGCTGATATGTATAAAGTAACTGTGATTATTAAAGCTACTCATACTCTGTTGCCAAATATTGAACATAATTTCAAAACTTTCTTTTTTTTTCTGGATGAACTATGGGTTTTCTTCCAATATGATGGTAGTTTATCATCCCAGTAATGTTTTTTTGAGTGTAAAGGGTGCAATTCGTGCGATTTTGTTATTTTAATAAATTGTCATAATTATCGGAACATTTCCTTTCGGTTTATATTTAGATAATGGGGGAGTTTAGGTCTTTTTTTTATTTTGTTATATGAAAGTATAGGTTAAACTGAGGTTTCAGTTTTTTTAATTTTTTCGAGTACGTTTAATATAAGAAAAAAATATTTAAAATTCAAAATATAGGGTTGTGACGTCAGTCCCCCTATTTGAAATCACCAATTAGATGATAATAACGTAACGCTGTTGCCGTATCTAAATGTTTACCAAGCTAACTTAATGTTAACTGGAACGTACATAAAAAGTTTAAGAGGATTTTTAAACTGTCGTTATGGCAAGATGGCAACGCTTCATAATTAAATTCTAAAACAAATCACTTGTCATAACGAAACATAAGTGACATGATAGCTGACAACGTTGCAGAGCTGTGATTAACTATCATTGGTTAGCTGTGGCGCGTAACTTAAATAATTTTTAAAAATTAAAAATTTTTTTAAAAATTCTACAGGGGGTTTTCAGATCAACCAATTGTATAAATATGAATAATTTTTATTGGACTTTCATATTCATATATTATTTTAAAAATTAATTACTCATTAAACTCCCCCATTGTTACAGGCAGTTTACAAATATTTCTGTGGTCATATTTTCTTTGGGAGCTATTTTTACTTTTGCACCAGGAGGAAGATTGTTTTTGTAGATTTATTTTATTTTTAAATTTTAAAAAATTAACTTTGATGATTTGCTTAAGACTATTTATACATATTACAGGCAGTTTACAAATATCTCTGGGGTCATTTTTCTTTGGGGCTATTTTACTTTTGCTCTGTTCACTTCACCGTTCACCGGAACTAATACTGATTTTGTATATGTAGTTGTCAGGCACAATGCTTTAGCTTTTAAAATGATCATTGACAATAATTGAATTGAGTTTTTGGGCTCTAGCTGTGTCATATTCTTCTTGATAGTCTCGATGTCGTCTTAAAAATGATTTGTACAATGTACATATGTACATAAATCTAATCATTTCTTTATTATTATTGAATTTATTAAAAAAATTTAATTTAAAATATGAAATTATTATTTGCTACGCAAAATTTAAACACAATTCTTCTAATCGATTTTAGTGTTAGAGAAACCCCAATAGTTGAAAATAATTCTATTTTTTTTTCTAATTTAGTTTGCTGCTCTGGAGAACAAATACGTTTTGGCCCTACTCGTTTCTTGGCATTCTTTTTCAATCTAATTTTTAAAGTTGTTTCGTTTCACAATTTACGGTACATTTATGCCCCACTTTAAAATTTTAAGGTTTTTTATGGAAAATTATGGAAAAACCAGAAAATGAAACCAGTAAGTTAAGACTGAACCTTGTAAGTTTCTGTAACAATAGTACAAGGTATTTATATATAGGACAAGATTGGAAGATAAACTGAAGGTGGCGAATAGATCGACAGAAGAAGAATATGCTCATATAAAGGAATGCATATTACAAGCAGTTCAGGAAGCCCTAGGAACGCGTGCCCCCGAAAGAAAACCATATTGGTTGAGCAAAAAATTAGAGGAAAAAATAAACAGGCTTACCTGAAATATATGCAGAGTCGAGAAGATAGAGACAGAGAGATACAAAAAATTGAGTAGAGAAATTAAACAGGAAGTCATTATAGAGAAAAATAAAGCATGGGCAAGTAAATGCAAATACGTAGATCAATTTATTAGGGAAACAAAAAGCTCAAAAGCGTGAAAGGCTTGCAAATAAACCTGTTGAAAATAACTCGAACGCAGTGGTATGAATGCTTTGAAGGTATTCTATTAGAACAAAGACCATGATTGAAACATCTAAAATATGACCACCAACATAGTGAACAGATACGGTTGAGTTGGGTACAAATAGAAGAAGTAATAAGAACAATGAAGTTAAGGAAATTGCGTGATCCGGAGGGAATATATTCGGAACTGATAAAAAATTGGCCCAATAAACTAAAACTCTTGATTAAAGAGTTATACGAACTATGCTTAAATAGAGAAAATATTCCCACCCAGTGGAGAACATCGTTATAATGACATCTATTTATAAAAAAGGATATAGGAAAGATCCTAAAAATTATATAGAAATTGTAATGATTTGTACTATCGGCAGATTATATTCCAAACCGAAAAATTTGATAAAAAGGAAATAACAGACAAGTAACCAAGGAATAATCAAGGTTTTGAAGTGAAAGATTCACTATAGATAATATATTTACATTAAAAAATGCAAAAATATGGGACTACGAGTGGGAGAGAACATCCTTTACATCCTATAATTCGCAGACGACCAGCTAATGATGGCGGAAGATGAGGAGGATTTGAGTTACATGGTACGAAAGCTTCAAGAATCGTACGAGCTGTCCGGTCTGAAGATGAATGAAGCGAAATGTGAGTATCTATTAGTTGGAAAAAACGAAATTGAGAACCTCGCATTAGAATAACATCACATATAAGGAGTAGAATAACATAAATACTTGGGGGTCACATTAAACAAGAAAGGAAATACTGAGGAGGAAATCGCTGGTGGAATAAATAAAGGTCGGAGTCCAATAAGATCTATCAACTCTATTCTGTGGGACAAAGCGCTATAAGGAAAAGCACAAAGAAAAGGATATATAAGTCTTTGGTGCAAAGTGTTATAATATATGGAGCAGAAGCGTGGAATATTAATGGAAGAAACAGAAGCATCCTGCTGTCTACTGAAAAGGATTTTCTGAGAAGAAGCTGCCGAAAAATGAGTGCGTAACAAAACCATCAGGAATATGATGGAAATGAATAAGGATATTTTGGACGAAATGCAAAAGCGACAATTGGGATGGTTTGATCACGCAAACAGGATGACGGATGAAAGATAGCCAAAGAAGATATTAAAATAGATACCAAAAGAAAAAAAAGAGGTCGATCAAGACGAACCTGGAAAGATAAAATAAATAAAGCAATGAGAGCCAGAAGTTTGGAAGAAGACACTTGCCAAGATAGAGATGCATGAAGACTGAGCTAGAGTAACAATTACTGATGTACTCACGAAAGAAGATTTGAGAGTGGCTTACCTAAAACCAAATCTTTGTGGCGATAGTTTTTTGTGGTTGTTAAAAGGGTTTGTACATCGCTTTGGAATACCACTAAAAACTAATCTGAAACTAACTGTAAAATCCAGGAAGGGGCGGTAGAATACCCGCTAACTACATAAAGCTTGTAAAGAAAAATTAATTGAAAAGAAAATATAGTTAAAGTGATAGGGCAATGAAAATCTAACAAGTAGACACCTTTTTCACAACACACCACCAACGTAAACATTCAAAAAAGCATAGTCGCATTCAGCAACATCGTCGAATGAAAAAATAGCAAACAAAAATTATAATTTCCACAGCTTACTGGATGACCTAAGGTTTCGTTCTTATCCACAAAGTGGAATTGAACTCCTCAGACCCAGATTGATGTTTACGTTGGTGGTGTGTTGTGAAAAAGGTGTTTACTTGTTAGATTTTCATTGGCCTATCACCTTAACTATATTTTCTTTTCAATTTATAATTCAGGTCGACTATGTTTGTCGTTTTTTGCATTTCTAAAAATTATTTTAAAATTTTTTAATTAATTTTTCTAATTTCTCCAAATTCAAGTTTTGGCGCTGCTATCTAAGAAAAATTAAACTTAGATTCTTCAGTATCACGTTATCAATAGAACAAAGTATAAATTGAGACACCGCAACTAAGGACAGTAAATCTTACATGATTTTGAAAAATAAAGTACATTCTGCTAATAACAAAATATTGAAAAAAATATTTTAATTTATAATAAATTTAATTAAATTACTTAACTTGACTATCATTAAAATTCATTCTTAAATCAATGAATAATAGTAAATCTTTTATAGTTTCAAAAACTTCCATCACCAGCTTTTCAGCAGCAAGCAAATGGGAATCAAACCAGCAATCCAGCATTTTCATTGAAGGAATCAAAAGTGAAGAAAGCACACAGCTCAAAGCTGTACAGAACAGAAAGCGTCAGCCAATTAGTGAAATGTGCATAATTTAAGTTATTTTTGTATACACAGATCTCATATATTTGAAAAATAATAATAAAAAAGTAATTTTAATAAACATTTTTAATTTAAAATTTGATTGGCAAAGAAAATTATATTTATCGTATAAAAATATTTTTGAATTTTTTCTTACGTTTTAATAAATTTTAAATTAGTAGATTAATTATTTATTTTTAATAAAATTGAAAAAAAACTCATATTTTTATCGAATTATATACGATAAATTTTCATGTAGTATATTGAAGAATATTATTAAATCTGGCAACCCTAGGGATGATGATAATGTTTAATGAGTCAGAAATACGTGTTTTCTTCATTGGTGAAACTTTTGAATATTAGTTTTCAACTAGTTTTCAATTAGGTTAGGAAAATTAAAAAAATTTATGTAACTTGGTATGTAAGTCGATTTTTCACATCATATTCAATATTCTGCAATCTAGAGTTACCCAAATAATTTACATAAAGAGATTTGGATCTACAGAGTATAATAGTCTCTAATTTAGATAAACAAAAGGTTAATTTGTCATTTTTAATTGTCTATTATACAATTGTACCCAAATGCTCGTTTTATTATTTAAATAAAGTAATATAATATGTATTGCGCTGGGAATTTTTTTTTTTAGAAAATCTCAATTGAAATTTAGTTAATTAGAACATAAATAGAACAATTTGTATTGTTTAATAAATTGAAGAAGTCGACTAATATTTCTGGTGTTGTGGTAGTTGATTAGGCATTATTTCGACGTGAGGTTGCAAATTAAAAAAAATTTATGTTTATTTTACAAGCAGTATATTTTCCTGGCATCGAATCTCATTTTTAGCAACCCTTATCACACAAAATATGCCATGGTTCGGATTCCACGATGAGTCGTATATACTTTTTTATATTTAGTAAGTCAGTAAGATAACTAACTGTTTATCTTAATGGTAAAATGGTTTTATTTAGATTAATTATTTCAATTATTGCGTTGCTTTATATTCCTTACATTGTTTTCGTGCAAAAAAAATTGAGATTTTGATGGATTTACACTTTTTAAGGTCCCCTGAGTAAAATAACACGATTTTCAAAAAATGTCTGTGTTTGTGTGTGTGTGTGGTCAAATTTTGTGTGCGACCTACAGCAAAAACAAATAGGAATTTTCAAACAAAAGTTTGGATTTTATATCCTTATATTGAGACTTAGAGCTGATTAGGTTCATGGGAACTATTTTTTTTTTAATTTTTTTAAATTTTATTACTTAATATTAATTTTTAATTATTATTTAAAAAAATAATAAGAATTTCAAAACCTAATTTAGGATTTAGCATACTTATGTCGAGATTTAGAACTGATTAAATTTTTGTTAAAATTGTTTTATGAGAACTATTGTTTTTTAATTTTTTTTAGTTTTATTATTTAATATTAGTCTTTATTTAATATTTTAAAAACTAACAGGATTTTCAAAACTAAAGTTGAGATTTATTGTTTATGGCAGGAATTAGAGCTTATTAAATTTTGGACAAAATTGCTTCATGGAAGCAATTTTTTTAAAATCTTTTTATTTAATATTAGTTTTTATTAAATATTTCAAAAACTAATGAGAATTTCAAAACTCAAGTTGGTATTTTGTATCTTTATACTTAGACTTAAAGCTGATTAGATTTTGGGTCACATTGGTTAATGAAAAATATTTTATTCTTTTTATTATTAAAAATTATTTTTTTAATATTTAATAAAAGTATAATAAAGTCATGAACATGGCCACATCCGATTTTTTCTTAATTCTTTCAACCGTGAAATTTACGAAAGTTAAACAATAAATAAGTTTTTGAAATTTGTGATAAAAATCACACTAACTTAACCTAAAAATAATCCCAGCAGTTGTTCTTCAAGTTGTTATTCCAGATTTATTGCTTTGTTATTGCGCCAGCAATTTTTGCAAGTTACTGGACCGTTATTGGCAAAATTGCTTCCGGTTTTAGGTCAGCTCGTTGGTGTAACTTTTAAAGTCTTCTAAAAACTTTTAACTATAAATAAAATTTAATTAATTAATTAACGGTACTAAAAAGGTGCGAAGTATTATTTATTGTAAAATGCATATTTTATTTTTGTACGTCGCTCTATTCGTCTATGTTGAAAAAAGCAAACCATATTCTGCTGTTTTAACGCTCGTATCTCTTCCACCCCTGTAATTTTGATTGTTCATATTAGAAATTATGTTCTTCAGTAGTTGACAGTTTCGGTATTCTATAACTTGAAGTAGAAAACGTTAACACTAGATTAACTTCATTATTAATAAAAGTTTAGTATTTACAACTTTAACAAGATTGAACTGTTCAATCAGTTTGCATTGATTAATATTTCATAAACCGGGTGCTTACTATGTATAACGAAGAGATGGTCGTAATGAAATTAATCCATTTTCCGATAGCGTATTTAATTGCCGAAATAATACATTCCATAATACTATAGTACTTTATATTGACTTTGTTCGTCGTTAGTACTGGAATTTTATCCAATTTAATATAATTGCGAAAGTAAACATAAAAACGAAAACGAATAGCTGAATAACAAATAATTTTTTTCACGTTTGCTATTTCTCAGGTTTTTATAAAACATCTGCAAATCTGCTTATTAAGTAGTTTCACTTATTTGTTTTACAATTTTGTTTTCTCGATAATTGAAACGGGTATAACGGGTACAAAATATAAGAAAAAATCATATATTTACTGTTAGGTACACAGGCTGTAAACCAAAACCTGATTAGTTTGAAATTAACTTCGTTATTCGATTATGTTATAATTACTTATTTATGTCAATCTTTGAATTTTATTTTAATTTATTTACGAGTGCAATAAATTTTAATGTCATTAAATTATAAAATTGATGTGAATATTCTTTATAATTTTCATGTTGACCGGGCGTATTCACAATTTAGAATTCAATTACATTAATTTCATGTAAATATTGAAATACGAATGTATGTAAATACACAAATACAGAATTATAGGGTGCGGTAATAGTGGTTTGCTTTATTTTAGTTTGTCGAAATAATATTCCTACGCGTCGCGACGTTGTTATTGAATTTTTGTGTATAGCAGAATCTGCAATGAGAGAAATTTTAAAATTACTGGAATGGTGGCCAATTAGATCTTAATAATGAAGTCTAAAATTTTAACAACGAAAAAAAGTCTGGAGGTGTTAAATCGCACAATTAGCGGCGAATATTGTTAAAGTCTCCAAATTGAGAAATCATACGACTAGTAAACTTTTCCCGCAACTTTGCACGTATCAAAATCATCAACTTCAGATCAAAAATAATCGGTTATCAACCCCTGATAATGAACTCAATTTATGAAACAGTTTTATCAGTCTCATTTTCAAGAAAATACGGTCCAATTACTTCGCAGACGAAAATCCACCAAACCGTCACTCTTTGTGGATGAAAAGGTTGTTCGATTATCTTTCTTTGATTTTCAAATTCTCAGATGCGACAATTTGGCATATTGACATAGCCAGAGACATGAGTGTACCTAAGACTAAGGATAATTTTCGTGATAATTGGCATTTGCTTCTTGCATTTTCAACACCCAGTCTTGTTTTTTTTTGCAAATAGTACCTTGTAACCTTTAAACCAAGATATTTATGTAAAAGTTGTGCAACCTAGTTGTTTTACGACTAATTGCAGTGAACGTTTTTGAATTGACAATTCCGTATCTTACAGCAGTATTTTTAAGTTTTTTACGTAAGTAACTTAATCAAAACCTTAAAATTTCTGCCAAATTCAGTCGTACTAACTTTACGAACTATCTCTGCAAAAATTCGTTTTACCTGTCAATTTTTAAATTTTTTTTATTGCAAATATCAAGTACATATTGCTAGATTAACATCAGGTCTGAACCGGCGGGCAAAAGAAGAAATGCTCGCTGCGCCGGTGTTTTTTGAGAACCAGAGGAAGCGCGCTGCTTCTCAAATGTTTAATCGCTTGAATTTTTTTAAATTGGTAGTGTAAACATTACCTTGTTCTATTCTTTATTATTTTATGTATTTCTTCTAAATTTTACTTTATTTCAGAGTCAATTTTTTGATTTCATTTTATTGTTTTTGAATTTTGCGTTTCATAAATTTAAAGTACTGTCATAAAAATATTAGCGATATTTTTAATTGAAAGAAATATTTTGGCTTTTTTTCAACATATTTTGTCATATCTTGTTTATTATGGCTTATTTTACATACATAGATAAAACACAAAAACTCAAAATCAAGTGCAGTAAAAATTTTGCAAATTTGCAAAATAATATGGGAAATGCAGTTGATGCAATATTGAGGTCTCTGAAAGTAATGATTTTAATAATGAAAAACCAGGAAGCCGCTCCTCCTACAGCGTGTCATTTATTTGTAAAAGATAACCCCACCTGATTGGTGCAACAAAAACTAAACTCTGAAATAGAAGTATTACAACAACCGTAGAGAAGAGATGGTTTCAAAAAGAATATAGATAAAATAAAGAAAGTAAAAGATGAGGTGCGAAAAAATAGAAGGAAATTAAAAAAAAGGAAGAAATCTAGAGAAGCAATCAATTACAAGAAGGATTGAGGAAGAAATGGTCATTGGCCTGGATGTTGATAATGTAAGGTGCCGAGGTTAATCCGGGTAGAGCTCACTTTGCAATGCCGTCTCTATGCTTCGAAAGACATGTAAAGACGATGGTATTTCTATGGTAATGAAATGTCATCATTAACAATATAAAAATAGGATAACAAGCACATCTGAGGCCAGCCTAGCAAGCTACTTCAGATGTAAAATAAATAATATGCTCAGAGTACTAGCAGTGACTTGGGAACTTATCCGAGGTTGATGTTCAAAACACAAGTCGTAGACCTCACGTTGGAAAAAGAAGACTGACGAAATAGAAAAATTAATTGAGAATCAAGAGGAAGCAAGGAAGAAAAACAATATAATACATGTCTTTGAAATAAGGAAAGATGTAGTAAACGAACCAAAAATTGTGCAATTCCAAAATTGAAGAGAAAAATTTGCAAGTGATCCAAAACAAAAATTGACAGCAAAAGAGCTAAAAATACAAAATAAAATTATGGTAGCTAATTAAGTTACGATATTTTTTAATTAATGCCTGTCCAGGGAAGGGATTTTCCGATAGTTACATAATAATATAGATCTAAAAAATGTACGTGGATCTGGTGAAAATGTAGTAAAGCGACTCAAAAGTTTTTCAAAGATGGATTTATAAAATTTCTCTTTAAAACCTCTTAAAATGCAAGTTATATAATTTCTACGTGAATACTTTCTGCTCCAATAAGATTTTCTCATCAAAATGTATTAGAAGCAGTACAAGAACTGGTTGTTTTCGTGCTTTTAATTTTTGAAGTTAAAAAGTTCTAAAGGAGTTCACTTTTCATTTTATTTAAAACTGCAAAGTTTTTCCAAGAGTGAATCTGAAAAACTTTACTTGAAATTTTAATGAAATGTTAAGTACAGTATATTCATAAATATCTTTCAAGATAGTGAAATTTTCGTTGTGAAAAATTCAAATGTTTTAATTTTTCTAACTTATTATTAAATATAACTTTTCATTTTAGGGGTTAAAGAGTTTTTTTTTTTAATTATTTCAAGTTAGCTACGGTTTTTATTATTTAAAAGTATGTACTGTGATGTGTGGAGCTGGGAAAACTTACGTGAAACTGTTAATAACGTCGTCAAATGAGTGAAATGTACCTAGAATTAAAAATTTCAATTTTAAGAACTTTTAGTGTATGGGGAAAAAGTGTCTTGTATTTCTTCTCAAAAATTCATACAATTGGCTCTTGGAATGCCTAGAACTGGAAAAATGCGTCTTGGATTGGGATTTGCAAAAACTCTTGAGTGGTGATAGAAGATATAGTATTTCCTATGAAGTTAATTTTTTTCTAGCTTAAAATCTTTGGCTTTGAGAATGGGGGTAACTCCTCAATAATTTCTTAAATTTCTACCATCAAATCAGCGGTTTTCTAGTTATAGATAAAATTAAAGAAAGAAATGTTCTTATGCAAGAAATGCATCTTACATAAAACTCAAGAATAATAAGCAATAAAGTTTAATCCTTAGTACTACAAACGTGATGCTTTTGTTCTTAGTGGCGTCTGTATTTCTTCCATCCTCTTTAATTTAAATTCTGTTAAAAGATGGGATTTAGGAAAACTAAGTAATGAATAAATAAGAAGACAATACATGAAAAAAATAAATGAGCAGATAACCACTAGAAAAAGCGAAAGCAAAGTGGAAGAGATTAAAAACAGCCGTACAGACAGCAACGGTGAAAACCATAGGACATAAAAACAGAAAGACACATAAAAAATGGTTCAACAAAACTTGTGAAGAGAAAGTAGATATAAAAACTAATGCAAGAGCAACATGGATAAGAATAGGATAAGTTTAATTAAATGAGAAAGAAAGTTTATAAAATTTGTAAACTAAGCAAAAATACCTGGTTAATTGAGATGATGAACGATTTAGAACAAGAAAGTAAGAGAAACAATGCAAAGAATTTTTATACGAAATTAAATGAACAAAAGAAAACATTTAAGATAAAGCCCAGAGGGATGAAAGACGAGCAAGGTAATTCAGGAAATAGCAAAGAGGCTATAAAAGAAATATGGAAAAACCATTTTCAGAAATTGCTGAACTCGAGCAGGAAAAATCGAAAACATACAAAAATACTGTAACAAATAGTAGAACCCACACTTAAAGAAACGAGAAACATAATAGCCAAAATGAAGAACGGAAAGCACCGGGCAGAGATAGGATACATATGGAAATGATAAAGAATGGAAAAACTGACTTCAAAAGAAAATTTACGAATTAATAGAAATAATCTGAAAGAAGAAAAAATGCAGTAACAATACGAATGGCCTTTCCTTACCATAACAGCTCATCTTACGAGTAACGTTTACCTTTTGTCGGAGAAATTTAATTGTTACTTTTTGGGCACCCTATCATCTCCTTCTATTGGATTTGTCTAGGGTTAACCGCTGGTGAAATTTTTTGTACACATCTCATGAAGTACATGACGTCTCATGTGAAGTATGTGAAGTACTTGTCTTCTTCTTCTTCTCTGCAACGGGAGATCTTCAGTTTACATCTTATAAAAAATAAACTGCTTGATCCGGTGGTCTGGGGCGTAGAACACCCTCCAATGCCTCTGTAACGGGAGGTCTTCAGTTTACTTCTTATAAAAAATAAACTTCTTGATCCGGGGGGTCTGGGGGGGTGTGGAACACCCTCCAGTGCACAAATTTGGAATGAAGAACATTTTAGAACATGCAAAACTCCCAGACCGAGTAGTTTTCTTTTTATCAGAAGTAAACTGAAAATCTACCTTTCCACACCCAGACACACACACCCAGACCCCCCCGTTTAAATAATTTATTTTTATTAAAAGTGAATTAAATATTTAAGCATATCCCAAGTTTTTTAAAATTAGTTATGGTCAAGTAAATGTGTTTAATTCATAATCTGACAATTTATCATAAATTGCATAATTTTAAATTCTGTACCCTCTGGTAGGTAGATCTCTGCAACGGTAGATCTTTAGTTTACATCTGATAAAAATAAATTACTCAATCCGGGGGGTCTGGGGGTGTGGAACACCCTCCAGTGCACAAATTTTGGAATGAAGAACATTGCAGAACCCCCAGACCGAGTAGTTTTCTTTTTATCAGAAGTAAACTGAAGATCTACCGTTGAAGAGGCACTGGAGGGTGTTCCACACCCCCCAGACCCCCCGGTTTAAATAATTTATTTTTATTAAAAGTGAATTAAATATTTAAGCATATTTCAAGTTTTTTAAAATTAGCTATGGCCAAGTAAATGTGTTTAATTCATAATCTGACAATTAATCATAATCTGCATAATTATAACTTCCGTACACCCTGGGAGGTAGATTTCTGCAACGGAAGATCTTCAGTTTACATCTGATAAAAAATAAACTACTTGATCCGGAGGTACCCTCCAGTGCCTCTTCAACGGTAGATCAGTGCTCAAATTTTGAAATCTCGGTAAGTCTCTAAAATACCAATGAAGTGCGTGAAATACAATGAAGTATCGATGAATTAGGTGAAGTACCGTGAATTATTGATGAAGTACAGTGAATTACTGGTGAAGTACGTAAAGTCCCGTGAGTTACTGCTGAATTATATGAAATACGAAGAAGTATGGAGAATTATCATGAAGTACGTGAAGTGTGAAGTTAATTGTACACGATTTCCTTTAGCGGTTGACCCTCGAGATTTGTCTTATCTCTTTGCCCTCAACTTGAACAGTCGACTGCGCGGACACCGCCTAAAGCCATTGCTTCATGAAATTTAAAAATAGAGCCAGGAAGCACTTCCTGCCCAATTGAATTTTTAAATAATTGCAATTCTTGTACGATGATTGCTTCAGTTTGTGCCAATTTTCAAATCAACACAGCATTCGTGCCGCCAAATACATTTTTGGAAATTTTCAATGCACATATGAAAATTTTTGCTGTTCACTAAATTTGTCGTATTCATTTACACTCAAACTTTTTCTTAGAATTTTTGAGTTTTCAAGTATCTCGGAATATTTTAATTTAACCGGCCGTTTAGAGCAGTGGCTCGGTGAGTTTTGTTAAATGGCGAAGGATATGTTATGTAACTTTTTGTGGAAATACCCCATGGTCGTTAAATTTTAAATTACAACATTATATAAAATTACACAATATTAGTAAATATATTTTTTTATTGTATATACATAGTAATTTTGATATCTATCATATTTATAAATATGTAATTTAGTGTCAATAAAGTTTAACCAGCAATGTTTTTAAACGCTATATCAATAATTTGTTAAATATTAATGATATTTTTACAGCACATTTAATCATTTTGCTGTATACATTTTATGGCATATATTAACTTTTTACTAAACGACCATGCTAACTTTAGAGTACCTATCTACATACTACATTACAAGTACATACTATATCATAAAATTTTGTATTTTCTGAACATTTCCTACACATGTGCTACCTAGTATGTATGTATAATAATTTATCAACCAAAAACTCAGATATTTTTATAAAAACTTAAGGTTTCAAAATTTAAATTCTCTTCTTGAGTGTCATTTTAATAAAACATTACTAATCTTATATATTTTTGGATTTTTAAAAGATGCGAGATCGAAGTAACGACGTGTGGCGATTGGGTTCTGGAACATTTTTAAGTCATTCGGAAGATTCCACCACAGGTCTTCATAGCCTTTCGATTCAACGCTTGGATGCTCTACTTTATACCAGTGGTAAGAAAATTTAAATATTTAATAAAACAATAATAATAAATTTGTCGTTACCTACCTGCGAGTGTAAAATTTTACGATTACTAAATAAAACTCGAAGATATTAAATTCAACTTGAACTAGGCATTAAATATTGTGGAACGCAATAAAAGTTTAATATTTTTTAGCAAAAAATTTATTTGATAGACGGGTTTAATACAATTTGCAATATAAAAATATATTACTTAGTGGAAACGTTTTAAAATTAAAAATTTAGGGATTGATAGTTCAAATATTTCATTAGTTCAGTAATCATAAAATATAGCCTAATGGTCGCAGTAATAAGCCTTGCCGTTGGTTGGTTCATTTTTTATTGTTAATATTTAAGATGAAAATTATAAAGAGGAATTTTCTACCTTTCCGTGTCCATTCGAATAAGCAATATGACAGACCTTGTGATATTTAATTCAAAAACTTGTAAAACGTAGACTCACATGTTATGACTCGCAGTTTCCTTGGAAAGTTGATTTAACTATTTTTTGGATAACCTAAATCAGGTATTCGGAGACAAAGATTCATGAAGAACAAAGTCATTGATGTCATTTTCATCAGTAATTTGAACGTTTGCATATGAGCGTTTTTTAGCGGCAGAGTAAACGGGAACGTTCTGATTGGTTAGATAATTCCTAATAATTCACTACCAATTTACTATTAAAAATTGAAAACGACGTTGAAAATTCAAAATATTGGATAGTAATAATAAAATTTTCTTGGGATTTTGATTTATTTTTTAGGGTTGCGTATCATCGCTGTATAACTAACTTCTTTTAGTTTGTAATTATAAATGAGTGTTAATTTGAAAATGCAAAAGCACAGCTTCGTATTATATCAAAAACTAATCAACATTATATTACTTGGTGACATAATAAATATTACATTATAAGCAAGGAGAAAGCATTAATCATAACAAAGTTTTGAAAGTTAGATTCATGTCAAAAACTGTTAGCGTTTATATTATACCGTTTTTATTATATGCGATTCATTTCAATTTTAATAATGAATTTAGATTAGCAATTTTTTTTGTAAATAATTTCCGAGGTTAAATGTATTTTTCATCTCAGTTTCGCTTTTCTCGTATTGTATTGTGAAACAAATTAGAAAATAAAACAATGCCTAAACAAATCTCTAAAAGTAATCCAAAAAAATGTCGACTAATTAAAAAAGGTGTACAAGTTAGGGCTCCTGACATTAATTAAAGTGTTAATCAATTATGAGATTATATTCTCCCTTACGAAAATTTATAGTCGATATTGTAAGTACAGGTGCAAGTTAATTTTTCGTAAATTTAAAATTAGGTAAGGTAAATTTGAAATTATGTTCTTTTCGTTTAATTTCGTTTAGATTATCAAAACATTTGGCACCCAACGTGGGGTAATTTCAATTTGGCAGTGTCAAAATACTTATTATTATAAATATGTAGATTAAATTTGCAAATAATTGTGAGATTGTCACAGGCTACCACTACAATTAATAAAATTTGGTGATTTCAGATGGTTCCAATTGTGGGGG
This sequence comes from Lycocerus yunnanus, assembly GCA_036346125.1. NCBI lineage: Eukaryota > Metazoa > Arthropoda > Insecta > Coleoptera > Cantharidae > Lycocerus > Lycocerus yunnanus. Next base: position 1,651,086 of record JARFIX010000011.1, on the reverse strand, counting down.
TTATGAAAAATTAAATGAAACAAAACTTTGTCATCCTCCAGTTACAATTTAATAATAAAATGAAATAATAGAACAATGACAAACCAATAAATTTTCTCATGATCTCATCTTAACTGGAACATTGCTGCAGTGTTTTTTTATTAACTTTTAAAATAATTTTTTGATTTTTAATATCTTAAAAATCATCCTATTTACGAAAATACCATGCTGAAACAAACCAGAACGAAATTTTATAGAAGCTTTGACAAACTTAAAATTTGTTGCATGCAAAATCAGTATTAAAACTTCCTTTATTTGTGAGTCAACTATATTTGCGATTTCAATGGTAGATCCAAACGGATATAAAATATTTATTAGTAAAGTGTTACTAATAGTTCCATTAGCGAGAATAATTGTTTGTTGGTTACGGTTTGACAACTACTTTGTAAATTCACTATGCAAGGTTTAAGGGTGTTTACATAAACGGTATTATAAATAATTTTACATACACATTGTTAATGCAATAAAGCTTATAAGTTTAACCATTTAATGCCATCGATTTTAAAACGAATATTTGATGTGATTACTTTCGCAAATGTATTCGCATAATTATTAATGTTAAATTACAATTTTCTAGTTGTACCGACTTCTACAACTAATTTCATTCTTGAAAGGTAAACAAATACTTACACTAAATTTACTTCTTCCTGTTAATTGACATGATGCTCATTTGTTTGCAAAATTATTGCAGCAAATATACTACAACCTCACAATTTGTAAATTGAGAAATTGCATTGGAAATATTATTCAGGCACGTGGCATTTAAGCAATGCACTCAAACAAGCTATCGAATCTTGTCGAACTACCTGGGGAGTCTCTGTTAGATGGAATAAAGGGAGAACATTTATAGCAAAAAAATTGACTTCCAGTTTTATGAAAAACGTCAAGTAATATTACCGAATTCTACTGATGTAAAGTGTAATTTAAACGCAGCACGATACCCCAAAGAAGTCATTCCTGTCATAGCGTTTTCTGTTGTATTGTATAGCTGTTTTCAAGACCGACAAATATTTAGATAAAAAAAAAGATCCGAAGAATGTTACTGAATAAAGTTTGGAAATCGCTTTACATTAACCACAGATTCAATACATAATTGCTCGTGATATTTTACGTGGTTCAAGAATATTTCAAACAAGTATTTTGCAAATACTTAAGCGTCATAAATTTCATTTATAACACATTCCTTTGCATCGGGAGTGCAAAATCGTGTTGCATTTTGTCAATGAGTACTGAATACTGATACAAATTCAAATTTATAACAATTTTTCCTGAATGAATTATTTTCTAAGCTGTCGGCTTTCACAAATCATGCATAAATTAATCAGTAGAATTTACATTAATGGAAGACGTAAATCCCAGTAGAGACTTATTGATCATTGTTAGTATTTAGTATTATTGGCAATAGAATAATTATTGGATAATAGCCAAATAGACTACATACGATACAGAACAATAATTAAATTGTAGTAAATTAGGCATTCGGTCATTGTAATTATTTGAAAATAGATGATACTTCCAATCTAATAAACTAACCAGCAAGGATACAAAAAACCTTAACAAGTGACGCGTTTCGATGTTATCTGTTTATACTTTGGATATGTGGGGTCCAACTCGAAACTTCTGCCAGTGACAACAACATCGCAAATCAAATATATTACAGAAACTTTATATTTTATCACTGCATATGACAGATTCTTAATTTTGCAAAAATTTTATTGGACCAATAACCTTAATTAAAGGATAAAAAAATGATTAAATTTAAAAGCTCCCTGTGGAAGAGGTGAGAATATTGAAGTTTCCAGCCGGTCCTGGCTATATCTTCCTTGTTATATATTGATATTTACCTATCTTACTATGATGCTTCACCTTATAAATTATATAAAATTAAAAAATTGAAAAATCGATGTCACTTTTTGAAAATCTAATCCTATATGACATATGTAGTATATGTAAACGTTTTTCTAAATCAGCGATTGATAAAAGGCGATCTGTTAGATTTCGATTCGCTGAATGATTCAATTCAGTTTGATTTAAAATATATACGATTTGAACTTCGATATTATTAGTGAACCAAAAAATTACGTTACAAAAATACCAAATGTAAATTTAAGATTTAAAAAAATAATAATATATTCAATTCAGCTTTCTGGCGGGGTAATTTAGAGACTGATGAACTTAAAGCGTAACTTGAAATATCTACCAACAAAAGCTCCTCTTTATAAAAAATACAAACTCGAATGTTGACTGCATCTAATTTCCCAGGGCTCAATGATCTTTTATATTTGGTAAAATTTGAATGGCTACCAGATATGCTATCACGACAAGGACGCGATATTTGCTTTCGTTCGTGTTTATTTTTAGCTTTAACTTATCGAGAAAATCAGCGTTTTATATTAACTTTGTTGCAAAATGTCACGAATTTTCACTTTTCAAAGGAAGTTATGATGTATGACGGCAGCTAATGTTTATGTAAATTACTTATATAAACATAATTACAATGTAATGTACACTCATAGACATTTAGGTATAGAATAATTGTCTTATAATTAATTTTGTTTTGTTTTAAATATTTTTCGGAGTTAAAATAAAAACGTAGGAATTGCACGCGATCAGATAATTACTTAAAAAAGCTTTTAAATTCAAATCTAATAAAATTATAACAAAAACTAAGTTTTCTAGTCGATAAAATTAATATATTATGTTGTATTACGTAAATTTTTAGGTTTTGATTTTTTTGACCGAAAAATCAAATTATTATTAGTATGTCACCTTGTGTGGAAAATCGAAAACGTTATTGATTTTGAGCTTCTTTGACAACGCAAGGAAATACCAATTCAGCAGGTTACATATTTGGCGCCCGAGAAGGGACTCAATCGTAAAACTTGATAAAATAAAAATAAAACTGAATTGAGAAATATAGCATTTGGTTATTTGTACTTTGCGTGACCTGTTTTCAAATCGTTTCTTTTCAAGAATAGTTATTTTTGATATTGTTTTTATATTTTAACTTTTAGGAAGCGAAAGTAAAAAGTATCGGTTTATTTCCCACGATACGATGTACGTATCGCATTTCCTTTTAAAACCTTTACTTTTTCTTTTCGACGTTAGAATTTTACCAAAATTAACTGAAGTGTTCAGTAGAAAGACGTGCTTTGAATAAGTGGATAAGTTCGTTTTAAAGCGATTTCTTATACTTTCCGTGTTAACGAATATTTCGAAATGTTTTTTCGAATATTTTACATAACGCTTTTACAACTTCATAATTGTTATATCTGTAAACTATTGAATTATTTTGTTTTTAATTGTGGAAAATTAATTCAATTAATTTGATACTAACTTATTTGTTATTACCCAAAGCATGATCAAAGATTTGCAGTCTCAAAACTTCATTCCTACGTAATAAAGCTGCTTGAAACTTAATATATTCAAGAACATTTTTAGGGTATTACTAGTGAAAGGCCTAAGATTACTTAAAACCTAATTTAAATAACAAGTTGAGAACTCTTCTTATTAATTTAATTTATAAACTAATTAAAAATAAATAAGAAGTTTGCTTGCTTGCTAAGTGCGGTATTATTCCTTGGTTCAAAAATTAACATTAAAGTTAACTAAAATGTGAAATATACATACAACGTATTCACTCGTTAAAAGTGAGATGGTGCAATTTTGTTGATTTGAAAATGTGGCTCATAGCTGAGATTTTTTATAGGTTTCTTCCAAACTAATAATTATTATCAGTTCTTGTACATAATTCGTCTTCCACTCAATCACAGGTTGCCATTAATTTATCTCAATTCAATCTGCAGTTGAATAGCTAAACATAATTACGTTTTTGTTAGGTTGTATCAATAAATTACTTGATTCACATTAATTTGGAAGGTTATTTATGATACATTCTAGAAATTATACATCGTCGACTGCAGCAAAATATGTAAAATGTAACATACTGCCGTATCATTAATTAGAATTTTGTGTAATTTATTTTCTAACCTATGCCATATTTTCATTTAAAATGAAATAATTAATAATGCCGTTGTTGAAAATTAACTGACGAATGCACAGATTTAGTTGCTTGTTTCAGTTTTACAAATGCAATACAAAAGTTTAGACAAGTGTGAACATTTTTGAAAAATTGGGTTTACATCTTGAATACAGAAACATCTACAATACATGATGACAAGACAACTAGAAAGTGATATAACATGTGATGGATCGTTTCACATAACTATATCACACTTAGAACTGAAGCAGATTTTCCAAAACAACATTTATTATTATGTTGGACTGTTGCTGTAGTTGTACACTTTGATTTAGTAGAAACATAACAAAAAAGTGTCAGATCCTTTTAAATAAAAAAATTTATTTTATTTAACATTTTTTCTTGAGCAAACAAGTAATTATCACAAAATTTTCTAATAGCATTATCCAATATGAAAAGCGTTTGCAGTGTATAATAAAAGCCTAAAATTGGAGATTATAAGTCCAAACCCATTATATACAACATCCAATTTACAAATATCTCAGAGCGCCTGAGGGCTGATCCAGCCAAGTTCAGACCTATGGACATTAAGCCAATAAGGGTTGCTCGATTGTTGATATCTGTTAATAGTTTGATCTCAAATAAGATTTCCTGTTTTAATTTAATATATTCCTGCAAAATATTGTTTTAATGTACAGAAACTGACTGGGTAAATTTATTGGTTTCTAATATTAAATTGAAAAGTTTTTTTTAAATACAGGATAAGCTACTTCAATATTTACTAGACAGTTAAAACCAATATAAAATTTAAGGATGTCAATTGGGTGCAGAGCATCTGCTTATTTCACACAAATTCAGCATTCAAAAATAGAACACGTTGACATCAAAAGTGTTGTCGAGTGATGGATTAATAAAGATTTTTTATAAAATTAACATCGTCATGGCAATAACTTCAAATTTTAATTATATGCACAAGATACTTCAATATTACATTGCGCACTTTTTAGATCTGTTTGGTTTTAATCGTCCTGTCGATGGTAACAAATTAAAATGCGACAAAAAATGACGTAGTAAGCAATAGTCGAATACCAAAAACGGTAGCTGTACAAACCAATCCTCCTATGCACTTGTCGATTATTGTAATTATTTTGAAAGCATTTACAATTTATTTTTAGAAAATTCCATTGTAATACAGATCTTGCACATTTAAATATCACAGATGACGTAATTTTACAAGATACATAGTACATAGTTTGATGCAGGTTTGCTAAGTTATACAAAATTATTTGAGATTGCTTCTCTATTAATTAACATTAATTATGTACTTAATTCATTTTACCGCTATTATTCTACTAACTTGTTAATATTTATTTATATGTATAAACATTTAGAGATTCAAAATAGATATTGAGATAGCTTAAACAGAATTTCAAAAGCTCACGAGGGAAATCAAATTAACAAGTTAGGGATTATTTGTGTAATTTTAATGCTTTTAATCCACCTGGTTGATTCTCAAAAATTTGAATATATTACAATAAACTTATTATTTTAAGCTTAAATTAAATTGCAAGTAAAAATTAAATGATTTTATATGTTTATTAACTTGTGAAGTTATATGTTGAATAAAATATTTTAAAATTACAAGTTGAATGAAATTTTAATGGATTTTAATCCATTTTCATTCATTTAGAAAATTTTCAAATTTTATTCAACTTGTAATTTTAAAATATTGTATTCAACATAAAAATTAAATGTTTGCACTCTTCTTGTAATGTTCTTCTTAAATTTTTCTTGAACAACTCATTTCATAGTTTATGGTCCTGATCAGGCTTCGTAACCACTGAACCATTTTTAAATTTGCTGTACACCAAACAGATATCTTATTTTACTTCTTTTGCAAAATCTTGATCGTTATCCTATGAATGAAATGAGCTTGAATGAAAGTTTAATTTTTTAAAGGACAAGAAGTATTTCTAGGTTTACTATTAATCTACTGTAGAAAATTGAGATTAAATACGAATATGTGTTCATCATTGCTTCAAAATAATAAATTTTTCTTGTAATCACAAACGAATTAGATATGTACATTTTAACATAAAATAAGCAGTTTCAGCTTAAATTATGTAATTGTACTCAAGATATACATAATTGAGAGCTAATTAGCGACTATTTAATTTATTTTGTTAGTATGTGACGATTTTAAATTTTATTTGATTTAATTTTGAAATTATAAACTTCAAGATTTACATTTTACATTTTGTGCCTTTTAAAACTTATTTTTTACACTTAAATTTTAAATTTATCAGTCAATGATTGAACTATGAGAGATAAATTATACAAACTACCTATATTTTAGTGCCGTAGCCAGGTTTTATTTTTTTATTTATTGGAAAAATAAAAATATAAAAACAACTAAAAATATTGTATGGATTTAGCCCCCAAGTTAGATACATACATAATATTAGTTCCTGCACCAAATACTTGAGCAACTATCTTTGACATTATTATATTTAACTCCAATCCTGCATTTATTACATCTAGCTGAAGGGTATTCCATATCTCCACAGACTCTCGATCTGTATAAGTTTAAGCTACGTGCTTTTCTTGATCATCATTCCCATTTTGGATTTACTACAAAAAATACATATATGCGTTAAAATTGTTAGTTCGATTCTCACTTGATGGCGCTTGCCAAAAAGCATCATGGTAGCACCCTGACATGCAACGATTGCATTCACGAGCATAATCCACGAACCAATAGATATGTACATTCACCCGAAAACAAGTGCAACTTATCTTGGGAAAAAAAGAACAAATTGAATAGCTTCAAAGTGTTTCAACGAAGTTTTAAAAACAGTAAAGAAATGCAAAAATATTGATAGTTTCAAAACCATTTAAAGCGCCATAAGCAAGGATAGATTTTCATTATTGGAATTTTTGACATTTTTGTTGTTGATTTTATGATAAATATGTGATTTTTATGTATAAATATATATTTTGATACCCGATATGGACTCTGTTTGCAGTGTTTTGAAGCAGATTTTTTAAATAAAAAAAAAGTATGGTGTGTGCTTAAGACCACTCGATAGAAGGAAAAACTTCAACAAGGCGAGATTAATAATATGAAATACAATTAATTTTTTTTTGTGTTCTATATATTCACAAAGTAATAATATTTACAATATATACAATTATTATAATTCTGTATTAATTACTCAGGTAAACTTTGCCCTAATTGATCTTCATTTGTATCATACTCTAAGAATGAAACAATAGGTTTATGATAACTAAAATATAAGAAGAATACTTTTGATTGTAATCTATTTGCTAAATGTCTAAAAAAACCATTGTTGTGATCTCATTAGGATCATTCGACATATTTAAATGTAATGTTGATTAAAAAAAATGAAGTAAAGGCTATGTTGTGTCTTTTAAGAAATCAACATTAAAAACTCCTCTCAAAGTCATTGGTAATGTATGAAAGTTTCGATTGAGAAAAGCAGATTTTACATCGGTGTAGATAAGTAAATTTTAAGTAAAGCAGAAAAACACCAAAACGTTCGAGAAGTTATCGTGAGAAGAAACGTCTAAATCTTCTAAAATCTGTTCATCAGGTGATTCATGATTCACAAATTCTCGGGCCTTCGTATGGTAATCTATCACTCGTATTAACATGAGTCTTCCTCATCTTTCCTTAAAATTGATATTATATCTAGAAATTAAAAAAAAACTTGAAAAAAATAGCTGTTGCCTTTCTAAATAACTTCAAATACACATATTAGCTATAAATTTTGTGGTAAATATCTTAAGGGTTTTTTTTAAATGACTACGTAAAATAAAATATGTGTCTTTGCTTTTCAAAGTCATTTAAAACTAACCCTTAAGATATCATCATGAAACTTAGAAGTAATAGCTTTGAAGTTATTTAGAAAGGTAACTGCTATTTTCCAAAAGTTGTTTTTTTATAATTTCTACGTATAATATCAATTTTAAAGAAATATAAGGAAACTCACGAAAGAATCAAAGAACTGCCGTGTCTTGTATGTATAAGTACTGTAAGTATATCACTGTTGAATTGTTCGTTGGGAGTAGGTGATGCGGATACTAGATCTTCTAATGGTGCCGAGTAGGTGATACCGATTGGTTAGTTTTATTCGTTTAGTGGCGATAAAAGATTTTCAAAATATTTCTGGCTATGAAATTTTTTTCTCGTGTGAGAGTCCTACACGATTTTTCTCAATAAGAATCAAATTTTTCGAATCATCGCGTATAACAAGAAGAATATCCATATCTGTCGATGTTCCGGCAATCTGAGAATCATAAATCATGAATTCTTAATACTATTGGTGGATTACCATGCGAAAACCCGGGAATTTGTAAATCATGAACTAACATTATGAGCAGATTATAGAACATTCTCACGATATCTTCTCGAACGTTCCGTTGCCGTTGGTCTTCTACGTTTGAGATTTTTTTATTGATTTTGCCAGTTTTCTATTTCCTCAATAGAGTCATCTTGTCATTATTTTTGGATTTTTTGTGAAAAGGGTTAGTTTGTCAAAAAATTTTACTACGCTAAAATCATAGCCATTAAATTTTTTATCCGATTTGAGCCGTTAGTTTTTTTATAAATAATTTCGTTTAAAAGATAAATGCTGTGCAACAAAAACGAAAAAAATAAAACTTGAAATTTTTTAACATTTCTACTCGTTTAATTCATAACTCGAAATCTGTTGATTCTAAAAGATAAGAGATTATAAACTAGTTAGTAAATAAATAAATGATCTTTAAAAAATTACTAATCTATTAATGTAATATTTGATTCAAATTTTTTAAAATTATAAGGTTAAATGAACAATAAAACAAAACATTTTTGTAAGCTTTCAGCAATGGTTACTGCTGTCATCAGACGTTTAATAATAATAGTATAATTACATGGAAACGGAATATAACGTATTGTCATTTGAGACGATTTCTTGATACATAAAATTTGAAAGATAATCGCGGCTTAAGGAACAACCTACATAAGAACTTATTAAATAGGAAAAACTTTTATTAATGCTATAAAATCAATAGTTACGGTGCTATGGCCGTTTGACGGGTGAATTTTAAAAATTGCTTTAAAGAGGGTACCCCTAAGAGCTTGAACTAACAAAAACATATGCGAAGGATACTGGGATTGCATCCAGCTCCTGCCAATTTTTTTGTTTATTTGATTATGAATTCCCCAGTATAATATGTTATCGTTCTCAAGAAAACCAAAGCGCTATAATAAACCCTACTCATAATCTGTAAACATCGAATTTTTCCCTTGCAGCAGTGAGGCACTGGAGGTGTTCCACACCCCAGACCCCCAGTTTGTGCACTTTATTTTTATTAGTAATAAATTGAAAATATCAGCATAACCGATCTAGAAAAAATCTCTAAAAACTAATTCATCCTAACTTTAAGAAGTCACACTCAAGTAAGTAATATCCCAATTAGCTCAAATTATAAACGAAAGTTGTAGAGACTGGGGTGTCTTGGGGGTGCTCCACGCTCCCAGGAACACTACAACTGTGATAGATAAATTAGCAAACTTATGGTTATCAGTATTAAGCGATAATGGTGAAAGTGTTTAGCACAAAAATTATAAAGCAGTGACCAAGAATTGGGGAGGGGGGTATGAATTCCCCCCAGTATAATATGTCATCGTTCTTAAGAAAACCAAGGCGCTATAATAAACCCTACTCATAATCAGTAAACATTGAATGTTTTGTCTTTCAGCAGTGAGGCACTGGAGGGTGTTCCACACCCCCCAGACTCACCGGTTTCTAAAACTTTGCTTTATATTTTGGGCTAATTGAGATATTAGTTACTTGAGTGTGACTTGTTAACGTAAGGATTATTTAGTTTATTTAGAGATTTTTTCTAGATCGGTTACGCTGATATCTTCAATTCATTTTGATAAAAAATAAACTGCACAAACCGGGGGTCTGGGGTGTGAACACCTCCAGTGTCTCACTGCTAAAAGGAAAAAGCACTCAATGTTTACAGATTATGAGTAGGGTTTATTACAGCGCCTTGATTTTTTTGAGAACGATGACATATTATTATACTGGGAGGAATTAATAATCAAATAAATTAAAAAAAAAATTGGCAGGTGCTGGATGCAATCCTAGTACCCTTTGCTTATGTTTTTATTTTTTTGCAATCTTACGCTATTCCATTAACAACTTACCAAATTTATGTTAATTTTTATGCAATTCATCAGTAATATATAATTATTTAAATTCAATTTTCTCGAAATTGGCAAAGAAGCATTCCCTTATACATACTTGCACCTGTTGAAGTTTAATACAAGACCTACACTCACAATGAAAATGGATCAATTCAGTGAGGGGAAGTTACCGGTCTCCCCTTGTAAGACAAAAATTTTATTTAAAAATATTTCTTAGAAAAGTATCTTCTATAACCACGTTAAAGGTTTACAATAGTCACGGTGACACCCTGTATGTTATTAATCTGTGAAATTAACATTAAAGTAAAATTTTTAAAATTATCAGTTTAACTGAACAATAAAACAAAATATTTGTGAGTTTTCAGCAATGTTTACTGCTGCCATCAGAGAGTAATTGATTTAAATCAGTTGAATTGATTTTCAGCCCTTTAATTGTTATTAAACGTCCGATGACAACAGTAACCATTGCTAAAGCTCACAAATAATTTCGTTTTATTGTTTAATTAACCTGTTAATTTTTAAAATTTTACTTTAATATTATACATTATAGTTACTTAATTTATGGAACGAATCTGGTCACTCCTTTTAATTCTAAGGATTTAACAAGTTTTTTAAATTTTGCAAAAGTGCTCCTTACACGGCCCAAATGACTAATGATTATAAAATCGCAGGCACGCGTACAACAAATATCTTTATTTGCTAAATTAGAATTATCCAAAAATTTTAAAAAGTTTTTATTTTATAATCAAAACAAAGTTTCGTAAAAAGTAAAAATTTTCTTTCAATCGATCGCAATTGTTTTATTTTTGAACGTTTTTCCTTTATTATAGTTCACAATCTAAGGAATTCTTGTGCCTTCACAAGGAATATCATCGCCGGCGTACACTTCCAGTACCATTTTTTGTTAAACTAAAAGACATACCAAGTTTCAACATTCTATATTTATTATTTTTGCATAAAAAATTGGTGAAAAATCGCACAACATTTTTTCGCCAAACAAAGTAAAAACTTCCTTTGACCTAAACTGGCCAACGAAAATACAAATTCATTTTAATAAAACTGGATAGTTTTCACTGTACGTTCTAAGAATTTTTTGACAATTTTGAATATTTGTAAATGATGTCTGTATTTTCTTTGAACGATTCCAACTTCAGTGCTCTAGCCTGGTTTTTTGCAGGAAGAAGGCAATTGCAGTTTTTGAACTTCTTTTCTTTATTCCCTGGGAAGATTTTACATGGTTTCTTACAATTTATACCTTTACAACTCCAAATTAATGATAATGGATTGCAAATTGGCGTTAATTAATTTTAAATTGTAATTAAACAAATTTGAATAAAGTAATTTTATATTGAAACTATTTCGCCATTCTTTAGGTTGTCCAATCGAATTGTACTAAACTGGATTTGATTATTGGGTTCTAGTTCGTAGTAGATTTTGGAGTTACTAAGGTTTCCTATCTGGATTAATTTAATTAATTATAAGTTAATTAATTAAGTAACAATTATTAGTTGTATATAAATCAATTTATATGGAATAAAAGTAGGAATTTTCGTGGAGAGTCTTTAAATGGAGCCGATTATTTTTTTAGAATTAATTGTATTTATTTGTGAAAAGTGAATGATTATTAAGCTGCTTCTAAACTCAGTATACAGGTTGGTTGTAAAGTATTTAAAGCAAAAATGAAAGAATGTGAACTTTTAAATGAAATTAGTTTTTTTATTCAATATAATCTCCTCAACTTCAATACACTTATTCCAATGATCCTGCAATAATTTTATTCCATCTCTGTAATGATTTTCTGGAAGCTCTGCAAAATACTGTTCCACGACTGAAATAGCTTCTTCATTCGATAAAAAACGCTTTCCACGAACGAATTGTTTCAAGTTTCTGAAGAGGTAGTAGTCGCTAGGAGCCAAATCTGGCGAATACGGTGGATGTTCAAGCAATTCGTACTTTAGTTCATTGAATTTTGCCATTGTTAAAACACTTTTGTGGACAGGTGCGTTGTCTTGGTGAAAGATGATTTTTATGTTGCAAACCGGGTCTCTTTTCACGAATTTGTTCGTTCAATTGATCCAAAAGGTTACAATAATATTCAGAGTTAATTGTTTTACCTTTTTCAAGATAATCAATCAATAAAATCCTTTTGCATCCCAAAAACTGATGCCATAACCTTTTTGCTGATCGTCCTGACTTCACCTGTTTTGGAGCTGAACAACCAGCCTCAGTCCACTGTAATCGTTCTTGTTTCAATTTAGGATCATGGTGGTAGATCCAAGTCTCATCCATAGTTACAAAACGACGCACAAAATCGATTTTATTCTTATTAAAAGATTCAAATGATGCTGAGAAATTTGCTTTCGTGTGAGTTTTGTTGAATTGTTAACGAATGCGGCACTAACTTTCCAAACAGCTTTTTCATACGTAATTCTTTATGTAAAATATAGAGTACTCGTTCGTCTGAGATGCCTATGGTATTAGCAATTTCACGCTTAGTCAAACTTGGATCTTCACTAACAATATTATGTACTTGTTCAATGATTTCTGGTGTTGTTGCAGTTTTGGTCGTCCACTACGTGGTTCATCTTCAACGCTTGTACGACCACGTTTAAACTCTAAAACCCATCGATGTACAGTTGGAAATGAAGGAGCAGATTCTTTTAACACGCTCACCATTTTGTATGAATTTCTGTTGCTGATAAACCTTCCAAAACAAAGAATTTTATCACTGCACGATACTCAGTTTTTCCATTGTTAAAAATACACCGACACGTCGACTTCAAATGGCTTGTAAACAATGAATGAATTGACAGATCGAAATAAAATTTTAGTAGGTTCATATGAAAGATCAAATATCAAAATGACGTATGAATTTTGATTCCTCTACTGCTTAATAGGTGTCGCTTTCAGTACTTTTCAACCAACCTGGTATTTGAGCTTGGATGCACCACTGAGGCCATAGTTTGATCTTGAACTTTAATAGATCATAGTAGTGTATTTTATCAGACTTACTTCATTTCACCAGTCTCACTGCTAAAGAGTTACTTATTCCTCCACGTAACAAGCAACAATGAAAATTTGTCTACTTTTGCTAGTCTAATCACCTTCATTAACACTGTAAATTTGATTTCTCGTCTATCGATTCAGTCTGGACCTGGTTATCCAGAAGTTTACAAAAAAAATAATCGACAATAATTAATGTCTTTAAAATTACGTGAAAAATTCACTCTAATAAGGTATTAGATTATTTTAATATTAAAAATTAATTATCATTAGCCATGAACTAAGAGCGAACCCTGTTCAGAATAACGAGTTTCCCAAAAAAGTATTTATGAAATGGATCTGTAAACAACATTCGGCGAAAATATGTCAATAAACTTGTAGTCTGGAAGTGTTACCGGGATAAGAAAATGTTGATGCGACTTAAATTTCAATTTAAACATTTTGCAACTGATAAAAATCGATACCATGTAGTTTCTGAAATGTATCGCAATAATTAAGAAGCATCATTGAATATTTTTTCGCTACATTGAACAGTAAAAACGTAAAAATATATATTCGCTTTGAAACAAATAAAAGGAATTTTTAAACGTAATTAAGTGGGTATCTTGTTTCGTCTTATTACTTCACAAAAGCATAGTTTAGTCCTTAAATAGTTGCAAACTACCGGTGACTCTTGTGGCAGTAATTTTCTCAATATTATTTTAGATAAGAGCTTTCGTGTCGCTTCATTTGTGCTATTGTAAACGCTATCGCGGCCTAATTTCTCGTTATTCCTGATATTTTTTCATACACATAGGTACTCGTTCGAACAGACACGGAAAATCCTATTATACCTACGTGTATCGGAATAAATTTGGATAACTTGTGGACTTGTAATAAATAGGGGTTAGTGCTAACTCGCGCCTGGTAGGAGTCGAAAGGCTGTGTTGTGGTAACCGTCAACTTAGTCACGTGATTATATTATTTACTTTATTAAATTTTCCAATGAAAATCTCGTAGGTACGTCTTAATTATCATAGAAAAAAAAATGTTTATTTAAATTTATCTCAAGATTAGTTATCTTCGCAATTCGACGAAAGCGGTTACGAATGTTTAGTAATAAAACTTTTCACAAAAAAAACATTTTTTATTAATAATAATTGTTATTAGCGTAGGTTCATAATTATATTTTAAATTTGCTATGGTTAAGTACAACATTAAGGGTTGGGTATAAACATTCAGAGTTAATTATTCCTGCATAATGGCTTATTTAAAAGCGCATTAAGTTTTGATGTATAGCAATGAAATTGCTTTTAAATTATATTTTGCGTTAGGAGCATTTCCATACTTTTTAAGCTCAACTATTGGTAGCAGAAAATCAATGTCTACGTTTTAAATTTTGTATGAGATATGATGAGAACTTACAAGTGATTTTTGATTAATTGATTAAGACGAGGTTATGGGAAAGCAAATTATTCATTAAATAAGATTGAACTTGGAAACCGATTTTGCATAATAATAATCCAAATACAACTGCGAGAAAATTGTATTGCTTTTGTAACTACTCAAATTTGCAAAACACAAATAATGCAAAATAGCTCAAGATCTCCCAATAGCGCACAAATCTGAAAGAAAAAATGATGATCCGAAACATATTGCTTCAAGGATTACCGAGCGGGTGTACAAAATTTTCTCACCCTGTACATAAGTCAGACTGATCCAAAATTGATAAATGTTTAATTGCAGACAAATGCGATAATTATCTCTGTTCACGTGATTTGAAGCTATTGCTTTGCAGATAACTATTGTCTGGTAGTGACGTAAATCAGTTGTAATATGGGGCTGTTTTCGCGCGCTTAAAGATTTAACCTAATTTAACATGAATTTTGTAACACGTAAAGACAGTTTAGTGCGGTGGTTTAGCAAAAGTTAAAACTAACGACTTTTTTGCCTTCAAAAATTGTAGACACTGCATGGTAATTGTGTAAGGTTGGAAAATGTATAATAAAAAACAGCAATTTTATTGAGGTAATAATAAATGTACCGGGTGTTCTTGGAATATTTTATTTTACTTTGCTGAGGTGTTCAGTTTTTCCTGTCAGCTGTATCCAACGCGTGACGTTGTAAAAGTTTTTGAAAGTTTGCACTACCCACCCTGCTGAAAACTGTTCCATTGGGAATGCATCATTAAATTCGATTCATGCAGAATAGAAGGACATTTATCTTATTTTGGCCATGGGATTGATAGAAGAGGATAAGGGAAGCTTTTGATGAAGCTTCTTTTCATCTCAACATCACCTAAATGCAACTCTTTATAATATCTCAATATTTATTGTACAAAAAAAACAAATTTATTATTTCATAATCAGCAGAATGTTGCCTGTAAACATTTGGATGCTAAAGTTTTGATTTTACTTAGTTTTACTCGAATTGAAGCATAGATTTTTGAAACCCCATAAGTGAAAATATCATTAAATACGACTACATTGTAAGGTTATAATTACAAATAAATAAATAAAAGAATTACAGAACAGCTTATTTGAGTTTTAAGAACCATCCTGTATTGTGAAAATTGAAGAAAATTTTAATATGTATCGACTAAAAAGCACTGCATTTGCAAATGTATGGCACAGAAATGAATAAACCTTATAATTATTTGAATTACAAATTTTGTCGCTTTATAAAGACTTGCTAATGCACTACGGTGTACCATGTAAGCCATGGAATAATCTTAGATGCTAGATGTGATCCAATTTAGTATAAGTAGGTTAGATTAATTCACGATATAACCTCCAAGTCTGAGGTTACGTAAATAACTGCTAAAAATAGAAAATCGCTTCAATTTTTTTAAAGGATTTTCTTTTGTTAGAATTAATTTTCCAAGTGAAATTCCATTATATTACCGAAAGACAAGAATTTAACCGGGAAAAATATATACATATCATAAAAGTTTTTTTAAAGTAAAATTTAAAAACGTTTACAATAAAGACTGATAAATAAATTTATTTTAGTTTTTATATTTTTTAAAATTCGAGAAACTATTGATGTTATGAAAACGATTATGTTAAGGAAAATTTTGTCTGAGAGGTGAGGATTATAGAACAAACACCTAGTCTTCTCGAGAAAATCCACTTGAATTGCATGAATGAATACGCGATAGTCGAACACTATGTTGATGAGAAGCAACCTGCAGATTTAGCGCTTTAGATGTTTTCTTGGTTTATTTCACGTTTTACGGTTGCAATAACATTACATGCATTAAAATGCTTCCTTGTTAAGTTGAACCGCAAACATAACTGAAATTAATGTTTACCATTAATCTAACAGAATTAGCTTTGTCGCTCGTGGTACCTCATGAAGTTTTAATAATAATTATTATAATTAAAATTACTGATAATATAATAGATATATTATTATAAAACAAACCCTCCCAATAGCTCGGTATTGGTTACGAAAGTATAATTTATGACACTGTTACTTTCCAAGTCAAAATTGAAAATTATGAGAAAAATGAGAAGAGAAACAAAGAGAAGAAATTAAAAAAAAGAGAAATAGAAAAAAGAGATATAAGAAGAGAACAAAAAGATGATAGAAAAAATGAAAAATATGGCAAAAAGAGAGAAGAAAAAAACAAAACAAAAAAATGAAAGAAGATAATAGAAATAGAGTAAAGAACTTCAACGAGAAATTCAATCATCATCGCCATATTTTGATCCTACAGGATGTAATTTTGTTGTTTAAAGAAAACCTCACTCGATTACTCTGAAATGGAAGTACTGCAAACACTTGAGAGGACAGATGGTTTCAAAACGAATATAGATAAAATAAAGATAGTAAAAGACGAGATAGGGTAAAGCAGAAGGAAGTTGAGAAGAAGGACAAAATCTGGAGAAGCAATTAATTACAAAAAGGACTGAGGAAATCGAAAAATTAATTGAGAATCAGGAGAGAACAAGGAAGAAAAACAATATTATTCATTCAAAAGGAAAAGATATAGTAAACAAACCAATAATTATTATTGTGTAATTCCAAAACTGGAGAGAAAAATTTATAAATGATCTTGTAAATTTTTGTGGGATATTGCCAGCGATATGACAGCAAAAGAGCTAAAAATACATAATAAAATTATGAAAGCTACAAGAATAGAAGTAGAAAACGGAAACATAATTGGAACAGACTACCAGAAAATAACTATAATTAATTAATAATAATATGTATAGAAGTGGAAGTATAGAAGAGGATATAGGGGGTAATGAAGCGAAATATAAAGCCTATCATAACCAAATGCCGTTCAGAAAGGACTCGGTATACCCTGTTTAAGCAAACAAGGCTCTGACGACCGGGTAATAGTGGGATAACTATCTAAATAGAATTCGATTACAAAATCAATTATCCTGATGGTAAATAGGATCCATTCCAACTTGCAATTAGGCCAGCGTGGAATGGTAAATGCCTAATCTTTAAATTTATCTCCAAACGAATTACACAACAAGAAATATAAAGTCCTCAGTCCTCAACACTCCCAGAAGCTCTAATTACGACAGGAATCGAAAACTCGAAGGGAGAGAGGGTACTATCAGAAACAGAGACAAATGGAAAGAACTTATAGAGGCGTATATTCAAAAATGGATTTAAAACCGCTAACAAAGAAGAAGTATAGAAGGCTAATAACTGCGGTTATCTAAGTTTCACTTTTTCTCTATAAAATTAATAATTAGCGCTTTGGCGTTAGCTCCCACGGTATAGCTAACATTAGTCCAGGTGAGGCTGCTGATCAAAGAATGAGGATTAACGGATTATACGTATTAAAGCATTTTTTAAATTAAAAGTTTCAAGCTAAATTATTTGAATCCAATAAATTTGTTTGATCCAAACAAAAAAATTGTGAAATTAGTTTGGAAAGAGCATCATTTGAGACCTTAAATTTAGCTGTGCTATATTTTTATACTCTGGATTTACACAAACATGTGATCAGACGTCATTTAAAGGTGCTTCCATGATTGAGCTTGATAATAGAAGATAAGAAAAGGTAGAAGCTACTTGATGGATAAACCATAATTCTTGGCGGGTATACTTTCCAGTTAAAACTGGAAGAATAATATTGATAAAAAAGAGTATTTGACTGCGAAGAAAAAGAAAAAATGTTTTGTAAAATTTAATTGAAGGAACAGAAGCTGTTCGAAGAAGAGACGAGTGATTTTTTTGTACGATAATAAAATTGCAAATAAATTTTCATGAATGAAATAATCGTAAAAGATAAAAAAAGTACGGAAAAATAAATAAAACTTGGAAGATTAAGATAAGCTACTTATGCCCGATTTCTTCACTCATAGTTATCTTCAAGTTATCGAACTTCAGGTTAAATTAACGAGATAACCAATCAGATAATTGATTTATTTGTTTTGTTGTTATCTGATTGGTTATTTCGTCAATTTAACCTGAAGTTCGTTAACTTGAATATAACTGAAGTGAAGAAATCGGGCATTAGTGTGCCCGATTTTTATACCTCTAGTCAATGTTGGGAATAACAAACTAGAAGTTAAGTCTAACTCCAGGTTACAAATATTTCGTTTTCTCACTATTAAAAATGCATGTCAAAGTTCGCGTTAAATAGGTGAAAGAAATAGCACAAGAATCGCATAACATTATCTCTCTCAACATGGGGGTGGTAACATCAGAATAACGAATTTGGTTTTTCTCGCTACAGAAGTTCTAGTTAAAGAATATTGCATTATGGGAGTTGTCATTGTACAATCAATTCAGATCATATGCAATTCGTGAGGTTACGCTTTATTATCGTGTTTATATAATTGAATTTTAAGAATCATTAATATTATTACAAACATGACAGTAAAGCTTATTAATTTATTAAAAATTTTGCTACACAATATTCTTCATACTTCTTAGTCATTAACTCGATTTTGAGTGTTGTGACCCCATTCTCACTATAAGGGGCGGGGGCTTTTATATAACCTCAGGTTATTTCGAAATAACTTCAAGTTAGCTGTAACCTCTCGAGATAACCATGAGAAAAAATCGGGCATTAGTATGTATATTCTAAATTATTTCAAAAATTAACGTTTTTTTTTATAAATTTTACAATTGAAGCTAATTAATTTATCTATCCATCTGTTTGTCTGTCTGTAATGCATATACAATGTGGATTCGTCGGTAATCGGAAAAATTATCGTTCACAAAAGCGACGGCACAACCATGACCGACCTTGCACAGGGAAATTTTTTTAAAAGAAATTGAAAAATGCGCTATTGAATAATAATAAATGCAGAAATAAACGATTTGTAAAACTAGATTCTAAAAATCTTTTATTTCATTTTTAATCTCGTATTTATTTTGAAGAATTAACGAAAAAATAATTTTATTTTCCTGCTCACGCTTTCATAAATTACTAACAAGAAAAACGAATTGGCGTTGTTCAATGCTTGAAAGTAATTAAATTTTATTTTCATGTAAATAATTGATAATATATTTAACTTTGCTTTATTTTCCATTCAAGCAAACAGCGTTCTTCCGTTTTGCTGGTAATTACAAGACAAAATAATTACTCTTCGAGGGATTTAAAAAAAATTCAAACTTTTGAATTTGGAACTGTTACTAATTTATAAGTGCTTTCAATTAACCTAATTATTATTTTCCATTAATTCACGTCGCTATGGATTTGTAATGAGTAAGTACGTTTAACGCGTAATTTTTTTATTACCAAAACAAGATAAATTATTCACATTTTTGTAAAAGTTGTTAAACAAAACGTTGATACAACCAAGTGAAATTAAAAAGTTTATAATTAGTTTTTATTAAATTTTATAATCAACTCTGTACGTGATAACACATAAAAGAAAAAGTTGAGAAATGATGGGAAAACTAATTACTTACATTTTACCTTATTAAAGTGCAACATAATTATAAATTTTACACACAACATTCGGTATATTTCTTTGCAACCCACCTCAGATTAATAACATTTTTTTGCATACCTAAAAGATATAACCGCCGATTGAGACTTTAGATCATTAAATTCTCAACTTTCAAATCATTCACATACTAGCAAGTCAGAGCGAAACACCGTCCGACCTTTGTTAGTAATAAAACATAATTATTAAAAGCTATAATAAGTAATTAAAAAAAATTATCCAAATATTATGGTAATAAAATTGATTTTTTTAAAATAACCTTTGTCCAATTTTGTTACAAATTACATAATTTAACGATGAAGTTAGATAAATTATTTAATTCGAGGAAATATAATTAGTTTATTGGTATATTTTTCAAGCACACCTTACAAAAATAATATTCCAACTAAAAGTCCCTGTTAATTATAGGGATGATTTTTTTAGGGTTTCTTTTACGCTTAATGCCTGTATATTTTCTATCGCGTGTATTATTGTCAATCCTAAATATTTTCCTTCGTTGTTCTGGTGTTAGATTTCCATCAATCTTAATTAGTTGGAAAAATACGCCACCAGGTGTTCGACGTCTATCATTATTGAAAGTGAGCATGCCACCCCTATCTTCAATTGCTTTTGTTTTTCTGAAAAATTCTAAAGCTGCAGCTTTTCCCATTACTTCCACCACGTTTATAATTGTCTGTACATTTCTTTCGTTCTGCAATTTCTCGTGCAACACACAATTCAGAATCTTCAGATGTAATTGAAACATCGCGAATTGTCGAAAGATTTTCCTTTTTTTGGAAATCCAGGATACCAACGATAATTTTTGTTTTGATGTTTCTGATGAAACTGCCGCCTATTTTTATTTCTAGTTGGCAGTTGTTTGTTAACTGCATAAGTTTCCATACCTCGCAAACGATCAACCTTACTAATATAAGACTTGGATGAACTTTCTGCTACGACGTCTTCTTTAGGATTTAATTCAAATTTAATGCGTTTATAGTTTGGACTTTCGCATGTATCCATATTAGTGTCAGCTTCCGTACAGTTCGCTGACTTATTTGAGCTTTCGCCAGCTAAAATTTGTCGACAATTAAAATTCAACAATCTGAATTTATTTATGAGAGTATTGGATTCCTCAGAATTATAAAAAGAATTTATTTTATCCATATTGTCTGTTCTATTCTGAAATATCAAATTTACGGTATTTTTTCCAATCTATGCAGCTTATATAGAAAAAAGTTGGTATTCTGCCGGATAATCTGCAAAAAAATAGGATTAAATTTTAAATCGGATGATACGTTTAAATTTATGCAATTCAGTAGGTTGGTATCTGTCACAAAAGTTGAAAATATAACACAGTTATCATTATTAATCAAATTTCCAAGATTGCGCGGCCTGAAGGCCACACAGAGTCGTCTCTGTAGTAAATAAAAATTATTTATTTTATGTCGACAGATGAAGAAAGTTCATAGTTAGATAGAAAATTAAAATTAAACGTTGTTTTATTTTAGGAAATTATTTTTGGAATTGAACATTTTCAATTTGTATATTGCAATTACGCAAAATTAGTGTAAAAAAAGAAGTAGAAATCAAGTGACGACCACCAGTATGTTTGCGAAAACGCAAATTTAACGATCAAAATGAGACCAAAAAATTAATCCTTGTCAGCCAATAAGGGCCAGAGAAAAAAATGATTGTACTCGCCTAAGATTAAAACTACGGAAACTAGAAAAAATCGAAAAAATATAGCATTGTCTTCGGCGTTCCATTGCAAAATTTTGGAAAAATAAAATTATGTTTGTTTTTTATACAGCTGCTACTCTTTCCGTTCTTTAAGGGAAATTTAAAAATTCTGGCAAAAAGTAACAATTTTATGATTTTTTATTTAATGATGATGATTAATGATTTAAACATTTTAAGGATTTTATTTATGGATCATTAAAGAAGGGTTTTCGTACAAAGTCCTCGCATCTTTATTCTTTATTTATCCTATTTTCAGATGACACGTTTTTCTGTTATCAAAATTGTTATCCTGCCTCGCTTTTAAGATGTAACGTATTAAGAAATTTATTTAAATGGCAACCTTCATTTCACTTTACAAATTTAGATGGTGCACATTTTTCATAGGAAAAATTTTATTATTACTGTTTTTCCGAAAATTAAACTAAAATTTAAAAATTAACTACATAGAAAAATACAATATAACACTAGGTCGAGGGGAACGATATTGAAGAAATAAAATACCGGGCCGAGCCGAATTTATCATAATTTCTTTTTAATATTTTTATTTTTATAATAATTACAAATAAATGACCAATGATATTTTAATATAATATATCACTATAATAACTAAGATTTATTATTTTATTGGTTAAATTGTTACTTCGGGACGTTTTCTTAGTTGCAAGATGTAAATAGGTTTCACTCGGCGTTCTCCAACTTTCCCTGTTCAACGTAAGCATCCCACCATTTTCTTCAATCGTTTTAGCAATATAAAATATTCAATGCTTCGCATTTTCCAATTGTATGTATTACGTTCAGAATGGTTTCAACATTTTCTTCGCCCAATTAACTTGCGATTTCACTTGCAATGTGCGTTTCTGAATCATCGGGAGTAGCGTCAATATCGTGGACCGGTACCGATATTTTTTCCAATTCTTCAAATTTGCATTTTTTCTTATTATGTGATATAGGCTCAGTATCCATATTTTTAGGATTATTTGATTCGCGGATAGTAAGTTTTGCCAAATTTTGTAAAACGGCAGCACATTGCTGATCAGTTGAATTATTATTTTGGGGTTCCAAAGCTAACTTTCTGCGCTTTAGTTTTGGACGTTCAAACATTTCGATATCACCTTGGCCTTTTTTTCAAAATTGGCGAGAGAATTCACTATGATTTTCATAAATTTTCAATAATAATTTCGAGAGTTTATAATTACTTATATTAATTTTTATTTTACTAATTAATCCTTTGGTTGGTACAGGAAATTAATGAGATATTTATAAAATTCATATAAAAGAGTTTTATATATCAGTTGACCAATCATTGTCTGAAAAATGCTTAGGTACCAACTGGCGGTTAATTTTTTAAAATTTAAGCTGTTTGGCTCTATAAGGTGATTTAGTTTATGGTGTTGAGTGTGGACCATAATAATAATAATAAATTACCCATTAAGTTTGCGTTGATTGACCGGATTTTATGGCTTAAAAATTAATTTATTACAATGTGAAACCGTAAACTTCTAACTGTTGATTTAATTGTGCTAGTTTTTACAAATTATAAATATTTTGATAATAAAATTAGATAAAACACGTAACAAAAAATAATTGTGACGTAAATTACGAAAACT
The DNA here is from genome assembly GCA_036346125.1 of Lycocerus yunnanus. Taxonomy (NCBI): domain Eukaryota; kingdom Metazoa; phylum Arthropoda; class Insecta; order Coleoptera; family Cantharidae; genus Lycocerus; species Lycocerus yunnanus. Next base: position 1,627,608 of record JARFIX010000011.1, on the reverse strand, counting down.
TTCTTTATAGCAATATTAAGTAAACTATTATCGTATAATCAATTTTATTACAAAAGTTAAGTAATAAACGTGAAAATATGTAAACGCAATCCGTTTAATTTTAAACGCCTACCGGGAAAAGGTAACTTAAGGTAAATTACTTATTGAAGCAACTCAGTTACTGCTGGTAAATGTAAATACATTCCGATGAAAACTTTTGTCAATGAATGAAAATTTTATAGTTTCTACAAAGTTTATTTATATCATTTGGGTTTCATCAGCTTATTCCATTAAGGATAATTTGTTTTGAATTATTTTTTGTGAGTTTCAGATTAAATCGCCTGTCAAATCAATAAGTTATCTTTATTACATTTGTAATTAAATCATTTACCTACCTATATATCTATATTTACGTACGTTTACCTACGTGAAAATATCAATGTTAATCAATGTTCTTCAATTTACAATTTGACAGCATGAGCTTTCTCTCCCCGTGGGAGTTCTAGAGATTAGATTTTCAATTTCATTCATGCTTTTAGGTTCTTATAAATATCTATGCTAGACTTTTAAATGTATAAAATTTTCAGTTATGCCATCAGAATATAGGGTGGGCAAAAGGTTTTTCGGCAGAATATTCGAGTCCAGCTGATAATTTGATAAATTTTTTCCGTTTTTAACTATTTCTAACCTTTTGGATAAGGATTAAATTAAATTTAGGCTATTTATGCCATGAATTTAATTATCAAATTTGAGCTGGGAAAAAACTATACTTTATTTTTTCTTAACTTTGTATGACATTTTTGGACAAAATGAAGTTGGTCATAAATATTTATTTCGATTTAAAGCAGTGGCATTTATATATTTTTTTGCCGATTACCGATTGCAAAAACGCTTATTTTACAATATTTGTAAGTATTTAATACTGATTATATGTATGATTTTTTTAAAAATTTACTCGCAAATTCTAGAAATCATAACAATTTTTTGTAATTGCTATAGATTTCTATGGTATAGTATGCCCCCGTCACCCTAGAAGATTTGGAGTTTTTGTTACGTGATGTTAGAGAAGCAATAAACATGGGTGCAAATTTTCAAGAATGTGGCATGAGGTTTTCTATTTTTTGAGTTATTTTTACTGACCTATTTCCAAAAATATTAAATAATTTGCATTTTTATGCTCTTTCGTTTGGTAAAGTCATTTTGTAGGAAAAATGTACTTTTGAGTTCAGGTTTATTACCTCGATCCCATCTTTAAGCCGAATAAATTTTTCTGCGCACATATCAAACTCGGTCTTTCAGACGACCATTTTTTGTACCAAATGTGTAAAAGTAATTTTCATCAACCGTTCTAACCACCGCTACTATATTACGCAGACTTCCTCTTGCCTTGTCTATATCCGGTATGGACAATGTGACATTGTCCCCAATTATGGTAGGAGGATGAGACACATTACTAAGTTCTTTCATCCTTTTGCTTGAGTTTGCAACGATTCTGCTGTTTGTCTTCTGGTCGTTGTAATTTTTAATTGTGTCTCATAATTAGCAGTTACCTGCTCACTTACTTTAAGATCAAATTCTTGATCTTCAGCTGCGTATTCCAAAACTTTATCAGAACTTTCCAAAAACTAGCTTGGCCTGTATGTTACTCAGGACAAACTGGTTTGGCCTGTTTTAAGTTAGGACCAACTAGTTTGGTCTGTTTTCTATCAGGCCAAACTAGTTTAGGCTAATTTGTATCAGGCCAAACAATCGGGTTCGGCCTGCAACATATAGTATAAAAGAGCTCGTTTGCCAGTTTATTCCCTTCGACTATTGAACCGATCCGAACCAAATTTTGCAAAGTTACTTTTTAGAATCAAGCGTACATATTCCCATAAAAACGGGGGTCAGAAAAGCAAAAATTTGTAAAAAGAGAATCACAGCGGATAATTGTAGACGCGCACGAATGCGTTAACGAGATTCCCATTGCATAAACTTGTACGGTAAGCAATTGAAATGCTAGCAATTGAAAGTGATACCTTTATTCAAAGTGATAAACAATTAAAAGTGATTTTAAATACAAAGAAAGGCATACCAAACCATAGAAAGAAAAGTTATCAAGTTAAATATTAATATATAAAATTGCTAAAATTGCATTTATACTCGTATTTAGTACTACTCAATTACAATATTTGGGCACTGGAAGGTGTTCCACACCCCCCAGACCCTCCGGTCTGAGCGGTTTCATTTATCAGAAGTGAATTAAAGATTTCAGCATATCCACTTGACTGTTGCTATGGTAACGTGAAATTTTTAAACATTATAGCGAAACGATGCAGTTCTTTTAAATTAGAAGCGGAATATAAATGAAATTATTAATTTCTTATAAAATGTAAACATCATAGACCGGGGTTTCTGGGGGGTATAAAATTCCTCACAAGGTATTTTCTCGAGAAAACTAAAGCGGTTTCATAAAGCTTCTAAGATAATTTATAGACATTTAACGTTCTGCATTCCCAAAACTTGTGCACTGGAGGGTGTTCCACACCCCCCAGACCCCCCGGTTTGGACAGTTTATATTATTATTACAAGCGATTTGGATATGTCAGAATATTCTCTTGGCCGTTACTATGGTAAGGTGACATTTTTATGGTTATTATTGCAATACAAAAACGTTTTTAAAATGGAAAACGGCCAAACAAATGATATGATGGATTCCGTACCGCCTCATTATGCAGTTTATAATTAATTGTCAGATTATGTCTTAAACACATTTGCTTGGCCATAGCTAATTTTAAGAAACTTGACATATGCTTAAATATTTAATTCACTTTTAATAAAAAATAAATTATTTAAACTGGGGGTCTGGGGTGTGGAACACCCTCCAGTGCCTCTACAACGGGAGATCTTCAGTTTATTTTTGATAAAAATAAACTACTCAATTCGGGGGGTCTGGGGAGTGTGGAACACCCTTCAGTACCCAAATATTACAATGTAGGCAAACGTATTGAAGGTTTGAAAATGTAGCAAAAATTCTTTGCTACTGTTTTAGTTTAGAATTATGACATATCCTTGGGGGTGGGGGTTATGTTAGTTTGAAAACTTTATTGTATCGCAATAACGACTAAAAATGTCACTTTACTATAGCAAATTCCAAGTAGATATGCTAAAATCTTTAATACGCTTGTGTTTAAACTGCTCAAACTGGACAGTTGAGGGGTGTGTAGCGCCATCCAGTGCTTTGCAATGTAAAATTAAAATGCTTCAAAATTATAATTATTTTTGTCAAAATTTTAATAACATTTCTTATAAAGTTTTCAAAAAATTTAATTAAGATAAATAAATCCAGTTGGTTTTATTGGCAAGATATTTTAATAAACTTAGTTTCACAACAGAAATTTCACAACCAACATTTTTTTGGCTTAAAGATCATTCTTTATAACATATTCGAAAAAGAAATGGCTTTTTTCATAAAAACTAAATTTCTTAGGCTATAAACAAGTGTGTGGACTAAATTTGGAAAATCCATGCTTCAGTCATGAACAGCTGTATGAGGCCTGCTCACGCGTTGATAAACTTTTTGATTTATTCGTGTACACACCAGACGAAAAACAATAAGTAGTCAAAGCACTTCAATAAATAAAATTCTTAATTTAACTATAACGTCAATTTTACTACAAGTTAGCTTAGTTAAATGAAAGTATAAATTACCAATTAGCAAAGTTGTCTATTAAACATATTTACAGTAAGGTTAACATAAAAATTAATCTAATATTTGAAACTCAAATTTGGTTAATAATGTCCCAAAAGAAAAAGGGCCAAATTGTAACGTATAAAGCTTGCACGAGCCAACTAATCGGAATGTGTTTGAAAATATGGATTCAATTTCTTTCGTTACGCACCTGGATAGAATTCACATAATTTTAAATCTCGCGCGAAACCAATCAATCAGAAGGTGTTTGAAACTCATATTTGTTAAACAATGCACAAAAGAAAAAGTGCTGCACGAAGTACAAGGGCCTAAATCAAAGTAGGTACTTGAGACAAAGGTAAAGCATTTTATTTTTATTGAGACCCCAGGCGAAGCCGGGTATTTAGCTAGTTATTTATAAAACTTATTAATTAACTTATTAATAACAATTATTATAATTAAACTTAAACAAATATTTTTGAAACACTCTGTGTAGGACAGTAAAGAAGAAACAGGTAGCGCGGAAATAGAAAAATGAAAGTCTACGAAGAAACCAAAATATTGTTGCTGCAATCCCGAATTCTAAAATTAAACTTTGTATTTGGCAAACTTACAAGCAGAAGTTGTATGTTGTTTCTTTTAAATATCCTTACAAAAAAGGCTAATGTGTTGAAATCCGGAGAAATTGGAAGCCAAATAAATTAAAATTGTTTTAATTATTTTTTGTTATTCAAAAATGTCCCTTATCCTTAGTAGCGCGATCAATTTGAGCAGTACCTCAGGAATAGCTGGTCTTAAAAAATAATCATTTACAATTCTTTAAAAAAAATAGCCAAGGGTTATTTTTCATATTTTTTAATTAAACAAAAGTTGGAAGCTGTGTAACAAATTGCAGTTTTCTACATAGATTGCGAAGAAGTTTGTTAAAAAGAAACTTAAAGATGTTCGTGTAAACGGATAACGGTAATGCCAAATTGAATAAAATCTATTAGAAAATAAATCGACCATATTTTATGGGTTAATCTGTCATTGTATAATAATAATAGCATGGAAAGCCTGCTTTTTCTGAATTATTAGAACTTATTTTGCCTTTAATCTGGTGTTCTTATCAATGCATTAGATGCAAAGGTGCTAATTACTGTGACTTATTATATTCAAGTTATTGTTAGGAACAATGCCTATTATAATACCTGCTTGTTATAGCTTTTTAAATCTTTCAAGTTTTTTTTGTTTGAATTCGTTTTTAGAACAATGTATTTCAAAGAAAATTTATTTTCAGATACAAAACCAAATTGTGCACCGCAATTTTCAATAATAGGAATAGAGGTAAGTTTAATATTAGTATACCTAACATAATATTATAATAACGAATACTTGAGGAAATTCGTCAATAGAGACGGTGAAAACGAGCTTAACAAAAACGAAACGTCGGACAAGCCAATATTTATGAGCTTAATTGACTACTTTCCTTATTACTAATTATCTGTTATATAAATTGTACGCAAAAATGAATTTAATAACAACAACTATATTCTATCAAATAATTTACAATAATAAAAATTCATTAGAGCTAAATATAAAAACTGATTTAAATTACAAATTTGTAGAATTTATATTCATATATTCTAATTTTCATTTCATAACCGAATTAGCCTACTGCCCGACGCCCACCACGTGTTGCAGAAACACACAAATGCTCGTAATGCGTTTTGGATGGGTTTTCTCGGTCATTGAGAAAAATTAAATATCCCAAATACTTGAAAACATTTATTATCGCCCACTACAAAAATGACGTTTAGGGTTTTTAATGTGGCATTAGTTTATTCTTTTTAACAGGAAAAGCATGTTGGTTGTAAACGAAAAAAATTATATGGTTTTCCCTAGCTTGTAATTTACAAATAGACAAAAAGTAATACTCGAGAATTTTTTGTTTGTTTCTTAAATCTTATTGAAAAATAAAAGATAAAAAATATGCAAAAGTTGGGATACTGATAAAGTTGAAGTCTGGAAGATAAATTGCAAGATTGAAGTTTGCGAAACTTTAATCCGACTGCCCCATTTACTATTTTGCGTGCTTAATATGCAAAAAAAATTTATAAATTCAATTAAAATTGTTTAGCGCTCGTCGTTAGCATAAAATTACTTCCATTGTCATTGTTATTAACAGAAAGTTTTGAGTAACGTTCACTATAATTAACGAAAATTGCACAACATTATCTGTTTTCTAAAAGGCTTCCTGTTTAATCCAATAATTGAATTTCAGCGATTTCTTGTCACATTTATGTGATCGTGGAACATTTATACTTAAATTAAGGTTATTGTTATTTTGAATGTATTTATATTTCTTTTCAAATTACCCCGCTCGTTATGATATTTAACTGTTTTTAAATGTGAGCATTTAGTACCTTTTTGTAATGTAAAAGGAAAATTTTATTGGCTTTAGCGTTAATTGGGATAACAATTAATTTGAAGTATGGATTTGCTTTGTAATGATCCACTCTGTATATACATAGGTAATATTATACAAATGTGTAGTTTAAAAGGAAAGCCTTATCGTGTTACCGAGGTAGCAATTCAGCTGAAGTAATAAAATCGTAATTTATGAAAGCTCTAGTACTCGCATAAAGGTAGTAGGTAAATTAGGGAATTATTTACAAATATTGCAGAACAGCTGTAATACATTGGACATTAATGCAGTGCTGCAAGACGACAATATGGTTAACCGCATTTCATTATATTTTATAGCATTCCACTATGTACAATATAATACCGCTGCAGTAGTTTTCCTGCAATAATAAATTTTACCAATAGATAATAAATAATATATCAAGATTAGTAAATTCCTAAAATGTATAATATGAATTATAATAAGCAGCTTCTCTGTGTTGAAAAATATTGTAAGAACCAATCAAATTAAAGTATCTATTTTTCTATCCTGCGTTAATTTGATTGGCCTGCAATTAGTCTCTATGTGAATTATTTCTACTAATTTGTGCAATGAGACATTTATTACATGTCTTTCATTATACATACATATTGTTCATAACAATAAAACTCAAGAAGTTCTGTAGTAATAAATTATATGTTGCAAATAAGTGATGCTGTAGTGCTACCACATAGAAAATTAAACAAAATTTTAATTAATAACGTAATCCCGTACATGTAATTTTACTTTCGCCACAAATTTAATAAAACTTGGAATATTAAATTGCGTATTATTTAACATTTTATCATTTTTTTTAACTTTATATTCAACGCACGCCGAGTTTCCTTTATAATATTAACATTTGGAAACTTCTTTTCACTATATAAATAAAATAGGCCACCAGTAAGCTAGTAGTAGTACTGGCACTTACTAAAATGATTTTCAACAGGTAAAAAAGTGTTAAAAAAATTGAAAACTGTCTGGAATAAAGAAATAAATTTGGGAAGGTTTCTTTGGGAAGCTTAATATTGATATAGTGAAAAAGTTTATGTATTAAAATATGCGTTTCTAAATCCACATTCTTACTTTAACGCTAAACTTAGAAACAAAAAGAATCTTGAATAATATATTAATTCTCAACATTTTTTACATAATTCAGCTTTTTCGACGGTGTCGACATTTTACAAGATTTATTGGTTTACACGACGCATGATTTATTTTAGTTTGAGAGTATAAAATATTTTATAAAATACTAAATAAACAATTATGGCATTTTATATTATTGCCCTGTTTTGGTTTATAATAATAGGGAAACTTTTTTAAAACATCAATTTACTAAAAGTACATTTGTTTGTTCAATTATATTGTATACTAACAAGTTTGTGATTGCAATAACTGCCATTTCGTATTTTCTCATCAGCATCTGATTTGTATCAGAGACGTGATTTTAAACTAAATGCACTTTCTTGATGACGGTTTGCACAAGAGTATATACGTATGTAACTAGGATATAACTTTAATTAGATAGTACCAGATATGTACATCTTATGGCAGTTTTGGAATTATTTCATGCAGTTTAAAAGGTACTAAATAGGAAAGTATATATTCGACTTTTGATTGGCTACGATTTTGTTTTCTTTATATTATAGTTTACATTATATTATAATCTACAAATTTTTAATTACGATTCTGGTATACCACAACACTTAAATGTGTTCTGTTTTTTTAAATTTTAAAATTGGTTTTTCAAATTGCTGAACATATCTTAAACCCTCAGCCTTTTATTGGCGTTATAATGTGGAAATGCTGTGACCTACATCGGATGTTTCGAAATCCAAAGACGTACTTATTTTAAGTATTACTCGTAGTTGATAGATAATTCTATATATTCCAAGTTTGCAAGGTGAGATAGTATATTTTTGAGTAGAGCCATGGTTACTCTGGTTTCACCGTAGTTTAGAGTTGGCACTTACGACATTTGGATTTATTTGAGCATAGCATGCTTAAGTCAAACATCAACATCAGAATTGCTGGACTCTGTAACTCCAAGATATAATAAATTGTTTTTCTGGTAAACAGTACAAAAGAGTAATAATTAAGTAGAAAAAATCAGCATGGAAAAACATCTTAGCATACTGGCATAATGATTGAAAATCTACGAAAAGGGCAATAACCAAAATCGAATGATAAGAAATTGGTTTAATTAAAAAATGCAACATTTTAGTAAAATCCTATACTTTTATACATGTAATTACTTTCATGTAAGTATTTTGCAACTAATCCTTTCTCCAAGGATCTTCAAACGAAAGAAAAACTGCGGGGGGACAGTTGTGTCCCCCCTTTTCTGTAAAAAGTATACCTACATCGAAAATAATAATTATTGCCAATATTAGTGGGTTTATTTTTTGTTAGTTAATATCAAATCAAAGAAGAGATAGTTTGAAGATTACATGCAAGTTAAAAATATGAAAAAGGAAAAAAGACAGTTAAAATTTTACTTTTAATTAAAGTTTTACAATAATCTTAATTATTATTGTATAATAATCTTAATTATTAATCTTAATTATTATTGTATAAATTTATCTTTTTCTATTTTTAGCTTTAGTTTTTTTTGAGTTTGTTCTTTTTTGTTCTTTTTGTAGCAGTGCAGTATTTGGTCACAGGGAACGCTATTCACGTCTTGAATGATGTTTTTGGCTTGTGACATTTTATGGCCATTTTTTCGTTAATAAATTTGTCAATCGACGTTAACTAATCACCAAAAATTTGACTTTAAAATGTTAGTACATTCCTGTACGCTACAATTCCCCTTTTCATGACATATAAAATTTAAAGAGAAAATCCATTTTCGTCTCGTAGCGCATATTTAAATTCCCCATCTTCATCCTTTAGAAAGTATGATCTATTAAATTTTGGTCATCCGTATCATTTGACTCACATTTCTCGGATTGAGACAAATTCGTCAAATTTCTTTGCTTTACGTTTCATATTTGTTTTGACGTAGATTATGATTTATTACTGAGTTATTTGGGATTGTCTCGATTAGATAACAGGAGTAAGTACCTAGATTTGTGCTTCCTCTTTAAATTGTTGAACAAAAAATCGATTGCCCAGATTTGCAGTTCAAATTCAATTTTTGGGCTCATCTTTGCGTGGTGCCGGACCCAAATCTTTTCAAATCGTGGATAAGATGACATCTGTACATGTAGGTAATTGTTTGATGTACCTATCCGTAGTTTTGCGATATATTATTATCGTTAGTTTGTGTCTTTGTTCCGATTTAAATTATTTGTTAATAAATTCCGTCAATAAAGAGATTATTATTATTATTAACATTAAATTTATGGAACGGTTACCTCCAAAGAGTGGAGAATAACAGATGGCCAAAAATATGGGAATGGGCACCCCCAACGAAAAAAGAATAACCAAAATTAACGTGGCAAAAGGATATCTAAAGCGCAATGAACTCACAAGGACTCGCAGGGTTCGACGACGGGGAGAATCGCAAGGCTTGGCGTGAAGGGTGCAAAATACGATTAAAATTATTAAATACAATTAAAAATTAAATTTATAATTTTAATTTAGAGTTAATTTAAATTATAAGAATATTAAAAGAAATAGGATCACTCTGGTGATATGAAGATAATGATCTTAACTACTTACGATATGACTCCGGAAACTAGCATGCCAGGATTACCTTGAAAGGATAGACAACCGTCGCGCACTAGTAAATTTATTTTAAACTTGAGTCAGTAGAAACCATTAATGGTCGACGGTCTAGAATCAACTCTAGGATAGAAAATCTCTTGGATAATTGCCAAGCAAATAAAAAAAATATGCTTGCTCGGAAATATGGATAGATTGCCCTCTTGGCTAGCTTGTAACAGCTAGAGATACAAACTGGTATTTCTTTGCAATCGTAAAAACAATTGTACAGGGGAACGCTAAATGTTACGTTCCGAGGAGCAAGTCGGTAAGTTAATATTTGGGCGCCACGAAGGTTAAAGATAACCTGTATACGTAAAATCAGCAGTCAACAAATAACAATAATAACCAGCGTTTGCAATTTACCGCATATAGGTATACTTGGCGAACAGATGTTTACACGTTCTGTAATAATTAATTCTACAGTATTTTCCAAAAAAGGTTAAATTATTAAATAAAAATTTGTTCAGTGGAACGGCCCAATAAATTTTCGTCGAGCAATAAAAATAGTTAACAATTTGAAAATTAACAAATAATATCTGACGGCGCAAAACAAAGATCTTATCTTTTTGATGTCTTCTTTCTAGATGGTTAGATTCGGGTAGCAATATAAGATAACCAATAGAGTAATTGGGCGAATTTTTCAAAATGGAGCTTGAGGTGAATTTCAGACAATAGGTGGAATTTTATACCAATCAGTAATAACAGATTTAAAATAAAAATGGCTCCAATTAAAATTTTCTATCAGTCCATATTAACCGAGGGGTTAACCGCTAGAGGAAATTGTGTACAATTAACTTCGCGTACTTCATCATAATTCTCCATACATTTTCGTACTTTATATAATTCAGCAGTAATGTACGGTACTTCATCTAATTCATCAATACTTTATTATATTTCACGTACTGCATCGGTATTTCAGAGCTTACCGAGATTCCAAAATTTGAGCACTGGATGGTGTTCCACACCCCCCGGATCGATTAGTTTTTTTTTTATCAAAAGTAAACTGAAGATTTCCCGTTGCAGAGGCACTGGAAGGTGTTCCACACCCCAGACCCCGGATTAAGTAGTTTATTTTTATTTTGTTGCAGAAATCTGCCTCCCAGGAAGTACGGAATTTATAATTACGCAGTTTATAAGTAATTGTTAGATTACGAATTAAACACATTTACTTGGCCATAGCTAATTTTAATAAACTTGAGATATGCTTAAATATTTAATTCACTTTTAATAAAAATTAATTATTTAAACCGGGGTCTGGGGTGTGGAACACCTCCAGTGCCCTGTAACGGGAGATCTTCAGTTTACTTGTAATAAAAAGTGAACTACTCGGTCTGGGAGTTCTGGGGTTCTGCAACGTTCTTCATTCCAAAATTTGTGCACTGGAGGGTGTTCCACACCCCAGACCCCCGGATTGAGCAGTTTATTTTATTAGAAATAAACTGAAGATTTCCATACCCCACACCCGTAGGATTGAGTAGTTTATTTTTATCAGAAGTAAATTGAAATTCTTCCGTTGAAAAACACTGGGGTGTTCCAGACCCCCAGATTGAGTAGTTTATTTTTATCAGAAGTAAACTGAAGATCTCCCGTTGCAGAGATATATCTCCCAGGGAGTATGGAATTTATAATTACGCAGTTTATGATTAATTGTCAGATTATGAATTAAATACATTTACTTGGCCATAGCTAATTTTAAAAGACTTGGGATATGCTTAAATATTTAATTCACTTTTAATAAAAAGAAATTATTTAAACCGGGGGGTCTGGGGGGTGTGGAACACCCTCCAGTGCATCACTTCACTTGTACTTCAATATTCTTTACACGTATTTTACCTACTTTACACTTACTTCATGTACTTCTCAAGTACTTTATGTATTTCACAAGTACTTCATGTACTACACATGAGATGTCATGTACTTCATGAGATGTGTACAAAAAACTTCACCAGCGGTTAACCCCTCGATATTAACCAATAAAGGAATGCAATCGGTAAAATGGTAGCATACGTTAAAGATAATACCAAGATAGTAATGGTAATCCAAAAGTAATAATGGTGAGCCAAATGGTAAAAATAGTAAGCCAAAAGTAACACTCTGAAAATTAAGAAGTGGAAACTTAAAAAATGTGGTTTTAAAATTATCAAACATACCTCAAGATGTTGGAGGGTTTTATAATTTTAAGCGATGTAATCTAAATGAACGACTTTAATTCTTCAACAATAAAAGTCAGATTTTCAGACAATCGGTTTTAAAACGTCTTGCGACGTTGTTCGCTGCTCTATAAAAAGTGGGTTTCCTTATTTAAGAATACAACCGAAGTCGTTTACCTGTCCCCTCAAGGGGGCACTCTAGTAATTAATATCTCAAAAATGTTGCCAGCACTTTATAAGAAGACCACCATCTTTACTTGCCTTCCAAAACACGAAGACAGCATTGCAAAGTGAGCTCTACCCGGATTCGAACTAGCAGTTGATCGCGCTAACAACTAGGCCCATGACTATCTCAACATCAGATTACTTTCCAAAAAAGGTTTTTATTAAAATCGGTAAACAGCAGAAAAAATCCAAAACGTAGTAATCAATGCTAATCCCAAAAACTTGGATGAAAATAACACTAACTATGTTTCACAATAAATTGGTTAACTATCTTCTTCTTCATCGTTTGCTTCTTGTCAAGCGTCGTGACCACTTCGCCGAAGCCAAGATGAATTTTCATGTGAGTATAATTTATGGGTGGTTTCCGTTGCCTTCCCATGGTCTACAGATTGATATTGGACCTTTGATCACAGCAGTGTATTCGACTCGACTAGGACTCGAACCGCGGTCTACCGCTTTCCAGTCGGCCGGTGTATGCTTTAGCTACACTGCTGGTCAATATAACATCCTTAACTATAACATCCAACATTTTGTAACAAGTAACTTTCTCAAATGGCAACACTCAATTGGAAAATGTGCGTTCCATCAATGCTGATAAACTTTTGTTAAATATATTAAAACTCAAAATTTAAATTGGTATGCCACATTTGGAAAATAATTGAAATAAAATTAAAGAAATCTGTAATTATTCGATTCGATTCGATTCCTAGTTCGATTCCTAGTCGAGTCCGAAGAAGAGTAATTATTTCAGAATATTTTAAATAAAAATCGAACCATAACAGAATCTCTAATGACCGAAGAGAAGAGACTGGCAAATTACACTATGTAGTGCCAAACATTCCAGAAGGAAAACCTACAGGTATATCGAGCCCTGGGTGCAAAAACTAAAGCTCGCCCGTTTCTTCCGTAGGTAAAAACGATGACAATGGAACTCAACAATAAGCGAGAACAGTCACACTAAGACTACTTTTAGGATCCGTTATTAGGCAAAGATTGTGCAGTTTGAAGTGTATATCAGGGATGACAATGAAATCTCAAAGTCAACTGTGGATTTTCCATATACTGGAACCCTGTGATAAAAGAGAGAATCTTGATATGAAGAAGAATATTAGGTTAGAAATTTTTCTGAAACTCCCTGTCGTCCTGGAACAAAAAAAGAGTGAAAATTCATATAAGAATGTTACTAGCAACTTCAGCTTAATGTTGAACTTAGAAAAGGCTAAGGATAATAAATGAGGTGGCAGCCCACACCAGAGCTACATTCCCAAGGGATAATTATGTTTTAGAGCTAGTTAATCCATTTTTTCCATAGCTAATACAAGACTGCAGGTCACACCTTTAAAAGCTGACATACAGAATTAGTAGAATGTGAAACCGACTCAGCCAGTGGAACAAGGATAAATTTTCTATGGCCAAAAAAGTGACCAGGAATTTCATGGAAGGTGTGGGAAGACATATGAAACACCAAGACGAGGAAGAAGTAAAGCCAATAGAATGTGATAGTGATCCAATTAAAAAATTAGACAAGTTACTTTGAGCATTATAAATGGCCGAAAAGCCTAAAAACTTCCAAAGAGACTAGAATTCTATACGATCCGTTGCCACCACCAAAATTCCACTAGGATCATATTGAGTTTTGTACTTCAGTTTACAACTTTAAATGTCAGCTATTTACCATACCCAGGTAACTTTTCTTTGCCGCATCGAACGGTTTCTAATGTGACTGTAGTAGCAAACATTCCCCGAGGGAAGGGGGACACAAACCTGAATTTTACTTTTTATTAATAAACTAAAGACATTAAAAAATTACAGTTCTTTGTATTTAAATTTTACAACGAATTTTGTACTTTAAATTTTGATGTGACACTTGGTTTTTTATATTTTAATTTCCATAAAGTTATTACCACATAAAACAGGTTTGTTTTAATGCAGCATACATCACATCTAAATTTATGTAGAAAAATTAATTTTTTGGAAAATATTTCATTATTTTGGCTTACATTATTTTTGTTTGGTTGCATTAAGTTAAAAAACTTTGGTTTTATATTAAAAGTTTTGTTTTTACCTGTATAATAAAATAATATTAGTTGATAAGGTTTAATAAATCCCAATTGGAGTAGGTATAGGTAAATATCTTGATAATAATAAATTCCCACCTCAATAATTCTTATCGCTTAGTCCGTTTTAATAATACCAAGTTTTGAATTTTGTCACATGGTCTTCAAGTTCGTGCGAGAACGCGAATTGCAATGTCTATTTTAGTTTCGTTAAGTAACTATAATTATTACTAAACGATTACGTATCTATTAAGCTAAATATTGTGTGTGTGTGTGTGTGTCTTCAGTAATTAATATTTTATATTGTGTATAAACAAACATGTGCTGTAAGAGTGACAAAAATTTAGTTTGTGTATGTAATTTGACATATTTGCCACTATCTCAGTCTTTATTATTATCAATCAATCGTACTAAAATGTTCAATTAATCAAAGTCTTATTCACTAATCCATCATTTTTCAAGTGAGATAAAATGTAATTATTTACTTAAAAAAATAAGTTATACATTTCGGAAATTATACCAATGTTAAAAATATTGTCAATCAAATATAAATAGCGTGTTAGTTTTGACCTTTTAGTTTTTCAGACACTTTTTCGTTTCTAAAATTAGCAACTCAAAATGTGCTTTATTTCATATAGTTTTACGTATTTAAAGGTGTCTTGCTTAGTACATATGTACATCAAAATTGTATTACTTCAAACTTAACCTTCATGCTAATTTTTTCCAATTTACCCACGGTAAATTAAAATTGATTGCATTTTTACTACCGTTCAATTTATAGTACACAATTAAAAAAATAAATAATCTGTCTTACTTTTTACAATTCTCGGGTTTTCATTTTGGTTCTATATTTTTAATTTCAATTTTTCAATAAATCTTGTAATTACAATTGAACCTACCTCCAGTTAATTGAATGGTCTGCAACAATGGTATAAATTTAAAAAACAATGCGGAATTTCTATCGATTAATTGAATAATTGTGTAGCATTCAAGAATAGTAAATTAAAATCTTGAACTGTGTACAGGTCGTAATCACATCACCTAATTGAAATTAATAGTTTAAATAACTTTATTTTAAGTACATGAATTACATAGCCGAGATAAGAAATGTATCACCTATTTGTTTAGAGTTTTTTGTACTTCTAACAAACTGATAAAGATTGTTGTGTGGCACTTTCGGTGGATTAAACTAACTTTGTTTTAGTTGTGGTCATGATCTTTGAAAAAAACCGTAAAAACAGAAAAGGAAAAAAATTTTCGTGTTTCGTGGTGTAAATATTATTGTGATTTGTTTCGGAGTTATTCGCCAAAAGGGTGTAACAATTAGTGTGTGACGAAAAGAAACAATGCATGATCTTGAAATTTGCAATAGCTGTTTAACGGATTACGCTTTATATCACCAAAATTCTACAAATATAGTTAAAAGCATCTTAAACGACATATTCGAGGAAGCAACTTCCCGGCGCGAAGACGGAAAGCTTAACGTACCAAAAAATAATTTAATAGAAAAATCAAACATGCTTCAGGCGCAGAAAGCTATAAATCGGAAAACGCAAGTATTTTTGGAGAGCGATTACAGCGATCATAAAACGTGCGAGGACGAAAAGCAAATTGCTTACAATAAACGCGATTCCTTGTATGCATTAAAGGAACATGAAGAAGAACAAGACGTGTCTGAGCGAACAGTAAAAAAACGTAATTTACGTTTTCAAACTACCGGTGGTATAAACGACTTAGGTCACAGACTCAAATCTGAAGCATTAATTCACGATAAAAGTGTTAAAAGCTCAATATTTTCCGCAGTGTTTAAAAGGAGAACGAAGAAAATTGACTTGGACGATTTAATCGAAGTGAATAAAGATTATATCAATAACAATAGCGAAAATTACGTGAACGATTTAAAAATGTTAAATGTGTTAAAGTTTCTCGAACTCCGTCGTTTCGTAAAAAAATAACCAATTTTCTTAATCAAGATGCACCGAATTTGCTTAAGCGCTCGTTCAGTTTTAAGGATCTGAGTAAACGGCGCGAGAAGGAAAAGTCCCGTGAAAAACTCTCCGAAATTAAAAATCTCGAGTGGGCGTCCTCTTTGCAATCTTTAGTTGAAAGTGACTTTGGGATAAGTTATAAAGACTTGAGTTTTATTAATTACGATACTCAAAATGAAATAACTTACCGAAGAAGAACCACTGCAGTCATATCCGTCACTGCTTTACATCGAACGCAAAGCTTATACGAAAAGGTGAGTTGGCTTAAAATTATTTTTTTCTCCTGCTGGCTAATATTGTAAAGACTCGACAGGAACTTACAGATTGCAAATTGTTAAAATTTATTGTTATAGTTGGGAAATTTCATTTTCAGACTCATAAATTAAAAACAGATTTAGCTAAGGAGTGGTTAATTTTATAAAAATCTATGCAACTGATAGCAGGAAATAATTTTTCATAAAATTTATTGATAAAATTGTTAGATAATAAAATTATTGTTATATTTATAGAAATAATTGAAAAGTTTCATAGCCCGCGATTCAGGTGATTGTGAGGAATATGACCACATCTAGGGGATTGATTTTTTACGCTTCCAATTTTGAAATAAAGAATTTTTAGAAGAAAGACTTGTTATAATTATGTATCTTGGTGGGGGATAGTGATTTCTACGAAGTAGCTGACAATAACATAATTCTAACTTAAAGATAACCATGTGTTGCCAGGTGTAGGGAAAAATTTTCAAGCCTAAACTGTTTCTAACTCCACACTTGAATTCTGAAGCAAAGTTGCTTAAATCGCTCCTCAGTAGCTGCAGATGTCTACAACTAAAGATATTCTGTTGTTTTGGGAATAATTAAGATATTAAAAATATATTTATGCAAAAAATACGTCTCGCAGTGACTTAGGAGGCAAAAGTGGTGCCATCACAGCGGGAAGAAGAAAATATTGTGAGAATTTTTTATTTTGTATGTGAATGGCATGGAAGCTCCTTTAAAATTTCGCAAATTTAGGTTTCTACACGCAGTATATGAAGAAACCTTATGATTTTACTTCGTGTCTGCATATTTGCGTAATTGCAATAATTTCGATGGATGAACGAACGCATGAATGGATTTTGATGATTTTGTTGGTCGTACACTATTTTTGTGGGTTGGTCATAAATGAACGAACCAATCAGAGGTGCGAGAGTGTGAATTTTCACGTAAAAATAACATTTATAAAATGCTACATAATTTTCTTATGTAAAAAATTTATATTACCAATGAAAAAATGAAGGATTATTTGCTCATCTTGCAGATAAACAAAAATCTATAATTTTAAATAAATAATTATTACAAAATATGATTTAACTGTAAACCAGAAAGGTAGCTGTATAGAAGCTTAAGAACTGCGGTCATCGGAGTTCCACCTTGTTTGAATAGCATATTATACAGTCAACTCGCGTTATAACGAATTTCAAGAGACCGGAAAAAAAATTGTTATATCAAAATTTGTTAAAATTCTTTGTGCAAGAAATTTTAAGAAAAATGTAAACCAATACACTACAAATTCGTTGTAGTTTAATAAAATAAACAATAAAACTCATGTATGTAAACAAATTTTATAAAAAGCAGAAAAGGAATCCAATTCGCACGTTAGAAAGGACAGGGGGGGCTTCTACGTTGTTTTTGCATAGCATTTTTAACGATTTCAAACTATTCGTTCCATAGTTCACAGTTCACAGATTTTTGTTGCTCTTTTATGTCATTGGAAAGAACTGGACATGTATAAAACACCTGGGTTTAACAAATTTGCTCATCAATAAGGACCCCAACTTCTCCGAACCATTCATATTTTCCGTAAAAAGTACTGCGACTCTCTCTTTACTAAGTTTTCCTCCATAACACTTAGCACTTTTAAACGTAGGAGTTCGGTCAGGTAAACATTTTTTTTAAATAATCACAAAAACATTTAAAGAACAAATTTTCTTGAACACCAAGTTATGTCAACCATAGAAATGACAAAAATTATTAGACCAAAAACTTCGTTATATCGAAGGAACCAAAACCCATTTAAAATTTCGTTATAACGCGAGAATTTTAACGGACCGGCAGTTTTTTTCTTTTATATCGAGATTTTTGTTATATCGTATGGGATTTGACTGTAATTGAAAATTAAACTTCTTACTTTTAAGTTAAAGCTGTTTGATATCGAAAAATTTTCTACTATTTTATTTAAAACTCAACTAAACTCAAATATTCCATCAGATACTTGAACAAACATTGCTACGTAAAATTTTACTCTGTGATACTTTACCTTCGGGACACTCTGTATAGAGTCAAGTTGCACCATGCGATTGTTAGCACACAAGATTTAGGAACATTTAAGTGATTTAAATAACAAAAATCGATCGAGAGGAGAAGAGATTCCATCTATTCGCTATTTTAAATTTTTGTTGTCTTATCATTTTTGAACCAAAAATAAAAACAAAACAATTGCTTATATCATATGTATTTTGTATTAAGGTGTCTTTTTTGAATCGCAGTTCGTATATTAAAATGTCGACAAAGAATGCTGACCTGCGATAAAAAATATGTGGAAATAAAATGTTTAACCCATTTTTAAAAAAATCTGCTGATTGCAATAGTTAAAATCTGTTGTATGCACAATTAATTTGAATATTCTTTTATTGTATAAATTTTTTCTCGCTAAAAAAGAATTAGGTAGTAATATTTTTCGCTAAATTATGGGAATGAATCAATTTTAATCAAATAACCTTAAATTACCAATTAAATTCAATTTTTCGGAAGGAAAATTTCCCCTTGCAAAAATTTTAAGATAAAAATCGTCTATATTTTAAAATCTTAATTAATCTTAATAAAAACGTTTTATTAACGGAGAATTTTCTTTTACAATATTTTCTATAAAAATTAAGCACGTTAACACTTCCGTAATCTGTAATTGATATCTATTTAGGTATATAAATTTTTTATAATTAGCTTTCATTATGCTTCACTTTATATTAATTATAATTTTCTTTTTCTTACAGAATTCGTCTCTAATTAATCGAAAGTCCAATCTATCACGAGGAACTTCGTTTCCCAGGGATTATCAATCCTCCACAGGTAAGCCAAGTTTTAAAAGTTTTCGATTTTTACTCAAACAAATAAAAAGTGATGTAGTTTATTGATCAACTGATAGAATATTTCATACCAAAACATGCGATACCGGTTCACTGCGTTTCATTCACTTTGTATAATTAAAATTTCTTTATGTAATTGCACATCAAAAGTGTCAACGTTGTACTCGCAAATTTAAATTACAAAACTTTTATATTTTGCTATGTATCTAATCGAAATAGAGGTATTAACTAATAGTAGTTTACAATACAAGTTGTGAACCGTGATTTTAGGTAGGAAATTAAAATCTTTTTTTTGCTGGAAATCAATGTTTTCAAATTTTTCACAATTTATTGAATTAAAAGTTTGTTCGTTTATTTACCCAGTTGATATTATTGAGTTGATATTTATTGAGCAATAAACTATAACTAAACTACCTTAGTTGATGACTGCCAGCATCAACTATGAAAAGGGTTACAGGCACATTCCCCAACCCGGATTTAGCAACCGTGGGGTCTTAATGCTTAAAACCTTTCTTCTAGAGAAAGAGGCTATGGCCCAGCAGTGGGCTAAAAAAAGGCTGAAAAGAAGAAAGAAAGAAAGAAGAATAAACTATAAGAGTAGTAAATAGCCAAAAAAATATATTGAAATTAAAAACTTAATTTTTAAAGTCAGCTTTAAGTCAGAAAAAAGTCCAGACGGAAAATAACTACTTTACTCTTTATTTTCGAGGAACAAAAGAAAAGATAAAAAGCGGGGAGTTGACATAAACATGTGTTTACTTTATAACGTAACCAAATAAATTTTGGTTATCTAAATATTTAAAAACGACGTTAAAGATTTTGTTTTAAAGTTTGTAATCCGAAATTTTCCCTTGTTGTGTAATATACTATTAAAGTAGTTTGCATTATACCTAAAATTGAATATTGTGGCGATTGATGTCACGATTGTGTCTCGAAGCTAAAGATTTTGTTATAGTTGAAACTTTGGTATAGGTACACGGAAAGCCGTACCCAAATACAAAACCGAATGTCTGTATTTGTATTTGCTCAAATAAATCAGATCATTTGTTTCAAAGTGAATTACGTACTTCAGTTGCAAAGTTTTATAAAGAAACATGTTTCCAACATTTGCGTTTTCCCGAAGTCGATAATATACGGATCTATTTCTTTCCATTCGAAAATAAAGTACTTGCAATTAAAAATTGAATTTTGATTTGTTCAATTTTTTGCTTACTTATTAAACGATAAAACCTAGGTTTGGTGGGGTTATAATCAATGTATGAAATTTCTTTTGAATTGCAATAGTTTTCTATCATAAGTTACAAATCCACATGTTTGTTATATTTTAGTGTTTTATTCTTCTTCAAACATTTTATTCACACCTGAACATTAGGTGTCTTTTTTTCAAAGAAATGTTTTAACGGCTGCTTAAATCAGTTTGGGAAACCTGCAGAAACATTGTTGATGTTAATATAGTCATTAACACAGGAAGATCTTTTATAATATAAAGTTCATTTTAGCCCTTAATTTATTAAATTGTACCGTCCTTTTCTAAGAAAAATAACTCATGAGAAAATCACCTAAGTTTCCATCTTGTTTAGGCAGATTAATCAAATTATTTTTATTCTTCTTATTTTGGTCTAAGGCTGATGTGCAGAATTTAAGGCTGTCTGCCGGCAGGTAAAACTTTGAACTTAGTCTTCTCTCTACAGCACTATTACTATAGAAAACTCAGATTTTTAATTTAAAATCTTTTAGAAACATAAACTAGGATTTTGTTGGATTTCCAAGAGAAAATATTTATTACACCATCTCTTTAAACTTTTGAAAATTTATGTATTTTTAAATTGCCATTAAAAATATTGTGTGCAAGTATATCAAAAATTAAATGTCCCGGTAATTACTGTGTTGCTGATTTATTTTAAAGTATATCGAGTTGTTTATGTTTACCTACTGTGGTTTATTTTTAGAGTAGATACCTAATACAAAATTAAAAATAAACATTTGCATTAACAGTTTGTTTAAAGCTTACCGCTAAAATATAATTATGTATTTAATTTTTATAACATTGTAAAAATAAATATAAACAATTATATAAAACTACCCTAAGGTCAACGCTTGCTTTTTAACTCGTAATGTGAATTTTATGTTTTCTCCAAGCATACTGTTGGCAACACAATTATTATTTCTGTAATATTATTGTCCGTTTAACTGGATTAGAATACATCGTACACAAAAAAAAGAAATTAAAATATTATTTAACTATAATCTTCACTCCCCGAGAATGGCTATTTCGCAAAAGTAGTCAAAATAGCTGCCTAAAAACCTGTCTTTACTGATTAGTTAATTTATAAAATAACTAGCAGGTTAGGCGGCCCATCGGCCGCCATGACCGCGTAGTGAGTGTGTTTAGTGGAACTCGATTAATTGCTCATAATTTTAAGTTAACCAAAGAAAACTCCAATCCAACTCCTGAATTCCAATTCTGATGTTTGTAAACAGCACGAAAAGAACGTCTTAGAGCGAGTAAATATTGAGCGCTAAAATTCTTTTGGAAATTAATTGGGAATAGCGGCGTTCACCTTAAAGGTTGTAGTAGAATCACCAGTTAAAATTTCACAACTTTGTTACAGTTTCCGTTCCGAAGGTTTTGATGGACAGATTGAACTTTGTTTAGTGCCAATAAATTAATTTGCTTATAACATATTATCCATTTCATAATTAAAATTAATTTAGCGTTATAATTTAATAAGAGGATTAACAACACCAATTGTTTTCATTAGCTTGTTTTGACTCGAAATCCCTCGTTAAATTTTATTATGAAATCGGTCCTCATACATTTCGCAATTCAAATTAATAATTCCTACTTAATTACTGTTATGAAATTTTTTTATAAATAAAAATTTAATCATCAGTGAAAGTTTATATAATGGTATGCAATGGTACCATTAAATACAACATCATAATAGTTTTAGAAATGATTTAAAATACCAAAAAATACAATGAAAAACCAGAATCAGAGTTAATGAAACAATTTTATTATTTAAATAATTGATTATTGCATGAACATTCCAACACGATTAAATAGTTGTTCAATACACCTACGTCATGTCAAGCTGCATCATATTTAAAATTTATGGTGTTTAATGTGCAATAATTAAATATAAAGGTATGAAAGTTTATGTAGGTAACTTTCTAGGTCAAAGTCATGATGTCTTGTAGGTTATGGTTTACTTTGTTATTGGTTTCCTATAACAGATACATCTCATAATTTTCATAATAGCAAAATATTTTTTAAATAATTTGAAACCAAGAAGTATTGTATAGTGTTGAATCTTTCAAAAAATATTCTGCACTAAGGGAGGTGTAAAGGATGTTGTGAAATTTAGGGGATTTAATTTTCCGCATAAAACGAAAAAAACCCTGAAAACAACATTTATTTTTAATGTTTATACCAACTTAAATGTTATTTCGACTGTAAAGGAACACCATTAGATGCAATTATCAAATTGTTACCAATAATGTTAACAACATGGGTTGCCCAAGAAAAGAATAAAGTATAAATTTGGATAAACGGAAAACTGTTGGGAAAAATTGATAATCGGATAAGAATTATTGGTTCTCTCGATTGTTGTAACCATAACTTTCACTTTGATTGCATTTCATGATGTGGTGGCTAAATTTAAGACATTGTGCCCATTGCTTCGTAAAAACATTGATAAACTTTACATGAATTACAAAATGAGAGCCCTATCGTAAAAATCTTTGGAGTAATTAGAGATTTATTTAAAATATTTCACAAGTTATACCAATTTGCGAATGCGTAAAGAAAAATTCAC
The DNA here is from genome assembly GCA_036346125.1 of Lycocerus yunnanus. Lineage (NCBI taxonomy): Eukaryota > Metazoa > Arthropoda > Insecta > Coleoptera > Cantharidae > Lycocerus > Lycocerus yunnanus. The sequence continues at coordinate 1,604,467 of JARFIX010000011.1, read as the reverse complement.
ACATTTTTAAAAAAGTTGTTGATACAAATGCTAATTTAGAATCATTGCCAGAAATTTTGCTCGTATCCATCACGTGAAAAATATATAAAATGAGAAACTTTTGTAATGGTGTAAATGTTTTTTTTATTATATATCTAAGAACATAAAAATGCTTACGTATAAATATTTATTAATTTCTGAAAATATATTTTAAATATTAAATTAGGTTCATCTGACGAATATCCTATAGAACGAAATATAAGTGAAAATCTATATAATCGACTAAATAAGTTCGTGTAAAAATTTACTACTTGTCAAATTCAATTAAAAATATTATTATGGCTTGAAATAATTACTAATTATGTTTTTGAACTTTTTGAAACAATAAAGGTACCTATCTAATATTTGAGTTTGAATGTTTTATTTTATTATCAATTATATGTCAAGATGTAAATAAAACCACATAACCGTGTTACGTAAATTGCATTTCAACATTGATTACTTGAAGGGTAGCAGATATCACATACGCAAATGTGAATTTGGAATGTAAATATGACAATATAGAATTTTATTAGTTCGTAAACTAAATTGTAGAAACAGAAATTGTCAACATTTTATGAGAATTGCTTTTATTTAGCAATGCAATAGAAACACAACATTAAACTTTTGTTTCTACTAATTTCTGTGAAAGTGCGTAAATTTTTGAATAATTAATTTTTAACATTATTTTATCATTTTTACCAGTGATTTAGAACAAAATTAATGCTTAAAAACAATACAAAATACATATAATATGCAATAAGTCTAATAATAAAATCTTCAACAGCTCTGACCTCCTACCGCATGAATGCTATGGAAACTGTTTTAGCACAAAATCGCTGAGTTTAAACCGATTTTGAGTTTCTTCTGTTTGAAGAATGAGCGCATGAATGATACTACTTAGGCATTAGTTGATTGGTAAAAAGTAACCAATCCTTCTGAGTTTTTGGTCATTTAATATTAGCGGATTTGCATGAAATTTTGTGTTAATAAATCGTAGATTTGCTGCCAGTTGTTTGAACTTTGCAGTAAATTAAAGAATAAGTAGTAAAAATTATTTTGAGTAATCGATTTAGCTTGCCCAGTGCCAGTTCAGTTTTTTGACTTAAGTTAATTGCTTTAGAAAACTTAGGTAGAGTACGGCAGGCCGGATTCTAAAATACAAAATTTCCTATAGAAATGAAAGCAAATTATGAAAGAATATAATTAGAAATATTCTGAACTATGGACGATTCAAAAATTTTGACGTTTAGGCATTAAAAAGTTAAAAATTGTAATACCTTTGTATGATAGACTAAAATCGAACTTCAAGTCCCGCCCATTTTGAATTTTTTGTATTGTATTTTATCATTTTTTATGCAGACGTCACGTATGTGTACTGTTATTTGAATAAAACATTGAACTGCGTGAATTTAAGAAATATTTTTACCAAAATAATTTTTAAAGTGAATTCGAGTCTTGTGGTAGCTGCCCTGGTGAAAACCGACATTTCCAGATATCCCCATAGGTCCCTAACTTTCTTTGCACGTTTTTGTTTACATTTCCTACTTATAATTCCAGTTCCGCTTGGCATTTCATATCTAAAGAATCTATTGGCTTTAGCTTAATACTGTTTTCGGCATTTATTTAGAGATTAGAAATTATTCTATAATATTAGTTGAGAGACTTTAGAAAGAAAGAACTACGATTTATGATTCTCAGATTGCCGGAACATCCACAAATATGGATATGGAACACAAAAAATTAATTATTGTATTTCATATTGTGTATTGTGTTGGTCTTAAGCACACGCCATTCTTTTTGTTAAAACGGTTTCAAGAAGATTTTACAAGAAGGTTCCGCAAAACATATAAATTACATTTTAAATTAAGTATTAAAAACTGCAAGAAGTACACAAAACAAATGAATAAAAAATCAACGACTTACCACATCAACTAGTGGTGAAATCAATTAATTAAGTTATTTATGAAAAAAACCAAAATTGGAAAAGCTGATTCCTGAATTTTCAAAAATGTTTATCTACTACATCCACACTCTAATTGGAAACTTGAAACTTTGCAGATGAGCTCCTTATTAAATATTACATCAGAAAAATCTGAAACTACTAAAATTCTATTAAAAATATAAAAAAGGCCTATAATAGGCCACCTGCGTAGGAATATTATACATAAAATATAATCAAGGTAATGGCGATCAATTTAAGAAGCTGTTTAGTAAAGTTCAAAATTGACATTGCTACGTGGGATGCCGATGAAAGTTCCAGTTACTGTTGATATAAATCAAGAAACGTCTTGTTTTATTCATAATTAAATTTTCGTAAATGTATCAAAATTTAAAAACATTTTCGTATTATGCCTTACCGCACATAAAAAGCAAAATGCCAGTTTAATTTGGTTCTAACAATTAAATTTATCATCAAAAGATTTTCATTTCATAATTTCTAAATAGAGCAATTATAATTTTTAAGTGTCAAGTCATCTAAGCATGTATTTCTTGAATTTCCTTTATAGTACTAAATAATAATACCAAGCGATTATATTTTCTCTTTGAGAACCTTTTCCTTCCATATTTTAAGGGCATTATTCTTTGATATCGTAATGAGAGATTTCAGGTTTTGGTTCTAGTTGTAAAAGTAATAGTGCTTGTTATTATTTATGAAGATTTATTTTATTACCGAATAGTTTAATAATATTTACTGAATTTTTATATTACTAATTAGTGAGTTTTGAAAAAAAACTCCTCTGCTCGTAGTGGGTGCTCTCTGTTTTAATTAAGTTACGTTAAAAACTGCTGATATTAGTTTAGTGTATGAAAAACTTTTAATTATTTAGATATTGCAATATCAAACTTTTTAATGAAATATGGTTTATTACTGTGCCATGTAATTTAATATAATTTCATTTTATCGTTGCATATGAAATCAGTTAATTAATCTAATAGAGGAAAATTATTAAAATTTGTAGAAACATGAAGTTAAACCACCCCAGGATTATATTAGTACAATAGGAGTAATTTGGTCACGTAGAACGTCATGTTGACATAGCCAACATTAATCATCAAAATATCAAAGCATTGATTGAGTACATTATAATAATAATAGCGCGATTGTCAGGTTTCGAATCTCGATCGAGAAAGATTTTCGAGCACATCGTCTTGCATGAGTAGAAACACCAAGTTCAAAAACAAAAACAAAAATTGTACTACCTATTAATATAATACGTTATCTCACATAATTATTGATTTGGTTGTTCCAATAAGTTTGGCCAAAGTTATTAAATAAACTCACGCCGAAACTTTACCAATTTAAAAATCTTTATTAACTTTAGGAAAAAGTTATTTTTAGATTTTACTTTAGCTTGATTTAAAATTTGCAACTTTCACAATATCTTTCAATAAATGTTACTTGCCATCGTATAAATAAATTCAGCATCGCAATTGTAGAAAGGTGTAAAGAGGAAGTGTGCCTTTTGGAACATTTTAAAACCACCTTTCCAGAAAAACCTATTCTCAGTGGCACACGCGGTAATAGCTCCTCCAGTAAAGTGCAAAATAAAATTTTATAAAAAAAAATTTGTCTTTCATCACAACTCCAACCATTTAATGGAATGATTAATTTTTCTTATTTAATTTCCAAACGATCTTCTACTTCTGCTACAACATTTTTGTCGAATCATTAATTAAAACGGAATTAATAAATCTTGTCGTGGTATTATAACCGACACCACGATTGAGCTAAATCAACAAGATTAATAAAAAAATTAGTTAATGTAAATGAAAAAATTTAAGTTCAAGTTATTTGCTTTTCAATTGATCGATTCATCTCTTTCTATTTGTGCTGGTATTTTGCTCTGCAATAAAATTTTATTAGATTTACAACAATGGCATATTAAATAATAATATATTCCTATCAAATCAAAAATAATGAAATGTTACCTTTTTGATAATAAAAGTGTAAATGTATTACAAGTATGCATGGATAACGGTTTCATTTATGCAAAGTGCATGCAAGTACGTACAAATAAAATGTAAAGCTTTGCTTTTGCTTTAACTTGCAAGAATATTATTTGCAAAATTTTCCATCCTGTCAGTTGTACAATATGTAAATTTGCACGTTCAGTCTGCAAGTGGAAGAGTTGGAACAAAAAATACACCTAAGAACCTAAGATGCATGTAGAACATACATTTACGATAAACCAAATAGATAAAAAACTACTTGTCAATAATTACGTAAAACAATTTTAAATCCTAATGGAATATATTTTTCCTGCTTATTATTTTGGGATTAAATTAATAAGCTGTGATATCTTATCGACACTGGAATGATGGTGTTTTCTGTTGCTACACTGACAAAACCGTAGGAGTAAAATCTTTAAATAGACCAACTGAACACTGCATAATATTTTTGAGTGGCAATTTCTACCTTAAACATGATTCTCTTACCACTTGCATCACAAATGAATTCAGTTATGCAATTTTACACTCAAACGTAAGTGGAGTTGCATACATTGGAAGTTTATTTTTCTTTACCGTGTTTCAGATCTTTAAAAAAAATCACAAAACTATCTTAAACTGCATGTATTTGGAATTTCAAATGAATAATGTTCAAAATTCCACATAATAGACATTTTGATATTTTAATCTATCGAAGCAGTTGATTAATTTTTACAAAAATATATTACTGCATATAATAATTTTGAATAAATTTGTTACATTGTTGAACTCTCATAAACTGTCATGCATTATTAGCAGCACACGTTTTACGTGAAAACTTACAGAAAAGTTTTCTTCACCTTGTGATGTACTATTTTCCTGCCAGAATTGAAACTTGACGAAACTTGAATTGAAAAACGTCATCTTTAACAGTTGGTCAAGCTTGTTTCCTCAACTTAGAAGATTTTATTTAAATATAAAAATTTTTCGTAATATCATTATATTTTACAGGTCAGGGCTGTAGATGGGCAGATAAATTTTTTTATAATTTTAGGCGCAGTTACCCAACATTTTAATAAAAATTTGTCACAAATTGTACTCTCGCCTAAATTTCCCGATGATGTCTCCATATAGAGGCGAAACCATGTTGTATACTCTAGCTTTTAGCGTATTTACCGTGAAACCCCACAATTGGAGCAATTTTCTTGTTTTGACATCTGCTAAAGGTTTTCAACCCACAACAATACAATTTTTATACAACAGAATAGTTTTTGATAGCTTTAAACATGCCGAATTTTGTGCCTGGAAACTGTGATTTGCGGACAGCACTGATTTTCTGTTACCATTTGAAGAAAACTGCTGCAGAATTGCATCAAAGTTTACGCTAAGACATAAATCACAGTGCTTAGAGTAGTTTAAAAAATTAGAAAAAGGTGATTTTGACGTGAAAACGAAGAAGTGGAAGACCACCAAAAAAGTTTAAAGACATCAAATTGCAAGCGTTGTTGGATGAGGAATGCGCTTAAGCGCAACAACAACTTGTGAATCAATTAAATGTGATACAAGAAATCATCTCCATACGGTTGAAAGCCCTGGGAAAGATCCAAAAGATAGGAAAATGGGTTGCGCATGAACTGAATGAGAAACAGCAAAAAAACCAAAAAACCACTTGCGAAGTGCTGTTCGTCAAGTACAAAATGAAAGTCATTACCTGGCGATGAAAAGTGGATATATTTCGAGAATTCTAAGCGTAAAAGATTATCCAAATCGCTATGGGCGGAAGACAATGCTCTGTGTTTGGTGCGAGGGGTTAACCGCTGGTGAAGTTTTTTGTACACATCTCATGAAGTACATGAAATCTCATGTGAAGTACATAAAGTAATGGTAAAATACATGAAGTACGTGTAAAGTAGGTAAAATAGGATTCAAGACAAATCAAATTACACAACAAAAAGAAATTCAAGACAATCAATTACAAGAAGTGTTTTAAGTAAAACATTTTTTAAATCTTTATTTTTTCGAAAAATTCTAAAAAGAAACAGCATCAATTAATAAACATCAATCTCGTTCCATTGCGAATTTTTAATTCAAAAAAGTCTAAATCTATTGTGCATTCTTTATTTTGGGTTGGACCTTTTTGCTTTTGAATTATTTAAAAATTAGCTGGGTGGGAGACCTGTTAGCTCCCTCCAATTTTGAAAATAATCTTAATATTCGTTAGTGCTTGATTGTACATAATTTATTTTTTCTTTATCCTGTTTTACCTCCCCCCGCCCCTAAGAATATCTCATAATTTTTTTAAAAAACTAAAACGGTAGCTGAGAGTTTCTACTAAATTTTCAAACTTTTAATATGTTTGCCTGCATTGTAATATTTGGGTACTGAAGGGTGTTTTACATCCCTTGGATTGAGTAATTTATTTTTTATCAGAAGTAAACTGAATATCTCCTGTTCCAAAGGCACTGGAAGGTGTTCCACACCTCTCAGACCCCCCGGATAAATTAATTTATTTTTTATCAGAAGTGAACTGAAGATCTCTCGTTGCCGAGGCACTGGAGGGTGTTCCACACCCCCCAGACCCCCCGGATTAAATAATTAATTTTTTATCAGAAGTAAACTGAAGATCTTCCGTTGCAGAGGAGGTGTTCTACACCTCCCGGAATAAGTAGTTTATTTTATGTCAGAAGTAAACTAATGATCTCCCGTTTTAAAGGCACTGGAGGGTATTCCACACCACCCAGACCCCCCGGTTTAAATAATTTATTTTTATTAAAAGTGAATTCAATATATAAACATATCCCAAGCTTTTTAAAATTAGTTATATCTCTGCAACGAGAGATCTTCAGTTTGCTTTTGATAAAAAATAAACTACTTAATCCGGGGGGTCCGGGGGATGTGGAATACCCTCCAGTGCCTCGTCAACGAGAGATCCTCAGTTTACTTCTAATTAAAAATAAACTACTCAATCCGGGGGGTCTGGGGAGCGTGGAAGATTCTCTAGGGTCTCTGCAACGGGAGATCTTTAGTTTACTTCTGATAAAAAATAAACTACTCGATCCGGGGGGTCTGGGGGGTGTGGAACACCCTCCAGTGCACACATTTTGGAATAAAAATCATTGCAGAATATACAGAACCTCCTGGACCTCCGGATCAAGTAGTTTATTTTATATCAGAAGTAAACTCAAGATCTCCCGTTCGAAAGGCATTAGAGGGTGATTCACACTTCCCAGACCCCCCGGTTTAAATAATTTATTTTTATTAAAAGTGAATTAAATATTTAAGCATATCTCAAGTTTATTAAAATCAGCTATGGCCAAGTAATATGGCCAATGTGTTTAATTCGTAATCTGACAATTAATTATAAACTGCGTAATTATAAATTCCGTACACTTCTGGGGAGTAGTGGGAATTTCTGCAACGGGAGGTCTTTAGTTTATCTCTGATAAAAAATAAACTACTTAATCCGGGGGTTTGGGGATGTGAAACACCTTTCAGTGCCTCGGCAACGGGAAACCTTCAGTTTACTTATGATAAAAAATATACTACTAGATCTGGGGGGGTCTGCGCACTAATTTTGGAATCTCGGTAAGTCTCTGAAATACTGACAAAGTACGCAAAATACAATGAAGTAGGTGCAGTACCGTGAATTATTGATGGAGTACGGTGAATTGCTGGTGAAGTACGTGAATTCTCGTGAATTACTGCTGAATTATATAAAGTAAGAAGAAGTATGGAGAATTATTGTGAAGTACGTGAAGTGTGAAGTTAATTGTACACGATTTCCTCTAGCGGTTGACCCCTCGGTTTGGTGGGATCAGAAGAGTGTGATCTATTATTAGCTTTTAAAACCTGGCAAAACTATTAATACTGAACGCTATCGACAAAAAATGATCAATTTGAATCAAGCTTAGGAGAAAAACGGCCAGAATGTCAAAAAAGCAACAACACAAAGTGATTTTGCTCTATGATAGTGCGCCATCACACACAGGAAAACTGGTCGAGGAAACGATTGAAGCGTTTAGTTTAGAAATACTTTGGCATGCGGCTTACTCATCAGACTTAGTTCCGTCTGATTACTACTTATTTGCATCAATGGGACACGCAATCGATGAGCAGCACTTCACTTCTTATGAAAGTATACGAATGTGGCTCGATGACTGGTTTGCAGTTTTTTTTTAAATTCAGCAAATTGTCAGAGAGATGAGAAAAATCTATAATAAATTAACAATGGACATTATTTTGAACAAAATATTTTTAAATAATAAAGGTGTTTTTCTATACAAAAATTCCGGTTTCATATTCATAGACCTTAAATCCAATTATATTACAATAATAATTATAATATTCGGATGGTACATCGTTACTGTGTACAAAACTATTGGGTATTTGAAAGTGGAATTCAAATAGTCAGCTACCGAAATCACCTGTCGGAGCTTGTTATCATTTCATTATATTATAATCCTTATAAAATATTTAGAGGACGTCCGGTAGAGTGACATGAGAGTGATTCTAAGATAAGTGCTTTTGTGCTAAACATCAAATCTTTGTTATTATTCAAAGTGTCATGTGTCGGCTTATTGAATATTGATAATTAAGTAACCATTTTTAATTAATTTTAAAATATTTTTCAAAATATGTATTAATAGCAGCGCACTAAGCACACGGTAGGTAATGTTCAAGTGAACTTGAATGAATTATTGAAATGTTTGAAACAATTTTAAAAACAAAAATATTTTAAATATCAAATTCTCTCTCTCGAAGTCTTCAGTCAAATGACTGGTTTGTAGCAGAATATTACATTAGCAAATATTATTGTAATTTTATTTGACATTTAGTAAATTTTTTATTGACACCTCGGTTAAATTACATTTTTCCATAATTATTTACATTTTAAAATTCAATTATCAATCCAGGTTCTTCTGACGAGTAGCCTACAGCACGAAATATGAATGTTCATCTACTACGTACAACGTTGAAAAAATTTACCAATTATTATCAAATTTAATTAAAATTTCATTATAACTTCTAATTAATAAATTTAATATTTAAAATATAATTTCACAAGTTAATAAAGTAGGGGATTTCAAAGTGGCTTCAGTCAAATTTTGTTAACATAACACTGGAAAACACTACACTATTGATTTGCTCTGTATACAAAACATTGAAAATAACTTTGTATTTTCGGCAATGGGCTAAGCATTTTACAACTTTCAACTTGTGTTGTGACAACTTTGCTGAGGATATTCACCCTTGAACCACCGTTGAAGAAAATTATTAAAAAGTAGGAAATTTAGTAGTTTAATATAAATTGTTATTTTATGAACCCAATTTAATTTTCATAAACTCGAAAAAAAAAAGGATATGGATACCTAGGTACCTAAGCAATCCGTATTTAATTACGTTTTTGCAATTTAATTAATTACATTAAAAATTATATTAAAAGTTAAATGTAGCTTATAATCAGAATTAAAATTTAATGAGACGTAAAAGTTTCGACGGTTTTGATGAATACTGAAAAAGTTGAAACTGTTTTAGTAAACTGGATTAAATTTCTTAACGATTCGAACAATGTTTATTTTGTTAAAAAGTTTGTTGCTTAATTTGAATATTTGTGAAGATTTGACAGTTACAAAAACAAACGAAATTGAATTTTTTAGCGGAATTGAAGAAGTTTGTTTTCGATAGGAATTGAGGTAAAAGTTGAATACTTTTTCGGGTTTTCATCTAGCGCTGTTTATATTATATAAAAATAGAAAAGTATTATATGTTGTGGAAACTACAGCCAATGAGCTTGTTCAGCTGCCAGAAAAGTGTCTCCAATAATTGTAATAGTGACATTTACTTTATATAACATGAAATTACATACTTATGAGATTAACAAGTAAACTTTTATTAATAAAAAGCAATAGATACTATTCAACATTTGCGAGGATTTATATTTTAAACTGTTTTTCTTTTTCTACTTTCAAAGTTGGATTTGATTGGCAGAAATGTGACGCGTCGCGTTCAAGAAAGATAATTTTTGATCGTCGTGCATGATGACCACCCTTTAGGTGTAACTTTGTAATTTTCCGACAATAAGAATTATTAAGTTTTATTTCGAACAAAATAGTATGTGACAATTTAAAACTTTATTATTTTAAAAATGTAGAGAATGAAAAACGTACAAACTTGAAAAAGCGGAAGCAAGTAAATATGTCCCAATTAGACGAAGATCCTTGCAAATAAGTCAATGGAACGTGATCCATATATAATGAGTTACTTACAAAGCATCCTTCTGTTAATTTGGATTTGGACCAAAAAGCATTTCATCTAAATTAAAACGGAAAGCACTCTATTTTTGTTTTTGGAATGGTTTTCCAAATTATGACATAACAGCATGGAAATAGGACAAATAAAGAAAATTCTTTTCTATTGTAAAATGATTAATTATTATTATTTAAAAAATATGCTTTTTGTTGAACTTCCACAAAGAACATTTATTTTACTGTTTAGTTTCTAAAAGCCTTTCTTCGTAAACAAAAGTGTTCAAAATTTTTGTACGAAGGTAACCTTCTATGCGAATAAGCCAGGGATAGAAGCTTTTGAGTTAAAAAAATGTCGTTTTGCATAATCGATCGGAGCTTACAATGAATTTCATTCATAAAACAAGAAAATCTTGCTGTATTTATAATTTTCATTTATTTTACGAGTACAATTTTAATTGAGTAATTTATAAAAGTCATCTAACTAGTTCAATCATAAAAGCTCACAATGCTTTTATGTAGTTAGTTACACGTTTTTATTACGACTACACTTGAAATAAATCCAGTGAAATGCATTATTCTTACTAAATCTTGAAATATAATAAACGGCTCAGCTTCAATGAAATTTATTCTGGAAATTTATCATCAGTATACTAGCTGGTTTTTGTATACAATCAAATAAATAAAGCATAGAACTCATTATGATGCGTCCTTCAAAATTTCATTTAGAAAATATAATAGTAAAAATGTGTATTTGTTTATATTTTTTCAGATCTCACAAACTGTGCAGCGTTTTCTCTGCCTTCTTTAAATTATTTACCGGAGGAAAATGTGGAAAATATATCGGAGAGTCTGAACCGTTCCCATAAATAGTAAGTAGAAAATTAATTCTCTATTTATTTTAATGTCGCCAAAATTTAGTTAGTTTAATAAAGTTGGGTTTAGATGTAGCTCGTAGAATTTGTAGCCTAATAAAACTGTATACGGAAGACAATTTTACGACACCTATAGATTCTTGCCTTCAAGTTCTTTATTTATCGTTTTAAGTTTCTAGCTTGAAATTAGAAAATTTTTAACTGTCATTTTTAATTACATGAAAAAGCACTTCATAAGTTAAAAAGCTCGAACTCTAATTAATATACTTTTTAGTGTGTTTTAAACTTTTTAGATTTCAAATTTCCGGCTTACTATATCTTGATTCGAGATGGCGACACTGTACGATAGGAATTTTTCTGAAAATCGATTTGCTTCAGTGTCAGTAGAAATAGTTATTGATTCTATCTGATAGTTTTTGAATCGAATAAATGAGAATTTAAATTAATTACGGTCGAGAAGAGATACTTGTCTGATAAATACTCATTTAATTTGATAAGCCATGTTATTATAAAGCCTAACAATTTTAGATGGAATGCTCAAATACACTGAACTTGCCCAATAGAATATCCAATTTAAGGATTAGTTCTACAGCTTCTAAGTTGTGAAATAGGATAAGAGCAGAAGGATTTACATAAACATTTATGTAGAGAGGATTTGTTAAATGACTGACAATGAAAAACTCATGATAATTTTCTATATACTACATTTGTGTTACAATTTGAACAACATACGACAGGCAACAAATTTTAAAATTAAAATTACAATAGCTACATTTCGGGTGAGATAATTCGAAAAATATTTTTACCGGGAAATTCAATTAGAAAAATTATAAATTACTTTTAATCGTAGAATTTTATACCTAATACGGTAAAATCTTTGTGTAATCAGTAGTTTTTTTAATCACTTAGGCTTATTTTTTGCTGCAAGGGGCCCAGAAGTCATATGTCTAGGCCCTCTTATAGCTTATAAAACCGACCCTGCTTACAAAGAACATTAGAACATCAAATATTTGAAAATCAAATGGTTTGAATTGTGGTTAGGTGCAATTTTCAAATTTATCAATTATTTAAAATTTAAGTTTTGATAACCTAAAATAAGAAATAAAAATTAGTAAACTTTTGAAAAATGTTTTCAGCCTAGTTTTTGTTAATTATAAAAAACAAATTTGTTTACTTTATTTACTATTTTTCTTTTGGAAAAATTGAAAAATTCTAAAACCAAATTCTTATTATGAGAAGCTAAATGTTTTAACAGAAGCAATATTTTTATTTTGTAATAGGTTAATGCATCACTATTATGGTAACTATTATTTTGAGCATTTATTTTTACTAGTTTTTTTTATTTTATTACTTTTTAAACGAGGAATTTATTTACATTTTTTATTTACTTTTGTTGTAAAAGGTTTTTAACAACGACGAGTTATTTAGGTCAGGCTAGCTATTCAAAAGAGTGATCGAATATTTTAATGGGGATTTAATACAGAAAAATCAGTCAATTAAGAAGTTTCAAGCAAGTAAACAGAAATGTATACCAATATAAATAATACTGCAAAATAAATAAACAAAAGTCAATATAATATAGTATCTAGTATTAATTAATTCAGTAATGAAAATTAATAAAGTAATATTGCCCATATATGCTATTTAGCAATAGCAGAAATAAATTAACATCATTTACTTTATCACATTCATCAGAATTTCACCGTTTAGCTTCTCACTTGATAATCTTCATTTTTTTTTATTCTGTTAATTTATCCTCTTTCATATCCATTTTTTTATAACTTTTAGTAGTTTCTTCTCTAAGTCAAATTTTATTTAAAAATTTTAACCCTACTACGAGTACTTGAAGTATTATTAAATAACAACCACTATATCTGCTGGGGTTCTTGATTAAAGAGAGTTCCCAATGAAAGGGATTTCTTGATTGAACCAAGTTTCTAGTTTAGCAAGTAAAAATCTTACCCTTGGGCTTGCTGAAATAAACAAGCTTATTAATGTAAACAAATTTGCTCTAAAGTAAATAAGTTAAAATTTGGATATCAAAATAAATAAACAGAAATATCATTAAATTTTCTACATTTTAATAATGCAATTAAAGCAATAAAGATTAGTGGCATCAAAAAAATCTTAAAGTTTCGTAAGTAGATGATAATTCAATTGAGAAATCAGCATCCAGTGATAAATCGATACCCGAACGACTTAATTGGAATCTTAAAGGATTAGAAGTAATACCTTCTTGAACTCTAATTAATGGTTGAAACTTTAATTGATAGTTGCAAGTCAAGTTATTTATTTGGAAATTTTCTTGTAGGAAAATGTTTCCGCCCAACCAAATCGAGTTCTAATTATTTATGTTTTATCTATAAAATAACAGAAGATTTCTTTAATTCTTTGTATAGCACTTTTATCATTAACGCCCACAATTTATATTAAAAGGTTTTCCTTTTTTCTTTTCAACTGCAATATCTAAATGTATTTCTAATAAATTACTGTTATATGTACTGTTACACCATGTAGGTACGATGCGACGAGTTTTGTTAAATGGAACTCTTAAAATTACTTTTTAAGAAATTGTTCGTCTTCTTTATTAAAAAACGGCTTTGTATTATTTATAAAATATAATTATTTTTAATGTGTTGCAGTCGTAGGAGGCAAGCAAGCATCTGTTCTGAAGAAGGCAGCAAATCACGTCTAGTAGGAAATGGAAGTTTCAAGACTGCCGGAAATTGTTGTGCTAAGTTAAAAAGACATAATGCGTGCAGACAAAAAAACCGCGAAGTTACTTCAGCTCATTGTGATTCAAAAACTAACGAGGAAAATGAAAATGTAAGTACCTCTTAATTTTCTTTTAACCTTTTCGCGAAACCGTTTAAAATCGCCTTATAAAATATAAATGGCCTTCCATGTCATTCAAGTTCTACCAATGATAGAAAGCAATTAAAAAGTTATAAGTACTTTTGTTACAAGTTTTTCATTTTTGAAAAGCGAATTTGATAGAAATTGTCGAAAATAACGTATCGATCAATTACGTAAGAGTGATGTAATCTGAACAATGAGTGATCGTGGTACATAGTTAACTGTTGTAGTTTTGACATTAATTAAAACCTAATATCTGTGGGGGAAACTACTATCGTCGATCACAATGAGATTACTAACCGACAAGGAAATGACAAGAGATTTAGTATTCGGTTAAAGTATTACTGCAACGAATTTGTGTTAATGGAAGTCATCGTAGGGGCGGGCTAGCCACGTAAAATGCGAAAAACTTAGATTTCACGAACGCTGCATCCATCTCAGTTTTTGAGTTCTTTCACTTGGAGTAGCACCGCATCGGTAAATTTAGATTTCATTTTTTCAGTTTTCCACTAATCCCTATTGGTTCCACTTTGACGTTTTTATGAACTTTTTATTTCTAAACGCACTTAAATTTGAGCTAATATCAAATTTTTAAAAGTGTCGCCGTATAATAAATTATATATCAGAGCGTTTTAAATTTGTTATAAATAATGCATTTCATCTGCCAGTAATAAAAAAAGACAATTTAAATTTGTAATTATCTTTTCAAAAAATTTAGCCAAGCTAAGCATAATTAAAGTGCCAAGATCAAATCAAAAGATATATTACAGCAAAGAATGAAAATAATAATAATTAAATCAATTTTAAAGGAAACAACATTAAATCTCTGATAGAAAACTCACTACAATTCAGGCTACCTATTTTTCTAATTTTGGAATTACATTTCATTCTCAGAAAGCAGTGTGGTACTTTTTGATCAAAAAATTTGCCGTCATTGGTGAAAGTTTAAAAAATAGAGAAAAATATTTCACCTCAATAACCTGTGAGTTCTTGCCTCATCAATCGAGTTTTTATAATTAAAACCCAAAATTCGTCTTATATTAACAAATTAACTATTTCATTGTAAATTAATGGCTCTATTTGGGCATTTCAATAGGATGGCATATTTCAAATGGTCGAAGTTTGTAAAAATATACATTTAAGCAGTTGGTTAAATAAAAACAGCTTTATGTCCAATCTTAAACAATAGTAAATAAAGTTTAAATTAAATAAAGTTAATTTACTTTTGTTTTATAAATTAAATATTTAATTACCGCAAAGCAGCTAATCTAAAATTTCTATAAGTAGCTATCTTAAATAAAATTCATCGTTGGTTATTTTACGTATGCTAAGCTTTAGAATCCAAAATTTCTAAAGCAGAAAACAAAATTTATCCAATAATAATTCTATTATTCGGGCGTTAGTGAAGAGGGGAGGCTTAGGTTAATCATCATCATTTCCATCATGGATTAGGTCTTCGACCTGTTCAGCCCATCTCCTCCTCGGCTTAGGTTAATAAAATATTAAATTTACTTGAATATGAAAATGCTTTTGAATTGAATTTGTAACTTAAGCACAACCTCCCTCCCCAAGTGTAATATTTTAAAATTTGGATTTTTTAAATTTTAACTTTTATAATTTCATCAAGCTCCCGCTTGAGTCCCCCTATGCATCCTAGATCCCCACTGTCGGCAGTTGTTCTAAGCTTTTGTGTTTACTCATCATTTTGTGCATCACTCTGTATGGTTTTGCAGTTTCAGTAAAGAATGAAACCATAATCATGATTGTTAACCATGTTAACAATGTTGGTCTACCGTTTATCTGCTGTCGCCTGTGTGAGCAATTAGTATTGAATTGGCCGAATCGACTTTCCATCTCAATCCGGATGCGTGTTATGCCATGATTACAAACACCTTCTGGATTGGCCCAATTTGGCATTGCTACTATAATCAATATTCAACAAGACTCGTGCACGATTACAAGCTTTCTTCCTGCAGATGAAAGAGGTGTGAGTTTAATTGTAGTAAGGTGTGAGTTAAGACAAAAAATATCGTTTCTCAGCTTATTCCAAAGTGTAGTTTCGGAAAATTTACATAATATGTAGATCTTAAAATTTAAATATTTTAAATAACGCAACCCCCCTGGGTTAAGTAATTTCCTTAATTGATGTTATTAAGAACGGCGACTTCCAATGTCGTTATCGCGGAAGGAATATAAGAAAATTAACTAAAGAAATGGTTTAACCCAGAGTCTGCCTTCAAACAGATCAAAGTTCTAATTTTAGGAACAGAATGGCGCTGTTCTGCAAATTATTAGATCGATTAAAGAAAAACTCAACCATAAGAATTTGATAGTTGCCAAATAGGATTTTTTCCGTAAGGTTGCCGCTAAATAGTTCATATCATCACATTTTAGCATTTCTTCAAAGATTTGGCCGCAAATTTTAATGTAGCTTCATGATTAAAGATTCTTCTTATCGAACAAAATTTTCTCAACTTATTTAGTTTTCCTGACGTTTTTTAAAGGTTTCCGTTAAGATTTCCTTTCATATTAATACGACGAAGCTATGGGAGTTCTCAAGAATGCATTTAGGAAATGCTTATTTACTAATTTATCTTTAACTCAAATTTGCATAGAAAAAGTTGAAGTTTTGGTAATAAAACGGGAAAAGTTTTTTGTCTTGTGTTGTCACTTACATTCCCAAATATATTAGCGTAGTCGTCTACTTTCAATTCCCATAATTCTTATCGATTGCAAGGAGAAACTTCTCGAAGCATGACCCTTGCTGTAAAAGATTGCGAAATAACATTTCGGTAAACAAAAGTATACTTCAGGGTTTGCCTTCTAATGCGCTTACTTTTACCAAATCATTATCATTAATTGTCATCTTAGAAATTACCAAAGGGAAAGCCAAAGGACTTTTTTTGTTCCCACTGCCTGGAAGGCGATGGCTTATCCAACTTTTCAATCTTTCTAATTTACTAAAGTTAAAATGCACTGTGCGGTTGTGGTTATGTTAAGCTCCGTTCAAAGTTTTCATATTAGTTTACATGTTTTTACGCCAAATAAACATTCTTTTATATTTTTTATAACAAACTTTTAATATAATTTTATCGTGAAAATTTCATAAACATTCTACTTTGACACTTTGATGAGTCCATTTACTTTTCTCTGCCCTTTCTAATTTATTATTTATTGTTCGACCGTTAACTGTTGGCTAATTATATGAGTTGTAAACCGCTAATGAAGTCTCACAACATAAAGATTTATTATAAATCACTTTATTTTCCGTTCATACATGGTCAACTCAAAAAATAAACGAGAAACGACTGAATATCCTTTTAAACTCATCACCACATGTTTTCCACTTCCTTATCCTATAAATAGGTACATGCATCAGTAAATCTCTTTGTATTTCCTTTTGTTCAAGCTTTTGTTTAAAAAAAGCAAATTCTGCATAAATAGAGAATGACAAAACTACACTGAAAATCAACAAACCAATATAAACAATTCAATCCGCGAAGACGAAACGAGAAAGTCAACCGAATTGTATTTCTTTTCGTTTTGTATAATTTAAAAAAATCGACCAAGACAGTTTATGTTAAATAATTACAATCAATTAAAGATATTTAACAATATAATTTATTTCACTGACAAGTTTTCATCGGAGAAAAATAAATCCACTTCGGGTTCCATTTTAATTTATTGTAAAATTTTGTATTAAATTAAAATTTGTGTCATTAACTTTTTATGAATAAAATGTTTAATCTGATTTTTTACCACTAGCGTATGCCATACTAAAGTCGACGCTTTTTCACTTATGGTTTGTTGAATCTGTCGAGTTGGTAGGACTACGAGGCGAAAGCAATTTAAATAATTACGCCTTGCAAACAAATTTATCACGAAGAAATTTTTTTTAGATTTTTACTACCCAATAAATTTGTTTAAAATAATTATTTCATATCTTATTTTGCATCAGGAGAGATTTTCATGTCATTAATATTTTCTTCAATTTCTAGAAAACCTTTGAACTGAAAAATATATATGTCTTTCAAAGGATGGTAAATTTAAATTTAGAATTATTAAATAAACAAAAAAAGTTATTTACTTTTCATGAGATACTTGCTTAAAAGAAAACTGAAATCTTATTATTCGTTTCCTACTTTGTATGTATGTAGATTATTGAAAATGAAATCTCTTGATCAGCATACAATAGAAAGCTTGCATGAATAACTAAATAGTATGAAGGACGAGTACAGAAATTAATTCTAAGACAAGAATCAGGCTTATATGCGATGTTGCCGGGAACAGCAATGATTTGTTAAAGCTGTAATAAGTGTATACAGGGTGTTTCGGAAATAAACCGAGAAAATTTGATTGTTACTATCGTAGGGCAAAGTGGCTTTATAGTGGTTCAGGAGCTTCAAGCAGTTTTTGCGTATTTATTAGCATAGTCCAGGAGTTATCAAATTTTCTTAACAATATCTTGTATTAAAGCAGATTTTCCAAATTGTACTTGACTATTTTATTGAATAAACTATAAGAAATTGAATTTGGTTTGATAGAAATTGGTTGGTTTTATCTCGTCAACTGTTACTACAAAAGGCTAAAAGGTGTAGTCAAATAAGCATTGAGAGTGCTCTTACACCGAATTGAATTTGTCCTGCATCATTTATGAACTATCAGGTCTTCCTAAGAAAATAATTTTTACAAATTTTCAACCCCCTATTTTTATTATCGGAGGTACATAGTATAACAGTGAAAGACAAAAGCGAGAGTTTTTGGTTTAAATTCGAAATTTTCGTTGTTATTAGGCTCAATTCAATTCTTTTTATTATGAATAATTATTAAGATGTGATTTAATGTATTGAATATTTGGCAACAATTAAATTGAAAATGTGGTATTCGTGTGGTTTAAATGGGATGGAAGGTATTTGTTTCCTTTTAATAAGTTTAAGTGTAAGGGTTGAGCCTTAATTGATTACTGTAAGGAAATCGAGATATTTAAAATAATTAAGGTTAATAGTCTTTGCCATTCAAGATAATAATAGTCGACTATTTTTATTATCAGATTAATGGAAAAGCTATGAACGAACAATAAATTATAGGGAAAATCTTGAATTTCTCTGTCACGTTAAAATGTTTTAATATTTGGTCAGTGAGAAACTTTTCTTAATCCAAGTTCATGGCAAAACTGTAACTCAGACGACGATCTTAAGGGATTTTGATGCTACCATTAAGGGTGAGATATACGAGGGTGTGAAATAATCAATAATAAAAGTTATTTTCAATTCTTACCACAGAAATGTTAAACTTTTTGCTCATTCAAATCGTTTATTTTCAATCGACTTTTTGTTTAGATGGAATCTTCAAGTACTTTTAGATAAATTGAAAATATATCCGGTATACTATACAATAATAAACCGGAAATGATATCCGGAACTTGGTCATGTTATGGTTACAGTTCGAAAATATCCAGAAAATAGTAAATACTTATTTTATAAGTTCCTTCAGTTTTATTTCGCCATTAAAATAAATGCAGTTAACTCAAAATTAATGTTTTGGTTAGGAGTAAGATAATTTTACATCAATTTAATATTAATTTATAGGATAAATTTAATTTAATGGGGGCCTTTAAATAAGCAGTTTGCACCTGTGGCGTAATTCATAGCGTACAATTCTTCGTAGTATTGATTCTGGGGAAGCAAATGAAAATTTCAAAAATTTTCTTTTTCGGCGGCCAGTGAGTCAATTAAGCCGTTATTACGTGAGAACAGTTCAAATTTTGGTGACATGTTTCAGGATAAGCGTCAGAGACTCTAATTCCGGTAGTTTCTCATTTCAAAAACATTAATTAGTATTTTCACTAACCAAAACGGAGATCTTGTAACTTGACTTTTGTGAAGAAACAGTTTCCCTTTGCTATTTGAATCTGGAGCTTCGAGTAACTTTTTTGTCAATAAAGTAAATTGCATACGCATAATTGAAAGATTATGTTACAATGAAGGGAAACACATAATAGGTTTGTTCGATAATGTTGGCAAAACGATTTGTATGTAAATACAATTATTAGCTGTTACATCGTTATATTTTCTTGAAGAAAAATTCTGATTAGGTGTACAAAATTGCTGCTATAAACGTAAAAGAATGTAATCGAGCCTTTAAATATTTACTTGGCGCGTTATAAAGCTCAGAAAAAGTTGGGTTAAAAAATATGTTTGGCTGAACAAAAATTAACAAAAACAGAGCGGAATTAAAGTTAATATTTATTTCAAATTTCTTCCGGTTCTCCTACACCAGAGAATTGAGAAATAAAATTATAAATACTATAAAAGCAGCAGGTTATGCATATTTTTATTTTTTATTGTACATACTTATGTTCTTCCGGTTTCATTAAAATTTAAAAAGCCTGCAACAAAGAACTTTTGTATTTGTTTTATTTTTAATAAGAAAATAAATCAATACTTTCCCAATTTAATTTTCTTGAATACATTTCATCGCTGCGGTGTAGTATTTGTGGGTTACACAAAAATTTCTTGTTTTTTTACGTACAAAACACCGTTTGTTTAGATGATACCTTGCTTATTTTAATTAATTTTAAAAAGTATTTTGCACCCTCACAATAACCAATAAATAACTGATTCTCATTTTATGGCTCCCTGCAGCGCATATTTTTAATTATTCGCTTGCTTTGTACTTCATCATGGATAATAAAAAACCGAATTATTATTTGAATTGGGTTTTTACTTAAAAAACACGTAAGTAAATAATTTAACCATTGCAAATTTTTAAAACGGTTCCTATTTTTACAGCCAAATTTAAAAAATCTCCCCATAAGTCAAATGAATGTAAGAAAATACAAAGAACAATATCAATTACTTAAAACATCAATCAGCGAGTGGTCAGGAATACCCGGGTGCGAATACGATGTCAGGGTAAATTTCTCTATCGAAACTTTTTTTATTTGTTTAACTTTTTGATCGTTCAACTGTGCTGAGCATATAAAATGTGTTGAAATAAAAGCTTCTTTGAAATTCGAAAATTTTCTTGTACATTTAAAATAGTGGTAGCAGCAAACCATAACTGGGCATATTAATTTGATTGATAAAAATTACGATTACATTATGATATAGATATTTTTATTAACTGCATGGAATTGAAAAAAAGCGGATGCAGATTAGCATAAAAAAACAAAATACAGGAACTTCTCCAATTTAATAGAAAATCGATTTGGGAATCGTTTGAATAAGCAAAAAGTAGAAACTTTGTTCGTTTTCGAGTATGTATATCAAAGAAAAATCGGTCCACTAATTCAATTGGAGCTCATTGGAGCTCTAAAATTCTGATTGACAAATTTTCATTGGTTGAAATTTTGTATTAACACTAGAAAATTGCAATAATAATTTCAACCTGGATCAGATGAAACTAGATTCGAATAATTTATCAGATTGAGATTCAGCAAATTATAATAATTTTAATTAGTAATGGAATTCGTACAAAAGTAAACGTGTTGTTGGAAAATTTAATTTATATTCTAATCAAACATAAATTTACTTAACAAACATGGAATTTTATTGTGTAAAATGAACAACCTTGCTTCTGATAAATCACGTTTGCTGATTATATTACATATAGGTCTTGGAAAATGTTTTATACCGTGAGACTGATTCAGTAGAAAGTGGAAAATCTGAGAGCAGAAATTTTAATACTGGAAGGAAATATCGATAAAGATAGAGAAGTTACAGAAGGAATCTTACGATCGTAGTATACGCATCAAAGGCTTTTTGTTATCCCGGTACGACTGGGTTGTTATTCGGTGGTGGAAAAATCTTGGTTTCCTATATTTTTGTTAACTATTTACAAGATTGGAAGTGCTATTTTATTCATGCTTTCCTTCAATAGAAAGTATATCACTTCGAAAACGTCAAAAATAAAACAATAAAAATATTTTTTAAAGAATTGAAAAAGGAAGTTTTCATTGAAAAAATAAAATGTGCTGAAAATTAAAAAAACATTTCTGAGTAGATTAGTGCTTTAACATTAAATTATCAAAAAGCGTGGTGGTTTTAGAGTGCAATGGTTTTGTACTTGGCTTTGCCCGGTTAAAACTTTTCTATTAAAATCGTAAAATGTTTCTTCTTCTTTAGGAAGTCAGAATTTTACAAATTTGAACGAACAATTTTTTTAGTGTCAAAAGTAAATTTAAAATTGATCACAGAATTGAATAAATATAGAAACAAACGTAGAGCAATGTAAACCTGCATTTACACTATTACAATGGTGTAAAAAAAATTAAAATCTGATACTTTTAATGTTGTCACGGTTGAAAATAGAATTTTTATTTATTGTTTGAATTTTGAAGTGCGGCCCTGCCTTGTTGATAGGTACTATCGCGAGACCAGAAAACAGTTGATATTAACAACAATTTTTAAAAGTATTTTTCGAAAGATAATTTGTTAGTTGGGAAAATTGTTAGATGTGCCGTTTGCACTGAAATTTTGGTATATATTTTTTTTACCGTTCCGATTTGGGATTATTTTGTGCAACGAGCTGTATCGAATACTTTTTATCCGTCGTTTGTTTGCGAGGTGAAATTAGTGTCTCTTTATGAGGATTAGATCATCTATACATTTTTTTGCGACTCAGCATTGACCGAATACTTTCCTTTATTTGAATTATACCCTCGATTACACCATCTACGAGGTAAAGTTGTTTTTTTATCAAATGTTTTTTTGTAAAGGAATTCCTTTTAGGGTCCTTCCCTTGGTTAACATCAACCAAGTTTCATTATTCAATTGAGCTGTTCGATTTTCTGGAGGTGCGAATTGCTGTCTTTCGCCCTGAGTACCATTGTGAAGTACGAACCAGTTTTTTGTTTTGAGAATTTTGAGGAATTGGTGCCGTTCATTGATACCGAGCTTGATAACGAACTCTCCCATCACCCTACCTTGTTTGAAAACATCAGTTGGAAGAAAATTATCTTTCACATACGGACAACCAACATCGAAGTCTGTAATTATTAAGATAAGTGTTTTGTGCTGTCTTTTTATTAATTGTTATGAATTGCGTGGATATTGCACTAAAATTTAGATTGCGAGTTGATTTATTGTTATTCAATTGTTTATGCTTTGTGCATATAGATATATAATTTTTACCATTAAATTGTGACCTTAAGTATAGCTATACGTGGGGAAATCTTGCTTTTGCAAGAAACACTAACGCGATTATACATATCTTATATTTTTTTGCTCGAATCAAACTTTGGTGCCGTTGTAATTTTTACAATAAATTCATTTGTTTACAGTTCAAGCTTATCTCTTGCAGCTCTTGCAATTTTTTTAATTTTTATATCGGGTGACTTCTTTTCTAAAAGCTACTCTTCGTGATTTGGGTAGTAGAGTATTTTTGGGAGTAATATTTTATAATCACGTGGCGCCTAGGGCAATTTGAGTTACTTTCCTTAGTTTTTTTGCTTGAAAAGAAGTCGCCAATTAAGTTTTTTCTTGCTCCAATTGAGCTAGCCATAGGAGCATATGCCAAAACCCTGAGATTTGGGAAAATACCATCAATCCCTTTTGATACCACCTTTTACCGTGGCATAATTGGCGCCCAACGCAAAAAAGAAAAGATCGAGTGCAAGAGTTGGCTTGAATTGTTTTCATACCAGCACAAATACACGGTCTTATTCAAAATATTTTTTCCTATATTTAAAGCATTTTGAAGTTTTTGCATATTGTTTTTTACCAATTTGGTGTATATTTTTGCGGTTTATTTTTTTTTCCTTTTACTAGGAAGGGAGGGAAAATCCTTTCAGTTATTTTTGTATAGAAAATCGATTATTGATTTTTTGGAATTTTTTGCAATGGATATAAACAGGTTATTAGGTGACGAGTTGTCTTATGAGCTCATGTGGAGGGTATTAAGACAGGCAACACGGTCGCGGAAAAACGACAACTATTGAGGCAGGCCATTAGGGAAAATGTACCCATTATTAGTCGTTCTGGAAATCCAACAGCAGAATTTCAATCCCTGTCAGCTAAATTAATAGAACTAGGCGGGCAAATTGAAGATTTCGATAAACTAAACCGAGTTAACGAGCATGCTCGAATAAAGGCTCGCCTTCTTCACATTCAACGTAGATTGGAAAATGTAGATTTAGCTGGTCAGGAAGACGAAATACAACACGAAAATCTTGCGAGATTATTAAAATCTTTAAGTGAGATTTATTTCGTAACAGGTTTGGTCTCTGACGATAATTTAATTTCCCTATCGGAGTCAATTCTTGACTCACCAAATCCACCTGAAGCGTGTGGCTCTTTATTGGATTTTTCTGTGCCCTCTGCGTCTTTAACACCATCACCGCAAGTTATTAATAATGCCAACGAATTGGATGTTTTCTTAAATCCCAATTCCATTATCCCAAATGATAATCCTCCTGTAATGCCTACCCACAGTAGTTCCGTTTATAGCCCTGGTAAGGAAATGTTACAACATGAAATGATCAATCGAAATGTGGTAGAACTGATAAAAAAGTTAGACTTGGATTGCTTAAATTCGGTCCACAATAAGAATTCCAAAGTCCGCCGAGTTTCTTTTAATGATGAAGTAAGCAATACTCAACCTATTATTTCTAGTTTCTCCAGTAGTGGGAGCATGAATTTATCGAACCAATTGCAAAAGAGGTCGACGTTAATAATGATACATTTGATCCTTCTAAACGATTAAGTACTAGTACCTCCTTCGGTTTCAATGAAGTTGGTTTTGAAAGAAATCCACCAATATGGAAGTGGGGTGTATATTTCGACGGCACTAACAGTGTGACAGCTTTTCTCGAAAATATAGAAGAACTTCGGGAATCACGGGGTGTCACTAAAACTCAACTTTTCCAATCAGCCGTGGAACTTTTTAAAGGTGACGCTCGAGTCTGGTTTCGACCTAGAAAACATATTTTTAAAGATTGGGACGACTTAGTTAGTCAACTAAGAGCATCGTTTTTACCGCCTGGGTACGAGACTCGACTAGAAGCTGAAATTAGAAAGCGAACCCAAGGTGCTGACGAAAAATTAATATTGTATGTTTCGGTTATGGAGAATTTATACAACAAACTTTCGAACAAACCGTCTGAAAAATTCCGGGTAGATACAATAAGAGGTAATTTACTTCCACATATTCAAAGGGGACTTGCGTGCTTGGAGATCGTTACGGTTGAAGAACTTATACGGTACGGACGTAGAATCGAGGAAAGCGAATACAGCAGTAAACTTTATTGTGCCCCATCTGCCGATGGAAGCTTATTGGTGGAACCTGAGTCGGCTTATCGTAAACCACCGACAAAATTTCAAAATCCTCACCTTAACATCATCTCGCGTCAACCTACCACCGAAATTAGTCCCCAAGCTGTGAGTACTTGTTGGAATTGTGGGCAATCGGGACACAGGAGATCGTCCTGTAGACAACCAGCCCGAGTCGTATGCTTCCGTTGTGGGAAAGTCGGTTTCACCATTTCCACTTGCCCTACATGTTCGGAAAACCGAAACACGAGTCACTAGTTAGCCGGTTAGTGACTCAAAATTCCCATAACCCGGTACAACAAAACAAAGACGCTGCTTCAAAACATAAAAGTTTACTCGACTATATTCTGTCGCATGCTGAAGATGATAAACGCCCTTATTTAAAAGTCATGGTTTTAGGTAAAAGTATGTTGGGACTTTTAGATTCTGGTAGCTCTGTTACAGTAGTGGGACAAGATGGCTTAAGTGCATTTTTGAGTTTGGGTTTGAAGTTGGATACTTCTAAGACTGTTTCGTGTGTAGTGGCTAATGGTCAAAATTGTCTTACACTAGGTATGCTGAAGGTCCCAATGTGTTTAATGGATAAAGTCAAAGTTATTGACGTATTTGTTTTAAAGAATCTATCAACTAAATTAATTTTTGGTATGAATTTTTGGCATGCGATGGATATAATTCCGGATTTGAATAGAGATGTTTGGTATTTTGGAGATTCTAACACGAATTTTAATGTATCGTCTATACAAAGTGCATGTACTCTTTCCTCTGATCAATCATCGCGTTTGTCTTCTTTATTGAAAGAAAAATTTTCTAAAATCGGTGATGGACTTGGATATACAAAATTAGCGGAGCATGAAATTAAAATCAAACCAAACGTCGAGCCAATTAAAAGGCGATATTATCCTGTGCCACCTTTTAAGCAGAAGATTCTTGATGAAGAAGTGAAGAAAATGCTTGATTTAGACGTTATTGAGCCTTCTACAAGTGCTTGGTCTTCGCCAGTTCTTTTAGTTCCAAAATCTGGAAGCAATGACTATCGGTTTTGCGTTGATTATCGTTCCCTAAATGCTGTAACCGAAAAAGATGCGTACCCCATTCCTTATGTTAATTCCATATTAGATAGAATGAGAGGCGCTAAATATATTAGCAGTATAGATATCAAAAGCGCATTTTGGCAGATACCAGTTAAAGCTTCTTCGCGTAAATACACTGCGTTCACTGTGCCTGGTAGAGGGTTATACCAATTTAAAGAATGCCGTTCGGTTTAACAAACGCTCCCGGTAGCTGGCAAAGATTGATCGATAGGGTACTTGGAATTGATCTTGAACCATTTGTACATGTTTATCTTGATGACATTATTATTATTTCTCCCGATTTTGACACTCATCTGGATATTTTGGATAAAGTTTTTGACAGACTTGTTGCCGCTGGTTTGACATTGAGTCAAGAGAAATGTCATTTTTGTCGTCCTTCCTTAAAATATTTGGGTTACGTAGTAGATTCACAAGGATTAAGAACCGATGTAGAAAAAGTAGAAGCCATGTTGAATGTTGCGTCTCCAAAGAATTCTACCGAAGTTAGAAGGTTTTTAGGTATGGCTGGTTGGTATCGAAGATTTGTGCCAAATTTTTCGTCAATTATTGCGCCTTTGACTAGGTTGATTCAAAAGAACGTAACTTTTAAGTGGAATGACGTTTGTGAAGATGCTTTTAATGAAATTAAAAATTGTCTTGTTACCGCACCTATTTTGACATGTCCCGATTTCAACAAACCCTTTGCTCTACAATGTGATGCCTCTGCATATGGAATCGGTGCCGTTTTAACCCAAAGTTTTGAGGGCGAGGAAAGGGTTATTTGCTTCTTGTCAAGAAGTCTAACCAAACAAGAGCGAAAATACTCCACGACAGAACGCGAATGTTTAAGTGTAATTTGGGCTATCGAGAAGTTACGCCATTATCTCGAGGGGAAACCTTTACGGTAATTACAGACCACGCTTCCCTGATTTGGCTGAATAATCTAAAAGATCCAACGGGACGTTTAGGTAGATGGGCATTACGTCTGCAACCCTTCGACTACGAGATAATTCACAGAAAGGGGAAAGAAAATATAGTACCAGATTTTCTATCTCGATCAGTACCGAATACGTTGGAGGTAACCACTATCTCTAGTATACAAGCATCTTTACACGATACTACGGACCAGTGGTATTTAAAACTTCGCAAAAAAGTAGAAGATTATCCCAACAAGTTTGCTCAGTGGCGAGTTGAGAATAATTTAATTTATAAGTATGTAAGGATTGGCATTCCAGAACTTACCACTGATAGTGAAAATTGGAAGTTAGTGGTACCCAAAGACAAGAGAAAAATGCTAATACAAGAACACCACGACGATGTAAGATCTGGCCATGTTGGAATCAATAAAGTATTTTGGAAGTTACGCAATAATTACACGTGGCCTAAGATGCGGAACGATGTGGTAAAATACGTTAAAGCCTGTAAAATTTGCGCACAACATAAGCCAGAACAAAAGAGTCCCGCTGGACTTATGGGAGATAGAATCCTTCCAATACAACCGTGGCAAACTATTAGTTTAGACTTTATGGGTCCGCTACCGCGATCTTCTCACGGCAACAAATATCTTTTAGTCGTCAGCGACTCATTCAGCAAATTTGTTTTGATTTTTCCGTTACGTGCCGCAAACGCAAGATCACTTTGTCGACATGTTGAGAACGACGTTTTTCTAGTTTTGGCGTTCCACAATTTATAATTTGCGATAATGGTGTCCAAATGAAAAGTAGAGAATTTTCGAATCTATGTAAAAGGTATGAAGTAAAGATTTCATATACTCCTTTGTATTATCCGAGAGCTGATCCCTGTGAGCGAGTGAACCGTGTGGTTAAAACAATGATTGCCTCTTATCTCAATGATAATCAGAGAAAGTGGGACGAAAATTTAAGTGCACTTAGTTGCGCCATAAGGACATCTCGGAGTGAGGCAACCGGATTTTCGCCTTTTTATGTAAATTTTGGTAGAGAGTATGTTCCATGCGGTAGTGATTATGTACTGAAGATAAACATCATGTCAAAGAAAATAAATCTTCGAAATGAAATTAAAGAACGGAATTTAGGTTTTCAAAAATTGTTTAAAAAGGTTAGCGAAGAAATACTTAAAGCTCAAGAAAAAAACAGGAAAGTTTATAACTTACGCCGCAGACCAGTTCAATATAATATTGGTGATAGAGTCTGGAGAAGAAACAAAGTTCAATCCGACGCTATCAACTACATCAATGCCAAGTTATGTGCCAAATTTGTTGGACCATTTATAATTCAGAAAAAGATAGGTTACTGTACCTATCAATTAATGGATGATAGAGGTACTACTCAAGGTATATGGCATGTACAGGATTTAAAACCATATATAGATCCAGTTCCTGATTAAGCTAGTTTGCTGAATTCCTTTTTTCCCTTTTTTGTTGACAACTACTGCCTTTCTCTGAATGATTTTCTCTTTGTATTTTTGCAAACAATCGGTAAATTTCTCGCTTTTCTAAATATTGTTTTTCTTTAATGGAAATTTACCTCTTTCCAAGGTAAGGGGGAGTGTCACGGTTGAAAATTGAATTTTATTTATTATTTAAATTTTAAGTGCGGCCCTGTCCTGTTGATAGGTACTATCGCGAGACCAGAAAACAGTTGATATTAACAACAATTTTAAAAGTATTTTCGAAAGTTAATGATTGTTAGTTGGGAAAATTATTAGATGTGCCGTTTGCATTGAAATTTTGGTATATATTTTTTTACCGCTCCGATTTGGGATTATTTTGTGCAACGAGCTGTATCGAATACTTTTTTATCCGTCGTTTGTTTGCGAGGTGAAATTAGTGTCTCTTTATGAGGATAAGATCATCTATATTTTTTGCGACTCAGCATTGACCGAATACTTTCCTTTATTTGAATTATACCCTCGATTACACCATCTACGAGGTAAAGTTGTTTTTATCAAATGTTTTTTGTAAAGGAATTCCTTTTAGGGTCCTTCCTTGGTTAACATCAACCAAGTTTCATTATTCAATTGAGCTGTTCGATTTTCTGGAGGTGCGAATTGCTGTCTTTCGCCCTGAGTACCATTGTGAAGTACGAACCAGTTTTTTGTTTTGAGAATTTTGAGGAATTGGTGCCGTTCATTGATACCGAGCTTGATAACGAACTCTCCATCACCCTACCTTGTTTGAAAACATCAGTTGGAAGAAAATTATCTTTCACATACGGACAACCAACATCGAAGTCTGTAATTATTAAGATAAGTGTTTTGTGCTG
The DNA here is from genome assembly GCA_036346125.1 of Lycocerus yunnanus. NCBI lineage: Eukaryota > Metazoa > Arthropoda > Insecta > Coleoptera > Cantharidae > Lycocerus > Lycocerus yunnanus. The sequence goes on along the minus strand of JARFIX010000011.1, from coordinate 1,574,961 downwards.
TCTTTTATTAATTGTTATGAATTGCGTGGATATTGCACTAAAATTTAGATTGCGAGTTGATTTATTGTTATTCAATTGTTTATGCTTTGTGCATATAGATATATAATTTTTTACCATTAAATTGTGACCTTAAGTATAGCTATACGTGGGAAATCTTGCTTTTGCAAGAAACACTAACGCGATTATACATATCTTTATTTTTTGCTCGAATCAAACTTTGGTGCCGTTGTAATTTTACAATAAATTCATTTGTTTACAGTTCAAGCTTATCTCTTGCAGCTCTTGCAATTTTTTTTAATTTTTATATCGGGTGACTTCTTTTCTAAAAGCTACTCTTCGTGATTTGGGTAGTAGAGTATTTTTGGGAGTAATATTTTATAATCACGTGGCGCCTAGGGCAATTTGAGTTACTTTCCTTAGTTTTTTTGCTTGAAAAGAAGTCGCCAATTAAGTTTTTTCTTGCTCCAATTGAGCTAGCCATAGGAGCATATGCCAAAACCCTGAGATTTGGGAAAATACCATCAATCCCTTTTGATACCACCTTTACCGTGGCAATGTCTTCGCTTGTAAGCTTTTAAAGATTTATCTGCTTTTACGAATGTTTTTATATGAAACTTAATTAGTGCAAAATTATTTGATACAACTTTTTCGTATTTTTGTATATTTTCACTAACGCACCGCGTCAGAATTTTTATGTTGTTTTTAACAGTTTTAATTATAATATAAAAAAATTACTGTTTATTGGATCGTCATCGGGAATACACAAGTTGTCAAATTTTAGAGCTATTGCTCATCTGGAAGTGATTGAAAAATCGATTATAAAAAGAGAAGCAAAAAACCAAACATTCAAGTGAAGTAAGCTCTTAATGTAAAGATTGATCCATTCATAACCACCTTAATATTAAGTGAGTTAGGGAATACATTTTTCAAGTTTTAAATCTTTTTTCACGTATATGTACATGTTATTTTAGTAATATTTTTTAACCACAACAATACGTGGAAGATGTTACATTAAAATTTATTGCGTATTGTCATAAAATATATTACATTTCTTTACATTAGAAGAAAATCTTCGTAGTATTGATTCTGGGGGAAGCAAATGAAAATTTCAAAATTTTTTTTTTTCGGCGGCCAGTGAGTCAATTAAGCCGTTATTACGTGAGAACAGTTCAAATTTTGGTGACATGTTTCAGGATAAGCGTCAGAGACTCTAATTCCGGTAGTTTCTCATTTCAAAAACATTAATTAGTATTTTCACTAACCAAAACGGAGATCTTGTAACTTGACTTTTGTGAAGAAACAGTTTCCTTTGCTATTTGAATCTGGAGCTTCGAGTAACTTTTTTGTCAATAAAGTAAATTGCATACGCATAATTGAAAGATTATGTTACAATGAAGGGAAACACATAATAGGTTTGTTCGATAATGTTGGCAAAACGATTTGTATGTAAATACAATTATTAGCTGTTACATCGTTATATTTTCTTGAAGAAAAATTCTGATTAGGTGTACAAAATTGCTGCTATAAACGTAAAAGAATGTAATCGAGCCTTTAAATATTTACTTGGCGCGTTATAAAGCTCAGAAAAAGTTGGGTTAAAAAATATGTTTGGCTGAACAAAAATTAACAAAAACAGAGCGGAATTAAAGTTAATATTTATTTCAAATTTCTTCCGGTTCTCCTACACCAGAGAATTGAGAAATAAAATTATAAATACTATAAAAGCAGCAGGTTATGCATATTTTTATTTTTTATTGTACATACTTATGTTCTTCCGGTTTCATTAAAATTTAAAAAGCCTGCAACAAAGAACTTTTGTATTTGTTTTATTTTTAATAAGAAAATAAATCAATACTTTCCCAATTTAATTTTCTTGAATACATTTCATCGCTGCGGTGTAGTATTTGTGGGTTACGCAAAAATCTCTTGTTTTTTTACGTAAAAAACACCGTTGTTTAGATGATACCTTGCTTATTTTAATTAATTTTAAAAAGTATTTTGCACCCTCACAATAACCAATAAATAACTGATTCTCATTTTATGGCTCCCTGCAGCGCATATTTTTAATTATTCGCTTGCTTTGTACTTCATCATGGATAATAAAAAACCGAATTATTATTTGAATTGGGTTTTTACTTAGAAAACACCGTAAGTAAATAATTTAACCATTCCAAATTTTTAAAACGGTTTCAAATTTAAAAAATTCCTCCATAAGTCAAATGAATATAAGAAAATACGAAGAACAATATCAATTACTTAAAACATCAATCAGCGAGTGGTCAGGAATACCCGGCTGAGAATACGATGTTAGGGTAAATTTCTCTATCGAAACTTTTTTTATTTGTTTAACTTTTTGATCGTTCAACTGTGCTGAGCATATAAAATGTGTTGAAATAAAAACTTCTTTGAAATTCGAAAATTTTCTTGTAGTACATTTAAAATAGTGGTAGCAGCAAAACATAACTGTGGGCATATTAATTTGATTGATGAAAATTACGATTACATTATGATATAGATATTTTTATTAACTGCATGGAATTGAAAAAAAAGCGGATGCAGATTAGCATAAAAAACAAAATACAGGAACTTCTCCAATTTAATAGAAAATCGATTTGGGAATCGTTTGAATAAGCAAAAAGTAGAAACTTTGTTCGTTTTCGAGTATGTATATCAAAGAAAAATCGGTCCACTAATTCAATTGAAGCTCATTGGAGCTCTAAAATTCTGATTGACAAATTTTTATTGGTTGAAATTTTGTATTAACACTAGAAAATTGCAATAATAATTTCAACCTGGATCAGATGAAACTAGATTCGAATAATTTATCAGATTGAGATTCAGCAAATTATAATAATTTTAATTAGTAATGGAATTCGTACAAAAGTAAACGTGTTGTTGGAAAATTTAATTTATATTCTAATCAAACATAAATTTACTTAACAAACATGGAATTTTATTGTGTAAAATGAACAACCTTGCTTCTGATAAATCACGTTTGCTGATTATATTACATATAGGTCTTGGAAAATGTTTTATACCGTGAGACTGATTCAGTAGAAAGTGGAAAATCTGAGAGCAGAAATTTTAATACTGGAAGGAAATATCGATAAAGATAGAGAAGTTACAGAAGGAATCTTACGATCGTAGTATACGCATCAAAGGCTTTTGTTATCCCGGTAAGACTGGGTTGTTATTCCGTGGTGGAAAAATCTTGGTTTCCTATATTTTTGTTAACTATTTACAAGATTGGAAGTGCTATTTTATTCATGCTTTCCTTCAATAGAAAGTATATCACTTCGAAAACGTCAAAATAAAACAATAAAAATATTTTTTAAAGAATTGAAAAAGGAAGTTTTCATTGAAAAAATAAAATGTGCTGAAAATTAAAAAAAAATTTCTGAGTAGATTAGTGCTTTAACATTAAATTATCAAAAAGTGTGGTGGTTTTAGAGTGCAATGGTTTTGTACTTGGCTTTGCCCGGTTAAAACTTTTCTATTACAATCGTAAAATGTTTCTTCTTCTTTAAGAAGTTAGGATTTTACAAATTTGAACGAACAATTTTTTTAGTGTCAAAATTAAATTTAAAATTGATCACAGCATTGAATAAATATAGAAACTAACGTAGAGCAATGTAAACCTGCATTTACACCATTACAATGGTGTAAAAAAAATTAAAATCTGATACTTTTAATGTCTTCGCTTGTAAGCTTTTAAAGATTTATCTGCTTTTACGAATGTTTTTATATGAAACTTAATTAGTGCAAAATTATTTGATACAACTTTTTCGTATTTTTGTATATTTTCACTAACGCACCGCGTCAGAATTTTTCTGTTGTTTTTAACAGTTTTAATTATAATATAAAAAAATTACTGTTTATTGGATCGTCATCGAGAATACACAAGTTGTCAAATTTTAGAGCTATTGCTCATCTGGAAGTGATTGAAAAATCGATTATAAAAAGAGAAGAAAAACCAAACATTCAAGTGAAGTAAGCTCTTAATGTAAAGATTGATCCATTCATAACCACCTTAATATTAAGTGAGTTAGGGAATACATTTTTCAAGTTTTAAATCTTTTTTCACGTATATGTACATGTTATTTTAGTAATATTTTTTAACCACAACAATACGTGGAAGATGTTACATTAAAATTTATTGCGTATTGTCATAAAATATATTATATTTCTTTACATTACAAAAATAAATGTTGCTTTGTTAAGTTTAGGTTTGAACACAATTTTTTTTTTGATTTCAAATTATGTCATAACGTAGGTATTCATAATTTATACTTGTTCACTTTAGATTAATTGTTATGGTATGAAATAAAACCATCCTGAAATATAATTCCGAAACACGATATTCCTTTTTACTTACTTATTCTACTGTAACCACAAGAAAATGTCGTTCTTTCATTTGGTGCACTGAATTAAATAGTGGTTTAGCATACTTACATATTTGAGCACTGCATACTTTCTTTAATTAAAGAAAAGTGTGATACTTTTGCAATTAATTTTCAATTTATTCTTTTGTATTGGTGTAAAACGGTATTGTTTCTGCGGCGCCTTTGCTAGGGTGAACGTACGTCGGGACGCTACCAACGCTCGTGGCGTCAACAGTCAGTTGATCAACGAACACGAGGGTAGAAACATCTCTACTTCGACTGAAAATTAGACGCGCGTTTCGTATTCAATTGTTTTCGGAAAAAGTTTCTGATAAAAAAAAATAAGAAGCCGTTTCATAAATGTTTAATACTTAACCAGCGGTTTATTGTTTACAAGTTAATTGTTAATAAATTTTTTCGACTTTTTCTAAACAAATTTGAAGTAAGGATTATGTTAATTTTTGGTGACGATTTGTTAATTAAATGCAACACACTTATCGTAACACTAAATCAACGGGTTAATTATAATTTAAATTTTAATTAATGTTACGAAAAGGTAAAAAAATCATTAAATTGTGCTTTTCTTGTAAACAAAACTGGAAGTTAATCGAAATTGATATGACATTGAAATTTTGATTAAGTATAAGATTTTAATCTCACTACTTGCATTCAATTAATAATATTTAACTAAATTATAAATCTGTTAATTTTAGTTTGAATGTTTAGATGAAATTAGTGGTACGCGCTTTGCATCATAGAATAAAATTAGTATTTTGGATAGAAAAAACATAAAAATTTATTTTATTGATTTAATTGGAGAACCTAAGTTAAAACTTGAGGAAGTTTCGGTAACGAAACCAATTAAGTTAACATTTGCTAAACTAAAATTTTAATTTTTGTTTCTAAAATTATCGAACGTCTTGGCATTATAAAAGTTGATTGTCATATAATTTTCCTCTCTTATAAAACGATTTCTATCAATTTTAAAAGCCACCCTGACATTTCTTTACATTAGGATGAATCACAATTTCATTAACTAATTCTAATTTAAAATTACAAAAATGAACAATATTAAAATCGTAATGCTTAATTAAACAAAAAAATTTAAAACTGACTATAAGACTTTTAAGGGTATAGAATTAATAAATTTTTAATTAAAATCTCCTGTTTCAAAAACTCACAAAGCTTTTTGTAGAAGCCAATTTATTGTGAAGCGATTTTAAAATTAAATTGATTGTAAATTAATTAAATATTCCAATTTTAATAATATTTTAGGATTTTTAAAATTAATTATGTATTCATGGTTTGATTGACTCTATTTTGATAATGTGATGACGTCTTTGTCGATTCTCATTATACACAGCAAAATTATTCCCAACACAACCCTTTCAATGGCTTAACAACCTACAACTGATTTGCATTTCTGAAGGCAGAGATAATCAGCAAAAATGTGAAATTTTTCAAATTTTTATTCAAGAAGCGGTTCGTTAATTTTATACAAGCCGTCTTTGTTATTTTTACCTTTAATTATTTTGTTAGAGATAAGGAAACGTCAAACTCGAACAACACTATATTTTTTAAATTGTCGATCAATTTCGTCGCATTAGAAAATAGCTTTCCTCGAGTGTTTTCTTTAGCCTGACACTGTACATAAGGAAGTGTAAAGCCATTTCAATATAACTGGGTTGAAGGGCTATAAATATGCAAATCAAACTTGAAAAGGTTTTTTTCCATTGCGCTGATAGAAAACAAAAATATTTAAGTCGGATTGTTCCCCGTGGCAAAATAAAAATAATTTTATTACCGATATTTTCAATATGCGCCCTAGTTTTAGGTTATCACTTTTTGAACATTTCATTTTTGCACAAATTATGCAATAAAATAAGTTTGGAAGACACTTTGACCTACTTCATTCCTGGAAGTATTTTCCGCCTGCATATTAAAAAATGTCATCGAATATGCAAAAAATCCGCTGGCGGTTTATCTTACACTTTTAATTTTGTCAATAAAATTGGTATCGGAAAATACTTTTCAAGACCTTTTTTTAAACGTCGACATGATTTATAAAAAAAATAAATTAATGTCGGTTCGAGTTTACTTAAATTAGGATTTTTTCCTGCGTGTATAACTTTTTATGCAAATTTTGGGGTAATAGATCAACTTCCAGTGAGCTAATGCATATAATGGGGTTGTTGAAGTAGTTTTCGATCGCAAATAAATGATTGCTGCATAAATCTACAACTCCATTCTAGCGTTTATTTTCGACCGATGGTTTTCACCTTCGCGTATTATAATCGATAAAGCAGGATACTCAAATATTTGCCCTAAAATATAATAATGTCGGTTTTCCTAAAGGAATAGGTAACATTGTGTAATTTTTTTATTCAACAATAATAAATTTTAATTGATTGGATATTAGCTTTGGAGCAAATTTGTACCACAAATTGAATAAAAATTAGGTTACACAACAATCAATTAAATGTGTACGTCTTTTTAATTATTTCTTTTTTTCATTACAGAATTTCATTATCAAACCCAATAATTATTAATGCATCTATTTAATTATGCTAGGGGTACCCAGGCTATTTTCACCACGACTCACAATATGACGAATATGAAACTTTTAACTTTATTTGCCCTCGAGACCGAAAGTAGTATTTTAATTTTTCAAAGATTAAACTTTCAGACGTTTTCTAAATTTTTCATTGGCTTTAAATTAGTATTTAAATCTTTAAGATTTGAAGAAATAACGATCCCTATCTACCAAATACATTTTTCACTAGTCGTCGTCTTGAAAAGGATCGGGTGAGAAGGACATTATTTCATCTTCAGATCTCGAAAACTAATTTAATTGTTACAAAATATTTACTAATTGATAAAAAAATAAGAATTTTATATTTCTAGAAAAACAATAAATTACCTACTCTAAAATTCTACAAAAAAATTGGCAGCCAAAACAATCAATTATACATTATGCTTCGGTGAACCTATTCAGTAATTTCAAGATTGTCAGCCATTAATTAATAGTTGACCTAGCAATAGAAATAACCGGCGATAAATTTGGTTATCACTTCTACTCAAAATATTTTCAATTACGTTATGAAAATGGTATCGGATCTATTGTTTTGCAAATTTAAAATATTTCATATCTGCGTTGAATGAACGAGACGTCTGCTATTGGCCGACTATTGCTTTTTATCAGTTTAAAATGATGTGCTGTGAAGGTATTTTAAAAATGTTAAGTATTTCTTTAAGATATTGATTATATTTTTATGACTTGTAGAGAATTTTAAATTGTAAAAGCGAACTAAAATTATGCGGTGTGTGTGTTGACAATTTTACAAAGTAGTCAAAGAATGAAAAAATTCGAGAAGCAATGCGATAGAACTGAATGACTCAAGTAATGTGTGTACTTCATGGTTGAAGAGAATTGACATTGTCGCAATATGAATTTAGCTCACTTAATGAAGTAGTGGCTTAAAATTTGTTTTCTGCAATACACTTGACGTATAAAGTACAAATTTATGAATACTACGTTATAAAGCTGTAGAATTAAACTATGTTGAATTTAATATTCTGCTTTTTTGCATTTTGACGATTTATATTTTGTACGCCTTAGGCGTCGATGAGTTGTGTTGTGTTGTAGTACCTAATAACTAAAATATGAACATTATGGATCTCAAATTAATGAGAGAACTGATAATGGGTTCTTTAATTACACAAACTGTTTTGTTCCACTAAGTTATCTTACAAATATTTAACAATGGAAACGAGTAACCTGATATAAACTATTAAAATAATTTTGGCTGATTCAAAATTTTATTTTTGTATTTATTTTGTTACTAACGAATCCTTTTCATATAACCCTTGATGTTAATAACGTTGGGTTTTGTAATGTAAGCAGTATTCCAGTTCCACGCTTAAAAATCAATAAATGTTATATAGGAAATTAATAAATGCTATATGAAAACATTTTACTCATAAGCAAAAGAAATGATGTGCAGAAGGGTAGAAATCAGTTTGACAGAACCACGTCAGCTAAAATACAGAAATGTTTTACCGTCACTATAAAATTCATTATCATCAAAATTATTCAACGGTTTTTTTAATTTCATAACAGTTTGTTGCCTATATGTTTAAGAGGTCTTTTGGCGGAATATATATTTTGTACACTTTAATAGATTGATTACTTGATATGCACGTATTTGCAAATTATAGAAGTTAAACAAAATTAATTTAAAGTTAACGTTATTGATACTTTCACAATAGTGAATACCTGCTAAATTTACCTCTGTATAAACTTAATTTAATTTAATAATAATCAGTTACCAATTGATTTATGTAGAGTGTACTCAATTACCTATTAATTATATTTTAATGTTTCATATTCACCTTTTACTATTGTTTATTTTGTACTTATATTGCATGCATGTATTTATAATTTTGGTGTTTATAGTTATTTAGTATTTACAGAATTATGTAAAATAAATATTACTTCAAACACAATACTTAACATAATATCCATAATATGGACCATTATTTATATATAACAAAAATTAGTCATCTAGTTACTTTTCCTTTCATTTTTTTGTATATTATGCTAATGAATAAATTAGTTCTATATAATATACAAACAAATATAATACTAGTTATTACCATAAACGTCTGCTATGTCACTCGCAAACTTTTATAAATTATTAATCAGTTAAATTAAACTTGTATATTCCCATATAACAGATATTGATTCTATATAACAAAAATTAGTTCTATGGAGGTCTCTCTCTCTTCGATCCTTACTCTTAAAGAGTATATTGGAGGTAATTTGTTAAAATAGACAAAATTATTTTTTGATAAAATTCTTCAACACATCGCGCGATTTTACTTCATAAAAGAATACGTCCAATAAATATTTTAATATTAAAATAATATTAATAATATTTAATTTCAATAAATATTTTAATTGAATTCAATTTTCACGATTATTTGTTTTCAGGAAATGATGTCATAAACTTTTTTAAGCGCAAATCCCCTATATTGTTTTGACTGATCTTATAATTGACTAAATGACATTATAGTTATACAGTCAAACCTGATTTTATGTCTTTTTATGTGCGTTTCTTCGTATACGATTTTTTCTATGTACTTTTTTGTGCGGAATATGTACTACAAAAGTTTTTGACTACCAAATTATTTGCCTTTACATATTTAAATAATCAATTGTCAAGTTTGCTGTGTAAGTAAATATGTACTCTTTCAAATTACCTACATGCATTATTAGGTTTTATTTCAAATCTGTAAGAAATTCTTACTAAGCGAGAATAACATGATAATCTATAAATTTTAACGTTCAAACAATAGGGAACATGCATGAATAAAAGAATTTAGTTAAAACAGTATTTTCCGATTAATCCAATATATTAAATATCAAATCAGCAAAAATAACTTCTATTTATTGTACCTATTTTGTTATAAATAATCGATTTTAAAATTCAATGATAATTTACAATAAATCATGTGACCATACACGCATCGCCATTGGTTTGACCTCATACGGCTTTATAATGCACCGGCATTGTGTTTACTCTTCATTTTAATTTGCATTTACAATAATTTGCAAAAAATTGCAAAAATTTCCAAAGAATTGCAAAAATTTGCAAAATTTTACACATATTTGCAAAAATGTACACACATTTGCAAAATTTGCAAACATTTGCAAAACTTTACCTAGATATTAGCAAAAAATTTCAGACATTTAGACATTTGCAAAAATTTACCGTCATTTGCAAAAATTTACATATATTTGCAAAAATTTACACACATTTGCAAAAATTTACAGGCATTTGAAAAATTTATACACATTTGCAAAATTTGCAAACAATTGTAAAAGTTTACACAGATATTTTCAAACAATTTCTGACATTTGAAAAATTTACACACATTTGTAAAAATTTACACAGATATTTTAAAACAATTTCAGACATTTACAGTCATTTACAAAGATTTACATGCATTTACTACAATTTTACAGACATTTGCAAAAATTTGCACACATTTGCAAAAATTTGCACATTCGCAAAAATTTACACACATTTGCAAAAATTTAAAGGTATTTGAAAAATTTATACACATTTGCAAAAATTGCAAACAATTGTAAAAATTTACACAGATATTTTAAAACAATTTCAGACATTTACAGTTATTTACAAAGATTTACATGCATTTACTACAATTTTACAGACATTTGCAAAAATTTTTGCACACATTCGCAAAAATTTGCACACATTCGCAAAAATTTACACACATTTGCAAAAATTTACAGGCATTTGAAAAATTTATACACATTCGCAAAATTGCAAACAATTGTAAAAATTTACACAGATATTTTAAAACAATTTCAGACATTTACAGTCATTTACAAAGATTTACATGCATTTACTACAATTTTACAGACATTTGCAAAAATTTGCACACATTCGCAAAAATTTACACACATATGCAAAATTTACAGGCATTTGAAAAATTTATACAGATTTGCAAAATTTGCAAACAATTGTAAAAATTTACACAGATATTTTAAAACAATTTAAGACATTTACAGTCATTTACAAAGACTTACTACATGCATTTACTAAAATTTTACTGACATTTGCAAAAATTTACAAACATTCGCAAAAATTTACATAAATTTGCAAAAATTTACACACATTTGTAAAAATGTACATAGATATCTTAAAACAATTTCAGACATTTACAGGCATTTGGAAAAATTTCCACACATTTACAAACGTTTGAAAAATTTGTAAACAATTGCAGAAATTTGCAAAAATTTACAGTCAGTTGCAAAATTTGCAAACAATTGCAAATCACTTACAAAAGTATGCATACCAAATATACTAAGTGGTCAACCCCCCCTCCCGGTTGGAACGTAATAACGCCGAGATCATTTTTACATAATATTATTTTTGATTGTTATATTGATCATGACTGAAAGTGGTTTTCTGCAAGCCCAGTTCGATAATTTGCCCAAAATAGACGCATTTACAATGTGTAATTTTTTGTGAACAATCCTGATTTCGTTGGCGCCGAAATTAGATTCGTAAAAGCAACTAGGTAATTGTAATTTATTTTTTTGTAACTATGTACTTACGTTAAAATGATCCTCACAGCAATAAACTCGTGAGTTTACAGTTAATTTTTCATATTTGTATTTGCCCCTTTTCATTACTTTACACCTTTGCTGCCTGGCTTTTGCTTCTCGCGGAACATTAAAAAACAGCTTATTTGGTGTTTTATTGTAGATTTTACATTTCGAAATACAATAATTATAGCTTGTTTTCTTGTTGGTTTCCATGATAATAACAGCTTTTAACATTAACACACTTCAACTTTCAAGCACAAAACAAGCCGTGTGACGTCATTGCGACTTGCGCAGTCGTTTCCTTTAATTCAAATTGATAGATTTTTAATATTTTTAAATTATCATCGAAACGAAAATAAATAAAATAAATAGTATTAATCAGTATCTTTAGATATTTTTGATCTAACTACGATATAAAAAAATTTATGTATCTTCCCTATTAGCACTGAAATTCTATACATTCAATTGACGTATTTTCTATGTGAAACTGTCCTTATGCCATAAATTTACCAAAAAAAAAACTACTTTTTTTTAAAGGTGTTGCAAACAATATATTTTATGGCTACTGATGAAGTTACAAAATATTTTATTTCATTTATGGAGTTCCTATTCCATGCACGAAAACAAGTTTGAGTGTAATTATATTTCAGCTTTATTATTTTGAGTTCTCATACATAATAAAAATTTCAACTGCCAAAATTAATGAGTTTTTTGTATTTTCAATAAATTGATTTTTGGTTCAAAGTTGTTAATGTACATAGATGTCAACCATGCAGACAATAATTAAAGGATCTATCCACATATATTAAGGTGATCTTTACTTTTTTTGTTGCCGCCTCCAAATTGAGAATTAAAAAAAAATTATAGGAAAATCATCATCTTCCATTTTGATAATAACATATTATAACTTGATATCTCTATCGGTTAGTGAGATAATTAATTCTGAATAATAATTCTGAGCACACAAAGAAAAACTCTTATTTTTAATAGTAATCTTTTTAGCAGATGGAAATGTTTACTCTTGTAATTGAATTATTGCTAATTATCTTACTAATCAATAGAGATATCAATAATTATGATATTTTTAAAATATTTTTTAAAAAAGTTTTTAAATTGTTACAAGCTAATTTTAGTAAATATGTTTTTATTAAATTTTGTTAAATTTTTCCAACTTACATTTTTAGTTTAAGACATCATTGCTTCGATTTTTAAAATTTCTTCAAAACATGTTTACTAAAATTTCACTTAGTAGTTTGTAAAAATTTAAAAACTTTTTTAAAAAACATATAATTTTACAAGTTAATAAACGATTTATAAATACATTATTAAAATGAAAAGCGATTTTCTCTACAACTTTTATTTGAAAAGGAAAAAAAATTGTTTTTAATTTAATATTTAAGTGTAAGGGCATTAAAGTAAAAATAAAATTTATATAATTTATAAGCTAAGTGAAATTTTAGTAAATATATTTTTATTAAATTGATAAATTTTTTTAACCTACATTTTTAGTTTAAGACATCATTGTTTCGATTTTTAAAATCTCCTCAAAACATGTTTACTAAAATTTCACTTAGTAGTTTGTAAACATTTAAAACTTTTTTAAAAAAGCATATAATTTTAGAAGTTAATAAACGATTTATAAATACATTATCAAAATGAAAAATAATTTTCTCTACAACTTTAATTTCAAAAAGAAAAAAAAATTGTTTTTAATTTAATATTAAAGTGAAGAGCATTAAAGTAAAAATAAAATTTATTTAATGTTTATAGTTAAATTTAACAAAAATTATTTTGTTAAAGTTTGTGTTTTGGGTATTTGTTATGAAAAGCATTTATAAAAATAATCCATATTACATTAATTACAGTTTAAAAGATACCCTAAAATGCAAAGTATTTTTTTCAGGCCCTTTGCGGTATAAATGAACCTTATGCAGGGGCGGATTAAAAGAATTAAGCGATGCAGCCGGTACCATAAAGACATTAATTTTCAAATTCGATTAGTCTAAAATGTAAAGTTAGAAATTTGAATAGTCAATGTAAATATCGTCGAAAAGTAGATTTCCTAAAATAAATTTTTACTTGTCAATACAAAGAGAATATCATCGGTATTATAAAATGCAATTAATTATTGAGTTTTTTTAATTTACACAATATGATTCAAACGAAATTTTTAATGAAAAGAAGCATAGATAATACATACATACATAGTGGATTGAGATGAGTGGAGGTTACAAAACTTCAAAAACAAAGAAATCAATTCAAAATTATGATATTAACATGCTTTGAAGGCAAATTTAATTACGATTAGTTCTTTTTTGGTTTAAATAAAATCAGAGTTATTCGTTTATTATTAATTCGATTTTAAAATATTTATAAGTTTTTCCGAATTTTCGAAAAATATTATTTGTTATATTTTGTTGTTGACCGAAATATCAAAATAAAAAGGTTCTGTTTGAAGATATTTTTAAATTGGGTTATATTTTTACATTAAATTGAGTTAACGTTTAATTAATTGCTATTGTATATCGCTATACGCTTGTAAAGTAATAATTGGATTAACTATTCGCTTAATGAGTTTTGATTTGCATTCTGGAAGTGAGGAATGTATAGTTGTTTTCAGTTAAGGTTACCCAGGAAAATTTTGTACTAAAATGCGACTTTGATCGTGATTGGTTATATTTATAAGAAGGCAAGGACAAACGTACCATAAACTTGCAATGGGGTAATAATATATGTGGAATCGTTTATTATCGTAAATTATTAAATTTTTAGGCGATTGTCATTTTTAATCCAGGATTATTGTTATCGGGCAAGATCAACCACATGCTAAATTTTAGAATTTTTTTTTAAATCGTTCTCTTAAATGAAAGCGATTTAACTTTGTTTTTGTGTTGGAAAAATTATTATAAAACCAACTGAAAATTTTATTCTACTTATCCACGAAGTTTTAAAATTTACTTTCACGCTATTAACTAATAGAAGTGAGAATAAATTTTTAGTTCCAAAAGCGTTATTATTGATTGGATAACTCGAACAAGCAAATACTACAATGAATAATAAAAACAACAAAGTAGTAATGAAAAATGTTCTTTTGTATTTCCAATTAAATAATAATTTTTTTAAACTGCTATGAGTTGTCTTCCGTATAAATTAATTAATCAAATTCAGTTCATTATTTAAAGTGCCATTTTTTGTTTGAAGTTTTACGGTAACTTTTCTTTAATGTCTGCTGTAATTGTAAGATATTGGTAGATGCACTTAGGTCTTTTGTTCAGAATAGCATTATTGATTTTTATTCCATTTGCTTTGGGAATAAACAAGTAATAAACTTAATTTTTCAAATTTAATGATAGCACATGCCACTTTACATTTTAAATTTTGTTTAAGTAATTCTACTCGTAAAGTTTGTCCAAGTTTATAGTAAAAATGCAGGTCTTAAATGACTTACGAGAATTCACTTTTATTCCAAGTTAAATAATTCAAATTCTTCGGAAAGAAATGTACAGATAAAGCGTACAAAATAAGCTTTATAATAATATCTGCTTTAATAATAATATTTCGCGTTTCTATAAACAAATACAGAATCTTTCAAGAAGGACCTGTATTGTTGTTTTATTAGCAAACAAATTTCATATTTTATTTGCAAATTAATTTACGGTCTTTTAAAAACTATAATAAGGGATTTTAAAATTAAAATTGTATAAAAGTGCAATAAACCTTTTGCACTCCTGCTTTGCTCAAGATTAATGTCAGGGTAATTCGAGTTTGCTGACAAGTAATGGAGAAGGGTTGGTGGCAGAATCTTAAGTAAAGTTATTAGTTTACCTTTTGTTGTAACGCATAATAGAACATATTTTGATTAAATAATATGGGTCAATGTATTTCCAGATCATTGTTATGAAAACAAATGTACGAAAAACTTTTCAGTATTTCTAAACATGTCGAAACAAAACACTTAAGGAAAATTTTTGATTGGAGCGTTGACGTAAAAATTATATAATGTCGAACAAATTAATTTTTCTGTTCTTTCTCGTAATTTCAAACTTTCTTCCTATTTGTACTAAGTACTTACAGTTGAACGTGGGAAGTGCAATACACTTTTATGTTTCTACCTACTTCTTACAAGGAGAAAAAGTCCTTAATTTGCCCGCGAACCGGGCAGTCAACGCTATTAATTACTAAACTAATGTTTTTTTTTTCAAATTAAATTGTTATTAAATTTGTTTTACAAGAATATTAAAAATTTAGTTATTTACATGCTGCCAACTGTTAATTTTATATTTTTTCGAATTTTTTTATCCAAATTGTTTACTCTCAAGTTAAATATTTGTGCAAGTAACAAAAGGTTTTTAAGCGCAGGAAAGCTTGTAATTTTGTCCCTAGGTATGCTAATCATATTTTTTCAAAACGTATGTTATATTATTTATAAAACACTAACGTTTGCTAATGAATGAGTCGTTTTATTCTATTTAGATGTTGCCAACGTCTGTTACTATGACTTCTTGTATGTATTTGTTTGATATAGCGGCTTAATTAATAACAAATACGCAATTCATTATGTACGTTTACACGAATCTAAGACATAACCGGGGTACCTGTAGTAAATAAGATGGGGAGGAGTAAAGGGGCTAATTATATAACTTTACATTACATAATCCGCTGATCTATATGAAATACTAATGATACAGTAGTGTGAAATGAATTGCACCACTGCTTGCGTTGCTTTAAAATTGTGAATAAAATAAAACTAAAGGACGTGGGTTACTGCCCTTTTAAGTACGCATACCTGCATCATTTTATGACCCTCTTAGCGCAAAATAATTTAAAATAACATTTTTAAATACTTTTAATTCGGTTAAATTCTAAAATATCATTAATTATACGTAATTAATTAATTTTAAAAATTCGATTTTAAGTTGTTTGGGCACACTAAAATGAACGAAACACATTTATTTTATTAAAATTTATTATTTTAATAATTAATAATTAATTGTGACAAATCTAATATTTTGTCGACCCCCCCCTGTTTTTAAAACAGCTTCAACGCGGTTTGGCATAGAATTTACTAAATTATTTAAATATTCTATGCTCAAACCTTCTTTCCATACTTTATTTATGGTTGTAATTAATTCTGTCTTATTTCTTGGCCTTTCTTGAGAAATTTTTTCGCCATCACATACCAGCAATTTTTATAGGGTTTAGTAAGCGGATTAAGTAAGTCATTGTAAGCGGATTACCCCTTTTTGAGTCCAAAAATTTTGTACCTGTGAAAATTAACCGATTTAATTACTTGCCTATATAATATGCAAACAGTAAAATATGAAAAAGTTTAAGTACTTACAATTTTTGCCCGAAGGCAGGGTGCGGAATCGTCCTGAAAAATGCACTTACTTACATCTTGAAATTGTAAATTAACAGTTGGCAATAAACTTTCCTCCAAAATTTTTATGTAGTCAGGTGCCTTGACAGTCCCTTCTATGAAGTTCAAGGAACCCACCCCTTTACTAGAAAAGCATCCCCAAATCATAATACTAGTTGGGAACTTAACTGTTCTTTTAAGGCAATCATCCTTAAAACGTTCCCTTTCCTTCTTAGAATGTAATTAATACCATCTGTTCCGTGAAGATTAAATTTGGATTCATCGGAGAAAATAACTTTTCCCCAATCTTCTACAGTCCAGTTCTTATGCTCCTTGGCCCAATTGAACCTTCTAACCTTCATGGCTTTAGTTAAAAGCGGTTTACTACAAGGGCGCCGAGCGTTCAACCCCATTGCAATTAACTTTCGACGTACAGTTGAAGAACAAACGGCCACTCCGGTACTTTCTTTCCATTCGGCATTCAACTGTGTCGAAGTTCCTGCCCGATTTTTTAAACATAATCGCTCTAAAACCCGATCATCCCTTGGGGTTGTTTTTCTTCGAGTTCCACCACGTTTTTTATTTTTAATTTCTCCAGTTACCGAATATTTTTTCAAAAATCGCACCACAGTTGAATGGCTACACTTAACCCTTCGACTTATAGCCCGCACAGAAAAATTTTCATTTTTTAGCGCAAGAATTACTGATTTTTGCGCTTCACTTAATTTTACTTTTATTTCATTTTTACTAGCTGTTCGCTCTTCCACTGCTAAAAATAGACTGAACAAAGTAATAAAATTTTTCTTTTGTGCTGTAAGTATCATAAAATAGTGCCAGTTTAAGTGCCTAAATGCAGAATAGGTCCACGCCCTTTGGTTATTGAAATATCAACTACTTTAATGCAACGCAGGTACTGGTGCAATTCATTTTCACACTACTGTATATTCAGTAACAGATATTTATAAATAATTTATACGACTATGACACGTTGAATAATAAATAATTTTACGTACACTATCCTCAAATCCGTATTGGTAAACTCAAAAAACCATTCTGAGATATTTCAAAATTTTTTGTGTCGATTTCATCGTGTTACCTAATGTAAAGCTAACCGAATGCATACCAAATGCCTGCTTTCAATAAAAAATATTTTCGTTACATGCTACCACAATAATGTCGATAAGGAGGCGGCTAGTTTCAAGTAAGGAATTCAATTTACATAAATAGAATTTCGATAGAAAACCGTGCTTTTAATAAAAGGTCGAGCGCAGCGATCTGACCGCCCAGTGCGGAATAGTCCTTAAAGTGATCCTTACATCACTTTTTTGCGATAATCAAGTTTTGAGGAAAGCAAATTTTATACTCTAGTTAAAATTGCTATATGGTTTCAAACCGAAAAGCACAATACAGTGCACGTTTTAGAATTTCCCGAGGCAGCCGTCTTTTATATTAAAATCGATCGTAAGAAAATTGCCATTTTATTCCTAAGCAATTTTTATTAAACTTGAAAATGTAATATTACATATTTGTTTATGAAATTAAAAAGCAGTATTTAATTAGATGGAAAAAATTACAATTTTAGCATTGCATAGATCCACTTACATTTTTGCATTAAAACATCATAATTTAGTTAAAATTTAATTGCATCTTCGAAAAAATTTATGCAAAAGTTAAAATCTTTTATTTGTCGCCGATGTTGAAATATGTGCAATTTAAATAGAAAATTTAAAATTTAAAAATTTACATTTTATCATGGAAATTACTTTTATTCATTATAATTTAGTACGTGTGTTTCATATTTCTGGATAAACTTCAGTTGAATGTAATCAGATCCTAATTAACACAAGAATTTATTGCAAAATTGAAAGTACAATTAATCCAAATTAGATCAAGTTTTTTTGGTGTAACAGTAGACAGATAAACTATTGATCTCAATTTCGGAAAATCTTATATTTTGGCTACTTTAAAAGAATTTTTATCCTGGTTTAGAATTGTTCTGTTCTGTTGTGTTTCGCTTCTGTGCGCAGTCTTCAGATTAGTTTAAACTGACTTTACTATTGCAAACTTGTTTTGCAAACCTTTACAATCCTCTTTTTACACCTGAAGTTTACAAGTAATGCTAAATTCCCAACTTTATTAAAACTAAAAAATTGAAATATCGAAATTATCACTGAAATTTTGTTCCACTTCTAAAGTTACTTTACTGTAACTAGCTTTTACGCAATTGATTGATGAACCGAATGATTTTAAAGACCAACCATTTGGTGATTTATTACTTGACTTTCCTTTAAAAATTATTTTTATATTTTTCTACTGTATCACATTAAAGTGCTGCATTTGAAGATCTCTTTAAATTTAACTGGAAGTTAAAATGTTAAAATTAAAATTTTTTATCTGATTAACTCGAATTTTCTTCTTCATGAGATTTGCTAGCATTTACTCATCGTTCATAGCATTAAAACGAATATTTTTATTAAAAAAAAGAAAATATGGTACGACAAACACAATTATTGTTATAGTAATTTTTCGTAAGCAATCTTAGAGCAAATTATTATTTATTACACGTTGACAAGCTTTAAACCTTTAGAGGTATTTTACTGCATAGCTAGTTAACCATTATGTGCATGATTTTATAGGTATTTCTAATTACATTTAGCCATAGAATATTTTAATTGCGAATATTCAGAACTTTTAATAACTGAAAAAAACTGCATGATTACAGTTTTCATATATAATACCATGCACGACATCTGTTACAAATTTAAATGAAATATTAAAAAATAATTTAATTTAAAAATATTATGTAGGAAAAAATTAAGGGCATCGTACGTTAAACTTTTTCAAAGCAAAAGTTAAAATTTATTAGCATAAACTTTCTACTATATCGCGCAGTTGGTTCTAAAATTCTTTCAAAACTTTACAGGAAATGTTAATAAATATGGTAGCACTACCTGTCAGTGGATACTTTACACTGAGTTTTATTATATCATATTTTTTTTAAATCTTATTTAATTATTTTAATAAAAAATTTTATACTATTTATTTAATGAACGCTGCAGGAAGTTAATATTTAAAAAGATTTCCATAGATAGAAAAACTAAAAAATAAAATCAATTATAACTGATAAAATGTTTGAATTTTAATTGCAAATTGAGATTTTATAATCTGTATAATAGTAGGGATCACAATAATATATTAAACTAGCAAATCAGGTGTCCAGCTTTTCAAAGGAATAAAAACTAAAAAGTTAAAATAATTTACTGAAGCTTAACGAAATGCTAAAATATTTGAGTTTTAAGTGTAAATTGAGATAATAATATATTTATAACGTGAGCTTGTGTAGTTTTTGAAGAATATATTCGATAAAAATTTTTACAAGAGATTCCTCTCGTACACGTCAAGTTATTATTTAAAATGTAACTTTTTTCACATTTAAAATTTTTCAAATTATTAATCAGTCACAAAAATTAAAAAAAGTATGTTCAAATTATTACAGAAAACCATCAGCTATTAAGGAAGCTTATTTTATCAATTTTTAAATCTCCTTTTCTTTAGCGCCACCTTGAAAACTATTGCTTTAGTTTAATAATTTTAATATTATTATACAGCATAATTCAACTTCGTTTGGAAACTTTTCACGAAACTTTGCATCCGAAGTGTGGCAAGTTACGTCGGTCGTCTTGTGAAGACCACGTTTTTCACATCAATCAGCATCATCTTCCTGCTATTCTAACACTTAATCTGAGTAAATTCTTTACTGTCCACGGTCTCTGGGCTTCAGTTCTTGCATTATCCGAATTTTATATAGGTGTAAGTGCAAGTCCACTCTCCTCTACCTCAAATTCTTCTAATCTTTAAATCATTTCATGATTATTGATAGTTGTCTGATTTACAGTGCTACTAACAAAAGAAACTCAAATTAGATCTCATTTTGCTTTTCTGTACACTTAACTGACTTAAATCCAGAAGTATTTTATGGAATTGTATTGCCTTCTGAGGAGAGACGGTCAGAAATAAAGCTTGAACCAAATACGACCGTCTCTTTCAATTTTAAATACAATTTGGATTACGTAACCAAAGGGGCAACCAATTAAACCAGCAGCGTTAAAAAGAAAAAGTTTTTGTTAAAACTTTTATTCATATTAAAACATGACTCTTTAAAAGAAAAACATTATAAAGAATGCAAAAAATCTTTAATGAGGTCACCATTAGTTTTTATCTCAAGATGTAGGTAGGTACTTAATTTAAATTTTTATTGAGTTTACTTTATCATATGTATGTCGTAACTTTTTATACACATTAAAATTATACTATAGGGTGGTCCTAAATTATTTCGGTAAAATTCAGCAATGTACTAAACGAATAAACAAAAAAAAGTTCACATTGGTGTAGACGCCCATAATAAATCTGCAGCACTCTGTATACATAATTTTTAATATATATTTTCTACAATGAAGTTTCTGATTGCATATATAACTTCAGGCATAAAAATAATTTCAAATTGCCTATATTGAATTTAAAACGAAAAAGTTTTTTTGCAATATTGTTTAATTTTAATTTATGTTCATTTATTTGAAAATTATTTTCAGGAGTGTGGTTACGTTTATGTTCCACTCTTTTTTGATTGGTATTCCTGTATTGAAATTAATACAATATAAATAATTATAATCAATGGTTATTCGATGTATTCATTTGAAATATCGTTTAATTCCAGTTTATTTTTGCTTATTTCTTTCGCTTGTGAATAGATTGCCAATTTAATTTGTTTATATTTTCAAATGGTTCATTTGTAAAAATTAATAAAAAATAAGCTAAAGTTATTCCAAACTAGTATCCTAATTGAAAAAAATTATATTTAAAATAAAAACGTAATGTACCATAATTATTATTATGAAATTTGTAATTGGCATTATTGGCCAATTACCAAAACAATAAAGTCAAAAGGCAAATGATTATAAAAACTAAAGAATTAATTCAGATAACTTAAACTTTCAAAATTTTGAAATTTAGAATTTTGGGGTGAAAATTCCGTATTTTTCTTAATTCACATAATTACAACTGTAGAACAACTCGAGGAGTTTTTAAGTAACCCTTTCGGCAAAATTATTTTCACAAATGTCATACGTTTGCTGATATTGTGAATTGATACGGGTATTTTTTACTTTCAGTAGAAATCACCACCCTCCAAAAATCAAATCGAAACTCATCCTAACTTGAAATCACTTGTCTTATTATAATAAATTAATACAGTATTAAACTAAAATACTTTGTGTATAAATTCATACACAGTAAGGAGGAGTCAAGGACTATCCCAACAAATTCGGAATTAAGCTCTTCTGACGTACAGGTGCTGTACCGAATTTCAAGTTTCTAAGTACTTCACCACAGTTAAAATTCAAATATTTTAGTTCGTTGGTTAAAATTTTTGTAATATTCATCAAATAACTTTAGAAAAGCTTCCAAATAAAAATAATTGGAAAATTCGATTGTCTCAATTTTAGGTAAATCCACGAAAATAAAAAAGCTCATTATTAATTAAAATAAAGTAGAAAATTTTGTAATTAACGCTTCCATTAAGGTGAGGGATTAAATATATACACCGTGCAACAGGAATATTGATTGAATAATAACAAGTACACTAATTTTTAATATTCTCACCATCAAGCGCCAATTAAAATTGTTATAATTGAAAGCAATAAACAGGATTTTATAATTCAAAATTTTTTTTTAAATAAACGCGTGTTGTGTTGCATTTTAATTTATCAAATTATCACTTAAATAAATCTTAATCGAATCGAATTGAAAGAAAATTTATTAATATTTAATTATAATTTGAACAGCGCAGCAATTGTTAGTACAATTTAAGTGGTTACGAATGGCAAATGTAAAATAAATAAATGTACTTTATTAGTTATTGTGTTTTAAGTTAGCAGTTTATAAATCGGGGGTGTGAAAAGCAAATACGCTTATTAAACCTAAGTAACTATAATAATAATAATAATATTAATATGTGACCTCATGTATGAGATTCACGTGTAATTCGTTAATATATAATTATAATAAACAGCAGAATCCTGTTCGGATTAGGAAAAACCGTGTCTACAAAAAATTCAAAAATTGCTCGGGAAAGTCCTACGAGGGAAGAGCCGTCTTGCTTATCGCCAGAGGGGCAGCAATATGAGTGGAGAAAGTTAGTTGGATCTATCAGACGGCGCGTTCAGAGACATGCATCCACTTCGGGATCAGAAGCAACACCCGACAATGGTCAGACCTCGGGCACTTCAAATAGTCAATCAAGAAAAAACTCTTTGACTCGCAACAAATTCGATGTTTTTAAATGGGATAAAAGTAAAGACGAATTGGAAAAGTGTAAGAAAGAAACTAAATCTGATAAATGTGAAACGAAAGAAAATCAAAAATTTCTTCCCATTACTAAACAAAAAAGTGTTGGTCCTGAGTCGACCACCAGCACAAGTTCCATATTAAATAATTTTAAAAGCCTAACTTTTAAAGATAAGCAAAGTAATCCTTCAATTAAAAATATAGATTCCTTAATTTCCCCTAAATTAAGCAAACGAACTTTTTTATTAAATAAAAGTGTTCGAAAGAGTGATCAAAAGTGTAGTGGTAATCTTAGTTCTAAAGCTAGCATGACTCAAGATAAGAAAAGTTTAAAAGTTGTACAAAAATTAAAAGAAGATAAGAATTCCAATCGCGACGATTTCTTAAAAGCAACTATGAGAATTTTTCTTGTCGTTTCACCGCCTGTGGGAAAAATTCAGGTAAATTATATTCTAATTTTATTATATTAATTTTTTATTGGTCAGGTTTATGCTATTATAATGTAATACATTACTTTTTTGAATTATCTTTTGTAAGCATATAAATAATTCAACAACGCTGTCGGATTAGAGTCAACTTGAAATATGTCGAGCGGTGACAACTTCAAGATTTCCACAGAAACCCACTAAATTATTATCTCATCATAACTCATCTCTTTAGGACAAAATTTTTATTTCATGCCACATTATTTTGAGATGTGTTTCCTTAAAATTACACCTAAATTATCCTTACGACAAAAAGGACCTCAACAAAACTAAGAAAAATGATGTAGGCTCAACTTGGCTGAATTTTGAGATTTGTTATTGCAGCGGGTCTACTCACAAATTGACAATAATTGAACTGTTTTCATATAAAAAAACTTTGATGTGCAAAAAATAACATAAAACTGTATCATTATTAACTTTAGACTTCAACACTGAAACTGTAAAAAATAAATTTAGATCGTTAATTTGAGAACGCTGAGCAATTCCACGATCAATTTTGTGCACTACAATGTAGCAGAAGATGTTTGTAAATTCATAAATGCAACTTTACATACATTTCGATGCGAAAAAGGTATCAACGCCATATAAATCGATTATGTATGATATAATATACATACATATTTGTTACAGCTTATGTGTAGGTAGTAGCTAGGGTTCCTCCGGTTCCATTCTGCAAGGGAGGGGCAGAAATTTTGGATGCCGTTGCATTTAAAGCTAAAATAAAAGTAAAATATTGTTTTCAATCAAAATTTACATTATTCCAATCCATATAATTAAAATCCCACTAAACAACATCTCATGATGACAAAAAACGCATATGCGGAAGATAAAAAAACTGAAACTTGTCGATTGGTTCTCAAAATATTTGACTCATCCTGCCCCCTCTTCTGAAAGGAAGTTTTTAACACTCCTCTCGGGAAATCTATTCTGATACGTGCAATATATAAATCTCTATCTGAACATTATCAACTAAAGCCTATGCTTAGACTTTATTTCAATGTATTATTCCCATGTCAAATCGAAGATAATTATAAAAAGTAATCCCAATTTTATTCAAAACTATATTTTTTCTTCATTAATGAAATATATTGTTCTTCAAAATATCACTTTCTAATTAGTACTGTTCATTTATTTTTCATTACCTTACATCTTGTTTTATCTTCCAACTTCCGTTTTATTCTTCGAGCAAAATACTACATTCTCTAGAACATTAAGTTTTTATTTTTGTAATTAAAAAACTAATAATCACCAAGCTTAAGTATCGGAGCAACTTTTATTTCGCGCCGAAATCAAAAGTAACATTGATTCCAAAACTTCATATGTTGAAAGTTTTCTTCAAGCCACCAACAGAATTAGAGAATCTTTTCTAATCAAAACACCAATAATTTCACTCATTTTAAATGTAAAAACCGAGGGGGTTAACCGCTGGGGAAGTTTTTGTACACATCTCATGAAGTACATGAAGTACTTGTAAAATACATGAAGTACTTGTGAAGTACATGAAGTACTGGTAAAAGACATGATGATACATTTTTTATCTCATTTCTTTAAATATCATGGAGGTTTGATAGCTCAATAAAAAGCTTTGCTAATTCATTGTTTTGTCGTAATTAATTAATTACATTGAAGCAAAAATAACGCGATTGTCCCGGTTTTACAGGGACGGCTCCAGAATATGATAATACAATTTAAACTATCTTCTTATGCTTCTATCTTCTATCTTTCTTCAACTATAGTTATCTATCAGTTAAAATACATTAAAGTTAAATTGACGAAATAACCAATCAGGTGTTTGATTTATTTTTGTTTTGTTGTGTGTTTTGTTATTTCGTTGTGGTCTGATTGGATGAGTTCGAATAAGATGCATGTCCTCAGGCCCTTCCATTGCAATTTTAATTTAAAAAGTCTAAATCTATTGTTTTTTTCTTTATTTTCGGTTGAACCTTTTTGGTTTTTTAATTATTTAGAAAATCATTAGGGGGGGGGGGCTGGAGACCTGCTAGCTCCCTTCTCCCAATTTTAAAAATAATCTTAATCGTTTATGCATGATTGTACATAATTTATTATCGCTTTACGTTTTAATTAATACAAATAAATTAGTTAAGCCGGGGGGTCTGAAGAAGTAAACTGAAGGTTTCCCGTTGCAAAGGCACTTGAAGGCAATTCAAATCCCCTAAACCCCCGGATTGAAGATCTCCCGTTGCAAAGGCACTGGAAGGCATTTCATACTCCCCAAACCCCTGGATTGAATAGTTTATTTTTTATCAAAATTAAACTGAAGATCTCTCGTTGCAGAAGCACTGGAGGGTGTTCCACACCCCCCAGACCCCCGGTTTAAATAATTTATTTTTATTAAAAGTGAATTAAATATTTAAGCATATCTCAAGTTTATTAAAATTAGCTATGGCTAAGTAAATGTGTTTAATTCGTAATCTGACACTTAATTATAAACTGCGAAATTATAAATTTCGTACCCCCAAGGGGGTAAATCTCTGCATTGAGAGATCTTCAGTTTACCTCTGATAAAAAATAAACTACTCAATCCGGGGGGTCTGGGGGGTGTGGAACACCCTCCAGTGCACAAATTTTGGAATCTCGGTAAGTTTCTGAAATACCGATGAAGTACGTGAAATACAATGAAGTATCGATTAAGTAGGTGAAGTACCGTGAATTATTGATGAAGTGCGGTGAATTACTGGTGAAGTATGTAAAGTTCCGTGAATTACTGCTGAATTATATGAAGTACGAAGAAGTATGGAGAATCATGATGATGTACGTGAAGTGTGAAGTTAATTGTACACGATTTCCTCTAGCGGTTGACCCCTCGGTAAAAACCTAATATTTCGATTTGAAAAATTAAAAAATTTTCGTGAAGTGTTCTATGTAATAATAAAGCGGGAGCTATAAAAAATATTGGCGTAATGACAAAAGTCTTTAAATTTAAAGTTGCGCCACTGTAGTGCCCATTTGGTACATTCAAGTATCACTAATTATTGCATAAATAAGACAAGATATCGAAATTTTCAGACTAAAAATAATTAAATCGACAAGTAATTTATCTGCCAGTACAGAATTATTGTGGTTATCGATTTTACGGATCATAAATAATGTATGGGTACATACATTACGTATGTACATACCAAACATTTATTGATATAAAAGTACTTTTCTAAAGATTATTTTATGTCGACATTCTGAGTATCATCTCGGAAATATTGTAGCTTCAGGGGTTTTTTCCCACTGTCCACCAAATACTTTTCTAAAAATCATTGTGAGTTATGGAATATTGGAGACCTAAACGATATATTTTTTGGTTTTTGGTTAACATTTTTTCGCTTTCTGTAAATAATGGGAACTGAAATTTTTTTCATAAATCATATTTTCTCTTTTTAATTGACGATAATTAATGGCGTTCCCAGAGGCTTCATTCGTCGGTTATTTAGACTTTCAGGCTCGTAGCCAGAGAAAGAGTGGAAGCAAGGAAGTTAAAATGGTGGAAACCCTGCAATAGACTTAATTTAGTAAAAAACTTTCGTTCTAGCGAAAAAAGTATAATAATGTTTCGTCCTGATGAACTTCTTGCTTGATTTCACTCCACTGGTTTTTCTAGCGGTTATTCAGATTTTATATCAAACAATATGAATTGCATTTTGCTGCCGTAAAAATAAATTTTCTATCATTTCCGTTTCAAAAATTTTACTATTGCTTTTTTTCGTCAGAAATTGCAATAATTGTAAAAAATTACTTTTCCTGTATGCATTAATGTAGTAATTTCTTGTTTTTTATAGAATTTTTCTTTCAATTTCACTTCTTCAGTCCGATTTTTTAATTGCGCACAGGAGGTACTTTTAATTTGATGTTCCTTTGCATGTAAATCCTATTAATACTGTGGTCCTTATAAATTAGTCAAGACGGACGTACACTTAGGCCGGATTGACCCATTGTGCCCATTTATTATGTAAACTAGCAAACTTTAATTTAGAGGGTTTCAATTCATTATACTTAATTGGAAGTTAACTAAGATGTTAATTTTCATTTATTCTGATTAAAAAGTTAAAGAGCACTTGGGAACAACAAGCAACTTCTAAAACAACCACAAAATCAAATTCAGATTTTTCATTAAAAATATTTCTTTACCCCCACGAGGAACTTACTTTATACCCTACACCTTTTCGCTAAAAATTTACTGTCCTATAAATTACCTATGTTAATTAATTACTTGAAAGTTAAATGTGTTGAGCAATGTTTACTAAATATAAACAATCAATCAAGGAAGAATTTGTACAAGCTGTTTCCCAGCTACTTAAAGTTTGTAAAATTAGGCACTTAACGAAAACTTGGTGTATATGCTGCTATTATAGGATGTTCACCTGTCAACTTTCTTTGTCAACATGATAACCACTACTTTTCATATTTATTAAATAAATTTTGCGGTTAGATTGTGAAAGTGCACATCGTTTTAGTATCAGGTAATGCATTAACATTCTAATCAAATCCCATTGATTGTACTACACCACCGTCTAAATTTACATTTTGGTAGCATTATTTAAATTTATATTAGTTAAACTTTGAAAACATTGAAAAAAATCGCAAAAATAAAATTCAGGATTAATGCATAGGTTTTATTGTTTTTGCTATCTGGAAAAAGGATGCCTTGGGTATTAAAATCCAGCGCTCATTATTACAGTTTTGTTAACGAGAGTTTTTATTGCCATAATTATCCACATAGTCTTACACAATTATAAGCATCTTGAGCAAATGAGAACCTTCGTGTTTAATAGTGCACATTTAGCATTACATTAATAACTCTTCCTTAATCTATCTTTCGAAAATTAAGAGTTAAAATTATATTTACTTCTCAAAAATTTTCACATAATTTTTTATTTATGATTAAAACCAAATACTTTTGGGAAAATGTAAACTTAGCCGATAACCAGGGTAAATACGTTTTGTTTCGTAGTAGTTGGAATATACAATTTACTTTAGTTATCGTCAGGATGAAACAATAAATATTTATAGCAATCGAAAATTACAAATTTTTACAGTTCTAACTATTCTTGTACGTAGTGTATGTGCACTGAATATCAAATGATAGCAATTTAAAGACATTTAAATAGCCCATTTTTATAAAAATATATATATTTTTATTATTCTCGAGTCTAGTAGATTAATATCTTTCAACTGCAGAAAATAGAATAAAAATGCCAGTAAAGCGAAACCTTTGCAGTTCTGTTAGATATACCTTAATACTATCTCAAGTACTTTAACAATAACAATAATCTTATAGTGTTTTAAAAACTCTAAAGAGGACTTATAACACAATATGATCATAAAAACGATAAAAATGTAGGTATCATAAAATGCTGCTATTAGACTTTTTTAGAAGTTATTTAGGCGATTTGATCTTCTGAAGAAGGAAGTTATGATTGTTACGACACCATAAACTTTTCAATTAGGAAAGGATTAACAGCGAATATTAGAAGACGAGTAAGTGATATTTACCGTTTTAATAGTTAAAGCGAACTGATAATAAGCGTAAATTTTTATATTTATTTTCTAATCTACAGCGTAGTTGGAAACTCCAGCGTTTTATAAATCGAAAAATGTGTAAGAGTTTTCACAAAGGCTTTTTAGTTGAAAATTCGTATTGCAATTAATTCAAAATTGTCTGAAAATAATTAATACATGATAAAAGTGAGTAATAAATTAGTTCCATTCTTGTATCGAATACAAAGTAAACCTAATTGAATAATGAACAATTAAATGATTGTGTATTGAAGGGTTAGAGTTGGCTACCTTTCTAAAGACCTGGAAGTTAATTTGTAATTTATCATAAAATTAAATTGCTTTCACGAATATATTTATATTTTGTAAAAGATACTTAACGACCTTAATGAATATCACTTTTATTAAAACAAACAAAAAATTTAAGCGTGTAATAAAATTGAAAATAAAATTACGAATATTCATAAAATTTTATGATTACTAGTTTCAAATGTATACCGAAGGAAAACTAACTCTAAAGTACTTGAAAAGGTATACTGATTAATATTGTAAAAACAAAAAAGAGTCATTAAACTTTTTTATTTTAAAATTAATTGATGTGGTTTTTGAAATTTTAATTAACTTCGAAAAGTACATTTTCCAATGTAGTAAGTTGAACGAAACAACAAAACAAGTTCGAGACATTTAATTTTGATTAAATAGAATTAATTGAAAAGTAGGTACACACGAGTTTTGAAGTAGAAATCACATTACGTCCTTACAGGAAGGTGTAATCTAATTTATAATTTATATTTAAAGAAATGGAATACAAAATCAATAATAAATTTATTTATCTTATTGCATTCCTTTATATACATACGAATAAGTATATCACACATTTTTATTTTCTATCTATTTCTTCATATATTTTTTATCTCAAATTTCAGTACGTAAATAATCTAAAAGTATAAAACTTAAATTTTTAAAAATTTAAGGTTGTAAGTAATTTTGCGATAATTGAGCAAACTTACAGAGTGGTTACAAAATTTAAAATCAATATTATTTTCACTCGATTTAGATAATAAACTTTTAGGGGAAATGCAATAATACAATTTCTTAATATAAGGAAAACTGATAGAAATAATATTTATGAGTTGCATGAGGGTGCTCGTATTGAAGGGTAGTTTGATATTTCTATAAATTATTAGGTTGAGAAGATAAATATCACATGTAGCTAAGTATACCCATATAGAATTGAATATGTATTTTGAATCAATTCAGAGCAGTGCTAGAGATCTCTCCTTAGGAGCACGTTAGATTTTTACCAATAAATTAGAAGGAAATATAGCGATGGAAAAATTTAATTTCGGAAAATCTGCCGAATAATAAATTCAACTAACCTTATCAATTTAAACAAAAGTCTTAAATGAATTATTAAAAAATGTATAAATATTAATATTTATTATAAATTAAACATTTTCTGCAGCTGTGATTATTACGCTCACCCAACAGGCGCGGTTCTAAATGTAGGAATTCTAACCCATAACTATTTATTTGTAGTTGTTTTCGTTTTCCACGTTGAACTGTTTATTGTATTATCAGTTCCGGCTCAATTCCCGGAAGGCCGGTATTTTTTCGTGGGCCATACAAAAATAACAAACTTTTTTTTGTATAATATAGGTAATTTATGTAAAAAATTGCTTTAGCTAAATAAATTTATTATTATTAATTAAGGGTCGTCCATAAAGGACGTCCACAATTTTTTCCAAATTTTTAACCTTTCCTTCCCTTTTATCAAAATTAGTCACAATTTTTATTGCCCCTCTCCGGAACGTCCAATGGTTACAAAACAAGGATCTCTCTTCATTTATGAAATTGAACTTCACGTTTATTTTAGAAAATCACCGAAAGTTTTAGCTTTTACCTTTATTTAAAATTTTTTAATTTTATATTAATAAATTTGTTTTAAATTTTATGATTAAATTAAATTATAAGCTATAATTTAATTAATTATTTGAATTAAATATTGTTTAATTTAAATTGAAGCAAGAATTTTCTGTCTATGGGTTAGTTAATCACATTGGCAAATAATTTAATTTAATTCTATTCTATATTTATATACATACATATATATTCGAAGTTTATCTTTAGGCCGAGTAGGATAAGCTTGCATAAAAGCCTTCCAAAAATTAAAATGCAGCTGACCACCTGGACTTTTTGATCACAGCAGTTTATCTAACGCGAGCAGGATTCGAACTGCGAGCTTACACCTCGTGGTCGACCCGTGTATGCTTCACGCTGTACTGCTGGTCTTAGAAGATTACAACAAATAATAAACAATAGAGGAATTTTACAACAAATAACAAAAGTATAATTACAATTGTCCATTCTGCTTTTTTCAATTATCTGATGGTATACCGTCGAAGACGGTCGCGGCCTAGCGCTTAAGTGCGTCAACTGCTAAACCGAGATCCCCGGTTCAAATCCGGACGGAGTGAGAATTTTCTGACCGTTTTCCCTCGGCAAGCAATGGCAAACCACCGAGGTAGAATGCCAAGAGAACTCTAAAAAATAGAGTCACCAAACCCTCTTTAGGGTAAACGGACTGAGAAGGAAGGATATTTTTTCCAAGGGGTCAACCGCTAGAGGAAATCGTGTACAATTAACTTCAGACTTCACGTACTTCATCATAATTTTCCATACTTCTTTGTCCTTCATAGAATTCAGCAGTAATTAATCGATACTTTTAGTATCAGAGACTTTCAATTTCTGAGACTTACAGAAATACCAAAATTTTAGCACTGGAGGGTGTTCCACACCCCCCAGACCCCCCGGATTAAGTAGATTATTTTTATCAGAAGTAAACTAAAGATCTCCCGTTGCAGAGGCACTAGAGGGTG
This sequence comes from Lycocerus yunnanus, assembly GCA_036346125.1. NCBI lineage: Eukaryota > Metazoa > Arthropoda > Insecta > Coleoptera > Cantharidae > Lycocerus > Lycocerus yunnanus. Next base: position 1,542,871 of record JARFIX010000011.1, on the reverse strand, counting down.
TTTCACACCTCTTCCCCCCCATCCCCCCGGATCAAGTAGTTTATTTTTTATCAGAAGTAAACTGAACTCTCCTGTTGCAGAGATCTACCTCCCAGGGAGTACGGAATTTATAATTAGGTAGTTTATAATTAATTGTCAGATTACGAATTAAACACATTTACTTGGCCATAGCTAATTTTAATAAACTTGAGATATGCTTAAATATTTAATTCACTTTTAATAAAAATAAATTTTTTAAAACCCGGGGGTCTGGGGGGTGTGGAACACCCTCCAGTGCTTCTGCAACGGGAGATCTTCAGTTTACTTCTGATAAAAAGTAAACTACTCGGTCTGGGGTTCTGCATGTTCTGCAATGTTCTTTATTTCAAAATTTGTGCACTGGAAGGTGTTCTACACCCCCTCTCCCCAGTACTTCATGTACTTCATTAGATGTGTACAAAAAACTTCACCAGCGGTTAACCTCTCGATTTTTTCATTTGATTGTTGGTCAAAGTCAGAAATTTAAATAAAATTAAATAAATAATAAATTAAATAAAAAGGGGGGTCCGATTTTTCTTTTACGAGGTTTCTTTTTCCGACATCCTTATTTACAGAACGGATTTCAATTTTTTAGTTTTGTTTGGTTCTCTTCATCTTTTTCTTTATATTTCATGAAAAAAATGGTGAAAATGTACGTTTTGTGCTAAAACGTATAGTTTTCGCATAATCACAACTTACAAATTTGAAAATGTGTATATCAATTTCGTATTATGTAACACATTATGTAATTACGACAATTTTCAAATTTATACAAAACGTGCAGCTGTCAGAAACTTTAAAAATAATTTATAATTTTTAAATTTCTTTACATTAAGTTGTAAAGCAACCTTTAATCTTGCCACCAAGTTAAAATTTAATTGAAAATCTTATATGAATTTCACCCTGGAAATTTTCAAATTTTATTTTAAAATTATAAGAAATAATACTTAAGCACAATTTTTTTACAAATCCCAAAAATGAAATTTTTATGCGGACGTCACATTTGGCCAATCTCCTCTCTTCCTCTTTTGTGAACCCCCTCCCCCCCTAGCTAGCACGTCCTTTATAAAAACCCTTAGTGTGAACATTATTAATTTGTATCTTTATTTAAATATTTTTCCTGCCAAGTACTCCTTTCGCTGCCTTTTTCTTTATTTCGGAATCAGTTTTTCGATTTCATTTCGTTTCATTTGTGTTCATAAAATTAAGTTTAGGCCTTGAAGGTATTAGTTTTTTATTTTTTTGAAATATGCTCTAGATCTTGTCTATATATAAATTTTGTGTAACTCAAAATTCGAGTGGATTAAAATTAAACTTGACAAAAAGTCAAAAAGTCAAAATAAAATGCAGGAAAATTTGTAAAATGTAGTTTATGTAATATTGTCCCCTTTTTGTAGTAATAAATTACATATACAGCTGGGAAAATTTGCGTAGATCTAGCGCAAACGTCGCTAATTGGCTCAAAAGTCGCTCTAAAATCGTTTATAAGTTTAATGTCAAATATTCACTTTAAATTCTGATAAGTAGAGAAATAGTATATTGAATTCTTGATGCGCCAATAAAATATATCACAAACAGTAAAGAAATTTTGTTTGTTTTCATACATTTAATTTTTGGGTTAAAAAGTACCCTGTCAAAAAGTAACCTTTCGTTTTTTCTCAAAAATTTTGCAACGCATTTTATTACATAATGTGATGGATTGGGATGCGTAGAGCTGGCAAAATTAACTGTTAAATGGCGCTGTTGAAAGGCCAAAGTTGCTGGCAAGTCTTGTAAGAGTGGATTTAAAAACTTTGCTGTAAATTTGTCTCATAAAATATGAAATGTAAAATAGAATATTATAGTTGAGTTCTTTTTGCTGCATAATTTATAAAATGTTGTACTTTTGGTATAAAAAATTTTCTGAAAACTGGGGCCGCTTAAAGGAGCTGTCCGGTAAGTTAAATATTGCCAGTCCAGACCTGTATATTAATATACAGGCTTAATTAATTTTTTTATTAATATAAATTTTCAAAAATTTCTTGTCGGCTGGTGCTTTTTTCTATTACGAAAAAGTATTTTTTGCAAGGGTCTAATTTCTTACAGAATGGAATAACCAAACTTTTAGGCTTCCTTTATTGTGACTTTGAAAAATAGGAACACACTTAATACTTTATAATTATGACATAAGAAACCCCATCTACGGTAATATTTTCAAATTTAAGTACTATTTTAATTTTTTAAATTATAAAGCATTATACAAATTTAAAAAAGGAAGGGGCGTTCTTTGGCCATAAACACCACCGGTAGTTACAGTGAAGAATACTGGAAAACATCCTCCAAATCAGTCTTTCTTTTAAATGGGTCATAGGGCTGAACTTTTTTTTTATTAATTACCCTCAAATTAAATTTTAAATAATTTTTCAAGTCCAGGTAGAAATTCAAAAATATTATGACAATATGTACCTGGGACACTTAATAAAAATAATAATATAACCAAGTTAGAATGATTATCGTAGGATAAGCTTATTCTTCTTATCTTATATTTTCCATCTTGTGATGTAATTGACGTTAGCAATTCCTGGCTTTTTTGCTACAAGTCGTGTTTCTAGGTAGCACGGTTGCATATAAATTAAAATAGGAGCGAACTTAATATTTAATTTATAATGTATAACTTCTTTGGCTTCAGAAAGCTTTTCCTCTTACATATAATTAATAAAGTGGATGTTTTGTTTTTAATTCTATGCATAGGTACATTAATGGCCTCTTTGACAGACAGTCACAGTTTAGTAGTTTTTCTCGAAAATTGAACAAAAAATCCTAATAAAAAATATTTCCCGTTCTTTGTGATCCGTTAGCATTATTGCCAAAGTAGCGGAATGAAATTGCAATTATTTTTCAATTGAAAAGAAAAAACAATAAAGTTGTTTAACGTCGATAGCGTATATGTTTCCATTGACTTGTTTTCATCAATTTGCTGAAATTTATTCATAATTCAATAAACAATAATCAAAAATAAACGAGCTTTGCATTTGTTCAATAATCGTTGATTGCAATATGAAAAACTTCCGCTGCTTTTATAACCGGAGAGCTAAGCTAAACAATTCAACTAAGCTACTGCCGCGATCAAATAGAAAATTATAAAAATGTTAGTTTAATATCTTCAGATAATGTAAAACATGCAACTTTTGCATGTGCGTGCGTAATTTACAGTAGCTAATTTTTTGAACATGCACGCCGCAAATTTGAAATAAATACCACCTGTACGTATGGAAAAAATAATTTTTAATTTGTAACTTAATTTATTACAACCGCATATCATGTGATAACGGGATAGCCGTATGCTATGCGGAAGAAGAAAATTGAAAGTTTTGTTAAAAATTTAAGATTATTAAATTGCTGCAGGAAGTATCCGTCTGGAATTAAAAAAATTGGATGCATATTTTTTAACGTATTGCCGTGTTCCTATGCAAGATGATTGAAATAAATTATTGTAAAATTTTAGGAACCCCCATAAGGACGAGCGCACTGCATTTGTCAGGTTACTGATCAACATTTTCTTTAACTTCAAAAGGAAGGGTTAAGGGTGACAAGTAAAAGTTTATTACCCTTCAGATTACGAAAGCCTGTTAAATGTTTAAATTTATAACAATTACAAACACCGGTTTACAGTTTTATAGAAAAACACTTAGGGCATTTTGGCCTAACAGAAAGTATTATGTTTTTCATGTCTTCCAACCCATTATATAATTTTTTTTAAATTTGTTGTTATAAGGAAGCCGAGTTCCTAATAAAAGTGGTTTGGATTTTATGGCACAAGTTACTTATTACTTTAATAATTTTGAATTACGTTTTCTTGCTGACTTATAATTTAAATTCACGTATTTTGTATTATTTAATTTATTTTTTATTTTATGGCTTTACAACGATACAAGTGCACTTAAAATTTAATCGCTTAAGTTGTTGTTGAATACTAAAATATATTAAATTCAGCAAAATTATTTGTTTAATAAATATGAACTTATAAATAATAGCACAATTTAAAAAAATTGTATAAACCTTAAATTTATTTCCACAATAAAGAAATGCTATTTTTACTACTTTACACGCAAAATTAAATTTTTCGTGTTTAGGTTAAATGGGGGGTACGATCATCAATCTACGCAAATCATTGATTAGGTAAAAGCAACATAGTAACATACAAATACAATCAAACTAAAAGAACTATTAGGTAAATATGGAAATCTAGAAAAGTGGTTCTAAAAATAGTTTTTGAATAATTCAACTTTTAGGGGGTAGTTTGGTAAATGTAGTCGCATTTATTTAGGCTAGCGGAAAGCATAATTGGGCGTAAATATTGTACAAGCTAGTCAATTAGTAGAAACAATTACTATTTACTTACCAAAGAAAAACAGATCCTTGATGAATATCAACAGGACTTCATCCACTTGACAAAAAAAAGACGTAAAATTCATTATATTTCGATGTATCGCTGGAAACGTGCCTGGAAAATGAAATGGTGTAATCAAAAATCTTTATTAAAACTATAATTTGACATGTTACTTTTTGCACGTTACACTTCATTTTCCCATTAAAAGGAATAATAATTTATCGCGTTTTTACAATCAATTTTCGGTATTACCTATTTCAAAATAAATTTTTTGTTTCAAAACGATTTGCATGATAGAAACAAAACGTAAATCGGCATTGTCCGAAAATATTTTGATTGTGTCGCTTTATCACAAATGTGTTCCTTTCAGGGGTAACGGTGTTATTGAACATGAATTTAAATTTAAATCAAATATATGAATTTAAATGTACTATAATAATGTAACTGGTATTGATCCTGGTCAACTTGTACAATGCATTCATGTTGACGTAATCACTTGGGGATTATGGTATATTGTCTTAACTTGGCAGTATCAAGATTACAAAATGGGGTTATTCTCTTAAACCCCTATGCAATATCAATATGAAGATACGTTCTTAATGCAGAATCTTGCATTTGCATTGTTATAACTGACTTGGCTTCATTTTATACCTCCTGAGAGAGTGCAATATCAACATCAGACTATAAGTGCAAAAATTTATTATTAGGGGAGACTGGGGCAAGGCGACACATTTTCCAGCTTTTGATGTACATCGTAATTTTAGTTTAATTGTAAAGTTTGTGGAATTTGAACTTACCCTGGATAATAATATAACAAACACAATGTTTGTTTACTACTAATTTAGGAATTTGTTTTAAAGTTAGAAACCGTACAGGTTGAAACGGTGTTATTATAACTTTGTAATACGCAACCAAGTTAAAAGAAAAAGAAACTAGACGTTGTGGAATGTGCATTGAAATTTATGAAACTGAAAAGAAACTTTTTATATTTTTACGTTTAAAAAATGTATCTTTATAATTATAAATCCTTTATATTGTTTTTTAATTTTTTTTTCTTCAAATTGGTGGTTACTGGTTACTATAGTTATTCTGTAGTTATTATGGTATTGCAGTTTTGTAATTATTTTATTTTATACTTCAAATAAAATGATAAATCGTTTTTATGATTTAAAATAATATTTTATTATTTCCTTCTTTATTGTATTATTCAATTATCAATTTAAACTCTTTGATTTTAATTTTTATTATTCGATTTTTAATATTTACACTTTTGTTTTAAAAATTTTCAGTTGCTATTGGGTTATCCTTTATAATAACGCCATAATATCAACACTACTTGGTGCTTTGTTGACAATGTAATTAATTTTAAGCTAAACGAACCAAATAACTCCAGTCTCCCCTACTTATATGAAATTGAAGTAAAACATAAAATAAACTTTAATTTTCGTCGAGTTGAAACACAATCTTGTAATTCGGATATATGCGCACTTGCGTTACGCTATAATTTTCCATTCTGATAGATCACGCAAGGCGTTGACAAATTAATTGCATATGACAAGACGTTAGGTAGGTATAACATAATATTATTATAAAAGATAATTATGTTCAGATTTTTTTTCATAATAAAAACGACCATTGACAGAATTACATTTTTATTAGTTAAGCCTAAAGGAAATAATGTAACGACGTTAGGTGTTTGTTTTATTCCTTAAAATTACTTTTCACTATTTACTCTATGGATGGATTTGATTAATGAATATTTTGTGTACAATAATTTATAATAAATGATCAAAAAGTTTTATTTAGCATTGTAATATTGTTTTGTGGGCAGATATCGATTTATCATTATATTTCTTTTTAAAAACAACATCGAATGTCAAAACTGAAAGTTTTCGTGCTTTTTCAGCAAATTATAATTTTTCATATTACAGAAAACGTATTAATTTTCTTCCAAATCAGGCCAAACTATTAAGTGTGTGTTTGTTTGATTTTTTGATCTCGCACTTCTAATACGGAAATTCTTTGAAAAGAGTGTGAGGAGAAGGAAACTCTTCTGTACGCAATAACCAAACCCGGAATAAATTTTCATATTCAACATGTCTCGATTGTAATCCTGTCATTTTCTTTCGTTTGACAACATACTGCATAATATTGTTTTTCTGCTTTAATTGCACGCAATCTAAATAATTTAAATGTTGACATATTAACAAGTTTAATTTCCTAAAAGCGTTAAAATATTAATTGCTTAATTTACTTTTAAGTTTCCACATGAACTTTAAGAAAATCTTGGAATTGTAACGTGAATATAATTTGCCGGTTTAATCCCTTTTACCTAAGTCCTCGGAGTTAAGCTTTGGCTCTCTGAAAATGTGATAATTCGATCGACACAAATGACTTCACTAATCAACTGCGACATTGATAATAATTATTGTTTGCTATAAAATAGCCAGACTAATTAACCAAATTTTGATGTAGAACAGAGATTATAACAAATCGTATATTTTACAAACTTCAATGCAATTAAAATTCAGTAATTCTAATTAAATTATTAAAAAAATATAGGGCTTTAAAATTTATAATAATGCTTTCCTTTAAAAGGTTTAATTCAATTGCGTTAAAGCTAATATGGCGGCAAATAAGAATGCACTCAAACGTGGATCGCATATTGAAATGTGGTCTTGATTTTCTTTACTATAATATTATAGAAGTAGTAATTATAAAACCACAAACTTCAGCATAATTTCAGTTTAAACGATTAGACTTTCATGTTTCTAATTTTAAATGTTTAAACACTTCAATCGCGTTTTGGCAATATTTTAGAAAAATAAAAGAAATAAAATAACGTTTAAAATTCGTAATTTTAACATAAGCAAGCAGTTTATTTCAAAATACAGAGACAGGATTAATACAGATGTCTTAAAAAGCTTATAATGGGCTCTAGACTTTTAGAATACAAGATTTCTATTTTTTACTGTTAACTGTAATTTACATGCAATTTTCTAATGATCTGAAAAGCTTTTTAATTTTTTTTGGCTTTGCTGTGTAGTATAAATTTTCTAGTATCATTATCACATACACAGGAAAATTTTAAATTTTAAAATTTGTAAAATTAAAATGCTAAAAAAACAATAAAACGAAATTATTCGTAAGCTTTCAGCAATGGTTACTGCTGTCAGCAGACGTTTAATATTATAACTACTTGATTTAACTAGATTGATTGCAATTTACAATAATTATTTGTCAACATTTTATTTTCAGAAAAAAAATGCAAATCACAAATTGGTAAAGTAAGTTTTGTAAAAAAGAATAAATTACAATGTGCTATTATAATTCAGAAAGCTTAGCATCTCAGCTTAACAACCTGTGTCGGCATTACTTTAAAGATTTACGTAAGACTAGAACCACTGGTAAAACAATGCGAAGGCGTTGAGTAAACAGTTTGCACTAAAAATAATTGTTTATATAAAATGCAGTCCAGTAACAAATGCGATTAATAATGGCGTAACTGCGGAAGTTAAAAGTTAATTAAGTTATCATAGGCACTAGAACCCTTGCCTTCTCATATTAATATATATGTATTATATTTTCACATAACTCTAAGATATATTGTTAGGAAAATTTTGTACCACTTTGTGCTAACATTCGTAAAATTTGAGCTCCAATGATTTCGAAGCTAAGATCGCTTGACCGCACTTGCTGCATGAAAAGGTTACAAAAATAAAACCTTATGTGTATCAGAATGTTGCATTAATTTTGTTAATTTTAAAATAATAGCATTTTTGCTGTACCTCTTTCTACACCACCTAATGTTAATTAATTTTTAAGAAAAATTAATATATTTAGGCGAAAAGTACCCTTTGCTGTTGACTTACAATAATTAGCTATAATTAGCTAGGTACATGGAATAGATAGGTAGATATCACCTGAACTCACTTTATATTGAAAATTTCCTAGTTCTGTAGAAGGATTTTGCAATTTTTTTTAAATAATCCCTTTAAGGATACTCCAATACACTAACTTCTAATGCCAGATCTTTTAATGAATACAAATTCCATGCAGAAAATTGAATACGTCAGCTACCTTAATCGGAGAGCTAAATTTGTACAATTCTCTACCGGAATTTGAATGCTCTGAAAGGGAGGTCGTCTCATCAATTGAAGTTTAATGAGCCGTTGTGATTTTAGTCCCCTATCAGTTTTATTGTTCTGTAATTTTATTTTAATATATAGAAATACCTTTTTTGTCCTTAACGATTTGTTAATGCTAGAAACAAATAAATTACCAAGCTATTGGTGTAACACAACCGCATATATTTCTAAAGATTTTTTTAGAAAATCAATTTAATACCTTTTTGTTTAATATACTTAGAAAATTTATCGGCACTTTTACGAACAAACTACAAACATTATATTGAAAAGTACATATTTTAAATTGATCTGTTTGTTCGGAATAAAACCATACTTAACTAGATTAAAATCACCCATACATGGGTATTGAATGCTTTAGAAATAAATACACAAATATAAATTATAACAAAATTGCAAAACACGGAATTTGCTGTTATTCGAACTATTTCTTAAAATTGAATATACATATTTTGAACCAAATATTTTAAATTGTTTTCCGGCTTAATTTAATATGATGCAATATTTGTCTGACTTTGTTACCAGTAACCTAGTTAACCGAAGATATTGGAGCCTTACGCATTCCAGACCAAAACATGACATCTTAATGAACAATGATTGATTGTGATTAAACAGAATTATTTGCGGTGTTTAAACTAATCACAATTAATAATTGGATTTTGAGAATGTCGTATAAATTAAGCACAAGACAGGGCGAAACCTATCTCATCTACAAAAAACCATAAGGCAAACTCTTGCTCAATTAGTAACGCGCGTGAATGGATTAAAATTGTACATCAGTTGGTGACGCGCAAACGAAGTTGTGTTTGTAAAAACGCGTTTTCAATTTTTAACTGGAAAATGGTTAAAATTGTTATTACACTTGAAAGGATGAACGAAATTATTGTTTGTTATTAAATTTTGTGCGATATTTCGGTGGTAATTTATTCTGCTCCGAAAAGTTCTATTCTCATTTTAAACTTTAATTTTATTTTCCCATCTAATAATCAATATCGGCATTTATTAACGCTTATTTGATTTGATTTATGACTTTCGCATTACTTCTTTAGGAATGAAACTGATAGCTGTAAATTGTTAATTATAAATTTTTTCATGCTGTGTGCATTGCGTTTGAATGCTAAGATACTTTAATAATTATTGTGCATAAGTTTAATTTTTTCCAAGTTCTGTAATTGACATTTGTGATAGTATTTATCCTTCAGTAAGTTTTTAATTTTACCTATTACATAAATTGTTAAAAAGAATTTGTTAATTGCACAGTAATTACGTTATGCTGCCTTCGGTATAGGTAATTACTGTAATTTTAGTGGGTTAATTTAATTATGTATTCTATAAAAGTACACCGTACTCTTTTTGCAATTTAAATTAATTATTATAATAAATATAACTAACTAAATTTTAACAAAAATAAAACTGCATTCGTAAGTTTTTTTTTAAATTTTTGAATTAAAATGTTAAATCATTTGCATTTTTTGGTTAAACTCTCTTACTTATTTTATGTATATTAATTTGTAGTTACTGAATTAAAAAATTCTATTTGCAGATTTTTGCATTATATGGGTTAATGTGGGATTTACATTTGGATTTGTTTTTAGTAATATTCACACTTGGTGCTTTTAAAACTCTGTATTTGCCTAATATGCGTTAATATTTCACAATATAACACGAAATTTGTAACGTTGTCAGTGTGAAACCATCAAAATTGCAAACAATTGTTAAAAACGTTAATCATAATCATGTCGTATTTAAATCGATTCAATTAGCTTAACAAATTTTTATTTAAAATTCTGTTATTGAAATATATATGATTGATCACCGAATTATATTTGTATGTATCTCTTTAAAAGCGTTCATCAAAAAACAAATTGACAGTTTGTGGACGCAACCGTAGAAATGCTTCTACATCCACATGTAGCTTAATTAAAATTTATCTAAAACAATTTCAGTTTAATTTGTAATATCCAATTGATACTGACCAAAATTGCCTACGAACTGACATCGGCTTGATTAAGTTTGCAAGATAACAGTTAATTTTAGAATAATTGTCATTGCAATCAGTGTAAAAACGAAAGCTCATATTTTATTCTTCCTGAATTGTATTGCACCGGATCTATTTTATCGAATAAAATGAAATAGTTTTATTGCATTTAATTTTAAATTTATTACACAAAATATAAATTACTTAAGATGAAAGGAATGACTAATTTTAAATTTGCTTAGTGAAAAGCTGTTATCAAAAGTTTCTTTCAAATTTAAAGTGGGAGATGAAGCTCCGCCACGATGTCGTCGCAATTACTTTTAGTTTTGTACGTACAATTTGCTTTTAAGTTTACAATTTTGGTTTAATTCGAAACCTCTTTTTTAATTAACTAAATAAACTTTTTATTTTTAATTTAGATTTTTAACATTTTTAAATTCTTATTCGGAGTTTCCGCCTTGGCATTTACATATTATTACAAGGGAAGCTCGTAGGAAAGTTTCTCAATATAAACAGCAATAAGGAAAGAATCAAAGCGAAATTTTTAAATAAATTAGTAGAATTTATAGCTGAGCTGTAATAATCAGTTTTCAGCTGACCATAGACAGCTAATTCAGCTGAAATTACAAATTAGTTGTGGTAGCCAGCTGACAAGTGGAAATATACGGTTAGTTTATTTAGCTGAGGTTGTAAATGGTAATCTGGCAGTATTTATTATTCTTATGGTGCTTTTATAAATTTTGAATCGAGACCCTATGGTTTTCTATGGAAATTTAATTCTACAATCTGTAATGTAAATTTTCCATGTTCCTGCTATTTTTCAGCACAATAAAAGCGATTTATGTAAATATTTATGATAAGATGATGAAATGATTAGTGCTAATAGCTTTATCAAAATGCTTTCTAAACAATAAATTTAAAGCGTTCACCCTGTATTTTGAAAGCAAGAAATTTTATACTTTTTGATTGATCAAACGAGAATCTCAAAATATTGTGAAATACACAAAAAATAATTCTGATAAAATTTAAATTTCCGCTTGGTAGATGCTCTAAACGTTATATTGACCCTACAAAGTATTGTAAGCACTCAGTCTTGAGTAATTTTATGGAAACCTCAGAGCCATTGTAACATAATGGCATTTCGTTAGAGTTATATGCAGAGGGTGAGCTTGTTGCCTGTCGTCCTTCTGTCAACTATTAAAGAAAGCTCAAGCATAAAAGACATATTAAAAAAATCTACTTTCCCAGTTCGGTTTTAATTTTTTATGTAAAAACCAAACTTGACATTAATTGAAAATTATATTAAAAAGGCTTTGTTAAGCAGCAGTTAATAATATAAAAAGAAATTTACTTTTCTGTAGAATATAACAGACGAGGCTTCCAACTTCAACTTTTGCCATATTTTAAATTAAAATTTTACGAGAAAGTTGGAACTCTTTCAAAACTTGATGAAAATTTTTAGTGATTTCGGCTAACAGATAGGTAATAAAATAAGTTTAATTTAATATTTGGCTTTGGATATAATTATCTTATCCTTAATCATCACAAGTTCTAAATTACCTATCAGCTGTGGCTTCAAATGAATATTAATTTGAACTGTTTGTATATTAATGGTCATCTTTGCCTTGTCAACACTATTTGGGTAATATTTTCTAATTAGTTTTCAAATGCCATTCAAAAATGTACATGTAAACTTATATCCTGGTCAGAACATTTGAAATAAAACCAGTAAATCAAAATTTGGAAAGATAACTGAGGATTTAACAAAAGTAACATAATTTTCTTGTGATCCATCTTAGAAAAAGATAATGAAATTATTTATTATGTGTCTGTAACATCTGCGTTATAGCGTGTAGTTCAATCTCTTGCATGGACTCGATTGTACAATATATGACCCTTTTAGTCCTTTTTGGAAGGGAAAAATAATTTAAAATGCTTCGATAAATTTTGTAACCTAGGATTTAGATGTAGTGAGTTTTTTATCTCTGAAATAATAATAACAATAGAGATTAATTACTATGCCTGCGTGGAAAATTTGAAAGCCGAGAGATAAGGATAAAAGATTTAATTTTATTTTTGAAATATAAATATAACTAAGAATTTTTGTTGATATTAATTCATTTAATATCTTCAATTTTCGAATCGTAACCTTTAATTTTCAATAAACTGGATAGTTATTGAGCCATTAGGGTGTTATATTGAAACTATAATTCTCTCGAGGTGGTTTCAAACAACTTTTATTTTTATATTATAGATCTTATGAAATATTACAATTATCAAAGTGGACGATAAACATAGACATAACAACGGAATAAAGCTCTGAAAAATAATAAGCTTTTTGATCGACCTATATTTTATCCACCAGATTACGGGAATCGTTTTTTAAAGTCGTCAGTCTTTATACGTAATTTCATCAATATTGATTTAGTGATTTGGTAGAGGAACATCTAACCTAATTCCTATGCATAAACGTCCCTTTTAATAAAGCAGGTTTATTATGCAATTAACGATATTTATGTGAAATTAGAAAAAAAATGTTTAATAAATTAACGTAATTATAAAAATTTTATTATAAAAAGCGATTTGTTTTTTTGAATTAACGAATAAAGGCGTAAGCACGCAATTGTGATAATGTGAATTTGATAGATACCTAAACAAACTAAATTTTTATTAGTGATAATGAAAGCCTGTCTACATTATTATTAACAATATTTTTTAAACCAACATTAAACTTTTAAACGATTAGACCGGATTTCCTTTACCAAAATTTTGGAAAACAGAAGTTTTAAACTTTTATGGATTTTGTTGCAAAAGTTATATTTCATATTATAACACAGTAAATCAATTAAAGTAAGCGGAAATTCGAGTTTCTCTACTTGGGTAGGAAATTGAATGTGTATCCGTAATAGGATACACATACAGGCTACAGTAAATGTTAACTCCAGGAACAGTCGAAACATTTTGCTTCCATGCTTATCTACATTCTCATATATATTATAATTGTATGTTAAACTACATATGTTGCTATTGCCTGCTTTGCATACCATAAATTATTTCACGACCGGTCATTGTTAAAATAAAACAATTTGGCTGAATAATGGTTTATTGACCAAGTGTTACACGATATTCGATAGATTGTAATCCGGCAAATGGTCAATAAAACTATAACCTTTTAGAAGTAATAATTTCATGGAATGATATATATTTTTTTAATTAATATTATTACCCAATTAGCCTTAAATGGAAATTCATTTTCCTATTCTTTCTATTTTTTTTTTATATTATAATATATTTATCTCGATATAATACAATAACTGTCAAACGGTAAACGCATGAAAACCTCTTGCTTTCCAGACCTACCCACTCTTAAATGTAATTTAAAAGTATCGATTTGTAACTTTTTTCCGTGTTTCTATATATTCCCATTATATAAAACGACAACAAATAAAAATTGTACATTTCGCTCTGTGAACGACTCCACAGTGTATAGTAGAATGCCGCAACGACTTTTTATCCCCAAAAGTGTCATCCGCAAAACTGAAATTGAATGGCTTCAAAAAATATTGTTAAAACATTTTAGCTTTAAAGTTGGAAATGTTTCCTTGTTGATTCTCCTTACAATTTAAATTAAAGATGACATAAACTGTTAACATTAAACTCGTTTAATAAAAAAAAACCACCGGTGGATGGTTAAATTGAACATTAAACTCGTTTAATAAAAAAAAATTGCTGATGGATGGTTAAATCCTCGCTTAAATCGACCGTAACGATTGGTGTGTTGACAAAATTGTTTTACCAAAATCTTTCAACTTCTGCTTAAATTCGATATAAATTCTAAATCGGTTATTATCCAACGCTTGAAAGCTTTTTCATTGTCAATACAACCTACGTCCAACACTTGCGGAAGTATAGCAGAAGTAACTGTAATTTGTGAGTTGAATTGGAATTATTTGTAATAAAATTTAAACGATATTGGGTTCAACCATTTAGCCTGTCAATCAGACTTTATTTAAATCGAAGAAAATGCAATTCATCTTTTGAACCATAAATTAGAAGATGATGGTGCAACTTTAAAAACAGAAAAGGGGACTTTAAAACTATGCAAATGAGGATTTACTTCAGATTTTTTGTGGATATAAAAAAATGTTAAGAGTTTTAAAAAAATATTGCTCTCATTATTTACAATATTGGAAATAAGAAGCTTTTACTTGCATAAACAGGATTTATAACACCTAAATACTACATCAGCAAAGCTGTCGCTTGATGGGGATATAATAGCTTTGAACATATTTTGGTAAATAGATTTTAAGAATTTTAAAACTTTAAAGCTTTTCTAAATTTTCGTAATTCAATCCAAGTGTTTTCAAGATTATATTGTACAGGAAAAGAAATTTTAGGTTTAATTTTTAAATATGGAAGTTATCCCACATAAGATAAAGTTTTTTCTTTGCTGATTGATTGAAGATTCCTGATGATAATTGGCCGAGTATTGCATATTCCTTTTTGTAACCGCATTGTTATTGTAGTTTTCATTTTTAATCACAACGAACATACGAGAACACCCTGCGGAAATAAATAATGTCCTGTAATATTTATGTTCAGCGTTGAGAATTTTTTATTTTATTCAGGTGTTAGTGGTTCAGCCGACTATGAAAATTGCAACTGTACTATTATGCTGAAAGCTTAATTTCAAATAACAAATTAATGTTCAAAATATTCATCAGGAAAAGTTACAATTATATAGTCTTCAAGAAGGATATACTGCATTTTAATCCACTGTTGACACTGTGAAAACAGAAGTAACAAACGAATCGCAAAAATTTCACTCAAAAGTAAATGCGCAAGTAAACTGCAAAAAGTCATGTACATAAGATACGAGTTCAACTTCCAACCCCAATGACATTGGCGCAATAGTAAAAGGTTACATTTAATTGTTACGTGCTTCCGAAATATTTTTTTTTTCAAACAGACTGATAGAATATTAAGTATTTTCAATTTTCTAGGGAGCAAATAAATAATAGAGTAAAGAAATAAACCTTCCCTTGGGTATTCTAAGAAAATACAGTTTTATGTTTGGGAAAGTATGGAATACCCTCATCATTCCCAAGAACACTAAAGCGGACAATAAAGCTTCTCCATAATTCTTAAGCGGACTTGATTCTAAATATATTTTTCAAACTTCCACCACGCAGATTATATGAGATTACAAGAAAGTGTAGTTAGAAATTAACTACTACATACATAATGGTCAATGAAAAGTTCAGAAATAGCTGCATAGCTGTTAAGGCAAACCCTGGTGCTGATGTTTCATCGAATCATAATCCATTAGCAAGCCTTAAACTAAAGCTTAAAAAGAGGGGAAATGTGGAGGGTGGGAAATAAGTCGCCTAAAATAACAAGTAAAAATATCAATGAATAAGAAGATTAGGTACAATGAAAGAACTAGACAAATAGAGGAACAACTAACGGTGATACAACAAATTATGAAAAGAAAACAACTAATACCAAATTTAACTAAAACCACACCATGGTTAACTGAGGAGATTCTCAGGCTAATGCGGAAAAAAACAATTTAAAAACGAAAATTTAACGGAATATGACAATTTTCAAAAACAAGTGGAAAGGAGAGAGATTCTAGGTAGTTAGTAGTGGAATAGTGAAGAGACTGAAATTCTACAAGCAAAACATGCTGTGCTTAACAGACATAATAAGATAAAAAAAAAGGCTGCTGGCCTGTACAGACGCCGCACACTCAGATAGCTTGTAAGCTTTTGACAAGCATGTCACTTCATTGTTTTTGGCTTGTCACGACAAGGTTTACGGAATAAATCTTGACACAGGGTTTCCACTGACAAGCTTAATATTAAATCCTTATAAAAAGGTTTATATAATGTTTTCGGTGAAATTCTTTCACGTAAAGCGAAAAGCAAGGCAAATAACGCATAGTTCAAATGGAGTTCCTGGCTTGTTTTTAGTTTGTCACGGAAACCTTACGTAGAAATTCCTTTAACAAACTTAACGCAAGGTTTTCACTGGCAAGCTTATTATAAAAAATAATTTATTTAATCAAAGGCCAACTAAAATAGCATAGTTTAGTGTGTTTCCGAACCATAATAAACTCTCATAACATGAATTTTCCATTGTTCGGAAAAATATAAAATAAAAATTCAAGTGTTTTGTTTTTCCAGATTTTACCAGAAATCTTTTCGCAAGCATATTACATATGCAAATCGCGACAGCCTTGTCGGTGACAATATTATTGTAGGTTGTCAGGAAAAAGTTGAGAAAAGCTTAAAACAAGTTTTAAGGTGTCTATTAGAAACTATCTCAAAATCTTTACGCAAGCTTACACGAAAACTACGGCAGTATTGTTACAACCTCGAGGGGTCAACCGCTAGAGGAAATCGTGTACAATTAACTTCACACTTCACGTACTTCATCATAATTTACCATACTTCTTACAGAAGAGACTTACAGAAATACCAAAATTTTAGCACTGGAGGGTGTTCCACACCCCCAGACCCCCCGGATTGAATAGATTATTTTTATCAGAAGTAAACTGAAGATCTCCCGTTGCAGAGGCACTAGAGGGTTTTTTACTCCCCCAGCCCCGGATCAAGTAGTTTATTTTTATCAGAAGCAAACTGAACTCTCCTGTTGCAGAGATCTACCTCCCAGGGAGTACGGAATTTATAATTAGGTAGTTTATAATTAATTGTCAGATTACGAATTAAACACATTTACTTGGCCATAGCTAATTTTAATAAACTTGAGATATGCTTAAATAATTAATTCACTTTTAATAAAAATAAATTATTTAAACCGGGGGTCTGGGGTGTGGAACACCCTCCAGTGCTTCTGACAGGAGATCTTCAGTTTACTTCTGATAAAAAGTAAACTACTCGGTCTGGGGTTCTGCATGTTCTGCAATGTTCTTCATTCCAAAATTTGTGCACTGGAAGGTGTTCTACACCCCGCTCCAGTACTTCATGTAATTCATTAGATGTGTACAAAAACTTCACCAGCGGTTAACCCCTCGACGAATAATTATTAATAATTATTTGGAAATGTCAGAATACTCTCTTGGCTGTTTCTACGGTAACGTGACATTTTATAGTCATTATTGCGATACAAAGAAGTTGCGTAAAATGAAAACAACCAAACAAATGATAAATATGCAGTATTCCGTACCCCTGCGGTACGGAATTAAAATCCCCAGTATATGATTAATTGTCAGATTATGAATTAAACACATATACTTGGCCATAGCGAATTTTAAAAACTTATTTTATATATTCACTTTTAAATATATTCACTTTTAATAAAAATAAATCAGTTAAACCGGGGTCTGGGGTGTGGAACACCCTCTAGTGCCTGAAACAGGAGATCGTCAGTTTACTTCTGATGAAAATAAACTACTCGATCCGGGGGTTCTACATATTTTGCAATGTTCTTCATTCTAAAATTTGTGCGCTGGAGGTGTTCCACACCCCAGACCCCGGATTGAGTAGTTTATTTTATAAGAGTAAACTGAAGATCTCCTGTTGCAGAGGCACTGGAGGTGTTCCACACCTCAGATCCTCCGGATTGAGTAGTTTATTTACGGTCTGGGACAATTAGGCGCAGCCAAATAGGCGCAGCCAAATAGGCGCAGCCGAATATGCGCGGGACATATAGGCGCAGAGCCATTTAGGCGCGATGCCATTTAGGCGCGACCCATTTAGGCGTCGAGACATATAGGCGCCGAGACATATAGGCGCGATCCGTTTAGGCGCAAAGTCATTTAGGCGCAATAAAAAATATTATAAATAAAAAAAACTTTTTGCGTGATTTCGTTTCTGATGTGGTTGCGCTGTCAAAACCTACTCTCCTCACCCTGCGCGACCCTCCGGGTCGCTCCGGGGCTTCGAGCGGTTTTGACACGAGCTTTCTTACTAAAACATCCTCAAGTAGCCCCAACTCGAAAAGTTTAGAAGTTGAAGCAACGGATCTCAGAGAGCGACTGGTATCTCCCACCACTAGTCACTGTCCACCCAGGCACAGCACAAGTACCGTCTACAGAATGTTTTCCATATTTGGCATTTTATTACACAATACGCCTCCAAATCTTTCTGCGATAATGACATATATTGATAAAAAGATAAGGCGCCGTTGAATCATCGATTCACTTTTTACGGTTTTTTGTCACTTAGCAAATCTATCTATGGTTTTAATAAGTTAGTGAACCTATTATACTATTGCATAATATGTAAATAATAATATAATGAATAAGAACATAAAAAATAGTATATTATACACCAAGGTAGTGAAGCATAGTGTTATAACCCTAGCGCCAGATTAAATCCCAAGGTGCGTAGCACCGCGGGATTTAAAACGCGCGGTTATAACACGCTTCACTACCGTGGTTATTCAATTTTTCCACTACTAGGATTGTTTACTCTTATAATAATAATTGTTAATGAATAAAGTAAATCGTTTTAATTATTTATTTCAAATTATAAAACAAATGATAGTTTTTTGTTTTGATGTTGACACTTGCTTGAAAATGTTTAATTAATTTTGACATAAAGGTTACATTTAATATCGAATAAAAACTAGTGAACGTGGAATACAAAGTATATAGATGTTGACGAAAACTATTTTGTCAAAAAATGTACTATTTGTAACGATAATTGATTGTAATAATTATTAATAATCGATTTATAAAGTTTCCAGTTTCAGCTGTCATATTATTCGTTTTCTCATTTCGCCTAATTGCTAAACGTCACAAAATTCCAATTTAATCAACATTTTAAATATCAAATTAATCTTATTTATAGACCGATTTTAATTATTTAAACACTATTGATAGAATTTCTTGGTTATGCTAATTCGTTTTACACATAAATTTTCTTTCAAAATGGCCCGAAGTTTCCGGACTACGCATTTATGTTCATTATTAACTACTAGTGAATAATAAAATATTATTCACCTCAGGTGACAGAAGGCGTGGTTCACAGTTCGATAACTTACGTTGAAATGATAGTGTTTATGGCTAGTAGTGGAAAAAATACTGTAATAGCTTTGCGACTAAACGGATCGCGCCTATATGTCTCGGCGCCTAAATGGGCCGCGCCTAAATGGATCGCGCCTATATATGGGTTGCGCCTAAATGGCATCGCGCCTAAACGGCTCTGCGCCTATATGTCCCGCGCCTATATGTCCCGCGCCTAAATGGCTCTGCGCCTATATGTCTTGCGCCTATTCAGCCGCGCCTATTCGGCCGCGCCTATTCGGCTGCGCCTAATTGTCCGGGTCCGGTTTATTTATTATCAGAAGTAAACTAAAAATTTCCCGTTGCAGAGATCTACCCCCAAGGGGGTACGAAATTTATAATTATGCAGTTTATGATTAATTGTCAGATTATAAATTAAACACATATACTTCTCCATAGCTAATTTTAAAGAGCTTGAAAATTCAGTTTTAATAAAAATAAATTAGTTAAACTGGGGGGTTTAAGGGGTGTGCAGCCCTTCCCCATCCTAATTAATTTTTTAAATAATTCAAAAACAAAAGAAGTCCAACCGAAAATAAAGAGTGCGCAATAGATTTAGACTTTTTTAAATTAAAAATTCGCAATGGAGGGGCTGAGGACATGCACCTTATCCAATCCCATCCAATCAGACCACAACGAAGTAACCAAACACACAACAAAACAAAAACAAATCAAACACCTGATTGGTTATTTCGTCAATTTAACTTTAATGTATTTTAACTGATAGGTAACAGTGAACAGAGAACAGATAGATAATCGATTTTTCAACTTTAGTAAATCGGGCATAAGAAGATAGTTTAAATTACATTATCACATTCTGGAGCCGTCTCTGTAAAAGCGGGACAAGCGCGTTATTTTCGCTTCAATGTAATTAATTAATCACGATGAAACAATGAATTACCAAAGTTTTTTATTGAGCTATCATACCTCCATGATATTCAAGCAAATGAACTAAAAAAATTACAAAATTAACTAAAGAAATCTAAGTTTAATTTAAGTAATTGATTACTATTAAACTAGCAACTACCAAAACTTTTAATTAGTAAAATAATGACCGCCAAAGGTCTATTCAACGTTTAAGATAAAAAAAATGTTAAACAAATCCACTGATGTAAGTTAATTTGCTATCAAATAATTATTATTGAACACATCTCTTAGCTATAATACACATTGACCGTAGCGCATGCGCATACGATAGGTTCAATTTCATGTAATTCACGAAAAATTTACTAACTTCATGATACTTCACTTGTACTTCAATATACTTCACACGTATTTCACCTACTTTACACGTACTTCATGTATTTTACCAGTATTTCATGTATTTCACAAGTACTTCAGGAGATGTGTACAATAAATTTCACCAGCGGTTAACCTCTCGTACAACCTTTATGGCTTGTCGGTGGCAAGGTTGTTACAAGCTTGTGTAGGTAAACCGAAGTTCGTTAACATTGAACCAGGAATATACCAAACTTAAAAGGATTCGCAATGACAAAGGATATTTTTGACTAGCTGAATACGATTCTCTTGTGCAGAGCTGGGTATGTTTCAAAACTTTCTTCTTCTTCTTCTTCAGCCTATTCCCGTTCACTCCTGAACGTAAACCTCTCAATTTCTCCATTTCTCTCTATTTTGAGCCTCTCGGAACCAATATCTTCCCGTAACCTTCTTAATGTCGTCTAGCCATCTTTTTTGAGGTCTTCCGACGCTTCTCTTGGTAGCTCTTGGTCTCCAGTGAGCTATTTTATATGTCCATTTGAGTGGGTTCTGTCTAGCTACGTGTCCCACCCATTGCCACTTCAGCTTTGCCACTCGTTCTGTTACGTCCGCCACTCTTGTTCTTTTCCTTATTTCTTCATTTCGGATTCTCTCTCTCAAACTCACTCCAAGCATTCTTCGTTCCATTGCTCGCTGTGTTGTTCTTAGCTTCTCGGCATTTGCTTTTGTTGTTGTTGTCGTCTCCATCCCATATGTTGCAACCGGCAACACGCATGTATCGTATACCTTCCTTTTCAGGTTTATTGGGACTTTTGGGTTACCGAATATGTAATTTAGCTTTCCAAGCTTTCCAGCTTTCAAAACTTTAAGGATGTGCAATGCTTGTTATTCGATGATGAAATCCTGTAGGCATTTGTAATAATTATTGGGTCGACTGTTATTGTAGTCGACGGACAGTTCATTGTTGTATCGCAGCGAGTTTTAATTGTTTCTTTTTTCCAATCAGGAAATTCAAACTGTAAGTTTGGTTTGGCCGCTTTTCCATCCTCAATGGAAAGCGGCATTGATTGTTGATTTTGTGAACGTCAGAACTTCGGCCCGGGTTTACTTTAACTAAATATGTTTCATATTCTCATAATTACACACGCCTTCCATTTTTTCGGGGAGAATATATTTAGACTATTAGTTCTTTGTTTTATTTATTTGTCTCTATAGGTTACCTGTATGGATTCACGACCCTCGCATACCGTCAGAGCTTAGCCAATGCAAGGGCAGGGATTAAACGTATTTTTTTAAACAAGAAGCCCTATTTTTTGGTTTAACATTTTTCCAGGACTATCTTGTAGTTAGGAAAGGGGAAAAACTGTTTTAACAGTAGGAATGGACTTTACCTCAAATGTATAACAGACAACAGAGCTGGTGTGCAAATGTAGAACCTAGCATGTCGGGTTACTACCGAGTTGTAACTAGCAACATTGTATTCTACTATACATCATATATTCATGTAAAAATTAAAAATATTAGAAATGTCAGAGATTTACAGATCGTTACTTTTAGTAGGTAACTCGCCTTACTAGGTTGCGTAATTGCGCACTACAGAGTATGCACTTCTTTTTTAATATTTTAATTAGTTATAATGCTAAAAGTGGAGCAACCTGCTCCGAAGCTCAAATTGCCTCTCAAAAAAAATTCAACTCACTAAAAATAATTATTTAGTTGATCCCGCATTATCCAGGGATTTTAGATTGTCCCCTTTAAAATAAGAACAGCTGGTAATCTTTATATACGAAAGCGATTAAATTTTAATCTAGATGCGTCTATTGAAATCTCTTACATATTATAGAAAATTTAAAAGTTTGAATTTCGTGAAAACGTTTAAAAAATTTAAATTTTAAATTTATTTTGTAAACCGTTAATTTGTATGGAAGCGATTTAGTTACTTTCCTTTAATGTTTTAATTATTAATTTCTGAAGTTTCACAGAAAATTATAAATTATTCAACAAAGCATGGCTTAATAAAATTTTAGATAAAAATTCGTAAAACGCATTCAAATTAGCGTAATTGGATTACATCGAAAAACTTGGAAAAGGTAAGCAAAGGAAATATAATTTTGCAGACGTGTAAATATTGTATGTTCTCAAAAACGTGAATTTTCAGTGTTGCAATAAAGACCACCACAAAATCAAATGGTATTATATCGATTCAAACTAAACCACACTAGATTTGTATCTGTCGGTTGTTGGAATGAACTAAATCCTCAAATGAACAAACATATTCACAGTTTGCGTACCACAACGTTAAAGCGAAGTTTAAAATTGAAAAATTTTGTAAGATTTACCACCCGTTACGACTTACGAATAAACACAAAAGTACAAAAATTTGCTATTCCAATCTGACTAGAGTTCACCTTTAAAATTTTCACATCGAGCACTTATTATAGGTGTAACTTCTTAAAGGCTTTTCGAAATGAAACCAAAAGAAACGGCTCAAAAACGTGAGCGTTTATAAGATGAATAGCTCCAATACGGAGCTTTATAACAATTTTTATGTCTTCCTAACGGTTTTTCGTGTTAACACAAAATATTGCTGTTGGTGTGAACTGTTTTGTAATAGGTGTTGCCTCAAATTAGGTCATTATGTTTATGGGAATGTAAAGTAAAATTTATATGCTCGGTTGATTAAATTTTTATTTATTATACTACAAAACTGTTTACACGTTTACTGTGAAAATGTGAGTTTTCCTTTATCTCGATAATTCAATTCATGAAATTTATATTAATGAAAATAATACTCACTATTCTGACTTTCCACGTTGCTTTAAATTAATATGACGAATACTACATATTATTATAATTATGTAAATGGAATACCATTGTTAACGGAATTGAAATAAACTAATCTAAAGAGGAGGCCTCTACGTAGTATATGCTAGCGTGTATGGCATTAAATTATTTATTTACGTCTGGGATTTCATGATATATTCTTCAAATAAAGTAATAATGAAAACACTGACAATAATTTAATAATATGAAAAGTAATCAAGTTTTTACAATAAATCAGCTGGGTTTTCAATTCACAAGTTTCACTTGGCAGATCACAGATTAAATTGTAGTTTAATCTAAAAGTGTTTTCGAAACTACTTTGCAAAACCCACAAATCAAGTAAAATTTAGCAGTTTCGCACAAATTTTACTTTTTCACTTTAATATTACAACAAACATTAAATTTTTTGATTGTCTCCCTGAGGCGACACGTCAGATATTTTATAAAATCGTACAAGTACCTAACTAAATAAATATCTTTAGGGTTTCTATATAATTAAATTTTGTTTGGAATTTGTTTTTCTCAACCATTCTTGGGGTTTAATAAAGTATACAACCATTTTAACAACATTTTGTCAAACAAGGGCTTGTTTATTATTGAAATAAGTATCTTCCTTGGAGATTTCTTAGAAAACTAAGCAATTGCGTTAATCTAAATTTAATTCGCGGATTTTAAATATAAAGTTTTGCTGAAAAGTGATCAGGTTTTTTCCTAGCCTTATCTAAGTTTTGGTTTAGTATCCTTGCATTATTTATCCTGAAATTTTAAGGAACATAAACAAATTAGAAATTATTTAGAGAAAAACACGGTGTTGCAAAAGTTGCATGGACTTTCAAAAGAATTTAGGTTGTCTGACGAGGTTAAGATTAAATTATCGCGGTGTAGTAAGAAGGAGCAGAAGACCAAACAAAAAAAAAGAACATAGCAAAAATTCTAGTGGAAGGTGATTGCTTTTCTTATTTGTTGAAGGATGTCAAGCGTTGAAATTAGGTTAAATTAACAAATTTTGTAAATTAAATAAAAAGATGGCATAAAATTGCTCCATACATATACCATGATTAATTTTAGAAGATTAAAAGCTAACAGATTGTTCTGCCTGTTGAGCTTATCAAATTGAAACTTTTTTCTTTACAAATCTTAAACTGGTTGTGTTCCTAATATTTTTTAATTTATTATGGCAGCGCAGATAAATAAAGGCGATCTTATGCAGAATTAACCGCACATGGCCGTTTGGCCCTGTCAGCTTATTCTTTTATTTCTTTCAGTTTCTCTTTATCATTATCGTGTTAGTAGAATCTTCTGGCATGTGCGTTTATCGCCCCTAGGGCCAAAATCGCCCTTCTGTAATCTTAAAGCAAAATTAGGGTTTTCATTTTTTTCATTCCATTTCCGTTCCATTTTTTGATTAGGCATTCTATGGACTGATTTCATTAAATGATATTTTCTGCTTTTAGAAATTTTGCTTCTTCAGTTTAGTAATATTTCAATATAATATCATCACATCTTGTGAATATGCTGTCACTTAAAGTAGGTACAATTTGATTTACCCTAACTTAAATTAATGATCGCATATAATTTACACTTAATTAGATTTGCTGGAGTCTGGCAACTCTTTTTGTTACACCTTATCTTTCCTTTAATGGTCTTATTTATAAATGTCATAACAGATGTTGAAACCGAATGCAGGAAAATTATTTCACGTATTATTGTAAACTAAACTACAATTAATTAACTAAAAAAAGCAATCAGTTATTTCCACGCTCATAAAACAACCATTTTAATTTTAATTTCAGAGTCGACTTTTTATATCCGAAAAATGGTCTAATTTAAAAATAATAGTATTTTTTTTAATAAAATCAGAGAAAATACTTTAATGCAATGATGATAGTTCATTTTTAAACAATTCATTATATCCTAACAAGAATAATAATAATTGTATTTCGGGTGGTATATTATGCATCTCTACGACATATTTTATTGATAAATGAAGTTAACACGAGCTAACTTTTAAATCATTTATCTGTACTACGTGTCAAATGTATCCGCTTTCGACTTTAGTAATTTCAATTTGATGTGTGAAAGTACGGTTTTCCGAATTTTATTTTGAGTGCTTCGTAGCAACCGCAGCGTTAAAATATCATAAATATTTCCATCGTACTTAAATTAACAAGTAGCTTAAATTTTCATAATCTCTTAATGAAAATGTTACCACTTTAGAAATTAAATTTTCTTCTTTCGCAAATTAAATGCTTTCAACTTTATAAAAATAAGTCGACAAGAAATCTATTGAGTAGAATCAGATTAAGCAGTTGTCTGACAGTTTCATTTTGATTAGGGTATTCGTATTCTGGTGGTAAAAAAACTTTAAGTGAATTAGTCGGATGTTAAATTTAGCTTTTTTAACTGGAAAAATTATTTTTCAAATTCTTCGGTTGTCTTCACTAATAACTTGAAAAGTTAATTTGTTGGGTAGGCTTTTAATGCACGAACGGCTTTCAATGTAATTCAAACTTATCATGTGTGTAGTTTGACCCGCTTGTATATGGAAATTTAATTTGTTTATGCTATAGAATTCTACACATATTCTGCGTGTTCAGTATTCACTTAGAAGAAACGAGAGATTCGATATTACGAAGGAAATGGATTTGGATTTAATTTGTAGTTTTGGAAAAAAACAACTTCAAACGATTTAATCAGACGATGCAGCGGTGTAACCCTTTTTGTACAATTTGCAAGGTTTTACATCACGGTTCTCTAGTTTTTAGGCAAACGATTACAAGTTATCTTCTATAAATTCAAGTATTATTAAATCGTTGTTGATCTTATATAATTACTTAAGCTTTTCGTACGTAAATAGTAGAGATAATGTAGTTTTAATCTTTGGTATAAGTTTTGATGCTTGAAACCTTAGAAGAAATCTAGTTAAAATGTAGGTAGTTCTATAGTAACTTTGAGAGAAATTCACCAAATAGCATTTTTAGCATTATTATTGCTAATTTTAATTTTCACAACCTAATGAGTCTTTAATTTATTGGTTAATTACAATTTTCAGAAGCACTTTTCCACCCTTAAAAATAAATTTAAAAAAATAAATAATACAACTGCAACTTTTACAAATTTAATAAAAATAAGCTCAAAAAATACACAAAGTACAAATCAGAATGAGTATCCTAATATTTATCAAAAGGAAGCAAGACAAAAGAATTCATACAGGATTTTAAATATAAATCTATTAGGCTTTTAAGTGCAAAGAGATTGCAATTTAGTTTTCAAAAGTCTACCTCTTTTGATATATTCAATAAAATGCTACTTATCGTATAAGAAAAGGGTCGTCTCACTGGATTTCCTTAAAAAATCTGTCTTGACAAAAAACATTTCTGAATAAACTTTCAGATTACAGTGTGTTCTCAAACACACAGTCTACAAGATATCATAAACTTTTGTTTTGAATGCTTTGAAAGTTATCTACTCTTTAGTAAAAGCTCTGTACTAGAACTACCGCAAGTAAATTGTTTCAAATTAATTTTAATTTGCCTTTATTACATATTCTCTGAACCGAACCTTATTGCTGTTTAACTTTGATATTAAAAGTTTTGTCATTAGGGCAAAAGCGTCGTATTATTTAATAATTAAAAATATTTCAAAGCATAATAAATTATATTTATCTAGGTATTTTAGGTCATACTGAAGCGTAGGAAAAGGACGAATTTTTACAAATTAAAATTTAAAAAAATATTTTAGCAGAAAAGCGAAATGTGTAACATAAAACAATAATATAATTTCAATAATAGGTAACTCCTCCAAATTGAACTGTACGAGGATAAATAAATCTCGAGACTGAACAAACAAAACTTTGAAATTGAATCGTGAGTTCAAAAGTTGCCATTTCAAACAATGCAATTTAGCTTTAATTGATAATTCTTGTCTATTTAGTCATTGTAACGTACTTTCCAGTCACATATTCCTAAATAACATTTGGTTTATTTTACGTTATAGCGTTTTTAATATCGATATTTGAAGAACTGGGACAAAATTCATAAGCAGTTGAGAAATGCGAGGAATATCAAACAGATTTTTTTTTAAGTTTTTATGTACTGCATCCAAACAACTCGCTTTTATTGCACACAATAATGAAATATAAAAATTTATTCGAATTTAAAATCGTAGAAGATACTAAAAAATTTTTTTATATTCGTGGTGGTATTTGAAAATAAAAAGCACAAATAATTCCCATGGAAACCTCACCGCATACGTTATTAAGTCGAAGCGTAGAGAACAACTTTTCTTGATGAAACATCTGCTTACCCAAGACCTTGCCGATTTTTTTTTACTTATCAGCGGGAGTTTCGCTACGACTTAATTCTGACGGCTGGCTTTTATTGCACTTGACGTACCTACTCCAAATAGTTCTTTATGTAAACCGTGAGCAAAACAATGTGATAAAAGAATTTGTTTTAGACTTAGGCATAAAATCATTACCATTTAATTAAGATGAATTTTATAGGATTCTTGACTTGGTAAGTTAGCTGAAACCGAACTTTCCAACTTACAAATACGACCAAAGTTTGTATATTTACTCCGAATCATTTGCACCTTATACACGCTACTAAACAATAAAATAACTTACAACAGGGTAATAAATTAGATTTATATCAATTTGGAGACATTTCCGACGTAAAAGTTAAATGTTAATATGTTACATAGAATTTTAAATTAGCTGTCTACACAAAACACCTTTCGCAATTAAAATTATAGGTGTAATAATATAAAAAGCTTCATTCGTAAGAATTTTTGTTAATTGAAGTTTATTGTTCTAGGTTCGATCAAAAAGTCTCAATCATCTAGATGAAATAGAAATGAGACAATCGGTTGAAACGTCCCCAGATTCTGGATTAAAGGATTCAAAATCAGAACCAGACTGCGCCAAGACGCTCTTAGCTCCTCCTGTACGTAGCATACCTACTCCGGAACCAGCAATAATTCCACCTTCTGATCCGATAATTGATCGTCCTACAAAGCGACATGTACTTACTCGATCTCAGGTAAGCATTTTCAGATTTTTATAGTGAAAGGTTTCGTGCTTAATTATCGTCTTTTCTATTTCGGTAATTTTTTTAAATTGTAGCTGCTTAAAATAGCAATGAGCGCTGTGAGCACGCACACCAAAGTATCATAATCATTAACCCTTATTACGTTCAAAACTATTGTCCAAAATGTTTCTCTTTAGCAAAAGATATGATCATCAAATTAATTATTTTAGATGAGACATCTAAATTTATTAAAAGTTTAAAATATCGACTACTGAAGAAGGTCCCGCTCTCCCTTACACAAACATTGCACTTCGTTGTGGTTATTTTCACCAGCTTAATTATTAATATTGCATTACTTCTGGTTTAATATACGTCCGACAGCTACAACAATAAATTTTCACTTTAAAATGTTTTTCCTGCCCTCAAATTCAATACAAATATAATCCCTACACTTACGCTGAAATACGTACCCTGAAACCTCCGTGTAAACAGATTCTGAATAAATACATACGAATAGCATATAAAAGGGAGGATAGGTTGCAATGCATCACAAAAATGGTGTTTTTATTACATCAAGAAATTAAGAAAAACGGAGTTTGTCTACAGAAAAGCACTTTTCTTTTAAAATATAATGGTGACAGCATTGTTTCTGCTATCGAAGGGGCAGTTTTAATTAAAAAGCATGAACTTCTTTGAATTCATATTTAAGAAATGTAAATGGACTTTAAAGAGAAAATGCGTTTGAGGAAAATTTATTTAAAATCAATAAATTATTATGAAAACAAATTTATTTGGAATATTTTTACCTCGACTAAATTTATAAATTTGTTCCAAACTGCAATTTTTTTGAGGTTTTTCAAACCTGGTAATAAGCAGAAAACAAAATATCTTCATGATGGGCATAGTGGTACATTTATTGAATGATATTCTGAGATCTTATTGATAACTATTTCGAAATTTTTCATAAATGTTTGAAAAAGAAAATGGATGATCATTTCATTTCGATATTTAAAAAAAAAAATTTTATTAATTATTACAAATTCAATTAAACATTCACTAAACGTGAAATTATTAAATTCATTCTTTAAACATATTTTTACAAGTTAATGCTTAATTGTTATATTATTTAATAGTGTTACTAATTTCGTTGTCGTTTTAACAAAAAATTCTTTTTCACATTATCAAACTTAATGTAAATTCTCGTTCCACAAGAAAACGAACAAATTTGAAGTAATATGAAAAGAGTAAACTACATCTACGTTTTATTACACAATTTTTAAACTTGCGATGCTGGTACCACTATTGTTTTATAAATCAAATGTAGGTGTATAGTATAGTAATTATTAAATACATATAACTCGTACATGTACATTTCATTGTGGTTATATACATTATGTACCTACTCGTATAAAAACAACAATCAAATCATAAAAAGTTACAGTTAATCTAAACTTTTTAATTGTTCAATTTAATGAGACACAGTTTCCTCCGATCAATTTTTTTTAACAAATTATGCGTTTTCATCGTATTTTATTTCTAAACTTTTAGAGCCCACAAAATTTGTATAATATAAAATGTAATAAGCATACTTCATTAAGAATTAAATTTGTTCCGCCTTAAAGGACTTGAAAATGAAATTTTATGGTATAATAATAATTATTATTAGAAATACGTGCAATTAATACTTTAATGCTATTTACTGATATTTTACAAAATAATAAGTGCCTACACAAGTTTTTGATAACTAATCCTGTGAATTCAAACAAGGGGTGCCCACGAAAGCGTACTTGACGCTGTGCGTTTATTAAAATATAATTAATTTTAATTTGACTTCTTCATTAATCTCGTCTGTTTTTTGATTAAAACTTTTTATTAATATCAAAATTCCGTTCCTAACAATATTTAAGTATGTATTCAATATTTTTATAGTATAAGTACTTGATAAAATTGAGATTTTTCTCATTGGAGTAATTAGCTGTTCTTTGCATAAGTACATTGGCAGAAATGGTCACTGTCAGATTCTGCAAAATGTAGCAGTCAAATTATAAATTCATTATCTATATGATTCATCTCATCATGCACACGACAAATTATCTTCAGATAACACGATACTTCAAACATAACCTTCAATGCAAACACGGCGATTTGAAATGCATCATACAAACTTATACTTTGATATTCTTTCAAGATAAATCCCCGACAGAAAAATATAAAATTATAAATAGCACAAATAGTAAATGAGAATATTATAATATTAATTTATCAGTTTTTAATTTTATATAGAAAAACAAACATGCTATGCGTACAACCCCCTAGACGTTCGCGTGTTTGCAGTATTTGTTCTATAGCTGAACTTCCTGCCATTTTTGATAAACCACGGTAGCACTGAAAAAAAACAGGTTATTCACCGTAGGCGATGATACGTTACTGCGTTAACTACCTGACCTCCGAAGCCTGTTAAAAAATCTGCGATCTAGATGATAAGGTTGTGGTGACGTTTTTGCAGCACGTAACCAATTGAAAACAGTTTTGATCTGAGGGCGATCCTGATAATTGTGGGCGATTCTCCTGTGTTAATAAATTGTTCTCAATAGGAATAAAACAAAGTTACTAACAAGCTAAACATCATCACATCTAATTGATGCTGTTAAACCGCTCTAAGAAAACTAGAAATTTGGACAAGCTTTTGTTTTACTCAACGATGCCGATACTAGCGTTGCCAAGTAACGACGAAAAATTGCACAATCAAGGAAGAACGGTAATATTCTTCCAAAATGGATGTAATGAATACTGTTAAATCACGAATTCTCTAATGCGTTGTTAATCTTAACACAATAAATTAAATTTTTTAATTTAACAATGACAGAACTAACAGTAAAGTGGTTAATAAAACTAAAACTTGTCCAAAACATAAACTGTGGTATAAACCAAATGAATACACCACAACGTGGTGTAAAACATTCAATACAATTATACGAGATTTTTACACTATACAGAATGTTCCTTCAACAACAATGACGATAGAAACCTAACTCGACAATTAATTTCAAAAAGTAACACAACAAAGAAAACAAATGTAACTAATAAACGTCTTTATGCAAAGCATCCTGATAAGAATGTTTTTTATGTTCCTTCGCGATTTACAAATTTTAAATAATTTGATTTTCAATGCGAAATTTGAATTTCAAACCATTTTTATTCACATAACCTTGCTATTCAATCTAAATAATCCTTAGGAAGGATAATTTTACATAAAAGCTGAACAAACACTGCAAATACATGATAAAGTTCTTTTGTCATCTGTATATTTTCTACTATACAAAGTAATAATTGTGTCCCTAAGTGGAAATTTTAATGGCAACATTTTATAATTCCAAAACTTACTTTCAAGTGTAACCCTTGAAAATAACAAGGATTGAACTAAAAGAATTTTTTTAGTTTGATTTAAATTTCAAGTCAGGGCTTCCACTATTTCCGTTTCAGTTGTCAAAAATTATATATTTTATTTTAGTACATTTTCAGTTTTCTATTTCATTTGAATATTCCTTAAAAATCTTTTACTGTTACATATTTATTTCTTTAATATTTTGAAAGAATTTCGTTTGAGAAAAATTTGTAGAGTGAAAGTTCCTACATAACATACAGAGTAAACGCTTTGGTATTCTAGTCCTTTGCGTTCGGTAATTGAATACATTTCTTTGCAAGGCCATAGTTAATCTCTTTTAAATATCAATAAATTTTTATTTATTTAACAGTAAATAGGTGTCGTAGTTGCATCGTTAAAGTGACGGTTCTTCCTTATTAACAGTACATTTGCATGTTGCAGTCATTTGTATAGATTCAATATTTACTTAGAGTATTTACATACAATTTAACGATCACATAACGTTAAGGTACATAATAATCAATAAGTGATAAAAAAATTTAGTTGCATAATATTTATTTTTCTTTCATTTAAATAGACTCGTAGGGTTTATTGGGTAAAGAATTTCAGATACTACGGAACTTGACCAGTTGTCCATCTAGAATCGTGTTATGCAAACTTGGTTGAATTCGATAGAACGGATTGGGTGACTGGAACCACAGAATGTGATGATGGTGACAATTCTAGAACAAGAAATGTTAGTCAACCCTAAATTATTCTTTAAGAAGAGTAGTAGTTGAAAGAAATTTTGCGTATAGATTAGTCCTGGAAGATAAGCCAAGATTACATCTTGAACAAATAGTGGTGCATAATATGTAACAAAAAATGTAAACCAAAAAGAGAAGTAAATGAGAAAATAATGCTGATCTTAGAGCCAAAACTTTGGTTCTTACAAACTCCAACCAGTCCAGCTAAGGATGAAACACACTCTGAGCACTAGAAGCATATACTTCACTTTCAAATAAACCTACAGAATATTTGATATTTTTATCTTATGGAGTAAATAAGCAGTTATTTTGTTAACTGTTAGTGTCCATTCCCGAGAAAAGAGGCTGACTGCAGTACTAAGCTGTAACAAATTATGAAAAACCTTTCTAGTTTTTCAGCAGTTCTTCAAATAAATATAAAGTGGAAATAGCAAATAGAAAACAATTGCAGCTCAAACTTGTACCAGGACCTTGTAAACAAATATATTATAAGACGCAGTTTTGGAAGAGGATGAAAACGTTAGTTTCACAAGTATTTAATTCCTTAGCGCACAATATTTTTTATTAATTTAGGGTTTAAATAAAGAATTTTTTCTTGCAGAAAATGATACCTTGATACAATTGGTAAAAAGCAGAGAGAACATGATAAAAAATAACACCGAAAATAACAAAAGCTTTATAAAGGCAAGCGTAGAGAAGCAAAGCGAATATGCAGAAAGGAGAAACGCCAAATATAATACAGCAAACCGAGGGATCAACCGCTAGAGGAAATCGTGTACACTTAACTTCACACTTCACGTACTTCATCATAATTCACCATACTTCTTCGTATTTCATATACTTCAGCAGTAATTCACGAGACTTCACCAGTAATTCACCGTACTCTATCAATAATTCATGGTACTTCTCCTACTTTGTCGATACTTCATGTATTTCACGACTTCATCGGTATTTCACAGACTTTACGTGTTAAAATATTACCGATTTTACAAAAGCAATGTTAACTAATGAGAACGTGCAAATATGGAATACCATTTTGTTTGGTATATAAAAAATTTTTGTTAGCAAATAGAATTAAACCAAATTTAGGTAAAAGTTACTTCAGACAATTAGACACCATAATCTAAAAGCAAATGTGTAATTAACTAAAACATTTTTACAAAAAAGTTTGAAAAAATTACAAAATGCCCACCTAAGAAAAGGTGGTGCAAATATGGAATACATTAAATATCTAAGAAATAATTAAATAACTTATTGTTCCTAAAAACTTAAACTAACTATAAGGTTAGATTAACATATTACTTGCACCAGTGAAATTACCGTATTTTTCGGCTTGCACTCATTATGAGCGTATTATGAGCATGGTGGTATTTGAATACTGGTATTCATATTACCGACAACCAATGTCATCAATATTTTAGGCTAGATCTACCCTATCATAACAAAAACTAAACAAATACAAAGTTATCTTAAGACTTTAGTTTATATACAATGGCAACGTAACAAATATTTAAATAAAAACGTGCAAATAAAAAAATTAGGCTTGCAAATTCATTACGTGTTAAAATTATCAAGTAGAAATTCACATGTACACATGTGGTAAACTAAAATCATACTAAAACGGTACTATCGCCTCCAATAAGATGGCAGCGTTCACAAATTTACCCGATTTTCGACCGAGGACCTTACTTGGTTTAGTCAAAACCATGTATTCCATATTACAAGATATTCCATATTTGCACCTTCTTCTTATATGTTGTATGTGTCGTTTGTGTTCGTCACAATTTTTAAAACGTAACGGGTACAGGTAGCTAATCCGATTAATAGGATAATTATTATGACGAATAATAATTATTTGAAATGTCAGAATACTCTATTGACCGTTGCTATGGTAACGTACATTTATAGTCAATTACCCGGATAAATGCAGTCGTTAGTTCAACTAATCAGCTCAATTGCTAGTCCTTACATTGTACACTTAGATAAAGCGACCTAATCCGCTGGATCGATCTTAGTTAGATCGAGCTATATTATTACTTTCAGTTTGAACTAAAAAAAAAGTATACACCTGTGCAATAAAATTAAAAGCAAACTAGCTTAGATCGAACTAAGGTTAGTTCGAACTAACGACCGCATGTATCCGCGGTAATTATTGCGATACAATAAATTGCATAAAATAAAAAACAACCAAACAAATAATGATAAATATGTGATTCCGTACTGAGTTTATGATTAATTGCCAGATTATGAATTAAACACATTACTTGGCCATAGCTAATTTTAAAAACTTTAAATATGCTTAAATATTAATTCACTTTTAATAAAAATAAATTAGTTAAACCAGGGGGTCTGGGGTGTGAACACCCTCAGTGCTCAACGGAGATCGTCAGTTTATTTCTGATAGAAAATAAACTACTCGATCCTGGGGGTTCTACATGTTTTGCAATATTTTCATTCTAAAATTTGTGCACTGGAGGGTGTTTCACACCCCCCAGACCCCCCGGATTGAGTAGTTTATTTTTTTAAAAGTAAACTAAAGATCTTCTGTTGCAACGCACTGGAGGGTGTTCCACACCTCCAGACCCTCCGGATTGAGTAGTTTATTTTTTATCAGAAGTAAACTGAAGATCTCCCGTTGCAGAGATCTACCCCAGGGGGTTCGGAATTTATAATTATGCAGTTTATGATTAATTGTCAGATTATAAATTAAACACATGTACTTGGCCATAGCTAATTTTAAAAAACTTGAAATATGCTCAAATATTAAATTTACTTTTAATAAAAATAAATTAGTAAACGGGTCTGGGGTGTGGAACACCCTCCAGTGCCTCTACAACGGAGATCGTCAGTTTATTTCTGATAGAAAATAAACTACTCGATCCGGGGAGGGGTTCTACATGTTTTGCAATATTCTTTATTCTAAAATTTGTGCACTAGAGGGTGTTCCACACCCCAGACCCCCAGATTGAGTAGTTTATTTTTATCAAAATAAACTAAAGATCTCCGTTGCAGAGCACTGAGGTGTTCCACACCAGACCTCCGATTGAGTAGTTTATTTATTATCAGAAGTAAACTAAAGATTTCCCGTTGCAGAAATCTACCCCCGGGGGTACGGAATTTATAATTATGCAGTTTATGATTAATTGTTAGATTTAAATTAAACACATTTACTTGGCCATAGCTAATTTTGATGAACTTGAGAAATGCTTAAATATTTAATTCACTTTTAATACAAATAAATTAGTTAAACTGGGGGGTTTGGGGAGTGTACCCCCCTCCCCCTAATTAATTTTCTAAATAATTCAAAAACAAAAATAGTCCAACCGAATATAAAGAAAGCACAATAGATTTAGACTTTTTTAAATTAAAAATTCTCAATGGAGGAGGCTGAAGACATACACCTTATCCAATCCCATCCAATCAGACCACAACAAAGTAACCAAACACACAACAAAACAAAACAAATCAAACACCTGATTGGTTATTTCGTCTATTTAACTTTAATGTATTTTAACTGATAGGTAACAGAGAACAGATAGATAATCGATATTCTTAACTTTAGTAAATCGGACATAAGAAGATAGTTTAAATTACATTATCACATTCTAGAGCCGTCTCTGTAAAAACCGGACAAGCGTGTTATTTTCAATGTAATTAATTAATCACGATGAAACAATGAATTACCAAATTTTTTTATTGAGCTATCATACCTTCATGATATTCAAACAAATGAACTAAAAAAATTACAAAATGAATTAAAGAAATCTAACAAGGAGACCACCCGACCTTACCCTAACCGATTTGCTTGATTTTTGTTTTACGAGCAGGTTATGACTAGAAATGAAGCGGGCCAAAATATTAGAGCGCGATATTCACCCGTTGCCGAGAAAATCTACTTTGAAAATATCGTCTTTTTTCATATTTTATGGGGTACGGCTGAAGGGTCTAGTAATTTTCTTATTGGTATCTGTGGATATAGGGATAACAAAAAATACTATATATAAATTAAAATTATAATATATCAAGCTGTGTACTAAAAATCAAAAATCTTATTTTTATCTATTAATCTTCGGAGGAATCATCCGAAAATTCGCAGGAGCCAGGGTGATATTCGTCGTAAAAACAAAAAAGCAATATGTTTCACTACATCGAGCGCACCTTATAAATGCAGTTTTCTTACACTTGCAAGGATTGTTTAAAATTTCTATGGGGAAGCACATTTGGTTTACATTTATGAAAACATTTCTCTCGTCAGTGAGCTTGGAAGCAAACCACGCGTACTGCAGCATATCCGAAAAAATTGGTGAGGACAACTGATGTTGTACTATCGATTGTATTTTATGCAATCTTCCGAAATTGATTTCACGTTGTGTCTCGATCAACTGTGCACAATTTTGAAGACGTTTGATAAAATTTTTTACTTGTCGATAAAAGTAAACATCGCAAGGCTGGACCAATGGTGTACATTTCGGAGGAATTACTTTAATCGTACAAGTTGATTGACCTTCTTCATCCTGAAATACTTCATCGTATAGATCTAGATTTGTTTGGCCTCCCCAAGAATCGATTATAAGTAGAAAACGTTCTTTTCCACGTATGGCTTAAAACGTTCGTTAAATAATCTTTATACAAAGATGTTGTCAACTTTCCCGACTTTGAAGAAGTTACAACAACATTTTTATATTTTCTAGCATATTCTTCTACACATATTTTAACCCTCGGCCCAAATGATCCTGTCGCCTCTTGTAGGCATACAAAACGAGAGGTAATAGTTTTCCGGAGAGGGTAATGGCATACTGTGCTGTATAGGAATGGGTGACCTTGTTCATGTCCTTTGTATTAACAATAATAACTTTTGATCCCGCTCCGCGAGAGTTCGGTTATAATTTGACTGGTATTGACACCCAGTCTGATCTGTATTGATAACAAGATCTTTGTCAAATTTCGGTATCAACGCACGAGTCTGGATTCGAAATCTTTCAGCGGCAGCCAAAGTTTCCTCCAGTGTCGCGGTTTCTCTTTGGCTTACAAATTTGGTTATTTTTCGCTGGCCAATTCGGTGTCTTCTTTTGAATCGAACAACCCAATTTTCAGAGGCTTTGAATTCAAAATTCTCAAACTGACCCGCTGCAGATAATGCCCACTGTTGCAAGTTTCTTGTTGATACTTGTTGAGAGTTTTTGCAGCTTCTACAAACCTGTCATTGCTCCAAGAGTCAATAATTTCAAATTTATCAAATTTTGTTCCACCATTTTGAATTTGTTTTCTCCATTTCTTCAAATCCTTAAAGCTTTTAGACGGGAACATCCTCCTTTTGAAGAGTTTTAACTGTCGCCTCTTGTAGGCATACAAAACGAGAGGTAATAGTTTTCCGGAGAGGGTAATGGCATACTGTGCTGTATAGGAATGGGTGACCTTGTTCATGTCCTTTGTATTAACAATAATAACTTTTGATCCCGCTCCGCGAGAGTTCGGTTATAATTTGACTGGTATTGACACCCAGTCTGATCTGTATTGATAACAAGATCTTTGTCAAATTTCGGTATCAACGCACGAGTCTGGATTCGAAATCTTTCAGCGGCAGCCAAAGTTTCCTCCAGTGTCGCGGTTTCTCTTTGGCTTACAAATTTGGTTATTTTCGCTGGCCAATTCGGTGTCTTCTTTTGAATCGAACAACCCAATTTTCAGAGGCTTTGAATTCAAAATTCTCAAACTGACCCGCTGCAGATAATGCCCACTGTTGCAAGTTTCTTGTTGATACTTGTTGAGAGTTTTTGAGCTTCTACAAACCTGTCATTGCTCCAAGAGTCAATAATTTCAAATTTATCAAATTTTGTTCCACCATTTTGAATTTGTTTTCCATTTCTTCAAATCCTTAAAGCTTTTAGACGGGAACATCCTCCTTTTGAAGAGTTTTAATGCTCCACTTTGGATGTTGCCTAGCAATATTAGAAACCTTGATTTTGTAATCTAGTGGAATATTATCGATTTCTTCTATTTTCATCCTTT
Source organism: Lycocerus yunnanus (assembly GCA_036346125.1). Taxonomy (NCBI): domain Eukaryota; kingdom Metazoa; phylum Arthropoda; class Insecta; order Coleoptera; family Cantharidae; genus Lycocerus; species Lycocerus yunnanus. The sequence goes on along the minus strand of JARFIX010000011.1, from coordinate 1,504,116 downwards.
TCTCTCTGGAGAACAATCTTCGGTCATATTTTCTTTTACTTCTTCAAAAATTTCGTCCTCCGACACAATTCCTTTTCTCCTAACGTTGTTATAATGTAATGGTAAATGTCTTCTCCTACTACCACAGCGTCTTCACTAATTACCGCAGAAGCTTCTGGCGCCATTAAATTATTTGCAATAAGAGTTGCTGACAATACACCATCGCATCTTTCAATCGCCTCCTAGAAATTTCACTATACAGAGATTCTTCATCGGTTTCGATTTCTTCAACTGTCGAAGGGCCCAGTGTTTCCATGAATTTGTAGTCAGACATTGTCGAAACGATATATAGGTATAACTTGATATATTATAATTTTAATTTATATATAGTATTTTTTGTTATCCCTATATCCACAGATACCAATAAGAAAATTACTAGACCCTTCAGCCGTACCCCATAAAATATGAAAAAAGACGATATTTTTAAAGTAGATTTTCTCGGCAACGGGTGAATATCGCGCTCTAATATTTTGGCCCGCTTCATTTCTAGTCATAACCTGCTCGTAAAACAAAAATCAAGCAAATCGGTGAGGGTAAGGTCGGGTGGTCTCCTTGTAAGTTTAATTTAAGTAATTGACTACTACTAAACTAGCAACTATCAAAACTTTTAATTAGTAAAATAATGACGGTCAAAGGTCTATTCAACGTTTAAGATAAAAAATCTACTAATGTAAGTTAATTTTGTATCAAATAATTATTATTGAACACATGTCTTAGCTATGATACACATTGACATAGCGCATGCGCATAAGCTAGGTTCAACTTCATGTAATTTACCAAAAATTGACTAATTTTGTGATACTTCAATGTACTTCACACGTATTTCATGTTTTTCACAAGTACTTCATGAAATGTGTACAAAAAACTTCATCGGCGGTTAACTCCTCGCAGCAAACATTCTTGAGGACAAACTAAAAACAAAGAAATTAGAAACTCCTACCAAGAAATGAAGAAAATATAGCTAGGCTACAAAAGTATTGCAACAGTATATAGAAACAAGGAAGGTGAAGGAGAAAAGGAAACTATGGAGGGTGGAGAGAATTTTTCACGGAGCTGCTTAACAAAAACTACAGGAACGACGACGAGAATGAAAACGGAATGGAACAAAACCTAGAAGTCGAACCATCAACTAATGCAGAAATTAGAAAAACAATAATGAATATGAAAAATTATAGAAACTTTGGGAAAAATGGAATTACATAAGTCAGAATTGATCAAATATGGAGAAGAAAGTTTTTAACTTAAAATAACACAATATAAGAGTAATTAAAGCCCAAAGGATAAGGTAGCTAGGCCATGGGAAAGACTACCTATAGAGAGAACGACCCGGAAAGTCCTACGACAAGGTGCGATAGGTACCAAAAGAAGAGGAAGACCAAGAAAAGATGGCTTGATGCGGGAGAGGGAGACCCTGAGAACAATGGGAGTCGAGGACTGGATAGTTTTGCTGAGAGACCAAAAGAGATAGAGACAGATTGTTCAAAACTTTTTAGATTCTCAAATTTCTCTACAGATAACTTTGATTTGTTCAAGCATTAGATTCGAATAAATAAAGTTAAATACTAGAAAACATGCCGGTTTCGTTTTCGATCGTCCATTCTGCGTAATAATTATCAAATGATATAACTTCGCTATCGTTAAAAATCCTTGTTCTATTAATTTCACATTATGTGAAACAGAATGCGGATCTAATTCGTGACCTGAAATGTTGAAGTTAATTTTGAAATAAATAGCAAAAAAAATCTTTTAATTTTAAATTCAATTTTTTATTGTGGATAAACAAGGATTTTTTCAACCTTTAAAATGATGTATCGCAAAGGATGGGTTGCTATTTAAAATTTAGAAATGAGGGTAGCAGGTGGGCAGGGATTAAACTCATAATTCACTTTTGAACGTCGTCATGGATGCGTTTTTACTTCTTCACAAATTTACTCAAAACAAAAGTTATTTCGACTGACTACCATTTGAAAAATTTTGCTAGAATGTTTTGGGAAAGTCCACAGCTGAATTTTGTCTTGTGAATTTTATATTTTTGACTTGATTCACACATATATCCTGCCGGCACAGCTTTTTTAAAATATTTAATGTTTTATAGTAGTTGTTTATCATTGCCGATGCGTAATTATAATTCCATGACCATACATTATAAATCAAATATTTAATAGAGATTTTGCGATAAAATTAATTGAGTATAGCACTAACCATGTGGCATCATATCGATCAAAATTACTGTTCACGAGGAGTTCATGCATACTCCGCATTTACATAACTTCAAAAATGACAAATTCAGTTCAAAATCCAGCTGCGCTTAATTTTTTGTTTTGGCTTACTTCTTTCGATGGCGATGCACAAAATGGAGCAAAATTGTAGATTCTAACTTTTTGAATAGAACGAAGCATTCGGATAAGTGTAATTTTTCTATATTATTGATAAATAAAGCTTTTTATCTTAAAGGATATTTGACATTTTGCTTTAAGTGTTTACTATATTTGTTTTTGAGCACTTCATTCTTGCTTTATTGGAATCCTATTTATTTTCTTTGTCAGTTATTGATGCCAGCTAGAGGCTCCCATAAGTTTCTCATTAGAAGCTATAAATCTTACTACACTTGTACAAATTTTATTTCGATTCATTTAATATTGATACACCCTTGCACGTAACTCGCACTTCACTGTTCATTTTTTAACCCTAATGGCATTAAATTTCGATCGTGCATTTTCGAATATTTACCAGACTGAAAGATGTCATTTATTAATTCATTTTTAGCAGTCAAATTCAAAATGTTAATTTTAGCTAATTTAAATGTAAATTGCATGCTTAGTAAGCTTTGTAAATACCAGACTAGTTAAATTTGCGTGAAATGCCATTTCATATAGACAAAACTTGACACAAGTTGGTGATTTATACGAGAAACGTAAACTAAGTTCGTTGATTGCTGGCACCTCAGAATAGTTCTAACATCCAATAATAATTGGAATGACAATTTTATCACCAAAGGTTAAACCCTATAACAATTTAATTATAACCTTAAAAGAAAAACTTTTAATTTAAAAATATATGTATGTTTTTTTCCAAACGTCAGTAAAAATAATCAAAATAAAAGGTTGTACTTTTGTTCCTTGTAAAACAATATACTATTTTTTTGAATATTGCGTGTTGTGAACAAACGGTTTCTATTATTTTCTAAACAGGTACATGGTAATATATTATTGCATATCTACTTAATAAGTTTTTTCTGCCAAGTTGGATTTTAAAATTGAAATCACCGAGGCATTGATTATTCATATGCGATACGTCGAGTGAAAAGTTATATTAATTTATTTTTTAATAAAATTTTCTTGAACACGCTTTCTTAGAGAAGCTACGGCATCGTAAGATAAAAGTTAATAATAATTTACGATAACATCGCAAAATTGAAACACATTTTTTATTACATTTGCCAAATTAATTATTTTAATGGCCAGAATCAGTTCTAAAAAGCACGTGCAGTCAATCAGGCGATGCTCGGCAAGATAATACTTATCTCCAAACAACAGGAAAATTTGGCTTGGAAACCTCCCGAATCACTTCATTGATTTCTTAACTTAGCACGTTTCATTTTTATTAGCAGATTATCTAAATGAATGTGTTCAGTGGTGGATATAGGACAGTGGCGTGCTAAATCAGTTTTACATAAAATAAATATTGAAAAATACTGCTGTGTAATATCTTCCTTGTATTCCCAACGCAACGGTTGTCCAGAAAGTTGTTAATGTAAAACCTGCTGTTTACAAAAAAATACTGTCATTCCGATGTGTGCAAGTCGTGAATCCATGCAGGACTGAATAAAAAACATAAATTAACACCATCGCAATTTATTCTTCTCAATAGGGTTTGCGTGTAATTAAAATTCCCCAATATGAGGCAGCACGAAAACTCAACATTTAACTTACAATGAAATAAAATGGACACTCAAGTTGAAGACTTGGATCTCAAAGTTAATAATTCGTGTCCCTCTCCGTTGAAGATGGAAAAACAATCTAGTCGAATAAATTGGGAAATCCCTGAAGAATCCCGCAAAACAAATTATTAAGTGGAACTACATTAAGGATTCAATTATACTCGTCCTTTATGAAGTTCAAAGTTATTTATTTCTTTAAAAAAATAGAATTTTTTCAGTCAAACAGGCAAAAAACTACCAATATCTTTTTATTGACAAGAATTAGAAATTTTTTAATTTGTGGAGGTAAATTGCAAGCCTCACAGTCTGAATGGTCATCAAACGCGTTGCCTTCATAAAACTCATTTGTTAATAAAAATCATACACTTCGCCAGGAAGTGGCATAGTTAAAGCTTCTTTGCTAACTGCCATTTTTAACATTTTTTTTGGTTGCATAGTAACTTGTTACCAATGAATCTGAAAAAGTAATATTTGCTGTCGGTTCACAAATTTTGAAAAAAATGGATTTAAAAATTAATTCGAAAGCAATTATTTCATGGACATTTTCGAAACTGTACCCCGCCCATCGAAAATTAAAATTAGTTTTAGCGCTAAAAGTAATTTTAAATATGTTTTAATTGCGAATGGTAGCAAAGCCTTCGGCTTCGCAACAATACAACAAAACTTCCCCTGAGTTCGGCAGAAATCGAAATTATCCAAGTTGATCCGGCAGATCGAAGGGCCACTGATTAAACTTGTTAAAAATATCTTGGAACAAAAACTAATCTAGAAAATAAAAAATCTTTGAGCCACGGGGTCCGAGAAGGAGTTAAACTGAGTCCGACTGAAATCGAAATTATAAAATTGTAATTTTACCTTAAATTGGAATAGTGGTTTGGTTGCTCCTCTACCCAATTGTTTCAAGCGGCAGTGTCCAAAGTTCGAATAGTCACGATGAAGTGCGGAGGCGGCACTTGAAGAAGAAGCTACTTCTACAGGAAAAAGTATACTTTTGAACCCGGGTTAACAGATTCTAGCTTGATACTGCTGAAATGTAATCAAAAGTTTTAAAATTTGCTGCGGTGTAAACATCCAATTACAGTTAGCTATTATCATTTCCTAGAAAAACATGTTTTGGAAAAATGGAGTTATTGCCAATATTTTGAATCAAATATTCACTGAGCGCTCTCTAAAATTTTCCCGAACAAGCGGCCTCTGGCTTTGCTTGCCCAAGTCAGCGGTACTGAATACGATGCAATAATAATATCATTTTTCATTATACAATTTTATTTTTATTTCAAATACTCTTCTTTAAGGATTTTCTTGGTCAATTATCTCGGTGGTTTGCCATTGCCTTCCGAGAGAAGACGGTGAAAATAAAGCTTGAGCTTGAAACTGTGATCTCAACTTGACAGCCTTCTTTATATCGTATCAATTTACTGACGGCTGCCTATGTGTGTTATATGTGACAATTTCATACCAAAAATTATTACAAAATCAAAAATAAGAAAAATACTTTTAAAAGTGTGTGTTAAATAGATTTGTTGTATTAAATTAACTGAGTCCGACTGAAATCGAAATTATAAAATTGTAATATTACCTTAAATTGGAACAGTGGTTTGGTTGCTCCTCTGCCCAGTTGTTTCGAGCGGCAGTGTCCAAAGTTCGAATAGTCATGATGAAGTGCGGAAGCGGCACTTGAAGAAGAAGCGACTTCTATAGGAAAAAGTAGACTTTTGAACCCGGGTTAACCGATTCTAGCTTGATACTGCTGAAATGTAATCAAAAATTTTAAAATTTGCTGCAGTGTAAACATCCAATTACAGTTAGCTATCATCATTTCCTAGAAAAACATGTTTTGGAAAAATGGAGTTATTGCCAATATTTTGAATCAAATATTCACTGTGGGCCCTCTAAAATTTTCTCGAACAAGCGGCCCCTGGCTTTGCTTGCCCAAGGCAGCGGTACTGAACACGATGCAATGATAACATTATTTTTTATTATACAATTTTATTTTTATTTCAAATACTCTTCTTTAAGGATTTTCTTGGTAAATTATCTCGGTGGTTTGCCATTGCCTTCCGAGAGAAGACGGTGAAAATAAAGCTTGAGCTTGAAACTGTGATCTCAACTTGACAGCCTTCTTTATATCGTATCAATTTACTGACGGCTGCCTATGTGTGTTAGATGTGACAATTTCATACCTTTTGAAGAAAATACTTTTAAAAGTGTGTGTTAAATAGATTTGTTGTATTAAATTTAATATTAAGCTACATTTAAGTGAGAAATCTCAAAAGCCTAAATTAGAAAATATGGTTTTAGAAACCGATGATTGGGGGGGGGGGGTATGCTCTTTATTCGCCCTCAAATTGTACTAAATAAATTTGCGAAGCTATGGTTTTACGGGATCAATAGAGAAACTTTTTAAAACAACATAAAATGCACGATAAATTTAAAATTAAAAAAAAACCCATTGGCTTTGCGCTAAATGGCAATAAGTATGACTTTGGATTCTGAACGTAAACCCTTATAATTCATAGTATCGTGAAAGCCAGGCAAGATAATGTCGGCACTAAAATTAAATTTACACATCTGTTTGTGGTGGTGTAAGCCGCCAGGGTATATACATATTATTTAAATACATCAACGACAGATCATTACAAATTATTTCGTTCATAACTTGAGAGCATTAAATTACACATGACTCTTGTTACGTATAAGTGTCATGTCAGAGCTGTTTCATGGCAGTCTAACTCAAGTTGCAATGCTTCCACCAAAACTTACAAAACAATTCAGAGCAAAAACCGAACCTTCAAATTTAACAGTCTAAAATTATCTTTTTGCAACGTTTTATCGAACCCAGCATTAGTTCATAAAAAACATGACAATATATTTATTGTATAATCATTGCAAATGCGAGTAAAGAGAACCCAAAAATTCATACCTAAAATAGTTGCATTGACTCGTGATTCGTCCTTATTCAAAGTTGAAAATTAAAACATAATTTCCTTCTATTCCTAACGGAAAAGTTTTCCAAAAAGTTGAATACTAGTAATTCACTTATTTTGACGATATGAGTAATTCCCATTCTAAACTTATAATATCAAAGTTGGCATATGAAAACAAAATGAAAATTAACAACATCAAATTTTTTCCCACACTATAAACAGAGGGTTTCGCATATATAAATTTCGGTATTATGAAATACCCGAGGGGTTAACTGCTGGTCAAGTTTTTTGTACACATCTCAGGAAGTACATGACATTTCATGTGGAGTACATGAAGTACTTCACGTGGAACACCCTACAGTACCTCTGCAACGGAAGATCTTCAATTTACTTCTGATAAAAAATTAACTACTCGATCCGGAGGGTCTAGGGGGCGTGAAACACTCTCCAGTGCCTCTACAACGGGAGATCTTCAGTTTACTTCTGATAAAAATAAACTATTCAATCCGGGGAGTCTGGGGGGTGTGGAACACCCTCCAGTGCACAAATTTTGGAATGAAGAACATAGTAGAACATGCAGAACCCCCAGACCAAGTAGTTTACTTTTTATCAGAAGTAAACTGAAGATCTCCCGTTGTAGAGGCACTGGAGGATGTTCCACACCCCCCAGACTCCCCGGTTTAAATAATTTATTTTTATTAAAAGTGAATTAAATATTTAAGCATATTTCAAGTTTATTAAAATTAGGTATGGCTATGTAAATGTGTTTAATTCGTAATTTGACAATTAATTATAAACTGCGTAATTGTAAATTTTGTACCCTTGGGAACCAGATCTCCGGAACAAAATAAAAAATAAACTACTTAATTCGGCAAGTCTGTGGGGTGTGGAACACCTTCCAGTGCCTCTGCAACGGGAAATTTTCAGTTTACTTCTGATAAAAAATAAACTACTAAGTATGGAGAATTATCATGAATTACGTGAAGTGTGAAGTTAATTGTACACGATTTCCTCTAGCGGTTGACCCCTCGGAAATACCACAAACACTGAATTGTTTTTTTTTTAAATAATAATTATAATCAATTTGAAAGAAAACTTTAAACAACTTTAAAAAGGTGAAGACTCACATGTAAATGTGTAATAAGTTCCAAATTACTTTGACAATTTCAAAATATCACTAAATGGGAGTCATTGGACTTCAGCAAAGCTATCTACTTTTGATTGGTAGAATAACACCGCAATGCAATATTTTCCGCCATAAGGAGCACGTTGAAATATATGTTCACGAAATAAAGCTAACTACTGAAATGTTAATTTACTGCTGAATTTGTACCTCCCTCTTTTTGACGTAGTCTGAAAACCGAATTTTCAATTCGTGCTTAATCAGAGCGCTAATGTAACCGGTAAAAGAAATCGTCATCCGTTTCATGAAGGAATTAAAATTTTTGCTATTATCAAACAATTTGAAGAGTTGATTGAAATTCGATTCTAAAAAAGGAGACAAACGAAACGTCGCAAGAAGATAAGATACAATTTAAAAGTTTAGAAACATTTTCAAAGAAAACGAAAACGCAAAAATTTCACGACTGGATAACTCCCTTGCCAACAAAATAACTCCGAAAGACTTAACAAAATTCTTCCAGCTTTTGAACAAGATTTCCAACAGATAAAACGACGCAATAATTTAACATCTAACACAGTTGAAATTATTAGTAATAAACTTCCATCGACTATACGTAATGTACCCTTATGGTAACATAGTGCGATGGAAAACAACATGGTTGAAAATTTGAATTCTGAGGAGAGAAAATATTTTAACTTATTTTTTGAAACTGAAATTCATGCATAAATTATACCATTATGATTGTTGGAAAATACATTTCATTCGTCTATCTGTGCTAGTTAGTTTCTAACTTTCATGTAACATTGCCAATAAGCATTGATTTTACATATAATCAAAGCTATAAGTTTTAACCGCACTTCATATTCGTCCTTTTATGATAATATCAACTATTAAGGATTGTATTATATAATATGTAAATCTTATTACAGTTTTCGAGTTGTTAGTTCTGAAACATGTGGTTAGTTATTGGGATGAAAACTTTCAAATTCAGTTTAATTTTCCACGTCTATAATATTTCAAATTGAAGAAAATTAAAGCCAATACTTAAATTTCCCCCCTTTCTATTAGAAATTCTGTATGTGGGTGTGAATATCAAAATATTCTTCTACTTTAAATGCATGGAACATGAAATGATATATCATAATCAGAAAAGTTCAAGTGCACAAGTCAAATTAAATTGGATTCGATTCTTCAACTTCATTACGGAACAAATTACACATAAATAAAAAAAATTTACAACTTGAATTCTTCAATTTTCTAAATTGAGTTTATTTCTGTATAACAAATTATTTTGTGATTGATTTTCCAACGGCAAAAATTTATAGTCGCGTTTAAAAAAAATCGCGGAGCGTTAAATTAAGTTTTCTTTCTTCGGGTTGTCCAAAGATTTCATGCTCGACAACCAATAAAAAAGTTCATGACGATTCCTAAAAAGGGTGTATGATAGCATCAGCAACTTATATTTTTATTTATTTTGCAGAAATCCAGCAGCGAATGCTTCAGCGTTAATTTTGAAGTGGGTGATGAGTCAACATGGGATAACGAACTATTTTTTCCTGCCGCACGTGGAATAACTTTAAAGTGAGTACAAGACAATTATAGCAATTACATTTTAATTATATTTAGTTACTCTGATATCGAATTTCGCAATAGATGATAAAAAGCTGGTTAACCTGAGAGGCGGAATAAGATGTATTTAATTATATTTTGGAAACGTCTGCCAAGCACACTGTTCAAATTCAATCCTATTAAGTAATTAAAATTTTAAGGCAAATAGACACACTTAATAAATTAATTTCATAACAATAGCTATAAGTTTCCACTCATTAAACCGTCGAGTATTGTTTTAGTGAAATTTGCACGTCTATTCAATAATTAATATGAATATTAATAAAATTTATTTTACAGCGATTCGATATCAAAATTGTGTGAGTTACGAAATATCGATTTGAATTCTTGTGATGCTTGGCTGCAAGATAAAAGTAGCAATAATAATACTTGGATACATTTTTCCCAAGATACGGCATGTCTTGTTGGAAAACATGTTAGAATTACAGGTAGGTCATGAAAAATAAATAATATCTTTTTATCTATTCAACTTCTTCTTTTGCAGCTAAAGATGTAACAAGCAATAAAAAACATTTAAGTTCATCTTTTGGAAATCATTCACGAAAACCTTCAACTTCGGTAAGTTGAACAAAATAATAATCATTAGGCGGACTCGCCATTTTTGTCTTTAAGAACGGAGATCGCAGAACGTGTCTATTAAGTTTTCCATTACAACGAAGTGCTTTTATATAATAATAAAAAATAAAAATAGGTTGTAACTATGACAGGATTTCATACTTGATATTCTTTAAAATTACACCTTCGAAATATAATTTACGATCGTGCATTAGCATAGCAAAGAGTTCGTCATTATTATTTGTAAAAAAAATTTAAACTTCAGCTTCTTCTCAAATTTTAATTCATCGAGTCAAATATTTTTAAACAACTTTAAATGTTGATTTTAATGTATTGAATTTTATACTTATAAAATTAATATTAATTTTTAAATTTATAATAATATAATAATGTTAATTAATATCAGATTCTTCTACACACCGGGGAGAAAAAATTTCCTGCTTTTAAGTTTTGGTTTAAAAATACATTGTGTTATTTTTGTAAAACTTTCATAAATACATTAAATGTTTTCATAAACGCAATGCATCAGTTTTTCATTAAATTGGTTTTGGAAATTATCGCATATCAAACAGGAGTTACAGACACCTTTTTTCGCAAAAGTGATGCCAGTCCTGGTGTAAGGTGATATAAAGTAGTTTTGCACACCAAAATCTACTTTCACTGTGACCATGATTTTGGTTATATAAAGATAAGAGGAAAAATAGAAACGAGAGGTTCTTTGTTTATAAAAAGTGTGGAGTCCAAAAATGGAGTTAAGAATGAAGCAAAGAAACCCAGAAAAGATAAGAGTCGGCAGTTCATCGATGAACTGCCTGAATTTGAAAGAACTGAATAAATTCATGAACATTTTCATTATTCACAATGGACCGATCAATCATTTTCAAATATTCAAATACTTAAGTCATAATTATAGGTATAGCATTGATACAAAAGATTTTACTGATTTCAGTGCCTATTCGAACTGAAATTTCTGATTTGAGTTATTGAATTGAATTGGCAAAATTGAATTTGTTAGAAAAAGTATTGATTTATTATGTGCAATTTAGAAATTAGTGATTAATTCCGATTACTACCGCTATAGTCAGAGAGAGGGGGAGGGCTATAAATTTGTGAAATTAACTATTTATGAAATAGATCTTGTGAATATTAAATTTGTTTACTTTTTTATTTTCCCAAAAAGCAAAGAAAGATATTTATAACCCCACCACCAAAGCTTTTTTAGAAGATTAACTGGCATTGATCCGAATTAGTACGAATTTGAAGTAGATTAGATTAAATTGCTTTGAATTATCCGGTGCATTGAATGGAATTAGATGGATTAAATGGAACTGAGGTCGAATAACTGAAATTATTATGAATAAGTATGAATTTGGAAAAATCCCACACCAAAAATGATAATTTCCATATAATATTACATTTACCAAGTGAATTGCATTAAATAAATAATTAAACAATAATAATTACTTAATTTGATTCGGATTAAAAGTAAAACTTTGTTTGACAAACAATTCTTGCAATTACGTCGCAAAGTGTAGCGTTGCTGTGCGCATTTACTAATTTCCACATTAGATAGAGTTAGTTTTACTTAAAATGATTTTCTTTATTTTAAAAACACCCAAAAATTCAACTTCAAATTAAAAATTGATTTATAACATTTTTGAAAAAGTGAAGTTATATTATTTATTTATTTTGTGTTTTTTATTGAAAAATGTTGCTAATATTTCAAAAATTTGAATTGAATATAAACTATTTGACAAAAAATTTCACATTAGAAGAGATAGGCTATCTAAAATTTATAATCCTAGCATTTCCAATAAAATAATACCATAAATTAAAATGGTTTAACGTCGAGGTTCGGTAATTTTATAATAATTATTATTTAATACATGTTCTTATTATATTAATCTAATCTGTTATTCATTTATATTCTTTCTACTAACTATACCAGCATCTATTTTACGTATTCGGCTCATTGAGCGTATTAAATTAAAAAAATTGTGTAATATTTGCTATCACTAGTTAACCATTTAACCCTAGGTCGGGCTCAATGATCTATTACTACATAATATTCTTCATGTTATTTTATGTTCTTTTGTTATTTTAATTTCAAATTTTTTAAGCAACAATAAAAGGTCATTTCCACGATTAATTTTATTGTTTTCTATAGTTACGGTTTTTTATAAAGTAAGGAACCTGAGTATGTCTTTCGTAGATACTGTAAAACCGTTAAACTTTGCCCACAAGGGATAACTTTGGACCAAAAGCATATAAGCTTTAGTGACATAATAAACGAAGAATTCAAAATTTTGCCTTGGTCTTGGTTTTAGGTTGATAACAAACAAGACAACCTTTCCCATCAGCTGACGCAGTTCAGGTGCTAACGGCGCCATGTTATTGCGTCATGTTTTTTGGTGCCAAGTTACCCCTTGTGAGAAAAATTTGACGGTTTTACGATACCTTCGATTACGATTATTTTCTTAAATTAAAATTAAAATCCAAAATATACTTTTTATGCAATTTTAATTTTCTTATTTCTTTTTTAGAATATTAGTTTTAAGAATTATTTTCTTGGGAACAGTAAAAATACCAGAATCTCGGGTTTTTACAACGAATTATGAAAGATGAGGGTGTAATTAACAAATAAAAAAATAAAATTAGTGGTTGGCCAACAAATTTCGGAAAAAATTCACTTTTAATTCAATTCAAATTGCAATTTTCAAAATTAAATTGTGGGTTTATTACAAGTCCGACAACATTCATCCTCACCTTAAAGAACTTGTATTTTTCTGTTCTTTCGTTTGGTAAAGCCATTTCTATAAGAAAAAGTGTATTTTCGATTTCGGGAATTCGAACTCTTATCAGAAGCAACTAACACAAAAATCTATGAATACCGATTTCCAGTCACATCTTAATATATTTTTTGTTAACCCGGATCTGAGGTTTTTATACATAATTAAAAATTGATTCGCTATTAGTTAGAAAGAAATAACATTAAAATAAGTAGATTAAGGCGAGGGTGAACATGATTTTATTATTATACGGATTTAAATACAGTTAATACCGCTTCTCCGTCCCCAGTTTCCATTCTTCTCTATTTTGACATGCATCTTCTTCGAGACCTCGAGCTTGCATTCCCTCACCTACTCCGTCTCTCCAGCTTCTTCGCGGTCGTCCTCTCCTTCTTCTCTCAGGCGGAATCCATTCCAAAATCCTTCGAGGCCATCTATCTTCGTCCATTCTTTTCGTGTGTCCAAACCACACCAATTGTCTCCTCTCAATTTCTTGAACGATGTTACCTTCAACCTCCATACTTGTTCTGATTACCTCGTTTCTTACTCTCTCTAAGCGAGATGTTCTACAGCTTCTTCTTAAAAAATCCATTTCCGTGGACAAAAGCTTTTTCTTATTAGCTGTACTTACGTCCCAAACTTCTGCACCGTACAGTGTTATGCTTTGGACTATGCTGTTATATAGTTTCTTTTTTGTTTCTCTTTTTATGGTTTTGTCCCATAGCAATGAGTTTAAAGACCTTATAGCACTTCTACCCTTATTTATTCTTTCATTGATTTCTTCGCCGCTATTTCCCTGTTTGTTAAAAGTTACCCGAGATATTTGCATCTATCTACTCCTTTAATAATGTTCGCTTCGAGAGGCAAGTCACTTTGGTCGTTATTTCCCACTATTAGGTATTCACATTTTTTTATATTCATATTCAGGCCCGCACATTTATATTCTTCTTCTAATTTTCGCACCATATATCCTAAATCGTCCTCATCTTCCGCAATCACCACCTGATCGTCGGCGTAGTACAATGTATACAGTATGTTGTCTCCTATGTGTAAACCCATTGTTTTACATTTTTTTGTCCACCCGTTTAGGGCTCTGTCCAGGTAGATCTTAAATAAGGTTGGAGATAGGCAACATCCTTGTCTAAGGCCCTTTGTGGTTGGGAAACTGTTTGTTATACTATTACCAGTTTTACCTGTGCTGTGTTGTTTTCGTAGTATTTCCTACTGGCATTAATTAAATCTTGAGTGATGTTTAGATTTTCCATTTCTTTCCACAGCCGTGATGTTGGTAACTGTCATATGCCTTTTCTAGATCTATGAGGGCTATATGGGTTATATGGTTATATGCGTCATTTTATAATACGATCAGATATGGCCTCCATGACTTTATGTATTTTTGAAAGTCTTTATGTACAAGAATAGATATTCCAGCCTGAGCTCTCTCACCTTTATCCACACCTGTGTAACAGTGAATGTAGCCTTTCATCTTCTCACATCCACTACCTTTCTTTTCGTTTAGGAGATGATTGCAATATTTATTTTCTCTGAAGGAATTCTGTAATTATTTCTTGCTGTTTGTTTCGAATTCCTCTAACGTTCCATATACCAATATTCAACGTCCATTTTCTTTGCTGTTTTCGTCTCTTGTTTTTTCCGTCCAAATTCCGAGGCATGTTACTGGGTTTTTTAGCGAAAGGTTTTTACGGTGAGAGGGTGCTCGCCTCTCGTCCAACCCGAAGGAAATGTCTCCCTCTCGCTTTAGCCCTGCAGATTCACCCCGTCCACCGGGATTGGTTACCCGATCTTTGAGGATTCTCCACAGGTTACCAGGGGCCGCCACCTTGGAGGTGCGAGTAGGAATTGAGCAGGAGAGGCTGTATGTGACGCGTCACTGCTCCTTTGACCCCGTGAACATGATAATATATCAATTAATAACCGAGAAAATCGATTTTAAAGGTGCTCAATTCTGCAGTCGGTTCACGCAGGTTCTCGCAGATCTCATTATTCTCGCAGATCCCATTCGTTAAATATTCACCCTTTCGAGTACTGCATTGGCTCAGAGATGAGATATTTTGACAGTTATATTGAATTCCTTATTTTTAATTATAAATTTGGGGCAGAGTACGAGAACACGAAGTCGAAAATTGCAAATTTCCTATAGAAATGGTCGAGGGGTTAACCGCTGATGAAGTTTTTTGTACACATCTCATGAAGTACATGACATCTCATGTGAAGTACATGAAGTACTTGTAAAATACATAAAGTACTGGTAAAATACATGAAGTACGTGTAAAGTAGGTAAAATACGTGTTTAGTATATTAAAGTACCTACAAGTGAAGTATCATGAAGTTAGTAAATTTTTGGTAAATTGCATGAAGTTGAACCTAGCTTATGCGCATGCGCTACGGTCAATGTGTATCATAGCTAAGACACGTGTATTCAATAATAATCATTTGATATCAAATTAACTTACATCAGTAGATTTTCTTAAGATTTGTTTATCTTAAACGTTGAATGGACCTTTGGCGGTCATTATTTTACTAATTATATGTAATAATTATATACAGTGCAGGGGCACTGGAGGATGTTCCACACCTCCCAGACCTCCCGGTTTAAATAATTAATTTTTATTAAAAGTGAATTAAATATTTAAGCATATCTCAAGTTTATTAAAATTAGCTATGGCCAAGTAAATGTGTTTAATTTATAATCTGACAATTAATCATAAACTGCATAATTATAAATTCCATACCCCCTGGGAGGTAGATCTCTGCAACGGAGATCTTCAGTTTACTTCTGATAATAAATAAACTACTCAATCCGGAGGGTTTGGAGGTGTGGAACACCCTCGAGTGCACAAATTTTGGAATGAAGAACATTGCAGAACCCCCAGAACTTCCAGACCGAGTAGTTTACTTTTTGTCAGAAGTAAACTGAAGATCTTCCGTTGCAGGGGCACTGGAGGGCGTTCCACACCCCCCAGACCCCCCGGTTTAAATAATTAATTTTTATTAAAAGTGAATGTGTTTAATTCGTAATTTGACAATTACTTATAAACTGCGTAATTATAAATTTCATACCCCCGGCGCGGTAGGTCTCTGCAACAAATAAAAAATAAATTACTTAATCCGGGGGGTTTAGGGGGTGTGAAACACCTTCCAGTGCCTCTGCAACGGGAAATCTTCAGTTTACTTTTGATAAAAAAAAACTACTCGATCCGGGGGGTGTGGAACACCCTCCAGTGCTTAAATTTTGGAATCTCGGTAAGTTTCTGAAATACCGAAGCAGTACGTGAAATACAATGAAGTATCGATGAATTAGATGAAGTACCGTAAATTATTATTGATGAAGTACGGTGAATTACTGGTAAAGACGTGAAGTTAATTGTACACGATTTCCTCTAGTGGTTGACCCCTCGGAAATGGTATAATATTATGAAAAAGAGCATAATTAGAAATATTATAGACTATGGATGATTCAAAAAATTTTCACGTTAGGCATTAAAAACTCAAAAATTGAAATACGTATCCATGATAGGCTAAATTTGAACCTCAAGCCCCGCCCATTTTGAATTTTTTGTAGCAATTTTACTTAAAATTGCGTATTTTCTCACATTTTTAATGCTCTCTCTCGAAGTCTCTTAAAGTCTTCAGTCAAATGACTGGTTTGAAGCAGCTCTCCACTCTTCTCGGTTGAAAGCCAATCTTTACATTTTCTCATAGCTATCAGTTCTAGTGTCCCTTATTATTTGTGTTGTGTATCTTAGGCGGGGTTTTCCTCTAGGGTTTTTGCCTTCTACTTTACCCTCCATGATAGTCTTTAGTAAGCCTTTCCTTCTCAGTATGTGTCCAACTAACTGATCTCTCCTATTGACTATTTGTTTCCACATTTTCCGCTCTTCTCCCATCCGTCTCAGAACATCATAGTTTGTTGTCATTTCTACCCAGCTGATCTTTAGAGCTCTTCCGTAGCACCATATCTCGAATACCTCCAATTTTGAGGCAGCCGTCACATATGTGTACTGTTATTTGAATAAAACATGGAATTGCTTCGATTTAAGAAGTATTTTGAAGAAAATAATTTTTTTAGAGTAAATTCGATTCTTGAAGTAGTTGCCTGTCAATACCTACTTTCCGCACTCTACGCGACCCTCTGGGTCGCTTCGGGCAGTACAAGCGGTTTTGACACGCGCTTTACTTACTAAAAACATCCCCCAAGTACATCCAAATCGAAAGGTATGGAAGTTGACGCGACGGATCTTAGGGAGCGACTGATATATCCTCACCACTAGTCACTTTCAACTCAGGCATAGCACACGTCCCGTCAACAAAATAAAATTTTTCCCGCATTTTGTGATTTTTAAAATCGTATTTTTAGCGTTTTTACTGCAATTATCAACTTCATCCGTAGTACATTCCACTCGTATTAACGTTCTCTAACAATCATCACAGGCAAAGAATTCGTGTTAACGTACGCGATCCTAAATTTGGAAATCAAATTCGGATTCAGCCATTTACAACACACATTTTTTTCTATTTATTGATCTATTTTGGTCGTCACATTGGCTTTGCCATTTTGAATTTCTAAATTTAGCATTACATAGCACACACTAAACCAACAGTACCTACTATACTTACTTGGGGAGCCTTTTGAAACTAAAGTAGTCAAGGATGTTCATCGAAGGCCTCGTTAGAGAACAAAGGAGGCAGAAAATCCAAAAGCTAAGCAGATCACAGCTCAGGACTTTTTACAGAACACTGTTCTCTAAGAAAACACCTCAAAATTATGGGGTTAGTTGAAAATTCTACATGTAGGATGTATGAGGAAGAAAATAAAACTCCATTTCACATTCTATGAAAATGTGAATGATAACGGTAGATTTTGCACAAAATCCCATCAGCTACACATTCAACTTTGTTGAGGAAACCGAACTGATGGAGTAAAACTACAAATGCAGGCTACAATAAGCTCAGAGCTTCAGTACAAGTGGACGCAAAACGCAGTTTTTATATATATATGTGGAATTGTTTATGTGCGATTTATTTTTTTAATGAATAAAAAATAAAATATTTTTTACGGGATTCCAATCCCTCGCACAAAAACAGGTTTGAGTGTAATTGCTTCTATGAGGTCTTTTTTAAATAAGAATAGTAACTGCTATTTCTTGGAGAAAAGCAGATAAAAAATGAAAATGTCAAAGTTTAAAAAAATTCATCTCCAGTTTCACGAAAGTGAAAGTTCAAATTTAATCAATAATTAAAATTTTACAACAATTAAAATTCATTGTTGTCATATTTATTGTTGTAAACCTTAATTAAATTTTAAGTAACCTTTGTGAAACCGAGCATTAAACTTTAATATTTAATAAAGATCAAAGGTTATATTTGATAAATTCATAATTATGTAGTAAAGGGTCTACCAATCAGGGTTTGTTTTAAATTTGGTTGAAATAGGTCAAGTAGGCAGTTCTGTTATTCAGTTTTTTATCATATGTATAATAAAAGGTCAACATTTAATATAATGCCTTTGATTTCGCTCGAAAATCGTGTTAAGATAATTCAAATCCATTATGAAAATGGTCGATCCGTGAAGACTACATTTCGCAAAATTCGCGATATTTTTATTTGTAACGATCGTCCATCTGAGACTACAATTGCGAATTTAGTGCGAAAATTTGAGTCCACCGGTTCAGTAGTAAACGTAAGCACAAAAATATGTGCTCGTCCATGTCGTTCAATCGAAAATATTGCTGCAGTACGTGAAAGTGTCACAGAGGACCCAAATTTATCGGTTTCACGACGTTCTCAACAATTAGGCCTGTCCACAATGACCACATGGCGAATTTTACGGAAGGATTTAGCTCTAAAGCCTTATAAGATACAACTGGTACAAGAATTAAAGCCAGCAGATCATTCTCAACGTCTTAGATTTGCTGATTGGATCATTGAACGTGGTGCTTGTTTTCAGAAAAATCATCTTTTCGGACGAAGCACATTTTCACTTAAACGGGTATGTTAACAAGCAAAATTGTCGAATTTGGGCTTCTGAAAATCCAAAAGCAGTTGTTGAACAACCACTACATCCATCTCGTGTCACTGTATGGTGTGGTTTATGGGTAGGGGCATCATTGGTCCCTATTTTTCGAAAATGAGGCTGGTGCTTTCGTTACGCCTGCAAACGTAGTCGTGGAGGACATTTACCGGATATTGTTTTCCATTCATAAATGTTCAAGCCTACAACATATTTCAGTAGAGAATTAGAAAATTTTCATACAAAATATGTGTTTCTTTTAAAATTTAAAACAAACCCTGATTGGTAGACCCTTTACTACATTCATAATATGATAAATACATACATAATACCTCCACAGCGGAGGTGGCTTCATCGGCATAAGACATAAAAAAATTTAATATTTTTTCCCATATAAATAAATTTCTTCGGTACTTCCCTTGAATTTAATTACAAATTTTTAACCGAAAACCAAGAAAAAACTAAAAAATCTTCCGTTTAGATATGATTTATGTTGACATTTTCAAAAAATAGTCTACGACGATGTTCGTAAATAAATAATAAAAAATGTTCTCAAAATTGTGCAACCAATGCGAAATTTCAATTTGAAATTTATTTATAAGAAATATTTCGGTGGGAAAGTCAATTTTTGAAATTTTTTGATGAAAGTAGTTTTTATATTTTATTTCTATTACCGGACCACCCTGTATCTATGTAAACGTACAAGATATACGTATAGTGGATCAATTCGGCAAATAATCCAGAAATCTGCATTTATATTCAAGAAGAGAGCTGCTAAAATAAATACAAGTATATTTATTTACTTTGTCAAAAATGGGTGTGTATAAACGCACCATATCAAATTGAAAATCTCACATTTTCAAATTGGGTCATATTTAAGAAATTTTTTATTTTAATATTGGGTAAAATATTGCACTCTTACAGTATATACTCGACTAGGGATGGGGAAATGGCGGCTCGCGGGCCAAATTCGTTAAATTTATTGGACAATCTTTGATAAATCCAAGAATAATCTTATATTTTCCGATTAGTGTAAGCCAATATAGTGGTCATTGTTATCAGATTTATGTTTTCCTTGATCCTATAAAAAATACCCTCCATAAAATATAAATTGCTTTTCTATTTTAATAGAATTCAAGATCTCGTACGAGTAGTTTCTTTAGTTCAAGTACGGAAGATGCAACGAGCGCAAGTTTTCCGCACGAAAACAGGCTTTCATTTCAAGATTCGGATCTCACTAAAAAACAACCTAAGCAAAGATGGTCAGGCTTTTTTACCAACACAAAGGTACCTACGTCGTTTAACAAAATCCGATATCAAATTTATTTTATTGCTTTACAGGATACGAAAATGGAGTTATTGGTGGAACATTTAAATAGCTACGCTAAAAATGGGATTCCTAACAGTCAAGTTTATCCTCAAGGACAGTGCGAATCCATTGATGCCTTATATAAGTTAGAGATAGATTGGAGAGAAATTATTGATCACAATAGTAAGTAATTCGATATTCCTTGTGCCTCTCAACATCCTACGTTAAATATACGGTGTGCTTTATTCTATTTTTAACCTTTTAACGATACGGAACGATATTGTCGACGGATACGACGACCGGAATGGCATTCCGGTGCGTTCCGGTCCATACAGCCCTGCCCGTTTCTTAACGATTTTGTAATTGAAAAAAAAACTAGAAAATTATTTTATTAACAATTTTCAGATATGCCAGACAAACTACAACAACAGCAAACGGCTTTATGGGAACTCATCAAAACCGAAGTTGCGTACATAAAAACTTTGAAAGTAGTAACAGACGTAAGTAGATAATGAAGAAATTTAATCCGTACGATGTTAACTTTTTCTTTTATAGCTTTTCTTAGCGTGTTTAGAAAATTTACAATCAGTTAATTTGCTAAAAGAAATTGATACTGGGAAACTGTTTTCAAATATCAAAGAAATATTAGACACAAACGTTTTGTTTTGGAGAAATTGCATTTTTCCTTTGGTCCGTGATATGAGGCGTTTTAAACAAGCTCCATGTATAGAAAATATGTCACAGGGGTTTTTAAAAATTGCCGACACGTTTCAAGCATATTTTAGATATTGCGGAGAACAAGCAAGATGTCAACATTATTGTAGGGAAAATCACACACACAACGAGTTGTTTACTGCATATTTAGCTTGGTGCGAAACGCAAAAGGAATGCAATAGGTATAATAATTTCGTTATTTTAAATTTTATTTACCGCTTCCTTTTCTCCCAAGATTAAGGTTGATGGACATTTTGGTACAGCCTATGCAAAGATTGACCAAGTACGGCCTTCTTTAAAAGCTATTTTGAGAAACACGGACGACGATGTCGAAAGAGATAATTTAAATTTAATGGTATTACTTTCATTTTGTTTTCTTTTTTTATTATTAAACAAATCCGTTTTTTAGATTAAATCTGTGGATGATTTTGTAAATAATGTAAATTTCAGTCTTAAACAAAAGCAAGATAATGAAAGACTAAAAGGTATTATGGCAAGAATTGAAAGTTACGATGTTGTGGTAAGCTCTAATCACATTTTCGAACAATTTAAGCTCATCCATAAATTTTAGGAGTCAAAGGATGATGATTTAGAAAAATTACTCAAGTCTTACAGTCAATTAGATTTGAATAAACCTATGGTGGGGTGTCCTCCTGAAAGAAAACGTCATTTACTTTTGGAAGGCGATCTGAAGTTGAAAGACAGCAATACATCAAAGGTAATTTTCCAATAAATTTCCAAACTTTAGATTTTCTGACTTTCATTTATTTGTTTTAGATGGAAGTTCATTGTTTTTTATTGACGGACATGTTATTGGTCTGTAAACCTTCAACTAAAAAAGGCGGTGCTACAATGCGTATTATTCGACAACCGTACCTTGTTGATAGATTAGTAATTACGGAATTAACTCGCGAAACTCCCAGTTTGGCCGTCATTTACAAAAATGAATTTGATTTGCCCGTCGCTGCATTCATATTACAAAACACCGACACGAAAAAGCTGAAGGTAAGAAATGTCTTTGATATTTTTTGAGGATAACTAATGAACGGAATAATTTAGAGTTGGAAAGACAGTATTTCTAAAGCGCAATTGTTGTACTCTCAAGCCAAGCAGATGAAAAATATAGGCGAAGAAAGTGTGGAAACCGATTACAGTACGGATTACAATATTGATACGGATTACCACAGTTTGCAATTAATTCCCCGTTCTCCTTTAGCATCCTCTTCCAGAGCCAGTCGTGTTTCTAGTTTAGCGCACAGCCACAGGTAAATTTGCTTCTAAAATTCTACCAAATTTCGCAAATAATTTTTTATTGCAGTGGTTCTGTGGAAATGAATGACCAATCGTCTGTTGGTTCGGTAAATCATTCCAGAGCAGTTTCGATGGAAAACGAAAATCGTACGGCTTCAATATCCAGTGACGAAGGCGTTCAACCATTACCGCCCGATAAAAGTCCGGTATCTCAAAAACTTTCATTTAAGCATCGTCTTTTTAACAAAACTCCTAATACGTTATCCGTACAACCATATGGTAGTTTAGGGCAGAGTATGCCAAATCTAACTCTAGGCTCTCCGAACGTCGGCTCTTTAAGCTTAAACTTAAGTCAAAACACACTGTCAGTTCCTAACGCCAAAGCTGGAAGCCACTTGTTAAGTCCAACACATCGAGGAGTATCCTATCCACCACCGTCGCCTACAAGAGGAAATTTAAAACGAGGACTTGCAATATCGCAGAGTAAAAATCCACCCTTGCTCAAAACTCGGCACGTGACATCAACAGTTGGTCCAAGCACAAGTGGGCAGAAAGTGGACAAGACGACAAGTTTTGATTTTGACGTTCCCGTGATAGCAGGTAAGCGAGTAAACAAACAAGGAGAAAGATTATAAAACTGATTCGCTCATTTTGTTTTCTTTTTACTTTACTAGAAGAAGAACATTGTGAAGCAACGTAATTTCACTCATTTTTGTGAGTCTATTTATCATTAATCATTTATTGGATGTAATTGAAACTTGTATTTAGCGTTATAACATTTTAAGTTCACACGGAATGCATTCAAAAGGTCAACACCACAACACTTTTAAACAAAAACGGATTTTCGTCCGCATTTTTTTCGATTGGTTGAAAAATAAATGAACGGGCCAATGAAAAGTACATAATTACAATCTTGAAATCAAATTACTTAAAGAGCGGTAGTTCCATTTTTATGCTTATCCAAACGGTAGTAGATAAACATATTTTTGATCTTGGGGTATGTTACGTTGTAGGAGTCAAAGAGGGGGGGAGGGGTAAATGTAAATAGATTTATTTACAAACGAGGCCTTTCTGTTTTCTCCTACACAACTTCGTCTCTTGGCGAAATGATAACATATATGAGATACATAGCAATAGCCCAACTTCAACGGTTTACATTCGTTAGTAGTGTTTGCGAAATCGTCTTGGAAAAACCAAAAAAGTCAAAGTTAAAATAATATTCACATGAAAGTAGACTTTAAGACGAAAAACTTTAATGTACTTATTTTTGCGATCCGATTTATATCTTACAAGGGGAGACCGGCAACTGCCTCTCACTGAATTGATTCATTTTCTTTGTACGTGTAAGTCTTGTATTGGACTTTAACAGGTGCAAGCATAAGGGCACGCTTTTTTGTCAATTTTGAGAAAATTGAATTTGAATAATTATATATTACTGATGAACTGCATAAAAATTAACATAAATTTGGTAAGTTGTTAATGGAATTGCGTAAGATTCCAAAAATATAAAAACATATGTGAAGGAGGCTGGGATGCATCCAGCTCCTGCCAATTTTTTTTGTATCTATTTGATTATTAATTCCCCCCAGTATAATTTATGTCATCGTTCTCAAGAAAACCAAAGCGCTATAATAAACCCTACTAATAATCTGTAAACATTGAATGTTTTGCCTTCAACGTGAGGCACTGGAGGTGTTCAACCCCAGACCCAGTTTGTGCAGTTTATTTTATTAATAAATTGAAGACATCAATAACCAGAAAATTTCTAGAAAAACTAATTAATTAACTTTAACAAGTCACACTCAAGTAACTAATATTCAAATTAGCCAAAATTATAAACCAAAGTTGTCTAAACTGGGTCTGGGGTGTGAGCACAGCAAAAAATGTAAGATAAATTTGCAACTTATGGTTATCAGTATTAAGCGATAATGTGAAAGTTTTAGCACAAAAATATAAAGCAAAGACGAAGAATCGAGAGGGGGTGATTATAAATTTCCCCAGTATAATATGTCATCGTTCTCAAGAAAACCAAAGCGCTATAATAAACCCTACTAATAATATGTAAAGAATGTTTTGCCTAACTGGGGCACTGGAGGGTGTTCCACACCCCAGACCCCGGTTTAAGTCAGTTTATTTTTATTATTAATAAATTGAAGACATCAACATAACGGTTTCTAGAAAAATTTCTAGAAAAACTAATTAATCTTAACTTTAACAATTTCATACTCAAGTAACTAATATTCCAATTATCCAAAATTATAAACCAAACTTGTCTAGACCGGGGTCTGGGGGTTGGACACCTTAGCAACACTAAAACTGTGATAGATAAATTTGCAAACTTATGGTTATCAGTATTAAGCGATAATGGTGAAAGTTTTTAGCACAAAAATATAAAGCAAAAACCAAGAATCGGAGAGGGGGTGATTATAAATTCCCCCAGTATAATATGTCATCGTTCTCAAGAAAACCAAAGCGCTATAATAAACCCTACTAATAATCTGTAAACATTGAATGTTTTGCCTTTCAACGGTGAGGCACTGGAGGGTGTTCCACACCCCAGACCCCCCGTTTGGCAGTTTATTTTTTATTATTAATAAATTGAAGACATCAGCATAACGATCTAGAAAGAATTTCTAGAAAAACTAATTAATCTTAACTTTAACAAGTCACACTCAAGTAACTAATATTCCAATTAGCCAAAATTATTAACCAAACTTGTCTAGACCGGGGGGTCTGGGGTGTGGAGCACCCCCCAGCAACACTCAGCATTGTGATAGATAAATTTGCAAACTTATGGTTATCAGTATTAAGCGATAATGGCGAAAGTTTTTAGCACAAAAATATAAAGCAAAATCGAAGAATCGGAGAGGGGGGGGGTGATTATGAATTTCCCCGCAGTATAATAATATGTCATCGTTCTCAAGAAAACCAAAGCGCTATAATACACCCTACTAATAATCTGTAAACATCACTGGAGGGTGTTCCACACCCCCCAGACCCCCCGGTTTGAGCAGTTTATTTTTTATTAGTAATAAATTGAAGACATCAGCATAACGGATTTAGAAAAAATTTCTAGAAAAACTAATTAATCCTAACTTTAACAAATCACACTCAAGTAACTAATATTCCAATTAGCCAAAATTATAAACCAAACTTGTCTAGACCGGGGGTCTGGGGGGTATGGATCACCGCCAAGCAACACTCAAACTGTGATAGATAAATTTGCAAACTTATGGTTATCAGTATTAAGCGATAATGGTGAAAGTTTTTAGCACAAAAAAATAAAGCAAAGACCAAGAATCGGAGAGGGGGGGGTTGATTATGAATTCCCCCCAGTATATTATGTCATCGTTTTCAAGAAAACCAAAGCGTTATAATAAACCCTACTAATAATCTGTAAACATTGGATGTTTTGCCTTTCAACGGTGAGGCACTGGAGGGTGTTCCACACCCCCCCAGACCCCCGTGGTTTGAGCAGTTTATTTTTTATTAGTATTAAATTGAAGACATCAGCATAACCGATCAAAAGAATTTCTAGAAAAACCAATTAATCTTAACTTTAACAAGTCACACTCAAGTAACTAATATCCTAATAAGCCAAAGTTGTAGACACCGGGGGTCTGGGATGTGTGTGTGTGGGGGGGGGGGGAGGAATTAATAATCAAATAAATAAAAAACAAATTGGCAGAAGCTGGATGCGATCCCAGTACCCTTCGCATATGTTTTTATTTTTTTGCAATCTTACACAATTCTATTAACAGCTCACCAAATTTTGTGTTAACTTTTATGCAGTTCATCAGTAATATATAATTATTTAAATTCAATTTTCTCAAAATTGGCAAAGAAGCGTGCCTTTATACTTCCACCTGTTGAAGTTCAATACAAAACCTACATGCAAAATGAATCAATTCAGTGAGGGGAAGTTACCGGTCTCCCCTTGTTAGATGATATAAGCATCTCAATCTTTTCTCAATCGGCAAAAAAAATATTTTTAATGAGCATGCTCCATTGATTCGGGCAAATAACTAAAAAATAATGATTAATTTTAAAAAATTGCAGATGTCAAGATATCAATCTGCATATTATCTTTTCGAGTTTGAGTATTTTAAATAATATGTAAACAGAGGTCGCGCAAATAAAATTTTATTTAATGAAAAAGCAACTTTTAAAAATTATTTTACATTAACTTACAAAACATTATTTCTTAGCAAATGATATCTTCATACTCGTAGGTTGAGTTAAATTAATTTTAAATCCCTGCAATGCATCCTTAGCCGTTGCCGATAGAAATTCGTTTTCAAATTCCACAAACGCAATATCGGGTCTATTGGGCACTAAACGAACTTCTTTAAAACCAACAAATTGATTAAACAACATAGTCAACAAAAGCTCATTTGTTTCTTCTGGTAAGTTGGTTAAAAATAAAATTTGGTTAGGAACTTGATCAGCATTATTTCCATTGGATATACGAGTAGGGTCCTTCTTCTTTTCCTTTTTAGGAATTTCGGTTTCTCCTTTAGTAGGCGGTAGTCTAATATTCTGTGGTCTCACCTTAAAAGTACCTTTAAGTTTAGCAATTACATCAGAATCAGTCTTCGCATATTGAATCCTCATTGGTTTATTGTACAATGGAAATTCTTGAAACGTCATCAATGCTTTCGTAGCACTCGGAACTTCTTTAAAAACAATAAACGCTTGTCCACGCATTCTTAGGGTTTTACGGACAAGAATATCCATTATGCACCCACATTGCGAAAAAATGGTATCGAGCGCCTTCTTTAATTCTTCTAGCGGAACTTTCTCGTTTAAATTATTAACATACAGCGTATTATTAGGACTTACCTCCATGTTAACAGTGTGTACAAAATATTTGGAGTTGAATTAATGTGAACTGATTTTTATCTATTTGCAATCTAACGCAATGAATTTTTATTACGGTGGTACCAACAGGCGAACCCAAGTACTTCTCTAGTACTATATAAATGTAACCAAATACTGTTGAAAGAACTCAGTCAGGGGCGTAATCAGAACCTTACTTAGCGGGGCTAAATAGCATTTTCAAATCCCCATAACCTGGCTGGTTATTGGCTACAAGTTGGAGAATTAGCTTGGCCGATAGTTTAAAATGTTATAAGCAAAAACTGAAACTTCTAAATTGTGCACGATTGCCTAAAACCAAAAAGTTGTAAGTCTCGAAATAATAAACTTACTAAAATGAAAAATTAGGATGATTTCCCACAGGGGAACCCAATTATAGGAATTATTACAGTCGAAAAGATCTCAAATTAATCATTAATTTGAATAAACAAAAAAAAACAATTTTTTATATTTCAAAGAATTTTCCCTGGCCCAGTTTTAATTTCCCTGACTTTCGCTGGAAAATCGACTATTCCCCGTCTTTACATGACAAAATTTATATAATTTTGAATTCCCTGACCTTTGCAGGCTTTCCAGACGAGCAGTGCCGTAACTAGTATGTGTAAAAGATGAAACCGCACAGGGCCCAGAATAAAGGCGT
This sequence comes from Lycocerus yunnanus, assembly GCA_036346125.1. Classification (NCBI taxonomy): domain Eukaryota; kingdom Metazoa; phylum Arthropoda; class Insecta; order Coleoptera; family Cantharidae; genus Lycocerus; species Lycocerus yunnanus. The sequence goes on along the minus strand of JARFIX010000011.1, from coordinate 1,476,291 downwards.
GGGAGGGGGGTCCAGAAACGATCGACAAAAAAAATTACTTTTTAAAACAACTTAGTTCAGGATCGTATCCAGGATTTTATTTGGGGGTAAAAAATTTTTAACTTGAGAATACCTACACCTATTTCAAAATTAAAATACCGAAATTTTATCCGTTTTCATAATTTATGAAACAAAATTTCCTGTTCAAAAAATTCAATATTCACAAGTTTCCTTTCATATTTCAACCTATTCAAAAACTGGCTGTTAGTGATCCAAAATTTAACTTAGCTTTGAACTTTGGGAACTATCTAAAGCTCTCCAATGAGTAACGAGAATTTAAATAAGTTTTAATTTTGAATAATTTTTTCTGAAATCTGAAAACAAAATTTACACTTTCACATCCATCAACAGCATCTCTATCACTTGAAAGAAATCTGTCAGTAAGAGACCAATCACACATTAAACATGCAGTCACCATTTGTTAAAAATTTAAAATAACTATAAATGCAAAGTTTCAAAAACATTTGGTGATCACTTAGCTTAGCAAACACTATTAGTTACTCAGTAATTGCTGATGTTGAATGTAAACATGAACTTTTCTTTACCTAGTAACCCGTAGTTGGCTTGATAACGTTAACGATGCAAGAGATTGAAATAAATACAAATATATTTTTTCAGGAATATCGGCAGAAGATTCTTATGAAACATTTAGTAGAGGTCAGCACCGACAGGCCATGTTAAAAAGAGTAAGAAATGATACTAAACGGTATCATACAGCAGGAGCTGTTGATGACATTAAGGTACCCACCCATTCCGATTAGATTAAAAAATAAAATTGATTAAATTTAATTTGATTGCAGCACAATGATAAAAAGGATCCTAGCATTCACAAAAGATTATCGTGGAATTGTAGCTCTCAAGAAACCCCAATAGAACCTGATGATCTGACATAGCGCAGGATTCTATTATCGATTTTTATAGTTATTGTATGTTGTATAGTTTATTTTGAAATTTGTACAGATTTAGGGTTATTGTAAAGACAGTAAGAGGAACTCTTCACTTATCAACTGAAACAAAAGTATACTTAGAAACTTTTTAACCAAGTATTGGACCAAATTGTCACAATAATGATACTTCCAGTAATTATCTTGGAATTGAATTCCAATAAATGTGATCAAGAAATGTACATTCCTTACACGTTTGTGTATAAAATTGGCCTAACAAATTTTATATAATTATAAATTCATTAACAAATTGTATCATACCTTGGCTGTTGTGGTTTTTTTACCAAAAAGTTTAAATGGCCCTAATTAATATTCGTATTATTAATTTTATTGCCATATGTACTTAAGACATTTAGTTGTAAGAGATTGTAAAAATTTAAACGAGTAAACAAGTACAATGAATCTTATAATGCAATGAAAGATATTTATTTTTGCTTTTTTTTTAGAGGCTTAATATTTATTTATTTATAACGTTTTACACTGGCATATACATTTTATTGTGTACTAGTTGTATAATTACGAAAAATTTTCGAATAAAAAAATATTGTTTCATCAATACAAAAGTGTCTTAATTTTCTTCCTTGTCTTTTATGTCGTTTATTCTTAAATCTTTTGCTAAATCGATATTTTTCCTAGGTACAAATATTTCTAAAAGGTAGAGTGCGATGTAACAAAATGATACCACCAGTAGGTAAGGCCAAACGCCACTTGAAAGGTAACTTTAAGAAAAATTAGTTTTGAATTTTTAAATAAAATTTATATTACCACTTCAGTTGTTCGCTTATATTTTTAACTTTTTCGTGAGAAATGCGCTCGTAAATGATTTCTGTTCTTGCCGTCACATTTTCCCAGTTGTATAATTTCCTAATTCTGGTATTGCACTCATAGGGGCACACAATTTTACCCGACTTCAAAGCAGAAATTGCAGATTTTAACCCTGAAAGTTAAACATAAAGTCAAAAAAAGAAAATACAAATTAAAAACTTAATACCGGCCATCACCGAAGGAACATTTGGTTCAGCTAAATATATTAAATTACTTGGTAATACTTCTGGAATACCACCCACTTTTGTAGACACCACTATCAAACTAAAAAGGCATTTATTAGAAACTACGAGTAAATAGCAGCAATAACATTTTTAAATTAACCCCGTAACGCAATGCTCCGTGACATACACGGAATATGTATACCTGCAGAATTGTATAACCCGTGGATGTCACGAACGCATATAATTCTGCTCATTATTTTGCAACTATTGTAATCTGCTTATGTCAGGTTTGATATTGAATTGATTTTATCTAATAATTTAGTTTTGTATATGTACATATAACAGATCGTATTTCGTTTTGTATATTTTTTACATTAAATAATTAAAAATATTGTGCGTTAAGGGTTAAAATACATATTTAAACTGTGTACCTGGTATATAACCAGGAATGAAAAGGTAAGAGTATACCGCATGCAATTTTGAGAGAGTACACCTATCCCCCGATTTACACGGTACTTGTTTTACACGTTTTCGCTTTTACACGGTTTTCCAAATAAGTTTTTTTTTGTTTTTATCGCACTCTACTAAATGCTACTGTGTTTGAACACGTGCGCTGTGTACACATCTCAGGGGGAATCCCGAGCTTATGTGCTGACTTGCTGCACATGCACACTGTGTCTGTATTTCTTCGCATAAAATTAAAGTTTTATCTACGGAAAATTGTATTTGAGTGAAAGTTTCACAGTTTCAGAAAGATTTAATTTTCCATATTCGTAAATTACAAGTGAGTGCATAATTTAGATTATTATAAATTAACATAAATTAAAAAAAAATTATAGGCTTATGCATTTTCTGCAAGCTTTTCGATTTACACAGTTTTGACTTGAAAATTTTTAATTTTCGATTTACACGTTTTTCTCAGGAACGTATCTACCGTGTAAATCGGGGGATAGGTGTATTTTCAATTTCAAGTTTTTTAAACTACAAAGAAACTATGCGTCTAAACGAAAAATTATGAATCAAGTTGTGAAGGTTTTTATAATATTTTTATGTAAAAATTAACGTTTATTAAAAAAACAAGAATGACCAAGCTAGAATTAATATTCATACAAAACTTTTGGAAATATTAAAGAGCACAATGTTATTTTGAATAAATTGCCAAAATTAGGGTTTGGTAATCCCTTACGACTATCTTCAATCTTCAGAGACTCAAATAAAAGAACCACAAAGTTTTGGAACATGAAGCAAAATCAGCAACAATGTGCTGATTAAAGTCGACATAGGAAGCTTCGGAATATCCAATAACAAAACATCAAAAGAACAAAAATTAGAAACATGATAAAGATGACAATCATACAGATAAAAGACATAGATTTTCTTGCAGATACAGAAATGAGACCTTAAACTCTTAGTATGGTGATACCCAAATGACCTTGGCTCTATTCTTATTTATTGCCCAATAACGATCAATCAATGCGTGATCGAACAGTAACGGGACAAGCACATCGAAAACAGAAAGTGATCGACTACCATTGTTGGAGATTTCAATACCAAAACTTTTAAATGAAGATCTCTTTTGGAAAACAGATGTGGGCTAAATAGATCTGATGATTATTATTACATTCCATTATATTTATAGATCTATTCTAGACATTAGATTAAACAAAAACCTTCCATTGAAACTACATGGGTCTGAAGAAAGATGAGAAAATTAAGCAATTTCTGCAGAAGAATGAACTGGCTGAGAACTCCAGCAAGAAACAGAAAAACACGTTAAAATAAGAATGCAAATCTTGCTTCCACAGAACCTTCAGAGAACCACCGCCTTTTAGGGGTGGACAAAAGGGATTCTGAAAAAGGAAAAAAGTAAAGTGTGTTACTGCTAACTGCATACACCATGAGGTAGTCAATCATATAAAAACCAAACTGCGAGTGAAAAAACAATAGCAGATAAAAATCAGTTAGAGAAAGACGTGGAATACCATTCCCTGGATTTGAACAGAGATGTTTGAGGAAGAAGTTATATAATAGTTACAGGGTGGTTTTGCCAGAAAAACGCCATGGACAAAATAAAAGATAGACTGGATTAATATTTGCAATCCTGTTTCCGAAGCCGCAATGCTCGATGAGCTTAATGGTTTAAATTCAATTGACCTTGAGAAACAATTCTATCAATCCCACTCTTCTCGGAGTCTGAACTTTCGATGGCGATTAAAGAAGTAAAGAGTCAGGCCCCAATAATGCCCCAGCGGTGTTGGATTAAAAAATTCACTGCCTTCAGAATGAGAAATACCAAATCAACTGGAAGATAGCTCTGGAAAAGAACTAAGCGGCTCATGTCAAAATATTGAACCATTTTTGATCCTCCAGGCTGTGGTTCAAATTAAAAGTAGAGGATACCATGGCAAACCAGTTTGATTTTCTCCAGGAAAAATCAACTGATGTCAAAAATGTTGTTAAACTGATCGGCAGAACGGACATTTTCAAAAGTTAAAGGAATAATCCCCATCACTACCCACACCACCTGGTGGTGTTCCCCTGATCACTAAAAGAGTTCACCTACAAGCTTACTAAGCTTCACACCCAACACAACTGCTTTGAATATTGCCCATAAGGGAGGAGAATTTCAGTGGGCAGAAATAACAGCATGGATGAGTGGTGTTTATTTGAAGATTTATCCCTCCCTATCTAATAAAAAGTTGTTAAATCAAGTATTTGGGCATAATTAGTTCAAGTGAAGTCAAGATGATTTACTAGGGAATATAATGAATGGGGTGGTTTCTCATCAACTTTTCCATAGTCATAGTCACGGTCATGGCCTGGCACTTGAGCATGTCAAATACCAAACTGAGATACCCGGTTCGAGCCCAGGCAGAGTAAAAAATTATTCTGACCATCTTCCCCTGGAAGGAAGTGGGTACCCAACAAGGTTAATTAGCTAAGAAAGCCCCTTATAGGAGGGGGGGTTACGACACTCAAAATCGAATTAACGACTAAGAAGAAAAGAAGTTCCAGCAAAGTCAAGATAATTTACTAGGGAATATAATGAATGGGTGGTTTCTCATCAACTTTCCCACAGCGCACAAATATAAAAGCATAAAAATCAATCGTCAACAAGAATGATAGGCCAGTACAACATTTTATAATTAAAAAATTAAAACTATCTATACACTTCTGACTACAATGTACATAATTAATATGAAATTAAATTTTACCCACAAAAAGCTTAAAATACATAGTGCTTTAATGCCCGATTTCTTCACTTATAGTTATCTTCAAGTTAGCAAACCTCAGATTAAATTGATAAAATAACCAATCAGATGATTGACTTATTTGTCTTGTTGTCATCTAATTGGTCATTTCGTCAATTTAACCTCAGGTTTGCTAACTTGAAGATAACTATGAGTGAAGAAATCGGGCATAAATAATAAATTTATAAAGTGCTACAATTGCTGATCGATTATATTTTATTGCAGTAATAATTATTTTAAGCGTTTTTATATGTAAAATAAATTTTTTTTATTTGGTTATGTAGGGAAGTGCCCATAAAAATACAAATTAGCAGCAAACTATTAAAAGTATTAGTACGATTCACTCTAAGGTTAAAATTAAAGTAATTTAGTTACCCACAAGAAGCTGCCTCCACAATAGCCATACAATAAGCCTCGGTTAACGAAGTATTCAAAAATATGTGTCCCTGATTCAATACACGTTTCACCTCATAATGCTTTAAGGATCCAAGTAAAGTAACCCGATCTTGAAGGCCCTCTCTTTCACGAATTTCTTCTAACAACCTAAAACACATCCATTAATTACCTGTTTATTTATTGCATGCAAAGAAAATTGTTTAACCATCTTTTAGGTCCATCTCCACCAATTAAAAAATTAACTTCGCTGTATTGCCTCGACAACTCGGATATGATTTTTGCCATTAAATCCACACCTTTTCGATATACTAATCTCGAAACAATTACTATAGTTACTAGAAAACAACAATATGTACCTACACGTAAACCAAAAATCCAAAAACTTACTGCTAGATTTTGATCTTAACTGTGGTCGAGGACTGAACATGTAAGTGTCAACTGCATTTGGTATTACAGATACGAGTTGGTCTTCTACGTGCGCCCTCAGCACAGTATTTTCTTTGCCAGTATGTGATACACAAATACAGTGATTGCATCCAGATAATGATATTTCCAATAACTTATTTGTAATCACTGCACTGGCATCGGCAAATCCAAACAAACTGTGATCCGTAAAAACTGTCTAAAAACACCCAAAAATACTTTTAAAGCTCAAATAGAACAAAGAAACATACTTTTAATCCCATCAAATTACCAATTAAGAGACCTTCGTGAGCTAGTGCTGAAAATGCAGAATGACTATGAACTATTTCGACGGATTCTCTTATAAATATGTATCTTATTAACGGAATGTTGCATATCATAGTTGGAAGCACACATTGGTTATACAGCACCTTAATTGGAAGATAATAAACTTTTAAACCGTTCGTCATGTATCTTACACCAACTCGATCTCCATAACTGTGAGTTATGACAATTACTTTGTGCCAGTTTATGATCAACCATTGGGACAAATTAAATATGTGTTGTTCCACACCGCCCATATTTGGATAGAAAAAATCCGACATCATGCTTAAAGTTATGAGATAAAATGGAGAATTATAAGGCTTTACTTTTCAATTCTTACCATATTTTGCGTGGAGGCATGATGTAAATTTTCTCAAGCACCCACTCAAAAACATATATTATCTAAATTTTAATAGAAACTCATTTCTAGGCATTAAAATGAATAAATTATTGGTGCAAGGGTAAAAATGTTATTAAAATAGTAACAAATTATTAAAAATATCAAAACATGATTTAAAAAATATTTTGTAGGTTAGAATTCTAGCTAACGCTTTTGACGTTTAATTGTCAGCGATACTCAAACAAAAGGCCGCAGTGGTTATCGTGAGTTCGGATAATTTTTTTAATGCTATTTTGAAGATTTCCACACCTGCACCGCATTGGTAAATAAATAAAAATGTTCTGATTTTATTATTTCGACTGTATAATGAGCCCCAATTCTATTTAATTTATCTATCGAGACGGTCATTGGCTTGAAGGTTAGTGCGACCAACTGCTACCACATTGAATCCGGGCAAAGGCTCACTTTGACGGGATCGTCTCCGTGCTTCCATAGAAAACAGAGTATAGTATGTGCTTCGGAAGACACATGAAGCCGGTGGTCCTCCCATGTTAATGAATTGCCATCATTAACAATAAAATAGGGTAACAAGCACATCCAAGGCCAGCCTAGCAAGCTACTTCAGATGTAAAACAAGTAATAATTTGTCCAAAATTTAAAGAATTTATCTATTAATTCTATTCAATTTCATCTGTTTATTCTGTGTACATATTAGCGTAACTGTTTGAAAAATGTTACGAAACAAAATGTGGGGAAGGAACTTAAAGCAATGGTAATACCGTTGGATATTCTCAAGTATTTACCTGATGGTTCTTACAAAACCTGGAAGATTACCGAATTTGAAATCTCATAATTTTATGTAGTAAATGTATCATGTTTATAAATTAAAAATAAAGATTTTTATTAAATAATTGATTTATTTACTCTACACTACAATCTTTAATCTTTTAGTTCATATAAGCTTTGATACCTTAACTTTGAATGTAATATGTCATTATCTGATGGCTGTAAATGTTGTGGTGGTATTAAAGCTGCACCAACATAACGTCCTTCGGAACACAAAAAATTGTAAGTGGAACATGCTTGTTCGGTAGGTAACACCTCCAAATTTATGCGGTGCTTTTTCATAAAAGGTAACAAATGATTGTAAATATTACAATCTCTTAACTTATCTCCAGCTCCTATCACGATCAAATCTAATTTAGGTTCTAACAACGTAAAAAGATGTAACGAGTCGGGATTAATATCGTTTACAGTTTTAATGTTCCACGACAAAATTGCCCTAAAATAAACTTCCAAGTACATTTTAAAGTGCTCATTATAAATCTTACCTTGGAAACACTACAAGAGGTCCCAAGACGGTAACATCATTGTTTAAACGAAACCAACCTAAAAATAACCTGTGAGTAGAAAGTATAATAAATTTAAGTTCAATTTAAGCAACCAACCTCACTAATGCCATTAATTAATAATCCCAAATCGGTGCGATTATTTAAAATGTCCACCGTTATTTTGCCTTCTCCTTCGTAAGTTCTAGATTGAGAGTAATACCGAATTGGTGGTATCCATCTATAACTTTTAAATTCAACAATCCATTTATGACAATTATTACAAAAATTAAATTACCTTATGGTTGTCTGTTTTATATTTTTAGGAATTTTGCATAAGATAGTTTTACTTATTTGCTGTAACATTTTAAATATGACAGAAAAGTGTGGTTAAGTTGCTATGTTATTATTGAAGTTGCCAACAAGTTTATACAGCGGTATCAAATTATGTATCAAAAGAAGGCAAAAATTAAGGAATTGAGGATTATTCCAGCAATATAATTTACACACTTTTTAGAACGATGCTCAAAAGAGATCACAGATAAGAAAGAATAAATAACTAAACTGCTTTTGTTGCACCTTGTATGTTATCGAGCTCCTGTCAAGTTTTATCAACGCTGACACATCTAATAGCAAATAAATTTATTTCATAGGTTTTTTACGATTATTTTCCTATAATTAAGTTTTACAATTTGCTGATTTAACTTATTGATTAATTAAGTTTGAATTAAAAATCCTGTGTCATCATAATGGTGAGATATTGAGGTTATAATTTATTTCACAAATTATTTAATTTATTTGCAGCACGGAAGACTTAAAGTTCGTACAACTGAAGAACAACAACTTTTAAAGAAGAAAGAGCAACAGAAAAAATTAGCAGCTTATCAGTTGGGATTGAAACAAATTATGAGTTCACGGCAACCGGATAGTTACGATCCACAAAGCTTGGTCATTTGTGCTCACTTGTTACTCGTGAATCCGGATATTTACACTCTATGGAATTATCGAAAAGAGGTGGTTTTGATAAATGTAGAAGAAAGGTTTGTTTTTATAAATTACGTTTTATATCAAATTTGAGTAATTCATGTTTAGTGGCAAAAGTGAGGATGGGGAAGAAAAACTGATTACGTTTTTAGAAAATGAACTTGATCTTACCAAGCAATGCTTACGTACAAACCCAAAGTCTTATAGTTCCTGGCACCATCGCTATTGGATACTTGATCACCATCCAAAACCAAATTGGGACAAAGAATTTGATTTATGCACTGAATACCTAATGCACGATGATAGAAACTGTAAGTTTTTAGTCACCTCTAATATTTATTTTTAATAAACTCGAATTGTTTTAGTTCATTGTTGGGATTATAGAAAACTAATTTTAACAAAAGTTGAGAAACCTCTAACTGAAGAACTGAAATTTTCGACTAATCGAATTAATATAAATTTTTCCAACTATTCTTCGTGGCATTATCGAAGCACCATTCAAGTATTAACTCCGGAAAATTTAGAAGAGGAATTAGCTCTAGTACAAAATGCCTTATTTACCGATCCTGCAGATAGCAGTGCTTGGTTTTATTTGAGATGGGTTTTGAGCAATTCGTGTGTTACCCAAAAACATAAAGAAGATTTGTTGAAAAATTTAGAACAATTATTTGAGTTAGAACCAGAGTGTAAATGTAAGATGATGATTATTTTTGTTTGTTCTTTAGTTTGACTTTTTATTGCAGGGATTTTGAGAGCAAAATGTTGGTTGATAGAAAGTTTACTAAAGGACGATTCCTGTCTTGCTGATAATAGAATCAAGTATTATAAACTGTTAGAAAATATGGACTACATGCGTAGGGGTCAATATTTACATTACCAAAAATTAGTTGAATCAGAAGTTGAAAATAACTAAATATTTTACTTAATATAGAGTAAACATTCGCAAAGTTGATTTTTATTTACTCTGACATAATTGCATCATGTTATGATTTGCATTTAAAACAATTAGGTAATTATAATCTTGATGTTATAGGCTATTATGTATTTACACAAAATATTTACCAGCAATGTAATTATTTGTCAAATTGATCTACAAATTTTGATACACTTTTACACTGTATGGAAATTTACAATAATAATCTTTTGTAATTTGCATTAGAAGTGATGAGTTTTTTTACAAAATGTATAGTATTTTAGCCACATTTGCATTTATTATTAAACACAGTGGATCTCCAACAATCACTAAAAGGCCTTATCTAAAAACACGAGAGGCCCAATCTATTGTTTACCTACCCAAGTTGTTCATAAAATTTTGAAACGGAAGCTAATGTAGTTAATTAATAATCCCCATATAAGGGTTCCCCCTCTACTTGTATCCATTACGGAGATTGCTACTTCAAGCAACGTCTTGTTTTTACAGAAATTAAAATACTTAAAATTATAAAAATTTACAGCAAAGTATTTAAATAATTAGATTAAATCAAAACTCAAGTGAAATCAGAGTCTTTACACTTTTACTTTGTCTTACCTGATTTATTAAGAATTAGGATGTAATAATTAAAGTCATATAAATTTTAATACTTATACAACTATGTAGAAATATATGAACACAATAATAATTTCCTTAAAATTAATTCCGCTTTGGTGTTAGGGTCGATGCCTACGCAAACTGTTTTGGATGAATTTTTTCATCGTACTGGATAGCTATTTAATACTTATTTCTTTCTGTTACTGTTATTAATGTTAAAATATTTACTATAAATAAATCAAGATTAAACATTTTACGTTAAATTTCCTTGGACATTTGAAAAAGCAACTTGCAAGTTTAATCATAGAACAATAAAATTAAAACATAAATTTGTTGTTCACTTTAAAAGACTTTTTTATTGATAATTGCGCATTTTTACAAATAAAGTAATTAAAAGTTCCATATAATTGAATTAATATAAAATATGAGTTTATATGTATAGAATTTTATGTTTTAAGAACGAATTTAATGATTTTAAAGTTAAGTGAAATTTTAATTGAATTTATAAGCACATTATTGATCAACCTTGCTTTGATTTAATGAATCTTTGCTATACCTAGATCTTAAGAATTAAATTTTTAAATGTTAAATAATTATATTTTATCTAAGTTATAATCTTTGAATTAAATTGTCTAGGTCTAACTGAGAAGATTTTTTAAATCGAAACGTGGTTAATCAATAATCTGCAGATATTGGACTGCCGATTTGAACTGAAGAACTTATCTGATGGCCACACATTATTCAGACCGAATCTGCAAAATTATTTGTCAATTAAGAACCGACAGATAAAAATCTGCAGATAATCTGTAATTCAACATACACTGTCTGCAGTTAATGAATTTACAGCGAATAGAGAACATGTTTCTAGCGAATAAAAGAACGTCTGCGATCTTCAGACGCAAATTGCAGATCATTTGCACATACACACTTTTTCTGTAATCTCTCAACTTTGTCTGAAAATTTCGATGTGATGATAATCGGTGTAGTCAGTGGCCATAATGATCTACAGATTAGACTGCGCTTGCAGATAATCGGTAGGTGAATGGGTATCATTAGAGTAAAAAAATCGTTTAAAATACATAACTGAAAAAATGTACCAATTTATAAATTCAATTAAAATTTCAACTTGAAAATCATTTATTTTAAAACATAATTTTACAAGTTAATAAATCAATTATAAATAGTTTAGAATTTTATTGCAGCCAATTTGAAAAGTATAAAAATTTTAAAAATGTAAATTGAAAATTACTTTTACTTACGTTAACCCGAATCATTTTATTATAGCGATGCTGGGTTATCTGTTAATCAGAAGGTATTTGATTCCATAAACAGGGTTCTCACTGATCTAGAAAATCAGGCAATTTAAAATTGTATAAATTTTATGGTAAGAAGAAAGTCAGGGAAATTAATACTTTGGTCGGGGGAAAATTCTTTGAAATTTCCAAAACAAAAAATTTAATTTAAAAAAATATATGATGAAAACTACGTTTTTGATTTATTAAAATTAATAAATAATTATTTTTGAATTTGTATTAAACTGTTTTTCTATATTATAATAATATTAGGATGTATTTTAGTTAGTCAATCCATATTTATTTTAAAATTGTATCAAATATCAAAAGGTCAGGGAAAATTAACAATTTTAATAATGAACAAAGTGGAAAAGTCAGAGAATGTGTTTTGAGAAGCTCGACTGTTTTAATCGTTTTTGGTTTAATAATCCAATTGTTTATAGTTCATCAATATAACTTCTTCTTCTTCATGTGCCATATCCGGTCTCCCGGACGTTGGCGATTCAACTGGGCCGAAGCCAAGATGAATTTACCAGGGAGTATAATTCATGGGGTGGTTTCCCGTTGCCTTCCCCATAGTCCACAGATCGATATTGGACTTTTTGATCGCAGCAGTATATCTAACGTGAACAAGGTTCGAACCACGAGCTGACGCTTCGTAGTCGACTCGTGTATGCTTCACGCTAAACTGCTGGTTTATATAACTGCTTTTCCAAAAATACAACTGTTTTGTTAAATAATTACAATTGTTTAATAATTCTGTTGCTTTGTTTAATAAATCAGCTCTTGGTTCAATAATTAACTGGTTTATTCAACAATTCAAATATTTTTGGTTTGATCATGTAATTAGTTTTAGTTTAATAATTGCAATTCTACGTGCAAGTATTTTTTTTAAAATACCACTGTTTGGTTAAATACTTCAATTGCTTTGTTCCGGCATTTCAATTATTTTTAGTTTAACAATTTAATTGGTTTTGTTTGAATAATTCAATTGTTTTTGATTTAATAATTCATTGTTTTCAGTTTGATAATGCAACTGTTTTGTTCAAAAATGCAACTGTTTCGTTTAATAATTCAACAGTATTGTTCAACAATTTAACTGCTTTGTTTAATAATTTAACTGCTTTGTTTAATAAATTTTTTTGTTTGGTCAATAATTCAATTTCGTTGTTCAACAATTTAATTATATTTACAATTTAATAATTTAATTGCTTTTGGTTTAATACTTAATTATTTTTTTGTTCAACAATTGAATATTATCCTTGATGTTGGTGCAATAATTCAACTGATTTGTTTAACAATTCAATTATTTTTAGTTTAATAATTTAATTGTTTTTTATTTAATAATTAAATTGCTTATTTTTTCAATAATGCATTTATCTTTTATTCAACAGTATTATGTATAAGGCTCATATCAAAACACCAAAAGGAGGTACGACTTATCGTTTGGTTAGTTAATTTAGCTGCTTCGTTTAATACAGCGGTTAACTTTTCTTGTGCAATTTAATTCTGTGTTTTTCCAATTTAACACCCAAACTCCATCTTCTTAACATTGCCAAATTTTCAACGTCATTGCCTTTGGCTTTAACAGTCGCAAACGGCAATTACTTTTTTAAAACTTAACGTCTAAATACAATGACGGATGGGCACGTAATTACAAAATTCTAAACACCATCAGGTTATTTGTAGGAAGCAATAAAAATGCATTTTGATTAAAAATCTAGTGAAGATAGTAATTATTTAACTTGTCATTATGCTAAAAAACAGTGCAACATTTCATTAAAAATTTTGTAACTTTGATATTATAGTTATATATAACTTGTGACTACAAAAGAGTGCCAAAAAAAGTTTTCAGTGCTAAGGAAGGATTAAATTTTGGCAAACAAGGAAGGGGTACAGAAACAAATTGTTAGTAACTTATTCAAGTGGCAAAGCAAAGTTTTATAAAAACATTTTTAAATATTTAAATTACCCTAAATTTGATATATTTTAATATCGGATTTACTAAAAAGAAACATTAGGTTACTTCTAGGCTGGCAATGGTGACCAATACACTTTAATTTATTATTTAAAGGACAATAATTATGGGTTTCTAAAAAAATATTTTTTAAACCACTAATTTGTTCAAGATTTTAGATGTTGTATTTTGATATTAGATAATAAAGAAAAAAGTTTGCAAGTCAACGAATACTTAGATAGTCTATATAGGGAACTGTTTTTGATTTTTTGTGTGAAATCGATGTCAATCTATAAAGCCTTCAATAAGCTTTAATATTCATATTTTAATTTAATTTTAAAGATCAATTTCATTTAAATGGCGTCAAAAGGTAAATTTTTGGTGAAATTGGTGTTAATATGGAGATATTTATAAAAATAAAGGGGGTGGATTTTAGAATTTTTTGTTTGAAAGCTATGCCAATAAACTGATCGGATTACTTCAATTATTAAGCGTTCATCAGATAAAATAGAAATAAAGTTGAGTGTTACCACGAATAGTCAGTTACTCTGCATTATTAGATCAGAATTATCAAAAAATTCATTACTTTGTACAAAATGAAATTAAAAAGTATGATAATAGAAGTTCATTGGTGCTCAAACAAAATTCCACTGATATAAATTATAAATGCAAAATAAAGTACTGTTCAGCTTCCCAAATAGTTTTAGCAAATAACTCTAATAACTATCGTTCAAGTTCAAATATTAGTAGAAATAGAAGCTCATTAAAGCTCCAACGTTTGAGATCAATTTCGGTAAACAATTTGGTCGTGGAGGAGGAGAAATTTACTTGCTAAATTAGTGTTATCGTTTATTATTTCAATTAAAATAAACTGAAAGTACAACTAGTATGGAACTTGCTCGGAGTTACCAAAAATTTCGAATATCCATGCCTATGTAAAAAATAAAATTACGGTTATGATAGTAGAACTTCATTAGAGCTCAAACGAAACTACATAGATTGACAAAGAATTCACAACAAAATCAAAATGGGAAGGAAATTTGAAAAGCATTTTCCCTTCCCAAGTTTTTTTTTTCACGAAAGTTAAGGTTCGAAAAAAGAAAATATTACTGAAAGATTTGCGTGCAAGGGGATGCACCTGCGTTTTTTACTTCAATTACGATGCTGCATGTCCTCGCATTAATTTTGAAGTAAATTTAATGAAGGATTCACTTCGAAATTTATACTTAAAAAATATTTGTCTGTAGCCGATTAACATTTTTTTGGTAGTATTTTTTATTAACTTTATATAATATAATAAATAAACAGAAATAATTCATATAATAAGATTCGCTGGCCACAACGAGTTCTCGTAGGCGAGTTTTTTTCTTGTGACGAAGGTTTCAGAATACATGAGCCTTTAATGTTTTGGTTGTTTGTTTATCATTTTCATTCTATTATTGTATTAATAAGTAATTTTGTAATTCAAGGCATCGCTAAAATCGCTGACCAATTTGAATATCTAATACTCGAGTTTGCAGTTAGTCAACAAGTCATCTAAATTCATCTTGCTTATATTCAATTTTCAATAGATATACCGGATATCCGCATGATTTACTAACGGAAATCAAAAGCTAAAGTTAGCGTGGGTAAATACGGGCTGGGAAACTCTCACTCTCGCGGTGCTAGCTGTTACACTGACTGTTTATAACCGCATGTGGTGTAGGGATCCGCACAGAGGCAAAAATAATTTGCGCAGAGTGTTGCCAACAATAGGCATCATTTCGGCTGTCATAAACGCAGACAAAATAAATCTGACGCAACAGGTTTCAAAGAGATGACTTTGTGCTGTACCACATTTTAGTTATCTTTATATGAACGTTTTGGATTTTACTCAATCCATTTCACCTGGATACAGTTTGGTGTGTGGGTATGAGTTTAACCATTCCTGAATTGTTTTGCCGTGGTGGTTGGATTCCACGTTAAGATGTAGACCTCAGTATAAATGAGACAAACAGACATCCTGGTTTTCACGTTAGTTTGGGGTGATATACCAATTGGGGATTTGGTGTTTTATAAATTTTCGCTTTTATATTTTCAGTAAAACTACGATAATTGCAACTTGCAATATAAATTTATTTAACAGTTTAATTATTACAATTTCAATAGTTACTCGAATCCATTTCCATTATTTATCACATATCTTTCAAGCTTGAAAATTTATTATTTATCCTGCAATTTTCTTAATATCCTTCAGCTTCCAGTTTTTCTTGAATTTTCTCTTTATCAATATTAACCTTTAAAAGTAAGTTTACCTTGGTAAAAATTTTATAAAAATTAATAATTAACTTACGGTTTCGTATAAATCCATAAATTTATTATTGTTTTCTTCTTTCCCCAAACCGTTTAAGTATTTTTGCCGTAAATATAAAACAGTATCAACATGAGTTTTATGTTTTACAGCCAATTCCAATGCCCTGCAATATAACACTTTATTAACAGAAAAATCCTATAGAAACAATTTAACTGGAACAAAAATAAGCACGTAAGAGTGAACATTTTTAGAAACATTATAGAGTTGTCAACATTTTGCTACTGCATTTATTCTTTTTTACCGATTCCAATTATGTAGACGTGTGTGATTAAGAATAGCCTGATAAACGAGTCCATTATGCAATAAAATTGATTCTGCATTTTCCGGCGATCCACCTAATAGTGCAGATCCTGCAATTTGCTGAGCTTTGTTCGGTAAGTTCTAAAAATTTATTGATATATTACAGTTTAAGTACTTTTATAGTATTTTTTATGTCTACTTTTATGTGTTGTATGTAATAGACTTTATCATAATGATTAATAGCTGCAAATGCCTCTTCAGCTATATCTAGCAGGTCGCTATTGTTAGCTTGCGTTGTTAACACCGCTAAACATGTCCAAAGTACTTGATCGTTTGTTTGGCGACATAATCGTAAAGCATCTTGCCATTTATTTTCCTGAATGTACCTAACACAAGAAATTTATTTTTCATACGAAACTTTTTTTTTATTTCCACCAACCTGTGCAGTAAAGAAGGAAACGGTGAAATCGGAACGTTGATTAAAGAACCATCACTTCTTCGGATGGAAACGAAATTCCCAATGAAGCTACTAATTCGTGGACTCTTGCCAAGTTCTGGAGAATTGTATTGCAAAGACGAAGTGCGCAGTAAGATAGGGTTAAAGCAAGCCGTTGGGCAATACCACACAACCACTTGCACATCCTGAATTGCTGCTAACATATTTTCTTCCGTGTTCCATTGAAAGGACTCTATTTGATTTCCTGTTGCAAAAAAACTGGTTTAAAATTTTGTTCTGCCCTACCGCACAGACACTTAACCTAATTTTAAAAAGTTTTTATATTGAGATCGAACTTGTACAATGTACAAATCTCGATTACGGTTCAAAATTGCTAAATTTCGACGTGCAGGTGCGCCAGCTTGATCTAACGATATTTGTATGATCGGTAAATTGTGTTGAATGTTAATCGGGGTGTCGGTCATATTTCTGTTTGAAGTTAAATCCAAAACGTATACAGCTAAAATGTTAAATTTTAAATTTAAACTCATTTTCATTGAACGAAATTTTTTTTTACTTTTTAAATCTAAAGAATCTCGAACGGCGATGGTGTCGCCGGATAAACTTATGTGTGCACTTCTTAGATTTTCTAATCGCATATTTGGCCAACGCGGCGAAGCCATCAGTCTTCCCTGGTAGTTGTACACTGAAATAGTACTTCTTTCCACCAGTAATAAGAATCTGAAATTGTTTGTTAAATTATTGAACGTTTTAATTAAAATATAAATAATTACTTTTCACATAACGTTAGTAAAATTACTGATCCATCCTTCAAATCAAAAATATTCGGTGTATTCCAACTGTTTGTATTGTAAATATAGCATTGAGTTGGGGTTGTTACTACAAGATGTGAATATTTCATTGCTAATTGTATAACGCGTTCGGGTAGTTCTAAAATTTCCGTTGTTTCATTGGATACATCGTGAATTGATATGGTTTTCCTTTCTGTAACTACAGCAGTGTAGTTTAAATAGTGAACTTGTCTTTCAATTACGTGTGCAAATAGGACATGTCCATTTGCACAAGCTGCAGCCACCTGCGTCCCATCGTTCGACCACCCTAGCTTGTAAATACATCCTGTATTTGGTTTATCCAAAGATCGCGACCACTGTAAATATCAATATCAACTCGGTATATTCGTAGATAATATTTGTAATTTAAATTATCCAAGTAGCAGTGGGTTGAATGCTATTTACTTACTCCTAGAGAATCGCAGAGTCTCAAAGTATTAAATGAACCGACGGCAAATAAATCTCCATTGGGCGACCAAGCCAAAGATGTTATTGGATGATCGTGTAATGTACTCGAGTAAAGTGGATGACCTTGATTATCCCACACTCGATACCGGCAATCCTCACCTCCCGAAACTATGAGTTCCGATGCCGTGCTCCATGTAACACATAAAATTAGTTCATCATGTGCTTTCCACTGAAATCAATGATTTTATACATTTTTAAGTACATACAAATTTATAGGTAGGTACTAACTCGAATTGGTTTTGTGTTAGGAGCCAATTGTTTAATTACGAGATATTTTCCTAACGTATAAACTATGGATAGGTTATCGGGTGACCAACATGCATCGTACACCGAATTGTCACTGAGCACCACAATGGAACGTAACATACCGCCTCGGGACCAAATTTTAATATAACCATCTTCTCCGGCTGAAATTAAACAAATTACACTGAATTTTAAATTGAAATAAGAAATGATGGGTTTACCTGTTAAGAGTCCTGCTCCGTCATTACTCCACTGACCTACCAGAATAGCCCCAGTGTGTGCTTCCACGGTTCTTTCTATACGTCCATTTCGGTTCATGATATAAAATTTTCCATTAGCAGAAGTTAATAAGATTAAATCTCCATGCTTTCCCAACGAACTGCCGATTTTTGGCAAAAAGTGTAAGTTTATCGGATATAAGTCATTTTGGAACTCTGCTATTTTAGTCGATTCGTGATTCGACACACTCCACGAAAGCAGTTTATGGTCATCTCTAAATTTTTGACATAAATTTATAACCTCTTAAGGGATGTAATACTCACCCCGCTGAATACACTTCTTCTGTACTGCTCCAGCCCACACAGGTAACAGCAGCATGATGTGATTGTTCTCTCTGCAACGAAATTTTAAACCTCATTTTAATTATTATATTATTTTAAACGTTGTTTATTTTTGTACAAAATGCTGTTTATTACAACCGATTACAAGTACGCGTACTTTAAATGTTTGTTTCGCCGATGTTGCTTAGTAACGCTGCCCCTATTTCCTATAAATTGATTATTAAATACCTGTCCCGAAATACGTGTACATAATATTTTTAAATTTAATCGCGATCAATAAACGTTTAATAATGTGTTTCACAAAAATGATTTACAATTCAAGTAATGCCGACGATTAAAATCCTAATTATTAAAAATCTATCAACGGTGCATTTTAATTGCTGGCGGCTATGGTTATAATTTCAATCGTATTAGGTTAAATTTTAAATAAAAATTTGGTTAATTGAGAATTATAACCGTTAACTCGAATCTGAATTTATCGTAGCTAACTTTTTGCCCCAAACGCAGCATTTTTTAATGAAATGTTTTTATTATTTATGCCGGATTTCTTCGCCTAGAGATAATTTATCTATTAGATAAATCAACGAAGTAACCAATCAGATAGCAGCAAAACAAAACAATCAATCTTTGTTAATTTATCTTATAGATAGATTATCTAAGAGATCTCTAGGTGAAGAAATCGGGCATTAGCACCTAAATTATTGATGTCTTTATTTTTGTACTGATAAAGTAAGTAATACAAATGATTTTTAATTAATGGTCAGGTTAATGTTTTTGTCTGTAAGCTATTTTTACTTCAGTTAAATGAACCTAACCTCAATTTAATTATCTAGTTAATGAATATTAACTCAGCATGGAATATCTACTGAGAAAATGGACTTACATCCCAAAGGAGCGTTACAGAAACCATACGTTAAAAAATTAATCTTGGTGAAAATCGGTTTTCCACCATTTTTTTTCCTAGTACGATATGAAGGTTTTGTTAATTTTTTTTGTTCTTGGATGATTGGTCTACCAAAACGAGGATTTATATATTCCCATTGGTAATGCTTATTAGAGTATGTCGTGATGCAGCTGCAAAAGCAGATAATAATTTTATGCCTTGTTAAATTAACGCAAAATCTGCTTGCCAACCCAAACCACAATGTGTGTTTATTTTGTTTGGTGATTGCAACACAGCTGTTTTTGAAATAACAAATATTTGAAAATTGCTATTTTTAGCCCAATTTCAACTGTTTAAAGATTTTCTCAAACTACATACTACAAACCTGAAGTATAACCTCAAAAAGGTCAATAAGTTGTAGACCAGTATCTTAAGAGATATGGAAGTCAAATGAAAACTAATATGAATACAATCACAGATCGTTCAAATTATTCGATGGAAGATAAAATTTTTTCTATCGACTTGCTAAACGACGAACTATGACACGCGGTAGTTGCAATTTCCAATATTCTGATGTAGCTAATTTAAAAATTTATAGCAATCGTGACCGGACCCTGGTGGTTAAGGGTTAAGAATATAGGTGAAAAACTGTATTTAAGTGTAATTTATGTGACTATCAATGTTCAGCTAAAGGTACTCTAAAAATATGTACATGTTAGGATTCGGGATGATTCGTCCCAGGACGATTCGTCCTTATTTCGTATCAATTACTTTAAAAAATAAATTTATAAAATATCGTTTCCTAATTTTAACCACAGATATAAAAACTACAAAGATAGAAAATGCTGTACAAATTTATTGTCACAATATTGATACCACAATTAGAACTTTTTCCTATTGACGATTGATTTTAGATTTTAGCGTGGATCTGAGATTTGCACCCTCTCCTCCAGACGCTCCGGGCTATTTTGACAAACGCTGTAAACACTAAAAAATCCCCATAGTCCATTCTTATTCGGCAAAGTGTGCTACTAGGAAGGAGGTGAATCTTCCTCGATGTGGAAGTGTCCTGACCTAACACTGAACACTGTCCTAAGCTTGACTGGTGGATTTCACTTTTTGCGTTAGTTTTTATTAAAGAAAAAACCGGGGGGTTGACCACTGATCAAAAATGTGTACACCAAATTTGTATTTACAATAATTTACAAAAAATTGCAAAAATTTCGAAATAATTTCAAAATTTGCAAATAATTTTAAAATTTGTAAACAATTGCAAAATTTGCAAACATTTACACAAATATTTGCAAACAATTTCAGACATTTGCAAATATTTACAGTCATTTGCAAAGATTTCCAGGCATTTGCAAAAATTTACACGTATTTGCAAACATTTACACACATTTGCAAACATTTGCAAAATTTGCAACATTTGCAAAAATTTACACAGATATTTGCAAACACTTTCAGACATTTACAGACATTTGCAAAGATTTACAGTCATTTGCAAAGATTTACAGGCATTTGCAAAAATTTACACAGATATTTGCAAACAATTTCAGACATTTGCAAAGATTTACACATATTTTCAAAATTTGCAAACATTTGCAAAATTTGCAAACAATTGCAGAAATTTGCAAACAATTGCAAATCATTTACAAAATTATGCGCACCAAATATACCAGGTGGTCAACCCCTCGGAAAAAACGTTTTCTAACTCTAACCTAAGCTAATAATTTTTTTACTTTCTTTGAATTCGCGTCGAACAGGACTGCATCAAAACAGGATTGCAGCTTTTGCAACTTTTGACTCGAAAAAAACGTTTCCTAACTCTAACCTAGGCTAAAAAATTTTTTACTTTCTTTGAATTCGCGTCGAACAGGACTGCATCAAAACAGGATTGCAGCTTTTGCAACTTTTAACTGATTCCTAATCAGCCAAAACCAATCCTTCCAGGATAAATCGTCTAGGGATGTATCGTCCGGGATGAATCACCTAGGGACAAATCCGCCGGATACCAGATGTTAGAATTTGTTTGTTTCAACACAAACAAGTTTAAAAAGCAATTTGAAAATTTATGTGGGTGAAAAACCATATGTGTGCGAAAAATGTGGTAAAAAATTTTTACAACGAAGAAATTTGCAAAGCCATTTAAGAGTACATACAGGAGAACACCTGTATAAATGCAATACTTGTGAAAAACAATGGTTCGCAACAAAAAAAGTTTAAAATTTATAAAAAAAAAATAGGTACCCTAAAGTTTGAGTCACCAGAATTCGCTAAAATATTTTTTATTTATTATAGAAAAATTGAAATGGGAAAGGTGGGGTCGGGGTTCTATTTCTAAAGATAAATGTCCATTGCCTACATCTGATTTGGTAAATTTGAAGCATTTGATAATTCAATTTGAAACATGCAGATGGACGAAAACGTGATTAGATTATAAGCTTCTTGCTATACTCAATTTGTATAAAAACCAAAAACTGCTAGTGTTTTCTAAAATAATTTATAAGTTGAAAAGAAAATATATTTGAGGTGATAGGTTTAGAACTTATCCACAACGTGGAATTGATTTCCTCCAGGCCCAGATTGGTAAAGAAAAAAATACAAAGTCTACTTACCACTTTTAGCAACCGACTCCGAAGCTTAAACGATCCTAACCTTGAAAACGTCACGCGGTCAATGTCTGTATGAGAACCCGGTGAGAACAGGTCATCCAGTAAGATCTTGTAGAAATTATAATTTGCTATTTTTTCATTCGACCATGTTGCTGAATGCGGTCCTGCTATCTTGAAGGTTTTTGTTGGTAATGTGTTGTGAAAAGATATCTACTTGTTAGATTTTCACTGGCCTATCCCCTCAACTATAATATTTTCCTTTTTAATTTATAATTCAGGTCGACTATGTCTTTTTTTGCATTTCTTAAAATTTCTCATAATTTTTTTAATTTTTCCAATTTCAAATTTGGTGCTGCTATTAACTAATAAGTTAATTAAATATTAATAATTTAAAAAATGCAATGCAAATTAAAGTTTTTCATTAAAATGTATTAGAAACAATGCGCTTTTAAATTTTGGTGTTAAAAATACTTTTCTCATACAAAATAATAAACTTGATTTATTGATGTACTATATTTACAGTTTGTAAATATACATACTACATGTAAATTTAAACTAAAATGCCGTTAAGGTATGTAACCATAACATGGAATGTGTATTTTTAATTATTTATGTAAATTTACACTATACATGAATAAGTTTTAGATACAAAATTAAAAGTACATGGAAAATGTAATATTTCATGAATTGAATTTATAAAAATACATAATTTACTGTGTAAAATTTCAATTTTATTAAACAATGTACATTTACACTTAATTTTTTTAGTGTGGGAAAATGCACATGGAACTGTTGCTTTGAAAGTCACTGCACTGTTTTTCAAACGTAAAATATATTATTATCTATAAATTCTTGTTGGCGTAATAAAATTTTCCCATGGAAATGTATTAGAAGGAGTAAAAAAGAGGTTATTTTCTTGCTTTTAATTTTTGGGGTCTAAAAGTCAAAAGTTTTTTTTCAAAAAGTTCTGAATTTTACTAGGTACCTGTTTTATTGCAAGATTTAATGCACAATTGAAAAAACAGCTTGGAATTGTCACGGACATTGTAAAGTGGTTGAAATGTCACCGCAAATTTCTAAAGCTTCTGCACCTGTGAAATTTATCTATTTAATGTATTATAAGAAGGAAAGAAATGCTTATTTTAGTGTTTTGAATTTTTGGAGTCCAAAAGTTATGTATTTTCTCAAGAAAGCATGCATGAAAAATATGTTCCTTCGTAATTGATTGGAGTCAAGAGAGGTCAGTGGGTTAAAAACTTTGATGAAGCGATGGCATCGATTTATTCTTACCTAACTGAGAATTCTGATGAATGTTAATTCTTTCTCGATAAACATATTATAATGGCTTTCTTATGACCGTTCTGTATTTGGGAAGGCATGTAAACATCGCGGTCTCCCTGTGTTGATTTCTGCCTGCATCAACAAGAAAAACACAGGTAACTGATTTAAGCAGTTGCATAAACGATTTTCACATTAGAGAGAGTGAGAGTGAACAATGTCCAGTAGTGTTTGATTAAGTAGGCATTGCTTTAAATTTCTGAGGATGTCTATCGTACAGCCAAAATTAAACGTAGTTTAAAGGATTAATTAAACGATTTTAAAACCTGAAAAGCTGAAAAGAGGTCCACGTTAGGAATAACTAATAATTGAAATGAACGTAAAAGTAAAGCAGTCATTAACCCCAGACGTAAACATTGTGTAAAGCACTAATGGATGACACCAACTACGGTAAGAAAATAAATAGAAAAAGAATTCGACAATAGAAGAAAAAGCGGCATTTGATATTTAAGAGAAATAAATTAATACAAAGAATAAACAGAACAATACCGAGATATAAACTGGAGAAAATATTAGAAGGAATGGTCAGATGGCCCAAATCATAAAAGAAGAGATAAAATTGAGTAACGAATGTAAGCTAAAAGCCATTCAAGAACAATTTACGAGCCAAATAACCGATATCAAAGTGGCAATCAAGAAAACAAATGAAAATATAAGAAACAATCATGGCAGAAAGAACTAAAAATGGCAGAAAGAACTAAAAATTTGGAAACAGGTTTTATTAAAATGAAACGAAAAATAGACATGAGATGAGAGGAAGGTAAGAAGAAACAATGTGCTAATTGTTGAAGTTTTAAATTCTTAAAGAGGAAAATGGAAGCTTTAAGGGAAAAACAAAAAATGGTAGAACGAAGTTTTGTTGAATTGGAACAAAGTAAAAGCAAAATATAATTTATTAAACATGAGAAAAAGAAAGGAAAATCTAGCCGAACAAGAATAAAGGCCTAAGAAGAATGAGAAAAATGAATTCAGGTTGGATATAAAAAATTATGGGTCGAAACAAGCAATTTATTTGAAACCAAGAACTCAATGAATTAGGCTGGAACAAAAGAGGCAAAAAACTGATAAAAGTAAAACATTCAACAATTAATAAAGCGACAAGGCCAGAAGAAACGGCAAAGGAAAAACCAAAGGGTCAACCGCTAGAGGAAATCGTGTACAATTAACTTCACACTTCACGTACTTCATCATAATTCTCCATACTTCTTCGTACTTCATATACTTCAGCAGTAATTCACGGGCCTTCACGTACTTCGCCAGTAATTCACCGTACTTCATCAATAATTCACGGTACTTCACCTAATTCATCGATACTTCATTGTATTTCACGTACTTCATTGGTATTTCAGAGACTTACCGAGATTCCAAAATTTGAGCGCTAGAGGGTGTTCCACACCACCCACACCCCCGTATCGAGTAGTTTATTTTTTATCAGAAGTAAACTGAAGATTTTCCGTTACAGAGGCACTGGAGGGTATTCCACACCACCAGACCCCCCGGATTGAGTAGTTTATTTTTTATTAAAAGTAAACTGAAGATCTCCCGTTGCAGAGATCTACCTCCCAGGGGGTACGGAATTTATAATTATGCAGTTTATGATTAATTGTCAGATTATGAATTAAACATATTTACTTGGACATAGCTAAATTTAATAAACTTTAGATATGCTTAAATATTTAATTCACTTTTAATAAAAATAAATTATTTAAACTGGGGGTCTGGGGATGTAGAACACTCTCAGTGCCTCTGCAACGGAGATCTTTAGTTTACTGATCAAAAATAAACTACACGGTCTGAGGAGTTCTGCATGTTCTGCAATGTTCTTTATTGCAGAAGTTGTGCACTGGAGGGTGTTCCACACCCCCAGACCCCGGATTGAGTAGTTTATTTTTATTAGAAGTAAACTGAAGATTTCTCGTTGCAGAGGAACTGGTAGGTGTTTCACCCTCCCCACCCCAAACCCCGGATGAAGTAGTTTATTTTTATTTTATTGCCGAGATCTGCCTCTCAAAGGGTACGGAATATATAATTACGCAGCTTATAATTAAATGTCAGATTATGAATTAAACATATTTACTTGGCCATAGCTAAATTTAATAAACTTGAGATGTGCTTAAATATTTAATTCACTTTTAATAAAAATAAATTATTTAAACTGGGGGTTTGGGGATGTGGAACACTCTCCAGTGCTTCTGCAACGGGAGATTTTCAGTTTACTTCTGATCAAAAATAAACTACACGGTCTGAGGGGTTCTGCATGTTCTGCAATGTTCTTTATTCCAGAATTTGTGCACTGGAGGGTGTTCCACACCCCAGACCCCCGGATTGAGTAGTTTATTTTTATTAGAAGTAAACTAAAGATTTCTCGTTGCAGAGGCACTGGTAGGTGTTTCACCCCCCTCCCCCAAACCCCCAAATGAAGTAGTTTATTTTTTATTTTATTGCCGAGATCTGCCTCCCAGAGGGTACGGAATATATAATTACGCGGTTTATAATTAAATGTCAGATTACGAATTAAACACATTTACTTGGCTTAGCTAATTTTAATAAACTTGAGATATGCTTAAATATTTCATTCACTTTTAATAAAAATAAATAATTTAAACAGGGGGTCTGGGGGTGTGGAACACCCTCCAGTGCTTTTCCAACGGGAGATTGTCACTTTAGATAAAAAATAAACTACACGGTCTGAGGGGTTTTGCATGTTCTGCAATGTTCTTCATTCCAAAATTTGTGCACTGGAGGGTGTTCCACACCCCCCAGACCCCGGATTGAGTAGTTTATTTTTATCAGAAGTAAACTGAAGATTTCCCGTTGCAGAAACACCGGAAGGTGTTCCACACCCCCCAAACTCCTCGGATGAAGTAGTTTATTTTTTATTATATTGCAGAGATCTGTCTCCCGGGGTACGGAGTATATAATTGCACAGTTTATAATTAAATGTCAGATAACGAATTAAACGCATTTAGTTGGCCATAGCTAATTTTAATAAACTTGAGATATGCTTAAATATTTAATTCACTTTTAATAAAAATAAATACTTTAAACCGGGGGGTCTGGGGGGTGTGGAACACTCTCCAGTGCCCAAGTATGGAGAGATCTACAGTTTACTTCTGATAAAAATATACTAATTAATCTGGGGATGTGAAACACCTTTCAGTAGGTACCCAAATATTACAATGCAGGCAAACATATTAAAGGTTTGAAAATTTAGTAGAAACTCTCCGCTACCGTTTTAGTTTAAAAAAAAATTATGACATATTTTTGGATGGGGGGGTTAACAAAAAAGAGTAAAGCAAAAATAAATTATATACTAGAATCATGCACAAACGATTATTAAGATTAGTTTCAAAATTGAGGGGTTTGGGAGCTAGTAGGTCTCCGTTCCCCTCCCCTAACTAGTTTTCTAAAAATTCAAAAACAAAAAGGTCCAACTGAAAATAGAGAATGCACAATAGACTTTTTTGAATTAAAAATTCGCAAAGGAAGGGGGCTGATGATACGTACCTTATCCTTATAAAAAAATGTTAAGAAAATCTACTGATGTAAGATAATTTGCTATCAAAAAATTATTATTGAATACACGTGTCTTATCTATGATACACATGACCGTAGCGCATGCTCATAAGCTAGATTCAACTTCATGTAATTCACCAAAAATTTACTAACTTCATGATATTTTACTTGTACTTCAATATACTTAACACGTATTTTACCTAC
Source organism: Lycocerus yunnanus (assembly GCA_036346125.1). NCBI lineage: Eukaryota > Metazoa > Arthropoda > Insecta > Coleoptera > Cantharidae > Lycocerus > Lycocerus yunnanus. Next base: position 1,448,810 of record JARFIX010000011.1, on the reverse strand, counting down.
TTTACCCGTACTGTATGTATTTTACCAATACTTCATGTACTTCACAAGTAGTTTATGTATTTCACAAGTACTTCATGTACTTCACATGAGATGTCATGTACTTCATGAGATGTGTACAAAAACTTCACCAGCGGTTAACCCTCGGGAAAAACTAATAATATAATTTTTATGGCAACATGACGACAAACAATAAATGTAATAAAAAAAAGATAAAGTTGATATTTTTGCCTCTTATAAATAATATTGATATTAATGTTAATATTGTATACAGTAATTATTATTATTATAACAATCGCATTATAATTTTTTGTATATTCGACTCCCGTCCGAAATAAATTTATCGAATAAAGTAAAACTTCAAAATTTGTTATTAAATTATTAAAACGTAATAATTTTTAAAATATTTTTTGCTGATAAATTTTTAACCAGAAACTTTTTCTTCTTGTCGATAGAATGTTCTTTTCGTTAATAAAAACTATGGCATTATAATCAATATTGGCAAATTGGGTTTAAGCTGGAATTTAAAACTAATTGAAGGTTTTTATGAAAGTTTCATTAATTTATTAAGAAGTTAAGTAGGTTTTTTCCTTGAACTGAAAGATAAGACGAACTGTATTTACAAATTAAAGGAAGTAATTTTCAATTTGGATGAAATAAATTGAAAATTTATAAAATAACATCTGAAGCTCTCCTTTCTTCCTGAAAAGGCAAGTTTTTGATTAGCTCGTCCTGCTACCTACAATTAATTAAAATTGTTAATGTAGTTAAAATATTTCAGAACTTTAACACATTAAATTTGAAAATCCTTTAAATATAATTAAACGGAATAAGTGAAATAGCTGGTGCACAAAATTCTATAATAAACATTAATTAATTAAAAATAACTTGATTATGACGAGTTGAACAAAGTTGAGAGTTAATCAAAAGAATTTTTAGCGATAACTTCCTTTGGGTGTAAAGCGATTTTTTGAAATTAAAATTTATAAAATGCAACTATTCATAGATTTTCAGTTTATTTTCGCACTTTTCTTATTCCATTTTATTCATATAAGTTGAACAAAAAAGATACTACTCGCAAGTAAAATATTCAATTTACCTTCTTTACTTATACGAGTGAGAAAATTAAATGGAAATCCACGTTTTCAATCCACCTGAATATAGAAAACAATTTGACTATTTTTATATAGACTCGAGTTTAATAAGTACACGAGATTGGATGAAACTTATTTTTTATTTATTAGAGTTGTTTCTGTAAAGGTAAATTATTTATGTTACCAAATACGAGGTGTATTCGCAAAGTAATTTTGTTTTCCGTCTCTGCTAATTGGTTAAAATATGTTAAGAAACTCTGCCAAGTACACCGAGTCACTGTTGTGACCTTTTTACAATTTAATAATGTCTGTGTTATTGTAATGCTCGAAATGTACGAAGTTTTTATTTATACGTTCCGAATATTCGCTACTAAATCAAAAATGTAATATCAAAATTGAAAAGCAGAGTAAAAAGGGGAGTTACGCGTGAAAGCGTGGCACTTTGAGATTAGAACTTATCTGCGATAGCATTTTTATTCTTACACCGACTACTAAAAGTACAAAAACCAATCATGTAGTGTGCCACTGATTAAAAATGAGTAACAACTAAACTTGATTACAGAGAAAAACCACAAGAGGGTGAATATGAGCTATAATGAATTGGGGCATGTGGCTGACAAAGGCGTGAGATTAAAAATTGGAGCGAGATCATCAAAAACGTGTAAGAGAAATGTGCTCTAATCACTTATTTAGAATACAATTTGCATTTTATGAATATTAAAAACAGGTTGGTAAATCCTAAATAAATATAAATTTTGCAAATTACAGTGTCCTTTCAAGAGCCAATCAAATCAAAGTATACGAGAGAGATGGAATAGATATTGTACTTTGATTGGTTCTTACAAACTTTTACTATACTATACTACAAAATAATTAGATGAATGCACTTAATTGAAGAATGCTTTATTACAACATTGAATAGCACAACAAACTGAGGTATAATATAAATTCTCAGGTTCCATTCTCAGAGCGCATCAAAGTCATTTAGTTTTAAATGACGTAATTATAATATTGTTCCTCCGAAGCTTGCACTCGACAAACTGGATTACTGTTTATAATTTTCTATTTTGGTCGTCAGGAAATGTTATTAATGTAATAATAGAATCATTGTATTATATTAAATAAAAAACTTCCATACTCGAAATTGGAAGATCGTGAATTCCGACAATAAAGCTCTACTTCAAGGATGTATTATAAATTATTTTGCTGTAATGCTAGCAGCTATTATATTTTACAAACTATAGAATACTGCACTTATATAATTTTATTTTATTTACTTTCTTTCAACTGAATTCGTTTCTTGTCTTCCGTTAGTTAGCAGTTTTTCATCGGGTAATCGTTTCCTTAATTTATCAAACCATTGGCATCTTCTATTTTTCCAACACAAATAAGAATTTCTTTTTATTTAGAATGTTAAAATCACAACCGAGAATATCACACCTTACACAATTGTTCGGCAGCTCTTTGTTTATTATTCGATATATTTATGATGCTTTTCCTATTATATTATGCTTATCATGAAGGTTCACTGTGTATAACTTGAAATTTGTAATATGTTAAAGCGTGATTACATTATTCTGCAGTGTGGAGCAAGGAAATATGTACATCTGTATAAGTAATTTCATTATTTATTTACCGTAGCTAATAGATAGTACAGCTATGGAATTCATTAGCTACTTTTTAAAACACAAGCTAATTTTGGATGAAAGTTATACATAGTTATTATACAATTAATTAATATTATACAATAAAAATATGGGACAAACATACAAACGAAATTATCTGTTACTTTTGGTCAAGGGGTTAACCGCTGGTGAAGTTTTTTGTACACATCTCATGAAGTACTTGTGAAATACATGAAATACTTGTGAAGTACATGAAATACTGGTAAAATATATGAAGTACGTGTAAAGTAGAGAAAATATGTGTGAAGTATATTAAAGTACAAGTGAAGTATCATGAAGTTAGTAAATTTTTGGTGAATTATATGAAGTTGAACCTAGCTTATGCGCATGCGCTACGGTCGATGTGTATCATAGCTAAGACATGTGTTCAATAATAATTATTTGATAGCAAATTAACTTACATCAGTGGATTTTCTTAACATTTTTTTATCTTAAACGTTGAATAGACCTTTGGCAGTCATTATTTTACTAATTAAAAGTTTTGGTAGTTGCTAGTTTAATAGTAATCAATTATTTAAATTAAACTTAGATTTCTTTAGTTAATTTTGTAATTTTTTTAGTTCATTTGCTTGAATATCATGGAGGTGTGATAGCTCAATAAAAAACTTTGGTAATTCATTGTTTGTCCCGCTTTTACAGAGACGGCTCCAGAATGTGATAATGTAATTTAAACTATCTTCTTATGCCCGATTTACTAAAGTTGAAAAATCAATTATCTATCTGTTCTCTGTTCACTGTTACCTATCAGTTAAAATACATTACAGTTAAATTGACAAAATAACCAATCAGGTGTTTGATTTGTTTTTGTTTTGTTGTGGTCTGATTAGATGGGATTGAATAAGGTGCATGTCCTCAGCCCCTTCATTGCAAATTTTTAATTTATTAATTAATCAATTATTAATCATAAATATCATAATCATAAACTGCATAATGATAAATTCCGTACCCCATGGGGGTAGATCTCGCAACGGGATATTTTAGTTTACTTCTGATAATAAATAAACTACTCAATCCGGAGGGTTTGGAGGTGTGGAACACTCTCGAGTGTCTCTGTAACGGGAAATCTTTAGTTTGCTTCTGAAAAAATAAACTACTCAATCCGGGGGTTTGGGGTGCACCAATTTTGGAATGAAGAACGTTGCAAAACATGTAGAACCCCCGGATCGAGTAGTTTATTTTCTATCAGAAGTAACCTGACGATCTCCCGTTGCAGAGGCACTGGAGGGTGTTCCACACCCCAGACCCCCGGTTTAACTAATTTATTTTTATTAAAAGTGAATTTAATATTTGAGCATATTTCAAGTTTTTAAAATTATCTATGGCCAAGTAAATGTGTTTAATTTATAATCTGACAATTAATCATAAACTGGATAATGATAAATTCCGTACCCCGGGGTAAATCTGCAACGGAAAATCTTCAGTTTACTTCTGATAATAAATAAACTACTCAATCCGGAGGGTCTGGAGGTGTGGAACACCCTCGAGTGTCTCTGCAACGGGAGATCTTTAGTTTACTTCTGAAAAATAAACTACTCAATCCGGGGGTCTGGGGGGTGTGGAACACCCTCCAGTGCACAAATTTTGGAATGAAGAACTTGAAAACATGTAGAACCCTCGAATCGAATAGTTTATTTTCTATCAGAAGTAACCTGACGATCTCCCGTTGCAGAGGCACTGTAGGGTGTTCCACACCCCCCAGACCCTCCGGTTAAACTAATTTATTTTTATTGAAAGTGAATTAAATATTTAAGCATATTTCAAGTTTTTTAAAATTAGCTAAGGCCAAGTAAATGTGTTTAATTTATAATCTGACAATTAATCATAAACTGCATAATTATAAATTCCGTACCGCATCGCATGACTATAAAAATGTCACGTTACCATAGAAACGGCCAAGAGGGTATTCTGACATTTCCAAATAATTATTATTTGTCATAATAATTATCATATATAATTTCCCAAGTGCATAGAATATTATCGATCACTTTGTTCGATTACTTATATTCAACAACAATCGGCCCGAGTCGCAGACGAGGGCCGATAGGCGTTTCAATTTAAGATCGAAGCGCCATAGTGGCTATTAGTGGTATTAACATTGTTGGTATGTTTTTGATAGTTCGCTGTCGTGTTTATAATTATATTAAATATATTTTAAATATATTACGATACTTTATTGTAATATTTGAAATAATATTTAAAATGCTACCTACCTAAAAGGATTAGAAAAAGTGACATAATATCCTTGAACCATATTTGAGCTTAAAACAATTTAGAGTTTGTGAAATATTTAACATTTATAAGAATCTGGCTCGAATCTTCGTTTTAACGTTTTCAATTACATGGAATGCATGCATAGAGATCTAAATTGAGGTGTTTTTTGAAGGTAAAGAGACTCTACACGCAGGACATGTAATTTATTTGTGCAGTCAAAGTACTGGGCCACCTGATATAATAAATTAAATTTAAAAACTACAGCAATGAGCCCAGATCCTCATCAAATAAAAGGTATTGACAATCAAGAAGTTCCTAAAAGTTTATAACAGTTTTTCCCGAGGGGTTAACCGCTGGTGAAGTTTTTTGTACACATCTAATGAAGTACATGAAGTACTGGGAAGGGGGGGTGTAGAACACCTTCCAGTGCACAAATTTTGGAATGCAGAACCCCAGACCGAGTAGTTTACTTTTTATCAGAAGTAAACTGAAGATCTCCCGTTGCAGAAGCACTGGAGGGTGTTCCACACCCCCCAGACCCCCGGTTTAAATAATTTATTTTTATTAAAAGTGAATTAAATATTTAAGCATATCTCAAGTTTATTAAAATTAGCTATGGCCAAGTAAATGTGTTTAATTCGTAATCTGACAATTAATTATAAACTACCTAATTATAAATTCCGTACTCCCTGGGAGGTAGATCTCTGCAACAGGAGAGCTCAGTTTACTTCTGATAAAAAATAAACTACTTGATCTGGGGGGCTGGGGAGTGAAACACCCTCTAGTGCCTCTGCCACGGGAGATCTTCAGTTTACTTCTGATAAAAATAATCTACTCAATCCGGGGGGTCTGGGGGGTGTGGAACACCCTCCAGTGCTCAAATTTTGGTATTTCTGTAAGTCTCTTCTGTAAGAAGTATGGAGAATTATGATGAAGTACGTGAAGTGTGAAGTTAATTGTACACGATTTCCTCTTTGACCCCTTGGTTTTTCCCCTTTCTCTAACCCACTTGGTCGTCCAGAGAAAAAATATATTAAACAAAAACAAATAAAAGTGAACCCGGTTGAAGACCTAAAGTCCACAAGTTCAAACAAATAATCGCTGCTTTCTGTTGAAGATCAATAGCGACCCAAATTCTATAAATACAGTTTGGTTTCCCTGAAGGGAAAAACAATCAAAGTAAGCTACGCACAATGAAATGCTACGTCGACATAACAATGACAAAATTTTGTTAAATTTTTTATTTATGTACACTTTTTCTTGTCCTTTTGGGGAAAGCTATGAAAACTAATTTCGGGATTTCTTTTATTCATAGAATTGCACCAGAAAACTGAACAAAACCATCTATCCATTATTAAAATTTCGTTAGGAAAACTCACAACTTTACATTAAAATACATGCGAGCCTATTTCATTAACCTATATCATTAGTTCAAAAATTTACCGCAAGGTAGCGTATCACTTATCTGGAAACGCCTATTGCAATCGAAAATATGTAAGAGAACAAATGATAGGATAATATTCTATGCAAGAGGGAAATTCCGAGGACTATCTCCCGATAATTAATTTAATTGGAGAAGAGCAATTAATAAAAATGAGTGGCCATAGCAGCACCCACTCAATTCGCCCGTATTTGCAGATTGATGCAGAGCACTACGAAAAGATTGTTAAGGCTATGCGAGCAACTGAAGTTAGTGCTGATAATAAAATATTGCCTGTTGTTTCTACGCCATCCATAGCTCCAACCTCTTTGGTGACACCTATATCAACTTCGTTGGTTGAAAACCACGAAACCATTTCGAAAACGGTACAACATTTGTACACTAACTGCACCATCACTAATAATTATTATAATTCTTCATAAATGTCTTTTAATCTATAATTTGTTATTGATTATATAATTATAAAATGTTTATCGATTGTAAAATAAAATGTTTTAAAACTATTTATTTTATTAGAATTCATTGTATTTTTAAATTAAGGAATAGAACTTTATAATAGTGCGTCATGATTATAAAAAATTATGGAAAATGATCGGTAATTCATTCATCTTACTCGTGATTGGGAGATTTCACTAGGCACCTTAAATGCTCGCTAAATTGAAATCTGATTGGAGTACATTTTGAAATTAGATCTCGTGATTGGTCGACAGGCTAGTTATGACATCAGAGGGAGATAGTCCCATTAATTGGATTCGCTACGTGTGCCCGTTACGTTTTAAAAATTGTGACGAACACAAACGACACATACAACATATAGTTAACATTACTTTTTGTAAAATCGGTAATATTTTTAACACGTAAAGTTTGTAAAATACCGATGAAGTACGTGAAATACAATGAAGTTTCGACAAAATAGGAGAAGTACCGTGAATTATTGATAAAGTACGGTGAATTACTGGTGAAGTACGTAAAGTCCCGTGAATTACTGCTGAAGTATATGAAATACGAAGAAGTATGGTAAATTATGATGAACTATGTGAAGTGTGAAGTTAATTGTACACGATTTCCTCTAGCGGTTGACCCCTCGCTTTTGGTTCAATGATGATGCAGTTTCTATATTTTTTTGTCTTATTTTATCAATCACGCTACCTGTATTTTGTATATAATATCTGGTCTCTTGGAACCATTTAAAAGCTAGCCACCCTTTAGTACAAAGCACCCATGGGACAAGTGTACTGATTACAATTACCTAATTACGCGAATTCTGTTCTAATTCTTCTTCTATTTTTATATATTATTTGAAGTGACTACAAAATTTTGAAAAAACCCGAAAAAAACGTTATTGATGTTAAAAACATAATGATTTTGTCACTCTTAATTATGATCACATTAAACCGAATGTCGTTTAGCACTGGACAACCAATACTTCAGATTGACGTACTACGAACTGAACATTTGAATTCACACAATTGAGAAAAATAATAGATCCTTTTGGTGCTCTAAAAACTAGCTTTTAAATACAGACGCATTCTTTACACCATTTCGTTTCGCTATAAACTTTTATTATGGTGATAAATGATGTTATTGTTACGATCCATTAAAATTTTCAGCTTGTAAGTCTGAAAATTGGAGGTAAAGCTTTCAAACCACAAAGATTTCTTTCTGTATACCAAGATTGCTCTCATAATTATTGATTTTATTTTGGAACAATTATAAAAACAGTTTAAATTATTGCAATTAGAGCCATATTTGGCTGTTCTGTTTATGAGGGGTGCTAATTAATGAGTATTACTTAAGGGTAATAACGTCAAAACGTAGTTAAATTCATTAGCTCTTCCGATTCAGTGCGCACACCTTTACTTGGCCGATTCCAACATTGATGGGAGATTTAACCTCAAAATTAATCGTTTCTATAATATTATGGTTAAGCAGGATTAATAAAAAAGTAAAAAAGCAAACTGTAATAAAAGAATTACTGCATGAGGTAGCAGCTGACGAAAACTACAATTTCGTGTTTACACACTTCACTTCTTCCGTGAATCAAACGGGAACGCTACCGATGGTCCTTTGAATCGATCGAGTGAAGCATAAATTGTTAGCGATAACTTTTTTCTCACTAACTGTAACGTATTTGGTCACTGACGATCAAAAAAAGTTGGTTTAACTTATGTAAATTTTGATCTACTGCTTTCGATAAAAAATTACAAGGGTATTCTATTCCAATATTCCTCTGTGGATTCCTGCAATGGAATCAATTAAGGATATTGAGCAGCGTATTTATCAAACCGATCACGTACGTTCGTGTATCAGCTTAGAGTCTAATGCTAAGGTATTAAGTATTAGCATAATATTTTTGATTTTCAATATTGCTTTGAGTGTAAGTCCCCAATAGATATTGGCAGACACTCATAATGAAGGACTATTCAGGCGCTACTATTACAATTTCCCTTATTGGGTAAGGGTAACTTTTCGTTTATTTGATTGCCACGCGATTTTTTAAAAATAATTTTTACTAATGGCAACCGTATTTATTTCGTGTTTACAATAATTTAAATCTCATTTTAAAATTTATGACGCTAAATTTGAATGGGGTAAATTATTGTAATACGGCCAGAAAATATATTATTTGCTATTTCTATCACTACCCTCGTGTACTAGAAGTAACAATGGCTAACAATTCATTAGATTTGGTGAACAATAGAAAATTTCTCGCCCTCGCACTTGAGGGGCTAGCACCCCAAAAGTGTGGATAAAATACATAAAAACCCCACAGCGCCAATTTAATATTGTTTCCGCATTTCCAAGGATTGTGAAGTTGAATTTATTCAATAGTGTTGTTAAAAAGACACTCTTACTACACCGTAATTTAATCGTACTCTTTTAATGGTGTCGATCGATTTAGTGTTTCAATTTTTAACTATGCACTTACTGCAACAGCTAGCAACCTTTGCTTAATATTTAATGGATCTATTGTACTCCTGCAAGACTTAATGCAAGGATTTCATTTTTACGACGCGACAGCAGCATATAGACGACTAAAGTTTTTAATTTCGCTTGAGTAAACTAAAATTTATATGAAAATTAAATTAAAATTTTTGATGTAACAGTAATTATTTCGTTACCTTACTTAACAGAATTTTGAATCAAGACATCTAAAATTAGTAGTGGAAATTTAATAAAATTAATAAATTTTACTTGGTAACTGGGATAGCAAGTTTAAAGCTTTATCTTCAGCCTTTATCGTAATTTAAACTTTGTAATTAGGTAAATAAATCATCCGCTCTACACATACCTTGAACAAACTGATTCAGTTATTGCAATTTTATATCATAAGAGACGAATTTTGCAGTGGCTTGTAAATTGAAAATGTTGGAAAACAAAAAAGAATGCGCCCCGTCTTTTTGTTCATTTTTTAAAAATACGGTTTGACGGTTTTGTATTGTAATTATCGTAGTTTAAATGCAAAACCATTTAAGTGTTTGTAAATGAGAAATTTTCCTTTGAATTACTATTTCGCATTATTTTCTCAAAATGAAAGTGCTCAACTAATTCTAGTTGCACTGCATCTTGAATGCATTGTCTGCAGTTTCAATTGGTTTTAACAAATGTACTAGTCGTGTATTGATGTTGTCTTAAGTTCAATTAACAGCCTGAATAATTAAAACATTGAGGTTTTCCGTTCCTTGTACAAATAGCGTAATCCCGTGCTTTCAATAATTAATTAACGGGATTTTCTCATAATTTAACTAGACGCCACTTGGATTTTTTAAATAAATAAAAATAAGCCTGTCAAATTTGTTGTGAATTGACGCAACGTGATTAGTTTCCCTTGGATGTAAAATAGGGATGCAATAAAATCTACTACTAAGCTTTGCGCATAGGTAATCTTCATCTGTAACCATCTTCTGTTATCCTATACATTTTAAAGCAGTAGATGCATTGACAGAATCCATTTCCGGTCCGAAGCTTTGGATCTACATTCTGGACGTACAAGCAAAGCTATTGGCAATTCAAATGGGGAACTATCTATTTACTAGGTAAAGCGAAGGTGCGGTATAATTCAAGTAACTCCGGTGGGGCACTTTAAAATCCGGGACTTTGTCCGAACTATTTCCAAAATTGATATGTTTCAATAACACGCCAATATTTATTTGAAACAAACTTTCCGTATCAAAATATATTAAAAGTTTCTCTCGATTTTTGTTTCTTTTTGTACGCCGTACTACAACAGATTTGAGTTTATGTGAAGTATTTGGCGTGCTTGATTTTTGTTGTTCTTGTTTCATTGGTTTTTAGAGCAATTTTATGTACGTAAGGGCAAAACCTTTTACTTTTGTCTACTGGGGCGCAGGTGTATTATTACAGTTACGACTGTATTTGGGTCATCCTAGGAGATTACAATATACGTTTGCAAATTAACTACAAAGTAAATTCTAAAATCTAATATTGTGCTAAATTAAATTTTAGAAGTTTAAATCTCATTGCTACAAAAGGGTTCTTAGTTGTATCACTATGTCCATTATTAAAAAATTAAGAATTTAAATTAATTAAAACTTGCTATTATAATCCACGCGTCGTCGTCGTCGTCGTCGCGTCGTGTCGTTCCAAACGACGACATAGGCATTATACCCAATAATGCTTTTATTTTCGTGTGCGATCAAGTATTCTTTTCTTGATATAGTAAAAGCCAGTGAAATGTAATTTTCAATAACAAAGGGTATTTTGTTTTTGACAGTTCTAAATGCATAAACTTGAATAAAAGGGAAAAAATGAGCTTTTGTGTCGTTCATCTTCGAAAACACACTTTCTCTCTTGAAAAAAATTTAAGGATATCATAATATTTTATAAATAATCATTCGAAGTTATCGATTCATTTTGTAAAATTTAAAATAAAAAAAGTTCACAACTGCAGTTCTTTGCAGGAGAGATAAACATTACGTCATTTACGATGTTTATAGTATGTAAAGAATCATCATTATCAAATGAGTGAATGACATAATAAATTTTCCATATAAAATAAAATGGTAAATGTTCATTTATTGGAGCTCTCTTACTGTTTGATTGTTCATTTTATAAATTTCTTATACGAGTTCATTCGGGTTGGGGTATATTTTACTGTGTCTTGTATGTTGCATTTTTCTTCTTGTTTTTCTTGTTTAGCTTTACATAACAAGAATCAGACAGATTATCCACAAAATTGTAGTATATGCCACACTCATACATATAACTAAAACGGATGATTAAAAGGTAACAACCCTAAAACGCTGATCACGCTGTTTTTGATTGATATCGATAAACAGGCGTACTTTGCAATTGCATTGAGTTGTAAGTAGTTAGTTGCAAGTTGTTAGTCTTAGATTATTCACAAACGGTGTAACTATATGTTGCTAGATCATGTAATTGTTGATCAAATAATTAATTGTTAACCCAACTGGCATTTTTTTGAAAGAACCACGAATCTTCTGGTAGTCAATGGCAACCGAATATTTCAATAAACAGATCATATTTCAAAATACTGAATTGAGAAAACGTCAAGTTATGAAGCTTAGAGCTCAATTATTAAATCAACAAAATGTTTTTAAAAAGCCAATGTTGGAGTCACAAGCAATAACTACTGCATCATTCAAAGTAAGCTATCTTTAGCAAAAATGTAAACAATTTTCTGAAGGTGAATTTGTAAAGGAAACTTTTTGGAAATGTCAGATTCACTTTTTAACGATTTTAACAACAAGAGTGAAATTATTGTTGCAGTTAAAGATCTACAGCTGTCTCGAAACACTGTGATGCGGCGAATTGAGAAAATAAGTGGAGATGTAAAAGAACAGTTGTTATAACGACAAATACATCGTGGAAATCCAAAAGTAGTTGAAGATTTTAAGTAAGATTTCAAGATTTAGAAAAATTAAAGAAATTGTGGAATACAATCTTTTCTTTTAAAAAAGGATTTATTTAATAAGTGTGAAACGCATTGTAGCTAAAAAATTTCAGGCATAATTCATATGGAACAAAAGGGATTAGAAAATGAAATCTTACAAGCTAGAAAATTTGAAAAACATTTTTGGAAATACGTCAACCAAGAAAGCTATCCCAATATTACAAAATGCAGCGAATGTATTTTTATTTTCGTTTTAACAACTTGTGCAATTTGTGAGGCGAATTTCGTATTTTGACTCTTGATTATGGTGATTATGGCTAAATCAAAGAAACTTTTGATTGGAACACGATCTTTAATTGTTGCTTACCATAAAACAGGTAAAGCAATCAAGAAATTTCAAGATTATTGAAAATTTCAAGACCAACAATCGATTACAACATAAAAAATTTAAGGAAGCAGAACTTTTGGTATGATATCCGCGAGTAAACCACTTCGACTCCTAATAAATAAAAAGAAAAGGTTAACCTGGGCCAGAAAACATTAAAATTGGACAATAAAGGATTGGAAAACGTATTATGGAGTGACGAGTCTAAATTTAAGCCTTTTGACTCAAAAAGAGTATTCGTTCGCAGAACAGCAGGAGAACGATCTTGGGATCCGATCCCAATAATTGGAGACGATTATTAGGTGGGCAAATACTTATGACCGGTAGTGTACCTGTGTGAATCGGAATTTTTAAACTTAAAGTTAACGAAGACTAAAACGTTCTGTCCTAACTGATTCCCATACTAAGGATTATTTATTATTATATTTTCAGAACTTATTTTAATAATTAATAAGTATGATTCCTTGGTGAGAAATATCCAAAAACAGTTTTGCCATTAATGTTAAAGTAATAAAATAAATTATAAATAAAGGTAGATATGTATATAAACATAGTATTATTTATTTTACGCCTCCCCTACTTAGACTACGCTTATAGCAAGATGTCGATCGCGACACAATTTTAAGATAAAACGTAGACCTTATGTATAAAAAAGTTGGGCACATCTGATAAAGATCTTCTCGACTGGGCAGCATGTTCACTTGACGTGAACCCTATTGAGAATCTTAGGGAACAACTTATTCGGTAAATTTATTAAAATAACAAGAAAAACATTCCACAATAAACTAACTAAAATTGGCTATTTTAACTGCAAGGTGAAATTATGTATTGTAGAGATACAAAATTTGGTCGAATCATTGCCTAATAAATTTTTTTAAGTTATTTGTACCAATGGGGGGACACAATAAAAATTAAAAGAGTAATATAATATAATACCATAGATATCTAAAATTTAATAAAATTGTACCAACCTTAAAATTTTGAAACGCTTTGATTTTGAACTTTTTATATTTTTTTCTTTGTGAATTAAAATATTGAATCCAGATTGTGAAAATCGATCGTTTTTTATGAACAAGATGTGCTTCTGTTTTGGATGTTTGGGTTCCTGTGGAGGCTTTTATGGAGGAGCCCTTGCGATGCAGTAGGTCGCGGTCATCGTCGTTTTGAACGAAGTATTATATGGTCTACAGATTTGTCGGTCAAGGTTTTTTCCGCTGGGCCGTTTATGCCATAGATTGAAGCTACCAATTTTTTTTTGAGTATCCGAAGCGTGTTTTTTATCCGATTTTGGAGGGTTATTATTTTGGATCGACCGACACCGAATGTGACCGTTGCCATATTTTTGTCTGATAAATATTCAAGACTGCGTGTGATAACGAATTTTGAAGGATCTCAATAACAATGGATATTTTTGATAAGTTGAGACGGTAATTTGTGCAGAACCGGGTGAATTTGAAATTTTTGTAAGATCGTGCATGCTTGTTATTTAATAATTAAATCCTGTAGGCATTTGCAGTCATTCTTGTGTCGACGGGCAGTTCTTTGTTGCATCGCAGCGAGTTTTAATTGTTTGTTTCCCTTCCCAGGGAATTTAAACTGTTATTTTTGTTTGACCGCTTTTCCATCCTTAATGGAAAGCGGCATGGTTTGTTTGATTTTAAGCTTGGGTTTAATTTAATTTGCTATGCTTTGTATGTCTCATATTCTGATAATTACACACGCTCTCCATTTTTTTCTGGCGAATAAATTAAAAGGTTACATCTTGAGTTTTATTATTCGTTCTCTAGACTATCTAATGGAATTCATGGCCCTCGCATACCGTCGGAACTTAGCCAATGCAAGGGAAGGGGTTTAACGTATTTTTTTTAAACAACAGGACCCACTTCTTGGTTTAATATTTTTCTCCAGGACTACTTTGTGATTAGGAAAAGGGAAAAATTGTTATAATATGCATAAATAATCACCCCGTCTTTGGATGACACTGTATTGTTATACAGGACCTCGATGAAATGATAAGAGATCAAAATCAAGTATTAAATAAGAGAAGTCTACGTTGTTACAATTTTAATCGACGGTAGAATGGCCTAGATGTTATAGCAGATAAAACCGCACAGCCATTATTATCAGAGGTGGGTGGCCGAAAAAAATTGCAAAAACGCCAAATGATAAAGTACAGAGCCCATTCCTCTTTACAATGCTGGGGTGGTAAGTGAAACGCTCTGAAGAGTAAACCGGAAAGATTGGTTTGAGAGCTGCGCAGTTTGAAATCACCCCATACAACCGGCAGACACCAATGCAACTGCGAAAATGTATTTACTGCGGGGAAGAAGAAAGACTGACCGGGTTTAATGTCGCAAGTATCAAAAAATTGATTCGTTGCTATTTTAGATTTAATAATCAAGTTCTAAAATATACAAATGCAATACAAGTAACAAATACAAATAAAAAAACGGAAAGTTTATGGTACTTCAAAGAGATATAATAGTAAACGAACGAATAATCCTTCAAACAAAGTTTAGAAAATTTCCACAAAAATTGCTTACAGAAAATATGACCAAAATCCAGAATGTCCAAAAAATATATAAATTTTAGTCTCGTAGCAATTCATAAAACTTTGAATTCCAAAAACCAACCGAATACTAATCCAAAGGCGGCATTGTCACGTACGTATGTTAGATTCGCCCCTTTATTTTTCAAGACAAAATTAAATAAAACTCCCGGGGAATTCTTCTTCTCTTTTTTTTATGTTTTTTTCTTTTGATTTTGTCTGCTAATAGTTATACTGTTCTTCATAAATGTTTCCAACTTTGTAGAACTAAAAAGTATGTTTTACATTTGATAATAATTAATTACTAGTCTTGATGTGGATCAGGACCGGCTTACGTATAATTTCTATCATCTTTGATCAGTGTTGTCAGATACTGATCAGGGGCGGCTTTTGTATGAATTTCATTAGTTCTAACATGTATAATAAGAGCCAAAAAGAACGCAAAAAACCCTAAAACAAACAAAACCTAAACCCTAAAACCCCTATCATAAAAGATGTTGCTGGAAGGTTTTCAACATTTTTACCAATTCTTTCAGGATACTAAAACTCTACCCTAATTTAGATAATTTTCTCAAAAGTTGCTTATAGAAAATTGTTAAAAACCAATACAGAAAACAATCTAATCCAATGATCAGTAATTATCACAAACATTTGAATTGAAAAAAACTCCAAGTTTAATAAAAAATTGAATCATCGGAACTTTAAAAAAATTAGATTTTCATGCACAAATTGCAACACGCCGTAAAACGTTCAGAATTGAAAATTAACAGCTGATAATCTTAAACTGCAGTGATAACCCAATAACAAAAACCAATTAATTTGAAGAAATATACAAATAATTAAAAATATCTTTTTTATCAAAACAGGACTGCAACATTGTATGAACCTAATGAGAATTAAAATAATGTTAAACAGTAGCAGGACAATCTAATTACATAATTAATTACAGTTATTGGACAAGTACATCTACCTGGATTACGCAGTCAGGTTGATGTAATTATGAGTTTTTATGATTTTACTGTGAAGGTTATTGTTTGTGTTTTTGCAGCGCGGAAGGTATTGGACAAACTTACAATTAGAAGGACACCATGGGCATGTGCCTGCAGATGACATTCCTCTGGCAAGCTTACATACAAAATGTTGTCCAATATAATATTCTAGAAGGTAGGATTACAAACAGTGTCTTGAATGCATCTCTTAGCAAGGACTTTCGGTCAGCATAGGCCACCTCAACAGACTGAACTTTATTTTTATTTCTTTTATCACTGTATTTTTATGAATTTTGGGAGCCAGAAACACCGATTTTGTAAGATTTTCTGGTTTTGTAACTCCTGTTATAATCTTCTTCCAGCTTCGCTTTTGAACAGCATAATCTCTTAAAAAAAATGCTTTGGTTCAGAAGAAAAATTAAAATCTCTTTCTTATTTTGTATTATAATTTTACAATTTAATATTTGAATTTGGTACAGTTTTTATAAATGAAATTTAAATCGTTTTTTAACTAATTGCTATGTAATTTAAAATGCAATCGAATTTGTCTTTCTGGCAGACCAAAAATATTCTTAAATATCTTTACAAATTAATCAACAAAAATGTTTACAATCATCAAATTTGTCAATATAAAAATAATTTGATTAAATTTTGTGTGACGATTTTTTATGTTTAAATTTTCCGTTGTCAAATTTTGTTAACAAGTTTTTATAAAATTTTAATTTTGTTTTAATTAGTTTTCAAGTCTTTACTTTACCGTATTTATTGATTTCCAGTTGATAGACATTGTTGGTTTTGTAAGAATCCTATTGCCTTTCTTTCGAAAATCACCGTTCCTGATTGAAATTTTTCAAATTTAACTTCTCTTTTGTTTTCCACCCTTAAGTTGCACACTTTTGCTTCAATTATAAGTTTTATACTTTTAGGCTAAACTTTATTTTAAATAGCCGTAATTTTTAACCTACATAATCTTCCTGCTTATACTTTTTCAATTAATTAAGTTTTATTAAAAAATACTATTCATTTATTTAAATTTTTAAATTTGCAATATGCAACTTTTTCATTCGTGAGAACCTTCAAAACTAACACTAAATTCGCGTTCACATGCTTTGCTGGCATAGAAAAAATAATTTCCAAAATTATAGATCCCATATTATGTAGGATTACAGTAAAATTTAAAAAATGAACAGTTTAAATTAATAATAAAAGGAAATTATTTGTAAGCTTTTAGCGTCTGTTGAACGCTCATTGTTGAAAGCTCACAAATAATTTCGTTTTATTGTTCATGTTAATTTTTAAAATTTTACCGGTTAATAATATATATAATTTTCCTATTAAGTGCACTACCTACTGTTGTTCAAAATAATCCCAAATATAGCGTACCGAGTGTTATAAAATAACTGAACAATTTCAACTTATATTTAAAATGTAAAAACGATGTTAAATTTCGCACATTACGTCAAGCAGATATTACGTACCTACAATAACTTTTAATTTAAATTTTGTTCGATATTTGGAACGGTAAAGGAGATAACGTAGTCTACATTATTGATCATCATGTATATTTATTTATTTATATTGTGGGATTGGAGCATAAATATTGAAAATTGTTTGTGGCTCTACGTATTTGACGCCTAGCACTACGCAAACTTGGAATTTTAGTATTCAATTTATAAAGATAAATGTGTGCTAAAATTCGGTTTAAGCAATTTATTTTAAGTAAATTTCTAAAATGATTGACTATTAGACAATTTTAGTCATTTTATTACATGACAGAATGGACTAGGCGATATGATTACCAACTTTCCAAAAATATAAAATGTAAATGTGATTTAAAAGTATTTGAAAAGTAGCCAAATAAAAGCGACGTTTGTGAAAATAGAAAGTATGGCTGTTCCCAAGTTTTGAAACTATTAGGAATTTTTTACCCAATGATTTATACATTAGGTTGTTTTATTGTGGGCACATACATATATATTTTTACCTTCCAGTCATAAAAACTTTATTGATCATGCCGTTTTCCGGTGTGACTCACAAGCGGAATTGTTTTCTAAAATTGAAAGAATAGCTTCCTTCTTATTCTAACTTTTAAATCCAAAAGAAAGTCGAAAATGTTCCGATATTTTCTATAAGCTTCAAATTCGTTTAAAGTTTTAAGTATAAGGGATCACAAACTTTACACAACATTGCAAGTGGAAAAAAAGCGCTTCTTTCTTTTCTTTTATAGCTTAAATTTATATAATTTAGTTGTAAATTTACAATAAAGTTGGGTAGAAATTTAAAATAAAATTCCATTTTTAAATGTTTTGCTTTTTAAGTCGATCAATCTTTTAGTTATTTTTTTACCCATAATGTAGAATAAAATAATAATTTAAATTAGATTTATTATTTATACGTCACGCTTTTTATTTAATGATATTTTTTGTAAATGCGAAATGGATTTGATATTCCTCTCGCAAATTATGAAATAACGTGATCTGTCGTATCCATAATAACAATAATAAGTTTATTATTTTGCGATTTTAGCTTTTGCGTGTTTCAAATTGTTGGTGAGTGTTCATTACGAATCCAAAAACTATATTGACTCATAAAAGTCCATTTAGGTCCGACAAATTTACAAATTTTTGAGTTAATGGCGCATTAGCATTTGTCAATATTTGATATTACGAAGTACATCTCCAATAAAACAAATTTTAAATTATGGTTTTAGAAAAACTTTCTTTTGTAAATTAAATTTTACAAGCTAACTTTCATTTTATACTTTCGGGGTTTCGCCAGAAAAACTTTCAGGGAAATTACTTGTAATTCTATCGCAACCTTTATGTGAGCAAAATTATTTTGGATTCAAAGACAGGCATAAAATATCTTTGGGTACTTCTCGTCTTGCAAAATTTCAGTTTGCTTATATCGGAATGTCGACAGAGGAATGCAATTTCCAAACACTTGTAATGGGCGGTAAAGTATTAAAGGGGTAAGTACATATTATAACAGATACTTGATGTAACGTGATAAGATTTTGAAATCAAACACCAAACGCTGATGGAATATTCGTTAACAAAGTTGTGACACAACTTAACTTTGGGCATATGATATTTTTTTAAAGTATAATTACTAACAAAGAAATGTAAAGTAGACGGTACAATTAAACTTTTTTTTCAAGAGATAAACTCAAAGTTATATTTAAAAAGAAAAACAGATTACAAATTTTGATGAATATCTAACTTCTCATGAGATAAAGAGGATGACAAAAACCAGCGCTTGAAGACCATAATTGGGGTACTGATGACCCATTTGCATCACTACTGCTGTTTGGTAATGAGGAATGAAAAAAACGAGAAAAAAACAGATTTGGCTGAATTTGTATGAATAAATCGTTTTAATTTATCAGAATGGAGAGAAGATCAGAAACCAGTGTACTTTGTTATTCTATCGTTTTTCATGTAGGTTGAAAAGTAAGTCGACCGCTGCGGAATTGAATCATAAGAACATTAACTTAAAAAATGAAATAAATTACTTTTTGGTAGTAAAAATTATAAATTTTACAGTAAAAGCATCAGAAATATGTTTTTGTTTAAATCAAACTGCCACATTATCATTCTCTGTATTTTTTAGTAAAAGCACAGAAAGATATCCGTGCTAAAGCGAAGTGACAGGAATCAGCATCGCTCAAAGAACTTAAAAGCTTAAAGCTTTATCCTACACGGTGACAAGAATGACATGCCCTTGTCCTTGATGACGGAACTCGCTGGAGGCGCACGTGATGTTTCATGCGTAAAAAGAGCGTACATGCTTCATATATCTTTTATGCTTTACATAACAAAAAGATATCAATTGATAATTTTGGAAATTGTATAGACTTTTTCTTTATTATGCCCCAAAAAATCTTTTAATATAAAAATCCATAATACATACTTATTTTTCTATGTTATATTAAACTAGAAAATTTTCTTTTAAGGATTGACTAACATCTTCCAATATTTAATCCTAAGAGGTAATTGAATAAGTTATTGCAATTAGATTATTATTATTATTTGTAATTAATATGTGGCATTCGTGGGATTTGAAATTAAAGCTGTAATATTAACGTTTCAATTTAAATTACCCGCGCATATTTTAAAGTAATAAGTATTTTAAAAATATAATGCCACTGCTATGAAAATGATACATTCGATTATTGAAAGAGCTAAATGAAGTTAGTCAACTGCAGGAAATAATCGTGAAGTAAAATTCTCTTTTCTGTGCTTATAATAGCCGGATTTAACAATCACATGCATAAATATGATTTACAATTCTTCTATCAATCAAATATGGGATAGCAAATATCTTCTACTTTTTAAACAGTTAACTCCTTTTTAAATGAAAAATTCATGGAAATTGTTAAAAAATAAATTAATACAATAAATTTTTGTGGAACATATCGTTTTTCATCACTTTGTACATTTTTATAATAAATTTTACTTTACACAAAAGTACTGAATAGCATCTGTGATTGGTTGATGGAAGTGACGTTGACTTGGACATTTTGATTTTTGAAAGCTAAAATTGTTCAAAGCAATTTCATGTTTTTTGATCTTTTGAAGTTCTGTTTGAGAAAATAGATTTGGAGACAGGTGGTCTGGACGTTGTTTATTGTTAAATCTTTGAAATTTGTTTAGCATAATTTTTTTAAATCTCAAAATGTTATTTCTTTGTAATATCGTACCTTCTTTTGAAATTTAATTTTTGCAATTTTGCTGTAGTTGCATATAGGTGACTATTCAATTCACATGTCATCTGTTAAAAGTGGACTAATCAAAAGCAACATTCGCAATTTCAGAGCCAACCGAAATGAATTATAGTGACAATTGCACTAGTGGAATTATATCGACAATTGCACTAGTGGTTCAAGTGACAATTTTATATAATATAAATACAAAACTTTGCGAATGACAAAAGTTTGTTTACTGGTTGTAATGGAAATGAAATCATGTGCAGCTTAATTTTTAAATTATAATTTTTGAAAAATGAAATTTGTGAATTGAATAGTCTCGAAAAATATTCGTAGTCAAAGTTTATAGATTATTTTTGAGGTGGTATCACTCATGTTCATTACGTTTGAATAGCACTCGTGCTAACGCACTCGTGCTATTTGTACACAAGCGCAATAAATATTCGTGTACCACCTCAAAAATAATCGACATAACTTTGACTACTTGTAGTATTATAAATGATAATTCTTCAGATTGGATTCATTTGGAATTACTTTAAGCTATCTCGAGTGAGGAAGTCAAAGTCTGAACGTATTTTGACATTGTTTGTGTAAACACACTGAAAATTGAAAACTTGCAGGATAAGCCCCATCGAAACATTATTGTAGACTTCTTGGGTAATGGTATGCAGTTGTTTTTGCACACGATTGTGTATTTACATTGCATATTGTGTTTCACTTGCAGCACAAAAATATGTGAATTTTGTTACGGCAGGATTTCTCACCCAAAACATTTTAAATACAAAAATATCAATCTAGCAACCACGTAAGTCCTAATCTTGGCCTGTATATCAACCTGGGCCATCTGAAAAGATTTTATTACTTACACTATGTTGCCTTTCTTCATTGTCTAGCTCTTGCAACAGTGGATTTCAAATTTATGGGTTCTATGGATTTTAAGTTTTGTGAATTTGTTTTAATTATCAGTATTTTTACTAAAATTTTATTCGATGCGTAGTCCATTTTTATCGTAGATCTTGTGGATATTTTATTTTATGATTTTGTTTAACTTTAAAATATTGGGCACCATAAACTTGCACAAAATTTAATTACTTTTTCTGTTTAATGATAATTTTTCTCGGATTATTGCTCTCCGGTGGCATAAACTATAGTTTTTTTTATTTTTACTGGAAAATAAATTCGTTTTTTTAATATGTAATAACAATTTTAATTTTTGAATCGAGTACAGTAGTTTTTTTTAATAAAAATTGTGTTAAAACCAAATTTTTTAAGAATATAAATCTGTTTGAAGCTGAAAAACCTAAAAATATTAGATTTCCTATCAAATTGTTTCAACCTAAGGACAATTGTCATAAAATAAAATATTGAAATTTATTGATTTGTGTAACCACTAATTTTTTTTAATTTTGTTGTTATTAATTATTGAATTAAGTTTTTAAAATTTTACCTTTGTTGTAATGGTGATTTGTTGCATAGATATTCATCATCCATTTTTGTTGTTTTCAGTTTCATCACCCTGCTCATCCAAAATAACCGTTGCTAGTCTAAAACCTTCTAAATTTAATATTTCCGTTTGCTTTCCACGTTTCATTTGCGCACTTCGCTTCATTTATAAAATTTTTATTTATTGTGCTATATTTTTAAACATGTTGTCGTCGACACTACTAGCTCCATATACTTTAATGTTACATTTATTTATTATATTACACTATCGATTTATTTATTTATGTATAGCCGATTAAATTTTTCATCTTACAGTTAATCTTACTTTTCTGCTCAAATTATTGTAGAAACTCTACTTTGAAACCTCTTGCATACACACGTGAAAGCGTTTATCATGCATCTGATCTTTTTGAAATTTTACTGTTGAGTCGTCCGCAATTTTCAATGTAATCAACCTTTTAAAACTTTGCTTTCCAGTTTTGTTTTCAAAACAACTTTATTTATTAATTTCAGTTTTGTTTCACTTTTAATGGTTTAGTGGTCACAATTTTAATTTTAAAATCAACAAAATTTACATTTCTCTTAATGCAAATTTTTTTTAACGGCAATCAAATTTACAATTTGCAATTTTACGTCACATACTTCAAAAAAAGAAGACGGTCGCGACTTGGCGCTTAATTGCGTCAATTACTAAGCTGAGCACCTCGGTTCGAATCCGAATAGAAGAATTGCATTCTGACCGTCTTCCACACGCGGCATGTAATTGCCAAAACCTTTCAGGAGAACCAAACCAATCCTTTAGAGAGAGGTTTGGGGAGAATGGGAGAGTCTTATGTTCAGTAGTAGACGAATATGAGCTGAATAAGAAGATTCTTCAAAAACTTTGACAAAACCCCAGTACCTTTCATAAAAAAATTAACATTGCTTTTTGACCTTTTATTTCAAGTTTCTCATATTATTTTTTTGTTTTCCTGCAATCAGGTCATTATACATATTGCATTAACTCCAAAAAAGTTCAAATGTACCAATTTCAAATGCCGCTCTTGTGCTATGCTGATGTCTGAAGTAAACAGGCGATCTTGATTAAATGAATATTTAGAAAGACTTTTGAAATGCTTGAAGTAAAATTTAAATTTTTGAAGGTTAGAGATAATATTCCCAACCTTGAAAGTTTACTTTTTTCTATAGAAATTATCACACCAAACCAAACAAGAATTTGGTAGGTCATATATTATTATTATTATTATTAAACTGAACAAGTGTGGTTCCAAACCCGCTCGCATTGAAGTTCTAAGCTTATTGTACCCCGCGTTCGTAGTTTTACTCTATCAATCCTGTTTCCTCAACAAAGTTGAATATGCAGCTGAATTCCAGTTTGTGCAATCTCTTTGGTTGCCGGGTAGAAACAGCCGAAATGGTTTTGCCTTTTACCGCACAGAATGTGGAATAGAGTTTTATCCTTACTGTCGTACTTCTTAAAAGTAGAATTTTCAACTAACTCCATAATTTTCATCAGCTGTTTTATTCAGTTCTAAGATTTCCTGCCTCCTTTGTTTTCCATGTTTTCCACAAAACGGATGTTTAGAGGTAATCAACCCTGAAAAAACGGTGATCACGTTATTTTTGGTTGATGTCGATAAACATGCAAATTTTTGCAAATGCAGTTACTTGCTAGTTGTAGTTCTTAATCTTAGTTTAAAAAACCAGCAGTGTAGCGTAAAGCATACACCGGCCGACTTTAAAGCGGTAGACCATGGTTCGATTCCTAGTCGAGTCGGTTACACTGCTGTGATCAAAGGTCCGATATCAATTTTTGGACTGTGGGGAAGGCAACGGGAAACCACCCCATTAATTATATTCTCTATTAAAGTCAGCTTGGCTTCGGCTAAGCTGATCGCCTACGCACAATGAAGTGTATGGCACTTGAAGAAGAAGAATCTTAGTTTGTTCACGGACGGTATAACTATACACCGTCCGATCATGTAATTTGAAAATTGATAAATAATTGTTAAACCCAACTGGCATTTTTGTGAAAGAACCACGAATCTTCTGGTAATCAATAGCGATCCAAATACTTCAATAAAACAAATCGTTTTTCACCTGCAAGAGTTTTTATTACTACTTGGCTATCGGTCATTATACAGATCCATCTACAAGACTTCGGTATAATTTCCTATGTACTGGCAGTTATAGCAGATATTTCAGCCTGGGAATACAGTGGCATGACATGCTGAAAGCATCGCCTCTTTTCTTGCGCTTATTCCTGCTTTAGAACTTTTTTCCGTCTTTCTCCTCTCAGGTATGATTACCCTGAAAGGTTTTTAGAGTCCCTTATAGTGCTGATTCTGTCCTAATGCATACACAGTATTTTATTTACTCGTAATAGAGTTAAAGATCATGGTATGATACTCCTTTTCGGTAGTAGGACGCTTCTATTTCCACCACCAAGTGGAGTGGACGAAGTTCTAGAAGCGTATCCACAGCTCCAATGGGTGTTTTAGCATTGCCCACGTAATTCCTAGACATGCAAGCCTTTGCAGTTTTGTAAATCTATTAATACGCTCTCCTTTTCTTGGCTTGGTGCCACCAGATTAAGGATAATTATGTTACTGTGGTTATAATAACTTTAGTGTAGAGTCAAATGGTCTTATATTTTTCTTCGTCTTAGCTTGTGTTCATTCACTCCTGAATGTAGGCCTCTCTCATTTTCCTTCATGCCTTCTTATCCGCTGCCCTCTGAAACTACTCTCTTCCCGCTGTTCGCTTCACATCGTCTAACCATATTTTCTAGGGTCTTCCCACGCTTCTTTTGGTCGTTCTTGGCTGCCAGTGTATAATTTTGTATGTCCATCTTGTAGGATCATGTCTTTCCACGTGTCCCGCTAAATTCCATTTTAATTGGGCTATTTTGGCTATTACTACTTTGACTTTGCTACTTTGGCTAATCTTATTCTGTCTCTCAACGACATTCCAAGTATGGCTCTTTCCATCAATTGCTGCATGATTCTCAATCAATTCGCACTTGTTTTTGTTATCGCCATCGCGACAAGGATCCAAATTTTTTCGTTTTTTTCCCCCAATAGTTTTAATAAGTTTAAACTGTTCTAGGACTCCGTGACTCAAATATTTATTATTTTTGAGTTAATTTTGGCTTCAATATTTTTTGGGAGTTTACCCTTAAGAATCGATTTTCATATATAAGGCGCCCGGTATGATAAAAATATGAGGTGTAAAATCTACTGATGAATAACCTCGTTATTTTTAGTGCGCACCTATGGTGCGCAAGAAATGACCGCGTTATTTTTTAGTGCGCATCTATGGTGCGCAAGAAATGACCTCGTTATTATTTTAGTGCGCACCTATGGTGCGCAAGATAATATTGCCGGAACATCTAACAACCACGTGGGTAAAAGGTACTTTTTTAAAACGAAAATGAGAGGCGTATCTTTACATTAGCGCAACCGCACCAAATCCTGCCCGCTTTTTGTTATACATATCAATAATTAATATTGTTATTGTGAAGTTATAATTTTATCATTATATTTCGATATTTAATCCAATTTAGACAATTTCTAACCTAACCAAAAATTATTTTCGATGTCTATAAATTCCTCCAGGTTATTATGATTTATTTTATGAATAATTTTAAATATCAATAATTCAAGTCAATAATTCGATAATATTATCTGAAAAATCAACAATATTTCTTTATTATAATGATGATTATATATAATAATGTTTTTATAAAATTTTCTTTCGAAAAGTTATTTTTAGCATACTTAAATAATTTTCATGTACTATTTATTATTGTACGTAAAAGATTTAGTGACAATTATCTTTTATAACCATATTTTGTTAGTTATTAAGATAATATTATATTTTAAATAAAAATAATTATATAGTTTTAAAAAATGTTTATAAAAACATTTTTTATCAATTTTCTTAAAGTTGGTTATTTTTACTGAGTAAACTCCAGTCGTGCGTCGGAGCTGACACACAGTTTTTTAATTGCTTTTATTAGTTGGCTTGATTTAAAAAATTTTAAGTTTTGCCGCTCTAAGGGATATTTTTTAAATTTTTGCAAAGCCGATGGCTTTGATAACCATTAAAATAATATTTTAAATATAAAATATTTGTTTGAAATTACTTCTTGCGTTAAAAATTAATTTTAATTATCAAGAGGGGGTTGCAATTCCGAAAGAACCAATGATAAAATTGAACTTCTTGAAACTCTTTTATGGAAAGCTTACTCTTATGTTTCAGTTACCAAAACATATGTACTATATAAAACCATATTTAAAGTTTATTTTAAGATTATAATTTTTTATATTAAAATATATTCAATAAATAAAATATATGCAATTACATAAATTTTTCCTTAAAGTGCATAGGTTTAATTGCAGAATAATCCGAATTCTCATTAAAAATTCAAAAAATGCGATATTTCCTGGTATGTCAAACTTAAAGTTTATATTTCTTGAAATAATATATTACGTGATTGTGTAAACGATTGCTCTTTAAAATATAAATTGATTGACTATAATTTTTTATTTCTTACACATTCAATTGAAAGATGATCTTAAATTTCGTGAAAAATTCAAAAATTATGTTGTTTTTGGCACAGTAAAGTAAAAAAAACTGGTTCAAAAGAGTTTAAAGTGCCACATTGTTGTTAATTTTCAACTTTTAATTTAATTTTTATTTGTAATTTTTTCAATTCGCATGTTTCGGATTATCATTCTGGTCTAATTCTGTACACCGTGGGATAATGTTTTGCCCGAATTGCCCTAGTTAATGTAAAACTAAAAACCTACAACTTAAAAATTTATAAAATGATTATTAAATAATTATTATTTCACGATCCAATCAGGTTCAATCAAGTATACAAATATTTCTCAAAACCAATAAGGTAAAATTTAATTAGTGATTTCTAGTTGGTTGCCTACAATTGCAACACTGTGAATTTTAATTGAATTTTTACGTTATTTTCTAAAATATTGATAGTATGCTCTTATATCTAATTTAATTTTTAAAAGCTTGGCGCTTTTTTTAGTGCGTATAGCAAACCATTATCTTTAATTTTATCTAACCATATCTTTACTTTTATTAAATTTACCGCAAAAGTTACTTAACAGCATTAAAAAAATTATCTTGTGCATCAAAAAATTAATTTAACGAATTTTATAGTGTAAATGTAATGGGTATCTAACATGCAAGTCGAAAGCGGCAAATGCCAAATTTGCCCCTTTTTGTAAAATTATGGTAATTTTTATTACTTGCGTTTTTATCGTTTGCGATATCAACGCACCAAAAACATTTTAATAATTTTTTGGAAAGTGGATTTCTACTTTATTTAAGTGTATTAGTTCATAAAAATTGTTTAATGTACAATTACGCATTTTCATGCGAAAATTCGCCACGTGTGAGAGATGTACCTACTGCTTCCACACGTATTTGAAACAAAATTTTTTAAAATTCCAAGCTCGATTTATTTTTATTCGATAAATAATATTTTTAATTACATATTTTTAAATATTTTTTAATTATGTCCGCCTTTCCCTTTCAATTCCATTGTTTCCATTTTTAATTTTCAATATATCACGTGCAGACCATACATGTATACGTACGTCGAGTGTAATGAAAGGAATAAAGGAACACATTTTAATCTAGATTGTAGTGAATATAACGAAATTTAACTTTTTTATTTAAAAATATAAATAAAATTCTCTCAAACGTGTACCATGAATTGCAGGAAATTGCAATTCGCATTCAAATGTAGTTGAAGAATAGTCGGATATAACTATTTTAATTTTAAAACTTTTTCCCTTAAAACTATTTTAATTTGGTCGATTTAAGTTTGACTAGATTTTCGTGATCAGTTTTGCAATGATAAATAAAAAAATTAACTGGAACAGACTACATATGCATTTTGAGGATACAACAAACTTTTAGTATAAAATTTTAAATTAAGCAAGCATCAAGCAAAATGTATTCACGCTCAACTTCGTAGAAAGTTTTGGCTATTTAAGAAAATTTCTATAATGGCACATTTATTATCAAAAAAGAAATTAAGGGCGAGATTATAAAAAATTAATATTTTTCTAAGAGTTTTAAATCATAGAACAAAAGTGTGAAAAGTAGAATTTTCAAGCCTAGAAAATTTTATGGTAAAGAATCCCTTAAGTAATTATTTTTTATTAGCAAAGGAAGACAACCTTTGATGTTATTAAATTTTTTTTTCATTATATTAAGCGACTTTTTCACTGATTATTTTAACGAGCATACGAATGTGCCTACAGAGTAATTATCAAATTATCAACATGCTTTCTTTGATTTGAAGTTTCCTGTAACTTTCCCCTTATTACGTGTAATTGCTTGCTGGGGTGCGAAAGATACTTTATAAACGCACGCAATGCATTCTGAAAATAGAGATAGGGCTGTCACTGTTAACTCATTTGACAACCCCGATGCACTCTAAAGTTAGCACGCTACGCACTGACTAATATTAATTCGTGGTCTTATCAAGTGGTAGAGATAAATGGGGAAAGTAACACACCCTCTACGTTTTATCAGTTATGATAAAATTGAAATTATTTATTCAAGTTGCCTCAACTCGATTGTACATTTATTTAATTTCAAAAAATAAACATTTCCATAGGCGCAAAGTAATATTTTTTCCATTCCACATATTTTTAATTATTTACAAATTAAAAGCACAACAAATAATATTTTAAACAGAGATATTGGTCGTTCAACTTTTGCCAAATTATTTAAAATTCAAAAAGAGGATTTAGTATAAAAACATTAAAAAAAACTTTTCTTAGAAAAGAACATACCATACCCTGAAGAAAACTTGAAGCCTCATCTTACTAATTTTCTGCAATTTCTCCTCAATTGGAATACTCCGAAACTGTCCCACGACTGGCTGTTCATCACAGTTTTTTCAATTTTTAATTTTAAATGTCCTTTGAGTACAACTTGTATATTTTTCAGTGTCTTTGTTTCTTAGAAAGTTTTATCCAGTAGTTCATGAAGACATAACTCATCGGAGGTGTATTTTAGCTTAAATAAACAATTCTTTTTCATATTACATATGATAAAGTAAAAAAACTATGTTTTTTGTCAAATTAAAACCTGTTAAATAACTGTCAGTTAAAAATTGTAAAAAACATTTATAATATCAGGGATCGCCTGGGTTTTCAATTAAAGTAAACTCTTTTTCAACGTAATGTACCATCCGAATAGTGAGCACTTTAAACTTTAAAATAGCCGTCAATTATGTCGAGACTGTTAATTAGAAATATTTATCAACTAATTAATATCGTTCACTTATACGTTTTTATATATTTCAGTGCAGGTTTCAGTCAAATTGAAAATTAATTAGGTGCATTGTGATTGGTAGGGTTTTATTTCATGATGTCTCTAAAATGTAAATGCAAATACGAGTTATAAATCTAAATAAATTTTTTAGTATTTTATTTTTCATGAAATAATATTAATGAGGTTATTGATTATTAGAAACATCGCTTGAAGTTTGAATAAATTGTAAATACTTATTTTTTTAGGACAATATAATTTTAAAACTCACCCCTCAACTGCCCGTCGACTAAACAATAATAATCGACTAAGAAATGCCTGCAAATGCAATGATTTCATGATTGAATAACAAGCGCACACAATCTTAGAAGGTTTCAAAACTCACCCGGTTCTGTACAAGTTACCGTTTCAACTCATCAAAATTATCTTTTGTTATTCAGATCCTTTTAACTTCGGTATATTCCTGTTTTTTGTACGGACTGCCCATTACCTAAGTGTAATTCTAAAACCAAAGAACGCACAAAATCTTATTACACAAATTAGAAATACTAAACAAACATAATAGGAATACTCAAAAGGAAATCGGTAGCTCTAAACTATGGCATAATCGCCCCAACGGAAAAATTAGAAGTGCACACAAAATTTAGTAAATCTTTGATTATTATTCGACGAAATAATGTAACAAATGTGGTTAAATATCTTAATTATTGTTGTTTTGTACTCCTGTGCTAATATTTGTGTTGGTTCGGCTTAGATAAAAACTTTTAGATAAAACCTCAACCACGATGTTGCTATAAATTTGATCATTATCCGGTTAGTAGATAAATTTTCTTTAATTATTTATAAAATTTGATGCATTAACTTTTGATTTGCACTTAATTAACTTCTCTTCATTTTTAGAAATGCTAATTAAATTTGCCCCTTTTTAAAGGGGTTTATAGACAAACCAAAAACGTTCTTCACCGTTTTACAGTAAAAATTGAAGAGAGCTTGTCACACCCAGTTTTTCACTGTTATTTAAAATTGGTACGTTTACTTTTCATCATAAGAATTCATAATTCTTACTTACTAATCAATTTTTAATTAAATTAACAACTTAAATAATTATTATTTACAAAACCTTTCATCCTAAATTATCAAATTTACACAAAAGTTTCCTTTATTAACATTAAACAATAA
Organism: Lycocerus yunnanus; assembly: GCA_036346125.1. Lineage (NCBI taxonomy): Eukaryota > Metazoa > Arthropoda > Insecta > Coleoptera > Cantharidae > Lycocerus > Lycocerus yunnanus. The sequence continues at coordinate 1,417,938 of JARFIX010000011.1, read as the reverse complement.
TAAATAGCAGCGCCAAAATTTGAGTTTGGAGAAATTAAAAAATTTAATTTCTTTGAGAATTTAATTTTGAGAATTTTTAGAAATGCAAAAGAGACATAGTCGACCTGAATTATAAATTGAAAACAAAATATAGTTAAAGTGATAGACCAATGTAAATTTAACAAGTAGATATTTTTATTTTAGGAGATCAATTCCACGTTGTGGATAAGATCGAGACCTAGGTCATCTAGTAAAATTATAATTTTGGTTAGCTACTTTTTCATTCGACGATGTTGCTTAATGCGGCCCTACTGTTGGAATGTTTGCGTTGGTAATGTGTCGTGAAAAGATATCTACTTGTTAGATTTCCTCTGCCCTATATTTTCTTCTCAATTAAACAATAATCATTTAAATTGCTAATTGATTATAATTACAAATACAAGATTTTATCTTCGTTATTATTTTAGGCATGGTATTCTGAATTTCAAATTTTGAAGAGCTAGCTATCGTATTCAAAGAGCAGCACCAGGAAAGATCGGCATTGACAGTTTTAGAAGTTAAATTTAATTTTAGTTTTAAGTATTTTTAATTTAAAATTTTTCTCCGGTATTGAACCCTCCCTATATCAAGAATAAATTAATAACGAAAATTTAGATTAGGTTGATAAATTTATAAAATAATATACACTCAAACCGAGGGGTTAACCGCTGGTGAAGGTTTTTGTACACATCTCATGAAGTACATGACATCTCATGTGAAGTACATGAAGAACTTGTGAAATACATCAAGTACTTGTGAAGTACATGAAGTACGTGTAAAGTAGGTAAAATATGTGTTAAGTATATTGAAGTACAAGTGCAGTATCATGAAATTAGTAAATTTTTGGTGAATTACATGAAGTTGAACCTAGCTTATGCGCATGCGCCACGTCAATGTGTATCATAGCTAAGACACATGTATTCAATAATAATTATTTGATAGCAAATTAACTTACATCGGTAGATTTTCTTAACATATTTTTATCTTAAACGTTGAATTTTTACGTTATTTTACTAATTAAAAGTTTTGGTAGTTGAAAGTTTAATAATAATCAATTAATTAAATTAAACTTAGATTTCTTTAGTTAATTTTGTAATTTTTTTTAGTTCATTTGTTTGAATATCATGGAGGTTTGGTAGCTCAATAAAAAGCTTTGGTAATTCATTATTTCGTCGTAATTAATTAATTAATCCCGGTTTTACAGACACGGCTCCAGAATGAAATAATACAATCGAAACATTTACTTGGCCATAGCTAATTTTAAAAAACTTGGAATATGCTTAAATATTTAATTCACTTTTAGTAAAAATAAATTATTTAAACCGGGGGTTTGGGGAGTGTGGAACACCCTCCAGTGCCTCTGCAACGGAAGATCTTCAGTTCACTTCTGATAAAAAATGAACTACTCGATCTAGGGGGTCGGGGGCGTCTAACACCCTCTAGTGCCTCTGCAACGGGAGTTCTTTAGTTTATTTTTCATATAAATAAACTACTCAATCCGGGGGTCTGGGGTGTGGAACACCCTCCAGTGCACAAATTTTGGAATGAAGAACATTGCAGAACATGTAAAACTCCCCAGACCGAGTAGTTTATTTTTTATCCGAAGTAAACTGAAGATCTCTCGTTGAAGAGGCACTGGAGGGTGTTCCACACCCCAGACCCCGGTTTAAATAATTTATTTTATTAAAAGTGAATGTAATATTTAAGCATATTTCAAGTGTATAAAATTGGCTAGGCCAAGTAAATGTGTTTAATTCGTAATCTGAAAATTAATTATAAACTGCGTAATTATAAATTCCGTACCCCCTGGAAGGCAGATCTCTTCAACGGGAGATCTTCAGTGTATTTCTGATAAAAAGTAAAATACTCGATTCGGGAGGTGTGGGGATGTGGAACACCCTTCAATGCTCAAATTTTGGAATTTCGGTAAGTCTCTGAAATACCGATAAAGTACGTGAATTAGGTGAAGTACCGTAAATTATTAATGAATTATATGAAGTACGAAGAAGTACGGAGAATTATAATAAAGTACGTGAAGTGTGAAGTTAATTGTACACGATTTCCTGTAGCGGTTGACCCTTCGACTCAAACCTATGTTTGTGCTAGTGGTAGGGACCGCATAAAAGGAATTCCTTAAAAAAGTATTTTATTTTATATTTATACTATGCATTTGATGGAATTTTTTGATACATCGCACAAAAAAAGGAAAAAATCGCTTATAAGCAATTCCCCATATAAAAACCGCTTAAAAGACACCGCATAAAAACAGATTTGACTTTACAATTAAACCAGTTTTTGTGTTGGGGATAGAGACTGTTTGAAAGGAATCCCTTAAAAAATATTTAATTTCTTATTCATACTATGCTACTTTGATAGAATTTTTTAACAAAAAAAAATCACTCATAAAATATTTCCCGTAAATCGCCTAAAAACAGGTTTGACTGTACTGTGAATCAAACAAGAAAAAAGTCAGCATGTGTTGTTAAAAGTGAATATTCAGGATTGGAAACGGATAATGGAAATTTTCGCCAGGATTATACCCTTATGTCAATGTGCCTTTCCAAACTTCATTGTCTACAACAGTAGAATGTGTTTTTCCGTCTGGGCGTTTTTCTATAAAGAAATACCTCACAGGAGTACAATTTTCAAAATAAATAATCAAGTATGTTTCAAAAGCAAAAGAAAAGAAATATTCAAAATTTTGAGATATGTGCAGTAGAGATTCAAAATATAAAGCAATTGCTAGTCTAAGTAATAAAAATCTTATTATTTTGTATGAACCATCGTGAATTAGATATGTGCCGAAGTACAGAGAGGTAGTCTTACCGTCTCATATTTTCTTATCTTTGCTAAGGCAACGAAGCGCTTCGGAACTCTTTCTATAGTTTGGTTTGCCTTACTGGCGTCTTTATGACATTGGTATTTTTATATTTCGTTGAGAAATTGCACATAAGATTTTCCACACTCTCGAACGCTATATCTCAGCAAGATAAGATAAAGAGAAAGATAAAATATTCATTTTATTATTATTAAAATAGAAAGCAGGAATCTTAAAAATCTGTCTTATATTTGTGTAATTCAAATAATTATTGTAAATGTAATATCAAGCTTGAATAAAACATTTGGCTCATTTCCAAATGTTTATCTGGAATAGAATTATTATTTTATAATTTCTCTGATGTAGAAATTGTGTTATTATAAAGTTTTAAATTGTGTAATTAATTTTTAAACTCATTACTAATTCCAATTTCATCATTATTTATTCAAACCTATTACATGCATACATATAACTAATGTAATATTCCGTATTGACAGAAATGGAACTGCAGTGACACAATGATGGCAAGTAAATTTGTAAACATTATTTGTTTGATTTGCGAAAATTCCTCTTAGCCTTGGAGAATTTTCAACTCAAGATGGAAGAACACCATTTCCTTCTAATACATGGTTAAAACAATAGCTTTGTATTGATCGTAAGTTTTGACGTGTTTATTATCTGCTGAATACTATTTTCTTTTAAGTGCGCTTTTCGTTCTTATCCCCCCACTAGCGATAGACCCAATCTTCCCATGAGATGCTACTAAGCACATAATTAGTAAATTTAACACGAGGGTGAATAAATGCTAGAGAAATGCTACAATGTATAGCCAACAATTACGACCAAATGGTTGGTCCTACACAACAGCAACAATGGAAATTACTTACACATATTTGCAATAATGAAGTTAAAAATAACTCTGGTTACTATTTCAAGCGGAGAAAGAAGGTTTTGATTAAAATTTAAACTACCAACTTGTACAATTTTACGAAGCATAAGTTAGTAGTATGCAGTATTGGTTTGAAAATGTAATTGTGTATGTACATGTCTGGTCTTATTTGTACAGTAAGAATAACCATGCTTACTTTGTCAATGTAATTTAGTTTTCTTACAATTACCGACAATATACATTCACAGGATATTTGTACAACCTGCAATAGCAACATAAAATGTACTTGTAATATTTACATAGTTTTTTACCTTGATCAAAAAAATATCGAGGTGATTATGAATACGAAGCACATTAACCCTTTTTAAGCTTCTGTATTAAAAAGTTACGGCAACTTGAAATTTGTGTAAAACTTTATTAGTCGATTGTTCTTTAGTGTAATTTTTAAATTAAAACTTTTAATCTTAACCATAAATTTCATAATTTAACTATCCTTTCGGCTAATAAATTTGTAAAATTGAAATTTAAAATTGGTAATAATTTAGATTTTTTATGGCAATGAGAAGAAGAAGAAACGATTAAAAATTATATCTTAGGAGTTTGAAAAGTTTAAAAGATATGCAGTTTATAACATCTTGTAAGTAACCTATGAAACCGCAGGAAACTTTTAACTTAAAACATACGAACTTTACAATCTAAATTTTAAAGTTCATATCGTAACTAACAAAAGATTTATTCTTGCTTACAAAGTTAAATAAAATTTATCTGGAAGCACTTTATTTTTATGAATATGTATTTTTGGATTTTAAAAGTTTCGAACAAATTTAGTAAATTGAATTTTAGCCTTCCAATATAATCCAATAATGACGTCGGAAAATTATTAAGATTTTAATTCTCATAATTGTTCTCAAACTTAAAAGAAATTGCGAAAAGGGACGCTTGACCTCAATTGAAAAACTTTTCGAATAAATTTAAGTTCAAGTATTGGCAAATGAATAAATGCAAGCCGACTTTTAAAACTTTTAAATTACTGTTTGAATAAAAGGACTTTTTTACTTTATAAACTCCATAATGCAATACCCAAGAAGTATAATTTAATTTTGCTTGATATATTATTTATTAACTGATCGTGTTTATGTATTATCTTATACTAAAGCACATTACTTAGTGTAAGTTTCTAATCCTTAAATGTTTAAACAACTCCGTTTATGATGTGGTCAAGTGGATAATCCGTTAAGTAACTGCCGATTGAGAAGTTAGTTTATTATCTATCATGCGAACTAACTTTTGGCTTTTGGTAGTAGAATTAGCAGAACTACGTCAGCAGTTAGCCAAGTTGAAAGCTGTCATGAAAAGTCTAAATGAAAATTGTGCATCCAAAAGTTTTGTACGAAAGCTAAATATTAACATCGAACATATTGACGATTTTCACCGTCCTTACAGAACAGAAAAAGTTAACTTTATAAACAATTCTCGGTTTGCAATACTAATTAATTTTCTTGAACGTTGCGTTGTACCTTAAAAGGTTTCTTAACTAAAATCATCCCTATCTGTATAAATGAATTAGTTAATTATGCAGTAATGTAATGTTATTTCAACACGTGAAATTTAATTTAAGTTACAGTCAGAATTAACAAATTTTACTAACTTCTCAAAGCTTTTAATTATTTATAGGTTGTGGGATATTTACCAACTTAAAGGAATACTTAATTATAAAATTAATAATGTACACATTTTCAAAGGTAACATTATTTTACGTTACAATTTTTAATCAAACTTACTTAAGTATGAAATATTTTCGTAATTAATTTAAACTTTTGATGGATATTAGCTTATGTCAATATTTTAATTAATTTGATTTACGACAACATAATTAGCTCTAGTAAAAATTTTAAATTAAAGTGTTAGTAACAAATTTTAATTTTTATGACAAAGTTTAGTTCATTTTGTAACAAAGTTTAATTTTATATCAAATTTGTGGAAAATAAAACTTTCTTATAATATAAAATGTTTGTAATTTATTTTCTCCTAAATAATATTATGTACATAACAAAAATTTTTTTAAATATATAATTACTTTTACAAAAATATAATTTTAGTCCTACTCTATCATGTAACTGGCATTTTATATTACATAATATTACACAAGTAATATTACAGTGCATTTTGCAATTTCTTAAAATGAATGTTTACTATACAATTTTAAATTGTAATACTATGACTTTAACATAATAATTCCTAAGAACTCACATTTTTATTTATATATTCTATTAATTTTAAGAAACCCTGTATATACAGGGTGAGACAAACTATTAATAAGCAATTTAAATAATTTTTTAATTTTATGTAATAAATAAAAATTAAATTTTAATATTTAACAACAAAGTCATAAAATAGATTAATTTGATTGTATTAATCATTATAAGCATAAAAGATGATTTTAGTGGAAAAGGAAGACCTTTCGGGAACAGTTTTTGGGGCTTTGGCAGCAGAAGCAGCAGTGCACGGAGCCAAATGCTCATAAAGCGTTTATTTCTTTTGTTCTTTTGTTTTAATGTTAAAGCGTAATATCATTTCTAATAAGAGACAAGTAGTTGCAGGCTTGAATAGATTTTCGGTAGGAGATAATCATGGAAAACTATATTATTAAAATTTGGAACCAAAAATCACCTAACCAAGGTTGGGAAAATATTAAAAAACAGAATAAGTCAAATAAATTCAAGAGAACCCAGCCATTGAGAAATTGAACAATAAAATAGAATAAACTTTTTTAAAGTGAATAAAGAATATAAAACCATGAAAAATACTAAAGAACTTATAAAACGAAAAAAAAACTATGATGAGAATACGACAATTGCTGCACTGAACCAAGAAATAGCTAGAGAATAAATTAGAAAACTTCCATTGATTTTTTTAAAAGCTCTCCAAAATTTCACAAAGTTTATATAAATATTATTAAATTAACCCGAGCAACTAATTCAAACCTAACTAATTATCATATTACAAAATTACTAGCTATATAACTATCGGTCTTTTTAACGTTCTACCATGTCTTCCGATTTCTTTATTTTCAAGACGGTATCCTACCATTTAGTCTTAATGCTTAAACCTTTCCCTTAGAGAAAGAGGCCAATGCTCAAAAGTGGGCGGAGAAGGCTATAACGGACGGGATCCTACCATTTAATACCTCATAGTATTTGATACATTATTAATTTAATGCTTCTGAAGCATGGAGACGGCCATACAAGGTGAACTTCTGCCCGGATTCGAACTGGGCGCCTTACGTTAGCAGTTGATCGCGCTAATAATCAGGCTAATGATCGTCTCAATTACTAGCTTATAAATTATTATTTGTAGCAAATATGCATCTTCAATAATATTTTTCTTAGCTGTTTTAAATGTTGCCTTCGGCTTAAATATTGCGAGAAATGCAAAAGCTGTTCACGCTACTTACTATTTAAACTTTTGATATTATTTTTATCTAATAATTAAAAACAAAATTTAACAAAGAAAATTATTATCTAACACAATTTTCGGTATTACGAAAAAACAATTTTTTCCACCTAAATTTGGAAATTTAGGAACTTTTGACTAACTTTTCTGACATGTTCCAAATAACTTGGTTTAAATTATTTTATGGGATTTTTTCTTGCTTGGTTTTGCTATTTAGGTTTTACAACTAAAAATTTTTAATTTTCTTAACCAAAACAGGTTAACTCAAAAGTGCATTTTTTTTCTATAGAAATAGCTTCACCAAACGAAAGAGAACATTGAAGCAAGATTTTTAATTTATTTTAAAATATTTTTGAATTTAAATTTGATAGGTTCTGTAATAAGCAAACAATTCAATTTTGTAGTTTACGAAATTACCATGAGAAACATATGGGAGCGTAGTATTGCCTCATAATTCTGTTCATTCTGTTCAAATGAAATACTTATGCATTTGTATTATAAAACGCATTTTGATTAATAAAAATATGATTTTCATCACTGCATAAGCTTTTAGTTTTTCGGCCACCATATTCTTATTTATTTTTATTTTGTAAAATGAATTTCTGTTATTTTATACCACGCACGATTTTTTATAATTTTTAAAAAAATTTTTAGGATAGCGGTCAAAAACGCATTTTGCATAATTAGATATTTCTAGACTTTTGATATGTAAAAAAGATACTAACAACAAACTAAAAAATTTAAACCCCATCTTCGTGGGAATTAGTTCTACTCAAAACCTATGATATGGAAATAGCATTGCAGAAATTTTTGAATCTCAACTTTTTTTTATAAAAATTCCAGAAGCAAAAATATTAACCTTAATAATGTGTTCTTTACTTTAAAAATTGATTTTTATTCCAGTAGCGTCATGGTATGACTAAACAAGCGATTATTCTGTAAGTTTAGAATTCTTAGATGCCATGCCACTTTTACCATTTTATTTAGTTTATCAACTCTGATGTCTTGAACAAGTTTTGAATGAAAGGGGTTTAATTATTTGCTGAAGAAATTGCTCACCAGTTTCTTTTAAAATATTTACGTGTGGTGATTGACAACTTATTTCTATTATAACATTCAATCAACCACACACATAAATTATTTATTATGCACACAGTTCCCTTTATATCCGTACCTTAATTTTACTGAAAAGTTTTTGATTAATTACAAAGACAAACTTAACTGGTTGAGGCTTATACGTACTATACAAGATTGTCAAGTTTTTGTGTTTCATATTTCCAAAGAGGGTTATCAAATCCCAATTTAATCGAAGTACGATTTAAAATTTTAAGTTGAAGTTGTAATTACTTAACGATTTATAAACTTTTTTTATTTGGTCAGCAATTTAAAGCAAAAATGTTTACAAGAAATGCTAGAGTAGTAGTTTATAGGGGCAATAAAACTTTTTACTTGACCATTTTAAAAGACCACTACATTATGGTCCGGAACTAAGTAACTGCTTCTGATCGACTGCTGACCTATAAAGAGGGCCTTTGTCCATTTTAGTCGTAAATTTATCCTTACTTTGTGAAAGTTTTGATGCTGAAAAGTTTAAAACGAAAGTCAAATATAATAATTTTGCTTTAAAATAAAAAAAAGAATTTGTAATTTATTGAGAAAAAAATTTAAATCCGCTGTAAATTACATTTTTAAATTTAATCATTACAGACTTGAAAAGACACTTTCGACGTTGAGAAAGGAATATTTAAGCGTAATTTTTATGCACATTTAAACATAAATCAACTTGCTGGGTAATAGTGATTTAAACAGTGGTGCAGCAAGTACTTGCATGCACTTGGTTTTACGTGCACTTAAAACTTAAATCGAATTAAGGGGAATTTAATTTAAATTGTTTAACCGCAATTTCCTACATCGGTGAACAAGAAAATCTTAACAAACACGAAATTTATGTAAAGGTGGTAACTACTATTATTTTGCTATTCACATGTACCATACATAGATACATAATGTACATCACATCACTTGTACCGTTAGTGTTCGGTTCAATTCAAATGAAATTTTATTAATTTTACAAATGTGGGAAACTCGTTATAAATGAAATACATTTAAAAACATAGAAACATGTAAAAAACACAGTCAACATTAATAAATGACAGATTGATTATCTTAACAAACAGCCCGAGGTTCTTTGATGTAGACCGCTTCCTTATTTATTTCTTACCAACGCTCTTTGATTTTGTTCTTTATCGTACTTTGGGGTAACCATTTACATTTTGGTATGTACTTCAATTTAAATTTACATGTCGTTAAATAAAGAGAGAAAAAATTTTAATGAAGGTATAATACGTTACTTATACAAAATCAATAAACGTAACGCTTCTCACTTTCCCTTACATTTTTCAAATAGTTCGAAAATCCTTTGAAAGGTAATAGGTATACCTTACAAAATAATTACTTTTTGGAATGCATCAAAAATTTTGATTTTCGATACAAGCGGTAAAATGTTTTAAATATTTGCTGAAGCCGAAATTAAAAACAAAATTTTGAGCATACTTTCGAGGACTTTTTTAAAATATTTCATTTAACCAACATTTTAATTATTTCAATATTTTAATTGAAATAAAAAATTTATTGAGAGCATAATATTTGCATTTATATATCAAGAACGTCATTCAATCCGTACATTAATTGAATCAATGCACCAAATTAATTTTCAATTTCAGTAAAAACTGTAAAAATTCTAAAAATAAAGTTTACGGTATATTAATTAGTCGATAATAGAATGTGTCTAATTAAAAGTATTCGATATGAATGACGGCTATTTTACGATTATAATTTAGTATCAGCATTTCAAAATTTTCAACTGAAATGTCAATTTTATATTGTCCTTTTAAATTTTCAAATGATGCTGTGTTTTTACTTTATAATATCTACAATTAATAAAACTATGTTGTGATTTTACCATAATAAAATTACTACAACAATAATAAAAATTATAAAGTTCAACATCATCAAAATGACTCTTTCATTTTGATTTAATTAAATACATTTTAATTAAATAAGACCATTTCAAAAATGTCTGTATGTGTGTTTTAAAATAAATAATTTTATTATTTAATATTAACCCTTATTTAATATTTTAAAACTAATAGAAGTTTCAAAAACAAATTTGAGATTTCGTATCTTTATGGCAGGAATGAGAGCAGATTAAATTTTGTTTGAAATTGGTTAATGGAAACAATTTTGAATTAATCATTTTATTTAATATTAGCTTATATTATATATTTCAAAAACTAATAAATATTTTAAAACTAAATTTGGTATTTTGTATCTTAGAGTTGTTTAGATTTTGGGTCAAATTGGTTAATGGAAGATATTTTTTCCTATAAAAGTATGATAATGTCATGGGCACATCTGATTTTTTGGCATTATGAAGATATATTTAATCGAACTTCTAATAAGGCCACAATTTAATTTTGAAAATTACAATTTTTCCATAAGAAATATAATACCTGTAAGTGTATTATTACGTAATATTTTACTAAATATGGAATACATTTTATTACGGGTACGTGCACTGTAGGTGGATCGACACACGCGGTGAGGGGGAGCTCATTGATATCTGTCGGGTCAACATCCACACTTTGCCGAGTTGCCGACCGTTGTAGGGGAATATTTTTAATTAGTAAAGCGCTTGTCGAAACGGCTTAGTCAAATCACAAATCTTATCTTTTTTATCTGTTAATTAGATCCTCATCTTTCATAATTTGCTTTACAAGAGTAGTTTCGGGTATCTTAACTGTCACCAAAACGTATTTTAATTTCGATGGGTGAGGTTACAGTTCAAAAGAGCTAATGAGGAAATTGCATTCAAAATTAATTTTTAAGGCTTTTTTTCAAAATTTGTGGACTAACCGCAAATTTTATTTTTGAACTGAACTAGCTTAACTGAATGTCTTAACTGAACTATATGTTATTTATACAACTGATCCCAATTGGTAGCCTAAGATCGTAGGATGCTCATTACCCCTGTCTTATCCTTCTTGGCTGACATCTCCAACGGAGTAAGTGTACAGTTTTGACCGAATGCAACTAAACCTTAGGTACAATTTTGGGAAGGGTAACTTATCGTTATCAGTTGAAATTGCAAAGATTATTTGTTGCGCATTGTTAATATTTTCCATCTCATAATGTTTACCTTGAAATTGGCTTTGATCATTGCTTGCTTCTGGTGAAGTTTGACATTCGTTGATCGCAGGATCGTAGTTTTTGTTACTTTTCTTTTTGGACTGTAGTGGTGTTGACTTTTGCAATATCATAGTCTACTAATTAAACGAAAAAAATATTTTATTTTATATTTTTAACAAAATTATATCTAAGAAAAGCTATTATTAATTGTTTTGTATCAGTGACAGGGTTTCCATTGAATTTTCCAAAACAAATTCTCTGGTGTTGACTCAATTTAAGTATTCACTGATTTAAATTGATAAATTTACCTGACTTTTAGAACCTTGGTAAGCAAAAAGCAAATATACATCAATTTTACCAAAAATAGTTATGAAAACAAAACAAATCAGTTCAATTGTTAAACAAAACAGCAATATTATTTAACAATTGCGTTTTTTCACAAAATAATAATTTTTTATGCTTAAAACAGTTAAATTGTTGAACAAACCACTTATTATTGAACAAACCAACTAAATATATTAAACAAAATACCTAAAGTTATTGAACAAAGCAGCTGACAAAACGATTGCACTTTTGTGTTTTCGTAAAACAGTTGAATTAAAAAAAACTGTCAAATAGTTAAAAAACCTGTTGACTTATAAAGAAAACAGTCTTTCTTCTACTTTAGATACCTTTGCCCAGATCTGTTGATCTATTTTACTTAAAGTAGCATCGGCGATATTCGAACCACTGTCAGTACCTTGAGCACTACTTGCTTTACATCTGAAGTAGTTAGGCTTGCCTCAGATGTGCCTATTACCCTATTTTTATTGTTAATGCTGGCAATTCATTAACATGGAGGACCACCGTCTTTACGTGCTTTCCGAAGCACGGAGACGTCATTGCAAAGTGAGCTCTGCCCGGATTTGAACCGGGCGCCTTGCATTAGCAGTCCTTGCGCTAACACCCATGCCAATGACCGTCTCAAACAAAGAAAACAGTAAATTGTTGAATCAAGGATAATTGAACAGAAAATTTAATAAATTATTAAATTAATGATAAACAATTAAATTATTTAACTGAAAATAATTGAATTGTTTAACAAAAATCATATGATTTATTAAACCGAAAACAATTAGATAAATTAAAAATAATGAAATTGTAAAACAGACCAGTTGAATTATTGAACAAAACAGCTAAATTATTTAACAAAAAAGTTGAATTGTTAAGAGGATTATTAAGGAGATAATTGAATTGGTGTACAAAGAAACAATTGAATTATTAAACAAACAAAAAATTAATAAACCACCAATAATTGAATCGTTAACCAACCAGTTAAATTATTGAATAAAACAACTGAATTATTGAACAAAACAGATGAATTGTTGATCAAATGCTAAATGAAGGATACTTGAATTGTTGAGCAAAAAACAATTAAATTATTCAACCAAAAGCAATTAAATTATTAGTAACCTTTTTTTTTGTGAGCGGCGGGAGTGGAGAAACCTTGCATAGACCCCCAATGTGTGGGGGAGTGTCAATTCTTACTGACTAAAACCCCACTCCAAGGTTGCTGCCGGGAATCGCTAACATTTCTTCCGTACAGCAACCACCTGTACGCTTGTTTCACCTTTCGGACTTTTTCTTCTTGGGATGTCATAACACCGCTTCCAAATCAGGGAATGGTGTTTCATCCTGTTGTGTGACTTGTTTTATCTCTCCTCGTGTCTTTTTTTCCCGTTCTTGTCAGGTTATCCTTAATGAACACCTTCTTTCAATAAAGAGAATGGTGTTTCATCCTTTTCCAGCTCAGTTTTCTTGTTTTAATTTTGCTTGCAGCTCCTGCTGCCCATTCTGTGGCCTCCCTCTCCGCACTTTAAGCAAAAAGGCTCTTTTCTGCAATCTATTGCCTTGTGGTTTAGCTCGCTGCAGTTCCAGCAGCGGCCTGCCCTGTCCTCGTTTTAGCACGCGTCTGCGTTATGCGTAGTGCTCCAGCACCGCATGCATCTACAGTGCTCTTGCACCCGACAGGCGTTTGGACGTCCGATGCGTATTTTTGTCTTTGCAATAATTTGGGCCGCACTCTTGGCGTCCATCTGTACGATGGCCGACTGCGTGCCCCATGTTGACTCACGTAGGGACCGTACTGTTATCGAGCTTCCGGCCCCTAGTTCATTTGTTAGACTTAGCGCAACTTCCTTCTCGTCAGCCATGGCGTCAATATCGGTGATCCTGACATAGTAGATCGTTTTGTCAGGCTTCTAGGCTCCATGCCGATGGCTAAAATTTGTATTTTAAATTATTAGTAACCTAAAAATAATAAAAATGTTGAACAAGCCAGTTGAATTATTTGAAACAAGCAGCACAATTATTAAACAAAGTAACTAAATATATTAAACAAAATGGCTTAATTTATTAAACAAAGCAGCTAAATTTATTAAACAAAGCAGGTGAATTATTTAACAAAACAGTTGCACATTTGGTGTTTTCATAAAACAGATGAATTAAAGAAAAACTGTCTAATAGTTGAAAAACTTGTTGAGTTGTGAAATAAACAGTTGAATTGTTGAATCAAAGATAATTGAATTGTTTAACAAAAAATCAAATGAATTATTAAAGCAATAATAAACAATTAAATTATTTAACTTAAAATAATTGAATTGTTGAACAAAAACAGATGGATTATTAAACCAAAACAATTAAATTATATAACTTAAAATAATTGAATTGTTGAACAGACAGTTGAATTATTGAATCACAAAGATAAATTATTTAACAAAAAAGTTGAATTGTTAAGAGGATTAATAAAGAAATAATTGAATTGGTGTACAAAAAACAAATGAATTACCAAATCAAAATAAATCAATAAACCACAAATAATTGAATTGTTGACCAACCAGTTGAATTATTGAGTAACACACTGAATTATTGGACAAAACAGCGGAGTTGTTGATCAAATCTTAAATGAGGGATAATTGAATTGTTGAGCTAAAAACAATCGAAATATTCAACTAAAAGCAATTAAATTATTATTATAAACCTAAAAGTAATTGAAATGTTGAACAAATCAGTTGAATTATTGAACCAAACAGCTAAATTATTATTTAACAAAACAGTTGTTTTTTTGGTCAAAGCTATTACATTGTTTAAAAAAATGATTAAATGGGGTTCCCACCAAACTTCTCAAAACAAATTATCTGATTTCTCCAAGTTTTCAATCATTAAAATTTTCAATCTTTGCTAAATTTTAAAAATTAAATATAGATCGACTAATTAAAATGAATTCTAATATTGTAATATAGAAATACAGCTTAATACAAATTAAAAAAATATATTTATTAATTTTAATAAACCAAAAATATAAATTTCATAATTTTGTTTAATAATTTTCATCTTTTTTAAGTTTCCAAGATTTTCCCTGTTTAAAGTGCTAATTTCCCTAACTTGCTTAAAAATTAAAAATTTTCTGACTTTTCCACGACAAAATTTGCAAATATTACTTCTATATCAAAAAATTACTCTGCGTATACCTAGCGTTTTAATTTTGGTATACTGAACATTTTAAATTACCCATAGATGATTTAAATGACTTTCTTTTAAATAAACATGGTAATATAAATTGAAAATTACCGATTTGAATGTCAATTTTGTCCTTCAAAATTTTCGATCTGTCAAAGCAACTTTTTATTAAAAATATGACGGATTTCAAAAAGCTAACTCACTGAAATGACCATCAGCGGTCAAAACTCATCTGAAGAGATTGACTTTTCCAAATCCTTATCAAGATAATTTAATAAATCATAAATTGGCTTTTGCAATTTTTTACTTCTTTTCAAAAGCTTGACAGTTTCAAAATGTGAAAAATCGACCTAATTTTTATTTTACATTCGATTTGAAGCGGTATTAAAATTTTCTCTTTGAATTGCGGTTGATTTTTCATTTATCATTTTAATGTAAATTTCGAACGAATGCTTGCAAGCGTCTCTTTGTGGGCTGAAAGTTAGTATCGGAAGCAACTGTGATAACAATAAATAACTTGTAATGATTTGCACACAGTGCTTATCAATATTTTAGATTCAGATATCTGAAATGAATTCAATAAATGATTGACTGCACGAAAAGTTTGAATTTGAAAAAAAAAACCAACACAACCAATAATTTCCTCAGTAATAAATCAATTAATCAAAAGATGTTTAATAATAATTACAGGTGATTCAAGAAAGCGTTTAAATTTATTATCTTCTTGATTTAGTGTACTAAATACCTACCTGATAATATGAGTTCCGCAGATAGATTTCGGGCAAAACTCTATTATAGGCACGACTATCATATCCTGTAATTAACTTACGGTTACATTTTTGCATTGTATTCTTTTTTTCGGCACTGTTGCGTTCACTTTTATTCTCGTTATTAATTGCTCTCATGCATATTCAGGTTGCGTAATTCGTATACGATGTAATCTACAAAATTTTACAGTGATCGCTAGAAATTGCTTAAAGCGATACATTTTTAAAAATGTATTAGATAAAAACATTTATAACGAAATTAACATAAGTGGGTGTATGATAACTACATTTATTTATTTGTATGTTAGTAGAAGCCATTACGTAGCATATTTTTATGTTAATTTAATCATATTTATTTATACTAAATTATACGGAAACAATAACGTCTAAATAAACAATTTATTATACAAGCTCCTTGTAACAATATAATATTTACCTACTATACCATGATGCCATTAATAATGCATTAGTGTTTGAGTAAGCAGCCCATTAGAATTCCAGACTAATTAAATAAAATAAACAATAAACATTATAAAAGATACTACATACTACGAATATAATAATGCTTTTTGTTATATTTGTGCTCTGTACGAAAGTTTAAGCAGTAACTTCATCTAATATATGCTCAAGTTGGTATAGTAGGTACTAACAAAAGGAGGAAGTGATTTCTTTACTTACACCTTAAATTTATCCCAACTTTAGCTATTCTATAATATTGAACTATCTACAGTAATAAATCACTGGATGCAGTCACAAGGGTCTACCTTCACAGCTCACTTCGATTGAGTTGAAATCCCTTAATGGCCCTAAATGGCCACATTTACAATTGTCCTATCCTATATGAAGTTTAAGATTTGAATCTTTTAAAGTTTAATAGATTCGGTTAAAGAATAAGACATTGTGTAATTGTAATGAAAAGGAAACTTATTCATTATTTCCCTTCCGCAATATTTTGACATTAATTGTATTTTTGCAGGTGTGATGTTAAGAGTTACTTCGTTAGTTAAAATTTTAAATTTATGTCCCATTCTACTAAACAGCCACTCGACGTTCTGCTCTTTGTTCGTTTGGTTAACTTTCACCCTCCACGACCTGGTGTGAGGTTGAAAGCTGCTTGCTGCTACTACTTGGAGTAACATTAACAACTGGGGTTGTCATTGTACATTTTGACAAGTTTATTGCAATAGCAGCCATGAGCCAACTGAAGCAAAATTCTTGCTTACAATACAAAAAAGAAAAATTTGTGTAAATTCGGTGGAAAATAAAATTGAAATTGTATAACCAATACAAATCTTCATGTAATCGCAGTCTTACAAATAAAGCTTGTAATTAAGAAATCAATTTTCCGAACGAAAGGGTGGATAATTTGCGCAATTACGGAACGAAATTTTTACAAGTGTCTGCAGTAGCGCGAAAAGCTCTTTCGGAAAAGAAAAGCCGTTGGTAAAATTATGCAATCAACCTTCAATTGTGTATTAAGAAAAATATTGAAAGAGCAACGATTTTAAAAAATTAAACGATGTAAAATAACATTTTGTTTCCCAAGTTGATCCTAGAGTGCGTTAGTGTACACTTTTTTGAACAACACAAAAATATTATTCAAAAGAACACCTGGTACGCAGTTCAACTTGAAAACTAATACAAAGATTTTCTTTACGACGACATTAAGTGTATTTAATAACAAATTTGAATAAATTTTATTCGCCTTTTTTGGATGTCTGTTAACTAAATTTTTTGTGACCTCCAAAAAAAGTAGACTAAAATAATATTTGAGTAAGTTTTCCGTATTAAATAATAGAATGGCAGCCCCTTGCTGAGTTTTTGAATCAAAGTGAGAATACATGGGTGGTCTAAAGCAGAGAATTTGAGGGTATTGTAAACGCACTAAATTTAACATCCCTCTTTTGCAACAGCTTTATTTAACACTCGCCTATTTTGATCCAAGTTGTCGTTTGTTAATATCCGGTTACCAATAAATAATATTTTTAAACGGAATAAAAAATTTGCCGAAACAAAAAAATTTGCAGGGTTATCCGAATCACAAAATGTAGTTAATTATAACTTTAAAATTTGATTTAATACCTTAAAATTTATTATGTAGTTTTGAGTTAGCAAATCACAACAGATTTTAGCGTCTCTCCATATTAAATTATAGCTTATAACTTTGGTAAACCGCTACTGATTAATTGAATTTTATAATCTGACATAAATTATCGCAAGCAAAAGTAAAATATACTGCATGGTATTTAAGTTATTCCTTAATCCTTAACAATATTTACATACCTACATATGTTTCCATAATTTATCAAGATTAATATATTACACAGTTAAGTGGTATGCAGTTGACAAAAAATCAATTCCCTAAGAGAATTAAGAAATTAGAAACACATCTGGTTTGAGAAGCCTAATACTAAAAATATGAAATATTAATATCGTTTATCGTAGATTGGCCTATAGAGAAGAAAGAAGAAATAATAAATGACGTAGCCATTGTAACAGTATATGATTGCGAGGTAGTTTCAAAATTATTATACAGATATATAATATAATAAATACAATAAATAAAGCGAAGCTCGCTTCTAGATGTATAAATATAAAGCTATTACACGGTTTTGGAGAATGGGATGCGATTCACAATTTCCCCAACGAGTTACAATAGAGCGGTAACCGAGGGGTGTTGTAGCCTACCTATAAATCATACTAACAATTAAATCTGCTAAACTCCGGTTAAACACTGTCGACTTTACGTTCAACCACATACAGGCCATCTGTATAAAAGGTTTACTGCTTTACATAATAGTTCAGACCAACATAATTACTAAGTACTTAGGAATACAAATATTGTTCTAAAATGAAATATCTTCCATTCAACATTCATTCTAGTTTTGTATGCTAAAGCAGAATATTCCTTTATTTTATTTAAATATTTGAATTTTCTACGTTAGTTGAATCGTTATTTCAGCTGCAAATTTCTAATTTTATCCCAACCGGTAAAACTGAGGCGCGCCGCAGGATAATACAATCGGAGTCATTTCGGCCTGATATTGTATTGCACAATTACAATGCGAAACAACAAATTAATGTGTCGACTTTATATTTTTATAAACTGCAGGAAGGTATTTGATTTAGTTGTAGCACATAAAAATTAATTCATAAACTTGCAAGTGTAGGCTGAACTGGACAAAGGAAAAATAATATCAGATAGAAAGAAACCCAACGAACACAAACAAAATTTAAAACAAGAATTGTGCTGAATTTTGAATACAAGTAAACGTGAAAGTGAAAATTCTGACAAATATAAAACGCTGCTGATACAATTCATTTGTATATAATTTTATAAAACATTTATAATAATAATTATATAATTAAAACTTAAATCATAATTAGACAGCTAAGTAAAACAAAATTAACATTGCGAATAAAATTTATTTCTACAAAAGCAATGCATGTCGATTTTTATGCATACTTTTTGGCTTTGCTGGTTGCATTGCCGTTTCAAAAAAACAAACGGGTTTTAACCTACATAATGTGTATAGGTTATCACTCTGTTAGAATGAATAATCAGTGTTTAAAAAACCATTAATAACTGTTAATGTTAAGCGCTTTGATACACAATTAGAAATAGTAGTATGTACCTACTTTTAACATTTTCATTCGGCTTTTAGCCTCACAAATTAAACTGAAACAGATCACGAACTATAATTATAATAATTTAGAGATTTTTGCATAGGATACGTCATATTTAAAATTTGCGTTTGCTATATAGAAAATTAATAAATGTTATATAAGAAAGTAATAAACCTGTATTAAAGATTTTCTTTGGCTATTACTATTCACCGGGATGTGTTTTGCTGGGAGTTTTGAAATTTTACATTCAAGACTGCTTATATTAGATAATATTGAACAATCAGCAAATTTTCTTCTTCTTTTTTCATAGCTGTTCTATCCACTTTTGGATTTAAGCCTTTTCATGTTCTTTTTCCACCTTTGTCTGTTTGATGCTACCAGTATCCAGTTCAGTCCCGCCATCAGATTCAGATCATCTACCCACCTCATTCATGGTCTACCTTTCGGTATTTTATTTGCACAGGGTTTTCAGTATAGTAGCTGTCGTTTCCATCGCTACGTATACCCTCTCACCACATGTCTAGCATAATTCCATTTTAGCGATGCTGCTTTTCCAAAACTTCCACCATGGCTCTCGCTCCATAGCCTGTTACGCTACTCGCAGGGTATTTATATTTTCTCTCGTCATAATGCAATTCTCAGCCCCGTAGCTGATAACCGGAGAAACACACATGTAAACCACCATTGTCTTCAGATGCAATGGGATCTTCTTGTTCTTCAAAATACAGCTAAGTTTCCCGAAAGCCGCCTTATTAAGATATCTTCCGTTAATAATACCGTATGTTATTCAGAGTAGTTTTTTTAAACATGTCCTTTAAAGTGAGAACGAACAATTTCGTCGACAGGCTATCTCCCTGTCTAACTCCTCTATGCAAGTTGACTGGTTTACATTTTCTATGAAGGATGTAGGTACCTGTGGCTCTTGATGCGATGTTTTTCAGTAGCATCAAGTATTCTACAGTTACCTAGAACGATTCTATGGAATCGAATGCCTTTTTGTAGTTCACCAACTATCTTCATTGTCAGTAGATGGTCGGCTGTTCTGTAGTTTTTTCAAAATCCTGCCTGTTCCTATGGTTGGTATTTGTCAAGTTTCTTTGTTAGTCGATTTGTAATTATTTCAATATGCAAGAAAGATGTGACATAAGTATTTATTGTTATGTAGTTATCAAGAACTTTCTTACCCACTTAATTATTTAATAAATTTTAGAATTTAAATTTTCCAATCTAAATATTATTAAACAAGTCAACAAGTTAAGTTAGTTAAGTTTCAAGTTTCTTCTTCTTCCTCGTGCGATATATCCGGTCGCACCGACGATTTAATTTGGCCAAATCCAAGATGAATTTACTAGGAGTATTAAGGTGATTAAAATATTAGGTGATTAAAAGAAGGAGTAAATAGGCAATGGGACAGCTGAATAACATAATTGCGAAGATTAGATACAAAGCTGAGATGAATAGTGAGTTGGAACAAATGAATGTGGGAAAAGACATTAATAAAGATTAGAAATACATAAAGGAAAAGCTGTTTGAGTGTGCCAAAAGAAATATAGGATATTAAGAACAGAAAATAGATAAGATGTGATTTAATAATGAATGTAAAAATAAAGTGACACAAAAGAAAAAGCAAGAGAAAATTGCTAAAGACAAGTAAGCAAGAAGATATGGATAAGAGAATTCCATACAAAAGAGAAAGAAGACTGTCATACAAGATGTGTAAACAAAATAGAACAAGTGGCTGGAGGAATTGATAAAATGAACTAAAATAATATTTGAGTAAGTTTTCCGTATTAAATAATGGAATGGCAGCCCCTTGCTGCGTTTTTGAATCAAAGTGAGAATACATGGGTGGTCTAAAGCAGAGAATTTGAGGGTATTGTAAACGCACTAAATTTAACATCCCTCTTTTGCAACAGCTTTATTTAACACTCGCCTATTTTGATCCAAGTTGTCGTTTGTTAATATCCGGTTACCAATAAATAATATTTTTAAACGGAATAAAAAATTTGCCGAAACAAAAAAATTCGCAGGGTTATCCGAATCACAAAATGTAGTTAATTATAACTTTAAAATTTGATTTAATACCTTAAAATTTATTATGTAGTTTTGAGTTAGCAAATCACAACAGATTTTAGCGTCTCTCCATATTAAATTATAGCTTATAACTTTGGTAAACCGCTACTGATTAATTGAATTTTATAATCTGACATAAATTATCGCAAGCAAAAGTAAAATATACTGCATGGTATTTAAGTTATTCCTTAATCCTTAACAATATTTACATACCTACATATGTTTCCATAATTTATCAAGATTAATATATTACACAGTTAAGTGGTATGCAGTTGACAAAAATCAATTCTAAGAGAATTAAGAAATTAGAAACACATCTGGTTTGAGAAGCCTAATACTAAAATATGAAATATTAATATCGTTTATCGTAGATTGGCCTATAGAGAAGAAAGAAGAAATAATAAATGACGTAGCCATTGTAACAGTATATGATTGCGAGGTAGTTTCAAAATTATTATACAGATATATAATATAATAAATACAATAAATAAAGCGAAGCTCGCTTCTAGATGTATAAATATAAAGCTATTACACGGTTTTGGAGAATGGGATGCGATTCACAATTTCCCCAACGAGTTACAATAGAGCGGTAACCGAGGGTGTTGTAGCCTACCTATAAATCATACTAACAATTAAATCTGCTAAACTCCGGTTAAACACTGTCGACTTTACGTTCAACCACATACAGGCCATCTGTATAAAAGGTTTACAGCTTTACATAATAGTTCAGACCAACATAATTACTAAGTACTTAGGAATACAAATATTGTTCTAAAATGAAATATCTTCCATTCAACATTCATTCTAGTTTTGTATGCTAAAGCAGAATATTCCTTTATTTTATTTAAATATTTGAATTTTCTACGTTAGTTGAATCGTTATTTCAGCTGCAAATTTCTAATTTTATCCCAACCGGTAAAACTGAGGCGCGCCGCAGGATAATACAATCGGAGTCATTTCTGCCTGATATTGTATTGCACAATTACAATGCGAAACAACAAATTAATGTGTCGACTTTATATTTTTATAAACTGCAGGAAGGTATTTGATTTAGTTGTAGCACATAAAAATTAATTCATAAACTTGCAAGTGTAGGCTGAACTGGACAAAGGAAAAATAATATCAGATAGAAAGAAACCCAACGAACACAAACAAAATTTAAAACAAGAATTGTGCTGAATTTTGAATACAAATAAACGTGAAAGTGAAAATTCTGACAAATATAAAGCGCTGCTGATACAATGCATTTGTATATAATATAATTTTATGAAATATTTATAATAATAATTATATAGTAATTAGTAGTATAAAACAGCATTTTATTATATTGCTAATTAAACAAAATTAACATTGCGAATAAAATTTATTTCTACAAAAGCAATGCATGTCGATTTTTATGCATACTTTTTGGCTTTGCTGGTTGCACTGCCGTTTCAAAAAAACAAACGGGTTTTAACCTACATAATGTGTATAGGTTATCACTCTGTTGGAATGAATAATCAGTGTTTAAAAAACCATTAATAACTGTTAATGTTACACAACTAGAAATAGTAGTATGTACCTACTTTTAACATTTTCATTCGGCTTTTACCCTCACAAATTAAACTGAAACAGATCACGAACTATAATTATAATAATTTAGAGATTTTTGCCTAGGATACGTCATATTTAAAATTTGCGTTTGCTATATAGAAAATTACGCTCGCTACTAGAGAGGACAACTAATTGCATATGCGGATGATGTTGTTATAGTCGCAAGATCAAGAAGAAAACTAGAAGAAATGTTTAAAAGATGAATGAGGAAACTAACAAGATCGGACTGAAAATAAACGAAGACAAGACGAAATATATGGAATGCGGACAAAAGATGGATAACATGGAGGTGACATTACAAATTGATGGCTTCGCCTTTAAACGGGTTAAAGTTTTTAAATACCTTGGAGTGCAGATAAGCAGCACTGGTTTAGGAAGTGAAGAGATCAAGAACAAAATACAAAACGGATACAGAGCATACTACGCAAGCAAGGAGCTGTTAAGGAACCGAAAAATAAGTATGAATATTAAAATGAAGGTGTATAAAAGTTTGATAAGACCAGCAGTGACGTATGCGTCCGAAGTGTTGTGCATGACTAAGAAGAAGAGAACCAGATGAGGGTATTTGAACGAAAGATACTGAAAAAAATAATAGGACCTGAAAGGATGGAGGAAAATGTATATAGAAGAAGAACAAACTACGAATTAATAGAGAGGATTGATGGCAAAGATATTGTGAAATTTATTAAAGCGCAGAGACTGAGATGACTGGGGCATCTAGAAAGAAGGAACCATGAAAATACAATAAAAAAGATTGTAAGATGGCGACCAAGTGAGGAAAGAGAGAGGGGTAGACCCAGAATGAGATGGATGGATGCGGTGGCTGAGGATCTGGAGAGGATGGGGATAGAAAACTGGAAGGAGAAATGTAACGACAGGAAGACATGGAAAAAATAGTATTCGAGACTAAGTGCCACCCCAATTTATAAATAAATTTTGTAAATGTAGAAGTAGGATGAGGAGTAATCCACCTCTTAAAAAGGATTGTAAAGACCTCATACGAGGTTGCTATGTTTCGTATGAAATAAATGCATTTATTATTATTATAGAAAATTAATAAATGTTATATAAGAAAGTCATAAACCTGTATTAATAAATTTCTTTGAAATATGTCAAAATTGTAAATTTAGTGATTAAGATGTTATTAGGCTAAGGATGCGAATAAAATTAGTGTTAAAAGAAGAGGAATTAAAAGCTAAGTGTTATGCAAGTGGTTAAAAT
Source organism: Lycocerus yunnanus (assembly GCA_036346125.1). Lineage (NCBI taxonomy): Eukaryota > Metazoa > Arthropoda > Insecta > Coleoptera > Cantharidae > Lycocerus > Lycocerus yunnanus. The sequence continues at coordinate 1,393,793 of JARFIX010000011.1, read as the reverse complement.
GGACAAGGAGTCGGAAAATCAACATGGGGGCCAAAGAAAGAATTCATACTTTGACGTTCGATTGTAGAACAGCCGAAGCAGCTAGAATTTTTCTAATAATTTTGTGGGAAACGGCTTTGAAGTCTTTAATTTTGGTGAAAGTTTCGTGGAAATCCGATTGATAAATTGCCCAACCAATCACGTGCGAGCATTTTTGGAAAATCCGATAAAAACAGTTGAAATTTTCCGATTTTATGTACCTCTCGATGCGAAAAATGCATTTAGTTGAGCATTATCACTCGTCAGGTGAACATGTACAATTTTGGCTCCTGAAAATAAAAATTAAAACGAAAGTTAACTAAATAAAAATAATTTTTCGACACGCAGTGTACAAATTGAAGCAACATTATGAAGAAGTAAAGTAATTAAAGTGAATTCAAGAAAGTGCATTGGAGATAAAATAAACAAATAAAATTTTTCGTACTAACCAGTGCGTCGAAGTCAATGAAAAATTGGATCGTGGTTACGTTTTGGAACTGCTGACCTCGAAGTGGAGTTGATGACCTACATAGACACAGCTGATGACCGTTACAAGTTAGTTAACCAAAAAAATTTAAAATCGAACAATAATGTATTGCACCATTTTAGATATAATTAATTTTAAGTAAATTTAATTCATTTGAGCACTTGATAATTTAGTTTTAACCACTATTACTTTATACAACAAACACACGTTTAGTTTAAATGTAAGATGCGTCACCTAGGAAAGATTTCTTTGTAAGAGGATACATAGCTGCCAACTGTCACTACGTGTATGCATTTTTATCCAATACAAAAATTTATTAAGAAAGGTCAGGATTTGTGTAGCACTTTATTTGAATTTTCTAAACAACCAGTTCTAAATAAAATTAAAGTTTTATTCAAGATTCCAGCAACATCTCTACAAAGTAAGTACAATCGAGGTAACAATTTTTATCTTTAAAATATATCAATTATTATTTTTATAAGCAAGCACAACATTACACTAAATATTATTAAGCAAGTAAATAAGTTAAACTAGTGAAGTCTTAAGTTTCTTCTTCTTCCTCATGCGATATATCCGGTCCCACGGACATTGGCGATTTAACTTGGCTGAAGCCAAGATGAATTTACTAGGAGCATTAAGGTGATTAAAAGTAGTAGTAAATAGGCAATGGGATAGCTGAATAACATAATTGTAAAGATTAGATACAAAGCTGAGATGAATAGTGAGTTGGAACAAATGAATGTGGAGAAGACATTAATAATGATTAGAAATATATAAAGGAAAAGTTGTTTGAGTGTGCCGAAAAAACATAGGATATTAAGAACAGAAAGTAGATAAGAAGTGATTTGACGATGAATCCAAAAATAAAGTGACACAAAGAGAAAAGCAAGAAAAAATTTGCTACAGACAAGTAAGCAGGAAGACATGGAGAAATATAGTACATAAAAAATGAAGCCTGTCATACAAGATATATAAACAAAAAGAACAAGTGGCCGGAGGAGATGATGAATGAATTGGAAAGATCGAACAGAGAGAATGATGTGAAAATACTTTGAGAAACTGCTAAACAGAGAGAATGAAGACAAAACAAGGAATGAAGATAGAGGTGAAGACTAATTAATAGGAAAACCAACATAACAAGAGATTAATGACATAATAAGAAAAATGAAAAATAATAGGGCAGATGGAGGAAAAGGAATTTATGCGGAATTGTTGAAAAGCAGCGGTGAGCAATTACAACAAAGGATTAAAGAGATGATCTGTAGAATATTGGACAAAGAGGAAATGACTGACGGTTGGTATAGTTATATGTGCAATAATTCTAATGCACAAGAGACGGTCATTGCATGGTTGTTAGCGTGATGAACTGCTAAGGTAGAACTCGGTTCGCATCCGGGTGGAGTTCGCTTTGTAATGCGTCTCCGTGCTTCGGAAGGCACGTAAAGATGGTGGTCCTCTCACAAGATGCTTGCAACATCTTTGAGATATTAATTGCTGTAGTACCCTCTTGAGGGGACGGGTAAACGACCTTGGTTGTATCCTTACATAAGGAAGCCCGAAATATATATAATTCTAATGCACAAAAGGGCAAACTGGGCGAGTGTCGAAACTGCAGGAGTATAACAGTGTTACCAATTGTATATAAAGTACTATACTAAGTAAGTATAAGTATAAAGTGAAAACGTCAGGAACACAATATGGATTTGCACCTTCTGTTTATTGACTTTCAAAAGGCATTTGACACAATAAAGAGAACGCACTTATTTAAAACAATGCAAAAAAATGAAAATCCTTAACAAATTAATCAAGTTAATAAAAGTGAAGCTGGAAAAAACAAGAGCAAAGGTTAAAACACTAGAAGGAGAAACGGAAGCATTTATATTCAGATCCGGAGTGAGATAAGATGATAAACTGTCGGCCACCCTATTCAATATTGCAATGGAAGAAGTAGTAAAGAATATTAACAGCAGAGGCACCATAGCAAATCAAGAGTAAATCAATAGTAAATAAGAATAAAATCAAGCTGGGCAAATACAATTTCGAAGAAGTCCATAAGTTCAAATATTTCGGAGTCTAATTAAACTTTGGTAATGACAGAGGAGAAAAAATTAACAAAAGAATTCAAACCGGATGCAGAGTATACAATGGCAATAAAAAGATGTTAAAAGACGGGAACTTAAATATAAGAACAAAACTTGAGATTTACAGAAACTTGATAAGGGCCGTGGTGACCTTTATAACAGGGGTGCTCAAGGAAGGAACAAGAAACGTTAAAAGTGTTTGAAAGGAAAATACTAAGAATGATACTGGGCGTGAAGAAAGTAAATGGTGCCGACGGCACAGAATATAAAATAGGAAGAAACCAAGAGCGGTTGATGGAAATTGAGAATGATGATATAGTAAGATATATAAAGGCGCAACGAATAGGATGGCTGAGCATATTACGAGAAAATTAGACAATATGCTGACAAGAGTGATAATGAAAGACGGATAGAAAAACCAAAATTGAGATGGTTGGCTGGGATCCAACAGGATCTGAAAGAGATGGAAATTGCTCCTAGGAAGAATGTGTAAATATAGAATTGTATGGCGAAAAGTGGTGAATTAATCCAGCTCATGAAATGGATTTATCACAAACCCCTAGAAGGAGATGACTTTACTTCTAAAGAAATTAAAATTCAAGAATTTTATTCCTGAACGAATTAAAGTCATTTGATGATGATAATAAACTTATGCTTATTTTGCGGTTTATTGTAGGATTCTATGATTGCAGAAATTTTTGACGGGTCATAAAAATGTAACCAGTAGACTTACACCAATTTTGCTTGCGCCAAGCAATTTGTTTGGCCAAATTATATATGGAATAAGTGTCCAAATAATTTATTTGCATCTGTATAAACTTGTATCTATTTTGAGGTTAAAAATTGGAAAATAACCAGGAGGCATTACTTTGGATGGGTATCTTGCATCTTTACAATATTGGAATTACTGAAAAACTCCATAGTTTATCTAGTAGTTTTTATGGTACATCTTGGAATGCACAAAACTCCTAATGGGAGACGTTTGTATTAAATATGTATTTCACTAACAAAATTAATTTTACAATTACAACAGTATTAATTTGTATGTACATAGCATTTGTATATAGCAAATTTTATTTATATACAAGATTATTTAAGAGTGTAATAGTCGGTGATACTCAAAATTATTTGATGCTGATTCCACATCCCACAGATAGATTTTCCACTTTAGATCACAGCAGTGTATCCGAGGGGTGAACCGCTAGAGGAAATCGTGTACAATTAACTTCACACTTCACATACTTCATCATAATTCTCCATACTTCTTCGTACTTCATACAATTCAGCAGTAATTTACGGGATTTCACGTACTTTACCAGTAATTCACCGCACTCCATCAATAATTCACGGTACTTCACCTACTTCATTGTATTTCACGTACTTCATCGGTATTTCAGAGACTTACCGAGATTCCGAAATTTGGCACTGAGGTGTTCCACACCCCAGACCCCGGATTGAGTAGTTTATTTTTATCATAAGTAAATTGAAGATCTCCGTTGCAAAAATGCACCTCACGGGGTACATAATTATAATTCCGTATACTTTTACATTTACTTGGCCATAGCTAATTTTAAAAAACTTGGGATATGCTTAAGTATTTAATTCACTTTTAATAAAATAAATTAGTTAAACCGGAGGGTCTGGGGTATGGAACACCTCCAGTGCCCTGAACGGGAAATCTTTAGTTTACTTTTGATAAAAATAAACTACTCAATCCGGAGGGTCTGGGGTGTGGAACACTCTTCAGTACCCAAATATTATAATGCAGGCAAACATATTCCGTTACGGCCTTTTCCACCCACTTTTGGGCATTAGCCTCTTTCTCTAAGAGAAAGGTTTAAGCATTAAGACATTACATAAGGTTGCTCCAGTGCCTCTGGAACGCGAAATCTTTAGTTTACTTCTGATGAAAAATAAACTACTCAATCCGGGGGGTCTGGGGGGTGTGGAACACCCTCCAGTGCCTCTGCAACGGGAGATCTTCAGTTTACTTCTGACAAAAAATAAACTACTCGATCCGGAGGGTCTGGGGGGTGTGAAACACCCTTCAGTACCCAAATATTACAATACAGGCAAACATATTAAAGGTTTTAAAATTTAGTGGAAACTTTCCGTTACTGTTTTAATTTTCTAAAAAATTATAACATATTTTTGGGAAGGAGAGGCAACAAAACGCGTAAAACGAAAATAAATTATGTACAATCATGCACAAACGATTATTAAGATTATTTTCAAAATTGGAACTAATTTTCTAAATAATTCAAAACCAAAAAAGGTTCAACCGAAAATAAAGAATGAAAACAATAGATTTAGACTTTTTTAAATTAAAAATTCGCAATGGAAAGGAACTGAGGACATGCACCTTATTCAAACTCATCCAATCAGACGACAACGAAATAACCAAACACACAACAAAAGAAAAACAAATCAAACACCTGATTGGTAATTTCGTCAATTTAACTTTAAAGTATTTTAACTGATAGATAACTATAGTTGAAGAAAGATAGAAGATAGAAGCATAAGATGATAGTGTAAAATTGTATTATTATTTCTGGAGCCGTCTCTGTAAAACCGGGACAAGCGCGTTATTTTCGCTTTAATTTTATTAATTAATCATGACGAAACAATGGATTACCAAAGCTTTTTATTGAGCTACCAAACATCCACGATATTCAAACAAATAAGCTAAAAAATTACAAAATTAACTAAGAAATCTAAGTTTAATTTAATTAATTGATTACTATTAAACTAGCAACGACCAAAACTTTTAATTAGTAAAATAATGACCGCCAAAGGTCTATTCAGCGTTTAAAATAAAAAAATGTTAAGAAAATCCACTGATGTAAGTTAATTTGCTATCAAATAATTATTATTGAATACACGTGTCTTATCTATGATACACATTGACCGTAGCGCATGCTCATAAGTTAGGTTCAACTTCATGTAATTCACCAAAAATTTACTAATTTCATGATACTTCACTTGTACTTCAATATACGTATTATACCTACTTTACACCTACATACTACCTACTTACACTGACGCTCCGAAAGGAATAGATGATATCAGTTTGGAGGAACTGCAAGAAACTTTAGAAGCTTCCAGAAATAGGAAAGCAACAGGCATGGATAATATAAATGCAGAGCTCCTAAAATACGGAGGGACAATGCTGAACCTTAGATTGCTACACCTCTACAATATGTGTTGGAAAAAACGAAAGATACCACAAAGTTGGCAGGAAACAAAGGTGATATCCATCTTTAAAAAAGGCGACAAAACTAAATGCGACAATTACCGAGGAATCAGTATATTGAACGCAGTATATAAAATATACGCTGGCATTATAAACAAAAGAGTAAAAACTATTACAGAACACCTCCTCATAGAAGATCAAATGGGTTTTAGAAAAGGTCGATCAACTACAGATGCCGTTTTCACATTACGCCAACTTATAGAAAAGCATAGAGAGTTTAACCGTGCAACATTTATAGCCTTTGTAGATTTTGAAAAAGCCTTCGATTGCGTGAAAAGAGAGAAATTGTGGTCCATAATGGAAAAGCGAGGATACCCAAGACATCTGATTGCGATAATTAAAGGTATATATAACAACACCTCGATAATGCTAGATATAAATGGCAAAACTACGGACAGCATAACAACTAATAAAGGAGTAAAACAGGGATGTAGTTTATCCCCTACATTATTCAATATTTATCTAGACGATGCTATACGCAGATGGAAACTCACATTGGACGGGGGGATACTACTAGATAGATCAACAAAACTAAATGCAATTTTATATGCTGACGACGCCGCAATCATATTTGAAACTGAAAATGAGTTGCAAAGAGGAATCCATAGCCTGAGCTGCATATGTCACGAATACGACTTAAAGATATCCACAAATAAGACTAAAACCATGGCTTTCAAAGGCAAAGAACCATTACGAGCAAAAATAGTAGTCAATAACAACATAATAGAACAAGTAAGCCACTACTGCTACTTAGGATGCGATTTATCATATGACCGCGATAATGATGCAGAACAGAAGCTCAACAAATTTGGATATATATGCGGCACTATAAGAAGATATTTGAAACACAAAACACGAAAAGACACACGTGTAAAGTTTTACAAAACAGTAGCCGTTCCAACTATAATGTACGGGAGCGAGTCGTGGGCACTAACAAAAACAAGAAAGCTCTATTCAGGCCACGGAGATGAAGTTTTTGAGAACTGTAAAGGGATGCAGCAAAATGGATCACATAAGAAATACCGATATTAGAAAAGAACTAAACATCTTCAGCATAAAAGACAAATTAAAGGAAAATAAAGTAAGATGGAAAGAACATTTGGGAAGAATGAGTGAAGAGAGACTACCTTTAAAGATTCTCAAGTATAAACCCGAAGGAAAGAGAAGTCTAGGTAGACCGAGGAAAGATGGGAACCGTAACAGGAATTTCATTCCTAATACGGAAAGTGCAGAAGAAGAAGATACCTACTTTACACGTACTTCATGTATTTTACCAGTACTATAGGTACTTCACAAGTACTTCATGTACTTGCAAGTACTTCATGAATTTCACAAGTACTTCATATAGTTCACAAGAGATTTCATGTACTTCATGAGATGTGTACAAAAACTTCACCAGCGGTTGAACCCTTGAGTGTATCCTTTCAAATATCCAAATGCAATCATGAATTACAGAACTGCTATCAATGATCAAGTCGAGTCTTAACGGTTAAAGTAAATCTACAGTATGTTTTTAAATTATTACTCAATTTTTCAAATAACAACCGGTATTTTTCTTTATGGATTTGATTAAAGCACATGTCACCTTCAAGAAGAAATTTTTTGAAAAACTTCGTCTTAAAATTGCAAGAATGTAATATATTTGTTATTAGAATAATATAAATTACGAAATAAAAAAGTTTTAAGGTATAAACAATAAAATAAATATATTAAAAGTAGGTAGGATACAATATAGTACGTCCCACCCTATGCCGGATACAAATTTAGTTCAATTTGCAAATTATATTATCATGACAAAACACGATAAAGGTTTTTAGATTCTGTTAATTATTAAATGTTACCTATTAGTTATTTAATAAACTAAATGCATGTTAAATGTTTAACTTAAATTTCCAACATCATTTGAAACTTACACTGAGGAGTGTCGGGGTTAGCAAACAGGATAAATATTTGTTATCCAACTGTAATGCAAGATTCTGGAATGTCAATTAAAAATTCAGCTCATCTTTCCTAGACAAGACTTTTTTTAGAGAAGAGATTTTATCACATCCTTCTAATTGTTAACACCTTGGGTTGCAAAAACAGCAAGGTACGATTTCCATCTTATCTCGTGAAATTAGCTTTTGTTCCAATAATTTGTAATGATGAACGTTTGATAGAATCTGGTCTGTTATCTCCGTTCCAATAATCAGACATAGAATTGGTAATTAATTTCAGGTTTGTCAAAGGAATGGAGATGTCTTATCAATAATAATAGAACCTACACATAGCTTTTAATAGTTAATTCAACATGGTGATTTTACTTGAAAGTGTACCTTCTGTTTAGTTTAATTAACTTGAAAACATAGTGTGCCCTACTTCATTTAAATAAGGTGAAACCAGCAGAATTTTAGATTTATACGTTTTCATTTATTTTGTTGATTTATACTTTAACCGCCCTCTTCCTTAATGGCCTGGTCTTTAACTTTGTAATAAAATTGTTTTCTGTGTGCTCAATTACATCCACTTTATACTCGGACTGCAAACTTGGGAGTATATCAGTGTGTAATACAATGGAGTAATACACATCTTTGTCCATATATTAATAGAAACTTACCTAAGTACATGCAATATAAAGCAGTCAGCAACGAGGTCTAAATCATACACGCTATGAATGTAGTTGAAACTTTTGAAGCTAAACTTCGGTAGCTGAGATGGTGTATTTTAAAAACTCAATATCAGTTTTCAGATTTTTATGAAATAAAGCTCACGAAATTTTATGTTTTAAGTCATTAAGCCCCCCCGGTAAAAATTTCTGCGTGCGCCCTTGAATGTTTTAGATATATCGACAAATGATTATGAGTTATTAGTTAAAATATGTAATAATAATTATAACACATATTTAAGGATAACTAAAAAAACGTGATAGACCGACACACTCGTGTTTTATACGGTGATAATATTAAAGTTTATAATGTCGTTGCTAGCCATTTCCATATCCAACAAAATCTTGTTCGAGGATGGATTCTCGTTTTTGTAACTATTTTTTGTTCGCTAATTTTCAGTTGAATTGATTTAATTTAACAGGTTTTACATTTGTACAGATATGGCAATTGGATTTTCTTCGTTCTCCGATATTTATAAAAGCTTACCTACTACGCTTTCAAGGTGGATATTATTATTTTGTTATACACATTTTGTTAAACACTTTGATCACGGGGTCGCTTCTAGCTGGCTGTAATATGTCGTTAATTTTTATTCATTTATCTATTTATATTTTTTGTAAAAAGACTTTGCTTACAATGGATTTTATTCGTAAATTCAATTCAATAAATTTTGTATGTATATTAATTTCTTTGTGTGCTATTTTTTGTTTGTGTCTGTAAATGTCTTTTTATACTACAAATAATAAAATATAATTTTGTTCATTAATTTTATTGATATTATTATATCATCAATGTTTATTATAAATATTAAATTAATCACCAAAATTCGGTTTTAAAGAATTAGGGAAGTATTTTTAAAACATAAATATAATTAGAAAAAGAAATAAAAATTCAAAATAGAAAAGAAAAAAATGTTCGCGGAGAACTTTCGAAAAAACAAAAGGAAACTAGGGGTAAAAGAAGGGAAAAACCGGAGTTACCGGTTCTCTCTAGCCAGTAAATGCTTTATAGACCTGAAGGAAGTCACTAAACAAAATCATTGAAAATTCATCACACGATTAAGGTGTGGAGCTGGAGATTGACAAAGAAAACGACATAAATCTCCTCAAAGAGCAACTTTAGACTAAAAACGATACAGACGAAATATTGAAGACTAATACTCTTCCAGGCCTTTGATGGAACCAACATGACAACGAAAAAATCCTTACAAGATTGCCAAATCCTGATCTCTAAAGTGAAAAATACGTAGTCAGATGAAACACTATTCCTTTAATTTGTAACAAATGCTAGACAATGATGGAGGGCTAAGTCCTAAAATCATGAAAACTGGGCGAGACATTATTCCCATATCTTCGAGCAAGACACAAGACCAAGCAAAGAAGAACGCAAATACATGTAATTTAAAAATTAATCAAAAGACTGAAAATAAGCATTAAGCAAGTAGCTTTGAAATGCAATTTCTATTGCTGCAGTATCCTTTCTAATGCAATTCTTTTGATTTATTTTTAATTGTTAATTAAAATATTATAATATAACTGCTTAAATCCGCAAAGTAAAATGGAATTTTATATTTATAATGGGTTGAATTAGAATTATATAAAATAATTTCGTAATGCACATTATAACGATTTTAATTAAAATGTCAGCAGTTTAATTCCTTTTCGATCATTTTACATTGTTAAAATTCATCAGGAGCTTTAATGTATGTACACTAGTAGTAACTATTATAAATGATGTTTTGACTGATGCTTTTATTAAATTTCACCTATCATTTAAATTTAAATTAACGATTTTTAGAGCAATTTATTAAAATTACAATAATGAAATTTAAAACCAATCAGCAGTAATCAAATAGCTATTTGAATAATTCCATGTAGGTTTAGAAACAATCAAAAAACAAAATTACAACAAATGTTTATACTTTATTGTGCATTTAATTATTATTTATAAAAAAAAAAAAATTTAAGAACCCAGTAAAAAAACCTTCCTTCTTGCGTTTAGCAGACAGACTTGCAATAAATTTTGCTGTAAATTATTGATGATCCATTCCAATCATTGGAAGGTCAACATTGCGGCTCTATAAGTTTATTTTAGAATAATAATTAAGTTTGGCAATTTTGTAATACAACAAGTGCTCATTTAAATTCCTAATCATCCATGTAAAAGTGGACGTTAAAATTTGGTAAAGTCATTTTTAACACAAAATAAGTTAATGACAGTAAAGTTACAAGCACAATTAAATAAAATGATCCAGTCATGCAAGTATTCAATCAAAGTTGCAACTCATTTTTTAGATTTTTAAATACCATAATAAAGGCATTATGTTAAGATTTCTTTGTTCGTCACGTCTTTGTCAATGATTTGATATGGGTTTCGGTTGACTTTTTTAATTTCGACATTTTCTAAAATAGGTATAAGACGGTTTTGACAATATGAGATTTCATATTATGCAAGCAGTGTTCCACCTTTCAATCGTTTCTAAAGTGTGAAGAGTTCTTCAAGCTCAACAAAGCGGAATATTTAAAACTTTTATCTATTAAATTAAATAATTATAATCTGAAATGGTGTAAAAATAGTTTTTGGGCCTGATTTGGAAAGATAATCGGAAAATGAATTCTATTTAAACCGTGTAATTTAGCGTAGTATCTCTAATTTAGTTTGAAACTCGCCCACAATGATGGAGCATTTTATTGCTTTTGTAGTCAATTTGAACAGTAGGAGCAGTCGGTGTTCATATAAATAGTGTGTGGTTGAACATTTATACAGAAGGCGTATAGGGTGTAGATTGTAGAGTAACTAATACATGGACAGGGGTAAGCAACGACCCGTGGCGTCGCCATAGCTGCATGCTGGTTACCGTAAACACAATAGCAATCCTTGGTAATTTACCGACCGTGACACACCACTGTCACCGCTACCGTGATCCCATTTACCAAAAGCATACAAGATTCGGTTGTGTCTGCAAAACGACGAAACTAATAATTTATAGGTTGTACCTAGATTATTCTGCGTTCATAAACGATCATTATTAAGCTAAGTTTTGTGTAAATTTAGTGTTATGCCTTTCTATACACCGATAAATTTGATGCTAAATTATCACTGCCATTAATGCTAACCGTTAATGAAAATTAACTGCATTTGACGATAAACACGAACTCCAGCTTTTCTAAAAGAGTGTGACAATATTACAACAAAAAGAAATTTGAAAAATACTACAAGTTAAGCAATTGAGATCAACAGCAGTCTATTTCTTGGCAATAGAGGAAACAATAAATTACAACTTTTGCGAAATACAAAACTGCAATTTAACATAGAACTTCTACAACTCCTAAATATATAATAACAGCTTTTTAAATTTTTATACGAATTTGTTCGAGTGCGCTAGGAATTATTGACACGATCTTTTCTCACAAGTTCAATAAGATCCAAAGCGACATCGAGTAACAACTACCTAAACAAGTGCCATTATATTAATATTTTATCAATTTTAACTTTTAAAATAAAAACAGCAGAAGGTATAAATTTTTTATACGACTAAACTAAAAGTGCTAAGAAATAAATTCTAATTTTACAATATTTAATTAAATTTATAAGTAATATTACCTTTATCAAATGTAAACATGGGACGAAAAGCAGAATTAGTGATACACTCAATATTAATACTATTTAGCTTGATGCCACAAAATTGCTTGCATTAGTGTAAAATAATTATTTGCAATGCTATAAAATATTAATCATAACTTTACAAATTGTAAATTTAAGCATACAAGGATTAACGCAAGTATTATTTATGCACTCAAAAAATGTTGTTTAAATTCCGTACTACCTTTCGAGAATATGAAAATAAAAAATTGTGTGCAAATATTTAATTTGCGAAAGAATTTCTATGGACACTATAGAGTCTAGTGTCATGTCGCTCTGATACTTTTAAGCACCTAAAGTGTGGATTATTTTTTATGCATTTTCTATGCATCCAATTATATTTTTTATAATTTAAGCATGTAACATTTTACAGAACTGCACTGCAATTATGGAGTTTTTCAAGTGTCCTTCATGAAACAGTTCATCAATTATAAATAATATGCTTTTGTTATACAAATTTAAAATTTATTTCATATTTTTAAACTTGCTTTTGTTGCATTTAAACGTATAATACTCTTGTTTATAGTAGAGTATGTCTACCGTTAGCTTGATTGTTGTTACGACAGCTAAGAATAGGTCATACCGACAGTCATAAATCGATAATACACAAAAAAACAAACGCTTTCCATTAAGCTGCCCGGATAGTATCTTCAGTTTACTAAAGGTATAATTAAGATACAAAGGCTCCTCGGATTTCTTATGGCAACCATAACCCCGCCAAGCTCCTTCCGCTGACTTTAGCTATGTAGTCAGGTAGTTAATGTCTATTGGTCAGGTTTAGCGTTATTGCTTTTTGGTTCCTTGTTCGTCTAACTTGTAGAGTAATTCCGGGATAGTTAGACTACCTGTATATTTAACTTCTTCCCATGGAAGGAAGCTTCCTTTGTTTTTTTAACTTTAGAACTTGTATTGCGTGTACTCCATTGCTTGACATTCTATAGAAAATATGAAATAAACACGTAAACATATGCAATGCGAAAAGTTCACATTTAAGCATCCTATTATTATTATACCCCATAATCCAACATTGGAATTACAATATTCAAAGCAAGTCATTACAAAATCATTGGTAATACATTAACTGAATCTCTCTTTGTATTATAAAAGAACACTAATCAGTTATTAAATCCTACAATGGGCAAACCCAATTACAGAAATTAACAAATAACAGTAAAGTATTAATAACAATTTTGGGACGCAGATCAATAGTAGGTTAATTTCGGAGAAAACTTTGAACTTCTCTAAATACCAAAACCGCAAAGAAGCTCAAATAATGTTTATTCCATTTTTTCGTCTTCTTAAATGACAAATTTCAAAAAGAACGCATTTGGGAAATATTCTTGAGTAAACTATTCTCTGTAATAAAAAAAAATTTTAAATCAAAATATTGAGTTTGATCCGCTGCCTACTATAATGAGAAACGTGTAATAATACCAACACTGAAGACAATGATGAAATTGAGGAATAAAACGAGGACGACTGCAGGATGTAGAGAAAATTATTTTCAAACTTCAAAATTAGAAGAATGTATGAATTGTATGCATGTACCAAATTTTACAAATAATAAATCTTCAAACCTTAAAATGTTCAAGACTTTTATGTATATAAGTTTCGCTTTCAAATAATTTTAATACCCAAAAGTTTCCGTTGTTCCACACCCCCCCAGATCCCCCGGTTTGTGCAGTTTATTTTTTATTAGTAATAAATTGAAGATATCAGCATAACCGATCTAGAAAAAATCTTTAGAAAAACTAATTAATCCTAACTTTAACTAGTCACACTCAAGTAACTAATATTCCAATTAGCCCAAATTATAAACCAAAGTTATCGAGACTGGGGGGTGTGGAGCACTCACCAAGAACACCCAAACTGTGATAGATAAATTTGCAAACTTATGGTTATCAGTATTAAGCGATAATGGTGAAAGTTTTTAGCACAAAAAATATAAAGCAGTGACCAAGGCTCGGGGGGGGGATTATAAATTCCCCCCAGTATAAGTTATGTCATCGTTCTCAAGAAAACCAAAGTGCTATAATAAACCCTACTCATAATCTGTAAACATTAAATATTTTATCTTTTAGCAGTGAGGCACTGGAGGGTGTTTCACACCCCCCGGTTTGAGCTGTTTATTTTTTATTAGTAATAAATAGAAGACATCAGCATAACCGATGTAGAAAGAATTTCTAGAAAAACCAATTAATCTTAACTTTAACAAGTCACACTCAAGTAACTAATATCACAATTGGCCAAAGTTGTAGAGACCGGGGGGTCTGGGGGGTGTGGACCACCCCCCAGTGCCTCACTGCTAAAAGGTAAAACATTCAATGCTTACAGATTAAGAGTAGGGTTTATTATAGCGCTTTGGTTTTCTTGAGAACGATGACATATTATACTAGAGGAATTAATAATCAAATAATTAAAATAAAAAATAATTGGCAGGAGCTGGATGCGATCACAGTACCCTTCGCATATGTTTTTTTGCAATCTTACGCAATCTTATCTTAAACAACTTACCAAATTATTCATCAGTAATAGGGTAAGAGTGAGTCAAACGGACACTCTAAGGGTTTTATAGTTATATTTAATAAAAGCAACATAATATTTAAGAACTAATTATTTGGTTTGATATCTCAATTATTAAGCTAACAAATGATGAGATTAAAGTTGAAAAATAGAAACAGTTTTTGAGAACTTAACCTAAAACAAACATAGTGAAAATGTCCGTCTGCCCCACACTCCTGGGCAAACGGACATAAGGTTTAATATACGTTATAAATAGTTAAATTCGCACTTTTAGTCGCAATGAATGATGATAAGAACGCTATTCAACTTATCAGCTGAATTAAGAGCCATTTTATCTTTATTTACAGCAATTATGACAAGATTCATATTTTCTTGATTCCACGAGCTTCCACGAGCTCCTCTCTGTAGTTCTAATCCGGATCTGTACCTTTTTTCTGTAAACATTGTTTAAAAAAAGCATAAATACTGTACTATCCGGTTCAATCAATATCAATCAATCAATATCAATTTCAATCAATATGTCCGTTTGCCCCGCATCGGAATTTTTTTAAATTCAAAATCTAAATAAATATTAATATTAGGACAATGAAATTACGTGGCAGTAATTCCAAAGACACTTGGTTTTAATTGACCTAACTATAAGTTTTAAATTTTTACTAAAATACTTAGATTCTAAATAATTTCTAACAAAATATAACAACACGTTAATTTTACTTACATTTCCTATCACTCCTCACTTTTAACATGCAATAATAGCCTTAGATTGGAAAAATTTTAACAAATTACTTTCTTATTAATTACCTCAAATGTCAACGACACTAGTAATACTGCAATAATAACGCGGCGCCTTTTCTGAAAAACTTACGAATTTTTTCTAAAAAATGTTCGTTTGCCCCATGTCCGTTTGACGCCATCTTACCCTATATAATTATTCAAATTCAATTTTCTCGAAATTGGCAAAGAAGCGTGTTGCACCTGTTGAAGTCCAATACAAGTCCTATACGCACAATGAAAATGAATCAATTCAGTGAGGGGAAGTTGCCGGTCTCCC
Organism: Lycocerus yunnanus; assembly: GCA_036346125.1. NCBI lineage: Eukaryota > Metazoa > Arthropoda > Insecta > Coleoptera > Cantharidae > Lycocerus > Lycocerus yunnanus. The sequence goes on along the minus strand of JARFIX010000011.1, from coordinate 1,378,093 downwards.
CTTGTAAGACCGAAAATAATCCATTGGTCGTATACATCAATAATAAAACCCATTGTCACATACGCATCATTCGCATGATGGACAAAAACCAATTAAACCACAACACAAAACAGATTGCAAAGGCTGCAAAGATTAGCGTGTCTGGGTATTACAGAAGCTATGCGTACGACCCCAACAGCGGCTATAGAGGCACTTTTTCACCTACGAGTGAAGAAGGAAGCCCTACAAATCGCAATAAAAATTACCCAAAATAGGAAATTCAAACCGGGAGGCAGGACAGGTCACCTAAAGATACTGGACTTCATAAAGCCAGATCTAAATACTTGAAAAACTTTGGACATTATTCAAAAACTTTTGACTTTGAAACACCGTATGAGGTTGTTAATCAGGATCCAGGACGGTAAAAAGTCAAATAATATAATAGGAAAGTCAAATCCTCTAACAGATCAAAAACTGAACGGGAAACAGGCATAGGCATAACAATTATGCAAGTTGAAGTACTTGCAATTGCAATATGTGCCCATGAGTGCCTGCAAAAAAAGCTAAAAGGCAAGAAAAACAACATAATGTCTGACAGCTAAGCTACGATAAAGGCACTCAAAGCCAATAGCTTCAAGTCCTTGTCCACATGGGAATGCAGACAATCCTTCAAAAACTAGCCAAAGGCAACAGAATTGATCTTCGTTGGGTGCCAGGTCATGAAGGAAACGACATGGCTGACAAACTAGCCAGATCAGGCTCAAATGCTACCCCTATTAAACCCGAACTATTCTGTGGGCTATCCAAAACACATGGGGGGGGAGGCGAGAGCAAGAATACCATCTAGTACAATGTACCAGGACAAAACAGGCAAAGAAATTTATAGAGAACTCGACTGTAGAAGCTATATTTCCTAAGTCCTCTTATTTTCTTCACTCATTTGGCAATGTTCAATGTTGCTCAAGTTAGCAAACTTGAAGTTAAGTTAACGAAATAACCAATCAGATAATTGATTTATTTGTTTTATTGCTGTCTGATTGGTTGTTTTGTCAATTTAACCTGAGGTTCGCTAACTTGAAGATAACTATGAGTGAAAAAATCAACCGTTAGTCAAAAATATTTGGGACAGACACAATTGACCCCCAGGGAGGTGAAAAGCAAACCTCTTAGGAACATTCTTTGTTTTGCTAGCAAAATTGAATTCCTGAAAAGCTAAGTAGATGAGTTATAAACAAAAGATCAACACTGGTCGCAGTTCTGCGAGACTCGCACAGCCAACCGACTCCTAACTACAATACAATACAACTTTGCACAGGAAATCGCTCTCATCTCGTCAAAATCATTCTTTGTCATCAAAATCCTTATAATTTCGCTATATTCCTGGTTCAATGTTAACGAGTTCTGCACTTCAATTGAAAGGTAGAATTCTAAAACTAAAAATCTCATTAAACAAATCAGAATTATCCTAGATAGTTTCAAACATAATTTAGCCACGTTCAGTTTCGGTTAAACCCACTCTATTGAAGATGGTAGCATTTTCAAATGGTCCATCCCCAATCAACAAATGGACTGGCAGCATTCTTTCACCATGACCACATCAGGGCTATATAAAAACTCCGTTCATTGGAAAATTACACTGAAATCCAATAGCTAACTCAGCCGGTGCTTTCCACATAATATGCCGACCTCCATTATAGGCGACAGCCCGCAATCAATCACGCCATACCCATGTGGCGCCAAACCAAACTTGTCAAATAAAATATTTTCCAGATTGGAATAAGCATACATCCACCTACTCAATATGGGAACCAAACAATCATCTATAAAATGTTTAAAACGGATTTAAAAATATAGTAAAAATGGAATCATAAATTTCTAACAATAATTTATAATTGAAATTTATCCAAACCACACAAGACAAATCATGCAAAACATATTTTCTTACCCAGTTGGCGAAGGTAAAGTAGTGGTTCTGGGGATATGACACCTTTTTACACAAAATCATCATTTCTTTTCAAAATAAAACTAATTTATTTTAATTTAATTAAAAAGCTTTCAATTCGATAATAATGAAATATAATTTTTTGAAAACAATGAAGTTCTTTTCGCAAAGTTATTGAATTATTTGAAAAGAATTGCAACGAATTTGTGTGTTTAGAAGAATTTTTTAAGTATACCTTAATTTTCACATTTATGTAAAAAATCTGACACCTCATCTACAAATAGTAGTTAATGAAAATTTTGCTAGCCTTGATTTTAATAACGGATCAAATTATCGGCTATGCTTTTAATCAGCTTTGGGCTAGAAAAAGAAGGCAATAATTACTATGCTAAAACTTGGATAAAGAGTTGAAATGCATTTATTTCTATATTTCTAATATTCTCAACTCAAAGAATTGCAAAAAAAGTCGAAACATTTCGACAATAAGCTAAAGTCAGGAGTTCATCTAAGATACTGTGTTGGTACAAATACAAATTGACCCTCATCTTTTGGTGGCCACTTTCAGAATATGGGTTAAACGAAATATGACAGAGCCAAATGAAAACGTGACACGAAACGATATAATGCAATATAGAATTGATGCAATACATTCTCTTTCATTATTATTAACAACGACATGCACATAATATGAGAAAAAAACTACAAAAATTAAAATTGCAATTGTTTGAAGTTTATAAGAAACAAGTAAAATTTTCCTTAAATTAAGCATTCATTTCTTTAGCCACGGGCTTTACATTGTTACACTGTTAAGATATATCAAATGTTTAATTATTATTAAACTTTACAACTTAAAGTGAAGTACTAATTAAACTTTTTGCATTTTATAATAGAACTTTTAATTTTAATTTCAAGTTTTTTTGAGTTCTAATTGATTCATGCGGTGAGTCGAATTTTTTTAGGTCTTCTTCTGTATTCAAGTTTTATGCTGCTTTAAACATTATAATTAAGAATTACATTTTTTTATTTTGTTCATGAAAAGGAATTAAATTGCAAAACAGAAAATAATAGAAATATAAAACTGGGTTATATCGTTAAAAATTGTGCAGATGGTATAATGAGCAAGTACCTACCTAGCTTGTTTAAAATCAGTCAATTTTTTGTATTCAGTTTCGCTATTGGTTATTTTATTATATTTAATAATAGGTAGTTGGAAAATAATGCAAGAGGTTCTATGGGTTCTCTATCTGCAATGTACCTATTAGAATAAAAAATTTAAATATTGCATTTCATATTCACTGAAAGCTTGAGCGAACTAATTTCGCTATATTCCTGTAATCGCTTGAATAATTTTCGATGCAATTATTTCAATTAAAGTTTCCCTTTACTCCTGTTGATTTCAATCTTAAGTTGAAAGGTATGCTCGTGTTCGAAAAAAAGGTTTAAGCGTAGTATAAATAAAATTAGAAAAATGTCTGGTAAAAGGCAATTTATTGTTTGCAAAAACGTACTTACTTTTAATAATAATAGTTCACTTCCAACAGGTAACCTGAATTACATGAAATTGAAGCACGTAAGTACCTACCTACCCGAAGAGTTTTTCTCCAGTTTAGTGTAATGCGGCGGGTGTAAAATATTTGAACTTCATAAGTGTTTCGTAATGAACAAATCGGAAAAAGTCAAGTTTTACACATGAGAAGAGATTACAAGAAAAGCGTTTTACGTTTAACGTAAAACGGCTATTACGTTTTGGCGCGCATTATGCATTTTATAACTTTATCGGTAAGTTGCAATGAGGCACAAAAAGCATCTGCAACTAATGTTTCTTTTTGCTTTATATTAAAAGCGGTAAATCGGCTATTCGAGTTCTGACAAATTGAATTTTTGGAATTACATTTTCCCACATTCTGTATTTGAAAAATTGCAAAGCCCGAAGCTATTCGAGCTCCTCACTGAACCGCTACAAGAGAGAAAATTTATTTAATTTAGAACGACCACTGTCGATACAAAAACTGAAAAGCTTTTGAAATATAAATATTTGAAGAAAACGTATCACTGACTAAAGTTATAAATTTCCTTTTTTTTAGTATTTGTTTAGAATTTAAAGTGAAATTGTTCGCGGTTATATCCACAATGCTAAAACAAACTTGAACATTTCGCCCTTTTTAAGTGTCGTTTCGTCACGTTTGTTTATGTTTATTTGCAGATTTTCAAAAAAATTAGATTAAATTTATTAAATCTAGAAAGATTGCATTTGTTTATATTTATTTATAACATCGCAGCCCAAATTATTTATTTACTCTCTAATTTATTCTCTTTACCGAACAAAAGATTTAAAGTGTGATGAAAATAGGTCGCTTTATTTTAGAAGAACTGGAAAATTAAAACTACATGAGTAATTTATACGCAACTGTAATTTTCGCCAAGTGTTTCGGTTAAGTGGTCGACCTGGGGGATCAAACTTGATTTGAAAATGCACTCCAGGGTTTGATCGAACTCTAGGGGGCGATACACATAGACAGTGAAAAATTGGCGGTCTATATTCAATTTATCGTATTTTCTAAAATCAATGGTTGTAATATATGCAAACAATTTCAACCTGAAAGGTGAAACGCAATATAATATCGATTTGAGAATTTCAGCTGGATAGGACTTTATTGTCAGCATTTGTAATAATACCTAATAAATTGTAGTTTGCAAAGTAAATCTATACATTTTTATTCGACCAATCGGAACGATCGTAGTGTCACCAGCCACTTCGTAAGCTCGATCTTCCTGTACTATTAACGTGTAATTGATATAAAAGGATAAAGGGAATGCAGACAGCTTTACGTAGATTAGTATTTTATTTAACTTGAAACGTAGCAGGATGTCACAGATTAACTGAATATAAAAGGTTTCCTTTGTAACGATAATTTCATATCTATTTGAACTTTTATTTTTAAGCAAGGAGCTGGATTTTTGTGAAAACGTCAATCAAGCTCAGAGATGAGGATTAAGTTATTTTAGTAAATCCATTTGGTGTCTGGAATACTTTTAAATAGATCAATTAGCGCTGTACTCTTATGTGAACTTATCATTTCTCAAGCATGTGGTTAAGATATTAAAATTTTAATAAATTAAAATTGAAAAAAACGTTAACTATCTAAAGCACTTGACTTTTTGTCGCGATAAATCCAACTTGGTTGTGTAGTTTTATATGCGGTTTATTTAACTATGTTGCTTCATGAGTTTGCTATTATGCGGTCAGAGTGCTACTGTGCAATAATTTACACCACAAAACGTATAAAATGCAAACATTTATCTTTAACCGTAAGCAAAAGAAAAATCTCAGTGTTAAAAAGAACCAGACACTCTGCATGTATGGGAAAACTGTAATCAAAAATTGTTTTAGATTTTTCAATTTTCAGCAGGATTTACTATGCAAATTGAAAAAGTGGACCACCTCAAATCTATTTTAAATGGTGGATTTGCATCGACAGATTTCATATACGAATTGTTTTCTTCTATTTGATTTTCATGAAAATATTTATTTTCAAGATATTTTATAAATCAGACAATTTATTTTTAACAACTATTCAACATTAATATTTATATATTTTTATATTAAATAATTTAAAATTTTTATTTGAATATCGCAAGTATATTATATTAAACTTTTATCAAAATTTAAATTTTGCTAAGTGGCATGCGTTGTATATGCAAATAACCGGTGGGTTTGTTGAAACAATGAGTGACGCTTTTATGCAATTTGCTAAGAATTATGATAAAATTAGTTTTGCATGCACGTAGAGCTTTAATGTATAAAGTAGGAAATGTGTTTCTAGCAAATGCAGATAACGTTATAATGCCACGTAAAAGATGCACCTTTGATAGAAATACAGCAGACGACAAGAGCGAAGTGGTTTTTTTACTGTTTTTACAAAATTTAATCTTGTTTTACTTAATTTGCAATCTCTTCCTTGCACTAATGCTAACAAATAAAATTAAAACCCCTTTATCACTCATTGTCAGTTAGGACGCAATTTTGTTATTAATCGAAAAAGGCTATGTTTGCAACGAATATATTTGCTTGCTTAATTTAGTTTATCAAATTATAGTATAATATGGTACATTCCACATCAAATTGACTTGGTTTTCTGTGTATTTTTAATTTTGTCATTCTTTTATGAACGATTCTTTAAAATAAATGGCCATTAACAAAAATGTTGTTCACAAACTATAAATGTTTAAATTATCATTCAAGGTTTTAGCATAGTAATTTCACTAAACTTGACAAAACGGCAAACGGTGAGCGGTTATTATTAATTTTCTAAATGATTCTACCAATTTACAGAATTTTTGTAAATGTAAATTTATATTTGTTTACAAATGTATGTAAAATATTAATTAATATGTTATATTTACGAATACACAGTACGTTGTAGCAATCAAACAATCTAGGACATTCGTAATCAAGGATATTTTGACGCTGTCGTGTCGACGTCGCCATTTCAACGTCGGCGTCGCTCAGACGTTCGGCGAGTTGCACAATTTCAACTGGAAATGCATTCTAACGTAAAAACTTAATTCACGTCAATTAATATTTGAGACGATTACTGGATATATTACGAATTTAAAACGGAATTTCGTTAAATTTTGTCTAAAACTTCATGTGCATGCTGGAACGAACTATACCACGTCAGAATTTTGTATTTTAAATTATTATTTTCGTATCGCAAGCAGGGTGATTAGATTTTCATTTCTACATTACACTGGTGCAAGCCGGTTTATTAATTAATTATACCTTCGCCATAAAGAATTTTTATGGGTAAGAATTGTTTTACCGCCCGAAAAGGGGGTAGATGTTTTACTTTTAATTTTTTATTTATGTTATATTTTTGTACCTGTGATATGAGATTGGAACTTCTACTTTTGCACGAGTTTGTTCTGTGTCGTTTTCGTTAATTGGATTTTTTTATAATAAATTGGTAAATTTTATTTTGGAATTTTTTTAGATGCTTGTTGGTTCCCATATGAGCGTGTGTTGTACCGATTTTCTGTTTTGTCGACATATGGGATGCCTGGTCGTTTTTTTGATATTCCGGAAATTGGTTGTGGGTTGACCAATTCCAGATATGACCATCATAATTTGATTATGTTTTGATGCTGCCTGCGATAATGATTGGCTCTGATTTCACAAATATTTGCCACAAGACCGACTACGGGTGTTTCTGATGTGGCTAATAAGATTTTTGTGCGTTCTTTAGTTTCAGAATTCTACACCTATGCAAAGCTGGAGCTGGCTAACATTGAACCAGGAATATACCAAAGCTAGAAGAATTTCCAATGACAAAGAATATTTTTGGACGACATGAATACGATTCTTTTGTGCCGAGCTTGCAAATGTGAGTTTTCAAAGCTTTAGGGATGTGCAATGCTTGCTATTTATTAACGAAATCCTGTAGGCATTTTGCCATTCAATTTTCGTGTCGACTGTATAGTTATGTCGACGTAGCATTTTATTGGTTGCAGGGCGGCTTACTTTTATTGTTTGTTTTTCCCCTTCAGGGAAACCAAACTGTATTTTTGGATTCTGGGACGTTTTCCATCTTCAATTTGTTGAAAATAGTTGTTTAAACATGTGAACTTCAGGTCTTCAACCTGAGTTTACTTTTACTTGCCTTGCTTTATGTTTTATGTTTTGTATGTCTCATATCGTGATAAGTACACACGCCTTTCATTTTTTTGTCGGGCTTGTAATAAGGCCACAATTTAAATTTGAAAATTCCGATTTTCCCATAAAAAATACATGTAAGTGTATTATTGCAAAATATAGATTGCGTAAAACGCCAAATATGAAAACATTGTGCTGACGGTACGTATGCTGTGCCTGGGTGAACTAGTGGCAAGGAGATATCAGTAGCTCCCTAAGATCCGTCGCGTCAACATCCATAGTTTTTCGAGTTGAAGGTACTTGGGGGATGCTTTTAGTAAGTAGAGCGCTTATCAAAAGCGCTTATAGCGCCTGGAGCAAAGCGGATTTTGAGAATCTCCATCCATCTCCATCCATCAACAGAATAAAGAAAAGGCTTACAGGCACATTCCCAAACCTGAACTTAGCAACCTTATGCTCAATGTCTTAATGCTTAAACCTTTCTCTTAGAGAAAGAGGCTAACGCCCAAAAGTGGGTGGAAAAGGCTGTAACGGAATATGTTTTCCTGCATTGTAATATTTGGGTACTAAAGAGTGTTCCACACCCCCCAGACCCTCCGGATTGAGTAGTTTATTTTGTATTAGAAGTAAACTGAAGATTTCCCGTTGCAGAGGCACTGGAAGGTGTTCTACACCCCCAGACCCTCCGGATTAAGTAGTTTATTTTTTATTTTGCTGCAAAGATCTGCCTCCCAGAGGGTACGAAATTTATAATTATGCAGTTTATCAGTAATTGTCAGATTAAGAATTAAACACATTTACTTGGCCATAGCTAATTTTAATAAATTTGAGATATGCTTAAGTATTTAATTTACTTTTAGTAAAAATAAATTATTTAAACCGGGGGGTCTGGGGGGTGTGAAACACCCTCCAGTGCCTCTGCAATGGGAGATCTTCAGTTTACTGCTGATAAAAAGTAAACTACTTGGTCTGGGGGTTCTGCATGTCCTGCAATGTTCTTCATTCCAGAATTTGTTTACTGGAGGGTGTTCCACACCGCCCAGACCCCCCGGATTAAGTAGTTCATTTTTATCAGCAGTAAACTGAAGATCTCCCATTGCAGAGGCACTGGAGGGTGTTCCACACCCCCCAGACCCCCGGTTTAACTAATTTATTTTTATTAAAAGTGAATTAAATATTTAAGCATATCTCAAGTTTCTTAAAATTAGCTATGACTAAGCAAATATGTTTAATTCATAATCTGACAATTAATTATAAAGTTGATAGTCAGGGGCACGGAATACAGCATATCATTTGCTGGGGACAGTTAAGAATCCCGAATCTGGATTTTTACCAATTTAAAATTTTTTAAAATCGCGAAATATTAAATTCAAATTTTAAAAATTAATCGAATTTTTAATTATAATAATTTAATTAAAAATAATAATTTAATTAAGAATTAATTAAAGCAGAAAAATTAAACAGATGTAGTAATAAACAGAAACAATAATTGCCATTGCTGAAATTACGAAAATTAAATCAGTTTATTAATTTTTAAAATTTTAATTTCACAGGTATACATCTCGTCGTCTTCCCCCATCCCGAATTTTTGAGTGAAATTGGTGTCAAACGTTTGAACTTCGTCTGAGCTCCAATGAGTTTCTATTTTCATCGTTTGAACCATAACCGTCGCAGAGTTATTTGCGAACACTTTTGGGGGGGAATGGTTTTTTCCATTTTATGTTCTGATTCGAATTTTTGTCTGAATTTGGTGTCAATCAATAGAGTTTTGTTTGAGCTTCAATGAGCTTCTATTATCATACCGTTAATTTAATTTTTTACGAAATTACAGATATGTATGTGAATTTGTGGTAACTCCGAGCAAGTGACGCGCGCTACCATTCAACTTTTAATATATTTGATCAGTTTTAACTTAAGTTTTAAATAATTTTAAAATATTTAAAAAGTAAGTTTGTTATATTATTTATTAATTTATAATCTATACCCTCTTTACTCGAATGTGTCGAGGTTGTGCTACATTCTGTGTTTACATTGTAAATTTCCGTCATTCTTCACTGTCTTGTGTATTCCTTCTTGCTTGCTTCCACGTAACTCCGTTATTTCTCAGGATCTGCTGAATACCATCATTCCGTCCTATTGTAGGTCTGCGTTTTCTTCTTTTTCCTATTGGTCTAGTCAGCCATGCTAATTTCACGGGAATGGCATGTTAGTGATTTGCACTTTTCGCACCGAAGGGAAGCGGTATTATTGTGCTTGAATTTTAGGTTCAGTATATGTTGGAGATTTTCTACTGTACGTTTCTGGGATTTGATCGCATCTGTTCCTTTTTCCATCCATTTCTGAATCTTCAGTTTTTACAGAAAGTTCTTCCAGAACAGAACATTCCGTTGAATATTCAGGTTTGTTCCGTTCTACTGGTTTAATACCTTCTAATGCCTTCGTAGTAACAACTTCTGCAGCATTTGTTTCATTATTGATCGAAGTGCCTCCCAACGACCAGCAGTGTAGCGTAAAGCATACACCGGCCGACTTTAAAGCGGTAGACCATGGTTCGATTCCTAGTCGAGTCGGATACACTGCTGTGATCAAAGGTCCAATATCAATCTGTGGACCATGGGGAAGGCAACGGAAACCACCCATTAATTATATTCCCTAGTAATGTCAGCTTGGCTTCAGCTAAGTTGACTCCAACATCCGGATACGGATAGGCACCGAAAGAAGAAGAAGCCTCCCAACGATACATCCATTTGATCTACATTTTCATTGCACCATTTGTGGCTTCGATATGTATCTGAAGGAATTTTTTAACACGTATTGGTAGATTTTTGTGATCAAACGTGCAGTTTTTTGTATTATTAAATAAAATTTCAGAATTTGCATTAAAAATTTTTTTTTAAACAATTGAATTATATTGAACAGTTTTTGTTATAATCTAATTTAAACGTACTATCTTGCTTAAAAAACCCTTTTTCATATTGGACTATTGTAAAATTGCTTTAACTTTTTTTTTATTTAATTTGATTATTCCGTTCTCTCAGCTGGATTATTGATTTCATCATTTTTTTAAACAGCTTTATCGACTAAATTTCGTTCAGTACTGTATCTTTCAATGATTCTTGTTGATATTCAAGGATTTCAATTCTTCGTATTTGATTGATTGATATTTTCATGAATAAGGTCCACCTAATGATCAAGTTTTTAGATCCATCAGAAGTTTTATTACAAGTTAATGTAGAGTTAATATCGGAACTACAGCTAGATTTTCCTATTTGATTACGTTTATCGACTGTTTTAGTATCCTGTTGTTCTTGTTCTTCATCTACTACGACAGAAATCAAACTGCCTTTGGGTAAATTGCATAGGCACACCTTGCCAAACAAAATTACAAAATTTAAAACAATATAAATCAAACCCTTACTAGGGTAGAGGATTCATTCTTTCAAGATGCTTACGGTTTTAAATCCTTAAGTTTATCGACATTATAAATCAACATTACAGAGAATTATTATGTCGGACAAACTATTTTTATTGTCTGCATTTGATCACAACCCTCAACCAGTTATATAAACCAAACAATTTATAATGGTAACTTTGAAGCCCGATTCGGTTTAGAGCGACAAAAACCCTTGTTCAAGTTAAGCAAATTTTAATAAAACAAAACTTGAAATCGAAAAAAATTATGTTAGTACTTAATTGTTAAGTTAATTAAAGAAACTGCTTTTAATATTTTACATTGCATAACAAACTATTGGCTTATAATTTATATAGTAGGTACCTACTTCTTTGCAAAGTTTCCGCTATTTGATAAAGTTCTGTGCTTCTGGCTAATAATTCCCGAATTATCCATGACAAGTCTACCTTTTATTTTCCCTCAGGGTGTATTGGCTTAATGAAATCTAATACATGCGGGAATTGGATGTCCCAAGATACCAAACTTACTATTACGAAAATATCACATATACGTTAAAATGTAATTCAAGTTTACATAAAATGTGATTATACAAATCCAGCAAAAAATCCCAACAATTTTTAAAATAAAAACATATTTTAGTAAATAAAATGAAAATAATATGCTGTATGTTTTACGGATAATAATAAAAAAGCTGATATATTTCTTAGAAATATTCGAAATAAAAGAAATTTTAATGGAATATTATTTAATGTAGATTCAAATTTTAGCATAAAATTTATTATTATAATATTATTTGCAAGTAAACAATTTTTAGAAGATACTGTATGTTCAATACACGATTTATTCTGTAAACGTAAAAGCTTGTAACATATGAATAAAATAGTAAAAAGTTGAAGTAGTAACGAAAGCCCCAGACCATCTTTGATGGTAAATATCTACTTCTTGTTTAAGATTATTTTAAAGTCAAAACAAAGCCACACTGAAGAGTTGAGTGGCAAAAAAATAATTATCACTACTAGGGGTAATGGAATACTTACTGGTCTTGCCACGATACAGATCGTGTTGAGAGGGATGTGCATTGTTGCTTGTTTACGTCACACGAAGACACATTCTTGAAATTACATATTACGTGGGTTAATTACAATAAACGTTTGCATATTGTTCACGTTGAAAACCTGAAATAATTATTTCACATAATTTCACTTGAACGTATTTATTCAAAGATAACAACAACAGCGACAAAAATTAATTATTTATTTCACTTTAAAAGTAAAATAATTTACGCTAAAAGCAAGAACCACATATGAATGTCCTATAATCCTCAAAATAACATCAATTTATTTTTTAGTTATTTTTTGTTTAATGAAGAGAATTAGATTTAATAAAAAAAATAAACGAAAATAATTGATATTTTTAGAATAAAATATAATTTGTGTAATTTTAATTAAAATAATAATGTTTCACTTGCGTGAGATATTAAAATAATTTAAAGAACTTGGGAATAAACAAGTAAATATTAATCATTTTTACTCAAAAATAGAACTTTTTATAACTTTCGTTTGGCAGATTGGAAAGAGTAGGGTACCGATTATTAAATATTAAAAATTTCAAAAGTGTAGAAGTGAGGAGTGAAACCCGAAATTCAACAAATATTAGTTTTAAACTTCTCCGAGATGTACGTATCGATGTGTTGTTTTTTAAAGAAAATTTGTTTAAAATCGATAATTATTGGGATGGCCAGTAATTTCATAATATAATCATCATGCCATGGTGCAGGAAGTACCTACTTACCATATAGCATAGGAAATAAAAGCCTGGCGAACTTAAAAACGCCTCTTCAAAAATTTCCTGCGTTATTAAACACAAACATTAAAAAAATGCAATGGATAATACTTTCACATGTTTATTTACCCACACCTGCAATTTAAATTCATCGTTCTTCATTGTTAATCAAATTAACCTATCCCTAAATCTTAAATCTATTGACTTAGCGTATCATTTCAATATTTTCTTTGAACCCATCCTTTCTTAAGACAACAAAATTTAACAATGCAGAACACCTAATAGCATAATAATAATAATTTGGGTACAACAATTAGTATAAACTGTCTAGTGAAGCAGACAAGCCAGTCAGTAATTGCACCTAATAATAATTGTTTGTTCATCCGCTTGAGCGCTTATGTCCAAACTAAGTTAATGTTTATTAATAATTTCAAAAAAAAAAAAAATTACATTGAATTTTTGTTTATGTAAAATAATCCCAAAGAAAGGATTGCAAGGTTCTAAAAATATATTATTCATTTTGATGAAGTCATTAAATATTTAGTTTTTAAATTTAAACATTTCATAAAATGTGTTTAAAATTGCATGTATATACCACCTCCTTTTCAAAATAAGTTATTGTGTTGTATTATAAGAAACTGCGTTAAAATTTACGGGAAATTCTCTAAGTACTTCGTAACACTATGCTAAATTGCATGTAATAAATCTACTTAACCTGGAACCAAGAAAATTGTCGTATAAAAACAAAAATTGTGATGTTAAAATTCTTGTACAAAGTTTCCGTTACAACCACCAGACTTGTCGGTTAATATGACAGGATAGCACTTAAAAGTGTTTCTAGTCTTTTGATAAGCTACGTTATTCTTTTCGGTGTGGCAGCTAGCGAATGTTGCACAAACTGGAAGGTATATGCCACTTATTACTCGTTTGAGTGACGTTTTCCACCGCATAGTGTAACCTCAACCAACTTTACTATACGAGCAGCTTTAAATCGGGTATTCCAAACTGGGTTAGTCAAATAAAATCTAATATTTGGTTAGGTAAAAGTCAACATGCAAATTTAAATTGTAGATTCTAAAACCAAATCAAGATGTACCTAGCTTTACTCTAAAATGCACATTAGACTTGAGTTAATGCATAAGTTAGTTTTCATTTTGTGATAGTAACGAAACTACTGATGGCAATTTAATCTAGCTAGGATAAAACCTAGTACATTACCTAGGTAAAACAAATTTAATTTGTAGCAGCCAGAAACTAAAAAATTCTCTTTCAACAACAAATACATAAATAGTTACATATAGGCATAATAGGTTCGTTCAATGCATTATAGATTACCTACTTATCGATTTATTTAAAATTTACAAAACTACCTTAATTGTTTTATTAAATAATTGTAAAACATTTTCTTAAAAACGAATTTCATGATTTCAAGTTGAGTGAATTTTTAATTAAATTTATAAATTAGTAAATTTTTACAGTAAACTTGGTGTTAAAGTTAATGGCAACCTAGTTTTATTTTATAAAAACGCAAATTTAAAATAAGGGAACCTGGTCAGAGCAGTGGAAAAACTTTTTGAGCCATCCAAAAATGAAAACAATGCAAAAAGTGTTGCTAAGGACTTACGGCACTGCCGGGAGCAATATACTGACGGTATAGTATCTAATTAATTCTTTTAAATTCATTAAATTGAACAATTTTTGAATGAAAGCTTTCAAATCAAAATGATTTAAGGTTGTATTTATACAAACAATAGGAAATGTCCATTACATTAATTTTAAACTTTTTGTTGAGCGTTAATTAAGTGAAGTTATTCTGTAAACATTCCTAGTATAAAGCAATGATACATTGACATCTATTAACATTGAACATTTACAGATTTGGTTGTGCTTTGTATCAAGTTTTTTGACCATATTTACAATACAAAAAAAGAGCACAGCTTTTATTAATGCTCACATCTGTAGATAAACAAAAATAATACTGAATAATTCATTTTGTTAATGTAGCATTATAATAAAAGTGAAATAAATATATTATTATTATTATTACTATGGTCGGTAGGTAGTACCATATAAATTGTTATGTGTGTAATACTAAAATCATATATCATTAGGCGCATTTAAATTCTCGTTAACGTATTCATTTAAATCACATAATGATCACTATTTGGTTTGACTTGAAATTGGTCAATTACCATGTCCATTGACTTTTTACCTTCTCTATGGTTTAATTTCTAAGAATCACATGCCGTCGTATTTTCATAATGTTAAAAAAATTATTATTCAAGAAAATCATTGTGGCGCAAGCAATTATGCGCGATTTCAATATAATAACTGTTATTTGAGAAGCAACTTTTACACAGGACGTTTTAATAGCCGAATATTTTAATTTTAGACCACTTGATAGGTATTTTGCATTTATTATGTTTAAACCAAATCGATTTTTCTTAAAATAACCATAATTTTATTAAACTTTTATGATGCCACATTCTTTCTGTTTTATCAGTTAATCGGACTAATTTTGTAATTATTGCAATTTTGAGTGATTATTTTGTCCCTTGAAAAATAAAATTAATAAATAAACATGAACACGTTGAATTTGTAAATTTTGTGTCTGGTTCGAAAGATTGTTATTAAGTTAATACTTGCAAATTTATGTTTAATATAAACTGTATTGAGTTTAAAACGAATTATAACTTACAACTTTATTAAGCCATCTCGTCGAGTAGTTAAATCATTATAGAGCTGTTATATAATTAATTAGAAAGTAATTGAAAATTTGAATTTATATTTAATTATACTTGCAAAAGTGCTTTAAGTACTAAAATATCTATTTGGTTTAGCTATACCGCTTTTCGGTGTAGGTAGAAATTTTCAAAGTTTTCCTGTCTCAAATGTTGAATTATTGGGTTATTAATTCGGACGATCCATGTCCGGAATAACACAGTCCGGATAGGGGTTAGAACTGATCCGAGGACCATAATTATTTGTACCATGCTTCGGATTTCTGAAAAATGATCTCATAAATTTCAATTTTACATACATATCTATTTAGAACTTTAAAATTCGAAATTTAAATGACAAAAAGAAAAAAAAAAGATTGCATTTGATTATCCAAACTGATTGAGTTAATAATATATTTTTTCTATTAATATTGTAAAATCCTTCTTAAGTTTTTGATGTAAAATACAAATTATGTTCAAGGTAAATATTACAAAATAGATGCTTGCTGTTATCTCATGAATATAAATGCTACGGATTAGTTCAGTTGGGTAAATTTTGAAAATCACTGTATATTTTAACGATTCAAAGACACCAAATACTATAACTTGTAGAGTTCCTTTGATATTATATAATAATATAATGCTTTAAAAATATTAAGTTATTCCGTCAAACCGTTTTTAAAATGAGTATTTTTAAGCTAACCAAATTAACAATTTGTTATAAAGCCAAGTTAAACAAAACCTTCTAGAAGAATAACAAAAAGATTTGTGCACTAAAAAGTAGTGGATGTCAAATTTACATATTATGATAAAGTAACAGGACAGAGACGGAACATCATTAATAGCTTGTAACAGAAATTTGTTAAAACTCATTTCTATTAGTAATTTTTAACACCATCCTCATTAGGAACGCCCTGTAGAAATGTCAATTTACATTTATTTTTCAATGCATTGAAAATTATTTGAAACATTGCAATGTCAGCGAGGTAAACGCAAATTCTGATTGTGGGAAGTCGGGGGATACGATTTGCTAAAGTAATAACTTCAAGATATGTTTAGCGTTTAATTCCAATGATTTAAATAATTTAAATTGTTCTATTACATTTTTGGATGCTGGTCAGGCATCAGAAGTTTGAAGTCACTAATTGTATTTTTAAATGGAAAAGTGTTAGCAAGATAGTTATAACGCCATGTGTGGTGCTTTCGTTTTTGTTTTGTTATCTTGGTTGGTCGACAAATCCAGATGGTGGAATTTGGTAGTTACTTGTTTTTTTATAGAAGAGGTGCTTCTGGTCGGGATAAGCAGCCGGGAGGAGCTGTCGTGAGCCCTTACTGAGCGATGGATGTGGCCATCGCCAGCGTATGACGAAGTAATATATAGTTTCACCGGCATTGTCTCTTAAGATATGTTTTCCTTAGAATCTATGACTCCTTGGTGGAAGTTACGGTTTTTCGTTTGGGTACCCGGAAAGTGACTTTTGGGGGGGTTTTCATATTGGATCGACCGACATCGGATGTCACCGCACCATATTTTTGGCTAATAAATGTTCAAGGCTGCGTGCAATAAAGAATTTTCCTGCGTTTATTGATTTTGATTAATAAGACCGATTAAAGGTATTTCTCATTTGTTTAATAAAATTTTTGTGTGTTCTTTAGTTTTAGATTTTTATGTAAAGCCGGAGTTGGTTAACATTAAACCAAGAAGATACTGAAGTTAGAAGAATTTCCGATGACAAAGGACACTCTTGACGAGATGAATACAATTTTCTTGTGCGGATGTGGGTGAGTTTTAAAGCTTTACGGATGTGCAATGCCTGTTATTCAGTGATTAAATTCTGTATACATTTTAGTCATTTTGACTCTTGTAGTCGATGGGCAGTTCTTTGTTGCATCACAGCGAGTTTTAACTGTTTGCTTTTCCCCGTCGGTGAATTCTGAACTTTCCTGTTGCAGAGATCTACCTCCAGGAGTACGGAATTTATAATTAGGTAGTTTATAATTAATTGTCAGATTACGAATTAAACACATTTACTTGGCCATAGCTAATTTTAATAAACTTGAGATATGCTTAAATATTTAATTCACTTTTAATAAAAATAAATTATTTAAACCGGGGGTCTGGGGATGTGGAACACCCTCCAGTGCTTCTGCAACGGAGATATTCAGTTTACTTCTGATAAAAAGTAAACTACTCGGTCTGGGGTTCTGCATGTTCTGCAATGTTCTTCATTCCAAAATTTGTGCACTGGAAGGTGTTCTACACCCTCCCAGTACTTCATGTACTTCATTAGATGTATACAAAAACTTTACCAGCGGTTAACCCTCGACGGTTCCTATCCCCGCACAAAAACAGGTTTTAGTATATTAGTGTAAATGAAATTAAAACCGAAAAACAATGATGATGCAAAAAGGCAGTTTCGACTTTTGTCGGTTAGTTCCTATTATCAGCAACTTCTAATGTTTTTAACATCTAAGTCATTAAAGATAAATAAATTATTAAAGAAAAATAAATATCAGAAACTTTTTTTTACAGAAAACTGAATTTCCTACAAATTATACTTAAATTAAGTATAAATTTAAATATCTTATCGTATCTCTTACCGTTTTTGCAACATTTCTAAAGCCAAGTAAACATTTTGTCTTTTGCATCGATTCCAATGATTTAAGTCTGATTTCAAATACTGAGCTTGATCACGATCTGCGGCAGTGCTATGGCTCCACGTGAGCCGATTTTCATAAAGATCGGTAAAGTAATACTTGAGAGATTTCCAAAAAACATTTTTGCAATTGAGCCGATACCAAGAAAGCTTCTTTACGCTACGCTTTAATAAATTTTGCAAAATTACTTATATAATTATTGTATTAATAATAATAATAACAGATTTTAAGATATTAGAGAAAATTATGCTATACTGACAAGTATTAAAATACTAATTTTAGTAAATAAACACGAAACTCGAATGCCATGTAATCAATCGTGGTGCACGATGCTGCACAAAGAAAACATTTGAAGCATTTTTTACTTTAATTCTTGTGCTATAAGTGATTTCTAGTTGATTATCTTTTTCTTCTTCTTCGATCGTTTTCTGTCCACTCGCAATGTCGTCCATCTTCTCTGCGATTGTCCCACGCTTCTCTTCGTTTCTCTGAGTGCGCAATATTTTTAAAATTAAAATTTTATTCCAAAATTGGAAAAAACAATTATTATAAAAATTATTACTATGCAGATTATCGCGTAAGATAAAAAAAGTCAAAATTACAGTTTGATAGATGACTTTATTGTAAAAAAGCCATGACGATCCTAAACACAATATAATATCTCGCCTGCTAAAATGTAGCGAAATTTGAGCGGACGAAAAAGCTTACTTTTTTGTTTGTTTTTTCCGAGGGGTCAACCGCTAGAGGAAATCGTGTACAATTAACTTCACACTTCACGTAATTCATGATAATTCTGCATACTTCAGGATACTGAAGTGCATACTGCATCATTCATATAATTCAGGAATTTATAATTACTCAATTTATAATTAATTGTCAAATTACGAATTAAACACATTTACTTGACCATAGCTAATTTTAATAAACTTGAGATATGCTTAAATATTTAATTCACTTTTAATAAAAATAAATTATTTAAACCGGGGAGTCTGGGGTGTGGAACACCCTCCAGTGCCTCTGCAACGGGAGATCTTCAGTTTACTTCTGATAAAAAGTAAACTACTTGGTCTGGGGTTTTGCATGTTCTGCAATGTTCTTCATTCCAAAATTTGTGCACTGGAGGGTGTTCCACACCCCCAGACCTCCGGATTGAATAGTTTTTTTTTATCAGAAGTAAACTGAAGATCTCCGTTGCAGAGGCACTGGAGGGTGTTCCACGTGAAATTCTTCATGTACTTCACATAAGATGTCATGTACTTTATGAGATGTGTACAAAAAACTTCACCAGCAGTTAACCCCTCGGTTTTTTCTCTTCAAGGAAACCAAACTGTATTTTTGGTTTTTGGGTTGCTTTCCATTGAAGTAGAAAGCGACGATTGTTGTTTGAACTTGTGGACTCTAGGTTTTCAGGTCCACATTTACTTCTTTGTTTTATGTTTTTGCATTGTCTCATATTTTGACATTTATGCACACGCTTTCTGTTAATATTTCGGAAAGAATAAATAAAAACTTTGAGTTTGGTTGTTTTATTATTCGTCCTTTATTGACCACCTGTTGGAATTCATGGCCCTCGCATACAATCGGAGTTAGCCAATGCAAGGGCAAGGGGTAAACAAATTTTTTTAAACAAGAAGACCCACCTCTCGGTTTAAAATTTTTCTTCCGGACTACTATGTGGTTAGGAAAGGGAAAAAACTGTTTTAGATCTTCTTCTACTTCCTTTTAATTTAAGACCGAGTCCTGTAATATTCAACAGATATTCCAAATTCACTGTTAGTACTACGAACATATTACTTGTTTTACATCTGAAGTAGGTTGCTAAGCCGGCCTCAGATGTGCCTATACTCTATTTTATTGTTAATGATTGCAATTAATTAACATAGCAAGACCACCGGCAAGAGCATGTCGACGAAACTCGGATGACTGGCGATTTTGTGGAAATTATGAATAAGAAAAGAAAAAGAAATCCACATAAAGCTGGAATCTCCATTAAATCAAAAAAAATTTTATAAAATGTTTTCATACCATAACTTATGGTTTTCATAACTTTGGGTTACGTTTTTGCTCTGGAAAAAATAAGTTTCAAGTCTTTTGCTCTTGCTGCTTACAAACTATGGCCACTTGAAAGTGAAAATACTATAAAAAAAAATAAAACAACCAAACTCAGCTGAAAAATGTCTAAAATTTATTTTTTTTAAGGAAGTGAGGGTTTCAGCTTTATTTAGATAAAAATAACTTAATAAAATTAAATAAAACTTAAGAAAAACAAAATCTGGTGGTATATGCTCGAAAGTGTAAACATTGGGGAGAAATTTTAATCAGCCATTCACAATGCATTTTGACAGCCTCTGCAACCATTGTACATACTGAAAAGAGTTTTTAGCAATTTTAGTAAGAGAATTTAGCTTTTAGCAAGAGAAACCAGTTTACAGCATCCTTTTACCAGTTCATTTTTTGTTTCAAATGCTAAGCAAAAAAAGCAAGAGTTTTTGGCAGTTTATAGGCGATGTTGATTACGTCACTACTGTATTTTATTTGATTTTGAAAGCCATGTATTCACTAGGCAACAATTGATGCGCAACATGAAGCTCAACATGATGCGCGACGTTGCGACTCTTTGTTCAACAATGTTGTCTGTCCACACACTGCAATCGTTGACTGAGAAGCTGGTGCTGATTTCAGCTGCCATTTTTACAATTTCATCTTTAATTTTTGGGTATTTCCAATATTTTTGACATGAAATCCCATTTGTGACGCTTTTAAAATTTATGATTATTATATTCATTGTGAGTTGTGACCTACAAACACTCACAATTTTTATAAAGTTTAACTACACGCTCATTTGACAACACTATTGACATTGTTACAGGGAACATCTACACCTGTCAAAATTTGATGCGTTGAATTGGTAAGCAACACGACTTGCTCATGTTGCGCGTCATAGGGCAACGTCCTGCGCTGTTGTGCAATAATGTTGCCTAACATGTTGTGCAATAATGTTGCCTAACATGTTGTGCGTCACGTGTTTTGCGTCAATTTTTCCCTAGTGAATACATGGCTTTAAACTCCACCATTTAGATTGAATTGCGGTGATGTATTTAGCGTCACGTAATAAAATGAACCAAATTGATCTCTACTCATACTCTCCCACCTTTCGTAAAAGCTGTCAGTGGGGAAAACGTAATTTTCAACTCAGAAATTCAATATCCCACACTGTTTTTTGCGTAAAATTCGACTGACACTATCATAATAGTTTCTGTATTATCAAAATAGAATCAAGATAAATAAATTAAAACAATTTCTGAGTGCTAAATAGCTGATGTACCATTATAAACCCAATTCGTGCTTTAATTTATAATTCGGAAAACTATTAAAGTTTGTTATACGAATATTGCTGTATCTGCTGTATTACATCCTTTGCAATTATATTACTTGTCGACACTTGAGATGTAACATCGTTCCGAAGACGTTCCTAGTTTTTAAAGCAACGAGGCAATTGAAACTTACATTAACTTTACTTCGTTTTTATACGAATTTCCATAAGCAAATACACTTTTATCTGCCGATAAAAAATACGTAAGCGAAAAGATTACTTATTTAATTTCTAGACGGATAATTAAAACTGTTTTATGAAATCTGTCTGTATAAAGCTAAAAGCAATTTTGTACTTTAGAAGTAATATTCAATACTTACTACAGAAATTAAAATTAAACAGTTTGAGCTATACACAGTTTAGAACTTATTTTAAGCGAAAGAACTTCAACGTTTAGTTTTATCCCTTTTGCTCTTTTTCTTTATTTTATTGCATAGTAAATTAAATTTTATGTTTTCGTTTAGCACTTAAGTTTTTATTTTTACAAATTTATTTTGTTCGAATAGTACATAGTAATTGAAAATCGAACAACGTTAGATCGTTTGAAAAATTTGAATTAATACAAATAAAATGAGCTTGCTCAATTGCTTTCCTAGTGCTGGTTACTAGATGTATTGTTTAATTACCTCCCGGTCGAATTCGGAATTCAATTTGAATCGGTGCAAAGTAATTAGATATTTATTTGATTAATAGTATTTCTTATTTATTAATTTGGTTTAGTATTAGGTCATTAAAACTACATTACCAGATTGGTGATTGGAGATTAAAGTACGAAAATTACTTCTAAGTAATTAGAGAAATGAATAGAGAGGTACTTATATTAATAGAGTACTACAAAAAATAGTATACACTAAATGCTGTAGTATCATTAATTATTAAAGGAAAAAGTGATTTAAAAAGTGTAACTTTATAATAAATTGAATATAAACAAGGCAATACAGCACGGTTTTCAGCAGTTTATGATCGGAAGGATTTGACGGCATACAAATTGTTCTTCTTTCGGATAGAACACACAGGGTATTAACAAGAGGTTTACCAAATTATACTATATCATTTACAATAATTAAAATTGAAATATTTTAAGTTTCGTTTAAATTTCAAAAAATTGTAATATTATTTTATACATGATTGTAATGTTAAAATTGAAAGCATTTATTTCACTGATGCTTAATGTGTTCCAGTGATATATTAATTGGAAAATTAAATTAAAAAAAATTCATATAGCTAACTAGTAATTTGGCAATTTCAGTAAAGCTGATAGGAATTATTAAATTTCTTTATTGTCAGCTTTATGCGGATATTTACGTCCATCAGTATTTTGATGTTTAATCCGACTGCCTAATAATTCCATATTGCTAATGCAATTACAGTGTCCAAATTATACAAAACCTTAATTTCATGTTAAACATGTGATACTATTTCAATAATATTGTTACTTTAGATGTGCGAGTAAATGGGAAAAACGATAGAGGTCAATTAAAATTTTTTATGCCAATGCTATTTGCAATTATTATAATATTTAGACAAATACAAAATGGGCTAATGTCAAATCAAGCTTTGAAAAATCTGAATATAGGATTTCATTTCGTTTTCAATTTTAAAAATGCTCTCGTCAAAAATTTGGTTTTTTTTTTCACAAGCATCAGAAAATTATTGTGTTTTATCTAAATCCGTAAAGAAAAATAAGGCTCACCGTTTAAAAAAATTTAGGATGATGTCACAAAAGTCATGTCACATTAAAAAAGTAACATTGATGCGTCTAAGAATTTTCCAAGAAAATCCCCTGAAGACTTTTTCCAAACTTGACAATCTTACTGTATTGTGTAATATACAGTGAAAACCAAAACTAAAAATCGTTAAGATCGGTCATACAAGTCATACAAGCGGTCATAGGCATCCAGGTGGCACAGCATATTTTTGCAAAGATGAAAACGAGGGGTTAACTGCTAGACGAAATCGTGTACAATTAACTTCACGTACTTTATAATAATTCACCATACTTCTTCTTACTTCATATAATTCAGCAGTAATTCACGGGAATTCACGTACTTCACCAGTAATTCACCGTACTCCATCAATAATTCACGGTACTTTACCTACTCCATCGATACTTCATTGTATTTCACATACTTCATCAGTATTTCAGAAACTTACCTAGATTCCAAAATTTGTGCGCTAGAGGGTGTTCTCCCCAGACTCCCCCAGATCTAGTAGTATATTTTTTATCATAAGTAAACTGAAGATTTCCCGTTGCAGAGACACTGGAAAGTGTTCCACATCCCCAGACCCCCGGATTAAATAGTTTATTTTTTATCCGAGATAAACTGAGGACCTCCCGTTGCAGAGATCCCCACTACCCCCCAGGAGAGTACGGAATTTATAATTACGCAGTTTATAATTAATTGTCAGATTATGAATTAAACACATTTACTTGGCTATAGCTAATTTTAATAAACTTGAGATATGCTTAAATATTTAATTCACTTTTAATAAAAAATAAATTATTTAAACCGGGGAGTCTGAGAAGTGTGGATCACCCTCCAGTGCCTTTGGAACGGGATATCTTGAGTTTTCTTCTGATATAAAATAAACTACTTAATCCAGAGGGTGTAGAACACCCTTCAGTGCCTTTGCAACAGGAGATCTTCAGTTTACTTTTGATAAAAAATAAACTACTTGATTCGGGGGCTTAGGGGGTTCTGCATGTTCTGCAATGTTCTTTATTTCAAAATGTGTGCACTGGAGGGTGTTCCACACCCCCCAGACCCCCCGGATCGAATAGTTTACTTTTTATCAGAAGTAAACTGAGGATCTTCCGTTGTCGAGGCACTGGAAGGTGTTCCACACCCCCGGACCCCCGGATTGAGTAGTTTATTTTTTATCAAAAGTAAACTGAAAATCTCCGTTGCAGAGATATAATAAATTTTAAAAAACTTGGGATATGCTTATATATTTAATTCACTTTTAATAAAAATAAATTATTTAAACCGGGGGGTCTGGGGGGTGTGGAACACCCTCCAGTGCATTAGGAACGGGAGATTTTCAGTTTACTTTTGATATAAAATAAACTACTTAATCCGGTGGGGTGTAGAACACCCTCCAGTGCCTTTGCAACGGGAGATCTTCAGTTTACTTCTGATAAAAAATGGATTAATTAATTCGGGGGGTCTGGAGGTGTGGAACACCCTCCAGTGCACACATTTTGGAATAAAGAACATTGCACAATAGATTTAGACTTTTTGGAAAAAAAAAATTCGCAATGGAAGGGGATTAATGTTTATTAATTGGTGCTGTGATTGATGCTGTTTCTTTTTAGAATTTTCTGAAAATATAAAGATTAAAAAAATGTTTTACGTAAAACACTTTTTGTAATTGATTGTCTTGAATTTCTTTTTTGTTGTGTAGCCATTTTTTAATTTGATTTGTCTTGAATCCTGTCTGGTTTACCAAAAATTTATTAACTTCATGTATTTCACAAGTACTTCATGTACTTCACATGAGATTTCATGTACTTCATGAGATGTGTACAAAAAACTTCACCAGCGGTTAACCCCTCGGATGAAAATTATAAATAATGAAAGAACTGGAAGTTTTGAAAGGTATAGAACCAAAGTTGATAATATGTTATGTTTAGATGATCATTTAATTCAATTCGATGTAGCATTATCCTAATTATTAATTATTATCAAAGTTTACTAAACAATTAAATAAATAAATAAAAACACGCAACGGCATTAGAAATTCTGTATTTTGATTATTATGAATAATAATTATGAATAATTTACGTATTGCTCAAGGTATGCATTTCAAATATGCTGCATTTGGATGCATAATTTACTGGAATAGCCAACCGTAAGGTAAAAATATAAAGTTCTTGGTATGATTTCCGTTGAATGGTTCCTACTGTAATTGTATCAAAATTGAATTAAAATTAAAAAGATTTAATTTACATAGTAATTATTAAAACAAAACCTTATGAAATCAAATTGATGAATAAAATCAACTAACTAAACAGCGAAAAAAATAAATAAAAATAAAATACATAGAAACGAAAGAAAATGAGTTGACGACGACGACGTTGAGTTATTGTTAGAACCCCTTCAGCAATACTCGTTAATCAAAATAGTTACAATGAAAGAGAAACAAAGCAAAGAAAATTTTAATTGAAAACCAAAAAAACTCCTCCTTCGAACACATTCAAACATATTACAGTTTTTGGCGTATTAAGTTTCTTTATGATTGTGCGCAAGTATCGACTGCCAATTTTTGTTTGTTTTAAACACAACCAATTTCAAATATAAAAATCGCTTAACCTGATAATGTTATCAAATAATTAGTTAAAGAAGAAAACATTAAATACAAAAAATTATATTTATTGAATTATTACCTGTTCGTGAAACACATTACAAGTGCTGAAGCGTAAGACAAATGAAAGAAACTTTAACTTTTTATTTATTGCGAATTTATTTTGTACTGAGGTTCTTAAATAATTATTTTTTTATTAATTTATTACTATTACTTCTGTTGCTCATTGCTACTTCATTTCGAGAGCAATTCACTGGAATAACTTTTTTTCTCATATTAGTTATTTTTAAAATACAAACAATTTGATTATGTATTGATGCGCACAAATAGATTAACGAGCTCTTTATATGCACCAAATATTTGTTTCAAAAATTGTATTGGTAACTATTGGGTTTCGAAACACCGATTTTAAACATCGTTTACAAAACAGATGCAGGAATAATACGAAATATAATTTAAAGATGTAATATTAAACCTAACAATTGAACCGGTGGAATATTTGAGAAAAGCATGATTTAGCTAACGAACTCAAACATAATATATAATAATTTTTTGTTTAAAATCAGAAGTATGCACCCCATATCTTTAAAAATCAATTTTAAAATATACTTAAGGTGGTAGATATCGTATCTCCTTTCAGTTGAATGCGCTAATCAGCCATAGCTACCGTGAGTGTATTGTGATAAGAGAACATAAGCTATCGAAGAGATAATATAATGCTGGCTAAATTAGTACAAAACATCATCATATTCCCTTGGAAATTCGATATTTAATTAAAATTGAACGCATATCTGTAATAATAGGGAATTTTTTATTTAAAAAAACATCAAAGTAATTAGCGATTGATTGTATTAATTTACGAAGTTTTTTATATGTAAAATTAACCCAAGTTATTGAATTTGTGGTAAATAAATATTTTAGAAGGTTAATTTGAATCGATTGCACCAATAATTCATGATTGCTTTGTACTTTGCTATGCATGATTTGCAGCTTAACGTAAAATTCTCACCATGGCACATACAATAAAATTAAAGCCAAATAAAATAATTAATTGAATTCAATCATTCTACTACAATCTTTGGACATTTGCTGCTGAAAGCCCAAACTTGCAAAATTTTACAATATTATATAAAGGAATAAAGGAAACTAGGAATTCATCAAAATAAATACTTTGTAACCGTCTACGTTATTTTATGTTGTCATTAAACTGGCGACCTAAATTTTGAACAATACTGTAGGCCGGTTGAGGAATTCCCAATAAAGGTTGCTACATGGAATCTCTTTGAGAACGTTACAACATAATCGGTACAGAGACCAACGTGATTGTTACAATGATTTATTTTGACATTCCTGAAATGAGGAAATGTTTTATGCTTTTAATCGCATAGTATCATCAATGCTTTTATTACAAAAATTAAAAACGCGTTCCGATTGCTCCAATGAATAAAATGGAAGCACAAAGTCAGGTAGCTAAAAACATTGGTGTTCGTTCTGTAGTAATTATTTCAATAATTAATGCGGCATTTAAATGTCTAATAATTTAATATTTCCGTGTGCTTAAAGATAGCTTACAATGCAAAAGTAATTCAGGAAGTTCATTTAGACATGATTAATGCACATAATCCTTTTGAAATTATACCAAAAATTCATATCAACTTTCAATTATAAATTTTAGTTCACAGCATGAAGTGAACGTAATAATTACAGCTGTAGCCGTTTACAGAATTAATTTACACGAAGTAGTTTTTTATGTGGGCAAGTGTAAAATTTGGTTTACAAATGTGATTAAAATTGTTTAGTATGGGCATTTTTGATGGAATATCTCGATCGTTTCAATAATACGAATAATAATAATAAAAATTAAGCTCTCTGTAATTTCTGGGTTAATATCTTTCAAATCTTTTTTCATTTCTTCCTTTATTTATCACCATCATAACAAAGAGATGATAAGTGGAGATAAGAACTTGTTCATTACTCATATCAAGAGTTGTCAAGTGCAAAAGTTAGGCGTAGACACACGGTACGAGACCTATGGGACACATAAGCATGATAGGGGTCATAAAATGACATAAGATGCGGGTTTTTATGATCTGTGGGGCAGTTGATAATTATTGTTACGATTGTAAGAATTGTTCATTTAATAAATTATGACAGTACGCGCCAAAGTACTAATCATTTTAATTAAATCTATGTATGTCTCTTGTTAAGCTTCATTTATAAAACATGCACAATCATCAATTAACTTGATTTTTTTATGCTAATTAGGCAATTAGTAAATATTTCCCAATTTACAAATTAAACATTATCGTTCGTTTTAATTGAATGATTAACTACCAATATACATACATTTATTTACAAGCTAATGTAAAATATTTGGCTGGGCTTATTTACATTTTTTTCCTGTTCAACATAGCGCATGGTCTATTGGCTAATTTATTATTGATTCGCTTAAGATCTGTTGACATTGCAGCAGCTAAAATGTAACAGGATTAGAAGGTTAGCAGTAACTGATAGTGGAAAGCTTGGAGTTATCAAATTATATCTTGAAAAATTTAAGATCCATAGAAAAATCGTAGATAAAAGAAGAGCTGGCCTGTAGGGTTATTATGGAATGGTTTATACGTGGCTACAGTATGTTTTCAAACTTTCTATACCTATGTTGCAATAAAATGTACTCCTAATAAATTATTTAAAATTTTGAGCAAAATTTAATTAATTTCCGCTGAAAATGCAGCGGAAGCAATAAAGTATCAGATGTCAATAATTGAAAATACAAAATTGGTAGTTGAATATATGAACAAACATTGTCGAGAGATGGAACTTTGGTCTTCAAGCACTATTGTAGTGCCTGCAGAATTCAGAGATTGAGCAACCCAAACTTGAGTGGGATTGATGTTTTCAATTCTAGTATGTCAATTTTGTTAAAGATGTAATACAGGAGTTAGTTGTGTTTATAATATATATTTTGTATATTGTGCAATATTTCTTTTTCTTTGTTAAATTTATATCGGCAAAAAGCACTAAGTCAAAAATTTAGTTTTTTTTCAGTATCTATGGTTCTCAATTTTGATGAGCTTCAAACTGCAAAAACACACAAAGTCATATCTGATGTAGTATTTGAGATATGGCAATGTCAGAAAGCACTAAAGTGGTTGAGAATTAATATTATACTAACAACTGTTACTACTAAAAACAAGAAGAATAAGCATCTCCTATCCATAGGACTTCCAACACACTCTGTTTATGAAAAACAACCCGAAGAGAAAGACGACTGTAACAAACACTGCAGCAGTACAGAAATTCAAATGGATAAAGGAGATAGCCTGGGACAGCTCTAAATCGATGGTCAGAGAGAAAAAGAAGCATTGGATGACGGATAACCAACATGAACCCAAGAGACAAAACTACTCGTACGACAAATTGGTAGGGAAATCAAAGAAGAGTCGCGAAGAGACAAAACCCAACACATAAATTAAATCTGTGCAGAAGTGGAACAATATGCAACACAAAGTAACACCCGATACATATACAAAAAAGTCAGATTCAATTCAAGCCAAAAACCCAACTCATAAAAGATAAAAACGGAAAAACAACAACTAATATAAACAAAATAACTTTGAGTACTGCTCAAAGCTCTATAATAACGACGATGATGCAACATCAGATGATAAAAAAGAAAAAAAACATTATAAACCAGAACTCTCAATCCTAAGAAATGAAGTGAAAACAACTATTGACAAACTCAGAAATGAAAAAGCACATGATATCACGGCAAAGACAATAAAGGCAATAGATAAATAGGTATAATTAGACGCAATGTATATGGAAACATGGATTCCAATACACAAAAAGGATCAACTGCCCTATGCAATAATTACAGAAGAATTGCATTAATTTTCCATGCTAGCAAAGTTATGTTGCACATACTGGCTAGCAGAATAAATGCCTTCTTGTTACCACAAATAGCCGAAGAATAATCCGGATTTAGACTGGGAAAGAGCACCCCGATAGCAGAAAATAATAAATGTGAGACAAATAATCGAGAGGCAAGAGAATTCCAGGTGAGAGTCCTTATATGTTTTGTGGACTACAGCAAAGCATTTGACAAGGTGAAATGGAATAAGCTGTGGTGAATAATGAAAGAAACGGGGACGCCCACGCACCTGATAAGACTTATCCAAGAACTGTACAATAATAACGAGGCATGAGTAAATGAATGTGAAACCCGATCAAAACCTTTTAAAGTCATAACTGAAGTTAAGCAAGGATGCATATTATCTCCTATACTTTTTAACATCTACAAGAAATATATCATGCAAAGAGATTCGGGTGATTGGGATGGTGGTGTCTCGACAGGGGAAAAAGAATTACAGATACAGTCATACTAGCAACCGTGGAAGAGGAAATGTGGACAATCACGTCACGATTTATACACGAAAGCAGACTTTTTGAACTGAAAATAAATAAAAACAAATCAAAAATAGGGATCATAGAGGGGCAAACAACAACCTACACCAAATACCAAAAGTCGGCGAACTTTGAGGTAGTTGACAGCTTCCAATATCTGAAATCAAGGATAGACAACACGGGTAGATGCGAACAAGAAATAAGAAGACGTTTGGCGATAGTCAGAACATCCCTGACAAAACTCAACAGAATGTGAACAGATCGATCTATAACAGTGAACACCAAACTTAAATTGGTGCGATCCTTGGTCTTCCCTATAACAACGTATGCATCAGAGACATGGACAATTAAGGGTACAGATGAAAGAAAAATAGTTGCTTTTAAAATGTGGGGCTATAGAAAATTGTTCCGTATACCTTGGAAAGCGCACCGCACAAATTCATCCATATTAGAAGAGCTGAAGATTAAAACTACGCTACCCCAAATAGTCAACCAACAGCATTTGAAATACCTGGGACACATTGCAAGAAAAACCTATGCCATGGAGTAGATAATTTTGGAAGGCAAAATAGAGGGACGCCGACCAAGAGGCAGATCACCAACACGCTGGATCCATCGTACAAAGACTAATATGATGCAGACTACATCAATCGATTACAATACAAAACAGAGAAATCTATCGACAAATATTAAAAACATTACATTGATACCATCACACCCTGACGAAGAGTTATTGACCGAAGAGAAATAGAGAGAATCTTTCCGATTTTGAGTTTTACTATTTAAAACTGATATACGACTAATATGCTTGCATGTTATTGGTTAAAATATGCCAATGTAACGTAATTTTGGAAATTTTGGTCCGAAAGAAGCCTTGTTTTACTCCCTGCAGAAACCGTATATCTTTCGTCTTTCTCTGCTCTAGCCTCAGATTGGTTCCAATCGAGGGGTTAACCGCAGGTGAAGTTTTTGTACACATCTCATGAAGTACATAAAATCTCATGTGAAGTACATGAAGTACTTGTGAAATTAATAAAGTACTTGTGAAGTACATGAAGTACTTGTGAAGTACATGAAGTACTTGTGAAGTACATGAAGTACTTGTGAAGTACATGTAGTACTGGTAAAATACATGAAGTACGTGTAAAGTAGGTAAAATACGTGTTAAGTATATTGAAGTACAAGTAAAGTATCATAAAGTTAGTAAATTTTTGGTGAATTACATGAAGTTGAACCTAGCTTATGAGCATGCACTGCGGTCAATGTGTTTATAGATAAGACAGGTGTATTCAATAATAATTATTTGATAGCAAATTGACTTACATCACTGGATTTTCTTAACATTTTTTTTATTTTAAGGGGCAATATCAGTGTAAAGTTAAAAAAACATTGATTTCTTTTTGTTGCTTAAATAGATAGTTTTGGCCTTTAAGAATATGCCTACAAATTTTCAAAACAATATTCACCTTAGAAGTATTCGAAATTGGCGCAAAGCGTCGACGCTCTTAGAGCCTCTTATACGGCCAAACGCTTTTCTCGAAACCACGTTTTTTGACCTGGTTGACAGCATAACTCTGTCAAATTTTGTCCGATCGACTTTATTCAAAAAGGATTCTCTTCAGAAAACTTATCACTATCGCAGCATCGTAGAGTTTTTTTATAAAGTATTTACTTTTTTATTAACAATTTACCGCAAAATTTTTTGTAAAATTTGACTTTTTTCAAATGGCCGCCATTTTGGTTCTAATCAAAATTTTGAAATTTCCTACGATGCTGCGATAGTGATAAGTTTTCTAAAGAGAATCCTTTTTGAATAAAGTCGATCGGACAAAATTTGACAGAGTTATGCTGTCAACCAGGTCAAAAAACGTGGTTTCGAGAAAAGCGTCTGGCCGTATAAGAGGCTCTAAGAGCGTCGACGCTTTGCGCCAATTTCGAATACTTTTAAGGTGAATATTGTTTTGAAAATTTGTAGGCATATTCTTAAAGGCCAAAACTATCTATTTAAGCAACAAAAAGAAATCGATGTTTTTTTTAACTTTACACTGATATTGCCCCTTAAACGTTGAATAAACCTTTGGCGGTCATTATTGTACTAATTAAAAGTTTTGGTCGTTGCTAGTTTAACAGTAATCAATTAATTAAAAAAACTTAGATTTCTTAGTTAATTTTGTAATTTTTTTAGCTCATTTGTTTGAATATCATGGAAGTTTGACGAAATAACCAATCAGGTGTTCGATTTGTTTTTGTTTTGTTGTGTGTTTGATTATTTCGTTGTGGTCTGATTGGATGAGTTTGAATAAGGTGCATGTCCTCAGTCTCCTTCCATTGCAAATTTTTAATTTAAAAAGTCTAAATTTATTGTTTTCTTTCTTTATTTTTGGTTGAACCCTTTTTGTTTTTGAATTATTTAGAAAATTAGTTAGGGGGGGGGGGCTGGAAACCAGCTAGCTCCCCCTCTCAATTTTAAAAATAATCTTAATAATCGTTTGTGCATGATTGTACATAATTTATTTTCGCTTTACCCGTTTTTGTTGCCCCCCCCCTCCAAGAATATGTCATAATTTTTTTAGAAAACTAAAACGGTTGCGGAGAGTTTCTACTAAATTTTTAAACCTTTAATATGTTTGCCTGCATTGTAATATTTGGGTAAAGGGTGTTTCACACCCCCGAGACCCTCCAGATCGAGTTTATTTTATATTAGCAGTAAACTGAAGATCTCTCGTTGTAGAGGCACTGGAGGGTGTTCCACACCCCCCAGACCCCCCGGTTTGACTAATTTATTTTTATTAAATGTGAATTAAATACTTAAGCATATCCCAAGTTTTTTAAAATTAGCTATGGCCAAGTAAATATAAAAGTATACAGAATTATAAATTCCGTACCCCGTGAAGAGTAGATGTCTGCAACGGGAGATCTTCAGTTTACTTATGATAAAAAATAAACTGCTCAATCCGGGGGTCTGGGGGTGGAACACCCTCCAGTGCACAAAGTTTGGAATCTCGGTAAGTCTCTGAAATACCGATGATGAACGTGAAAAGTAGGTGAAGTACCGTGAATTATTGATGAAATGCGGTGAATCACTGGTGAAGTACGTGAAGTCCCGTGAATTACTGCTGAATTATATGAAGTACAAGAAGTATGGAGAATTATGATGAAGTACGTAAAGTGTGAAGTTAATTGTACACAATTTCCTCTAGCGGTTTACCCTCGGTTCCAATGCAAGGTAGCAGTGCCTCATACGACTTTTTCATCCGTTCAATTTCTATTTAAAATCTGTATCATTTTTGGTGATATTCTATAGAACGTTTTTTGGTAATCAATGAAACAGACATAGATGTCACAATTCATGTACATCTTGGAAAAAACAGGCAGTGCCTGCTCTATACAGTCTGTAAATGATTTGGTGAATATAATCACTGATCATTGTCGCTGTTGCTGCTGTCATTTCTTCTACCAAATTTTTGACCCATGGTTGTTTATATTACATTTAGTAGACGTTTAATTTACTTTTTTTAATTCTTCAGTGCCCGTTGAAACTGTCAAGTTTCACTTATAAAATTAATTATTTCTGTGCAGTTCTTTTTTAATTTTTTTTCTTTTGCTTTTAGATCATTTTGTTTATTCACTGATACTATTCTGTTGTTACTTTCAATTTTCTTTAGTCGTTCACGATTTTTTTAACAATAATGGGTTTTAACAATTTTTGCTTAATAGATTCCACAGCAGCATTTAGCACTGTAAAATCTTCAATATTTTGGAAGCTAGACAATGTCTCACAGTTTTTATGGAAAAATATGAAGATTTTATGGCAAATGAAGACACCCGAGAGACCTTTCTCAACTTTAACATTAAAATCTCTATTATCTCTTCCTTCCTTCTTAAATATTTTTTTTCAGTATTACCATTAGCTGGGAATAAAGCTTTTGTACTTCTTTATCTCAGTATCGCAGCGCAAATCTATCCTTGCTATGCTATTGTTTTCATATTATATGCAATCAGACAATGGATTTTTTGTTATCATAACTTTGCTCAAAATTTTCCCCCCATTAGATCCGATTGTGGAAATTGAATATCTCATTTTGAATATTACCATGATATATTATTACGCATATAAAATGCAGTGACTGCTCGCAGCTTTACTGCATTCTTTATTTGGTTCTTCTGTTTTTAGTGGTGATTTATTACCTCAACGGCAAGAAAATGCCTTTAAACATTAAACTGTATAACCTTACAACCTTGGCAATTTTTCTATTTAGGGAAAAATTTCTTATTTTCTGTCCAAAGGGGAGGAGCTAAAAAGGGATTAACTTATAGAGAATCCGTGTATAGACTGCAAGTCGTACTATATAAAAAATCCTACTATCAGCTACAGTATTCTGCACACTTGACAGATCTGCCTGAACTGATGATGCAATCTCGAATGTTAACCCGAGCCTTTTCTAATGAATAAAAAGGAACCTTAAAGTTGAAAAATCCAACTGATAGCATAAAGGAGACAGATGATCCTTAGGGTATGATAATGTCACTTTAGACTTCTTTATCTAAAAAACATCGTCGGAATTAGTTTCGCCAGCAGCAGCGATCGGTTACTGCTCATTTCATGTAACAATATAATATCGTGCAAAAAGTATCCTTGCTTACAGCAATAAATTTATTCAACAATCATTGAGTATGCTCCCCTTAATTGATATTTACATTTGAAAGGTTTCTACAATCTGTAGATTAACAATAAAAAATAATAAACGCTTCATTAATTTTTTCTAAAATGCACAGGACAATCTATGCAAACTAGTTTACCTATAAAAAAAAGGGTTAACAGTAATAAGGGTTAGATTTAGATAAACACTGCTCTATAAGTTATAAAGGGTTGATGTTCAACCACCGTATATCAGCACCCTTTTGAAAAACGACCTCCTATACTGTGACCCGCTTGCAGATTTCATTATCGATATCGTTCTTTGTATTTTGATGATTAACTGACCATGATATAAAAGTTCCAGCTCATTTCGCCGTATATTTCGCCAAGCCAGTTTCATTTTGCTTTATCTAATTAATGAAAGTTAATGCGCAGTTAACATAATTAAATACCATCGAGTGATACCTGTTTTTCGAACCGAAAGTTATGTGTGATCGGATGAATTTCAATGAAGCCTTTTATGAAATTTTTATTTCCAACTCAAATACCACTATAGCACAATGAGTGAAGTATAATTTTCAACTTTTTTTATTCGGTTTTTAAATAAAGTCGAATTACGTGCTTTTTAGTGCGTAATATTAAAACGGGTTAAACAATTTTTTTTAGTAAACAACGACAAATTAACAATGGAAGAAAAAGTTTTATACTGTAAAAACTAACCGATTCGATCTAACTCATATTAAGGCCATATTTTTACCAAAAGCAAGTTTGGAAATTAAAAAGAAATTATAGTTTATCTATCGAACATCTATGGTATTTATTTTATGATTTTCTATAACAGAAATAATATTAACAGTAAATTTATTTTTAAACAATGGAACATTTACTTATGTACAACCCGCTATTGAAAATAATGTTATTTTAATATCAGTGTGGGAAATATGTTTAACTCAACACTCCATCGCATACAATAAATAATAATAACTCATCGAATTGTTTTCCTATTGTTTGAAATAATCCATAATTGTTTAATAATTTAATAAACGCTTAATAGAGGTCCTTTTTTTATATGCAATGACAACATAATCAAGGAGGAGGTCTAGCATCGCAATAATTGAGATGTTTAAAATACTTCTTGCACTTCAACAACTTGGATTAATTTTCTGCATTGTTATTACCAAAAAGTTAACCAAACTTGTAACAATTGTATTTGGAATCTCCCAAAATCCGTGTAATAACTGTCAGACTGAGTGTTACTAGATTCCCGCTGAGGCTAACAACGCAAGCTATCCTCCCTAGTTTCCAACAATGTCGAGCTTTTTTTGAAAGAGATTATCTAGGATTAGTCCTTGGTACGATGTAGCCTACTATCAAAGTTTGAACCTCTTAATATATCGACTATATTTAGAAGCGTCTGTTTATGCATGCTAGATACGGTCTTATTGAGAGGTTAAACGGCTCGCAACCCTTCATTAAATCCCAAATTCGGAAAGCTTTTATGGGCGAATCAAACTTATTTTTATAAATTTATTCGATGCTCTCTTCTTCTGTATATTTAAGGCTGATTGTACTCTCGTGAGTTTTCATTATTAAAGATAAATATTTGAACACCTTTTCTAATTTAAATTTTAACTTAAACAAAACTAATTGAAAATAAAGTTCGTGTTATAAATTGAAAGACAGTAATTATTACGTCACCAATTTATTTTGTTAGCCAAGGATTGATATTCGACAAAAACTTTAATAATCCAATGTTGAAAACTGATTGCTTTTCTGTTTGAGTTCGTTTCTCTTCCATTTGATTAAATAAAGACGTCATTTTACAGATTAAATTTTATTATTTGATATCTACAATATAGCGTTTAAAATTTTTTATTTAGTCAATTAATTCGAAATAATTGCATTTTTAGGATAGAACAATCTCTTTTATTTTCAACGGTCGGCGTAAATTTAATTTCCATATTGAAATTTTTTGTTGTTAGTCAAATTAACTTCACTCACGCTGATTACATAAGTGCCTTGAGAGGTATCCACTTTAACATCCATAATAATTACAGATCAGGCCCTGTCTTAAATTTAAACATTTAAGTGAAACCTCCTACGCAGTAATGTAAGAAAGAGTATCGTCCGTTATAACTTCCGCTAATTACAAAATGTTTTTACTGCAGAATGAACAAAACACAGAAAATTAAACAGTGAAAAAATTTACATTTTTATTTTCTTTGAAAAACTAATTTTACTTTTAAAAAGCTTATTTATTAATATTTAAATATAGAAAATTGTTTTTTATTCCCCCGTAAAGTATCAGAATTTTAAATTTACTGCAAGTCAACAAGTTATTTATTTTCGTTGTGTTTTATATACTCTAGATCCAGGATTTGTAGAAGAGGGTAAATAAAATCTCAATGTCAATGCATCTTGCAATCTCAAATGCAGTTCCCTTCAGTACGTCGCCTTTCAAGTCAAACCAACTAATGGATAAACGTAATCCTGACAGGAAAAGTATTTTGGCCATATTATACCATAAATATAGTTCTTCTTGTCGATGCCATATTCGTCCAACTCGATCCAAAGAGTCAGTCATTATAATATAGTGTTTGCCTCTTAAAAACCTTTTTCGGTGAGTAAAAGAATTTACATTTCTGGGTCCCTGTAGAGTATAACCTAACAACTGCTATCTTCATCACATCAGATCAATTGATGCATGGGTTACCAGATCTTAGGGGAAAGATATTACCCTTCGACAATGCTAAAAGCTCTTCATATTCTTATCAGTTGAAATAATTGTAGATGGGTTTCTCAGTTTAGCTCCTCGTCAAGTATTATCTGATTTCTGTAACCCCTCTCAGTTTGAAAAATTTTTCTTTAATATACTATAGTTTTCGTATCCGACTTATAGTACTAGAGGGGTTTGTTCCCAAAAGTTCCATGTAAAATCACTTATTGAATGAAAATTTTAAATATTTACAGATCTGGTTCTGAAAATAGTTGCGTTGATATTCAAATTCGCAGTAGAACGTTTTAAGTAAATTTTAATTGAAACAAACAAATAAATAAGCAAATAAAACTTAGATTATTCAAAAAATTTTGTTATTAATGTGTACTTAGATCTCCCACTAATAGATCCAAGCAACGTATGAGGTAAAACTTGTAAAAGTTAATCAGAAACTAGAAATAAATAAGATTACGTATTTAATTTCTTTAAAAAGATCAAATAAAAGTGCATCTGCAGTTTTCAAACTAACCTGCTTATATATTTTGTTAATTAGCATCAACTTGAATTTCTTTTATCTTGTTGCAAACTTCACAGTTGAACCATTTTAATAAATATTTAAGACAGTAGATTCTTATTTTTCAGACAATGTAGGTAGTTGTTGATTTTTAAATAAAAAATCAGGTTTAATCATTGAAAGTGCTAGAACGAACAATACCTAGTCTGTAGTGTAGGGCATTACTGTGTTTATTGTAAGAATTAATTTTCATTCAGCTTATAAAAGCAAAGAAAATTATTTAAATCTTTAGATTAAATCAATCAGTTTAAGCTTTACCTTAATTTGTAATTTACATAATCAAATAGCCATTTACTGCTAACAAGGGTCGGAAAAATCTTTACATTAGAGATGAACAGCACATGTGTACATTCAAATACATTCCCAGCCTTGCCATCGTGATTCTGCAATTAGCGGTTATGGTAAAAGGGTGAGGGGATGAATGCTCGTCGCGAATGTTATTGCTTTAGTTTTGGATTATAGTATTACGAGGGGTCGTTGGGCACGTTCCGTAATTTTACTTCATCGTGTGAGTCCAAAGGGTTGAACTATTATATGCACCGGTTAAATTTCAAAAGACGTTGACAGTAATGTGGATATTTTATTATAACTTCATCATTTTATATTTACCCTTCACTGTTTTAAATGAACTTTGTGGTTTCAGCTTTGTATTCGATAGAAAATTTATATCAAATATTCATCCCCAATAATTATGTGCATACCGTCATACCATTATTGTCCATAGTATGCGTCTGCCAAAGTACAATAATGCCGATATCGAATAGTTATGTAATAACAACTACATATGTAGAATCTTGAGGTTTACCATAGCATAACTGTGCAGTTTATCATACACTTCACTGCAATTCAACTTTTGAAAATATTAAATTTATTTAGTTGCTAGGTACAATTCATTTTAAATTAATTATACCAATAAATTCAAAATTATATTTTTTTCTTGACAAATAATCACCAGATTATTCTAGTCAAAAATATTCAATCATAAATTAAATAAAACCTTTACAAACAATTTATAATATCACATTTCCAAATTATAATCACATCAAATTCTTACATTTCAGCTTTTAACTCGTTTTTATGGAAAACCTAATGGTTGTATAAATACATAAAAGTATATTGCATGATTAATCTTTTAAGTTAATGGATTATTAAATGTAATTAAATTTTTATTGCAATTAGCACAATTTGTAAAGTGTATAATTTGTTTAAAACTCACACTAAACTTTTCGCATTATCACATACCATTGCAAAAATAAATTTGTATCTCTAATGAAATAATTAAATTAATACCTAAAATGAATACCAGTAGCCTTAAATTATTAATTATGCGTAATTAATAATAGGAAAAAACTCTAGTTAAAATGTTGTAATTAATTTAAAGTTTACACCTTATAACTTATTAGTATTATGAAGCAAATTGAAATTTAATTTTTAGGATTTTAAGATATCTTGAAATGCTTTTGTGTTGGCTGTAGGTTAGTAAGCAGCTGTCGCATATATTCAGGCATAGTCGAGAGGCAACTAATTACTGCGGTAATTAGTTTTAGATTATATATAACAAGTTTGTAATTATGTAAAAGTACATATATATTTAAAAAAAATTAATTACATTTTCAAGATTTTTTAAATGTAGAAAGTACTTTACCGTGAATTGCTATTCGTATCGGTAATTACCAATTTTTGTACATAAGGGTAACTTATTCGTTTTTTTTTGAATATTTACTTAAATACCAGGAAGGCAAGCGACTTTTTCAGCTTTTACTTAGTAAGTGAATGATTTGGAATGTAATAATTACGGTTAGCAAATAAATTGACCAATCAGCGATGGGTTACAGAGATCAGAAAAAGTTATGTACCGCAAGATTATGGAGGTAAGACACACAATAAAGTGAGCAGTTAAGTGTAATTTTTATAATTTTTAAGAAGGTTAATTTTAAATTAAAATAAAAAAAATATACACAGTGTATATTAAATGGAAGATCGTAGTACAAGCTTATGATTGGAGACCATTACATAAACTGTAATCAACGTTTTAATTTTGATATTTTTTGATGTAAAAATGATGAAAAGTTTTGTTATTTTGTTTGAAAATGTAAAGTTTGAAGTTTAATTTATAATAAATATATTATAAAACTTAATGTCAACATTAATTTTTCAACCATAAGCTTGTATACAATAACAACATAATATTATTTTGGCAATGACTGTTTTTTCTCGTAACGCTTTCATAATACTCTGTATTTTATTATTATTACTGATTACATGTTTACAGTAAATACAGCATCAATTTCTCTACTAATTCTGAAAGATGATACCAATAAATATATTTAATTTCATGTTTGTGCGTATACTTTAGGATATATTAATAAATTGTTTACAGGTACAGGGGACCTCCAAGTTATTGTGAATACCTTGATGAGAGACAGTGGGAAAAATTCTAATGCATTCAATTGAGTTTCGATTTTACGACTACGGCATAGAAATTGTCAGCCTACCAGCTACCGAGGGGTCAACCGCTAGAGGAAATTGTGTACAATTAACTTCACACTTCACGTAATTCATAATAATTTTCCATACTTCTTCGTACTTTATATAATTTAGCAGTAATTCACGGGACTTCACGTACTTCACCGTACTTCATCAATAATTCACGGTACTCCACCTAATTCATCGATACTTCATTGTATTTCACGTACATCATTGGTATTTCAGAGACTCACCGAGATTCCAAAATTTGAGCAATGGAGGGTGTTCCACACCCCTCGGATCGAGTAGTTTATTTTTTATTTTGTAGCAGAGATCTGCCTCCCGGGGATACGGAATTTATAATTACGCAGTTTATAATTAATTGTCAAATTACGAATTAAACACATTTACTTGGCCATAGCTAATTTTATTAAACTTGAGATATGCTTAAATATTTAATTCACTTTTAATAAAAATAAATTATTTAAACCGGGGAGTCTGGGGGGTGTGGAACACCCTCCAGTGCCTCTGCAACGGGAGATCTTCAATTTACTTCGATAAAAAGTAAACTACTTGGTCTGGGGTTCTGCATGTTCTTCATTCCAAAATTTAGGCACTGGAGGGTGTTCCACACCCCAGACCCCCGGATTGAATAGTTTATTTTTATCAGAAGTAAACTGAAGATCTTCCGTTGCAGAGGCACTGGAGGGTGTTCCACGCCCCCCAGACCCCCCGAATCGAGTAGTTTATTTTTTATCAAAAGTAAATTGAAGATCTTCTGTTGCAGAGGCACTGGAGGATGTTCCACGTGAAGTACTTCATGTACTTCACATGAGATGCCATATACTTCATGAGATGTGTACAAAAAACTTCACCAGCGGTTAACCCCTCGCCAGCTACATTTTAATTTCAACTCGGACCAAAACTTTTAAGCAAAAATTAGGCTAATCCAATCATTCCGTGGATAAAATTTTTTAAAAATGGTTAGCCTAAGAATAATATAAATTTTAATCAAACCGATTCTAGTTGAATCGTTTGGTAAACGATTTGTAAAAATCGGTTCACTAATTCTCGGGATATTGTGTTTTAAACTTAAAAAGTCTGAAAAGGCTTAAGTTAGTACTCTTTTATTGGTTTTTGTTTGCTTCAACAAAACCTCTTTTCTTTCTAGGAGTCGTAAATATTTAATTTGATTAATTAATAATGAAGCATTTATAATAAACTTATCAAATTAAAAGTTATGGTTATCCAACCCTTCAAGTTATAATAATAAAATCACAATAAATTAATGACATTGTAGTATTTTATTTAATGCCACTTTGTTTAAATCGTTAACTATATTTTGTAATCCTTATTTACAGTAAGGACTTCGAAACAGGACTAATGAAAATCATTTTCTCAAACGAAGTGACTGGCCTAAGCTTTCACAATCTAAACCGCAAACTATAAGCCTAATGAAGCTGACGTTTGTTTAATTAGTCTTAAACGAACGATGCTCTAAACTACCCTTAGGAAGGACATTCATTTGATTGTTGTGTGACATAAAATCTTTAATTAATTTTGATAAATTGAGCTGTATTTTTAGGCTCACTTTAATCCTAAATTGATGTCATGAATTGGTAACCAACCTTACGAGTTTTCTAATCTAAAACATTTGCCGCTTTCCAAACTGTCACAACATTGCATATTCTGCGTTGGAAGCTGGTCAGAAACAATAACGCTCGTACTTACGGGATCTGATTATGTAAGTGGAATAAAATTAAATTTACAAACTAATTTAAATTTATTATGAGTTTGTAGTTAAGCAAATTTGTTTTAAATTTTTTAAATAAATCATACCTACTGGCTATGCAGTAAAACTTTGTTTGCAGGAGAGACCGGGGTACCTTGGTACACTTTTTAGTTTTTAATGTAGTGTTTAATTA
Source organism: Lycocerus yunnanus (assembly GCA_036346125.1). Classification (NCBI taxonomy): domain Eukaryota; kingdom Metazoa; phylum Arthropoda; class Insecta; order Coleoptera; family Cantharidae; genus Lycocerus; species Lycocerus yunnanus. Next base: position 1,335,542 of record JARFIX010000011.1, on the reverse strand, counting down.
AAATGAAACGTCTAAAATTACTTCAAAACAACGACGATACCTCCGTACGAAATAATATTATGGTGAAACGCTCGTGTCCAACATAATTGGGGTATATTAACTTACCCTTGCAGCTGAATAGCTCCGGTTTCCTGCATTATAAAAATAAACTTGTCGTCGTGATATGTTTTTCTAGAGATTCGTTTCCAAAAAAAAATGAATATCATTTTACGTTTTGAATGACATAGTAAATGGTTATGTGTATTATTATTTTTCTTGTACATCGAGTGTCGTATATTACACGCGATACCTATCACTACAAATTACTTTTGCAAGAAATTTTCTTTTTTCTAAACGATTTGAATTGAAATTATTCGTGCGTGTGAAATCGCCTTGTTCTCCTAAAATGTTAGATATTTAGGTAGGTATTATAGAAGAACCATGCGCTATGTAATAATGAAGCACGGACATTATTTTCATGAAAATAACACAATACCTCTTTGTCATCTTTGCTTTGTTGAGCAAACAATAAATGATACTATCTATTATCCGTTTATTATATAATGCTCCTTGTGTGGTGGGTTCGAGCTGTATTGCTCAAGTACTATACCATGCGGGGAATATCTTATGCAGCGTTGCAATGGACAGCTGATGATAATTTATTTTGCCCCTGTGCATATAAAATCCGATTTAGTTAGTTACCGAATAGCAAATTCTAAAATGAAGTGTGTAGAGTTCGACTTCCAACACACAAAGAATATAAATTAGGTCACTTTAGAAATGTAAAACGTGCAGTTTTCCACATAAACTTTATAGACCGCAATATCTGAATGCGCTGACAGGAATAAGCAGAATGTCGCAGAAAGAATACTAGAGTAGATAGAGGAAAGGCTCTGGGGATACATCAAGCCTGACCATGACGAGTCATGAGATCCAGTCGAAAGGACACGTCGGAAAATGTTCAATATTATTAGGTTAAGTATCTCCTTTTTATTTCAATTATTTTTCAAATACGTTTATTTGCTAACGTGATGGTTATGCCAATAAATTTATTCAGACATTTTAAAACCAAAAATCAAATTTATTGAAACAATATTGAAACATTGTAAATTTCAAAACCACAAATAAAGTAACCAAAAAAGTTAAACAAATTGTAATGCAAAATATTTATTTTGTTAAACAAATAATTAATGTTAAATATTTTCAAATCTATAAGATAGAATGCGATTTATAATAATAGCACATTTAACGTTAAAAGGTAAATTGTTTGGTAATTTAGGCCTATATTATTGTGTAATTTAAAATTTTAAAAATTAACAGTTTAACGAAACAATAAAACGAAATTATTTTTTCGTTATCTGTTAATTTTAAAATTTCAATTTAATTTTAATTTCGCAGGTTAATAATATAAATATTTTTATTGTGATATTAGTGCATATAGCAGATGCTTTTAAAGAATTAAAATTTTCAGAACGAACTAAAGGTAAGTTCTACGGGACCTAAGCAGGAAAATGTTAAACATTATACCGCAGAAGTTATGCTTACACATTTTCTTGAAAAATCAAGTTTTTCAAACTGTAACTCTTCGGTCAAAGTATTCTATGCTGAATATGTTACTGGTAGATTAAACAATTCTTACTAAAATTTTACTATCTTCTCTTTTTTACTCCCTCTTTATTATTATTTCAGGAAAAGTGGATTTTACTCCCAAAATAACATTTTAATTTTAAAAGATAAAGCAACACAAAAATAATTTTTATTTAATAATAACGAAACTACGAGAGGGATTGTACAGTTTATTTTTCTTAAGCTCTAAATTCCTGTAAAAGCTTTATTATTTACCTATTTACCAATTTCGACTCTCCTTTCTAACAGAAGAAAATAAGCAACCACAAAAATAAACACATTTTGGTTACAAATTAGAAAGCAGCATCTATTAAGGCAATAATAATTAACATTTGATGGAGATGTTTTATTAAAAAATTGTTTTTTAATTTTGAAAATAAAAATTAAAAAGAAAAATTTTTAATCATTTATAACAGAATGCGTATAATATTATATTATTACGTTATAAATTTTATTCCTCAATAAGGAAGGAATGCAAGATTAAAAAGTGTAAAACTGAAATTGAAAACGATTCATTAAAACGGATATTAACTTGAGTTTGACTTAAATTTCAAAATTTGTAAAGCTTTTTTTAAATTATACTTACTTAATTTATGCAAGTATCAATTTAATTATAAATTTTTAATTAATTTTTATTTCAACCCTTACATTATTTTCATTTCTCTTTCGCTGTGTGCTCGCCAAATATGTAACAGTGTGGTCCTTGTCAATCATCATGTTAATTTTTATTACTCTGAAAGTAATTAATTTACCAATTAAAATATAACTGCAAAATTTAATATTATATTAATTTGGTAAGTTTATACTACTTATGTACTTCTTATACAGCGTAATTTAATTTTAGGGGTAGCATTTTAATTTTGTACAAGCACACCTGACAAACTGTTGAAAGTAAACTTTTTAACTGATCACGCAAATTATTTAATTTAGTTTTTAAAAAGTTTACCTTCTTTAATAAATAATTTAGTATAAACTTTAATGCTGTTCAAATACAGTCTAACTTTATATTTGTACCAGAGAGCTTGATTGTAGCTCCTTCTTTTATTTTGGTACTTGAAATGTCAACAATAACTTTTCAGGTTTTTGAGTTAAATAATTTATTATTTAATAGAACTATCGCCATAATGTCAGATGGTTTTAAGTCTGAGGGTAAGTTGCTTTTCACGTAATTTGGTTTTTGTTATTGTTTTTTTTTTAAATAATAACTCATATTTATTAGTTTTGGTAACTATGTTGCCGAAAAGGCTTTCAATCAAACACCTGTGGCTCGAAGTACTTAAGTTAAACGGAAATTATTTATTAAAATAATCATTTTACAAGCATTGTACTAAATATGCTCAGCGAAATTAGTAGTTGCAACTATAAGTTGAGAAAGTTCTATTTAGGTAATGAATTTCTTGTAGTTGGTGTTAATAAACAATTTTGATGTAAACATCTCGCATTTCACTAGTAGTTTGGTGTATTATTAATTACAACAATATATCAAACATAAAGTTGTAATTCTTAGTGGAAATTACAAACAGGAAGAAGTTTTAATAATTATCACCTACATAGCAATTTACTTTCCTTGTTCCTTTTAACAACTTTATCTATCTACATCAAATAACGTAAAGTCACTTTACTTATTGCATATGTTCATTTCAAGTGAATTATGAAGGAATGCTTATATACTTTTAGCAAATATTTTAGTGCATTCCTTTCACAACTGTTTCACTAGGCAAAGTTCTAAATTAATAGCTCAAGTTTTACTAACACCAACTTATAATAGTGTCTCTTCTGCATACAGTCACTGTATATTATTTTTAATTCTTTACTTCAAGTGAATGAAAGCTTCTCTAATTCGGACGGACTTAACTATAAAATAATAAAATTAATTTTTATAGAGAATATGCGAACAAATAAAATCAATCTTTTTGCATTTATGTATAATTTATTTCCGAATTTTAAATAAACCCTTCCGCTTCAGCGATGCCCGCAACTTGACTGTGTGCGTCGCCGAAAAAAAGCTATCGATGCTTTTTGTAACTAATTTATTACGTAAGCAGTTTTATTCAAGTTAAATTTGAAATTGTTTTACTGCATTTGTTTTAAAGTAACTTGCATGTGACACATGTGACCGTTCTAATAATATACAGATTGGTTTGGATTTATAATTAAACAATTTGTTCAACTTGTAAGTATTCAAGTTTTGCAATTAAAGCATAAGGTGTGCAAACTTATACCTTTTGTTGGTAATTTGGTTTCTTGTGTAATTTTTTTTCTATTTTTGTTACTCCTATTATATACTATGTATTACTATTTATTATATTATGCTATACTTTGTCGGCTGTATTATTTTCTTTATACTCAAAATGGATGAGTGGCGATTGTCATTCAAATTTTAAATAAAATTTTGTCCAAGTCGAAACTCTTGGGGTACCCTCTTTAAAGCAGTTTTTGAATTTCTGCCTTCAAACGACCATATCAGCATAATTATTCATTTTATGGTATTAATTAATAATTAGTTAATTATTTTAATTATTAGTTAATTTGGTAATTAGATTAGTAATTTTTTAAAGAGAATTTACTTATCTACAAATTAGTTTATAACCTCCTATTGTCTAGGATAAATGAATTTTGAGTTATAAATTAAATTAACAGAAGAAATGCCGAAAAATTCCAAGTTTTATTTTTTGTTTTTGTTGCAATCCCTGTATCTTTTAAACTAAACTACTTACAAAAAAACTAATGGCCCAATTCGGGTAGCAAAGTTAACAACCTATAACTTTAGTTCACTAAAAATTTTTGAAAAACCAATCCATTTCACAGAAAATCCCAAAATTATGAATAAGGTCGGTACAAAAAATATAATAGTCATACAGAGTGTCTCTGTGTACATGGTAAACCTTTGAGGTTGTGATAGAAGACACTTTTCTAAAATATATTTTTAAATAAAATATTTGTCTTACTTCAAACCCTTGGTTAAAAACCTTTCTTTAAAGCAATGTTTTGACCTTGTGAATTAATGAATTAATTTTCGAAAAAATGTTACTAGGTTAAAATTATAGCTTGTTAAATTTGCTATTCAAATTAGGCCATTAGTTTTTTGTGAATAGTTTAGTTTAAAAAATACAAGATTTGCAAGAAAAAAAAAATAAAACTTGCAATTCATAACTCGAAATCCGTTAATTTTAGAGGATAAGAATTAGAAACCAGTTTGTAGATAAATAAATTTTGTATTATATATATATTTAGTATAATAATGCATAATAAATTTAGTTTGTAGATAAAAAAATCTTTCAAAAATTCTTCTTTTTCAGTCCGTTTACCCTTGAGGGTTTGGTGACTCTATTTTTTAGAGTTCTCTTGGCATTCTACCTCGGTGGTTTGCCATTGCCTGCCGAGGGAGTTCAAAAATTACTAATCTATTAATACCATAAAATTAATGGTGACGGTGCTATGGCCGTTTGAAGGCAAAAATTCAAAAAATACCTTTAAAAAGGGGTACCCCCCAAGGATTTGGAGTTGGACAAAAATTTTATTTAACAATTTGTGTCCTTTATCACAACTTTAAAGATTTACCGTAGGCACGGAAACACCGTGTATGACTATTAAATTTTTTGTATCGACCATGTTGATTATTTTAGGACTTTTTGTGAAATGGGTTGGTATTCCAAAAAATTTTAGTGGACTAAAGTTATAGCCAGTTAAATTTTCTATCCGAATTGGGCCAATAAGTTTTTTTGTAAGTAGTTTAGTTTAAAAGATACAGGGTTTGTAAGAAAAATGAAAAAATAAAACTTGCATTTTTGTTACATTTCTTCTTTTTAATTTAATTCATAACTCGAAATCTGTTTATTCTAGACAACAAAAGGTTATAATCTAATTTGTAGATAAGCAAGTGATCTTTAAACAAGTTTAAATCCATTAAGTTTAAGAAATTAAAAATATCTGAGCTATGACCGTTTGAAATCAGAAATTCAAAAAATTGCTTAAAGGGAGGTACCCTCCAAGGATTTGGACTTGGACAAAAAATATTTATTTAAAAAGTGTCCTTTATCACCAACTTAAAGGTTTTTCACGATCACGGGGACACCCTGCATATTAGAATATAAGAGCTTGTTTGTTCGCTCGCTATACACTCCTTGAATATTGAGCGGATCCAAATCAAATTTTGCACAGTTACTCTTTAGGATCAAGCGGACCTATTTCCGTAAAACAGGGTCAGAAAAGAAAAAAATTGTAAAAAGAATATCACAGTGAAGAATTTCGGACGCGCACAAGTAGGTTAACGAGATTTCCATTGCATAAATGTATGCATAATGTAAAGTTGGTAATGCTAAGGTGGAAATAACATTTATTTCCACCTGTTATATGTTATATGTATATGTAATCTAAGTTCATTCTTAAGCAGACTAGCTATTGAATTGTGATACCATTGTTCAAAGTGATAAACAATTCAAAGTAATTAAATACAAACAAAGTTTGAATAAAACAACACTGATAGACATACCCAACCATAGGAAGAAAAGTTAAGAAACTAAATCTTAATATATAAAATTGGTAAAATTGCATATATTCTCGTATCTACCTCAATTCCAATATTCGGGCACTGGAGGGTGTTCCATACCCCCCAGACCCAACGGTTTGAGCGGTTTCATTTATCAAAAGTGAATTAAAGATTATAGCATATCTGCTTGGCTGTTGCTAGTGTACATAATGCGAAATTTCTAAACATTATTGCAAAACGATGCAGTTTCTTTAAATTAAAACGGAATATAAATGAATTTATTAATTTCTTATATATGTATTATGTAAACATCATAGACCAGGGGTTCTGGGGGGTATGAAATTCCTCCCAGGGTATTTTCTCGAGAAAACTTAAGCCACTGCTTTTATAAAACCGGTAGCAGCGGTAAAATTTGAATTTGATGAAATTAGAAAAATTAATACAAATTTTTTTTTTAATAATTTTGGAAATTTTTTGGAATGCAATGCGAGGGTGTTCCACACCCCCCGGTTTGAGCAATTTATCTTTATTACAAGTGATTTGGAGATGTAGAATATTTTTTGGGCCGTTACTTTGGTAAGGTGACATTTTTATGGTCATTATTGCAATACAGAGAAGTTTTTTAAAATGGAAAACGGCTAACCAAATGATATGCTGCATTCCGTATCCCTGACTATGCAGTTTATAATTAATGTCAGATTATGAATTAAACACATTTACTTGGCCATAGATAATTTTAATAAACTTGAGATATGCTTAAATATTTAATTCATTTTCAATAAAAATAAATTATTTAAACCGGGGAGTCTGGGGGGTGTGGAACACCCTCCAGTGCCACTCCAACGGGAGATCTTCAGTTTACTTCTAATAAATAATAAACTACTCAATCCGGGAGGTCTGGGGGTGTGGAACAACCTTCAGTACCCAAAAATTACAATGCAGGCAAACATATTCCGTTACAGCCTTATCCGCCAACTTTTGGGCTTTAGCCTTTTTCTCTAAAAGAGAAGTTTAAGCATTAAGACTCCACGGTTGCTAAGTCCGGATTGGGTAATGTGCCTGTAACCCTTTTTATTGTTGATGGTGGCAGTCATTAATTCAGGGGGACCGCCGGCTTTACGTGCCTTCCAAATTATGAGAAACGGTCATAGATAGAAAGAGAGTAAGAAAGAAAATTTTTCCTTTCTAGAGTCCTTCCGGGATCGAACTGGGTGCTTTTGCATCAGTAGTTGATCGCTCTAACTATTATACTAGGCCAAGAACGTCTCTTCCACATATTAAAGGTTTGAAAATTTAGTAAAAACCTCTCCGCTACCATTTTAGTTTTCTAAAAGAATTAGGATTATTCCTGGGGGGTTGCTTTTAATATCATTTCAAATAAAGTTTTCAAAAAATTTAATTAAGATAAACGAACTGCTGCTGTGTTATTGATGCCTCTATGTTGTGTTCGAAGTTGTTTTAAGTTGTGTAGTGTTGCTCTCTTTCTATAAGTAATATTTGTGGTTAGTACAAAGATCATCTGATCATCTTTTTTGTAAATGATAATCGCCACAGATGGATGGAGATACTAAAAATTTAAGAGTCAAAATTACCACATTATAGTATTTACCTGTGTCAGTTTATTGAAGTGTCTACCATGAAAATGGCGACTTTTGAGCTTACACAAGTATGAGCTGTAAGTACAAGCTGAAGCGCATACTTGCATTAGTATAACATTAATCAGTGTTAATAAAAATTTGTAAATTTACAGAGAAAGACTATTATTCCATAGCCAAATTTTAAAAAGATTGTAAATTCTACCAATATGTAGTATTTTTTGAACTTGTGTAAATGTAACTTTTACATATTAATACTATTAGATAAATGAAATGAAATCACAAGGGACCTGTGCTGTATAATATACCAACAATATGTCTGGATGGCAGAAAACAACTCGACAGAAAGTGGCAAAAATTATGGAGAGGGTGAGATACGTATACCTTAATGCCTGAACGAGAGATATTATGGAGAAACCCTTCGAGGAGCTAAAGTAGTAGCGTTTGACTTGATCTTTGTTCTAACCATGAATACGTAACCTCTGCGTAGAAAAATCAGCGTGATAATACTATCACTAACAGCAGCAAATTTAGGGCTGAACTTTCAACCGAGGGGAGATAGTTATACACAGAAGTAACTCTCTTATACGGTTAATTCCAGATCATCTCATCACTTTATTTGCAATCCTTTTGGCACAAAAGCAATCATCGTCGAGTAAATTAATATTCTACAAAATACAAACTTATAAGTAATTAAAACTTACTTATATTAACTCGTTGTTGAACAAACTTGTATAAGTAATAATGCAAGAGCAAAAATTACCTAAAGCATTTGTTCCAAACCACTATAATGTTGTTGAAAAAGAATTTTAATATAACAAATTAAAACGTTCTTGTTTTGAATTACAACGCCTATTCCAATATTTAAAACTTTTCCAAGCTTAAAACTTTGTGTATTTTACTTGTAGGCATAAAAGTAATAAAGTTTGACGTTGGGGTTTAGGTTAAGCAAAATAAATACATTGTTAATTATAATTAAGTCTTAATTGAGAAATTCCTTAGATATTTTAAAATAAAATATATGCATGTTCATACCAAAGGATGAGTTCGCCTCATTATGTGGATCGTGGTACTGTACTGTGTTTTAGAGATGATTGAATGTCGTTTTTTGTAAGGTCGGGTCATTTCTTATGGCGTGAAAAATATTTCTAACTCATTTTTAAATAGGTAATTTAAAAAGCTAAACGTGGTTTAGGTTTGCAGTTTTTCAGAAAACAAAGCGATCTGATTATTCATAACATTAAGGCGACACGAAGTGCTGTACTAAAATTGGTTATAAAACAAAAATAACTAGAACAGCTGTATATGCATTGTACGTATAAAACATTACCTAGGTATTTATTATAAACCGAAGCCCTCATGTCGATGCCAATTCTCGATAATGGGATATCTAATTTAGTTATCGAATAAAACCGCAACTCGTCACAAATACCTCGATGTTCGTGCACACAGGCACATTGTTAATGGTTATACAATAATCATTACCAACTGCATTAACACCAATGCTATTTCACCGTTATGGTTTTACATAACCAAAACTTTCATAAAGCAATTAATATTTTTAAATATTTTATTACACACCGAAATTTAAAAAAAAATTGGCAATTTTACATAAAAACTGCTAAGTGCTATAAATAGTTTAGTCCAATTTCACAATAAAATTTAATATAGCATTAAAAGCCAATGGTAGAATTAAGTTAAAACCGATGATTTTTATTAGTCTAATCTTCTCATTAAATTTTTATACTAGATTAAATTTTATTATGAAATCGCCTTTAATTAATTATTATTACATCGTACTGTTGCATTTTTCTAAGTTGACCATTCACGATAGCATTTATTCGGTTAGAAATGTCTGTGAAAAGAGCAATATTATCAATTGAATTGAGTTTTATATTATTACTGAATATTAAACATTTAAAATTTTTTATCCAATTTTGCTGTATGATTAGTTTATTTTAGCGATAACCTCAGCTAATGCAATATGCCGTTTTTATTTCAAAACTAACCCTTTCAATCTTACGATCTAAATTCTACTTTGGGGATGTCTGTTGCGTCACAAACCAATTGAAACAAATCTGTACCTTAGCAGATATAAGAAACTCTACAATTTTATATTTTTTGCAATATTTAATTGTGGCGTCCGAAGCCTTAAATTTTTGCAAAACATCCTTAATAAGAGAGATTTTCACCTGTTCGATGGAATGTAATTATTTTAAATAGAGATTATCCAGCATATCGAAATTAAAAAATATTGACCTATAATTTTAATAAAACAATTTCACTTCGATTAAACATTAAAAACTTTTAGGAGACGTAAATATTTGCGATGATACAAGTATTTTATGAAGCGTTAGTTTTCCATAACATTTCATTATATCTGAACTTCAAAAGCACTTACAGTTAATTGTGATTAAAAAATAATTAATTCATAATTAAGTTGTAGATGGAATTATAAACATTTAGAAAGAGATTTTACATTATTTTTGAAAAAAGACATTTTAAAAGCTTTTGAATGTAAAATGTTTTTGCATAAAACTTACTAAATAAACAAAATAGGTTTACTTTACTGTCGTAAAAAATTGGTACACTTTTAGAAAATTAATCAATAAATTATGCCGTTTAGCAGTAAACTCTTTTAGTTATAAATATAATTTTGCAGAAATGTACATACATATCTCTTCTAAAAAACTATTTGTTATTGAATTTTGGCGTTGATGAAGCAAATCTCTCATAATAATAGTAATTTTACATTTGACGAGCTGTTTAAAATTTAATTTTTCAACCTTTTTAAACTGTAAAATTTTTGCGGAAAATTAATTAATTACTCGCAGAAATTAATAATGCCACCGAATAAACCAATATTAATGTTTATAGCAAATTAATTAATGCTATTTAATTTTTTTGTTTATGTTCAGACTGACCAACTTTATTAAACAATTTTGTATAGAATTGGTTTATTTATTTTTATTTATAATTTTATATTTTGTATAAAAAGCAAATCACTAATTGTATTTATTTATTATTACCGAAAAAAATTATAACCACAGAAAGGATTAATACGTTTTATGAATTTGCTTTTAAGATAATACTAATTTAAAAAGAAATAGAAAAACTAGAAGCTTCTGACCTACCAACACGGAAATCATCAGATTCTTAAGAAAATTGCAAAAAGATTCTAGATAATTCAAAAATACCCCAACTCTTTAAAAAATTTGGACTGAAACTAATTTAATTTTTATTTAAATAAGTGATGTTCACTGGTGTCTTTTTTGTGATGCATTTTTTAATATTACTATAAAATGATTTGTTAAACTTATTTTGTGCCTTATTGCATGAATCTAAAACTGGTTTCGGAGGTATTGACAACATAATCAGACATAGTTTTCCTGTTAATAAACTTATCTTTTTCAGTTCTACCGTGATTTAACAGAATTGCTAGCATAACTTTTAACTTGCTTTATACATAGGACTAATGAACTAACGCAAGACCACTAACTTTGCTCAGAGAAGAAGATCGTTTAAACTTGTTATTCGCCTATTGGTGGTTGTCTAGGCGTCTTGTCAACCGTCTTCGAATACCATCTAGACTAATTCAGAAATTTTACAAGTACATCAAGAAGTTGGCATACTACCAGCAAATAAAGTAATCTGCTCAGAAGTGCGAGAAACGACTCTATTTGTATTAAAATACATCAAATCTCTAACTTTGTTATATAAATTGATAAACCCCAGACGAAACAAGCAATGCAACTTCCATTCATGAATGCCAACTACAAGTTTGTTTCTATTTACATAATAAATTACATAATATTTAAGCGAAAAGCTTATCTGTAGTACATTTTTTATAAATAGGTAGATTGGGGTAGAAGTTGCATAAACCGTCGATGTCAGTTTTCCGATTCATTTCGTTTTCCTTTTTTATTTCATCTAATGTTTTGAAAAATCATTCCTTGTCGTTTTCTACTAATTAAAAATTATCTTAGGGTTAATTGCGTAAATGCATAAATAACAGACTCAAAATAAATTAAAAGAAACCAAAAGCACTTTATTTTAACCTACAATGTTTACAATGAAAAGGGAACACCTTACAGCATGTTTTGAAACTTAAAACACTTTGAGATTACTTCAGCAATGTTGTATGCAAAAATTAAGTTAACATTCCAAAAACCTATTAAACCCAAAATACATAATGTAAACCTTTTCTTATAGTGAGACATAAACACATATTTTTCATTGAAACGTATAATTTTTGGTGCAGGAGAATTTTTTTAATTAAGCTTTACGATATTTTATCTTAGCCAATAAATAAAAATTGCTTACCGCTTTCAATAGCAGGGGTCGTTAGGTTTTATATCCATACACCTTATTTTCTACTTGCATAGCTTTCCTGTAATATAGATTTTCAATCTGCAGTTCATTTTTAGGTAAGTTGAGGTTATTTCAAGTGCAATTTTATTTCCCCATTTTAAATTTGCATACAGCTATGTTATAAAACACTGGGAACATAAAACTTGTCTCAGGTATATCAAACTTCCAAGATAGCAATATTAAAAAGTTGTGGTATCACACCTTACAGTTAAAAATGGAAAAAGTGCTTGGAGCCGTTGAAATCGACTGATTTCTAAATCCAATTTTCAAAGAAATTGGATTACGTTCGATAATTTAGACAAAAGGATAACAAGTTTAGGCTTTGATTATGATTAGCACGCACCACGGGCCATTAAATTAAGTGTTTTCCTCGACACTCAGAAGAACCACCTGTAATTTAATAATCTTAAAATAAGGCAAGTGTGACCTTGAAAATTTTAAAACAGTTCGGCATATTTTATGCAAATTTCAACTTAACAAAATCGATTAGGTAACTAACCAATATACATTTAAATCTGCAAGCTGTTAAACATTAATAACACATTTTATCTCCCAAAGCATTTGTTTTATATTTTAATTACAGATTTACACAAAACTGTTTATTTAAAAAAGATTTCGATTTATATAGCTTGTGTTTGTTCCACAAATATTACTTTACAAATTTAAATCTACAATAAATTTGTGATATGGTCATTTAATAGTGTAATATAAATTCACGACACCTGTAAAACCTATAATTCATTGTTGGGAACATCAAACCAGTTTATAGATTTACGAAATTATGTTTGTTGGCAAAAGTTCCGAATTATGTAACATTGGCTTTGTGAGGTAAATTTTAATTTATGAAAAAAAATTGTCACCTACGCCCAAAAATGCTCGAGACCATTAAAACACATCAGTTTGAACATATTAACACTTTTAAATAAAAAAAAAAACAAATTAGTTCGAAAAACCCACCTGTACTAACGTCATTTATTATTACGTCGGCTGTAGAAATAATAGGCTATAATTTTGCAATTTAGAGTAATTCGTTACGTTAAGTTGCCTTCAAATGCACCTATTAATGTTAACTTTGTATAGCTTCTGGGGAGTCGTAGGATATAACTGAGAAAGTTCCTTACCTTCTGGTTGTAAATGTTCATTAGTTACCAGTATTAATTGCTTGCTAAGAGAAGTTGGAAACGTTTTAATTTTTTACAAAGCAAAGGAGAAAATATGCAAGACGCGATAATTAATGAACTCGATACGTGATGAAGATTTTGGGATTCGTCGCTCATCACAATGCATAATGTACTACTATGTAGCAGCTCTTCTACTGCGTTGATTACTGTAAATCTGTAATCTATTTTTATATTTTGGAAAGTTTAAAGTGAATTATTGAAAGTTATAAAGAATAAAAAGTAGAACAATGTTTCATCGCATTCGCTGCTTCAAAAAAGATAAAATAGTTTTACTTCTCGCACATTTCAAATTTATGTTCACATTATTCGTAATAAATAACACCTGTTTCGGTAGCTACAAAATTACCAAATTATGCCAGTATATCCTCTCGTAACTTCATAAAATAAATGAACAAATTATGAAAGTAGAAGAAACCATTTTATGTAATTCATTGTCATTGATTCACGACACTCGAAAATTATTATACAACTTATTTTAAAAATAAGCGTACATTTTTCCTAACGTTTCAAATGAAAAAGTTTAAGATAAATGAGAGAAATTTACTCGTTTCAATCTCGGTAACGTTGTAATGTATATTAAGTTTAAATTTATCCTACACTTGCCTCGGGATACAATCTCACGCTAATCACTGCGAATAATCACTCATTAAGGCCTTCCATAATGCTCTTAGCGGAGCTTTTCTTTCTATCCATTCTTGTCTTTGCTCAACCTCATGACATTATCCTTTAAAAGACAAAATCAATTTGTTCGAAATTGTCTTTTTTAAATTAAATTAATTAATTCTTTTACTGTTTCTATTTACTACCAAAGATAAAGATTAAAGCTTTCATTTACTTCATATAAATCATATTAAGCGAATTAATTATATATGGTTTTCACGTAAAAGTTATGGGATCCAGATCCCATAAATTTAATATTTTATTTTCAATATCAATTTTGAATATTTTCCACTTTAATAAGATTTATTGAGGTGTACATTATGTACATAACTTCAGTTTGATTCTTTATACAACTTCAAAATTCAATTAAATTAATTAATTGTTTTGTCTTGGAAAAGATAATAAAAATTCACCTCGGCTGAGCTCTTATTCGATTCCATCTCATCGCCACATTTTCCAACTCACGCTCATCAAACCAAATACAACTTTAAATTTCCAAAATTACAAATTAAAAAATAGATCAAAAAAATTACAAATTTCAAGCTATTTTCAGCATTAAATAACAAATTTTTGTTTGAAAATTTAAAGGATTAAATAATTATAACGGACAATATTTAAATCAACATCATCCCATTTTTCTTCCATCAGACGTTCAACTTTTTCCAATTTCCATATTCATTATACAAGCCTTTGATTGATCAAATTTTAGATTTTTCCCTTATTTCAAGTTTTGTTAATTAAACCATATTTTTTTCATTTATTTTTATAGAGATATAGACGAAATTTTTGTATTTTAAACAATGTCCTTTTTTCTCCTTTTTTTTAACAAATTAATTTTAAGTTCAAATGCAACTTTTTCAATTTCAAATTAAATCAAATCCAACGTTAACTTTCGTTCTTGTTCATTGTTCACATTGACATTGTTCTTTTAAATTTTTTTTTTAATTTTTCCTTTTGTAAACTTCTGATTGACGTAGGAATTCATGTCGTTTTTTATCAACAGCTTTTATCAAAGCTTTTCTTAAATAATAACTCATCTCTCTTCATCAAATAAAATTTATTGTAAACAAATTTAAAGAATTTCCATAATTTTTTATTACTGCAAAAAATAGCAATTGTACTCAAAAACATCTTCAAGTGTCCTTCTCCTATCGGAGGTTGGAGACAACTTCAGCAAACGCATCTTTATCCTTAGCTGTCGTAATCAATGTCTCAAAGTTCATCGCCGTCCACTTCGTGATGTTGCCCAGAATCCGTTTTCCTCAATTTTACCCTCTATGATGGGATGGAGAAGACGATAGCGCTTATGTCGGAAAATATGACTAAGGTATGACGTTTTTCGTTCTTTTATGTTAAGCAATAACTTTCTGACTACCCTGCGCGTTGAAGCACTTCTTCGTTTTTAAAATATATGATCAATCCACGGTATTTGAAGCATTCGTCTTAGAGACCACATCTCAAACGCTTCAAACTTGTTCATAGTTGCTACCTTAAGTGTTTATCCTTCTATTCCATATAGTAACAGGGGCTACACGTAGCATTTCATAAATCTATGCCGCAGATCTTGATTACATAACAGTGTTCTCATCCTCATGGAACCAGCTCTTGCAATCTCTATTCTTGCCTTTATTTCCTGGTCAGGATCAAGTTTTTCATTTAGCAGGCACCCTGGATATTTAAATTTTTCCATTTGTTCGATACTTTTTGATATGTGTTTGTATAGGTTTATTTTTCTTATTATAATTACCTTTGTTTTATCTATATTGATTTTGATACCCATAGCATTACTCTCTTGATTAGTTCTTTCAAGTAATTTTTGTATGTCGGTTTCGGTGTCTGCCAGTAAAACTGTGTCGTTGTCATCATTTACTTTAATGCCTTCGGTTGCTTCATGTAGGGCAGGGCGGAAAATTTGTTCGAGTATTATGTTGAACAGCTGTGGTGAAATTATGCATCCCTGGCTGCGTCTTTATCTTGAAGTATTTCTGCTATCTGGTTCTGCTTCTGCTTCTGGATACCTATTTGGTGGAGTAGTTGACTCAGCTTGACATGGTTTACAGTGTCAAAGACTTTCTCAAAATCGATGAAACACATCGTTCTTTTGCTGGTCCAAACAGTTTTGTGCCAAACCTGTAAAGAAAACAAAACCGCCCTGGTACCCAGCCCATTGCGGAAGCCAAATTGCACCTCATCGACGATTTCTTCAAATGCGGTTATGGATCATTTTTAGGAATACTTTTAAGCACATGACTCATCACACTAATCAATCAAAATCTTTGCACTTTTGTGAATTAGGTTTTTTGGGATGGGAATGTTTATAGATTTCAACGATTCTTTAGGAAATGTGGCAGTCTCATAGATTTTATTGTACAATTAGTTGCACCACTTCCCCAAGATTATTTTCTTCAATGAGTTTAAGCAATTCCGCATGTACTTCGTCAGGTCCCGAAGCTCTTCCCGATTTGGTTCTTTTATAGCGTATTTAACTTCACTTTTTAGTATAAGGAGATCATTGTTAAAGCGTCTATTCCATTCTAGATCTTGTTTGTCGTCATAGAATAACTCCTCATCGTATTTCTCCTATATGGCTTATTTTTCTTGTGGCTCCAGTATAATTTTGTCCAGTTCATTGGTTCATTAAAGATTAAACCTGTCATGTTTTGCTTGTAGATTTTCAATTTTAAGACACTGGTTTCTGATCCATGCTTCCCGGATATTTCTTTTATTTATCATCATCATCATCATCTTCACGTGTTGGACGTATTGTCCGTTACGTCACTCTTGGTCGCTCCATCGTTTCTTAGGACGGCCTACATTCCTTCTTCCTCTCGGTTTATATTTATATATTTGTTTAGGTATCCGCTCGTTGGTCATTCTTTCAAGGTGTTGTTTCCAGTTATTCCTGTAGAGCTTAATGCGGTCGTTTAGGCTGTCGATGTTTAACTCGTTTCGGATATCTGTGTTACGCTGTCTATCAACCCTCTTGTACCCTGCAATCTCCTCAAGAACCTCATTTCTGCGGTCTGTAATCTCTTTTCTTCACCCTTTGTTAGCGTCCATGTTTCGCTTCCATATGTCACCGTTGGTAATGAGATTGTTTTGTAGAATTTTAATGCCGTATTCTGGCTACTTCTGTTCTTGAATGTTCTTTTAATTGTTCCATTTATAAAGTTAAACTTTTCAATTTTCTTTTGTATATCTGTTTCTTCGTATAGGAAACTGCACAGCCAAGATAGTCGAAATTTTTACTTGCTCTATGGTCTGGTCGTTTAATATTATCTTGGATCTTTTTTGTTCTTGTCCCTTGAAAGCCATGACCTTTGTTTTAGTTGTTGATATTGTCATGTTGTAATCTTCCAAAATTAAACTTAATTTGTATAGAGCATATTGCAAAGAGTCTTCAGTGCTCGCTATCACAGCCTGATCATCTGCGAATAGCATAGTAAACGTGAAATCCGGAATTCATATTTGTGGTGTAATTTGGTATTTCTTCTTTCCAGATACGTATAGCGTGGTCAATATATATAGTAAATAATGTCGGCGACATGTTGCAGCCCTGTCTTACACCTGTATTTATTATTTCTGTTTTTTGTTGATTTCCTGCTATGCATATCTGAGTATTACTATAAATTTCCTTAATAACATTTATTAATTTACGTGGTATTCCTCTTTTCTCCAATATGTTCCACATCTTGCCCCTTACTACCCTGTCAAATGCTTTGATAAGATCTATATATACTATATGGGTTTCGCGATTATATTCTCGATGTTTTTCAATGATTTGTTTTAAGGTGAATATATTGTCTATGCATGATCTGCCTCTTCTGAATCCTGTTTGTTCCTCCGCTATAGTTTCTTCTGTGATATACAGTAGCGGCAACCTAAAATGCCCGGTGTAAAATATTTGCAATATACCTGCAACGATTGGCTTAATTTTAAAGTTGGTAAATTTTTTGTAAAACATACTTTATAAGGCAACCCTTCTTAACCATTTGTATACAAAATTCATTCATTATAGTTTAACAAGTCTTCAAATATACAAGAAATGGCAGGTAGAAAGAATTTAAGCGAAAGTGACAAGCAGAAAATTTTAGTTTTGCATGGTGAAAATAAAAGTTATACTTATATTGGTGAAAAAGTTGGGTATGATAGACGTACTATAAGTAGATTTTTAAAAAAATATGCTATTAGTGGCAGTACAAAACCACTTGACAGAGGGAATTCTAAAAGAAAAACCACAAAATCGCAAGATCGAGTTCTACGCAGATGGGCATTAAAAAATCGCTTCAAATCTCGAAGACAATTGAGAAAAGACCTAAGTGATCAACTTGCTGTGAATGTTAGTGTTAGAACTGTAGGTAATCGTTTGGCTGAATTTGGATTACGTGCATACACTGCTGTCAAGAAACCGCTTTTGATAAAAAAATTAAACAAAACGGCTAAAATTTGCCAAAAAATATCGTAATTGGTCAGTCGATGATTGGAGTAGAGTCATCTTTTCAGATGAATCAAAGTTTTTACTCCGTGGGTCGGATGGAAAAAAATACGTGCGACGATTTCAAACCGAACGACTATCGGACAAATGTACCGTTAAAACAACACGCGGATTATGATATGGGGACTAGGGATTATGATATGGGGTTGCTTCTCCCAGCGTGGATTAGGCAATTTACATAGTCATGTAAGTCATGTAAATGCTACCAAATACATAGACATTTTAAAACCAGTTTGGAGCCATCGATTTCAAATTTATTTGCTGAAAACGAAGAATGGTTTTTCAGCAAGATAATGCACCGTGCCATACTGCAAAAACGGTAAGTAATAGTTTTGTAGATAATTTTTTTTTTCAAAATGTATTAATCAGGTAATGATGGCAATACATTTAACTAACAAATAATTAAAAAATTATAAATTAATAGCTTTTTATTTTGCACAGGTGTCGAATTATTTCGTTAATAACGGTATTAATGTAATCGGTGGCCTGGAAATTTGGCCGATTTGAACCCAATCAAACACCTTTGGGCCATTATAAAAAAATATGTGGTGGACAAAAGTCCTAAAGGTCTACCTGACCTAATAGAAGCGATTAAATTTGTTTGGGACAATAATTTAACCCCCGACTACCTGCAACAGTTAGTACGATCCATGCCATGCCGTTTAAGGGATGTTCTTAAAGCAAAGGAGGCTCTACTAAATACTAAATGTATTCTATATATTAGTAATAAACATTTTCTACATTAATTGTCTTTTGTATAATTACTTTACTACATAATTTATGTAATATTCGAGAAAAATATACCTGAAAATAGGGTTTATTTTCCAGAGAAGTGTTTTGTTGGTTATTTATACAATATATCATTAAATTTAATAATTTTCAATGTATTATAGTTAAACAATTACAAAACATAAGGATTAGTTCTATGTTAATGAAACATGTAAGAAAAAATAAGAATAACTTAAAATTTTTCGACCGGGCATTTTAGATTGCCGCTACTGTATTTTAGTATACTGTTAATTATTTTTGCATATAATTTATTTTCTTTCTTCTTTATTTCTTTTCTTTTTCTTTTAGTTCTTTATTTATTCTTCTGTATTCTTCCGCGTATCGGTTCTTGGCAAGTCTTCGCTTGTCCATCAGATCCAATAGGCCTTCCCATTGGGGAGTATTAGCCATATAACACCACATTGGCCAAACGTCTTGGTGAATGCGTTTTATACCTACTGCCAGGTAAGACGGTCAGAATAAACTTGTATACTCCACCCGGGTTTGAACCGGGGCCACTGGCTTAGTAGTTGACGTTTTAAGCGCCAAGCCATGACCGTCATCCAATCTAATAGATCCAATATATGATCTGTCATCCAGTGCTGTTTTTTAATGGTTCTTCTCGATTTTAGGCGATTGTCTGTGGTTGTAGCTAAAATACTTTTTATTTTCTTCAAATTCAATTGAGTGCACATTTGCAGCAGACGATCAACGCGATCATTTTTCTGTTTGAATCCATGTTCACTCACCTTTGCCGATTTTCGCATTAAAGTCGCTCATGATTATACTGCAGTCTTGACCTTTGGTTGATTTAATCGAGGTTCTTAGGTCTTAATAAAATTCTTCAATTTCTTAATCTTCTTTGGCTGCAGTTGGTGCATATATTCAAAAACATAACAATTTTAATTTACAAATTCGGGTAGAGATAATAAACCTAACTCAAAAGTACACTTTTTCCTATAAAAATAACTTCACCAAACGAGAAATACAATTTATTTAATGCGAGGATAAATTTGGTAAATCTTCTATTAAGCTCACAATTTAAATTTGAAACTCAGTCGCTATTCGTATCTGTCGCGTCAAAGACCAAAAATGTGGAGTATTTAGGCGCCTTGGGATATTTTTAATAAGTTTCACCGTGAAAATCGAAGTTCCGGTTTGTTACCCGTCCCAACAAATTTTTTGTAAATTCTACAATTTTCAAGATTTCTAGACTGTGGATATTGATCTCTTTTAATTTTCACAAAAGCGAAAAAGACTGTTGCTACTCAAAAAGAATCATTTAATATCTAAAATAGTCATTAACGCTTATTTGTATTATTCTCTTTTTTTGTTCCTTTTTTGGTTTTTATGTACCTTGGTAGTCTCCTCATTTTGAATTTTAGATGTAAAATGATTTACATCGTTTGAGTTTTACTGAAGTGTGCAACTGCAAATTTTATTTTCGCTTTTATTTGTTTACGCTTTGTTATATCTAAAAAAGCAAATGATCCTGACGCGCAAGGTGGGTTAACGAGAATCGCAGTTCTTAAAAAATTTATGGTGTACTACCATTCCCAGAATGGTTTCCTATTTTGTAGCTTACCAAGGTATGATTAATATTACAGTGGGGATCTTAAAGCCATTTATAAAACTAATCTCGAAAAGATGCGCAATGTCGACTTTGCAAACAATTTCGACCCTTGTTCGTAATACAGGGTGGTCAACTAAGGAATTCCGATTTAAAAGAGAAATAAAACAAAAACTTTCAAGTCAATTTTAATTTTTTTTTTTACAAATAATGTTCAGCTCTTTGAAATTCATTTCTTAAAATTACGCTCTCCAAATGTCCACCGTTTTTCTGCTGGCACTCTTCGAGTCGAACCCCGAAATTTAGAAAACACGTCGCAAAGTTTCTGGACCGATGGCTTGAATTTCCTGGCGGATATTTTCCTTCAACGCAATTAGAGTGCGGGGATTGTTGCGGTAGACTACACTTTTGAGGTATCCCCATAAGTAAAAGTCGCAAGGTGTCAAGTCCGGGCTTCTGGGGGGCCATGGAAGGTCTCCACGCCGAGAAATCAATTTTTCAGGAAAAAGCGCCTGAATAACAGGTAAAGACCGATTTGAAGTGTGACAAGTGGCCCCGTCTTGCTGAAACCAAGTGTCCTGATTGTATCCATCAAAGTCTTGAAGGGCTGGTTCAAAAAATTGTTCAACATGTCCACATAACGATCAGAATCCACTGTTACTGCTCGGCCGCGTCCGTCTTCGAAAAAGTACGGGCCAATAATGCCTTGTGCGTGTATTGCACACCAAACTGTGACCTTCAGACTATGCAATTGAGTTTCATGTTTCTGTTTGGGGTTTTCTGAAGACCAATACCGGCAATTCTGTTTGTTTACATAGCCGTTCAGATGAAAATGGGCTTCATCAGAGAAAAATTTGTTCGACTCGAAGAGTGCCAGCAGAAAAACGGTGGACATTTGGAGAGCGTAATTTTAAGAAATGAATTTCAAAGAGCTGAACATTATTTGTAAAAAAAAATTAAAATTGACTTGAAAGTTTTTGTTTTATATCTCTTTAAATCGGAATTCCTTAGTTGACCACCCTGTATTTACAACATTTTTGCGGAAAATTTGTAGTTTCATTAATTCGTGTTAAAAAAACAAAAACGCTATTTTGCAATGAAAAACTTTCATCTATATTGTTATGATTTTTCTACAACTTGAAATTGAATTACGCTATGACGCCCCAGAAGTTATGCTCTATAATTACATTGCTTGGTTGCTAATTTGATTATATTAAATTGACACTTACTTGAAACTCTGGGCATAGTTTTGTACTCTATTCAATTTTGTTTAAACTTTTACGGTACTATATATTTTAAAGGGTTCAGAAAGCATGTAATTATAAGTATTGCTTTTTAGATTAAATCAATATCCACAACTATTCACACCAATGCAACTTGACGCTGTAAGTAATTAATATTTGGCATTTGATAAGAACTTAATTAACGTCCTTTTCTTTTATGAAAAAACCTTGTATCTAACTATAGAAATATAAAATCTGTGCTTTTACATTTAAATATGTATGCATGTCCTTCTAATTGTATCAAATTTATTGAACATTATAAGTTTTAATAAACTTCTTGCGACGATTGTTCTTTATAATTTGTAATTCTACATTTAAGTTTACAGAGCCAGCAGTTCTTGTGTTCAGGTGTTGTTAATCATGTAGCTCTAGCAAACAAACATTTCAAACTTCTGCACCACGACTTCAAAATAAACATTATTGCATTCTAACAATAATAGTATATTGTGTAATAAGTACGCAAAATAAGGATTTATGAAGGAACTGATGATGAGGAGGGACACTAGTCCCTAACTAAAATAAAGATAATTTGCATTAAACATTACGATTAAAGTACTACGCCGCTAAAATAACATTTTGTGCTTAAATAATTTTAAAAGTAACCATTTTACGGAGCTAATCCAAAATCTAATTAAAATTAAATAATTGGTTGGAAATTGTAATTGCAATTTTAATGAATTATATGGTTTATTTATCATTATTTGGACCTAATTATGTTCAAATGCAAATAACATACGAATGAAACATAATTATGGAGATGTTATTTTATAATCTTGCATATTCGTTTAAACCTCTCGAAAAACTAAACGAGTGCCACTACTCTTTCAAACATAATAATGCCGTCAGCTCACAGAAAATATATGTCAGTTGTTATCCGCATACGCTTGCAACTAAAAAGACAATTTATTTTGCAGTTTTATGCAGTCACACAAATAACGTCGTGCAAACTATTTTATACGACATTCAAAACTAAACTCAATAATGAGCACCTATCTGTTGCACTACTAAAATACCGAGTCATAAATGACTTAAATCTAACTAAATTTAAATTCCAGAAAGAGATAAATTGTATTAATTTATTTGTAGCGAAGTTAGAAGATGAAACGCTACATTCGCGCAAAATATTGATTTCAGTATCACCAAGCTTACCTTGTCTTTTAATTCTTAAAAGCAACGTTACAACTAAATTTGAAGAAAGCAATATTGTGCGGGCGGTTGTAACAGGATCGAATACCTAATACAACTTCAAGATTATTTTTGCTCTTACCGAAAGATGATAAAAATAAAAAATTTAAGCATAATGTAACGATAATAATAGAAGAAAGTCTATAAAACAGAATAGGAAACGTAGAACTACGATGGACGTGATAAGGAGCAGATGAGCAGGACAAGTGAGAAGAGAAAAATCGAGTGGCGTCCTAGAACTACAAAAAGGGCTACGAGAAGAGAAGTGCGGAGCAAGTGGCACAAAATAGGGCGGAATGGAAAAATATAGAAAAAAGTTATGCCTAGCAGTGAGTGGAAAACGGCTGAAAAGAAAAAGAAGAGAATTTCGTAGCAACGTACTAATTTTCAAATCGTTGCTATCGGCATAAATGCAAATTTTAACAAATTACAACTTTAGATGTTTAATGTTTAATTAACATTCGTAGTTTATATTTTTGCATAATTTTTGTCTTTTTTATTGTTGCTTTAAACTAATACTGTACTGGTCGTTACTGTCGCGTTTATACGACCAAACTTGTGACCAAACTGAAATTTTACTCGAAGTTATGTTATTTCAGAAAGGTTAATACAGTTTACGTTAAATTAAGTAATTATGTGACGCAAAAACATCACCGCAGTTAAATCCGGATCGTAGGATTAGCCAAGTCCTGAGATAAGGTGGTATAATATATAAAATCGAAACGCAAACTGTGTTTATTAATTTTATTTTACAATTTATTATTTTGCCTAGTAGTTTCAAACAAAAATATTCTACATATATTTTCTAAATTTGAATTTTATTTCCCGTAAAGAAGTGAAAAATAACAGATTCGGTACTTAATTTTTATGTTTCAAATGTTATTAAAATATTCCAAAAATAAATGAGCTTTTTCAAAACTGGACAAACTAAAGAGTCCCTGTAGCGTAGTGTTTATAGTATCTAGAATACAAATAATATCTAGGCTCACTTTTTCTTAGAAAGCAATCATAAATTCAAAAATTTAACAATATTATGCGTTGACAATGTAATACAGAGGGAGCCAGGCAAAATATAAAATATGCAACAGCAGTGTAGTGTCATAATTCCTCTCTGCAGAGCATCGTCATTTAAGCATTTAATTACCGGGTTGGTTTTCTTTTTTACATTTTTATTTTATTAATAGAATAAAATTTTTATTAATTTATTTTTTATCCCCCAGGTTGGCTATAAATTTTTATAATTATAAAAATTTTAAGATTTATATCTCGAAATTAGAATTTGGCCGGAGATTAAGACAAAATTGATAGTAGCACAAGTAAATAAATTATCATTATCAAAGGGAAGTAGGAAGGAACTAAGGAAATTTTAATATTAAGTAATTATGTGGTAAAGAATTAAATTTTAACAATTTATGTTACATGTGATGAAGATTTACAATTTTTCCCTTAAGCTTAAAGCAAAATATCTAAATTTAAGAGCGTGACAATAAATCAGTAAGTTTTATTAATGGTTGTGGTTAAATTAGCATTTCTTTATGGTGCAATTGGAAATTTTTATTGAATTAATTAATCACATGGGTAGTAAATTAAATTATTTTTTTTCCATTTATTTAAATTAAATTTTAATATTTTATATTTTAATGATAGTTATATTTCGCTTTTCAAATTGCCGATTACATGCATTCGAACTTGGGAACGATGATAGTGACGGACGTGGAGGTTTTAAATAAAACCGGTTGCGATATTTATTTACATGATATTTGACAATCTGAATAATAACTACAGAAAATGTAACCTGTCAGGATGGAATTCAACAATACTTGATTATGCCCATTAGTTTGTACTTTGAGACAAGTTTACTGATAAAAGTAACTAATTATTTATACATTACTGCTTACAAATAAAACGTTGTTACAACTTTCGAAAATTAGTTAATGCAATCGGCCGTATTGTAAATATGATTTTCAACTTTCTTACAAGAATATTAATGGACGAATAGAGTAGATATAAAAAACCCATTTATGTTAGGTTAAATTAAAATTTAAGTCAGTCGAGCCGGCGAAGACGTGAAAAAATCGTTAATTACTATTTCCTATAATTGCATTCTCTCATTGTCCATATAGTCGCAATTAAGATTAATTACATTTAAATTACATTCTCTAGCTTCGATATTAATTCAATCTTGCATAAATTTCAATTATATTTATTACAAATTGCTTGCAACTATTTAGATTTCATTATTGTAAAAAAACGATATGCATCGAAAGCGTTAAACGGAAGCATGTAATTGCGGTATCATTTATTACAGAGTAGAGTAGTTCTTGCATTTAACATTCCATTATCGTTTATGATACTTCACATTTAAAAATTATAAATATACAATTTAATAATAATTAATGCTTTATAATATTTTATAATTTTTTGTTCATGCGAAACGTGAAAGACCACATCGAGGAATTTTTTTTAACACATTGAATCTATTTTTCCTAAAATATAATAATTTAAAGTGGGGTCGAGAATGTGGTTGCAAGGTTAAATATTTTCAAAAAATGACGCCAAAAATAGATAATCGATGTTAAGCAGGTTATCGATTGGACGAGGCCGAAGGCTGAACAAATATATTACCTTCACGTACTAGAAAGTTTAAAGGACATTTTATATTATGTACTTTTGCAAATACATACTTTTTCTTAAATCCTTTTCACAAATTCTGTAAATCCAATAAAATACAATGTAGAAAACAGTTCATTCTATTGATAAAACATGTTGAATAAATTGCGAAAATCTATAGTAAAAAACGAAATTGACAGAACAAAAAGCTTTAGACAAAATTTCATATTGCAAAACTGTTATTGATAGATTAGTAACATAAAATAGAAAATAGTAAATATGAATCAGATTGCAATGTTTTATTTTGTCAATTTGTCTACTAGATACATTATGAAGGCTACATTCCGAGTAATAATTTCTGTTCATCAGAACTTAGATGATTTAAAGTTTAAGCTATTAATCTGTTTTATCCAGAGAAAGTTTTCTTGTTGTTACCGGTAATTGTATTCCTGTACTGCCTGAATTGTAAACGGAGAGTATGTCATCTAACATACACTTCTTAGAAGTTACAGAATGAATTCCATCTTTGTACAACTAACAAATAAGTAAAGAAATTACTCAAGTCGTATACCAATACAAATCTAATCAGAGCAAGCATTCCCATGTGAGAATAATTCTTATTGCTGTTAAAAAGCACTATACATTTTTGACTTCAAAGGTTTTTGAAAAGTTTTTCGCTGTTAAGGCAGATATTTTATTACAAGTTGATTACCCGTTTAAAAATATTAACTTTTGTTATGCATTACAAATTTAACAATTCGCAACGATTTGGGTGTTCAAATAAGAGGTCTATTTTATAATTAAAAGAAAACGAGCTTTTTTGCAAAAACTCTATGTAGTCCAGTCAATTGGAATTAAAAAAGATCTTTGCCCTAAGGTGAAATCATCTATCAATCATCAACCATCCCTTGAAAAGTCTAAATTTTGATTCTGATTAGATTTGAAGTACAATCGCATCTTGGATTAAAGGTACACAAAGGTAATTCCCCAACGGTGGATTCTAGAACAAAAATATCTGTTACAAATTTAAAAAAGATTCAATTTCCTACATTTTTGTATTAATACTTTTTTTCTAAGTTCGAGGACACGTGAACATTTTTCCAAAAAATCCTCCAACTTAATCTTTTCACAATAAAAATTTTTTAAAATTGTAATATTAATAATATTATCATTTACAAGTTTACATTCCTTTGAAATATTCCTACTTCACAAGAAGTCTTTACAATTCATTTAATACAAGCTGAATTACTCTTTTTTTTTCTTTCTTTTTTGTTGTGCTAAATGTTCGTATGCGTTTTCGTCTCGTTTACTGTTCCTCTCCATACCACTCTGTCTTGACATTTCTCTCTCCATTCCGTGACTCCCATTACTCTCAGGTCACCCAACACTTCGTCCATCCATCTGTCTCTTATTCTACCTCTGCTTCTCGTCTCACTCGGTTTCCAATCCGTGATTAGTCTCAGAACGCTTTGTGGCTCCTTTCTTGTTAGGTGTCCCAGCCATCGAATTTTCTGGGCCTTTACATGTTTCACAATATCTCCATCTCCGAACATTTCCATTATTTCATCGTTTGTTCTTTGTCTGTACTCGTTTTCACTGGTCCTCTTTATACCCATAATCGCTCTCAACACCTTCCTCTCGAACACTCTCAATCTCTCCTCTTCCGCTTAGTTAGGTTCAGTGTTTCTGCCGCATATGTTACCACCGGCTTTAAAATGTCTTGTATAGTCTTATCTTTGTTCTCATGGCTATGTTCTTGCTTTTTAACATTTTCTTATTTGTGTGGAAAGCTTTCCATCCCCTTGTATTCTCTCATGGATCTCCGTTGTTCTGTTGTTGTCTCTGTTTAGTTGTACCCCTAGATATCTAAATTCTTCAACCTCCTCGAATGCATATCCTCCGATCTTTATTTCATTCTGTCGCGTATACTTTCCTTTCTTGAAATCCATGTACTTGGTTTTACCTTCATTTATCTTCAGTCCCATTTCCAATGCAAGTCTTTCCATTTCCTTAAATATTTGCATCATCTTCTGTTTTGATCTAGCTATAATGACGATATCATCAGCATATGCTAGTATTTGCCACTCTTTTGTTATAATCGTCGCTCTGTATCCCAATTTTCTCATTATGCTCTCAATCGCGAGGATAAACAGAGCTGCTGACAGTGCGTCCCCTGTCTCACTCCGCCATTGAATGGGAATTCGTCTGTTTCATTTGTGCCAATCTTTACCGTTGCATTCGATCCCCTCATCGTTAGCTGTATTAGTTTTCTCAGTTTTTTGGGATTTCTAATTCGCGCATCACTTCACTCAATTTTCCGCGTCTTACCGAGTCAAATGCCTGCTTAAAATCGACAAACAGCAGGTGCAGCCCTATGTTGTGTTCGTGTGCTTTTTCGGTTATTTGCTTCAATACGTGTATTGCGTCTACTGTCGATCGATTCCTCTGAACCCGTACTGATATTCCCCGACTTTATCTTCAATCTCTTTTTTTACTCTATCATATATGAGCGTCGACATGATCTTATAGGTCACCTGTAGTAAGGTTATTCCTCTGTAATTTTTACAATTTTCCATGTCACCTTTCTTGTGGATCGGCACTATTCTCCCAGTTTTCCATTCGTTTGGCATCTCTTCCCTTCGCCAGATCTCAAGTATCAGCTCGTATACTCTTTGGTATATTTCTTCACCTGCGTTCTTTATCATCTCACCGCTTATCGCGTCTCTTCCCGGCATCCTTCCATTTCTCAGCTTATTTATTACTGTTTCTACTTCGCTATATGTTGGTTCTGTCACTGAAATTTCCGTTGCTCTTTCTGTATCATCTTCATTGTCACTGTCCTCGTCATCCTGGTTCAATAATTTCTGGAAGTGACTTTTCCAGACCTCTTTTATTTCTTCTTCGTTGTCGCGCCGTCGGCCATTCTCGTCTTTTACTGTTCTGTTCCTTATGTTGTATTTTCTTTTTTGTTGTTTCACTTCGAGAAAAAATTTTCTAACGTTATTTCTCTTACTTTCCTCCTCGATCTTGCTCATATTATCATTCAACCATTTATCTTTCTTCCTCTTATATTTTTCCTCATTTATAAATCATTTATATATCATTTATAAATAAAATTGTAAAAGTTGTCGATCCAAATAATTATTGTAAATCTGCCCAATGAAAAAAAGCACGTTTGATTTTGATGCTGACAAAAAATTCGAACAGGTGATTTTTACTGAAGGCTGAAGAAGATGCTAATGTTTTAATTGTCAACACGAGGATATCCTTTTGCTCATTATTTGACACTGTTTTTATTATTGACGAAGACGCAACACTGCTGAAAGAGTGTGTTAAACGAATAGTTTGAAATTAAAAGAAGTAGCAGAAAATATTCTGTTTTTACATACGATTAATGCCTGTAACACGACATTCTTCCACTTTAACCAGGAAAAAACAAAAAATTTTCGCTTGTCCAGAAAAACAAAGAATTATTCCATTGGAGATGCTGGAGCACGCCTCCTTGTTGCTTTGTATGGTGGCAACATGAAAGAAGAAACCTTGGAAGAAGGTTGTTTTTGTAATAATTTTTTAAGAATTTTTGTAAGAATTTTTTTGTAAAATTTTTGTAAGAATTTTCACGTTTCCGCAGCTGCAACTCGTTACACATCAGACTTCAGATTTAGAAAAAAAGTATTAATACAAAATGTAGGAAATTGAATCTTCTTTAAATTTGTATCAGACATTTTTGTTCTAAGATCAACCGTTGAGGAATTATATTAAAAAAATCAATTTTTTGTACCTTTAATCCAAGATGGCAGAGCACGCCGACATTCCTCAAAAGGGCAAAAACTTCTATTGGTAGGACTAATAATAAAATCAAACAAAAAACAAAACACTAACCATATCTTGAAGGTCCAATCTAAGACGTAGATCTAATCGAGAGGTGTAAATCGCACGATCTAGGTGACAAATTAAAGTCTCCAAATTGGAAAATTATACAACTAACTAACTTTTTACGTAACAAAGCGATTTATGCGGCCAAAAAGTTCTTATCATTCTCCAATAATGCACTCAATGCACTGAAATGGTTTCACCAGCCTTATTTTCGATAAAATTCGGTCTAATCATCCGCCAGACCAAAAACCACAACAAACTGTCACTCGTTGTGAATGAAAAGGTTGGTCGACTATTATTAATCTTAGAATTCCAGAATTCTAGATGCGACAATAGAGAAATGAAAATGTGCCTCTCAACAAAAGATAAATTTTTTGAAGATATTGGTACCTGTTTCCTACTTTTCAACACCTAATCAATTACGACGATGTCCGTGGTTTGTCGATTTTAATTTTTTGTGCGAATTGTACTTTGTAAGTCTTTAGACCAAGATTTTTGTGCAAAATATCGTGAAACCTGGTAGCTTTCATGCTCAATTGTTGCGAACGTCTTCGAATTGACAATCCTGTATCTTCAACGACGCTTTCGATTGTAGCAGCAATACTTTCACATTCAAATACATTTTTGTAATTTTTACTATTTTGTTTTTGTTAACCACACGGTTTTCACCAACAAAATATCAAACAATGACAACTGTCACTTCAGCAGATGCGAAATTGCTCAAAATTTAAAATGAAATATTATAAAAAAAAAATATAAAATATAAAAATATTTTAAATGAAATGTACAGGTGACTGTTTTGGGCTGACCTCCAGACGATATTAAAGACATTTAGTACGATTAGCACCCTACTAAAATTAATTATTAAAGTGCCGACAAAACACTTTATTTTTAAATTAAGAGAAGAATAAAACAAGGTTTACCAGCGGAACAATTACGAACACTAAATGCAGATCACATGAAATTACTTAAACATTAGTACATTTGAAATAAATGTACTTTAAATAATATAGTTAACAGTGTTGTTAATTTTAAAATCATTGAGCACAACAAAGTAACAGTTTAAATGGAAACTACATCACGCTTGTATGTATATTTATCCGATATTTATAAATTTAATTAAATTTAACACTTTATTAGACAATTTATTATTATCCATTATTTCAAACAGCAAATAGTAATGTACTACATAATTGCTTCCATTCAAAATTGAAATAACTAAAACTTAATGCAACTAAATCATTAATTTTCAGAATGAGCTAAAATATGCCACAACTCTTCGTCATCGTCAGGTGGTAATCTATTGGATGTCAGTGGTAATTGTGAATTAATCCGTTAGTTTAGGTTTTTCGCCCAGAATTTTTAGAATAAAATATTAAGAAAAAGTACATTGGTGAAATACGATTTTGAAGTAACACCCATCCTAGTAGGAAAAAACACGATGGTGTTTAATTCTGGAAGAAAAAATTAGTATGCAAGGATTGATGTTGAAGAGTTGATCATATAATGTATATTCCATACCATTACCGTAGCTGATTTGGCATGGTTGGTAACTTACATATGAAAATGCCCTTTTTGTAGAACATCAACAGGGTACCCTACGAAAAGCCTTAGTTCTTACGCTGTCAACGGAAGGTATTATGTTGAAGATCTCAGAATGAAGTATACTCTATAAGAAAGTAGTTGCAGTATTCACTAAAAGCTAAAACAAACAGAGGAGCTAAATCCTGCAGGTTAACAAAAAGATAAATCTATAAAAAAACCAGAAAAGAAAACGCTACCTACTTCAGTTACAACCAGTGGCAGGGCACTGCAAATAAACTGAAACAAACAAAACTAGGTAAAAGGTAACAGCTGTCGAAAAGAAATGGTAAGGCAAAATTTTCAAAAAACACCTAGAGATTCCAAATTGTGGTCTATCTGATGTGAAGCAATGGCATTTAATACATTTGAATGCACTTTCGTTTACAATAACTCAAAAATTGTTGCTATAATTTACCTTTATTTTTTGTATTCTGTTTAGATAAACCTTTCCGCCACAAAT
This sequence comes from Lycocerus yunnanus, assembly GCA_036346125.1. Taxonomy (NCBI): domain Eukaryota; kingdom Metazoa; phylum Arthropoda; class Insecta; order Coleoptera; family Cantharidae; genus Lycocerus; species Lycocerus yunnanus. Next base: position 1,303,810 of record JARFIX010000011.1, on the reverse strand, counting down.
TGTGTAAGAAAATTTTTATTTTAAATGTCACTAATTAGTAATTACTATACTAAATTTTTTTGACTTTTTCTCTTGTGTTTATAATATCTTTACACTTTCGGTAGTTTTATTCACACTTTTACTTCCTTTTGTACGTTTCTTATTGTACTTTTTAAATTCGAAATTAGAAAACCCGAAAATTTCTACAAAATTTGTTTTCCGCATTGGAATTAACATTCCTGTTTCGGCAACAAATGTCTACCCACCGCAGCCTTTCGTAATATGTACTAACTTGATGTTGAGTATAGTTATATCCATTGCCATTATTTAATTTTTCAATATTAAATACATTCAGAAGTAAATTTTGAATTTAGCTAGTTTTATTTGTTATTTACTTTAATTGAACTTTAATTACTACACGCATACAGTTTTAGTTTCTGCTCAATAATTTATAAGTTGATATTTTACTTTTAGTTTTAACAAAAAATCAGATACAAGTTTCCACCATTAGCAATAAATTGCTTAATCAAATATACCATAAAATAACAAAAAATTGTAAGTATTTAAGTTGACCAACACAATTTACATAAAACCTTTTTCTAGTCCAAATCGAAACTACGTAAAAGTTGAATGAATTTTTGATATTTTTTGTTGCATTTTCAATTTATATTCCGTTATGGATGATAATATTGTAGATTTTGCAAAAAGGAAAATAAACAGTTTCGTTTTCCGTACACTTATATTCACAAATGCATTGAGTTGAGTGACAATCAAAGACTGGCATTTCAACAATACCACAATAGCTCAAACTTTTTATAAAATGTTTCACAAAAAGTGCCAAGTTGTTGCGTACGTTCTATAAAATTCTTATAGGTACCCTCAAATCCAATTAATTATTCAAGTTTTTTGAAGAAACTATCACTCTTTATTAATTTTATAAAATATTTCGCTGGCATTCACATTTATTAAATTTTACAATGTATTTCATGAATGCGTGATACCTGGTAATTTCGTAATGGTATACGTATAAAAATAATATTTTTATCGCAATAAAGTGATTGAAGTTCAGAACAGCATTAAAGCTTTTCCATATGCTTGTCAATATATAATCCCAATATCTAGTAATATTAATTTCGGTACAAAAAGAGGCAAAAAAATGCAAAATAATAAATAATATTTGCTTCGTAAATAATATCGATGGAATTTCGACGAGTTTGGTTACTACCAATAAAATATAAAAAACATGAGCTATATCAAAAATGACTTCGGAACGTTGGGCTCCAACTGTTTTCACCACCCCTGACCCTTTATTCTGGACAACCCCCACGGTGAGATTAATTACCGCAGAGGTTTAATTGTGCGGTGCACTCATTAATGGATTCTCTTGTCTTTATACTTGTGTAGCCGCCATCGCCTGAAGCTAAGTCGAAACCTTTTTCCATAATGTGCAGGACAGGTATTATAATGCGCTTTATTTAATTACCTAAATACTAGCACGCAAAAAATAGAACTGCTATACTACGTGATATGATAAACTCGAATTCCATCTTCTGGTTTATCAAATAACAACTTGTAACATTCTTCCAGCTCCTAATATGGTCACTTATGGTGGCGACCTACGTTTTAAAATTATGCCATGTAAGTGTACACCGTGCTTAATATGCTTGATTATTCAAATGTATTTATTACCCTTATAACAACTGTACGCCTTCTCTCCATTGTATTAAGTAATGCGTGTTATGAATAATAGGTGATAATTCACAACTTTAATTATAATATATTTAAATTAGTCTTAATGTAGAAAGCATTTTATCGTGTGCTTTATGTTTTTGTTATTGAATTCGACACTGTAAGTGTTACGGGCTTGGTGATAATTAAATTCTACTATGTCAATGATTAAAATAATAAATTTCATCTATTGTTGTATTACGTACAAAATTTAAATGTCCTGTATTGCCATTTAAAGTACGACTTTGAAGAAATACAATAAAAATTTAAAATGTTTAAACTACTTTCCAACGTGGTTTAGTCTGATTAAACCTTTTGGTTTAATGTAAATCCTTTGGTTAAACATCAAAAAGCAATAACGTAATAAGACTATGTGTTAGCTAAAGGTTCGTGTTCGGCTTTGGATATGTATTATGAAAAAAGTATCTGCCGGTGGAAGTATTTTACTTTTATTATTATTTAACATAATTTTATGACTTTAGTAGCTTAGCTATATAAATATCTCGAGGAAAAGCTTAAAATCACGTTGCATCCAAAGCAATTTTGTTATTAAATATTCTTAATTATCCAACTAAGGAGAGAATTCATGTTTTTTTGCCCTGCCTCCATTGTAGTTTTAGTTTTTACAGAAGAAATGCAACTGTGAAAAATAATTTATCTTTTGTTGTATTATATTATTTTAAATTTGAGCTCATCTGCAAGGTTCCATTAATCGATTATGTTACAAAAGATCATACATATACGTTTCTCTTTGTTGTTGTTCAATTTTAATATCATAGCGAATGCGGAACACATAATATTTAATATTAGTTGTAGCAAAACATCTAATGCAGTTTTTATAAATATTACCTTGGACTTAATAATTCATCATAAGTATAAGAGAGCTTAATATGGCAAGGAGCTTTTAGTTTCCCATACGTTTGTCAGATTTTAAAATGTTTATTCTACTTATTTTCTCATTATTGTTATCTTTAGTTATAAGTTGTGATGTTCTAACAAAGTTTACTTACTACTTAACATTTTGTTCATAGATTTGAGTATGACTTTGACAAACTTGTAATCTTCCATAATACATTTTAAACCTTGGAGCTATTTATGATTTATTTTCCATTATTTTAGCAACTGATGCGAAACTGTAATTGATTGTATTAAATATTCATATTGTAGATTGGATGGGTGCTTTTAAAAATTTGCATTAAAAGTGACAGTAAATCAATTATAATTGATTAATGAACACAATAATTTTACAAAACGCTTAGTGTCATTGTTTTTATTATTATTAATAAAGTACGTCAAAAGTTCCCCGTCGAGTTGAAATCACCAGGGAAGCTGGAGCTGTAATCATGTAATTCTACGTCCTTCTCTTGAATCGCCACTGCGGGCATGTCACCTGTCATTACCTACGTAAATTCTTAATAAAAGTACAAGGAGGTACACAATTGCTTTTATCAAATGAATAAATAATTTTTTAATATTTAATATAGCACTGTTGTTCCTTTGATTGATGTTGGACAACTTGAAATTGCAAATTGAATTTAAAAAATTCGATCAGCCTACCTAATTTATAATTTAAAAATCAAACATATTTTCAAAATAGTCATCAATCAAATTTTTTAAACCTGCATTTTATTGTTATCATGCAACTCCATTTTCTCTCCCATTTTATTAAAATCTTTAAAATTTGTTGCCATTTAGACAGAAAGGCAAAAAATTAATGCTAATTTTTCTTTCAATTCTTTCATCTTTCGTTATAAAATTCTTCTGTGAATATACATAATATAAAATAATGCATTTTTAAAGATTATAAGAAAAACATTTTAATAAATATTTCAATGAAGTATAGCTTAAAACAGAATTTAATTCAATACCTTTTAAATACTCGAAAATATAAATGTTTATTTAAGTAAAATGTTTGTTACAATTAAAATCATTTAATGTGTTTGCTTAGCGTATAAAAAATAATAACGTATTTTTTTTAATTATTTTCCTTTTTGATGATGCGATATAAAAAGAATTTTTGATATGCACTTTATTAATTTTAGGGTTGTTTGAAATATTTTTAAAATTACATTACCAACATTATCTAGAGCTTATTGTCAAATAGGATTATTTCATAATTTATAAATCCGAACAAACAGTTTATACTATGTTTACAATTTTGCACGTTGGATCCCTTTAGCAATCGTTTCAAACGTTTAATTCTATTAGTGATGCGATGCTTTGAAAATTAATATAGAATGTTTGTAAAATTACTAATTATATTGCCTATCCTTTTCTCATTTATTCGTACAAGCAATAACTCATTAGAAAATATTGTGTATGAATATTACAATTTTAAAATCAGACATTAAATTAAATAAACAAAAAGTTGGAGGAATGCCTATTCGATTATGAATATTATAATATTATTTTTACGCTTGTACGATTTCGCAGAGATTCCAAGACCTCTTGAAATGTGCTTCTGACTTTTTTTCATTTTAATGAAACCAACCATTGACCCAACGGAACCGACGGATTTACGTGCCCTCCGAAACATGGTATTAATATTTTAAGATTCTACTACTTAAAAATAGATCATCATAATCGCTTTCCCAGAATACTATGTTTTACAACCTACAAAGTCATAAATACTCCCGAATTAGTGAGAGTTTAAATTGTGTTACCTTCAAAAGGATTGTATGATCTATGGTTACGCAACGAAGTGTGGAGGAACGACGTAAACAAATTTGGAACAGAAGCTGAACTTAGGAAGTCGCTTTTATTTCGAGGTTTCAAATGGGGCGCTTTGGTGCTTTCGTTATTACGGCAAAAGCTGCTAAGATCATTAAAATTGTCGGAAATAAACACGAGCAGTAAATTATTCAAGAATTAGTCGAGATACCTATTTGTAGGAATTTTATTTTCACAAGTAGATAAACAATAGTATTTCTGGAACACTTGCGGACAAATCTCAGAATTTCTTCTTCTTCCTTGAAATTTCATTTAATTAATTAAATTGTATTTTCGATTGGCCAAGTAGAAAAATAAGCACATACAAATTAAAAAAATTTGTAAAAGAAATACAAATAAATCTAATAAATAAAGTGAAAATCCTTGGTAGAAAAAACAGGAAATGTTTAAAATAAAGTTCCTTGATTACAAGGTGGTAGCAACATTTTGAGGTATTAAATGCTGGAATATAATGTTCCTTGGAAGAAAGAGTAAACGACTTTGGTTGTATCCTTGCATAAGAAAGTCCGAAATAATATATAAAAAAATTATTTGAAATTAGCTTAAAAATCCCATGAGTCCTAACTCACCAGTGTAAGATACGAACCACGTCACTCGGTCCAAATTTTCTCTCTGCTTGACATGTCAAATTAGAGGAATTGCCTGTTTATATCTGCTCTGAAGCACGGATTCGGTTATACATGCAAAGAGAGCCAGAAATTTTTTTTATGAAGATATGGTCGTTTTTGAGCAGTAAGCGGTTCAAATTGATCAACTGTTGATAGTAGCGTTTGGTATTAACAGCTCATAACACTCTTCTCTTCTGATTCCACACCCTTACCTTAATGAATTTCCATTATTAACAATATAAATTAGGGTAACAGGCACATCTGAGGCCAGCCTAGCAAGCTACTTCAGATGTAAAATAAATAATATGCTCACAGTACTACCAAAGTACTGAAGTGTAAGAATGCTGGTGGACACGAAATAGAGATTGGTGAAAAAGATGTTAAATTGTTGCAAGCAAGAAAAATTCGCAAGAGAAAAAAAAGTAACACCATCATAAAAAATGAACATGGAAGAGATGCAAAAAAGGAGTACTAGAGCAGCGAGTTTGAAGAATAAAACGGCCTGAAATGAAAGATAGGAGACATCTGTTGAGATATGGAAGAATGACTACAAATTGTATACAAACAAAATGAAGGCTAGAGCAAAGGTCACACCTGATATGTGCCAGTTCTGAAGAAAAGAGCGGTAAAGATAAGAATAATAATCGCCAGACCGGAGTAGCATTTAATCAAAGAAATGCACGGATTCTCATGAATGTATAAATCTTTAATATGCATATGAAGGAATATGAAGATGGTATCAAATAACACAAATGGAACAGTACGAGGGGCAATTATAGGGGCGAACAGTTCTAATGACAATGGTAGATATGTAAGTTTTGAAAAGGATTGAAAGGTCATTTGGCTGATCACTAAGAACAGAATGAAAGCTGGAAGGTCGAAGATACTCTATCGAAACTGCTGAAACGCTCACTGGAACTTGAAACCACTTGGTGTTATCGACCTGAGAAAGCATACACAGCTGGACCTTAGAATTATGGATGCATTACAGCAAAATGTGTAAATTTACATAACGGCATTAAACATCTATAGAACAAAAAGCGCAGTAAGGTCGGACAATACACTATCTAAGATTTAACTACAAAGGATTAGACGAAGGTGTGCCATCGAATTAATCAACATTTACCGGAATGCATATGAAAGGCGTGTGAGCAAACTTTTAAGATGCCTTATGGAGGTGTCGGTCCGGAGATATTGGTATACATATTTGGACAAGTCATTCACAAGTATGATCCAAAATGCTAAGGAAACTACAGAGAACAGAAGTGGGCCAATTATAACATAACAAGACTCAATATAATTGGTGGAGGAGCATAAGGTAAGATTTGAATTACATGGATTGGTCCGGTGCACAAAGTATAGATATTTGGGTACAATCATCACAAGTGCAGCTACGAAGATGAAATAAAAGCGAGAATGGCACAAGGAAGAACGGCCATTAAAAGACTCCATCCGTAATCTGGAATGACACACTAACTAAGAAAGTAAAAGATTAATATACAAGACTATTGTAGAAAGCTGTGATGGTGTATGGTTCAGAGGTTTGGACGATAACCAAGAAAAATAGAGGAAAGCTGAAGGCAGTCGAAATGGAATACTGGAGACGAAGCTGCGGTTTGACAAAACTGGATAAGGTTAGAAATGAAGAAATTAGAAGGCAAGCCGAGGTGGATATAGATGTGACGGAGACCATAGAGATGAAGCAATTAATATGGTATGGGCATTTAAACCGAATGGGACCAGAAAGATGGCCGAAAAAATATTAAATTGGATGCCACCACAAAACGAAAACGAGGCAGGCCAAAGATCACATGGAAGGAAGGTGTGACGTCGGCAATGAAAAGTAGAGACCTAATGGATGAAGGATACCCAAAATAGAGGCAAATGGCGACTAGAATCGGAAGACGTCGTCAGATGTAAAAAGCCGCAATATATATATATATATACAGTACTACCAGTAGCTTCGGAACTTCACCGAGGTTACTGTTGGATATTACAGGACCTAGTCCTGTTAGTCTTCCTAAGTTAAGAGGAAGGATGAGAAGACTTCTGATTCTACCAATCACAAAGTCGCGGTATAATTCAGCAGCAGTTTTCTTCAAATATGATCATATCATCAAAACTTGGAACCATTTTAGATGTACTTCCTTTCGATGAAAAACAATCATCGAAATCGGTTCATCAACTCAAAACCAAAAAATTAATTCTATGAGCGAATGCTCTTTATTTGGCATTTAAAAAGACGTCAAAGTTTTATTTATTTAATTTGAAGGTGTTCTCGATCCATATAATATCAAAACAAGGATGTTTAACAAAAAATTGTCTGCCAAACAAATTCCGGGGGTGTAATTTATAGATTGTTTATAAAAATTATATTTTGTTGCTGATTACATTAGATATAGGTTATTAATCTGTTTGTGATACTTTTGTCATCATTATGAGCCATTATTTATTTTCATCATTATTTTATTATTATGACGAGAGAGAGTTTATTCCTTTCAAGTTGATCGTTTTAATTTTTTTTTGAAAGTTACAAATGAAAAAAATTTTGAAAATACAGAATTTGCTAATCTTCCGATTTTATCTACATTTTATTTGATTTTACAGCAAATACTTTCGATTGTCAATTGAAAACACAGGTTTTAATTTTAATGATTAAATTTCTTACGAAATTTAAACGTAATTAATTAAGCCAGTGAAAAAACCTTAAAATTTAAGTAAAAATCAAAAAATTGTTATATTATTTAAACTTTGCACAAGAGAAGGATCCATTCATAATGTCAAGTATAGTGCTCTACATCGAGAAAAGCATGTCTCAGGAGATAAAGAAATTTTAATTTTTCAAATAATTTGATATGATTGTAATATTCAAAGTCAAATAGTGTAGCAGATATTTACACTGGATTCTAGAAAAAATTTGGAGAGCAACACAAGCTCATTGGGCTACTTTCAATTTATTTATTATATTATTTATTTATTATTGTAACTATAAACCTGTGGGTTATTGCAATGTTTACATTTTCATAATTTTAGTTTATTATTTAATTTATGCAATGTAAATTAGCCTTGAATAATTAAGTATAAAGGTAACATCATGTAATTTGGAAAAATAAACTTAATTTAACGTAAAAACGTATTTATTTTATAATTTGTAATAAAAATAATTTTTTTAATTAACCTGTTAATTTTTAATATTTTAATTTAATAAAAATATATTTAACTTATTTGATTTTATAACAAAAATTTTAATACTTTTTTGTGCCTGAATGAAATTTAAATAATAAATTAAAAATTTCGATCTTCATAACAACGCACTTTTTAACAACAAATAACCACAACTTGTCTAATTTGTGTCATAGACAAATAAAAAAGAGATTAAATTACAAAGAATTAAGTTTAACTTTGTTTTTAACATTTTTTTCTAGCATTCTTAACTTTTGAGCAATTCAGAAAACTGAGCGTTAAAGTAATTATAACTTTTCAAGGGAGGTGAAAAATACCGCATCTTGAAAAATTACATCTCGGTCAATTTTTATCGTACAAAAATGACAAAAAAATCAAATAGTAGATAATTTCGTCAGTTTAAACTTTTGTTTAAAGAACTTTTCAAAATTTTCTATAAATTTGAAGTTAGTTTTAAAAAAACCGCTAGGCTTTTTGTTGAATGATGCTTGGGCACCAATATGTATGCAAAGTTTCAAGAATGTAGGAAACCTTTTTCTTTCGAATGCTTTTTCTCCGGCCTAAATGGAAATTGGAGGAGAAATTAGAAATACAAAGAATTGAATACAGGTATGGCAAGTATAATAATTAATATTTATGTTGTTTTTGTTTGAGAAATCAAATATTTATTTTAGAAAATTTTTGTCATTATAGGAAACCATTACGCTAAAGGTAACATTAAAATTTAATATTTAAAATATTTTATATTTATGTAAATATTTAAAATTTGAACATTTTAGCTTGCAATTTAAAATGTATGTTATTTCTACATGTATGAAAAATTAAATTAATACTACTCTCATTACTATTTTACATTTAATCCATATTAGCTTACAGCAAAATTTGTCACATTTTAAACTTTTATTGATTAAATATTTAACTTAGGTGTCAAGCACGGTATTATGGATAACTCAAATTGCGTTAAACCTGTTTATGAGTAATGGAAGTAAATATTAAATCCGTTTTCAATTTAATTTACATGAAATATCGTTATGTTATTTTACTTTATATTCCAGACAAAGATGTAAAACGACGTGTATGTTTTTTATTTTATTTGTAGCTGCATTCACATGTATTTGTGTATAACACTCACATACTTGTACATAGAGCTTATTTCTTTTTGTTTCATCTTCTTAATATATGCATACTTTAAAGTCAGACATGTTTAGGTGTACATAATACACTCGACATGTTCATATTATCAGATTGCACTCTCATAACTTACTATAAAACATCAACTATGCTGTGTAAAATATATTTTATTCCTTTTAAATATCGTACGGGAAAGTTTTTCCTTCAAAAAACAACAAAGCACTTCATAAAGTTACTTTTTTTATAAGATACATTCACATCGTGGACAGATGGACGTGCATAGTTGAATATTTCGGTGGGTTTACACCCAATTACAACTGCAATGAATGATCCTTTCAATTGAATTGTTAATTATCCTAGTGGTAATTGTAATTTAATTTAAAATTGTAACATGCAAATAAATGTGACCTTAACGCATGTATTTCAAAGTTTCTGGAACGTTCATTATCTGCAAGAACTATTTGAAACATTCGCAACTGTCAATGAAGTTCAGTGAAATGTAAAATATAGTTTCTCAACATTTTCATTCATTACTCAAAATTGTAACTTTTGGTTTTAGCCATTGCACATTAGTGTAATTGCAATGGCGTTATTTCTTTTAATATTTACACGTAAAACTTGCATTAAATCGTAAACTTTGATAGAAGCTTTTTTGCATCAGGTACACCACCATTCATGTTTTCATGTTATGTTTACGAAATGCAAAGTTTCATTCATAATCCTAATGCAATAACAGCTAATAACTTCGGTGTACTTTGTCACAATGTTGAAAAGAAAATAAAAAAATTCTAGTCTTATTTTGTCTGGAACAACTAAATTCGTCTTGGTTCAAAGTTTCGAGGGAGTAAACAATTTCTTCAATAAGAGTTCACTATAAAATGTTGGCTCGTTAATTCTATTCAATAAACTGTTTGCTGCTTACAATGTATCTCGATTTTAAAATCTCTCCAACATTATCCAAGTCCGAGTTTCATTAATTTCGAGAAACGTCGATACAATAAGTGCCGCTAACGTTTACCGAGCACGACCACCTGTGTAGTCGTAAAATTATATTAGTCCCCAATTAGAAAAGAGCGAAAAGACAAAACTGCGAATTATGTTAAAAGTAAAGTAAGACAAATTTTAAATATGGAATAATTAAATGGAACACGCAGATACAAATTCGCTATAATTAAGAAAATTTGTCTTAAAATAGTAATTTGCATATTCCGAACCGCCCATACCATGTTAAAATCTGTTCAGTACTGTCCATACTCCCACTAGCATATTAAATTTTGTGATTTATTAATTTCAAAAGAAATGTCTTCTTAATTAACGTAAAGACTGATTCGTTTAAACGCTTCACGCGGTTTAGGTTCTCAAGAATGTGTATTTTTATAAATAATCCAAATTAACCTAATTTTATGATATTTATATGCACGCAAATGATATATCAAAATCCACATTAGAGGTATAATTTGTAGTAATCATTTGCATAGGTAATGCTTATTTAATGATAGATAACAATACGAAAAGAAAGCATTTCCAAATTATTTAATGAATCTGAAAGCATGTTATTTAAAGTCAAAGATGTCTTTACACGATTACGTTTAAATATTTTAAATATTTGTTTCTTTGATGTAATAATTGATATGTATGTATCGGTTAAAATTATTTATAGGTAAGATAGAGTTGGTAGTAGGTATACCTACTCGAGAATGCAAATTTATTTAGAGAAATGGTCCTATCAATCACTTTGCAAGTCGAGTCAATAGAGCGAGCTTACAATGATAGATGAGTTCCCCACACGGCACGCTAACCACCAGGAAATAATGACAATTTCCCGCATATTCGCAGTTCCATTAGTAACTGTAATATGACAGATTCCGACTCCATTACTGCTTCTTAAAACAATGCACTTCTTGAAATCAAAAATAACATTTAGAGTTTCCTCCGATTCCAATTGTATTCGAGTTCATTACATATTCCCCCTTTGAAGTTTTTTAGTGTAAAGCAAAAAAGAAAATTACGGACAACAGACAAATTACATCAACAGTAGCTATCAACGCGGTAAGCTTTGAAAACAATCTTAAGATCGCGCAGATTACTGCAGCCCCTCTTTACACCCCAGGATTAAGGCCAGAAGCTTTGACAAGAAATTACAATAGACCAAATAATTGGAAGCTATATAGTTCAAAGGGAGAAAAGTTATGTAAAAGAAAAATCAGAAAAACCGCCCGCTACAATTACTTCATTTTGATGATATCTAACGTTTCAATAAATATTATAATAATAAAGTCAATTAAATTCACGTTCGGTTTTGGTATGTATGGTAGCTAATCAAACAAAATGATTTATATAGGAAAATCGGCGATTAAAATCTCACTCAATTTTATGTTGTGTGTTAGGAATTAAACGGATTTTAAAATTTTTCCAACTATTGAATAAAATCGTAAAATTTGTCTGATATAATAATAAAATAAAGAAATAAATTATTACTATCTACTACCTATAATGCTTTTAGAACAATTTTTACGAACATGTCCAATAAATTATAAATTAAAACTTACCTTAAAAACCTGTACCGAAAATATGTAAAAAATTGAATTAATATTTTATTTAAAATTTATGTCTTTTACAAAATTGCTTTTCTATGAAACCTAATTTATAATTTAAATTATATGACAACCATAAATCTATCAAAATTTTATGATAGAAGGAAATATGTGCCGTCTCATATGTGATTCAAGGATGATTTAGCTTTAGATTTACAACTGGGCGCATTAATTAACTTTTAAGAGTGAGATATTGTTAGGATGGTCTTACAATTGGACACTATGGGAGATCGTGTGAAATATTTCACATTTTAATTTTATAATAGTCACAAGTAAGTGTTATATTAACAAACCATTTGGGAGTTTTACACGTTTTGCTTTATAAAATCCTAAATTTCCCATGTAGCATACAAAGTCAAAAAATTATTATTAACAGATTAAGCACGCTCAAGGTACGCATAAAATTGGAGATAGAGCACGAGTTTTAATTGTTATCAATTTCAACCCAAAAAGTCGTATTTCAAGAAATTATAATTTTTATTATCTGATAAATAAAACACCGGTCGCAATCTGCCATAACTTCCAACAGTTTGAAAAGACTGTTTTAATAATAATAAAATAACAGTAAAACCTTAATGGATTAATTAAGGACAAGTACTCGAGCTTAATAGAAAATCATTCAAGTGAATAAGCTTTAACCGACTCGTTGCTGATTGATTCATGATTGATATGAGTAATAAAAACTTAACTGAAAGCTAATATATTTCAAATTTAATTTGAAGTAGTATATTGTTAGTGGTAAAAATAATAATACGTAATTAGGAATTTTCTCGAACAACACAAACTTTTTCTTAAATTTATTTTGAAAACATATACATACGTAATATAAATCAATTTGTTATTAATGCGTTTGTACTACTGTTTTTTTCTAATTTGTTTGTTTGTATATATTATAATTATACTCCAGAGTAAAGTCAAATGATGATAAACTGTACTCTCTTGTAAAAAAATATACTATTTTTCAGTCAAACAATTAACTACAGAAGTAAATAGGTTTATCGGTTCTATTTTGTTCAGTACTTATTTATTAAACTAGAATACAAAATCGGTAGTCCATGTACAAGAAAATTTTAATTAAATAGCTACTTTCATGGTGGATTTCACAAAGCTTTCTAAAATTTAATCTAAATGAAATGTAAATAAAATTTATATGTTGCACCTCAATATGCAGTGGAAACTTTTATTCATTTAGTTATTTAACGGTTGAAAACGAAAAATGCCGTTTTGTCTTATTTTAATAATAGAATAAAATTTATTGTGTGTTTTGAATGATTATATTTTATTATTAATCGGATTTATTTATATTGCTCGAGTTTCACCATAACTTATCCCCTTGTAGATGATATTACACCATGCACTTAAGCTTTGTTCTTCTCCAAAGGTGGTTTTGAACATTGTGGGTTTTATAAAGCAGGTTTCTGTAACTTCAGAAACAGCAAACTAATTTAATGGATCAAAATGGATCCATTATAACTACCAGACACTTTTCTGCAAAATAAACTTGATTTGACAGTAATAATTGCTCTTACTTATTAGTTAAATTCAGTAGCACTATTTATTTGATTGCAACAGTTTGCAATCTGGAATAATATGTAAGTCTAATCACAGTAACCATAAAGTTCGATCAAAAAAATATTAAAGAATCGCGTTCTTTTCTTAATACACAACTTACTATTTTGTACAATAATAGATAATATTAAATATTACAGTAGTTTTCAAATTTTCTGCACGAATTTTGTTTGTAACTTTTTTTACAATTTTATTCGCAATTACTCGCGATCTGAAAATATAGTTCCTGTAGAAACCTTTTCTGAATTTAAATCGTAAACTAGGGATTTAACTATGTTCCGTGGTTGAGATTCCTCATTTAATTTATTTAAACCAAAAATTAGAATAATAATTAATAGTACGATATTAAAAAATATATATTTAGAGTTTTTCAAGCAATAATATTTATTTTATTACAAAATTTATATTTTTCTATCATTAAATATTAGGAATAACATTTACATAATAACATAAACATGAAATAAAGTCAATTAGTAGGTACAAGTTAATTCTTTTAGTATTTAATGTTAAATGTGTGTTTCAAATAATGTCCATTATAATTGCTTGTTTGAATTGACATGTATATCCCCATCATCATTAAGGACATCTTAATGGGGGCCGAATTATTCAAGCGAAACATGTAAAACATTTCACGTGGGCCAGTTGTGCTAGTTTACTATAAAAATTTGAATAATGTGATATTTAAGTAAATCGTGCCTCTATCGCCGCTGTACTTAAGTATTACTTAAGTTGGAGTTGTACCTACATTCATAAAATGTGAGTTTTCGGTGAAAACGGAAATCAAGCTTCGCAGCTAAAATTAATTTTAATTTTGAACAACACATTGTTTACAGAATTTTTCAACTATTGTCTTTGTCATTTATAATAATATTTATTATTACAAATTTTATTTAATTACTTGACCTAAACGTTATTGTCAGCTATTTAAATTTATCATTTTAATATAATAATAGTCGCATCTATTGCTTTCCATCTTATAACAGACATAGTACATAATATGTAATATTTAGCTTGTTAGCACAAAAAGGATATTAAAACACTTGCTGCCGGTTTCCAATTAAAACCTTCAATTTTTAAAAGATATTGTGCCATACTGGGCAAGGTTTTCATAGGAGTACCATACATAGGTATAATGCAGTATGATGGTATAGTTAACTCGTTTAAAACTAACAAATTACGGTGACGGTTCGAATTTCCTGATCGCGATTTTTACCATTTTTGAAGTGAATTATGAAAGATAAGGGTTCCAATAGCATATAAAAACAATACAATTTGCGGAATATTCAAACAATTTTGAAAAAACGGCTTTAAAGATTAATTTGGAATTCAATTTTATCATTGGCTCTTTTGTACTGTAACCCCGCCTACCAAAATTAAAGTAGGTTGTGGCGACAATAAATATACCAGAATCATGGTTCTTACAACGAATTATGATAGATAATGGTGTAATTAGCTAATAAAAAGAATTAAATTTGTGATCGGATAACAAATTTTCGAAAAAAGTCACTTTTTGTGTGAATTCGTTTCTGATGTGATTGCGCTGTCAGAACCTATTCTCCGCAACCTTTCGAGACCCTCCGGGTCTTGAAGGGCGCTCGAATGGTTTTGAAAAGCGCTAAACTTATTAAAACATCCCTTAAGCGGCTCCAACTCAAAAGTTTGAAAGTTGACGCGACGGATCTCAGAGGGCAACTGACTCCTTCCTAACGCTGCTCTAGTTAGCCCCGCCTTAAGGTAGATCCGCAAGTATGAATGTGCACGGACTGTTACCAAAGGCATAAAATTATTGCGTAATATTACGCAATAATACACTTACATGTATTTCTTACAAGGGATTAACCGCTGGTGAGTTTTGTACACATCTCATGAAGTACATGAAATCTCATGTGAAGTACATGAAGTACTTGTGAAATACATGAAGTACTTGTGAAGTACATGAAGTACTGATAAAATACATAAAGTACGTGTAAAGTAGATAAAATACGTGTTAAGTATATTGAAGTACAAGTGAAGTATCATGAAGTTAGTAAATTTTTGGTGAATTACATGAAGTTGAACCTAGCTTATGAGCATGCGCTACGGTCAATGTGTATCATAGATAAGACACGTGTATTCAATAATAATTATTTGATAGCAAATTAACTTACATCAGTGGATTTTCTTAACATTTTTTTATTTTAAACGTTGAATAGACCTTTGGCGGTCATTATTTTACTAATTAAAAGTTTTGGTAGTTGTTAATTTAATAGTAATCAATTAATTAAATTAAACTTAGATTTTTTAGTTAATTTTGTAATTTTTTTTAGCTTATTTATTTAAATATCATGGAGGTTTGGTAGCTCAATAAAAAGCTTTGGTAATTCATTGTTTCGTCATGATTAATTAATTACATTGAAGCAAAAATAAAAAGCGTTTTACAGAGACGGCTCCAGAATGTGATAATACAATTTAAACTATCTTCTTATGCTTCCATCTTCTATCTTTCTTCAACTATAGTTATCTATCAGTTAAAATACATTAAAGTTAAATTGACGAAATAACCAATCAGGTGTTTGATTTTTTTTGTTTTGTTGTGTGTTTGGTTATTTTGTTGTGATCTGATTGGATGAGTTGAATAAGGTGCATGTCCCTTCCATTGCAAATTTTAATTTAAAAAGTCTAAATCTATTGTCCTTTTTTATTTTCGGTGGGACCTTTTTGTTTTTGAATTATTTAAAAATTAGTTGGGGAGGGCTGGAAACCTGCTAGCTCCCCCCTGCCAATTTTGAAAATTTTGTATTAAATTTTCAAATCTTTAATATGTTTGTCTGCATTGTAATATTTAGGTACTGAAGGGTGTTTCACACCCCAGACTCTCGGATCGAGTTTATTTTTTATTAGAAAATGTTGCAGAGGCACTGGAGGGTGTTCCACACCCCGGATTAAGTAGTTTATTTTATATCAGAAGTAAACTGAAGATCTCCCGTTGCAGAGGCACTGGAAGGCGTTCCATACTCCCCAGACCCCGGATTGAATAGTTTATTTTTTATCAGAATTAAACTGAAGATCTCCCGTTCTAAAGGCACTGGAGGGTGTTCCACACCCCCCAGACCCCCCGTTTGACTAATTTATTTTTATTAAAAGTGAATTAAATACTTAAGCATATCCCAAGTTTTTTAAAATTAGCTATGGCCAAGTAAATGTGTTTAATTCGTAATCTGACAATTAATCATAAACTGCACAATTATAAATTCCGTACCCACTGGGAGTAGATTTCTAAAACGGGAGATCTTCCGTTTACTAATGATAAAAATAAACTAGTCAATCCGGGGGTCTGGGTCTCGGTAAGTCTCTGAAATACCGATGAAGTACGTGAAATACAATGAAGTAGGTGAAATACTGTGAATTATTGATGAAGTGCGGTGAATTACTGGTGAAGCATGTGAAGTCCCGTGAATTACTACTGAATTATATGAAGTACGAAGCAGTATGGAGAATTATGATTTCTTCTAGCGGTTGACCCCTCGATTTCTTATGGGAAAATTGCAATTTTCAAAATTAAATTGTGGTCTTATTACAACTCCGATGAGATTGATCCTCACCTTAAAGAGCTTGTATTTTTGTGTTCTTTCGTTTGGTATAGGCATTTCTATAGGAAAAAGTGTATTTATGAACCCCTAAATTCGAACTCTCACCCAAATTACTTCATTTTGAAACCAGCGTAAACGGTTCATTCTCTTTCTCAGGCAGTTTACCGAAAAAGAAACATAAACATCCAAATTAATCGGCTACATTAAAAGATTTGCACTAACAGCAAGTGATTGCATTAAGGTGTAATTTTTGTAATTAAAACAGAAGTTTATTGAAGTGCGGGACTAAAATTTGGCAATAAAGACATCCAGGGAGGTAACTGTGAACAATCCATGCACTATTTAAGATTACGGAAAGCATTCATAATTTTAGAACATAGTCAAAAAATTAAAACATGAAGAAGCTAATGGACAATTAAAAGGGCAGCAACATTTTATTATGACAATGTTTAAATTTAAAATCTAATTATCGGATTTTGAATTGTTTTGAAAGCAATGTTGCTTAAAATTTGTATTTTTGCTTGGTGGAAGCTAATACGAATTCATAATTTTTACTCTTTAGGTTAAAAATATTTAATAATAATAGCAAATTTGGAAGTAACTCCTACCAATTTGTTCTACCAAACAAAATTTAATACAAAAACAATTTATTCAAGTGCGTCAATTAAAATTTAATTTAAATAAATTAAAAAACCCGACTTTGTAAAAAGTGAACTAAAAAAAAATTGGAAAAATTAAACACTGGCATTTAGAAATCAGTTGTCGTAAGCTGACAGAAGCAACGTGATCTCTGATGAAACTATCTATCTTGGATTGTCTTTTGTATGATGAGCCCTTCTTGAAGTTTGTTCCATCCTACCACCTGTGAACAACGAAGGACCCTCTGCTCTCTAGCACTGGTCTTTCCATATTATCCGGTTCTTTGCCCAAAATCTCGGGGGGGGATATTGTCTCTTATATTTCTTCTAAGATCAAAACGTTTGTTCTTTTATCTTCAACATTCTGCAGCAGCTCCACATCTCAAATGTGTTCATTTCCTATGCGTCTTTTATTTTTCCCATAGTCCAGTTTCTGAGGTTCAGAAGAAGAAGTTCGCTATATTTTTTTGAAGCAAAACTGTCATATTTTACTAAGGTTTGGCAGTGGTTCATCTATCTACCCAGGTAAGGCAATGTAAACATCACCGGAAACATGACAGCTCGCATGACTAATGCATCTGAGTCATCCTGCTATCAGGTAAATCAGACAACCAAATGTTATTATATTTATTTTATGCAAACTCGGCAAACATTTTTTGTTTTGTAAAAATAAAGTAAAAATTATTCTTTTCGGAAAATCATTCTATTTTACAAAGCTCACCGGCAATAGATATGGTTGAGAAGAAAGAACTGATTTTTTTTTTAATAACTTCTCCATTAAATTTAAAAATTACACATCCGAAATAACTACCTTTCTGTTGAACTTGGAAAAGCCAAGTTTTTTATTTGTGACCAAAAATAAATTATTAAAGTTAACCACGATGATTTATTCATCAATTTCACTTTGATAAAAAATGATACTGCTACAAAGTTAAATAAGAATTTCAATAAATGCAAAGTGTTGATTTCCGTTTCCGTCGATGAAAGATTGTATGATGTTGGAGAAATAACACAATGCAATACGATCAAAGGTTTACTCACGTTTGAGATAAAAATTTATCATACGTATATAGAATGCCAATAAAATTTTCTATTTGTTAAAGTAAGTTAATAAAACGTGATTTGTTTTAATGGAATAAATTTACTTCAAAAATTAAAGGGCTAAAAAGTCCTCCTATAAACTGCCATTTATTTTAATCTCGCTATTTACTTAGTATGTAAACTAAAATAACTTAATCAGTATCATCTAGTTTGAAAAATCACTTAATTATTATCCTAGAACTTTGTAGTATTATAGACAATTCAGCATCAATCTGAATAAGCGTCACGTAAAGTTCTTTTTGTTTGAATAGTGAAAATCTCTTTTCGATTATATTTTAAAAGTTTGATGAGCATTTTGAAAACTAAAAATCGCTTTATGAATAGATCGTGAAAAGTCCTTGTGGTTAATTGTTCGTTCCTTTATCGAGTTTAATCGGAGTTTAAGTAAAGTCCTTGTTAAATATTGTAATTGGATCATAAAGTAAAGACCTCTGGTCATAACAATTTTCTTTGCAAACGACTTTGTCAAAGCTATCGCAAGTAGATATCAAATTCCACAAGCGTGTTTAAGAGGACCTAATCACTTAATTACATTAGGTCATTCGAAGCTAAAATCTCCTGGGGCGTCCACTAACAGATATCGAACTAAGCTTTGTTTGTCTGCAGATTGTTCGGTTAGATATAGATGCGTTTCGAGTTACATTAAGAGATTTTGGGTTTCTTGGATTAGTATTTCGAATACGCAATGCTTTTATATTAGAATAAATTTTTGTGTGGCGGATCTGGGAGTACTGCAATTGACAGTTTATCGAAATACGAATTTCTTTTCAATTCTTCTTCGAACTTACTATTCCAAGCACATTTTATTGTTATATCAGTAACAGAAATATTAAATTTACTGCACAGTAATCAGATAAAATGTCAGTTTAAGGAACCTAAAATAATTTGCGAACAAAAGTAAAATTGTTATGTTTATCTTTAAAACCTCTGGGAATAACTCGGGCATTTCTGTAATAGATATTTTTTTTAGATTGTAAGCTCAGGGTTATTTTACTACCAATTTGCAAACAACCAGGACGAGTAGAAATAAAATATCGAAAAATCGTTAAACAAATATGTAAGGATAATTAAAAATCCGAAAAAGCTGGACAGGTGTCTCTTATCCATAAATGATGAATACTAATTTCCTGTAATTATAGAAACGTGGAAACTAATGACCACCTTAATAAGACATGCGGTATCAAATACCTAATTAGACAATGAAGACATAAAATGTCCGTAAGTATTCGGGTCGGCTTAAATTTTTTAAGACTTTGCATTTAAATAACGAAAACATGGTATAAAAAAATATTATTATTTACGGTTGTTATTTGCCAAATGTATTATTTATTAAACTTGTTTTCGTACGCAAAACAGCGGGAGTTTAAACATCAAACATTTTAAACTTCAGAATTGCAAATATGCATGTCTCATAAGCATGAAGCATTAACGTGGGTATAAAAGAGTTGTCCGAATACATTGACCATGTTATAAAAATCGATAAAATTATGTAAACCGGTAATTTTAAATTTTTAGACAAATTTATTTATTAAAGATACGAAAAATTTAAAAATTCAAATTTATTTTCAAGATAACATTTATGAGTCTATTTAATCTTCTTCTTTGAATTAAGAAATAATGTAAGTCTATTTAAACTTCAATAGAAAAATGTAACTAAGTTTGCAAGTCATTAGACATACATGTTCGGTTATTATTAACAATAAATTGTAATGGTGAACAAGCACATTTTCCATTGTCGACCTTATGAAAAAAAAGAAGAAACAATTACGAAGTTTTATTGTTGAGATAACAGCAATTTATAAGTAACTGCTATTTTACCGTACATTTTTTATCATTGTTTTCGCACATGTTGCTATTATGAGATCGAAATAAACAATCCAATTACTATGTTTAAGTCAAATAGTTCGGTTTCTTTCACAAGTGGGATGATTAAATTAATTAAGCTCTTTTTGTTATTAATTGTAAGAGTGTTCAGTGAAGATAGAAAAAAATGCGATGTGGTTAATTTCTAACAATATTAATTGAACACGTGCAATTGATACTAAAATTATACATTTAATTAGAAGAATTCAGATTTAAAAGAAGAAGTTATCCTTGTGTACCTGCAAGGCCACGTTAAACTCGTTCGATCTTACAACAATACCTTGACGTGCTTGAGATTTGGTTTGGATGAGCTCAACTCGCCGTATTTACCAAATACGAAAAGAATAGTAACCTTAATTGGACCCTCGAATTTTGCATTTAAAATAATTTCAATTCTTCCCAAAATGAATTTAAGAAATGCAGTAATAATCGAGTGGCAAAAACAATTAAATATTCTATAATGTGTGGATGTGTTATTTAATTTAATACAAATAAAGAATATGGCATGGTTCTAATTAATTATAAATTCTTTTAATGAAAAGTTTCCAAGTTCATTGAAGGAAGATCCCATTGCAGTTTTGCATTTTCAACGTTATAGTCATCAAACTTATTAGTTCTCTAAATTTTTGTTTGGTTAATTTACCAAATAAATTCAGTCGATGACGAAGCAATAAAAAATTACAATCAAGAATTTATTGCATTTGCAAACCAAGGTTTCACCACATAGGTACGAACAGAAAATTTAATTAAAGAATAAATGCAGTTGCATGTTTGGATGTTTAATTAACAAAAGTGATTCGATAACATCTAACAACTTATTTAATCTATCAGAGATTTTAAATTATAAAAAACCAACATTAATAATTTGTAATTTATTTAAAAATTCAAAAAAACGAATTAGATAATCTGGTCAATTCTGAACGTTACACGATGCACGAAAATTTAATAAATATCCTCTAAAAGTAAGGAAAAAATAATAACCTTTGCAAGCTTACAGGTAGAATCCTATTAGAGAGAAACTTATTCTATGTATTTCACTTATCTCTGAACTTGAAATTTTTATCCAAAATGAAAAAGATGTCAACCTTGAAAACATAAAATGTGTTTCTTTGAACAAAAGTCGAAAAAAGAGGGGCAGAGCAACATTTTCGTAAGTTTCCATTCAGAGTTCTATTTAGCTTAATTTTACTTCGTATTATTTTGAGCAGAAGATGCCTAAAATTTTTTTGTATTCTTTGATTATTCTACTGCCGTATAAATACATTCAAATTTGTACTTTAAGCGTTGACTAAATTTTAATTTTTTTTCAATATTTTTAATTTCTTTAATTTTTATAATTTTATTCTAATGGAAAACTTGATTAAACCGTCCCCGGCGTTGTGTCAACTCGTTCACCCATATAATCTCTTTTTCCTTTCCTTAGCATTAAAATTCACTTTATTTTATTATAATTTAAACCTTTTCCACTTTTAAATAAAATTACGTTTCATACTTTATCAATCCTTTTTTTACATTAAATTTAATAAATTATACTTTTATTTACGTTAAAAGCCAAACATACAAAACTAAATTTATTTATAAATGTATGAAACAGATTAAAGTCAGGCACAGCAAAAAAAGATTTATAAACACTTTATTATTATTATTTAATTAGCCTTACGTAAGAAATTGAGTTGTTCTATGGATTTACCAAACCCGTTTACATATCAGTTGTATGATCATAAAATTATAAACTACCTTGTGTTCTTGCCTCGTTTAAAATGTTTCTCCAATTTTTCCATTCTTTGTAACCTATACTTCGCAAGGTACGTAGTTTCACCATGTTTTCTTTGATCTTCTTCTATATCGATTTTTTATCCAGTTCTATAGTCATCATTTTTGTTTTTTTCCGTTACTGCTTCTCATTATGTGACCCAGCCCTTTTATCCTTTAAGCTTTTATAAAAGTGATAATATCTTCTCCACCCATTGCTTCACAAAGTTTAAAATTAATTTTTCTCCTCTGCTCTTCTTCTTACTTTTTAGAACTAATAACAGTTCTCAATATTTTTCTCTTATCCTCATTTCTTCTTTTTCTCTATTATCATGCACAGAACCTCCGCCACATACGTCAATGATGGTTTTATCAGTAATTTGTAAATCTTAATCGTTGTGTTCGTAGTTATTCCACTATTTTTCAACAGTACACTCTTATTTGCATTATGCTCTACTTCCGGTTAGTATTTTTATTCTCACTACTTTCCGTCTGTCATTTTTATTATTTACCGGTACTCCAAGATAATTAAAGTTATCCACCTGTTCAAATACAAAGTCGTCAATTCTCACCTTTTTCATCCCATCGCCCTCTTCTCTTTTATATTAGCTATTTGTTTTTATTTTATTGTACATAATTGTTTCTGTACAACCTGCACTTTCAATTATTTTTCCTGTAATTTTTTTTTGTAATTGTTACAAATATCTGCATCACATTTCTTTTTGATCGTTACAATTACCCTTTTGCTGAATCTTCTTGGCATTTTTTCCTGTAACCAGCTTTTTCTTACCAATTTGTGTATTGTCTCATGTCATGCTTCTTCTTCTTCCTTAATCATTTTTGCCATTACCCCATTCTTTTTCGGTACATTTTTGTCCTTCAGCTTTCCAATTACTCTTGATGACCTCTTCTTTTGTGGTAGTTTAATGTTCTCTTCTTTTTCAGTTGTTTTTATTTCCATTCGTTCTAAAACATCTCTTTGCTGTACATTCATAAAGTGATCCATCCATACTTCTTTTATCTCATTTGCTTTGTTTTTATTTGTATATGCTTTTTCTATTTTTTCTTTGGTATCACATTATGTCTAGTATTACTCTTCTCTACTTCTTTCATTTTTCTTTCACCCACATATTTTTTTTGCTTGTAGAATTTGTTAGTTTTCTGTTTTTTTTTATTGTCAATTTGGTTTTCTGTATTGCTTTCTCCGAGCCACCTCCAAGTAGTTTTGTGTGTTTTTTGTGTCCGTATTTGATACTGTTTATTGTCATGTTTAAAGCTGCTGTCGTATTACACAGGTTTAATCCAGTTGTCTTTTGCTTTTCATTAACTTTCTCTATGCCAGCCACATCGCTTACATGGTTTTCCTTTCCATATTGTTCATTATAGTTGCCCAATATTATTGTGTACTGTGTTTAATGCTCAATTTCTTCACTTATAGTTATCTTCAAGTTAGACGAAAGAACCAATCAGATGATTTATTTTATTTTCTTGTTGTTTGACTAGTTATTTCATTAATTTAACTTAAAGTTCGCTAACCTGAAGATAACTATAAGTGAAGAAATTGGGCATAAGTCATATTTCGCACAGCACCTACTTCCAATTATTTATTATAAAACTTTTCCTTCTTTTTATCGTTCCTATGCTATCATCAATCGGTGCGGTGCATAAACCTATGCATTTTGATCTTTATTCTAAGGTGAGAGAGTCTTCCTCCATTGGCTTAAATGTCAATATTATATTTTTCAATTTATTTGTCACTGCGAAGCCAGTAACTGCCCTTTTAGTCCACTCAATGGAGACATTAATTAGGGCTCATGGTGGTGTAGAAATAAGTAAAAAATGAAATTATGTAATAATCAATTCATATTAACTGCAATTTCGACAAAATGTGAAGCGTTTTTACAAATTTTTAACAAAAATTTGCTCCTCCTTACTTCGCTGTAACTCATGAACTACTCGTCCGGGTAAAAAAAATTTTAGATAAAAGTTGTAGCCAATTTTATTTTCTACAATTCTTGGAATAACTATTTTCAGCTTATATCGGAGCGAAAAGAAAAAGGAAATACTACCGGTCATAAGTATTTGCCCACATATATTTCTTCAATTATTTTGTCTACAGAAAATTGTTTCAGTTTTAATCACTTTTGAAACGTATTTTTATAAATAACTCAACCTTACATACTAAAAAATTTGGTTATTTTTTTATTACCATATTTGCTTTTAAGAAATGCATTTATATTTCAGTTTATTTTTATTTTTAGTTTTAACAACTTGTCCAATTTGTAAGGTAAACTTCGTATTTTGATTTTTGAATTGAAGTAGTGATTATGGCTAAATCAAAGGAACTTTCAATTGAAACGCAATCTTTAATTGTTGCTTACCATAAAACAGGTAAAAGCAATCGAAAAATTTCAAGATTATTAAAATTTCACGACAAACAATCGATTACAAGATTACAAGAATAGGAAAGATACGTAAGGTCCAGCAAAAAATAGGCGTTTTGTAGCAGCGGAATTTGCACCAAAACAAATTTGCAGAAGATTAAACTTGTAAGTGTAACAACTGTGCAATGACGACTCTGAGAAAAGGACTTTTGGTAAGATAGCCGCAAGGAAACCACTTCTACGCTCAATAAATAAAAATAAAAGGTTAACATGGGCAGAAAACATCAAATTTGGACAATAGAAGATTGGAAAAACGTATTATGGAGTGACGAGTCTAAATTTGAGTTTTTTGGCTCAAAAGAAGAGTTTTCGTTTGCAGAACAGCAGGAGAACGATCATTGGAACAATGGTTGGTGCCTTCAGTAAAACTTTGGCGGAGGTTCTGTGATAATTTGGGGTGTTTTGGTGGCAATAAAGTTGGCAACATTTGTCGAATTCAGGGTATAATAAGGGAGAAAATTACAAGAATATCGAATTTTGAACAAATTTTCACCTTCCAACATGATAACGACCCAAAGCGTACCTCAAAGTTATGCAAAGATTTTTAAGTAAGCTTATAAGCGAGGAATTGTAAAAATTATAGACTGGCCACCTCAAAGTCCTGATCTCAATCAATGAGTTATTATGGAGGAATTGGACAGACAAGTTCCAAAATCTTGTCTTTCCTCTACATAAAATTTATTTAATGTTTCACAGTCAAAATTGAAAAAATTTACAGCTAAAACTTTATTAAAATTAATTATAGAATGCCAAAACTATGTAAAGCAGTAATAAAAAGTAGTGGAGGGCACATAGATGAATCAAAAATTTAATAAAAATGATATTTCTGTTTATTACTTTTTGTAAAATTTAATTAGCATCCTTTTATTCCTAAAAAAAAACAATCAAATTTAAATAGTTTATTGGGTGGACAAATACTTATGACCGGTAGGTATATACGAAAAACTACTTTTCGATACCTTTTGGCAAGATGACGGCGCGAACTTGTGGAGCACGTCGAAAGATCGCTGTGCTACAAAGAGTGCAGTAGTTGATATAGAAGGGGCCTTTGATAAAACCACCTTCAACAGTATAAATGCTGCACTTCACCGATATGGAGTTCCACGACCATCGCAAAATGGATCAGTTTCATACTGAAGTGGAGAGCTGTAGAGGTGAATGTTGCAGACACAAAAATTAAGGGCGTGGTTGTTAAGGGTTGTCCTCAGGAGGTGCTCTCCACTACTTTGGAACATGGTGGTAGACAGCCTTCTGCAACGCCTCAATGACAAAGGTTTTCATACCATAGGTTATGCAGATGATATTACCATACTGCTCATGGCCTTCTGGCAGTGCCGAAGGGCAATGGGACGGTCATGGGGTCTTACCCTAAAATCACCCTTTGGCTCTACACTGCGATTGTCAGACCTATGCTTTGCTACGGGGCCCTAGTCTGGTGGCCCAGAACCAGGCTGGTAACAGCGGCATCCTCCTGCACCGAATTCAGAGACTTGTCTGTCTGTCTGTGACCGGAGTGTGCACGGTCACTGCGGGCTTGAGTCCCTTCTCTGCCTCCTCCACTTGATCTTCATGTGCAGGAGATGGCGGTTAGGGCCGCTCTTAGACTACGCAGCTGGCGGCTATGGAATGGCGGGCGAGGAGCTGTTGGTCACATGCGGATTCTGGATGGCTACCTCGAGGAGGTGCCCCTCCTGCATCTGGAGCCCGACAGAATTCCCCCCGCATATATATTCAATAGGAAGTTCGACATCCTACTGAATCCAACAGAGACCTGTGAATATGACATTCGTCTATTTTCAGATGGCTCCAAAAACGATGTGGGTTCAGGGGCAGGAATATTTTCTGCCGAACTCGACCTAAACATAAGCATACCGCTGGGTACACATATATCAGTCTTCCAGACGGAATTGGTTGGTATATTACACTGCGCACGAATAATCAAGGAAAAAAGTATCCGTGATAAAAATATCCAGATATCCACAGACAGTAGGGCGGCTCTCCTGGCACTCAGGAGTCAAAAGGTCACCTCTGGTCTGGTGCTCGAATGTATTCGGGCACTAAATGAGATATCAACTTCAAACAGTCTCTCCCTTAGTTGGGTTAAGGGACACCAAGGCAACGAGGGTAACGAAAAGGCAGACGAGCTGGCAAGAAACGGCACAAACAGCCTTCCCTGCGGCCCTGAGCCGATGATAATGCCAGCTGTCAAATTCCTTAACAACCTTCTGAAACAGTATACCCTAAACCTGCACTCCAGCAGGTGGGCAAATGAAACCGAATGTAGACAGGCGAGGGCTGCGATAAGAACACCCTCAAATAAACATTCTAAATATTACTTGAAACTGTCCAGAGTCAATCTACGGACAATTGCAGGGATCTTGACTGGACACTGCAAGTTAAACAAACACCTCAACACAATGGGAATCGTAGATAGCCCTACATGTCGAGGTTGCAATGAAACGGACGAAACAGCTGAGCATGTGCTATGTCACTGCCCAGCTCTGGCGTCGAAAAGAGGTGCCATGTTAGGGGACTTCTGGCCTGATATGGCCAGAATTAGTGACACCCCACCCGCCAAAATCCTTGAATTTGCCTTATCGGTGGGTTGGCTCGAGGAGTGACGGGAGGGGCGCTATAACGGAGGTAGTACAATGGGCCCGGTTTAGCGGCCTAAGTGCGCGTGGGGAACTTTGCTCCCTGCCCTCCTATCTAAAATCCAGAATCCAGACGGCGCGAACGGTACCCACTCAAGGTTGCAAATTTAGTAAGATGATCAGGACATATCACTCTTCAAGCTTTCCAAATTAGACCTTTTGTAAGGTAGAATGTTGAATGTTTGTGTTCTCATCAGAGTACAAAAATACATAAACTTTTTGATTAATCTCTCCTTGGTCAGTCCGTCTAGTTTCTTATAGCATTGCTATATCACCATAGTACTTCATTAGATCACCTGTTATTTCTATCAACTTCCAAATTTTTAATATCGTCCTGACATTCCGTGTACCTACCTTTGAGATTCCTAGTTTTGTCTTTTTCTTTTTGCTACAAATAGGTTTTTCTTTTCTCGTCTTTATTGGTTCCGGTTTGTTTACATGTAGTTGTTTGGTGTCAGATTCGGGCGTCTGTTCTTTTTCTCACCATTTTTCTGTTTTAATGGTCTCAAGTTGCAATAATTTCGGGCATAATTTTTTTTTTTTCTATGCTCTCTTTCGACTCTTGGTCGTGTTTTTATTTTCTCCAATTTTCCGTTTTGATGGTTCCAAATTGCAATAATTTCGGGCATAATTTTTTTTTTTTCTATGCTCTCTTTCGACTCTTGGTCGTGTTTTTATTTTCTCTCCATAGGTATAAGATTACTGCCTATGCATATTTCACTTTCCATTGTATTGAGTTTGTTTTTCAGTATTTCCATTTCATCGTCTTATCTGCTTAGTTTATTATTAGTTAATTAATTAGTATTTGTTAGTAAATTTAGTTACAAAATTTGTAATGGGCACAAAAAATAACTTTTTTTGGAATTATTGTAATTTTTGAATGGTTTAAACTCTAAGCGTAAGTCTACACTTAAAAAAAGAATTTCTAATCGAGCAATAGCTTTGTCAGTTATAATCTAAAGAATTGCAAAAATGTGAAATGGTTGAATAATAAAAAAAATAACTCAAGACGACACAGTAAAATAAGAAAATTGAAAATGTATATCTAAATACACAATTTTAAATATACAATACCGACCATAATATCGGATTTTAATGAGGTTTGGAGACCAAAACTCTTAATAAAAAAATAAATTTCGAAAAAACTAAGCAATTAATGTAATTTAAATTAAATTTTTTTGTAAAATATCTTTAAATGTTACTGAAGCATTTTATGAAGTCGAATAGAAAAATTTTTTATTACATACAAGCAAAGAGAGTCATTTTTCAATACCGAATTACTTCTCACTGACATAATTTGAATTTAAAGAAAAACACACATTTAACAAAAGATTATATTTTCTAGAAAGAACGGACAAAACCATTTTCTGCAATGGATGTCACCAGGAAACAGGAAAAGAAAATAACCGGATCTGAGTTAAAGAGACAGCATCAATAAACAATTAGGGAGAAACTTAACGACAGAATAGGCTTTTCAGCAAATTTTATCACTTTTTTGAAACAAGTCCCCAATGGAAGTTATGTTGTCATTTATAATTTACAAAAATATTTTGCATGCCAAAATTTTGTTTGTTGTGCTAGTTAATTAAAAAGTGTTGGAACAAATAAAAAAAACGTAAAATATTGCAAGTGCGGAATACACCAAGTTGTTGCTTGTTAATAAATCATTAATTAAACTTACTACTAATTAAAAGTGTTTGCTTTATGTGGTTATCGATTTCTTTAATTACGAAAGTTTTACAATTAAACAGTTGCTTTAAGCCTGTTTTTGTTAATTTAACTTTGATCTGTTAGGGAAATCCTTGAAAGTGGTTTTAAAATTCAGATTTGTTTCTGATTTTTGGTATGACAGTGGAATTCTAGGAAGGTCTTTGTGTGCGACGCCATTTCCTCGCGAATGCGACAAATTTCAAAGACATGAGAATGGTAGTCTAGAAAGTAATGGGTTAAGATGAAGTCTAAGCCCAAGGGTCAAAGGTTATTCGTTTCTCCATCGTAGTTCTCTAGTTCTCACGTAGCTGTTCATTTATGCAAGAAGAGATCGTACGTGTGCATTACTAAGCTTGCTGTCATTTAGTCTTTGATCTAAGATTTGCTTGCGGCATTTTGTTTCAAGTTAGTATATTAAGCATTACCATGATATTTGTGAAAATGATGGATATATTAACTAAACTAACACAAGAACTTATGTACGAATAGTCTCTGTGCTAACGCATCGTAAGATTAAAGGGTTGTTCTGTGCCGTCGCGACATAGACAAGATAATTAAATTTTCCAAATAGTAAATAATATGCAGATCTAAAGATAACGAACACAATCCATTGCTTACATTTTAGAAATTATTAACATTGCTAAGTCTTTACTAAGCCTAAACATACGAAACAAACCCTATCTTGACTTTATCAAGTGATAATAACAATAAGCCAGTAGATACTTACACAATATCGGGATTATTATTTTCTCTTTTGAATTTCAATTTTGCTACGTTTTATTTAAATGGATTTATATTGAGGGCTAATACCTCAAACAACGTATAGGTAGGCAATAACAGGCTTAGAAATTTAATAAGCATCAGTTACTACTTGGATAATATGGAACGATTAACCACTACAGTTTATATTATTTAAATACGGCACATGGTTTACTTTGATGTATTTTTTGCAATTTTAAGTTTTCATATTTATTATAACACTTATAGCGATGGACGTTAAAGTTGGCTTGCTTGAAATTATTGTTTGCCATACGGAACGTAAATTAAGGCGTCTAGGATTTTCTAGAAGGTCCAATTAGGAT
The DNA here is from genome assembly GCA_036346125.1 of Lycocerus yunnanus. Taxonomy (NCBI): domain Eukaryota; kingdom Metazoa; phylum Arthropoda; class Insecta; order Coleoptera; family Cantharidae; genus Lycocerus; species Lycocerus yunnanus. The sequence goes on along the minus strand of JARFIX010000011.1, from coordinate 1,273,475 downwards.
AACAAGGTTCCGTCAAATAATTTAGTTAAAAGTTTTTATTATCGATAAAATCAGTCGTGAAACTTTTCAATTATTTTCAAGTAGTTTTCAAATAAACTACTACGGTAAAAATAAAATATTATTTTTGCCGAAAGCACTTTCCAAATCTTTCAAGAACTAAGAGGTTAGGGTGGACGGTTTTTGATGAACGCTTTAAGGTTTTGAAGAACTATCATCCACAAAATTGAACTAGAGCTTTATAGTTTAAATTTCCTCTCTGTTTATCATATGCTCCAAGCACATTACAACAACCCCTTTTTCACTTTCAATATTGATTATTGATACACAAAATGTATATAGAGAAACTTTGCAATAATATTTATAATTTCATTAGTCGAAGGACAATTAATTAATTAAAATCAATAATTAACTACTGGAAAATTTTATTAGCCAAGAACTTGGGTTTTAAATGTATTTTTAAAATGTTTCACTTTGGTTTTCATCATAAAATAATAATGATCGTTTCGTACTTTATTTTATTTTAGTTGTGAGAATTAATAATGAAAAATTTTAATTGCATAGCAATTAAGATGTTATTCCAGCAAAGCTTATTAGCAAAACTTTAAGCACAATAACCGATTAAATATTGAACGTGCTAGCTGGTATATGAAAACTGGTCAACCGTACTGCCGTTGACCATTGTCCCTTCTGCTCTTCTTTATTAGATATCCTTAACAACTTTGCTAACCTAATTACTAATTAACCCGTGTGCTGAAGTTTGAAATTGTAACACAATAGTGTTTAAAAATTTAAGAACTTATCTGTTAAACTTTTTGGGTTCTATCGAAAATTAATAAAACAATTACCTTATCTATACTAGCCACCTAACTTTGAGTTTCAGTATTCATGGGGAAAATAAACATGCTCAGTTGAGATCCTTATAAATCATGGAAGAAAATGTATCGGACGCTTATAATTTTTAATTTTGCTTTTCTCTATCAAATATTTATATGATAACATGTTAAAATTTAATAATACTGCCTAATCTATATTTGATTAGATTTAAATTGAATATACAGTATATCTTTTAAGTAGGTGCAAAAATTTCTTCAGGCGGTGATTTATTATCACAAGAATTCAGTATCAATACCAAATTGTAATTGCTATAATGTTAATATTTCAAAAAATATGAACAAATTTTAATTATTCGACAAACTTAAAATTAAACAGGGCTCGCTCCGCTCGCTGCGATTTAGTTACTAATACAGTGACGAGCAAAACTGTTCATAAAAATCTAGTATTCTTTAAATTTGTTTAAAACTTTACCAAAAACAAAAAAGTTTGCTGAAATATATTTTATTATAAATTAAAACACAATAAAACTACCTAAACTTGAAAAACATCCAAACAATTCAAATAAGAATAATAAAAAACATATTGTTGAAAATTATTATGAACAGTATTGCGACTGATCATAAATTTATAATTTAAACAACCTTTTGTACTTTGTATGACCTCCTTTGGTTTTAATCACTAATTGCATCCTTTTGGCATACTAGTAATTAAATTATTCAAAATTTGAGAATCAATCTTACTCCACTCATTATTTGTTATGGTCCATAACTCATCGACATTTTGGGCTGATTCTTTGCGGTTAAAATTCTTTTTTTAACTATACACCAAAGATTCTCGATTGGATTTAAATCGGGGGACTGCGGCGGCCACTCCATCACTTTAACATTATTATTAGCAAACCATTTTTTAGTAATTTTAGCCGAATGTTTAGGGTCGTTGTCTTGCATAAATATGGTATCACCTACTGCACAACCAAATTTAGCAAGGCTTGGTAAATATGAGTCTTCTAAAATGTCAATGTAATCGGTTGCTTTCATAATTCCATTAATTTTTCTTAATATTCCTACCCTATCCCCCTGGAAACAACCCCAAACCATCATAGAGCCTCCACCAAATTTTAATGTTTCTTTCTGTAGGGCCTACATTTTTATCATACCATGACCAAACACGGCCATCTGATCCCATTCGATTAATTTTCGATTCAGTTGACCATGTAACCAACCACCAGTCATCTACAGTCCAATTAATATGGTCTTTTGCGAATTTTAAACGCTTTTTTTATGTACTTCGCTTAATAAAGGTTTTCTTATTTTAGTTTTAGCTTTCATACCAACTTCCTTTAAACATCTACGAACGGTATCATTAGAGACATTAATTTTTAAGTTGTCTCTGATAGTATTATTGGCCTCTACGGCATTTTCTGCAGCTCAGACACTATTAACTTGCGAATAATTCTTTTGTTTGAGACGAAAGCTTCTGCGGTCGTCCTCCTCTGTTAATTTCTGTGGTAATTTTAAATTTCTTTCTTAATTTTGTAACAAGGCCTATTGAAACCGCATGTTTGCTTGCAATTTCACTTACTGAAATACCTGTTTTAATAGATTCAGCGATCTTCTTTTTAAATCTTCCTTAATACGAATAGGCATTTTTATTTTCTATATTAAATGAAAAATTGATCAAGAATACTTAAGTTATAATTAAGTTAGCACTTACTCAGTACAAATAAAATAAAATAATAACGGTTAAACTTTCGTTTCACAGCAAATAAAATTACTTTCTTGACACTTGCAAAACTGTTCACTTCGAACGTCACCTTAGCAATGTGATAATAATATAATAAAACTGTAGTTTTGCAAAATAGTATAATTTAATCAGTGCGTCATGCATTACTTCTCATATGATCAAATGTGGGATGTAGATTTTATACATATTTCAGGTAATATTATATTTATAGCAAAAATTTACTTATTGTGAACAGTTTTGCTTGTCACTGTATTACTGATTTATTTCTTTTGCATTAAAAACTCATTGGTTTTAGTAAGCAATCCACGGCTTGTTTGATTTGCAGTATGATCAATACAGTTGTGCAATTTCGCAAGCTCTACTTTGGTTATAAATAACAAAAATATAAAATGTATCCTGCCAATTTTACTATGACAATGTTTTTATTTTAAATCCTCGCTGCTTAAACCTCCATCAAACGATTACTGCGACCTAGTCAACATTTATAAGCGAGCACCTGATTCAAAAATAAATATTTTTAAATAAAAGTTGCCGTGTTCAATTTTATATGAACCAAAAAATCGATCTTTATTGTTTATTAATTGAACAATAAATTTTAATCTTATGAAATTATTGAAAGAACAATTTTTACTCTATTTTAACTCCATCCAACTTTTCCTTAGAAATTTAATTTAATGCTGCCTTACTTTATCATTACTTACTGCAAATTAAAACCAATATCTATTCATCTCAGCTCTCAGCAGTAGTTTGGCGTAAAATATCGTCTTTAATTTTTAAAATACACTACCTCAAAAACTTGCTTCAGTTCCACCTTGGATTTGTTTCTAAAAACAAACAAAACTTTTTACTTTCAGCAACTTTTAATAAAAAATGTAATTTATCGAACGTTTAATGATTGGCATACGCCTATCATTAGTTTTGATCAGCAAATTAGTTCTTTAATAATAATTTTGATAATATGGGATCAATGTTGTAATGATAGTTTAGCACATAATGAAAGCTATAATATTTACACGCATGCAAAGGAAGTTGTAATTAACCGACACTACAATTATTAAACATTATCAAAAATATGTCTCCAGAGGTATAATCACAGCAATTTAAATTTTGTGATACCTCAAATCAATCTTCTACGAAAAAAATATATGAGCTATTTTAAAACGTTTGATACTATCTGATTATATTTATATCCTAAACCCATTTTTACCGTGTGTTTATTTAAACAACATCTACCCTAAATACATATTTGCTAAACCGAAACTAACACATACAAAAGCAATTAATTTAAAATTATCTTTTTTCTTCAAAGATCAGATAAACTAAATTTTTTGTAACCCACAATCAACTGAGATAGTCAGGTTATCCTGGAAGCGGCGATGACCGGCAGTAAAGTACTTAAAAGATACTAAAAAATTTAGTGCCGGCGACCCTACAATAAACCTCCTACTTTCATGAAAATGTGAATATTTAAGCATGGTTAACCCACTATTTTATCTGCTTTGATTGGATAAAACATAGAGTTAACTATTGAATTTGATTGTTCAGCTCAGCCATAATAATCCTAAAGAGTGCATTTTTTTTAAATAATGTTAAAACCGGATACACTGTCCTAAACTAAAGATAAAAACTGGCCTGTTATTATTTTTCTGGTTTTAGTGTTGAAGAAAAACGACTCAAGCTATTTGGACCGAAATTCTTCAAGAAAAATTACTCGATTTTCTTGCAAGATTCTCACTAGGACATGGAACAAAAACATCTGCAACAAATGCGGACAAAATACTCCAGGAACATCTCACATAGTTCAGAAGAGTACTGAATTCCGCACGTAAAACATTGTATATTATAGTTTTAAACGCTCGATTCCTTCAATTCTGCTAACATGAATTTATTTCAGAAATGATGCCCGAACGTCGCTAATAAATTCAAGCATCTTTCTTGCTATAATTGAGTCTAAATTGTGATGGTATGACAAAGTAGGGTCAAATCACCAAAGTTCCAGGACTTATTAACATTATCCAGATCAACATCATATTGAGTAGGGAAAAGTACTCATTACAAGCCTTGCGGGTAACTTTTAGGGCTTTCCATTTCTTGGGATTCAATGGAAGAGTATAGAGCACGTACAAATTTTGCAGTTTCAGAAGATGATCTTGAAGGAGTTCGCAGTTGCTATAAGAAGAAATTTGGCAAGAAAGTAATTTCGGTGTTAAACTTTGAAATAAAACTAATTTGTTTTATATAAAGAATAAACATTAATCAGTTAAATATTTTCCATTTTGTTAGATGATCTTTTGGCATCTCTCTGGCAACTTCATGATTCCGCGCTCAAAGAACTTTTGGTTCTTATCAGCAAAAAAACCTAATCAAGTGTAATTTCAGGTCAATCAAATTATTAATGAAAGTTTTACCATTGAAAGAATTTTGTAAACTTTGAAATAAATGTTAATCAGATGGTGCCAGATCAGGGCTATATAAGAGATGTAATATCACTTTCCAACCAAGCTCCAATAATTTCCCCAAGAGTTATCAAAGATGTGTGAGGATTTGCATTGTCATGATTCCTTTGCGATTTGCCATTTCTGGCCGTTTTTGTTTGATTGCTTCATTCACTTTTATCAGTTGTTGACGGTAAACATCTGAATTGATTGTTTGGTTTTTTGGAAGCAGCTCAAAATATACAACAGCTTTGTAGTTTCACCAAACTGACAGCATAAGCACTTTTTGATGCAATTCAGCTTTCGCGATGGTTTGTGTTGGTTCACCACGCTTGAACCATAATCGTTTTTGAATGATATTACTGTAGACGACCCATTTTTCATCACCAGTAATGATTTGTTTCAAAAAAGGGCCGAGTTCATTGCGCTTGAGATGCATATCGGAAATGCATTGATTTGTTGTTTTAAATAAATTTCTTTCAATTCATGCAAAACCCAAATATCGAGCTTCTTGGCTAGTCCAAGACATTTTAAGTGGTTTTCATTTGTTATGTGGGATACATTTTAACCTCTCTGCAACTTCTCGAATGGTTATATGACGATCCTCTTCATTAATGGCTTTAATTTGGTCATTATCAACTTCAGTTGGTCGACCAGAATGTGGGTTATCTCCGAGTGAAAAATCTCCAGAACGAAATTTTTTAAACCAATTTTGACAATATTATACAATCATCACCATAAACTTCACATATCTCTTTGTGAGCTTCAGCAGCTTTCTTTCCTTTATGCAAATAAAAAAGGAAAATATGCCGAAAATGTTCGTTTTTCCACTCCATGTTAAATTGACACTAAACTAACAGTTACAAGCAAAATTATTCAAAACTTTGTTGTAACCCAACCTAAATGTGATTTATATTAAATTTCAAAAGGAAAAAGTCATAACACTGACAGAGGTTCTTCAAAACAATCACAAAACCGTGAAAAAAAAATGTGAAAACCAAAAATACTTTCTTGCCAATCTTATAAAATTAGAGAATTCAAAGTAGTCAATTGATAACCTCTATAAGCAAGTTTTTCTCTTCCGAGAAAACTCCAATTAGCTCTTTTAGCAATTAAAAAGTGGTGTACAATCTACCATGATAATCTCCAAGAGCAATCGCATCAAAACAATGTTTTTATCCCTTTTGGGTTAAAATATCTTTACCTTAAATTTTTATTTATGAAGAAGCTTTTTAAATATGAAAAAATTTAACAATTAAGTAAAAAAAAAATAAAACCAAAAGTGGCACTGAAGATCGTAAAAGACAAAAAAATTGTTAAAAATACAGTACAGATTTTTAAGAGAAATTTGTTAAAAGAACCGCATTAAAATGGCTGTAAATTTTATAAATTGAAAGTTTTAACTGAAGAAAAATTAGTGCTGTAACAAGGAAAAAATGGCTTCGTGAAAGTGGATTTTACGTTAGAATTCCTGCAAAATAAACTCTTTTAATTAAATAAAATGGATTCCAGTTGTTTAGAATAAGTCAAAACTCACAAATTTTGAACTTACAATGATTGAAAAAGGTGATAGTTTCAGATAGAAGCAAATTTAAACTGTAGGGTTTGGATGGCATTTTAAAATTTTAAATTTATAAAATTTCAAAAAAAAAAGTGGCTACAATCCCATAATTTGTTATAGATAAATATAGACAAAAACGTCCTTCACATTACATAATATCCAAAATACTAGCGTTATACATTAACCGAGGTTGCGTCTACTACATAAGATACAAATGCAGGCAGCATCTGTAACGTGGATTGATTGTACCTTACCATGTGATCGGTTCGACATTACCAAAAGGATTTCCCATTATCTGATGCAAGCAGCAGTATAATAAATACAGTAATACAATAGTAGTAGCGATAATATTAAAAGGAAGGGGACTAAATATTAAAATAATTTTTGAAGATATTTTAGATTTTGCAAAACAGCAAACAAAATTAAATTTGCAATAAAAACATTTGTGTGAATATTTAATCGGATTAATTAAGCATTATAAAAAATTGTGTGATTTTGTATAAAGCATATTGATTTTGATTTAATCTAATTTTTAAAACAGCATTGCTAATTTACAACAATGTCTAAGACATTTAATATAAAATTAGATTATAAATAGATCTTTTAAATTAAATCAGTAATTTTATGATCGCTACTGTATGCATTTCAATGATATATCAACACTATCCGGTACTTACTATATAAAAACTCCGTCCTGGGTACAACATGTAAATTGTATCCACTAGTACCTTAATCCTGACAGGATCACCATATAGTACCTGCTTAATTTCTCACTGGTTTTAAATTTAGGAAAAAGGGTAGAATATAACCTCGAAACACATATAGCGTTCATAGACTTTGAAAAAGCGGTCGATAATGTAAACCGGGACACACCGTGGAAAACTTTAGTAAGAAGAGGATACCTAACCATCTGATTGAAGCTGTCAAAAGCCTTTATAGGTGCACATCAGTCGTATTAGATCTGAAACACAACTTAAAAACATCGAAACGAATAAAGGAGTGATTCAAATAAACTTACGAAAGAACTTGGTAAGCTTTTGAAGGACGAAATTGTGGATTTATTGGTAAATGGATCTCTACCTGAAAAATATCAGGACAACAAAATTTTAGTTGAATTTTGCAACACACGTGCTACTTTCGTTAGTTGCGAGATCGTTAATGTGTTACGTGATCAAATAAAAATTATGGAAGATTTAATTAAAGAGAAATCGCTTAGTAATAAGCTCCTTTTAGAAAAATTGGATCAAAAAGAAAAATATATTCAGAACTACAGTGTAAGTAACGCTTTAAATGCTAATTCGATTGATAAAGCTCCTGAACAGCCGTCAAACAGTAACAGTAATAAAAGCCATAATAATTTAAAAGCTATTAATGATGCGATAACTAGTAATAACAAGAAAATGATAAGGGTAATAAATCCGGTAGTACTTCTTTTCCGCTGCCGCTGCAAACAATAGTAACAGTGGATGTGTAGCCTTAAATAATGTTGACAAAATGCAAACTCCTGTTTTATCTGCAATCGGTGAAAACGTTGATGCTAACCTCAAAGTTAATAACAAGATGAATATGGATAATGATGGTTTTACTCCTGTCAATTATAAGAAGACTAATAAAGCGAACAATTTTACTAATGCAAGTGTTGCCATTACATCTTCGGATGGATCTTCTGTAAAGAAAATTGTAGGGAAAAATGCCTCCAACTCCGGCGGGCTGGCTGCTGGTGTGAAAATAAATAGACGTTGGGCTTATATCTCTGGCCTGGAATTGGCTACCTCGCCCGAAGACTTAAAGAAATACATCGACGATCTTTTAAAAGTGAAATCGCTGTGCTTCAAAATTTCGTCAAATAGCTATAGCTGCAATTTCAAAGTCGGTGTTCCTGAAGAAAATTATGAAGATTTATTCAATGAAAATGTATGGCCATGTGGTATCGGACTTCGCGATTTTGTTAACGCTAGCAGAAGCCCGATACATCATAAGAAAAATTTTCTCAAACCAGCCTCGCCTCAAATCAACCAGATCCAAGTGGATTTTTGAAGTGAAGTACCATTCAACCAATTACGGATGTCACAGTCCCGTGACTAGAATGGTTCGATTGGTTAATCAGGCAAATAGTTATCCAGAATTCGACTTGTTCAACTCCTCCCTTAACTCCTTTAAGAAGGTCCTTTGTGTAATCGATTTACTTGTTTGATTGTTAGTATTTGTTTTTTTTTTTTCTTTTCTTAGCTGTAAAGTTGTAAATATGTAAATTTGTAAAAAGGTTAATCCGTTAGATAAATAAATAAATAAAAAAGGAGTGAGACAAGGCTGTATGTAGTATTTCACCAACCGTATTTAATATTTACATAGACGACATGTTCAGAACATGGAAAAATCAAACGCCACAAGGAATTAACCTTGGAAGAAATTTTATTTTTAACTCCATTTTATACGCTGATGACAAAATAGTGATACAAAAAGATGAAGACGAACTACAAAGAGCAATATTTACACTAAAAAACATAACAACAAAATATGACCTTAAGATCTCGATAGAAAAACGAAAATCATGGCATTCAAAGGAAATTACCCGGTAAGAAGCAAAATAATTATAGACAACGAAAGCTTAGAACAAGTAAGTCACTTCAAATACCTCGGAACAGATCTAACATACGAAGAAAATCGAGAGGTAAACGAAAAAATAACGAAATTTAGAACAGTCTGCGGCACCATACATCGCAATCTGAAAACACCGCCAGACGAGAAACAAGAATAAAGTTCTATAAAACAATTGCCATACCAACGATGACATACGCAAGCGAGACATGGGTAATAAAGAGAAATATGTTTAATAAAATACAAAGCGCAGAAATGAAGTTTTTGAGAGCCACAGCTGGATATAAACTGACAGACAGGAAGAGGAACGAAGATATGCGACAAGAGCTAGACATCAAGGAACTTAACAAACAGATCGAAGAAAACAGATTGAAATGGAGTGAATATCTAGAGAGAATGGAAGACGAGAGAATCCCATTGAAAGCATGGCGCTACAAACCAGAGGGAAAAGAAATGTCGGGAGGCCAAAAAAGAGGTGGGCACCGGAACAGGCCATAAGGCCTAATCCGTGAAGTGATGAAGAAGAAGAAGTAAAGAAATCGAAAAACGTCGTAGAACGTTATAAAGACCAGAAATGGTTTTTTCCTTTTCATACGTCTATTGATACCTATATCAACAATATTATCTATTAATTATCCTTCTTCCATCTTGATCATAGCATGAAAACTGCATCTACATTGTTATCACCATCATTTGAATATTGCAAAATTTTTGGCATCCTTTACCGAATTCTTGTTTATACCAGGTACATAATAATATATTTCCTCCCCTTACATTTAAGTTGATAGTTGATCATTATCTCTTTTCTTAAGTCAAAATAATTTTACTAAACTTGAAAACTGTTTTCTTCGCTCCTGTTCTTCTCTATCTCCTTTTTCTTCAAATTACGATCAAATGAAAAAATTAAAAATAAAAATAGAAAATTCCATCAAGATTGAAATGGATTAAATTAAATTTGATGGTAGATCAAACGGTAATCCAAGCATTGGATAAAGAAAATGTAAACTTTATGTCATCAAAGAAAACCGTTATATACTCGTAGAAGATATATAATTTCCTGAACTTACACGATAGTTAGAATAGACAAAGATCGAGGGAAAGGAAGATGTCAATGCACCACCACTGACAATTTCATGCCACACAAAGGACATCTGCAACTTTTTCAAGTTCTTACTACGGGTGACGAGAGTGCCAAGGATGAAAATCTCGATTCGTGCCCCGTTGCTGATGGAATCATAGTGACTGTGATTTTGCTAGAAAATTAATATATCCTTACCAAGGACTCTGGTAGACCTTGCAAGTTCTTTTAGTAACTAAGTGGGCATGGAGGGCTATTACATTCTATGACACCACGTTAAATCATTCTTAATCAAGTTTAATTGGAATTTTAATTCTTTCTGGTGATAGGAATTTTGAGATAGGAACCAATATACAAATTTGTGCAAACACAAAATGGTGGCAATTAAATATGGCCGTCGTTCAGTCCTAAATTGGTTACATATGTATTCGTATTATCTCAGCTCCCAGAGGTACGATTTTAACTTTATTCGTTTTGTTCGAAAGATTTTCTTAATAAGAAACTTTTGTTATTAAATATAATGTTTATCACTTAAGTGTTACGTATTTTGCTCTATAGTTTAATTTTTATATTTTGCAAGACCAAATTTATCAAATTAAATTAACAATTAAAATAATTATTTTTATTTACATTTTCTAAATTTAAATTAAATTGAAAACCCTATTACAATGTGGTAGCATCTTTTAATTTAATCTTTTTTTTTTAATTTGAGAAATTAAGTCGAGAATAAATCGTTTAATTGTTATAAATTCATTCTTAATTTGTATTATATGAATTTTGTAGATTACATTATTATTTGATTCAAATTTTTTAAAATTATAAGGTTAAATGAACAATAAAACGAAACATTATTTGTTCATTTAACCTTACAATTTTTAAAAAATTTGAATCAAATATTAATTTCAAAGGTTAATAATAATATAATTTCGATTATATTATTATCATCACGACGTTAAGTACAGCATTGTTTGATTTATTTTATCAAATACCCAAATAGAGGGAAGCTAAATAAATCCATCAGATTTGCGTCCATATCGCTTCAACTTCAACAACACTGGCTCTGCAATGTTGTCTACCACTACCCAGGCACGACCCCAAACTTGCCTTGGAGAGGCATTGCTGTCTTAGTGCCTTCCTAGTTTCAGATGATTTTTGTAGATTGCAACTCTCTGAAAAGATTAGAAATTTATTGCACGAATCTTCAATCTCTCGATGGCCCACTATCCAAAAGATTCCTAGGAAACATAATTTGCACGTGCCAGAGGCACAAAATTTTAGAAATGAATTTATAACAATTTGATAAATAATTTGTTGTTTTTTTCCATTATTTATTTTTTTAGTACACAAAATAACAGAAAATCTAGAAAGATCTTCGTAATATTCTGAGGGTTCTATGCTAAAATGTTGTTTTACGAAATCTATCATCCTTCATCCAAGTATCCAAAGAGCGTCTCTCAAACTATAAAAATTCTTCTTGGCTTGCAAGGTTTGCAAAAAAGAGAAATAAAATTGAACAGTGTCACTCTGTGGTCAAAGAGGTCTTTTGTATTTCAATAATCAGAGAATCGCCCCTGGTTTTTGTCGAGATCAATAAAGTGTGACGTTGAAAAATGGTTATAATGAAGAGGATCCGTGACCCTTAGTTGATGACGTCGCTAATTTGAATTAGAAAAAAAAATTTCGTTGTAATAATTTTAGATAATGCGGTTTCTAATTGTGCCATTTAAAATTAATATTAACTTTGTTGTTAAAGTGTAAATAATTAAAATATACGGTACTGTTTTACTTTCAATTGTGAGAACCTGGAATATATTTAGGTGTCGTTTTATTGTTTGAGGTTATTATTTATTCAACGAGGAAAATGTAATGCAATAAGCAATTTTAAATTTTTAATAAATGAACTTGTCTTTTGGGAAAAGAGATATAAACGGCGTGTTCCATCAAATTAAAGACTAATATTTATGTTGGACTAATTCTAACGTGTTTGAAATAGAGGGTCACGCACGATTAACTCACATTCGGTGTATACTACTTATAGGTAGGTTTACGTGTGTGCCCATAAAACACACATATCTAGTTTTATGACGTGGGGTGCGCTAAAGGGTTCTAATAATCAGTATTGATTAAAATGTTATCGAGTCTCCGGTAGGACTGCAAGGGATACTTGCGGTAAATTGAGTTGCAAGGTCCTGCTACGTGAATCTCTTTGATCAACCAAGTTGTAACAATGTTATTTGACAATACGTCACGGCCGTGCTCGTTCTAAACGGCCCGACAATTAATTATAATGGAAGCTTGACTGTAGCAGAGATATTGAAAATGTATTTAGGCAATTTTGTTTTAATAGCAAAATAAAATTTAATCTTTTTAAAGATTTATGTCGATTATGTTGATAAAATGTCTAAAGCGATTTTATTTGTTTTTTTGGGAGGATGTTTTTTATTCTTCATAAAAACATGAAAACAAAATTCAATTTCCTGAAATATGTATAGGTTTCTCTCTTTAGTTTCTGCAAGTCCGTATCTAGATTTAATCTTAGGCTATTCGGAATTTAGAAAGAAAAAAAGTGAAGAACTGGGAAAACCGATAACGGTCCTGCATAATCAATATGGGATTGACGAGATAAGAAAAGCTATAAAAGTAAATCTAACAAATTTAGATTTAACTTAGTCGTTTTAGGATCTACGTATAGGGCAAACCAATTATCTACGTTTGTGAACAGTTTCTCTACTTGACATTTTTCTACTTTGTTGTAGCCATGTAACGTATTTCCAACACAATGCAACTTTACGTATACGATGATGGACGTACGTAGAGAATGTGTCATGTATTTTGTAAATGTTTACATACATCAAAGGTTAAACTTTTTAGTTCTCAAATAACTTTGCAACTTTTAAATTATTCAATCAATCAGTCTAAAATTGAAAAACTTTAGCAGAATAGATTAAAATCTCTCTGGACAGATTCAATCTTTGCTGATTGCTTGACGATTAAACAGATATTTTTTAGACAATGTCAATTGGGCGTAATTATGTAAAAAAAAATTCAAAATTTGAAAAATTTACTCTGCGAAAAGAATGATATCAATCTTTTTTTTTAATGCCATAATCGAGGCATCATATTATCATCAGTCTTCATAAGAATGTAATAACATTCATTCCTAATTAAATAATCTCACAAAAGTTCGCAGCATTGAAATTTTAATTCAGCTTGTTTGTGGAGGTAATAAAAATAAAACAGAACAACACGAAGAATGTAAATTATTTAAAATGCAGTTGGTCAATTAACATGAAACTTTGAAGCACCTTGTATATAGCCAATATATCAATTTAGCTTGTCCACATTTTTTATCATTGTTTCCTTATATAGTACAACTCCAATATATTTTATAATTTACCATAATACCAACCCTTAGGTATGAAATAATAAAAATTTAAAATTTATATTTTAAATTCTTTTGGAAATAAAATGAAATTTATACATTTATTTAACCTGTGGGATCATTATTATGTGCTATATGAAGTGACTAAGAGTCCATTGGGAACACAGTCTCTCAAGGCTATCAAAAGGTTTCGCAGTGCCCAATACGTACCAACTGTAAACTAAATAAATAGCCAAATTTATTAAACTTGTAATTACCTCAAATTATTCAGTTAAAATTAAGTTGTTATTGATCGAACTGAAGTGTCTTAGTTTGCAATTTAAAATTAATGGAATTTGATAGTAACATCCAATTTAAAAAGCATAAAATAAAATCAAATATTTATGGAATCTTATAAAAATTAAGTGTTGATAGCTACCTCGTCCAATATCAGATAAATTAACATGTGATGTAAAAGTTTATATTGGAACATTTAATGTGGAATTTATTGTTCAACCAATGGAATGAGAGCAAATTAGTCGCGTATAAAGTTAAAAATTTGTAAAATGAAACACATAGGCGCCATTGTTATGTTATGGTCAATCAGGTTCAGCCCGTTTTCCTGTTTGATTCCGTTGCCCCTATGTAATCTATAACAGCATCGAATATTTCAATTATTAACGCTTTTCGGTACATAAAATTGTGCTACGCACTACTGATTCAAATTTGACCCTATTTCAATAGTTATTATCCGCACCAGTTCGGGATTTACATACATCAGAGCCTTTGTGTTTACTTCCACTTTTCTAGATAGGTTATTTACGTTAATGACGAAGCTTTATGAGTGGGTTAAAATATTGAGTATTAAATTTAAATTGTAGGCATGCATGTCTGTTTCATTACTTAGTTTTCATGCATACAGCTATCGTAGGTAATATTTTACATGTTTTGCTTTTGCAATATTGGATACGTTACTATGTTATACATTGGTTTATTTCCGACATATATACTATCTAATTATGTAATTATAAAATATGCAACAAAATTTATATCACGTTAACCTAATTTTAGTTTCTACCATTCACAAAAAGGCAATTTTAGTTTCCGTGTTGATGTTCCAGTTGTTTCGTTATTTATTAAGCTAGTACGGCAGATGATTATGATGCATGAAGTTTAGGCTTGATTAAACTTGTAAAGCAATGCACAAATAGTTTTATTCTTCGAAATGTATACGGATGTATCAAAACCTTTTTAACATGAGCTCCCCAACGCATTCAATTGCTACGTTTATACAAATGTTTTTATGGTTTTATGACCATTTTGTTTAAAAACAATTTATTCATGCGCGTATTAGATTATGGTCAATACACAATTGTTTCTAGTGATTATCAAAAATCCTACATTGTAAATTTAGTTATTCCAGTTATGTAGAAAAAATTGCAATCTGAATTATTTTATAGTACCATGTACGTATAATCAATTAATTATATTATGTAATTATAATGATAGAGAGTGTTAGGGGAAGAAAACAATCTGGTATTGATTACGATTAACATTGTTTATTGAAATTAGTTACAGCGTTAAATGAGCAACAGTCGTCAACGGATTTGCCCTGACTGATAAAAATAATAAAATTATAACATCCAAAAACATTTGTATTTTTGCAAACTCACACAAATTCGTTTACATTTGGATTATTTTTTGTAATAAGATTATTTTCAGATTGTGATGTTATGGAATATAATTTCGGGATTATTGAATAATGGCTGACGATTAGGGAACAATCTGATCCAAAAAGTAAATGCACATTACAGAGTTATTCTCTTCCCCAAAATATTTATCTTCATCTCTCACTGAGTTGGAAAGAGAAACGCAATAAATCAATGTCAAGATGTGCAAGATACTTCTCGGCTTTAATAATGGAAACGGATAAACATGCCAATTTTTATAGAAATGTCAAATGCGTATCTTATTTTTTGTTGATATTTTACAACCTTTATTTAAATTAATATCTCCGAGCGTAGAGTGCTTTAGAATTATTTTGTTGTTAATGTGCCTATTAAGACACGTATTAACGTTTCGTACTATATTTGGAATAAAGCTTTTAAAGATAAATTGAGCAATCATTTTGATTACTCCGTGCTTGCTATAACAACCGAGTTTTGCTTCATAAACCTCATATTTAACCTTATCATGCAAGAATAATGCAATAACATGCAAATGTACAATATTTTGAAATTTTATCATATCTAATATTCTGTAGGTAGGTAGTATTTAAAAAATAGGATAAAATACAAATATTAAGATTTGTCTTTTTTATTATTCACTTCTGAGCAACAAATCTTATATAAATTTGGAGACGATGTTGTTTCAACTTTGATCTGCAAAAAGCTTAAATTACTTTATTTGTACTACTAATATCTGCTGCAATTTATTGCAATAATTTATAGCCAATTATAAGCAATAAGCTTGCAAAGTTGCGAAAACTATGTAAACTATTTAAACCGACCAATCAAAAACAACGAAACAATCTTCAAGCGCTCTTGCCAGAAAGTTCGGTCTCCAGTGACGTAACGCTACTTACCTTAACTTTATAATGATGAAGATATTATGTAGCACCATGTAATCTCTTATATACATATTTATGAACTCTGTTTCCTTTAATATGCAACCGAAATGTATGATCGAATATCATAGGTTGGTTAATAAATTGAATTTATAATTTCTGCTCTAACTCTCTGATTGTAAGTGGGGCCGATCCACAATGGCCTACAATTTCAGTCGTGTTTCCCTGAGCGAGATCGAAAACCGAACAACACTGAAAGATTAGCCACTAAAAATTAAGTTTAAGAGTTTAGTTTAAGAAAATTAAAGTTAAAATTCATGTCTCAAGTTAAACGTCATGAATGAATTTGAAAACGGAGGAACCGATCTATATTCTGTACCGTAATGATAAATTATCGGGTTACAAGTTGCATTAATGACCCAAGTGGCACATATTATCTATGACCTTAAGTCATAAATATCCTTGAGGTGGACAATAACACAAACATGTGACATTTGCTGTTTATGGACAGTTTTCAAGTTGTCGTTTGCTTTATTCTTCTACCGAGAGAAGATTCTTCCTTATAGCCTTCATGAATGAAGAAACAAAATATGACGAAAGAAACTAATATGAGTTATTACGAAAGCAAATACGTGATCAACTGGAACAATCTGATAATCAAAAAGATCTAGTTATGAAGGAGATACGGGGACGATTGTGTTGCTTTGTTTGAGGAAACTGTAGAGGAGGCTAGCGAATTAATGAGCCACTTTAACCTAATCAATGAGTGCATTCAGTTCACGATTGAAACTGGGTATAGACATCTGAAACTTTCATGGTTTCTACTATAATCATTAATTGACTAACACGTTGGATAAGTGCATTTAAGAAGTTTAATAATGGAATTGTACTGAGCAACAAATAAATTAATGAGATAATCCTTTAAGCTACTTAAAAAACACTATATAAGTAACCGAAACTCTCGGAAACTACGAAAGTCTTATCATAAGCAATAAATATGCATACCAATAGCAACAACATAACAACGAATAAGAGAAAACGAGACCAAGAAATAATTCCACCCCGTTGGTTAAATTGTCCGGTAGCTTCTGACGAACTTATTGCAGACAAATTTATAGCCAGCAAAACACCCCTGGGAAACAATTTTGATAATGAAATCCCCTTCCATCAGCGATTTTCTCCAAATGTCATATTCGATCGTTGCAATGAAAAAGGTGTCAAACTTGGTCTTTGGATAGACTTAACGAACACAAAAAACAACAGATATGATGCAGAAAAAATTAAAAACAAAAATTGCAAATATTTTAAAATACAATGTCAAGGTCATGCAGAAACACCTACCGAAGAGCAAACTACAATGTTTACGGTAGTGGTGCAGAGGTTTTTGGAGGAGTATCCGGACAAGAAAATATTGGTGCATTGCACGCACGGATTCAACAGGACCGGATTTCTAATTGTTTCTTACTTAATCGTTAAAATGAAATTTAATTTGGAACACGCTATAAAAACGTTTTCTAAAGCCAGACCACCTGGAATTTACAAAAGCGATTATTTGGCAGAACTTTATAAAAGATACGGTAATACTAAAAATTGTCCACCTCCACCCAGTTTACCGGAATGGTGTTTTGAAGAGGAAAGTAGCAATGGAGAAACGAAAAGGTTTAAATTCAACGATTATAATAAGACCCCCCTATTTATGAAAGGCGTTCCCGGTGTTACTTATGTTGGTAAAACATTACAGGCAACCGAAATACAGAAAAAAGTTGCGGAAATGTGCGAATGGGAAAGAAATGGATTTCCTGGATTACAACCAGTCACATTAGACGTAAACAATATTAAATTATTGCACGAAAAACCCTACCGCGTGTCATGGAAAGCAGATGGCACGAGATATATGATGCTCATCGATGGTGACGACAAAGTCTTTTTTATCGATAGAAATAATTGTATATTTAAAGTGCACGGTTTAAAATTTCCACATAATCAATTACCAAGACATATAAGAAATACGTTGGTCGATGGAGAAATGGTTATCGACAGCATTGATGGAAAAAGTATACCCAGGTATTTGATATATGATATCATCAAGTTCGAGGGACAAGAAGTGGGAAAAACTCAATTCCCCACTAGACTTTTTTGTATAGAGAATGAAATAATTATTCCCCGTTGTAGGGCTATACAAAGAGGGATAATAAATAAAGAAGCAGAACCTTTCAGTGTACGGAAGAAAGAATTTTGGGGAGTAGAACATGCAGGCTTTCTAAGCGGGCAAAAATTTATAAAAGCTTTACCTCACCAACACGATGGTTTGATATTTCAACCTTGTAATGAACCGTACAGAGGTGGAACCTATAGGGAAGCTTTAAAATGGAAACCTCCAAATATGAATTCCATCGATTTTAAACTAAAAATTATTAAAGAAGATGGGATTGGCATAATAAGTCAAAGAGTAGGCCAATTATTTGTAGGACAACAGAGAACGCCATTTGCAACCATGGCGTATACCAAGGAAATTAAAGAGCTAAATAATAAAATTATTGAGTGCAAGTACGAAAATAACCGATGGAAGTTTATGAGGGAAAGGACGGACAAATTTTATCCAAATAGCTTGAAGACAGCGGAATCCGTTTTTGAATCAATTAAAACATCCAAGGTTTGATACACAAGTAAACTGAGAAGAACGTATCCACAGTTTCTTCAGTTAATCTTAATTCTTGAAATGTAATTTCATTTTGTTGAACTGCCAGATGTTTTAAAATAAATGTTTATCCTGATCAATACCCATAATAATGTTTACCATTTAATTCATGAAATGTAATTTCTATATTTGTTATACTCCAATATAATTTAAATTATAAATGTCTATATCTGATAATACCCATAATAATGTTTATCCATATTATATTCATGAAATGTTATTCTACATACCTGAATGTGTAATATATAATAATAATTATAATAATTAGTAACAATTTCTACATTAGGTAGTAAATACAAATTTGCATCTTAATACAAAATAGAGTTCATTTGGAGTTATCGCATTTGTTAATTACAAAACGATCTATAATTAAATATATCAATAAAATACTGCCAACTAAAGTAACTTTTGTAACAATTTTTAATAATAAAACTTTCTCCTTAATTAATATCTATTGGCAACTGTATTTTTTTTTATCTAAATACTAGAATTCTATAAATTAAAATTGTAGGTAAGTAAATAAAAGATGTCATTTGAAAACAAAGACTGTTAGCTTTTTAATTTATTAACTTTTATTATTATCGATATCGTTAAATAAATGAAAAAGACTTTCTATTATTTCATTGCTTAAATAGACATATATCGCTAACGTTGAGCATGTGAGAGAAGTTGAGTGTTATTATAAATAACTAAGAATCTTTTCATTTTGTACCAAAATCGTCTATAAATTTCATCAAAACGGATGCTATTTCAGTATTCTTCGCATATGTTTTTATTTTTTGCAATCTTATGCAATTCCATTAACAACTTACCAAATTTATGTTAATTTTATGCAGCTCATCAGTACACCTGTTAAAATCAATTCTGTGAGGGAATTTGCCGGTCTCCCTTGTAAGATGAACGCCGCTATTTCTAACGCTCTGAGACGTTCTTTTCGATATGTCTACAAACATTAAATCAGCGACTACAATAAATGTTATCTTTTTCAGCTATTAATTTTTTAATTATTTTATTTTATTTTTAATAATTTTAATTCAAAATTATTGTTGTGATACAAAGTGTTCAATATATCAATCTATCACACTTTATTTGCTATTGTAATTACCCTCTTATTGATTAAGCTTCTCGGCTAACTCAAAAATATGAGCAGTCAATCGAGTTCTTCATCAGATCGATCGAGTTCTTTTGTATTCAAACACTATAGATCAGGGCGGCCGATAGGCCGCCTGACCTACTAGTTATTATATAAATTATTACTGGAAAAGTTTATTCGTATATTCCAAAATCAGTTGTGTCTTTGGCGAATTAAATTATCAAAGTATCTTGATAGGGCAAAGAACGATGCAGCATACGATATCTTATTAAATAAACATAGATTAATTGATCAGAACGCCAACAAGGATGCAGTTGTTAAGAAGATAAATGCCTGACTAGAAGCGAAAATAGAAGAAAAAAGTTTGAGCGAAAGAGGAGGAGGCTATCGAATTAATAAGCCACCTTAACCTAGTTAATGAGTCCATTCAGTTCACAATTAAAACTGGGAACAGACATCTGAAACTTTCATGGTTTCTACTACAATCATTCATTGACTAACACGTTGGATAAGTGCATTTAAGAAGTTTAATAATGGAACTATACTAACTTTTTAATAGTATGATCAACAAACAAATTAATGAGATAATCCTTTAAGCTACTTAAAAAACACTATATAAGTAACCGACACTCACGGAAACTACGAAAGTCTTATCATAAGCAATAAATATGCATACCAATAGCAACAACATAACAACGAATAAGAGAAAACGAGACCAAGAAATAATTCCACCCCGTTGGTTAAATTGTCCGGTAGCTTCTGACGAACTTATTGTAGACAAATTTATAGCCAGCAAAACACCACTGGGTAACAATTTTGATAATGAAATCCCCTTCCATCAGCGATTTTCTCCAAATGTCATATTCGATCGTTGCAATGCAAAAGGTGTCAAACTTGGTCTTTGGATAGACTTAACGAACACAAAAACTAACAGGTATGATGCAGAAAAAATTAAAAACAAAAATTGCAAATATTTTAAAATACAATGTCAAGGTCATGCAGAAACACCTACCAAGGAGCAAACTACAATGTTTACGGTAGTGGTGCAAAGGTTTTTGGAGGAGTATCCGGACAAGAAAATATTGGTGCATTGCACGCACGGATTCAACAGAACCGGATTTCTAATTGTTTCTTATTTAATCACTAAAATGAAATTTAATCTGGAAGACGCTATAAAAACATTTTCTAAAGCCAGACCACCTGGAATTTACAAAAGCGATTATTTGGTGGAACTTTATAAAAGATACGGTAATACTAAAAATTGTCCACCTCCACCCAGTTTACCGGAATGGTGTTTTGAAGAGGAAAGTAGCAATGGAGGAACGAAAAGGTTTAAATCTAACGATCATAATAAGACCCCCCTATTTATGAAAGGCGTTCCCGGGGTTACTTATGTTGGTAAAACATTACAGGCAACCGAAATACAGAAAAAAGTTGCGGAAATGTGCGAATGGGAAAGAAATGGATTTCCTGGATTACAACCAGTCACATTAGACGTAAACAATATTAAATTATTGCACGAAAAACCCTACCGCGTGTCATGGAAAGCAGATGGCACGAGATATATGATGCTCATCGATGGTGACGACAAAGTCTTCTTTATCGATCGAAATAATTGTATATTTAAAGTGCACGGGTTAAAATTCCCACATAATCAATTACCAAGACATATAAGAAATACGTTGGTCGATGGAGAAATGGTTATCGACAACATTGATGGAAAAAGTATACCCAGGTATTTGATATATGATATCATCAAGTTCGAGGGACAAGAAGGGGGAAAAAACTCAATTCCCACTAGACTTTTTGTATAGAGAATGAAATAATTATTCCCCGTTGTAGGGCTATAGAAAGAGGGATAATAAATAAAGAAGCAGAACCTTTGGTGTACGGAAGAAAGAATTTTGGGGAGTAGAACATGCAGGATTTCTAAGCGGGCAAAAATTTATAAAAGCTTTACCTCACCAACACGATGGTTTGATATTTCAACCGTGCAATGAACCGTACAGAGGTGGAACCTATAGGGAAGCTTTAAAATGGAAACCTCCAAATATGAATTCCATCGATTTTAAACTAAAAATTATTAAAGAAGAAGGGATTGGCATAATAAGCCAAAGAGTGGGCCAGTTATTTGTAGGACAACAGAGAACGCCATTTGCAACCATGGCGTATACCAAGGAAATTAAAGAGCTAAATAATAAAATTATTGAGTGCAAGTACGAAAATAACCGATGGAAGTTTATGAGGGAAAGGACGGACAAATTTTATCCAAATAGCTTGAAGACAGCGGAATCCGTTTTTGAATCAATTAAAAATCCAGTGACACAAGACGGATTATTGAATTACATCGATAGATTCAAATACATTGATGAAGCAAACGGACGTATCCCACCAGTTTCTTCAGTTAATCTTAATCCTTGAAATGTAATTTCCATTTTGTTGAACTGCCAGATGTTTTAAAATAAATGTTTATCTGATAATTCTCATAATAATGTTTACTATATTATTATAATATTATATTCATGAAATATTATTTTTCCACTACTAGCCATAAACACTATCATTTCAACGTAAGTGATCGAACTGTGAACCACGCCTTCTATCACCTGAGGTGAATAATATTTATTATTCACTAGTAGTTAATAATGAACATAAATGCGTAATAATATTTTTTAAAAATTTTAAATAAAAAAAATTTTTTAAAAATTAATTTTTGGACGTTTTTTTACAAATAAGAATTTTTAAAAAAAAATTTGGGTAAAAGAAAGGGCAAAAACAAGATAGCTTTTAATTTATTAATTTATATTATCATATCGTTAAATAAATGAAAAATTTATATTTCATTGTAAAAAAATATATCGCTAACGTTAGTGAGATTGAGTAATAAATAAGAATTACTTTTTACAATTTCCTAAAATTTCTAAAATAAAATTATTTTGGTGAAAAATTAAAATATAGAAATAATGCATTTTTTATGGGACGTATTTTGAAATCGTAAATACTTTTTATTTTAAAATCTTAATAAATTTATTTAACTAAAAGGGTTCATTAGTATTTCAATGTTATTGGATTTATTACCCAATTTAACTTTTATTATTATTTCCAGTTATTTTCACTCAGGATAATTTCGGTTTCTTACGAGACCTTCAATAATACTAAATTGATTTCCTTTGCTTAGATAAATTATGCATTAATAACGGATGGAAGACATAACGTAAAACTAAACGTTACAATATCATAAAATAATATTTTAACATTTGTATTCGAATTTAATAAATTTAAGTAGGGGTTGTGGTACGCTTTCGGAATTTATATAACAAAATTATAATTGTAATATAAAACAATAGTACAATGGTGAATAAGTATTGAATTGTCAATTATATATGATAGGAGAAACAAATGAGTCAGAAATGTATATTTCTTGTTTTACCCTTCCATTCAAACAGTTAAAACATTAGTGTTTATCCGTTGCTGGAGCTTTGTCACTGACAGCAGTGTAAATGTATCCTTTGCCTCAGAATTATAATCCAAATATCTTCCAAGACCTTATTAAACCTTAGTAGATGTTTATACTCAACATGTTTCATTGTGTACTAAATAATTATAACAGATTCAAATGTTAAATCATATTTTAATAACTCAAATTTACTTTATCTAATTTTATTTATGTAAGCTAGAGTTTCTTGTTGTACCAAAGCGAAAGTTTAATTAAAATCAATTTTAGGTGGAAATAATAATTTTGGGGTAATAAGCCACAATTATCTTGTAAATTCAATATAAAATACATTTAATGATTTTTTAGAAAAGTATCAATTCTGCACTTGGTCCTAATCACTAGTACCTAGTTGTTACCATTTAGGATTTATCGTTACTTATGAGATCAATTTTCATTACGCTAGGATTATTTCGCCCGGAAATAGTAAAAAAAAAGAATTTTTTTAATTTTTAGTCCGGAAACTTCGGGCCATTTTGAGAAATAATTGTATATTTAAAGTGCACGGGTTAAAATTTCCACATAATCAATTACCAAGACTTATAAAAATACGTTGGTCGATGGAGAAATGGTTATCGACAACATTGATGGAAAAAGTATACCCAGGTATTTGATATATGATATCATCAAGTTCGAGGGACAAGAAGTGGGAAAAACTCAATTCCCACTAGACTTTTTGTATAGAGAATGAAATAATTATTCCCCGTTGTAGGGCTATAGAAAGGGGGATAATAAATAAAGAAGCAGAACCTTTGGTGTACGGAAGAAAGAATTTTGGGGAGTAGAACATGCAGGATTTCTAAGCGGGCAAAAATTTATAAAAGCTTTACCTCACCAACACGATGGTTTGATATTTCAACCGTGCAATGAACCGTACAGAGGTGGAACCTATAGGGAAGCTTTAAAATGGAAACCTCAAATATGAATTCCATCGATTTTAAACTAAAATTATTAAAGAAGAAGGATTGGCGTAATAAGCCAAAGAGTGGGCCAGTTATTTGTAGGACAACAGAGAACGCCATTTGCAACCATGGCGTATACCAAGGAAATTAAAGAGCTAAATAATAAAATTATTGAGTGCAAGTACGAAAATAACCGATGGAAGTTTATGAGGGAAAGGACGGACAAATTTTATCCAAATAGCTTGAAAACAGCGGAATCCGTTTTGAATCAATTAAAAATCCAGTGACACAAGACGGATTATTGAATTACATCGATAGATTCAAATACATTGATGAAGCAAACGGACGTATCCCACCAGTTTCTTCAGTTAATCTTAATCCTTGAAATGTAATTTCCATTTTGTTGAACTGCGAGATGTTTTAAAATAAATGTTTATCTGATAATTCTCATAATAATGTTTACTATATTATTATAATATTATATTCATGAAATATTATTTTTCCACTACTAGCCATAAACACTATCATTTCAACGTAAGTGATCGAACTGTGAACCACGCCTTCTATCACCTGAGGTGAATAATATTTATTATTCACTAGTAGTTAATAATGAACATAAATGCGTAGTCCGGAAACTTCGGGCCATTTTGAAAGAAAATTTATGTGTAAAACGAATTAGCATAACCAAGAAATTCTATCAATAGTGTTTAAATAATTAAAATCGGTCTATAAATAAGATTAATTTGATATTTAAAATGTTGATTAAATTGGAATTTTGTGACGTTTAGCAATTAGGCGAAATGAGAATTATGAACACAGATTATGACTTATATGACAGCTGAAACTAGAAACTTTATAAATCGATTATTAATAATTATTACAATCAATTATCGTTACAAATAGTACATTTTCGACAAAATAGTTTTCGTCAACATCTATTTACTTGCATTCCACGTTCACTAGTTTTTATTCGATATAGAATTTTTTTGTTTGGTAAGTGTTTTTGTTACATTAATATTATTAAAAATCTGTATATTTTCAATTGTAGGATAACTGGATTGTGAAGATATTAAAGAAATTAGTGGTCGAAACAGAATCATGAAAAAATTTATGCGCTTCGATGTGCAAATTTATTCTATCGTTAGAAGTAGTCGTTCGCAAACTTGTATAACCTTTACTCCATTAGAAAATTTACAATCTCCGTGCTATTGTAACTACAGTTTAAAACACTTCAAAACGCTCAAAATTTCTTATTTGATTAATTGATGTTGATTGGCTTTGGACCATACGAGCTATGCTCGTTTTAACCGAGTGAGTCAGCTATATAGCCCTCGGCTACCGTAGATGACTTCCAACCCCCATGTTGTTTCAACTGCAGGATATTTCCACCGCTAGCAGCTAATATTGTGGCTGAAGTTCTTCGGAAGCTATGACCCGTGTAAGACGCAGGGTTTTGCAAATTTAAATACATTGCAATTTTGTTTGGTACTTGCCCTATTGTATTATGACCAATATTTTGCTTTGTAGCTTTTCCATTGCGTATACTAATAAATAATTTTTGCATGTCGGAAGTTGGTCTAATTTTTAAATATGTTTTTACAATTTTCATCCAAAGGGGTTCCATAACAACAAATTTTCTAGATGAACCATTTTTACTATTACGAATGTTTATAATAATCATATCATCTTTTATGATAACATCAGAAAGAAGCAAATTTGCAAAGCTCATCGCATCTGACTGAAAACGGAAGACTTCTTAGCACGGTAATTCACATTTTGGCGTTTTAAGAACGCAACTAATTTGAAAAACTTTGAAATGTCTATGTTGTCCTTTAAAGAAAGAGTTGATTTTAACATAGAATAATGTGCCCATAAAGTGGAAGCTTTTTATCATTGGCATAACTTTGGAAATATGCTAACAGTACATTTTCAGATATTATAACCACACTTCGCACTGCACCAATTTTTAAATGTTACATAAGCTTTCATATAAAGAGTCTTGGATTTTTCCGGCAGTAGCTTGTCTGCCACTGATTCAGCAATCTCTCTCATTTCGGTGGTGTACAACTTTCACTCATTTTAAAAACACTGCAAAACTTATAAATATCAAAATATTTAATGTAACCTTTATGTCAAAATTAATTAAACATTTTCAAGCAAGTGTCAACATCAAAACAAAAACTATCATTTGTTTTATAATTTGAAATAAATAATTAAAACGATTGGGTAGAGTTAAAATTCCCGGGTTCGAGCTCACTTTTCCCTATAGAAATGGCTATACCAAACGAAAGAACACAAAATACAAGCTCTTTAAGGTGAGGATCAATCTTGTCGGAGTTGTAATAACACAATTTAATTTTGAAAATTGCAAATTTCCATAAGAAATACATGTAAGTGTATTAAAATGAAAAGGTATCATTTATTCTGTTGGCGGTACGTGTGCTGTGCCTGGGTCGACAGTGACTAGTGGTGGGTGATACCAGTCGCTCTCAGAGATCCGTCGCGTCAACTTTCAAAATTTTCGAGTTGGAGCCGCTTAAGGATGTTTTAATGAGTTTAGCACGTGTCAAAACCGCTCGAGTCGCACGAGCCCCGGAGGGCGAGCGGTGAAGTATTTGACAGTGCAACCACTCAGAAACGAATTCACACAAAAGTGATTTTTTCGGAAATTTGTTGTCCGATCACAAATTTAATTTTTTATTAGCTAATTACACCATTATCTTTCATAATTCGTTGTAAAAACGAGATTCTGGTATATTTACAGTCGCCACATCCTCTTTCAATTTTGGGGGCGGGGTTACAGTTCAAAAGAGCCAATGATAAAATTGCATTCCAAATTAACTTTAAAGCCGTTTTTTTCAAAATTGTGTGAATATTCCGCAATTTTTATTTTTTTATATGCTATTGGGACCTTCATCTTTCATAATCCACTTCAAAAATGGTAAAAATCGCGATCCGGGAATCTTAACCGCTCCCAAACGATTTACTTTATTCATTAACAATTATTATTATAAGAGTAAACAATCCTAGTAGTGGAAAAATTGTATATAAACCACGGTAGTGAAGCGTGTTATAACCCGCGCGCCTTAAATCTCGCGGTGTTACGCACCTTGGGATTTAATCTGGCGCTAGGGTTATAACACTATGCTTCACTACCTTGGTGTATAATATACTATTACATACCTGATGCGTTTATATAATAATTATAAAAATTAGTATAATTCTACATTAGATAGTAAATACTAATTTGCATTTAATACAAAAATAGAGTTCATTTGGAGTTATCAAATTTGTTAATTAAAAAACGACATAATAATATATCAATAAAATACTGCCAACTAAGTAACTTTTGTAACAATTTTTAATAATAAAAACTTTCTCCTTAATTAATATCTATTGGCAACTGTATTTTTTTTATCTAAATACTAGAATTCTATAAATTAAAAATTGTAGGTAGTAAGCAAAAAGCAGAAAACAAAAACTGTTAGCTTTTTTAATTTATTAACTTTTTATTATTATCGATATCGTTAAATAAATGAAAAAAAGACTTTCTATTATTTCATTGCTTAAATAAATATATCGCTAACGTTGAGCATGTGAGAGAAGTTGAGGTAATAAATAACAAGAATCTTTTCATTTTGTACCAAAAATCGTCTATAAATTTCATCAAAACGATTTAGTTGAATTAGTGCGTAAGAAATTGATAGTAGATAATGGCTATACATTCATTTTGCCTTATAATAGGCACCGTGTATTGTATTTAGAAATCGTAAATTACGTTGTTTATTTTTTAAAATCTTAATAAATTTATTTTAACTGAAGATGATTCCATTAGTATGTCTGAAATGGTTATTGGAATTTATTATCCAATTTTTAACTTTTCAGTTTATTTATTTTGCCAGTGTAGTTTTTCACCTCAGGATAATTTCGGTTTCTCTACGCGATGCACCGTTCAATAATACTAAATTGGTACTTAATTCCTGTTGGCCGTTAAGATAAATTATGCTGTACTTAATAACGGATGGAAGACATAACGTAAAACTAAACGTTAGACAATATCATAAAATAATATTTTAACATTTTGTATTCGAATTTAATAGAATTTAAGTAGGGGTTGTAGGTACGCTTTCGGAATTTATATAACAAAATTATAATTGTAATATAAAACAATAGTACAATGGTGAATAAGTATTGAATTGTCAATTATATATGATAGGGAGAAACAAATGAGTCAGGGAAATGTATATTTCTTGTTTTACCCTTCCATTCAAACAGGATTAAAACATTAGTGTTTATCCCGTTGCTGGAGGGCGAGTTTGTCAGCGCTGACAGCAGGGGTGGTAAATGTACTCTCCCACGTTCTTGATCCTTGCCAGAATTATAATCCAAATATCTTTCCAAGACCTTATTAAACCTTAGTAGATGTTTTATACTCAACATGTTTCATTGTGTACTAAATAATTATAACAGATTCAAATGTTAAATCATATTTTAATAACTCAAATTTACTTTATCTAATTTTATTTATGTAAGCTAGAGTTTCGCTTCGTTCTGATATCATCGAACAGGTCGAAAAGTGTTTTTGTAATTTATGTGATGCTAATCTCCAATTTGTTCAGTCGTCTGTGAAAAATTAGATATATTTTTTATGGTTGGGGTGCTAATAACGACCGTACAAATTAATGCCGATGTGGTTAAATTACTAATTAAGTGCAAAAATACTATTTTCACATCGGATTTTTTTTTAGAAAAGTCTTATCACATTCATGCACTTTGGTCCCTTAAATTACTACTTCTAGATAATCACCTAGTTGCTTACCATTTTAGTGATTTATCGTCACTTATGAGATCCCTCTCTAATTTTCTACTTATCGTCCTAGGACTTTTTATGCAATTTACCGCCCGCACGTGCGGTAAACTTAACTTACTACGCTAAAACTAAAAATGATTTAACATTTTGACCTTTTTTTTCGATTTAAAATTTTAGTTTACTTTTATTTAATTAATCAGTTTTTCAGTTTAGTAAGTTGTTGACCCCCAGACCCCCAGTTTAAATAATTAATTTTTATTAAAAGTGAATTAAATATTTAAGCATATCTCAAGTTTATTAAAATTAGCTAGGGCCAAGTAAATGTGTTTAATTCGTAATCTGACAATTACTTATAAACTCCGTAATTATAAATTCCGTACCCCTGGAAGCAGATCTCTGCAACAAAATAAAAATCTTCTTCTTCTTCTTCTTAAATTAGGACAAGGTCCTGTAATATCCAACAGTAACATCGACAAAGATCCGAAGCTACTGCTGGTTCTGTGAGCATATTATTTGTTTTACATCTGAAGTAGTTTGCTAGACTGGTTTCAGATGTGCCTGTTACCCTATATTATTGTTAATGATGGCAATTCATTAACATGGAGGACCACCGGCTTTACGTGCCTTCCGAAGCACGGGACGGTCATAGATAGAAAGAGAGTCAGAAAGAAAATTTTCCTTGTAGACTCCTCCTCCTAAATAAAAATAAACTACTTAATCCGGGGTTTGGGGTGTGAAACATCTTCCAGTGCCTCTGCAATGGGAAATCTTCAGTTTACTTTTGATAAAAAGTACTCGATCCGGGGGGTGTGGAACACCCTCCAGTTCTCAAATTTTGGATTCTCGGTAAATCTCTGAAATACCGATGCAGTACGTGAAATACAATGAAGTATCGATGAATTAGATGAAGTACCGTGAATTATTGATGAAGTGCGGTGAATTACTGGTGAAGTACGTGAAGTTAATTGTACACGATTTCCTCTAGCGGTTGACCCCTCGGACAAGCCTAAGGCAGGACGCACGAAAATAATGCAACGGTGATGTGATGTGCATTTATGTGATGTGAAGTAGTAGGAGACCGACCGAAATTATTATAAAAGACGCATTTGTTCAAAATTATTTGATTTGAATTTCAACAGCTTCAGGAAGAAGAAGTGATACGAGCGATGAAAAGCAGTAATTAAGAATAAAAAAGTACAGTATAATTTAAAAAGTCAGTGAATTATAAATATTCTTGAAAAAAATAAAAACATTTTAATACAAGTGTGAAAACAGGGAGCTCAACGTATAAAGTTTATTTTTTTGTATTTTAATTTTAAGTAGTTTTAATTAGTTTTATAAAATTTTATTAATCAACTTATACTTAGTCACCCGGCTGATAATAGTATATTACATAGCGAGGTGGAAAGCGAGTCATTACTAACTGAGGTCTGTTCTGCTGACCGACGGCGAAGCCGGAGGTCAGCAATTCCGAAGTTAGTAATGACGCTTTACGCCGAAGCATGTATACTATTTTATTCGCAATCGTGAAGTTGGGTTGGTTTAACCCTCCAGTGCACGGGTGAGGCCTGTCAGTCCATGCAACATACAAATATCGCTATAACTTTTACAGAAAATTTTTTTTGTTGCGATCATTTCTATACCTCTCAAAAATGTAAAAGACATATTATGATCAAATTTTAAAACATATTTATGGCACCATTACTCGAAAAAATCAAATGTCCTGACAGGCCTCACCCGTGCACTCGTGTAACTTTCTGTTGAAAACTCATAATTGACTTTTCACTTATTAGTGATATTTTTAAAAGTTACTTTCGGAACAAAAGATAATAATTTGGATTTCAAACTAATTAGAGTATTTCTTGCTATTAGGCACTATAAAAGATTCTAAAATAATGTTTGTTATATTTTAATCCAGGTTATTTTACAATCTCAAGGAGCTAATAATTTGTATGTTTTATTTTATCACTAAAATTTAAAAAAATAAATACAAAACTGTGGCATTAAAATCACTGGTTCAAAGGTTTGTATTTTTGATAATACACAATTTCTTACTTATTAGTTTTTGTAAAACATGTCGTAAACTTTAGATTTTTTCACTTTATTTTTCAATTTTCTTTCCTGCTTCTTTACCGTTTCAAATTACCTGAAAAGGGTAGTACATTAAAACTAAATTAGTAATAGCAGCGCAAAATTTGAATTTGGAGAAATTAAAAATTATAAATAAATTTTAGAAATTTTTAAAAATGCGAAAAAATACAAACATAGTCGACCTGAATTATAATTTGAACAAGGAAATATAGATGAGGTGATAAGTCACTGTAAATCTAACTAGTAGATATCCTTTACAACACATTAGCAACAAAAATTACAAAATAGCAGGGTCGTACTCGGCAATATCGTCGAAAGAAAAACGAAATTATCAACAGCAGCAATATTGGAATTTGCAAGAAAACATCAAACTTGGGTACATGAATGATCTAAAATTATTTTTTGACGAAAATTTAATTTAGATGGTCGCAATGGCTTTAAATTTTAATGGAACAACATGCCTTATGTACTTTTTTAAAAGTTTTGGAGTAAATTTAGTAAAACTATGCAACAACGAGCAACCAACTAATACATTCCTAGAAAAGCACGTCAAATAGCTAGTCGACTAACTGGGGTAGCAACCCTCAACGAACAGCAAAACCAACCCCTCTAGAAAACTAGGATATTGTAAATACTGCACATGTAGAAAAACCTGACATTTTGTAAATTTTGCAAGGTTTGGTTGTGTATGCAACATATACAAGCATGCTGCGACCAATGCATTGCAGAAATGTAAGTTGAAATTTAAATACTGGTATTTTGTGTTGTCATTTTTATAAAATTTTTTATATTTTTGTGTTAGATTAGCTTCTTTACTATAGAGAAAACATGAAAATTTTTATTCTGTAACTTTTAGTTTATTTTTGTAGCGAGTTTTAATAATCAATGTAAAAAACAATGTTTCTTATTGATAAAAACTATAATTTATTTAACCTTATAATTTTAAAAATTTGAATTAATATTAATTTCAAGGTTAATAATATAAATAATTTTAAAAACTATATAAATTTGTGTTTTTCAAATATATTTATTGATATTCATAAACACTAATCATAGTTTGTATTAATAAAAAATTTTTAAATATATGAACAGAACAATTTTACACGTCTTTTAAATATGGGCCTGATAGGCCTCACCCGTGCACTCGTGTAACTTTTAGATCACCCGTGCACTGGAGGGTTAATGGAAATAATTATGATTTCTAATTATTGTTATAACCTAACCATATTTGACATTTGTATCAGCGCCTCTATTTTAATAGCTCATATCACGTTAAATCACGCCCATTTTGTTCATTACTAACCGGCACGTGGTATATCGAGTGAAAAATTTTCATTACATACTGGTAGGTTTTGACAGTTAATAATATGCTTTTCAAATTTTTAAAGTCGAAACGAGCAATTACCGACCGATTGCGAATAAATTAATATGCATGTCTGATAAATTATTGTACTTATCAGAAAAATATTTATTTGTGCAAAGTGAATTTAATGGCACTGCAATTATTGTTATTTTATTAAGCCATTAAAATTACTTTAATAATAATTACACTTGAATTACATCACATGGTGAAAATTTTTAGGTTATGAATACATCATTATTATCATTTGCTAATATTAATGTTGTTGTTTTATAAAAGTCAATTTGCATAAAAGTTATGTTGCATACATAATAAATACTTAGTTACCAACATTCAGTTTTTTTAACAAAGTTTTATCAACATTTAATGAAATTTTCAGTTCACGGTCGAATAAAACTAAAAATATTAAAATTCACTACAATATGAAAGCATAAGCTTATAATTCTTTATTAACAATAAAATACATACATAAAATACTTGTTCGTTCGTAAATATATGAACATAAAAAGTTCGTAGATTTTCTTCGAACTTTTGTAGACAAATCTGATTGTGAGATAAAACACAAATCATCTTCAAAAATATGGTTCACTGTTTTACTAATTTTATTATAACACAAAATTTTAAACACTTTTTACTAAAAGAAGTTAATTTAATAAGCCTTTTTGTGCAACGTTATTACTCGAAGCTTTGCAACTCCTCGTATTCGTTATGTTATACAAATTCCTGATTAATTCTTTTTTATTTGACCAATAGCCAATTAAATTGCAGAAAATTTTCTCGATAAGGGATTAAATCTTATATTTTGAGAAGAAAGAACTTTACATCATTTTTAACGAATAAAAACCTAAATTTATCTAACAATATACTTATGTACTTGTAAACGAATTCAAAATTTTTTTCCAAATGCGGCCTTCGGGCCGCACAACCTAAGCTTTCTGGTATTACATATATACTTAGAAATGATAGTAGGTATATCAAAGAAAAGCATACAAACAAACGTTAAAGAAATAGACAATGGAACAGAACACGACGAGTGTAAATTTATACATACAGGATGTTTTACTAAAAAGCAGCTTTGCCAAGAAGTTAAAGATAATGGGTGCTTTTAGCATGTGGCAGATGCAGTCAACATCGGTTTGGCTAAACACACCGCTGAGTAATCGCTTAATAACAATAGTTGAGTTCGGTAGGGAACTTATGGAAACCTTAAAAATCGCATCGGTGAAATGCGAATAAAATTTAAGTTTGCTTGCTAACTGTAAGAGCAAACGGTTTAGAGAAATAGTAAAAGCTGAATGTCATTATAGAGAACATAGTTGACTGATGACATTAAGCAGCTGCGCTCGCTAAATGCAGCTATTGATAGACAAATCCAATTTAATGAGCACATCACCAAGGAGCCAAATAGCTCCTTAAGCCTTAAGCCTTTTTTTAAGTAGAATGTGTTTGAATCAATAAGTTCAGAATCAGTTGAACTAAACAAACAAAGAGCGTGGCAATTCATAGCCAAGTTAATTAAAATAAGGGCAATCAATAACCAGAAACTAAATTTAGGGGTGATACACATTATGATAACAGCAACTTACGAAATGCCAATCAAACATACAAAATGCAGCAGTACACCACAAATTACATGACTTCATACTCTCATCTGTCCTATCTATTCAATAATATCGTGGAAGAATACACATATATAGTAGGGTAAGATGGGGTCAAACGGACATGGGGCAAACGGACATTTTTAGAAAAAATTCGTAAGTTTTTTCAGAAAAGGCGCCGCGTTATTATTGCAGTATTACTAGTGTCGTTGACATTTGAGGTAATTAATAAGAAAGTAATTTGTTAAAATTTTTCCAATCTAAGGCTATTATTGCATGTTAAAAGTGAGGAGTGATAGGAAATGTAAGTAAAAATTAACGTGTTGTTATATTTTTGTTAGAAATTATTTAGAATCTAAGTATTTTAGTAAAAAATTTAAAACTTATAGTTAGGTTAATTAAAACCAAGTGTCTTTGGAATTACTGCCACGTAATTTCATTGTCCTAATATTAATATTTATTTAGATTTTGAATTAAAAAAAATCCGATGCGGGGCAAACGGACATATTGATTGAAATTGATATTGATTGATTGATATTGATTGAACCGGATAGTACAGTATTTATGCTTTTTTTTTAAACAATGTTTACAAAAAAATGGTACAGATCCGGATTAGAACTACAGAGAGGAGCTCGTGGAAGCTCGTGGAATCAAGAAAATATGAATCTTGTCATAATTGCTGTAAATAAAGATAAAAAGGCTCTTAATTCAGCTGATAAGTTGAATAGCGTTCTTATCATCATTCATTGCGACTAAAAGTGCGAATTTAACTATTTATAACGTATATTAAACCTTATGTCCGTTTGCCCAGGAGTGTGGGGCAGACGGACATTTTCATTTATGTTTGTTTTAGGTTAAGTTCTAAAAAACTGTTTCTATTTTTCAACTTTAATCTCATCATTTGTTAGCTTAATAATTGAGATATCAAACCAAATAATTAGTTCTTAAATATTATGTTGCTTTTATTAAATATAACTATAAAACCCTTAGAGTGTCCGTTTGACCCACTCTTACCCTATAGGACTTTATAACACACAATCTACATAAAAAGAAGCTTCAATTAGGGGACTTGAAACTAAAAATTAATTTTACAGTGCACTGAAATATAGAACTTCTAAGAAGTATCTGTTTTACATAGTTATTATTATTTAATGAATTACATAGAAATTTTTCTTTGCTTGAAAAAAATCATTATGTTAGTGGATTATTAATTAATTCTCTAAGGTCTATTTTAAGTTTATTTGGGGAGGGAAAGAGGAAGTTTAGTTGTATAAAGTAGATAGGACAGTGCGAATCTCGTTAATCCATACCCGCGCGTTTCTATATTCTTACCATTATCTTCTCCCAGGACCAGCAACAACTGTAATGCCGATGCCACTGTAAGCAAGATTAATAATTTAGTTTCATCTTTTCTGCCGAGTAAATAAACAGCTTGAGATTTCGTAATTATCATTACCATTACTTCCAGCAACGTATGTCATTAAATGTTATGTACATATATACAGGGCAATGGCTTGAAAAGAACATTTTTTTAACAGATATTAATGGTTTTTAAGGGAAGGGGGGATCACAAATATTTCTCACGCACTACTTTATTAATAATTTACATATTAAATTATTTTACATTCTAATATTTAAATACTTGTTTTCAAATGTCTTTGAAAGAGGATTGAACCTGCTCAGACTCCCTCCCTTTTGTGGCTTCGGAGCAAATCTATAAGTACTTTAGCGCCTCCCGTAGACGGAAGTAAAGTAAAACAACTGCTTTCACAGAAAATAAAACTTATGTAGGCAATTCTTACATTACATAGAACAATGTAATTATTACGATCATTACTTTTTATAAAAATATGTTTAAACAATAAAGAACAGTGTTCAATTAATAAATTTGAAGTTTACACGAAATTCTTAAATCGTTTTATTGGTCAAGTGGTAAGCTGTCCATACGTTAATCATAAAAATATTAGAAATTAAATCAATTCAATGGAATGGTTAGAGTTTAATGTGTATACTATTAAAAAAAAAGTAATACAGGTTAAATCCACCTCAATGTAAATTTAATCTAATAATCAATATTGCCTATTAAATTATTTAAGGTATTATTCATTACCTCTTAATTTTATTGTGATAAAAATTATATTTATGCATCAAATATTAATTCTGTTACAAAAATTTGTTGTTTATCAAAATAATTTATATTTATATTTTGGTTATTGGATATAACAATCATATAATAAATTTGCAACAAACAATATTTTGTATATAACAAATATTACTTCTGTAAACATTAATTATTTTTATTGATCAAAAATTTATTTCGTGTAGCAAACATTAATTTTTTTAGATAACAAAAGTTAGTTTTATATCTAAAAAATAAATTTTATTAGTGAGGTCTCCCTATGAGTTCTGGCTGGTATTCCTAGGCAGTTTACAAGGTACTACGACATTCACCTAGAGCAATTCGTACCATACAGTAAAAACTAAACCCATGTTTTCTTCTCTTAAGTGCCCCATTATTTATTCCAGTTCATTAACGTCAGTTGAACAAAGCAACCTGAGGATAAGGTTATTTTATTAAATTCAAATTTTTACCTTTTCAATTTAAATTTTTTATTTTCTGGATTATCTTGAATAATTAATATTTCAGTTTAAATTTTAATATATTTAAACTTACAAATAAAATTAATGTAATTTTAAGGTTTTAGTTAGAACAGTTTTGTAAATATCGATGATTTTCAAACGCGTGTTAAATTAACATGAATTATAATTATCACATGCATGGTAATTTCAATAAAAATTTCAAAAACTTGAACTGCTTCATTTAATTAATTTTTTCCTCTACGAATTAATTAAACTTTAATATTGTACCTATAATACATAATATTGAATTTCCGAGTATTGAAATTATTGTAGTTTAAATTTATTAATTTATAAAATGCTTACATTTTAAAAATAAAAAAATCAATTTATCAGTGTTAAATTTTTTATTTAATTAATTCTAGGTTAACTTTCATGTCGCTTATTTAATCTAAATCTAATTTCTTAAAGTACACCATCATTATTTTTAAATTCAACAACGTTTAAATTAAATTACCCACCAAATATTGTTAATAGTTTTTTGATATACCTAACTTACCCACATTTGTTCAAATTAAAATAGCAGATCAATTTATAAAAAAAATTAAATATTTCGTTTACACAAAATAATATTTTTTTATTCGTACAATTTTCCTGAGGCATAAATGACATAGCTTGAAATTGGATTATTACAGACGACATAAAACAAAATTGTTATTTTAAAAAAATGGAATAAATTCATTTTATATAATTACGTTTTTAATAAAACCGCAGTACAATCGAAAAAAACTTAATTTGGAAAATATTTTAATTCGTATTTGCATTTTATAAATATAGCACATAATTTTTCTTAATCAAGCCGTAAATATTTAAATTTAATTTTATTTTAAACTCTGCTTTTGCTATTTTAATAATATAAAAATGTATTGTAAATATGATTAATTTTGCTTTTAATTTCAAGAGCTATATTACTTACAAGCATGGTGAATTGATAACTCAATTAAACTTGTAAAAACTAATAAATTTATATTAATTTTTTTAATAACAATTGAAACTTGTTCTAACGTCATTATGAGCTTTACATTAAATTTGCAAAACCATAATCTGTAATGTATGTGCACCATGTTAGTTTATAATTTATGCACGCTACAAATTCATCAAGCTTATAAGCAATCTTCTATAAATTACACTAAATTTAAATTTAATTACCCCATTCCAGAGTAACTCGACGTAACACTTGAAAATGTATTCCGTTGTCAACAATTATAGATGTAATAAAAGTAATTGGTGCAGAAAGTGAAACATTTTGTTAGCAAAGAGTGTATAGACTATAGAGCGATGTATATAGCAAATGAAAGAAATTACCTAGGTTGATATTAAAAATAAATTGTATATAAATCTAATTTCTTTGTGTAGAGAAGCAATTTTCAGTATTTGCCAAATAAAAACTTGAAAATTTCTTTGCCGTTGTTTTTTATTTCTTTTTCGAGTTTAATTAAATATCGCCTCGTAAATAATGATTGTCATTATGCTAAATTAAATTTGCGTGTATGTAACCAATTTGCATAATCGATGTTATTAGTTTTAGTATACCATGATTGGGTCCGGGGTCAATGATTGGAAAAATAAACGGAATACAATTTTGCGATATCCTTTCGGTTACCGTTTCAGAAGGATTTGTGACAAATTGTAACTCGCAAAATGAATCCTAAATAGCTAGGATTACTACTTAGGAGACAGCAGGTGCTGGCTCGCCTACTTAATTTTCTAAATATTTTGACAGGTGTAATACCATCCCGCAGAGACTTTTCCGTACAAGTTCTGTAAATTAACAATTAATATTCTACACCTCACAAACACCAAGCTGTGCCATACAAGTTAAGTGTTCGTAATTTAATAAAGCAAAGATATATAATTTTTTTTTTGGAATAATAACATTCACATTTTTATTTTGCAACAGCGCGAACTTTTCTGAATATTTTATCAAATTATTAAATTCAAAATATCAACTTCCATATAACTTGCGTGCTAACGTGCTTTGGGATGTACGTTTGACTCACACTCCGCTTTTTATAATACAAAGAGAAAAACGGAAACTCTGTTTTCATGTTTCCAATTAGAAATCGATACTTTGATGAATGGCGTGAGAATTATTATGTAGTGGCTATTGAATATTTAATTGAAACCTGTTCATCATAAAAATGACTGCTTTCATGCTGCCCTAACATTGTACAACTATAAAATTAATTTTATTATAAAAAATAAAACTATAAATAAAATGGAAAGCTGTTTACAACAAAAATATAAGTAATAGGACGTTAAAATTTAGCCTCGCAACAATTGTTTCCTTATAGTGCAAAAGCTCTGTTTATCATAAATTCAACATTTAATATAAACCCTCTACGTATTTTTATTGTACGTTGCAATAAATTTATTATTCCTTATTTTTTTCAAGTGTTACGAAGACTTTTTCGCTTAAAATGGAATCTTTTGGTAATATCTTACCTAATGTGTGCCGTTTAAAAATATGTTGCAAAACATCGCATCTTAAAAAAAATAAAACTACAAGTTAATAAAAAAAATAAAAAAAATTGTAATTTAATTATTTTTGAGGCTGTGCCATAAAAATAATAACTTTTCTTTTCTTATAAATATGCTTCTGGCTTTTGCAGTTAGATCGCATACTTTTTACCACTAACATTCCCCCTTATTCTGCTTACTCAAACTTCAATTCTTGATATTAAATTCTGTTTTTATTGGAGAGGATTCCTTTCTCTTTTACATATTTGATGTGTATGTAAAAAATTACCCTACCTTATAAAATTATATTCAAATTGATTGTTGTTGAACTGTTGTACTGAAATAAATAATTTTTAATCTAAATTGTAGTTTAAAATTAATACGTACAATTAAATATTATTAATTACAATTAATTAATTTTATTAAAACACGATACGTAAACTGTTAATTAGAAAATTAGAAAAAAGAAAATATAAAAACTAAGAGATTAGAGAAATTAGTTAAAGCATAATATTATAATTTTAAATATAATGTAAAAAGTATTTAATGCAGAATGCAGACAGATCAATCAAGGTTTTTAAGCAAATTTAAAAAATGAACAAAGAAACAGATTACATGGTACGTTGGTAAAGTTATTATTTAACTGATAGATTATAATAAACAAAATAAACTTATGACGAAGTGCATGAACAAATTAAGCCCATGAAAACCATCAGGGGAGGAAACTGTAGGTACTACAGAAATTTTATAAACTGCGAAAGGTTTTTGAACTTCCATGATATTTTCTGTAGAAACTCACCGTAAAATCAAATTAATTTTTAAATTTTATTTTATCATTAACTCCTAAACGTTTGATCTCTTTCTTTCTCTGTGGAAATGGTTTCAGCATTTCTGCACCAAAAAATAAACCAGGTACTTCCTCATTTTCGTATTACCCACCTACTTAATTAAATATGCACAGTTCTGTCTTTATAAATAATCTTAATTAATCATAGGTAATTACAAATAATCATGGATTTCTTACAGATACGTACGTAGAGGGATATACATAGAATGTATCTAAATTATTTATTAACGAGTATTATAATTTAGCATTCCTAGTTATGAATTTTAAGTACAATTACATTAATTTCTGTTAAGTACAATTATCCTTTTAGAAATGCTACAGTTGACTCCAAATTTCGCACTTGCGTTAAAATCGGATCAAGACTAAATATTCACGGTTTGATGAATTGGATGACATAACCGAAAACGATACGCATATGTACGCATAGATGATAAGGAGAAGACGCATGTGTTAAGGAAAAGCTCAAGCAATAGTTTTGATAATATTAACAATTTCCACACTGATTAGAAACGCTAATTTAAATTAATGAGATTTTGAACATGATAACGATTTGAATTTACCTAGTCTTCTAAATGTATTTTACATGTTTATAGGATTGTTTTTAAATTATTAAATACTAATAACTAATTAATTTGCGTACTACGAAAAAACCTTCCTGTAAATTAATGTTTATTAACGTTATAATTGTATAATTAGCATTCAACAAACATGGTATTACTAATAATTTTTAAACCGATTAAAATTTAATTACGAGTACCATTAAATAATATTTTCTAAAGCATTTCTTTTCCTTTAATTTTGCTCTACATCCTTCAATATTAATTTTTAGCTAACTTTAACTACTCAAAATAGGACAAACAGGTGCTGGTTTCCGCATCAGCAAATACGCAGAACTAATTTGAGTGTTAATAACTTAAGAGCAGCTTTTTTTTAAGTTGTTCCAAATTAAAATTGGGAGCTGTATTAACTTTTGTGATATGCCAAGATCGTCGTATACGCAAATTTATATTGTACCCTGTGTCGCTGCCTGTTTTATTAAAATTAGACGCACGATATTTACTAGGCAGAATATGTATACTTTACTGGTTTGTCGTTACTTTCAGTAAGTAAACGGTTCGAAATAAAGTTTTTAATTCACTCGAAGTTGAACCAGCTACCCGACATTATAATTAACTGCATTTTGAGCTGTTGCGCAATAACTGTGAGAAGTGAGAACTCCATTAAATAATAAATAATTTTTATGGTTTTATGACCATTTTGTTCAACAGAAGTCAATTATATTTGAAAAATAGATAAACTGCATGGAATTTGCTTTGAACTTCTTTAACCTGGACGGTTGATCGCTGATAATGCCTATCGAAAAGTGAGCTCTCCTCAAAGTTCAGAATTTCAATTCCTAATCCTAAAACTGAGATTGTTACAGGTTATATGTACGTGTAAAATTTAAAAATAAAATCCATTTTCGGATGGTAACAAATACTCAAATTTCTCATTCTAAAACTCCAAGAAGTGATGATTTATTAAGTAATGATTGGTGCGTAATGTGTACCGTCTACCTATAGATCTTATTGCTACTCTATTGGAATATCCACTGATCACTTTTCTCAGATAAGTTTCTGCTAAAATGTTCCATTACCAGAAGCTACGTACAAAATTTCAAGTTTTTACTAATTTGTTGAATGCTGACTATACCTTTGATAAGTTTGTTTTAAAATGGAGTATCTGAACCGTAGTTTCATTTGAAACTCCGATTATTAGCAATTAAAAAATAAGTATTTTGGTATTTCTTCTTTTGTCATTCATTTCTCTTACCTCTGTTTTGTTGTTATTTCCTGTTGTTTTAGTTTTTGTAAAATTCACTGGAGTTTCTATGGGTTTCCTCTATGTCAGTCATCATTTTTTCTATCCACTTTTGTTTCTTATCTTTACACATTTTAACAGTCTGTCTTCTCTTTTCTTCGTATTTTTGTTTAACTTCTGTTTTCAGGGAGCTCATCCATTTTACTCTTCTCCTTTGGTCTCCATCATAACTTCACATTCTTCGTCGAACCATTTGTTTTTATGTTTTTTCCACTTGATCCACTGTCTTTTCTACAGCGCTCAGTATACTACCTTTAATATTTATCCATTCTTCATCCAGGTTCTTGGTTTGTTGTTTATTTTTTATTTCTTCTTGCAACGCTTGAGGATATTTCTCTATTTTTTCTTTGTCGTTTAATTTTTCCGTTGCAAATCTTCTGGTTTTCGTTTTTTCGTGCCATGCCTTTATTTGAATTTCTCCTATTTTAACTTTCATTATTACCATATTATGATCCGTGTCTACCGTAGTTCTTCTACATGATCTTGCATCATCTACTCTAAACGTTCTTCTTTTTGCAACCAATATATGATCAATTTGGTTTCCCTGTCACTTCCAGGTCTCAAGTATCTTTATGTTTGTTCTTATGCCTGTAATTCATTGTTGCTATCTACAAGTTACATACCGTGCCCATATTACACAGTCTTTCTCTATATTTTTGTTTGTTTTTTTGTGTATTGTGAGCTTTCAAACCATGTTTTTTACATAGATTTCTCTTCCAATTTAGACATTAAAAACACCTGGCAGTATTAAATTGTCTCTTTTGTATCTTTTCGTATAGTTTTCTATTTCTCCATAAATTTTCATTTTTTTCTCATCTCTTGGTTCTTCAGTTGGGACATAAACGATTATTACAGATAGATTCGTGTGGTGACCCTTAATGCTGACATAAGCAAGTCCGCCG
This sequence comes from Lycocerus yunnanus, assembly GCA_036346125.1. NCBI lineage: Eukaryota > Metazoa > Arthropoda > Insecta > Coleoptera > Cantharidae > Lycocerus > Lycocerus yunnanus. The sequence continues at coordinate 1,230,548 of JARFIX010000011.1, read as the reverse complement.
TTAATTAGATTAAACTTCTTTATGTTATCCACAATGCTTCTCTCTGTTCTGAAGGCTACTTCATTTCTACTTTGCCTTTTCTCGCCAGAGTACAGCATTACATATTTCTTCATTCTTATTTCTCAACTCTCTTTCCATCTAATTTCTAGCATTGCTGCCAGATCCACCCTGTATCTCTCACTGTCTTCAACTACTTCATTAATTCTTCCGGGAAGCAGCATTGTTCTGATGTTCCAGGTTGCTATTATTTTGTTTGTTTATTTTTTTTCTTTTTGCTAATTTTTTTTCTCTTCGCTTATATTCCATATTACCAGGTTCAAAATCAATCGGCGCGGCGTTGCAGGGGTCGTTGTATTATGAGCATCTTGTTTTCTGTTTGCTAGTTTTTCGGATCCAGGTCATCCTCAGATCTTTGTTGGCTTCTCATGGTCATCTGTATATCTTTCCATTCGAATACCTTGTGTTTATCTTCTTGAATCTTAACTGCTATTGCTTTTTTCCTTTTTCCAATTTGGAAGATTTCCATCGATTCAACCTCCACTCTTATCTTTTAGTAGTTTCCGAACTCCTTATTTTAGTTGTTTTGGATTTGTTACTTCAAACCTCTTAATTATTATATTGTTTCTTTTCTTTACTTTTTTTTGCTTTAAAAAGCGTCCTCGAGTTTCTCAATTCTTTTCGGATTGCATGCTTTTCCCGTTTCTATCTCTCTTCGTTTTTATACCGTCTTTCTGCATTTCTTTAATAAATCAAGTACGGTTCTGACAGTGTAATCGGCGTTTGTTAGTAGATTATGGCTTTGCAGTAGTATAATAGTGATAGAAACATGATTGACAGAGAGATACGAAAATAGAGATGATTTGAATGTGGGGAAAGTGTTTACGAGAATAAAGAACTTATAACTTATTTTAAGAGGTTGATATAGCTAGTGGTGCCTTTAAAGTCTAGCATTTTTGGCACTTGAGAGAAGTCACTGTGATACCAATATAGAAAAGTTTTAAAGTGGAAAATTGGAAAGTTACCAAGGTGAGAAACCATTATACTCTATTATAGCAATTTTACGGTAGAGAATAATAACGCTTGCACTTCCGAAGTGTTGAATTGAGTGTATGCGTTATTTGCAATTAAAAAAAGAAGAAATAGCTTACGGGAAGACGAGGAAAACGAGCTATTTAGTGTTTTGCTTTTTGAACTCATAATAATGAGAAAACATAAAACGACTTGGTTCGAAAGCCTTGTGCGGTTGAAAAACCACTCGAAGTGAAACAAATGCACAAAGACACTGCAGAGCCAAATGCACCCCAAACGACGCGAGTGAAAGTAGAAGGGGTAGAGACGATGTTTCAGAAAAACAAAAAAATTACAAGATCACCACCAAAACTAAAACAAACTCAGACAAAAGATAAAGAACAAAATATAGAAATGGATACCGTACTGAAGACAATTGAAAATATGATAACTGCAATACGTGATGGTTTCAAGGAAAACAAGGATGAAATGAGAAAACTCAAGACGAGAAGAAATACGATTACAACACTTAAAAAAATATTTATCACAAATTCAACATTTCTTGTATTTCTGGTAAAAATGGATCAGAGTTTCAAAAAAACTCTGAGGATACGTATTTTCCCGACATAGAGTAAACCAAATTTTTGCTTTGTTTGTTCTAAACCATCTACGTAACATAGGCAAAATCTATTGATTACCCAAAATTCGAAAATCAAATCGAAATGAAAATTTTACCGTTTCTTATATTTAAATGATGTGGTTGTTTTACTCCTCACTCTTTAATGTTGTTTATGTATTCTTCAATTCTATCTGAATCTTTATTTAATCCGAGAATGGATTTATTTTGAAGATTTTTATGCAACCACCGCACAGGCATAATTAAAGTAAAATTCGAATTTTTTTATTTTTCAATATTATTTCATCATAAGACACAAATTTAACGTATTTTACAATGAGAGCTCTCGATAATAAATTTCGTTAAAATTTGCGGCATATGGAAAGTATGATTTGGGTTTCAAGGATTGAAAACGGTAAGACACAGTGTTCTGGATAAAGGAGTAGAGAATAATAATTTTATCTTGAACGAAAGCTTCTCAAAAATTTTAGCAGATTTTAATTTGTCATTTGGGCACTTGTGATTTCGGTAAATTAAGCGAGTAAAACAGAGAAAATTATCATGGGGCAATTGAAACACTAAAAGCGATGATAAAAAAAGCAAAGTAGTCAGACCACATGGTGTACATAACAATGGATCTACAGCAGACGATGCCTATTAAAAGCTTTCTACCTTGTGGTTTTATAATTTTAGCATGCACATAAACAAAAAAATTCAGAAAGAGCTATTTTTATTAGTGAACATGGCGAAAAAGAGAAATTCAGAGACATGCAGCTTTCTGTTGAAATAAATGAAAACATTGCCAAATCAATATCAAAATCGTCTGGCCTCACTCCTGTGCAGGTCAAAAAAATTAAAAACACCCATAGATTTTCAAATGGAGAAAATCCATACCAACTATGGAGTTATTTCAATTGAAAATAGGAAATGCAACAAATTTTTTAAAATGCGGCTATAACTTGACTGAGATGTAATATTTAAAATGTTATATCTGCACAAAAATAAATGTAACTAAAATATACAGATTTTTGTTTATATTTTTATAAAAAACAAAGAAAATTAATGTACAAAACAGTTCGAAGAAAAAAATAGGTGTAAAAATTTTAGGCGATAAGTTGTTGCATTTGGCATTTTAAACTTACAGCGTTTCCTACAATAATATTTAATCTCAATTAGTGCTAATAATTAGAAGTCAGCACAATTATGATTCTGTCAAATATAAGTAATGAAAATTGGTCTACATATGGCAAAATTGGCATAACTGAGAGTAAAAAAAAATTTTAAGAAACAAGTATTTTTAAATTTTCTGTGAATTTTAAAACTTGTAAGTGAGAAGTAAGCGAGATTATATAAAAAATTTGATTTTATTTAAATGAATTACTTGATATTAATGACCATAAATTTAATTTATACTCTTGTTTTTTGCCTTACAGTACTCAAAAAAATATGACGACTAGTGCCCTGATACATTTGAAATTACATGACAAAAACTTGGACCTTGATTTACTGTTAATTGTAATGCTGTTTTATTATTTTATCGCAAAACTTTGAGGACACTTTCTTCACATTTTCATCTGCAATCTAATTACTAAATTTTAAAATCAGGATTTTTGCGCATGGAAATCCGCTAATATATTGGATTAATAACGGGGAGTCGTGTGTTTACAAATGCAGATTTTACAAAACTTCTTTTTTTTATTGTATTTCTTCAAGTTTTAAGACGTAGATCCTTTGGTTTTCATGTTTTCCTTCAAACTTTCTAGAGCATGCTCGATAGTTTTCAAATGGATTTATCGTCCCCAATTAAAAAAGGTTTTATAGAATTTAAAGTAACTTTATTTATTTTTGTAAGAATGCTGCTTTTTTTGCTGTGCAAAAAGCTTTTATCCCTAATTTTTTTATTCGTTAGGTAAGTGAGTGGGTAGGTAGGTAAAAGTAAAATTATATATTTTGAATTTTACAGTCTAAGAACTAAACGAAATAGGGATTGTAAAGAATTAGTTAAACTTTTCAATGAATTAAAAAGGGGTTTCTTTATATTTCACTTTATCGTGAAATCTTACTTCTGAATTTTCTTTTACTTTGCAAGGAATATTCTAATCTTTACAACGTATCATCTTGTAGCGAGCGTAATATAATTTTAACGACTTTATAGTAGTAATTAAGCAAATTCGTCGAATCTCCATGAAGCAATCGTTATACCGAAATTCACTTTAATCAGTAATAAACTTTATGTAGGGAGACGTGAATACTTTAAAACGTGTACTTTAATATGCAAATTGAAGTCCTGTGCGGAATTTAAAAAAGATACATTGAGTCAATTTTAATTGTAAGTCAAACTGGCTTTAGTGGCTTTTATACACATTGTGTGTCCATCTGTGTCAAGAAATGTAATTGTCCGCACGTCACATTAAATGAAAAAAGCAAAGTAAATAAAGCTCGTTTAAAACAGAACCATTATACATTTATGTCTATTGTGGTATCGTAAAGACTTGTTAGGAAATATCTCGCTATGCTTTGCAAAGTTAAAATTATTGCAATCGTTCCTTTGTATAATAAACATTTCTTGTTTCGTGCTTTGCTTTATTACGTCGAGAAATTAAAAACATGCCGGTAATTCAATTGTGAATAAATTAAAATTGTTAAGGAGACAGATTCGATTTGCAAATTTATAATGCATGAAAGCAGCTCGTTAATTTTTTAATGCTTTTCCATCACAACAAATGGGTTTGTCTGCTATTTAAGAAGAATGATTTACGTTAATTATACAATGTTTTCCATAATCACTTTCCCTTTAACGAAAGATATAATGACAAAGAATAGCATTAATAAAATTAATGCAATACATCTTAACATCTTCCTTCGTTGTCGTCTTAGGTAAAACATATAGAGAAAGATGCTTCGAGAACGGCGATGCAAATTTTATCTTTGAATAATTGCATACATTTACATGTTGATGTTGATACGATGGTGTATAGAAACACGGGTTCGGAAATTGAAATTTTGACAAGTGTATTTATCTTGTCGTGGTGGGCCTGGTCGCCCCCATATATCATGATAGTGCCCGTCCACGATAACTAGTTTATTTGGAATTACTTTGCATTGGTATAACGTATATTCTGGATATTTTATGATGCTTATTTTAATACAATTTTGTTTTCCATGTTACTAATCTAAATATACAAAGACCAACTTGTACCAAAATTGTGTTCAATTTATTTATATGCCAATAAAATTTTATGTGCTGTGTTAAAAAATTATGAACAATTAATTATGAATTTGTTTTTCAAATTGTTGTGCTTGTACAACATTGATAAATTGGACATCTTAATCTAAAAAATTCTATTTTGAAATTCAAATTTCTTCAAACGATGAGGTAATAATTTTGATTCACTATTATTTTATTCATTTTAGTTTTGATATCTTTAATATCTTTTTTAAATTATTACGAAAGTCGACTAGGCCCCCACAATCACCCTGGGCTATAAAAAAAATAAGGCTATTATTAGAAAAATAGTCAGGAAATCTGATGACGTGTAAATTAAAAGTTATTTACCGAGCCGAAAAGACTTTTAATCATTTTTGTTTAATAAACACATCGTAAAGAAATTTCGGAGTGCATTTTTCTCTTAAGTTAAGAACTAAAAAATTAAGCACCCTCACTTATTCTTATTCACACGTTTACAAAAGCTCGTATGCACTTAATGGCGTAGAAAAAAACCTTTTTAAAAATCACATGTTGAAATGATAAAGTAAAATTTAAAAAATTTATGTTGCCCAATTATACTTTAATTTATTATGATAAGCAGTTTTCTTTATGTCATATCCTGATGGCAACTTAAGCCAACAATCAAAACGTCGAACAGTCGAGTTGAGTTTAATTTCTAATAAGCACGTAAATGTCCATATTACGAGGAGTATAGTAGTATCATTGCTATTAAGGGGATTATGAATGATAGGTTTGTGGTATTGGTTCTTGATGACTGCATAATTACATAATTATAAACATTTACCGCTCGAAAGCGATCTAATGTGACGTTCGTTCTTAACAAATAAATTTTTATACGTACAATAGAAATAAATGTAAACAAAATTTAATGTTCCGAGTGCAGTTTCCTATTTACACAAAAACTAGAATTTTCTTTGCTGTTTTGAAATGTTCAAGATATTTGATTTCATTGCAATTGCTCTCTATTTTATATAGTGGATTAATTTTTTATATTAAATTGCTACCAGAATAAAATTTTAGCTAAACAAAAAATTTTGAAATTTAAAAGTGCATTAAGGAAAATTTTATACATTTCCTGTTATTATTTTATTAAGTCTGTCGTTAGATTTTATTTTATTAATGAAGTAACAAGTAAGGGACTACTTGAAACACATCTATCAAACGGAAAACAAAGAGTGTTTCAGAATGACTGCAAATCCATCTAGAAATTAGTGATAATGGAGATACTGAGAGGTTTTTTGCTGTTAAGTTTTGTGTTTAAAGTTTTAAACGACTTGAAATGTAAATGTACAACAAATAAGATAATAGCTGTAATACGCACAAATACTAAAAACGTCTTAAATTTATAATACAATTAAATATTTATGGAACAATGCTAAAAAATATAAAACAAAGTTTTTATAGTATATAGTCGTAAAATTTGTAGCTTTCCTTTTCCGTTTTTAAACTTTTATTTAGGTATAAGTCGTGTGGGTTAGTAAACAAAACTATCTGAATTTTTAATTTAAAAATTTTATATTAGGAAAGAATTTATATTAATACATTTTTAATGTTAATTTGACATGATTATTATAAAATAGCATTCCTAAATTGTCTTATTTACGTTAATAAAAAATATAATTTAAGAAATTATAAAAAAAGCTTTTATGTGGCAAATTGGCAAAAAATGGAAATCTGATCCTACATACATTAGGATAATGTTTCCACACTTTTTGTCAATTTGAAAGCATTTTTATTTTCTAATTGGGAGACTTACCAAAAGTCTTCCATAATTATTAAAATAAAATATTTATATAATATGTTGAATAAAATATTTTAAAAATTAAAAGTTGAATGAAATTTGAATATTTTCTAATTTAGGGCTAGTTTAGCTGACGAGTTCTTGAAAAGACAAAACCACTTATGCGCAACTTAAATGCGCATTTTAAAATATTTTATTCAAGATATAATTTCACAAGTTAATAAACATTTACAGTTATTTATATAAAAGTCGATGATAGCAGTTATTAATACAGAGGGACCGCCGTCTTTACCTGCCCTCCAAACCATATGTGAACCAATGGTAAATTAGCTGTTTCTGTCATAGTCACTTAATCCTCATTTGCACCGTTGTTGACTTTATTTTAGTATTTATTTATTTTAGTATACATATAAATTTGCTTATTATATTTTAGTATTTGCTTAAGAAAAATCGAGGGGTTAACCGCTGGTGAAGTTTTTTGTACACATCTCATGAAATACATGACATCTCATGTGAAGTACATGAAGTACTGGTGAAATACATAAAGTACTTGTGAAGTATGAAGTACGTGTAAAATAGGTAAAATATGTGTTAAGTATATTGAAGTACAAGTGAAGTATCATGAAGTTAGTAAATTTTTTGGTGAATTAAATGAAGTTGAACCTAGCTTATGCGCATGCGCTACGGTCAATGTGTATCATTGACTTAGATTTCTTTAGTTAATTTTGTAATTTTTCGAGCTCATTTGTTTGAATGTCATGGAGGTTTGGTAGCTCAATAAAAAGCTTTGACAATTCATTATTTTGTCGTGATTAATTAATTACATTGAAGCGAAAATAACGCGCTTGTCCCGGTTTTACAGAGACGGCTCCATAATGTAATAATACAATTTAAATTATCTTCTTATGCCTGATTTCTTCAACTATAGTTATCTATCAGTTAAAATACATTAAAGTTAAATTGATGAAATTACCAATAAGGTGTGTGATCTGTTTTGTTGTGTGTTTGGTTATTTTGTTGTGGTCTGATCGGATGAGATTTATTTTCGGTTAGACTTTTTTGTTTTTAAATTATTTAGAAAATTAGTTGAGGAAAAGGCTGGAAACCAGCTAGCTCCACCCTCCCGATTTTGAAAATAATCTTAATAATCGTTTGTACATGATTGTACATAATTTATTTTCGCTTTATCCTTTTTTGTTGTCCCCCTTCCCCCGTAAATATGTCATAATTTTTTTAGAAAACTGAAACGGTAGCAGAAAGGCGGGTGTTCCACACCCCCAGACACCCCAGTTTGAATAATTTACTTTTATTAAAAGTGAATTAAATATTTAAGCATATCCCAAGCTTTTTAAAATTGGCTATGGTCAAGTAAATGTGTTTAATTCATAATCTGACAATTAATCATAAACTGCATAATTCTGTATTCCTTGGGAGGTAGATCTCTGCAACGGGAGATCTTAGTTTACTTCTGATAAAAAATAAACTACTCAATCCGAGGGGTCTGGGGGGTGTGAAACACACTCCAGTGCCTCTGTAACGGGAGATCTTCAGTTTACTTCTAATAAAAATAAACTACTCAATCCGGGGGGTCTGGAGGGTGTGGAACACCCTCCAGTGCACAAACTTTGGAATGAAAAACATGCAGAACCCCCAGACCAAGTAGTTTACTTTTTATCAGAAGTAAACTGAAGATTTCCCGTTGCAGAGGCACTGGAGGGTGTTCCACACCCCCCAGACCCCCGGTTTAAATAATTTATTTTTATTAAAAGTGAATTAAATATTTAAGCATATCTGAAGTTTTTTAAAATTAGCTATGGCCAAGTAAATGTATTTAATTCGTAATCTGACAATTAATTATAAACTGCGTAATTATTAATTCCGTACCCCTAGGAGGCAGATCTCTGCAACAAAATAAAAAATAAACTACTTAATCCGGGGGTCTGGGGTGTGGAACACCCTCCAGTGCACAAACTTTGGAATGAAAACATGCAGAACCCCAGACCAAGTAGTTTACTTTTTATCAGAAGTTAATTGGGGATTTCGTTGCAGAGGCACTGGAGGGTGTTCCACACCTCAGACCCCCGGTTTAAATAATTTATTTTTATTAAAAGTGAATTAAATATTTAAGCATATCTGAAGTTTTTTAAAATTAGCTATGGCCAAGTAAATGTATTTAATTCGTAATCTGACAATTAATTATAAACTGCGTAATTATTAATTCCGTACCCCCTAGGAGGCAGATCTCTGCAACAAAATAAAAAATAAACTACTTAATCCGGGGGTCTGGGGTGTGGAACACCCTCCAGTGCACAAACTTTGGAATGAAAAACATGCAGAACCCCCAGACCAAGTAGTTTACTTTTTATCAGAAGTAAACTGAGAATTTCCCGTTGCAGAGGCACTGAGTGTGTTCCACACCCCAGACTCCCGGTTTAAATAATTTATTTTTATTAAAAGTGAATTAAATATTTAAGCATATCTGAAGTTTTTTAAAATTAGCTATGGCCAAGTAAATGTGTTTAATTCGTAATCTGACAATTAATTATAAACTGCGTAATTTATAATTCCGTACCCCCTAGGAGGCAGATCTCTGCAACAAAATAAAAAATAAACTACTTAATCCGGAGGGTATGAAGGGTGTGGAATACCTTCCAGTACCTCTGAAACGGGAAATTTTTCCGTTTCTGTTAATTTTTGATAAAAAATAAACTACTCGACCCGGGGAGGGTGAAACACCCTCCAGTGCTTAAATTTTGGAATCTCGGTAAGTCTCTGAAATACCGATGAAGTACGTGAAATGCAATGAAGTATCGATGAATTAGGTGAAGCACGGTAAATTACTGATGAAGTACGTGAAGTCCCGTGAATTACTGCTGAATTATATGAAGTACGAAGAAGTATGGAGAATTATGATGAAGTACGTGAAGTTAATGGTACACGATTTCCTCTAGCGGTTGACCTCTCGAGAAAAATACTTAACTTAAACTATAATTTAAGATGCACTGTTTAAGAAAAAGACGTCTAAATTATAAATATAAAAACATAATCGTAATTATTCTTTATTAATAATAATAAAATACTTAGGTCAAAAACAACTCGCATTTCTTCATAAAAAGTTCATGTTTTCTTGCAAAATTTGTTAAATCTGAGATAAAACTTAAGCCTGGTGGACAAATCATGAATTGATTAAACTTTTCACCGGGAAATCTAAATAATTATAAAATCAAAACTAAAAAATACACAAATGTATTTATAAATCAAAGTAAACTGTATGTATGTAACTGTGCTTAGTAACATATTTGTTCCATGCTGTTCATGATGCATAATATGCAGGGGTTATATCAACATGACCTTTGATTGAATCTTCCAGTGGTTGCTGCTAAGAAAATTATAAAAAAAAGTAAAAGTCTTCCCGCACAGTCAGAAGAGATATTAAAAACATTAAATTGAATAACAATTTTTCCATAGAAAATCCGGCCAAGAGAAAACTTTAAAATGAAGCGCGTATGCTCGAGTAACTACAAAATTGAACGAATGTTAAAGGAAGATTAAGTTTTTATTATTGCATGTTAAGTGCTACAATAACTTTTAAATTTTTGAAGTAAAACATAAACTTAAAGGTACGGTTTTCATTTCATTAATAACTTTGCCGCATATACATTTGTAATAAAACTTTTGCTTATAATTTTTATTACGTTCCAAGCGAAAAATTTTTTTATTTCTGTACAAATGTAAATTATAAAATCTGCGGCAAGGATAACTAACAAAAATATTTGGTAAATTGGTACTGCAATAAAAATATTCCATAAAATCTAAAGTAAGCGATTTATGTCTAAGGAAAGCATTGCTTTGGGTTGCATCTATTTAAATCTTTTGTGAAATCCCTTTATGTTTTGTATGCTTGACAAGATTATTTGACAGTTCGTTATCCTGAGCGTTGAAATTGGTTGCAATTGGAACAAAGAATTTTCCTTTCTAACTTTACCTTTATTATTTGTATGTGATGCAATGTTACAAAAGAGACTTATTGCGCTAGTTTCGTAGCCGTCAGCGACTGCTATATGAGAATTTTATGTCGCTGTGGTTGCGAAGTGATTTATGATAGGTAAAGCTCTTCTCACAATCGTGCAAATATTATATCGACGTTTAAATTTATTTTTTTCCCTATACATACAAATATATCTACATAAATGAATTTAAGTCAACTTGAAGTACAAACTGCGACACAAAGTGACGTTATATAAAATTTATACACTGAACTTTCGAATAAATTTTAACTGTGTATACTTTAAGAATTTAAATTAAATCAACGTACATCTTATTATAAATACCCCTCATAAGTAAAGTGAAGATACACAACTTAAAGATATCTTTACAATGTCGTTTAAATTCCACTGCAAGCAAATAGCATTTTTATATTTACACTGTCAACAGAGATCCTTTGAAAGAAATAATGAGCAGTGTGTGACTGTTTTTACAGGGAAATGAAGCACGGTAAGAGGGTAGTTTATTAAAATTGCGGTAGACTTGTTTAGCAGATGTCTATGTCGTTTGTCTACTTTTAACATCCAGTTAATAAATTTTTAAATTGATATTCTTTAAGAAAATTTCAGAGCGGTTATTTAAATTTCCCTTTATACGACCAGGATAATTTTCTAATTAAAAGATCGTTTGAAAGCTTAGCGTACTTTTATTTTCTGCTCTACGTCATTCAGAATTAATAAATTAAGTTATTGTAGGCTGTGTGATCACGACACCGTACTATTTCATGCATAAAAAATTTCATTAAAGCTTAATTATTATAAAAGTGAATATTAATTAAAAAGTAATGTGGCCGCTTAAAAATATACTTCAGTAGAACAATAATATACAATTTTATTGCAGAATTTTACGGAATGCGATCTAAATCAATGAGATTTTAATTCTTTAATAAATTTTACGTTGCTATTCCAAGCGCCTACACCACGGGTGTAAGGATCTATCAAAATTAAGTCTGTAGTATGTACATAATTTATGTAGTTTATCCTGTACACTATGTAAAATCAAAATTGTGTAAAAATATTTAGTATTTTTGCTCGCTCGAGAGAACTGTCCTTTCAAGAGCAAGCCTATTAAATTAAAAGTTCATTAAAGGATTAATTTCGTATCTTACAGGATATCCGGTTATCGAGGATGTTCGGTAAGCTTTCACTCTATATAAATGTAAAAATTGCTTAGATGCAATATCCTATGTAACTTAATTAATGCCGAATAGGGTTCGAAGAAAATAATGTCCAAAGTTCCAAAAAAAAAACTTAAGCCGATGCTGTTCTGTAAACTGTAAACTTGATTGATGAGATTAAGCAATGAGGAAAATTTAAAAGATTTAAGCCATAGGTTTTAAGGAAAATATTTGCTTACGCCACGAATTTTGTCTTCGATATTATAATGATCACTTTTTATTATTTTAAATAGTTTGTTACATTTGCCAGTAAATTGCGTATTATAAATATTGTCAATATTAATATTTTAATAATAAATTGTTGTTCACTTATAAAAGTAAAGTGATAATAGGAAACCTACTACAGGAAATTTTCTTCAAAGTACTTTTATTATTTGGTATTTAAACCCCCAATGGCACAAATCTAAAATTTTCGTAATAATTCCTATACGTAATTTGGTGAAGGGGTCTAATAATAAAGGCTCCAATGAAAAATGAGACTTACTTTTTCTCATTGGTTGTTTATTTAAATGTTCGTTTTAATATCAGCAAATTTTTAATTTTTTAAAGTTTTATTTTTTACTTGCTCATTTTTTTAATATTCAAGTAAATACAGAAAATATTTTTATTTTTATTCACAGAGTAAACAATAAATCAAACTGAAATTATTGTCACCCAATTACTTGAAAATTACTTTTTAAGTAGTTTTACATTAATATCTGGTAAGCCTCACACGTGACCATATTGCAAAGTCTATCTATATATCTTACTTGCTACATGTGGTTCTTTAAAAATGTTAGCTACGAGTGTTATTTCCTGCTTTCAAATTTGACATAATAACATATTACTCTGCAAAGGGTTTTCCGGTGGATGAATAACATTGCATTTAAATTGCAGTATAAGTCAAATGATGCAACACTTTACAATCATTTTCTGAAAAGATCTAATTATTTCTCGCGGATGAGCTATCATAATATGGCCATGTGGATGTGTAAACTCCACGTCAAACTATAAGTGGAATTTGCATAGCTAACAATAATTCATGTATTTGGGTTACCTCGTTCGGCAATTTTCATTTATAAAACAAAAGTAATAGTTTAATCCTGAAAAAGTGAGCTATTTACGTGCAATGAGGTGTATAAATCATAAATTCTCGAAATAATCAACTATTTCTATTTGTGCAGCATTTTTAAAAAGATTCTCTAAAGAATCACAAATTATTTGTCGTGAAGGAACATTTTATTTTACAATATCTATTTTAATGGTCTAGAAATACCAGTCAGTGTATTTAATCTATCTAAACTGCTGTAAAACTTAATTTTGCAATATTACCTTTCTCGGTCCCCCCTTTTCCCAAAAAAATTAAAAATCAACAAAACAATAAATCCTATATATTCCAAAAAGGTAACACTTTACAAATAAAATTCAATTTAATTTCATATTTGTTTTATATAACTTTATAAAACGATTTATAAAACTTTAAAATGGCCCCACAATTCCCCAACGCTTTGAAAATGTATCCTTTAAATAATTTCCGACGGCTAAACCGAAATGCGTGGAGCAACCGTTTTATTGCAATCAGATCTACTAGTTTTCTCTTGTAACTTTCCCGGTCATTAAAAGTTTTAAATAAGTTTTCGAATTTAAATTTAAAAATGCATTTGTCCTTAAAATAAATTACAATAACAATCTCTGCTTGTAATATTTTCTGATAAAACTCAGGTTTGAAGGGATAATATTATTATTTGTGCTCTAGTACAATAAATTAAATTGTATCCAGTCGGGGTCTTTACACAGGAAGAACAAATTGAAAAAAAATATATCCGTATAATCCTAAGCGCCCAATCCGGAAAATCAAATTTATTTGGTTTGTATTTATTATATTCACAGAACAATACAATTTAGTATAATATTAATTTTGGCGGTTGCTCTCGGAAATTTTAATATGAACACCCGGAAGACTTTTTATTTAGCAATGAGGTTTTTATTCAACTGACGATTTAATAGAAGCAGAATACACTTCAAACATCTTATTCGGAAATTTTCCTAATTTGAATCAGACGTAATAATAGTAATTAAGGTGTAGAAACTCTACCATTATAATATTGTTTGATAATGAGAGGTTCGTATTTTTGATCCACATACATCAAGCTATTATTTTTTCATCCGAATAGGCAGCAACCACGCAAGGAAATGTTTTAAAATATTTGTATCGTCTAATACATCCCGAGGGAAGTTAATCGATAATTTCAGTTGTTAATTTTTATTATCTTTAAAGAATCTAAAGGTCACTGTCTTACGCCTTAGGATGACAGGCCAACGTCTTGTGAATGTTAATCACGAAATTTTATCTCTCTCATAAATATCGGAGCCTAAAGGAAATTTACAAAAAAATTATAAAATTATGTGGACCGAATGGGCGACTTAAGGAAAGACGACACTATGCATAAACACGAAAAGAACAGTGTATTTTTAAGATTTCTAGCGAACATATGCCAATGCCTTTGGGTGATACGAGCATACGTAATTATATAATTAAAGTACATTATTTTTACCGAATTGGGATCCCTATCTAAATATTTTAAATAATTAGATTTCATTATAAACACATGTCGAATGTGTTGTGGCGTAACTAATACACTAAATCCCCATAAGCCGTATCACCGCAAAAAAGTAATTTTTCTAAAATTAAAATTGTTAAGCGTTTTTATGAAATTGCTCAAGTTTTTGTTCACATTTTCGAACAGCCGAGAAAATCTATAAGCTGGATATACTTTAAATGTGAACATTATTTTAAGTAAAGTACAAATTTTAATTGAATTATACGGCCACTAAAAGCTTAAGTCGAATATTAATCGTTAAATTATCATTAAATGTTAACTATACGATGCCGAAACTTGAAGATGGGACGTCGTTAGACGTTGAACTATCGTAATAAACGAAGTGAAGATGTGAGGATACACAAGCAATTATTACTATCAATATGGGTACAGGTGAATGTCGTAGTTGCTGAGAATACAAAATGACTAACGCTTATTGATTAATTTAGCTTAATAAATGTGGCACAACTAATTTACTTAAAAGTGATACATGGGCTGTTTGATGGAATACTTTATGTTGCCCCATCTCATCTCGTGGAGCATTATTCCCTCAGGGGGGTAATCAGTTATTGGACCTATTACTCGTATTACCCGCCTTTTGTTTTATAGCCGATCGATATTTTTTATGTGATCTCTTTGCTAACATTGTTATTTGAAATTTAACAATAGCCTTATTTTATTTACAACAAAAATATTTTAATTTGTTAGAATTTTGTAAAATAACAAAACAAGCAGGTATAACAAAAATTTATTGAATTATTCAAAATACAAATGCCGAAAAAGTTACAATTACAAAAAGGAACATCTCAGCGATGTTATTGTAATAATTGGATCAAGCAACAATACATTAATTTAAATATTCAATTGCAAACGTAAGTGCTTAAATTGTTTCATAAAAAGTTAAATTCACTTAAAGTTAAATCAAGGCGAATATTTATAGTGTGGACTTTGTCGATTACACATTTTCCAATATTTCAAGTATCAAAAACATCAATATCACCAAATCTACAACTTAAAAATTACAAGTTACAAATAAATTATTTTCAAGCACCGCAATTTTGAATATTGGCTTTGCACTTCGTCCTATATGTTGAAATCAATTTCTATCGCCATAATTATTTAAAACCTCAATCCTGGCCATTTCTCAAAAAGTTCGGTGACCGCTAAATATATTATAATAAGTACAATAATATATAATTATTAACATAATTATTATTTATTTTTTGTAAATTTGGAATTTGAACATGGACTTCAGTTTTTCCCAACTTTAAAGGATCATTGACGGTTTTAAATTTTCTTTTTCAATACAGATACTATAAACTACAAGAGGATAATCCTATATGTACGTTCTTTGTAGAGCTGATTTTCACAATGTAGATCAGGCAGTACCAACAGTTTAACGTGGAATCCGAACTCATACTTACTTGCATTTGCTGTTGGGTGAAGTTTTACAAACTATAAGCATTTTCTATTATTCAATCATTGAATCCCAAAATCCTGAAATCTTCAATTCAGCTCTGGCAAAAATAATATTCATAGACCGGGGATCTTGGGTGCATTACCAAGCTTTGATCATTATCTTGCAATTTATGTTGTTTAAAAAATTCTTTTTGATCACTTAACTGAGGGCTGCAGTCTGCAAAATTCTTATACCCGAATATACATTTTTGGTTTTAAAATGTTTTTTGTATAAAAATTAATGCAATATCAACAATAATAATGCAGTTTAACCAAGGGCCGGGCCGTGACAGTGGTTGCTAAGGGTCAGGAAATGCATAAATGCATATGTCAATTTTCATCGCAAAATTGTAATAGTAAATGTGTTGTAAATATTTAAAAATCATATTTGTTCTGTTTTAGATCTTATATTTTACGTTTTTAGTTTTGTACAGAATTAAATTTGTATATTTTTAAGTATGAGAAATAAAATAACTAATTTTTTCTAGGGAATTCCAAAACCAGCAATTCTTATCGACATCGAAAGAGCAAAAATTGATTTTTTCGCGATTTTGGATACCAAAAATATTACATTAGCAAAACAAATATGTTTAAGTAAATAAGTTATAAGAAATTAGTTGAAATTATAACAAAATTATGAAATAAGAATTACAAATAAACAAAAACAAACACTTAAAATTTTCAACGAAACTAGAGCCAATAAATTGAGCTGAGTGTTGCCCAAATTGTTTCAAAACTTAAATTGCTTAAAAAAAATAAATAAATTGTTGAACGATGCGATGATCCCTATATCAAACAGTTTTTAGGCGATAATGTCATTTTCAACGAAATAATGCTGTTATCTACGTATTCAGTGTATCAAACCAATCAGAGCAAAATTTTTGCAATTTTGACCAGAAGTACGACCCTGCATGCAACTGAAAATCTATGAAGAATTACAGCACGTCAAGTTTATGGTAATAGAAGACAGTTCGATTCATTTATCATGCTCAGAAGTGCCATTGTTAAAGAATGGGGTAAAATTAACACAAATGTGCTCCACAGTTTGATAAACTTTAGGGCAGATTGGATTTTCAGAGTTATTCGATATAACAATACATCAACAAAATGTTGATTTTGTATTAGTATAAGTTACCTATTCTAAAATTAAATAAATAATTTACTGAAAATAGCCTGCAGGTTACAAGACTTTCACCTACAAAAAATGGAATTTCCGCTACTGGTAATGTTATAGCTAAATAAATTTGATAAACATGGTTGAGAAATTTTTTTGTATTTCCATGTAATCAATTACGCAATATATTTTTGGAATGTATTAGTTTAGGATTGTAAAACAACTTTTTTTACATTTTTTTATCATTTGAGTGTAGTTGGGGGGTATGAATTACCTTCAAGACTTCTTCTCCGTCTCTAAAACTGTTTTTCAGTTTAAGATTTATAAATTTTTTACTTAGATTTTACTACTTGTGAAATTTATAATTTAAGCAAATTTACATTTTTAAGTTGTTTTCTTATTTTCGATTGTGTAATAATTTTATTAGGTTTACATTTCAAAAGGTGTACAATTGTCACACTTAGTACACATAGAAAACCGCCACACATACAAAACTGCTTTTGTTACTGTTGTACAGAGTGAAATATCTTCGCATTATTAGTACTCTCTGTATTTATTTCAGTACCTATATATAATTCTATAAATATAATAATAATATCTATAGCTTATTGTGTTCCCTATTGTTCTGCTGTATAAGTTAATCTCTCAAAGCGTTGAAATATGAGTATTTTCCAATATGTGATCGCATTTGCCGAAACATTTAATTGTGAGATAGCAGAGAAACAATGCTAAACTTGTCTTTTTCTGATAGTCATAAAATTTTTGAATGCAGATTTTTTTTCTACTTGCCATAACATTTTTACAATTTTAACAAAATTTCAAATTATACGTTTGTAGAGAATGTGTTAATCAATGTGAATTTGTTTCCAATGAAATTTTGACAGTTCAATTTAATTTTGAGTCTCCACGTTTACACTTGTGCAGATTTTCTCCGTAACGAACTGTGCTAGACATTTATTATACCTACTTCTTTAAAAAACTGCCAATAATAATTGACCATTGATGGTATACTAAAGTTACAAAATTCCAGCATCGTAAAGCACTTGTAAAACAGTCAGAGCCCATCCGTAACATTTGTTTTCTATGCCTGAGCGTTAGTCCGTGCCTGTTAAAATTTGAGGTTACTTAACAGATTTATTATACGTTTAAGAAGGTTAACCCTGTAATTTGTACACATTCATGAAGAACAATGTAAAGTCTCGAAAGTACATTTTGAAGTATTGCTGATTTATTATACCTAAGTACTTGTATAGTAATGAAGTTATGGTACAAATGGTACAAATACATGAAGTACGTGTAAAAGTAGGTAAATATTGTTAATATATTGAAGTACAAGTAAGTATCATAAGTTAGTAAATTTTGGTGAATTACATGAAGTTGAACCTAGCTTATGCGCATGCGCTAATGTCAATATGTATTCAATAATAATTATTTGATAGCAAATTAACTTACATCAGTGGATTTTCTTAAGATTTTTTTATCATAAACGTTGAATAAACCTTTGGCGGTCTATTAAAGTTTTGGTGGTTGCTAATTTAAAGTAATCAATTAATTAAATTAAACTTAGATTTCTTTAGTTAATTTTGTAATTTTCTTAGCTCATTTGTTTGAATATCATGAAGGTTTGGTAGCTCAATAAAAGCTTTGGTAATTCATGTTTTGTGATGATCTTCTTATGCCCGATTTCTTCAACTATAGTTATCTATCAGTTAAAATACATTAAAGTTAAATTAACTAAATAACCAATCTGGTGTTTTATTTGATTTTGTTTTGTTGTGTGTTTGGTTATTTCGTTGAGGTCTGATTAGATGAGTTTGGATAAGGTGCATGTCCTCAGCCCCGTCCATTGCAAATTTTAATTATAAAAGTCTAAATCTATTGTGCTTTCTTTATTTTCGGTTGGACCTTTTTGGTTTTTGCATTATTTAGAAAATTAGTGGGGGGGGGCAGAAGACCTGCTAGCTCTCCTACTAATTTTAAAATAATCTTAATAATCCTTTGTGCATGATTGTACATAATTTATTTTCGCTTTACCTGTTTTTTGTTGCCCTTCCCCAATAATATGTCATAATTTGTTTAGAAAACTAAAACGGTAGCGAAGAGTTTCTACTAAATTTTAAAACCATTACTATGTTTGCCTGCATTGTAATATTTGGGTATTGAAGGGTGTTTCACACCTCCAGACTCTCCGGATTGAGTAGTTTATTTTTGTCAGGAGTAAACTGAAGATCTCCCATTGCAGAGGCACTGGAGGGTGTTCCACACCCCAGACCCCCGGATTGAGTAGTTTATTTTTATCAAAAGTAAACTAAATATTTCTTGTTCAGAAGCACTGGAGGGTGTTCCACACCTCCCAGACCCCAGTTTAAATAATTTATTTTTATTAAAGTGAATTAAATATTTAAGCATATCTCAAATTTATTAAAATTAACTATGGCCAAGTAAATTTTTTTAATTTGTAATCAGAGAATTAATTATAAACTGCGTAATTATAAATTTTGTATCCCTGAGGGTAGATCTCTGCAACGGAGATCTTCAGTTTATCTCAGATAAAAAATAAACTATTCAATCCGGGGGGTCTGGGGGGTGTGGAACACCCTCCAGTGCACCAATCTTGGACTATTGGTAAGTCTCTGAAATACCGATGAAGTACGTGAAATACAATGAAGTATCGACGAAGTAGGTGAAGTACCGAGGATTATTGATGAAGTATGGTGAATTACTGGTAAGTACGTGAAGTCCCGTGAATTACTGCTGAATTACGAATAAGTATGGAGAATTATGATAAAGTACGTGAAGTGTGAAGTTAATTGCATACGATTTCCTGTAGCGGTTGACCCCTCGAGGTAAACACACCGGTGCAAGAGTAATTTAATTAAAAACACAAGAATATTTTTATAAAATTCAGTTTTATTATTGGTGTCAATGTAGACATATAGGAATTACGTACAAAACATGATATCGCCCAAATGACCTTCTACAGATATCGATCCTGCAGAACTGTCTATATGACGATTTAGAAGAGACAGAATTATTTATAGGGGGAAAACTTTTATTTTGGAACAGATTGCAAAAATTACCCGAAAAGTAAATAAGGACACTGAGATAAACGAGAGAATAAGGCTAACTTGACAAAAAAATTTTTTTGAGAAACTGGAATCTTACATTTTTCTTGTCCTATTTCTCAAATTGAACAAATACTTTCGATGTTAAAATTTCTGTTTATCAATCACGTTTTAACGAACCAATTACCAAGTAGCAGTAGCAGTATATAAAGTTCTCATGCATACGTAACCTACGTAAATTAATTATCATACAATTTTATCCATATTTGATAATACAAAGTTTACTCTTTGCATGTGCAATTATTATACACTGTATTTTTTACATATTTACATTGTATTACAATTTTAACCATTGTTATTTATTTACAATATAGTTTGCAATATTCAGGAGATTCTGAAATAAATAAATGAAATGTTTTAATTCAGAATAATTAAAAATTCATAAGATTTTTACAAACAAAACACAACACGAAAAACTAAGGTGCAAAATGTAATTAGAGGAGGGGAGATTTTTTTATATTTGAATATTTCAAGAAACGTTGATTTCTTCGGATGTTTCCAAAAATTCAACTTGGAACTTTTTCACTTATCGTAGTCTATGGAGAAGTTATGTTTGCATATTTAATATATAATTTTGAAAACAATCACATTTAGTCCAAAAAGTTGAAACTACTTTCACTTTTATGAATACGGTTTGTTATTATTCATCTTATAGGGAGAAGTAATTTCCAAGTATTGTTTGGTTTTATCGACTTATAACAACCCATAAGTTCAGTGTTATTAGTAATAGAGCTTTTACTATTTCTATTAGGTAACACGGAAAGAGAAAAGTGAAATGTGCTAGTGATTAGTTTTTGATTACTATTGACCGGGTGTAATTTGTCATTTTGTTTTCCCATCAATGCCGATAGGATAGAGTAGACGGCGGTACACATAACATGTGTTGTACGTAAATAAAATTGGTAATTAGCAATATTCTCTCTTATATTAATAGAATTTACAAGAGAGAGACCCTCGTAATCCTATGTTATAGCAAGAGCTTAACTATTAAGGCCATAATGGTTAAAAGTAATGACTCTACTAATCCTACTATTGGTTGGTGGTACCAAAGAGAGTATTTGAAAGCAAAGTTATATTTAAAACAACTGAAAGGAAAACTCAAGTGTAAGAGGAAAATCTGCAATATATTTATTTTTAACTTAGCAAAACGGCGCTTCCACATCAATTATATAATTTGCTTAGGAAAGCACTTGGTTTTCAAGTTTCCAAAACATAAAAATAAAAATTCTCGTAAAAGTGTAATAAAGCTCAAACGATGTAATTTTCCTTCCTTAATGAATTCTGAGCCCACATCCTTCTACTTCATATCTGAATTCTTTCCATATTACAAATACGTGGCCAGTTTTGAAATTTTTCATTAACTTAGTTATCAGGGAGTCGACAAAAGTTGCTATTTGTCACGGGCACTTGTATGATTAATGTATAAATTATTGATTTTTTCTGATAAAGATTGTGAAGTCTAACTTCTTCAATTTTTTACTTATTAAATTATTAATGAGTGTCGTATCATAGATGTCATAATAAATGATTAATGGTGGCTGCTTTTGGATAAGGTCTCACATATGCAATTGAAATTGTTAAATTGTTTGCAATTTTTTCCATCTACCTACTTACTATAATTAATACAACCATAAAATGTTATATTGTTATTGATTATGACAGCTAGATAGGGTGATAGTGATCGTGATTTGTAGTTACGATTTAATCTTCCAACGAATTCAGGATTTCTGTACCAGCTTTTGATTGATAAGTATAATATTTAATCAAACTAATTTATTTTACTGTCTCATTGTTTTGGGCTGAACAAATGACGCCATTCCGAGTAGAATTTTATCTAATATACATACGTTTTGGAAACTTAAATCAGCTGTCAAGCGAATTGTGTATCAAATGTGATAGTGATGAATTGCGCACCTCCCACTGACTCTTTCAATAACTAACTGGTTGGTTCAAAAAGAGGCTAATCAAGTAGCTGTTTTAAGAGCTATTTATAGCTACTTTAAAGTGATGTCTTTATAATGACTTCAACTAGAAAACATCAACATAAAGGACAGCATATCGGTTTTTCCGCACCATTTCTTACACAAACTCTCCCTTTATGTTAGCATTATAAGCTGGCTCTATTATTCTAAAGGACAATATAATGTTAATGAGATTCTAATTATGCTTCTCTTTAGTGCACCACCTTTACTCACTTCAACTTTTAAATATTATCAAAAATTCTAATCCAACAATTAATTAATTCCTTTAATTATTCGAAAGTGCTATTATTTCACTACAATACCTTCAAATATTGTTTTTTTTATCATTTTAACTTTATTACAATTTTAACATTATTACCTCTAATGCAAATACAAACAAAAAAGTTTACAAGCTCTAAAAAGTCGAACAGTAATTAAAATGGATTGCATAACTTTATAACAACTATCCCAAACATTTTGACATCGAATTGAATCACAAAACCGAAAAACTAGTACATGACGGTTGCAAAATAGAAAACTCAGATAACATCGTAACAGAATTTAAATTAATAAATACATAATATGTTGTATAAAATATTTTAAAAATTTCAAATTTAATGAAATTTTAAAATAATAAATAAACATTTAAATACATAATAGTAACATTTAATTAAAAATGATTATCAATAGATATTATGTTTCAAATATGTTCAACATCGTTGATGATATGCTCAGGTTTTCCTTATTATTGCCCTTGTTCTTTTGTTTGTATGTTCAGCAATATTATTGAAAAGATAACTTCGAATTTGGGTATTTTAAAACTCAAAATTTTGTCTTCCATTGTCTTGTAATAATAATACGTAATATTATATCTATATAGGATATCTATCCTGTATCATATCAATAATATGTAAGAAAAGGAGTGTTATTATAATATAGGACTATTAAAATAATGTTTATTAATCATTATTTATAACTTTATAATGGCATTCTTGAATCGCTATTATCCTTTTAATGGCAAATTAAAAAAATTTCGACCGTGACAGGACTCGAACCTGCAATCTTCGGATTCGAAGTCCGACGCCTTATCCATTAGGCCACACGGTCGCTGCAAAATTTTGTAAAGGAGTGTTTGTGCCATGCTCAATATATTATTATTGTTGTTTATTCCGATAAATATAGATTTTAATTTTTTTTGTAAATTTACAAAAAACGACGCTAAATCCTAATATACTGTAATACGTTTTCTTAAATAACCTTCTGTAATGCATTTTAGTGTGACTAATGTAATATCCTTCTTTCATTTAAAAATATAGTAGATGGCGCTAAAATCAACCAATACAATTAATTTAAATTTATTTCCAACCAATCACACATCATTATAATATATTTAAAAATTTTTAAATATAAACCATAAGTTTTTACCACTACTTCCATTCTGCGCTGTTTTGTACTATGAGATTTTATCAAAACTAATAAGCGATATTTTTTTGTTTGCATGTATAAATAGGTACACTGAAAGCTATTATACATTATTATTATTCTTGTTATATTATTGTGACATGGTTTTACGTAATATTATTGTTTAATATATTTTAACAAACATTATAGTACATGTGTACGCAATAGGAAGCCTTGAAATTGGAAAATGTATTATAATAACCGCTCAATATATACACGGTTGTTTGCTACTTCCGGTCATGAACTAAATTTTCCGAATTTCCTGCTTTGTTAATTCCCCCCACCTAATCTTCAAATAACTGCTAAGACCAACTAAGAAAACGCCCATAATTCAGTCATTTTTGGAATTTTAATTTGAAATTTATTAGCAAATTAATTGGCTTTTTGGCTGTCCCACTCGTGAGCATGCAACATATAATTGACCATGTAAAAGCATGGATTTTCTAAATTTAATCCACAAACTTGAAGCGATTGACCTTGCGCCTTGTTGATGGTCATTGAGAACGCAAGGCGAATGGGGAACTGCAGTCGTTTAAAATCAAATGGCATATCGGTAGGAATGATGGGAATACGTGGAATTAGCACATCTTCTCCTTTTGACTTGCCATTCAGAATTGTTGCTTCGATTACGTTAGGCATCAATTTTTTGACAGCGAGTCTGGTTCCATTGCATAATCGTGGCGGATTAATATTGCGCAAAAGAATTATTGGTGCGCCGATTTTCAGTAACAATCTGTGCGGTGGTACACCAGGAAGATCCAACGAATTTAAAAACTCAATTGGATAATTTAAAATATCACCAGCATTCATGACGCTGTCAAGCGATTTGTAGGTGACAGACTCGCCCGCAATTTGTTCGTGAATTGCATAGTTGATTGCATTGACATCGGTGTTTTTTGCAGCCAAAATAGCACGTTCGCAAAGCCATTGGTGATTTTTGTAATTGGTGGCAATTTGTGGAAAAACTTTCTGAATTAATTGTTCGATCGATGGAACAATGACACAAAAGTTCGATGGAAATGAAATATATTTTGTGTCGCCATGAACTGGTACTTTTCCATTACCAATGTCTAATAACTGTTTTGAAAATGTGGATGACGCATTGCGCTGCAGTTGTACGCGCATATTGGTCTTTAATGTGAGTTTCTGCACATGTCTCCAAAGATACGATGCTTTAAGGCAAGCGTCGAGTTCATCAACAAACAAACACTCATTTTTATATAATAGATTTTTCCATTGTCGCGCCACCTGTCGGCGACACAATTGTTACTCAAATCTTTTTGATCCATTCATGCGCGTCACCAAATTTCCCTAATTATGTGAAATCTCTCTCACCTCTCACATTTTTAATGATATTATAGCACAGAAACCTTCCCCAAGTCCTACTGACTTCTTGGAGTACTTGTTGATTAAAATCGGTCAAACGGTTTAGGAGTTATTAAAGACGAACAAACAAACAAACAAACATTCAATTTTATATAATAGATTAACGTAATTAAAAAAAATTTATTGTAGGAGTTGATGATGGAGTTTAGTATTTTAATCCCGTGCTGCTCGAATATGGGCCTGTGGGGTTTGGTTTTATTCTCACCGAAGAGATACCATGGGGGTGTCGTTTATAGTACACTCCGGCTCCCAATACACTGAAAATGGAGAAATCCATCCAAATGGTGCCTAGAACGTTGTCACAAAGAAGCTGTTCTGCTAAATCACCTGACACCTAGCTCCGAATTGATTACGGCCAACGGTGTCATTGTTTTTTAAAGACGTTTCTCGGTATACAATCTTGTTTGTCTTTGCACCCTGATCGTTGAAGACGTCCTGGTCGATGAAGACGTCCTGGTCGATGAAGACGTCCGGATAGCGATATTCAGCAGTCAAGGCGACCCAAACGATGACAGAAGGTTTTTGTCCCCAACTCTTTGCTCAATATTATTGATTACTGACCTTCCTCTTGAACCAATTACGGTTGTTTTATTTATTTACATACTAGATCAAAAATAGCTTTCATTCAAAGAAACAAATTTGGCAAATCTTCACTACTGTGCATGCATTTTAATTCCACAATTCGTTTTTCAATACATTGTTCTGCGCCGGAATGAAACCTTATACTTTCTGTATTTTGTAATCTGAGGTTAGTACTACATTTTTAATAATTTTTGGAACATCAATTTTCTTGTACTTTAAATAAATTCAGGCTCTCACCTGTACCATGCCCGGAAAGTTGCTGTTCGTTTCGAGCCGCTATTTTTGCATTTTGCTGCCACTATCACTGTAACCCAAACACTTTATTCAAATGAATTTATTTATGATGCAGCTGGCAAACAATATTGGAATATAACGAAATCGCAATGTTAAATTTATACTCCATGATCAATACCTTTTTTCGATTTCAAATTTGAACAAAATGCTTTTGGTGGCTGTATTAATAAACAAATTAAGGATGAAAAACCTTTAAGGCTGATAAAAAAATTGAAATTGAAAGATGCAACAGTAAAATTAAACATTGTAACAAATATGGAAAGAATCCCAAATAAATTACAGAAAGAAAAAAAGAAATATCGAAAAATTTAAATATTTAAAGTGAAGGATTAAATAAATTAAATCCCAAGGCTTTGCCTGTTTATCAACAAGTTGTTTTTATATTAATAACGGTTATATCGAAATAAACAGCTAAACCTAACCAAATAGAATTATTTAAAAAATAAAAAACTTCAGCAAAAAAAATAAAAAAAGTAAAAATTTATTAAAACGGAAATATAATTTTATATTTGCTAATAACTTAACTATTATGAATTACTTGTAAATTATCTACATTTTGATAATTTTTGGAACACCTATAATATTATACAATACAATCCGTTTATAAAGGTGTATTAACTTAGTGGTCACACTGGTATGGATGACACAATGAGAATAAGATCTTTCTCTTCTCTTACCTCAATTTTTAAAAGATATTTATTTCATTTCTTTTCTTTTTTGTAATTATTAGAACTTCATGTGTTTACTTTCGATATTGTATTTCTTATTATTCATTAGCCTTTTCTCCTACTTCACTTTCTGCAGTTCTTCATCTATAAATATCCTTTCTCTATTTTTTTTTATTTTGTCCGTTTCATTATTCTAGGTACGTTCTTCTAGTTCTAGATATCCCAATGGGCCATATTATGTAATAAAACGGGGAACAATAGGAAATTATATGAAATATTTTATGAAAAACGAAAGGTTTCGTGGGTGTGTATATTACATTATTATATCTGATTTGTAATTTTTAAAAAATTTATTTATATTATTGCCCGGGTTTTGCCACTTCCTTTAACACTTAGATTTTTATTTAGCTTCTTAGGTTTTCAGGATTTATCAGGCTACTAATTGGACGCGTAAAATTGTATTAAGGATTGCCATTTCAAAATCAAAATTCAAATTGTTATTTTGTCTGGATCTCGAATTACAGAATGTGCAGCTTTTAAATTGAAGAATCTCCTATAATTTTTACTTTCCTGATCAAAAAAGTAAAACTCTCATTAAAGTTAGCTTGTGCAGCTAAGTAAAATGCATATATAATTGCAATTTGCCATCAGGATCACGGAGATTACAAAACATTTAGCTTTTAAATTAAAAATCTCTTATAATTTAAACCTTCCTGATCAAAAAAGTAAAAATTCCCCATAAAATCAGCTTAAGCAGCTGAATAGAAATTTGAAAATTATGCTTTGCTACTAGGATCACAGGAGTTAGAGATGGTGCAAAAGATCTCACTAAACTTTGCTCGTGTAGCTAAATAAAAAATCAGAAATTGTGATTTGCTATCAGGAGCACAAAAATTAAAGAATGTGCAGCTATTTAATTAAAAAATATCTTAATATTTTTACTTTCCTGATCAAAAAAGTAAAAAATTTCGTTAAAATTAATAAAAATTCAATATAATGATTTACTATCAGGATCTCAGAAATTAGAAAATATGCCGCTATTAAATTGATAAATTTTTTTAATTTATACTTTCCCAATCAAACAATTAAATCTGTCGCTAAAGTTAGCTTGTAAAGCTAAATTATAATTCATAAATTGCAATTTGCTATCAGGATCACAGAAATTTTGCAGCTTTTAAACTAAAAATCTCTTATAATTTATGCTTTCCTGATCAAAAAGTAGAAAACAACAATTTCTAATTACAATTTGCTATCAGGATCATAGGAATTACAAAATGCAGCTTTTAAATTAAAAATCTCTTATAATTTATACCTTCCTAATCAAAATGTAAAAAACCTCTCGAAAATCAGCTTGTGTAGCTAAATAAAAATTCAGAAATTGTGATTTTCTATCAGGAGCACAAAAATTAAAGAAGGTGCAGTTATTTAATTAAAAAATGTCTTATAATTTTACTTTCCTGATCAAAAAAAATTTTGTTAAAATTAACTTATGCATATTAATTAAAAATTCAGATATAGTGATTTACTATCAGGATCCCGGATATTAGAAAAGGTGCAGCTATTAAATTAAAAATATCTTATAATTTATTTTTCCTGATCGAAAAGTGAAAAATTCCACTAAATTAGCTTTTTATATTAATAAAAATTCAGATATACTGATTTACTATCAGAATCACAGAAATTAGAAAAGGTGCAGCTACTAAATTGGCGAATATCTTATAATTTATACTTTCTCAATCAAACAATTAAAATGTCACTAGAGTTAGCTTGGGAAGCTAAATTAAAATTCATAAATTGCAATTTGCTAACAGGATCACAGATTGCTATTCCTGATCAAAAAGTAAAAATTTTATTAAAATTAACTTATGCATATTAATAAAAATTCAGATATAGTGATTTACTATCAGGATCACGGAAATTAGAAAAGGTGCAGCTATTAAATTGAAGAATTTTTTATAATTTATACTTTCCCAATCAAACAATTAAAAAGTCACTAGAGTTAACTTGGAAAGCTAAATTAAAATTCAGATATTGCAATTTTCTATCAGGATCACAGAAATTTCAAAACGTGCAGCTATTAATAACTGAAAATCTATTATAATAATTTATACCTTCTTAATCAAAAAGTAGAAAATCTCTTAGAAATCAGCTTGAGCATCCAAATAACAATTTCTAATTGCTATCAGGAACACAGAAATTACAAAACATGCAGCTTTTAAATTGGAATTTTTTTATAACTTATACATTCCTTATCAAAAATGTAGAACACCTCTCTAAAATCAGCTTGTGCAGCTAAATAAAAATTCAGAAATTGTGATTTACTATTAGGAGTCTAAAAATTAAAAAAGGTGCAGTTATTTAATTAAAAAATATCTTATAATTTATACCTTCCTGATCAAAAAAATTTTCACTAAAATTAACTTGTGCATATTAATAAAAATTCAGATATAGTGATTTACTATCAGGATCACAGAAATTAAAGAAGGTGCAGCTATTAAATTGAAGAATATTTTATAATTTATTCTTTCCTGATCAAAAGGTAAGAAATTTCACTAAAATTAACATGTGCATATTAATAAAAATTCAGATATAGTGATTTACTATCAGGATCCCGGATATTAGAAAAGGTGCAGCTATTAAATTGAAGAATTTTTTATAATTTATACTTTCCCAATCAAACAATTAAAAAGTCACTAGAGTTAACTTGGAAAGCTAAATTAAAATTCAGATATTGCAATTTGCTAACAGGATCACGGATTGCTATTCCTGATCAAAAGTAAAAATTTTACTAAAATCAACTTGTGCATATTAATAAAATTCAGATATAGTGATTTACAACAGGATCACAGAAATTAGAAAGGTGCAGCTATTAAATTGAAGATTTTTTATAATTTATACTTTCCCAATCAAACAATTAAAAATGTCACTAGAGTTAGCTTGGGAAGCTAAATTAAAATTCAGATATTACAATTTTCTATCAGGATCAGGAAAATTTCAAAACGTGCAGCTATTAATAACTGAAAATCTGTTATAATAATTTATACCTTCTTAATCAAAAAGTAGAAAATCTCTTAGAAATCAGCTTGAGCATCCAAATAACAATTTCTAATTGCTATCAAAATCGCAGAAATTACAAAACATGCAGCTTTTAAATTGTAATTCTTTTATAACTTATACATTCCTTATCAAAAATGTAGAACACCTCTCTAAAATCAGCTTGTGCAGCTAAATAAAAATTCAGAAATTGTGATTTACTATTAGGAGTCTAAAAATTAAAAAATGTGCAGTTATTTAATTAAAAAATATTATAATTTATACTTTCCTGATCAAAAGGTAAGAAATTTCACTAAAATTAACTTGTGCATATTAATAAAAATTCAGATATAGTGATTTACTATCAGGATCACAGAAATTAAAGAAGGTGCAGCTATTAAATTGAAGAATATCTTATAATTTATACTTTCCTGATCAAAAGGTAAGAAATTTCACTAAAGTTAGCTAGTGTATATAAATAAAAATTTAGAATTTGGGATGTACTATCAGGATTATTGAAATTAAAAATATGCAGCTTATTAAATTAAAAAATATCTTATAATTTATAGTTTTCTGATCAAACAATTAAGAATGTTACTAGAGTTAGCTTGGAAAGCTAAAATAAAATTCATAAATTGCAATTTGCTATCAGGATCACAAAAATTTCAAAACGTGCAGCTATTAAACTGAAAATTTCTTATAATTTATACATTCCTGATCAAAAAAGTAGAAAATCTTCTTAAAATCAGCTTGAGCAGCTAAATAACAATTCCTAATTGCAATTTGCTATCAGGATCACAGAAATTACAAAACAGGCAGCTTTTAACTTGAAAATTTCTTATAATTTAAAAAATGCTAAAATTAGGTTATGCAACTAAATAAAAATTCATAAATTGCAATTTGCTATCAGGATCATAATAATGATCACAATAACCCGAAATACAATAATGTTTTCTCTTAATAATTTCACTATTCTAAAATATATTAATAACTTCAATCCAACTTTATGTAAATTGAAAATAGTTTTTATTTAAATTTAACTTGATTTATTTCATTAAAAATGAGTCTATTAACACATTAGCACTGTACATACTTATCATCTTGATTTATATTGTTAATTTTATATTTTTAACTGTTATTTATGCATTGAAATACACTTTTCTATTTGAATCTATTTAGTATTGGTTTTGATTTTCTATTTATGTAAATTTATCTTTTGGATTGTCTCGTTCTTTATTGCTACCAGGAAATCGCCGCTCGTCTTCAACTCGTAATGATTTCAATAGCAATAAAGAACTCGGCAGTCCACACGAATTTTCCGGAAAAAGAAACCAGCACTCAATAGATTATGTATGAGAAGAGCATTTTAAAATATCGTTTGATTTAATTTTGTTTTATACAATTCCAACGTTCATATTCATTAGTTTTTCTTTTTAACTGCTTAGACGGCAACATGATATATTTGATTCGATTATATATATTTTTCAATTTTTCCGCTTTGTAATTTTGCCTATTGGAGAAAACATTCTTGACAGTTTTTCTGCAATTTCTAAATATTATGACTTACTACGATAGTATAAACTCTCCAGATATAGTAAAATTTCTTGCCGCCTCTCGTTGTATTTTTGAATTACCTGCATAATTTAAAAAAAACAAAATTTATAATAAATTGCATTATTTTGATATATTGCAACCTTGTTAATCTTCTCGTGCGCGTCTGTGGTGCACCCGATCCAATGGTAATCCATTTTATGCAATAAGCATTCTAGCATTTATAAGTAAATATTTTAGTGTTAGTTGCTGTGTCTTAATTTTCTTTTAAGTTGAATTCTATCAATTTAAGCTCACTCGTAAAAATTTTAATGAAAACCCTTAATTGTAAAAACCTAATATTACCAGCAGTAAATTTTGGATATATTCTTCATTTCCACCTGCACATAATTTACTATTATTAATTAGATTACAAAATTATAAAATGTGAATTAAGTTATTAAATTGCCCTAGCAATTTTATCCACCATAGAGCCATACATATCATTTTTTAAAACTTTTGAAGTCTTTATCCAAACGTTTCCTTGGTGTGTCGTTAACATCCCTTAGTTTCAATAGATTTACTTAATAGTCGACTTGAAAGGTTTCTGACTTAATCATTCTTTCTACCTTTATTTCTTCACAAACTACACCACTTAAAATAAATGGAAAAGTGACGTATTTGTTTCAATGAGAAAATAAAAAAAACATTTCCCTGTGTATAAATCGTTTAGGGCGAAAGCGTTAATTTCACGACGCATTTTTCCCGCTTTCGTTCATCCTACTTATAAATTTTAGCTTTCGAATTTCATATTCGTTATATTATAAAAATAGTAGGTAGGTATAATATTTGCCTTACATTCAACTACTTCAATAAAATAATAAAAATTTAGACATCATAAAAGGGATTTTTTACGTTAGAGCTTTTTATAGCAAATAAACAACTTTCAGGCCAAAGGAAACATTTTATCGTATATTCCTTAATTTACACTCCCATAAAGCGGCACGTTACCGTAGTTGTAATGTTTTATAACAACGTCTCGTTTAACAATCTGAGAGATTATCTTTGTAGTGTAATTCTTGGAGAAAATACAATAAAGATTATGAATGACAGTTTCATTATGCAAGATATTTAATCAAATATTTTGAAAATTTATCGTTTAATAACCTATCGCGTAGAAAGCTTTAGATTTGAATCGCTTTTACGTTTCCTATTTTCCTAACGAAATTTGAAAAATTACCTCAATAAACTTTAGTACTGCTGCACGTGTGCGGTGAAGCTAATAATAAATCTCGGTCAACAAGAGTAGTTTAATTTTGCAATTGAGGATTAAATGTACTACGCTTTAGTCTGGATTTTAACTTAATAGATAAATTCTATTTCGCTTGATACAGCGTCTTCACAGAATATTGCGAACATGAACTTTTGACAACAAATGAAATGGCACAATATTCGAGTTTCTGCAAAATTTATATGCCTTTCAAAATTTGCGGTAATAATATAACAAACAGTAGGCCCATAACTTTAATTGTTATGATATACTGCGTGGTGAATAATTAAAATTATTTTATCAACTGATCGTAAGTGAGCTATTAAAACTTATGAAGTAGAAAGGAGCACATGGCACGATTATAATATAGTTTATGGATATAATACATCAGAGGGTTGCATCAACCCAGTTAGACTCAGTTTAACCTGCACTTGGCTAGATTTAACTGCTTATCCATAAAGCAGATGTTTCTCATTAACTTCCCACACCAGCCGACGTAGAAACTTAATTGTTATAAATATAAGCAAGCACACTCTCTTGTTCTTTTCAAACTTTATGTCGTATCTTCCTATTCGCAATTGGTGCATTGTTTTCTAATTAATTTTATAAAGATTCTCTGCCAAACTTTTGGTTTTCGACTTATTTGTAATAAATTGCCTCAATTTAATTTAATTTTATTAGCAATGTTAATACGCTCGCAAAAGTCCATATAATATGAAAAATCACGTCCTGTAATTCAGCACGATTATTCTCGCGAGGAAATATGGAACAAAAAAGTTAAACGTGCTGCACAAACACGTCAACCTGTAAGAAGTATTACGGTAAGGTTTTTGGCCTGATGTTTAAGTTGCATAGCACACCATGTACATACTATGTCTTGTTTTTATTAAAAATTATAATATTATAAAGTTAAAGTTATCATTTAAAAATAATTCCCAATGGAATATAAAATACTTGCTTTGGTTTGAATGCTCTTCAATGAAATCACTGGTTTTCTAAATCTTTCAGATATTATGAAAGCTCTTTAAGTTGTCGAGTATTTTATTATGTAAATTATTTTTAATTATAATATTGTTCTTTTCAGGGTAAAGAGTAGTTGCGAAAAAAATAAAGAAATGAACAAAAGTTGTCTATTCCATTATCGATGATTTTCAATAGACAAATATTTCTGTAACTTTTGAAGGCTTTAAGTTGATTGAAGCTTTGTGAGACCGAAAGATCACCTAAATGACACATTAAAAAACATATTGAGAGAAAAGGGTTTTCATCATAAGGATGAGTTCTTTGAAGAAGAAGGAAAGAGCAGGCAATGATATAGTTAGATCCAAAAAGTAACCAACAGAGCGAAAACATGATCTTTACAATTTGGCAAACACCTAATAAATGTGTCTAAGGTAGCGAAAAAAATTCAAGTCAAATTTATAGAGAAAAACAAGGGGAAGCAAGATAATTGGTTGGAAATGGAAAACATGGAAAAAAGAATAACAAGAATAGACAAGAGTCAAAGTACTGACTGGAGAAAATAGAATACTCAGAGCACAGATCAAATTCATAGATAAGAAAAAATCTGTTTATTCCGCAGATAAGATGTAACCTAAGCACAAAATTACATGGTTAACTTGGGTTTCGAAAGAAAATGTTTTTTAACATAAATAACATTGAAATAAATTTTGTAGGGATTAAAATATCTTCGAAGTCGATTAATTTCAGGAAAACGGTAGGTTTTTCTACATTTTCACATTTCGAACAGGTGTTAGTCAAAATTGGTAAATTTCAAAGGCAAGAGGAAAATCAAATTAGAGCACAAGAAGGAACGAGAAAGCGTGACAATCCGGAAGGAGAGTTTGTGTGTAGAATTCTTACACTACTACCCATCAAGGGATAGTGGTGTATTTTGCTGATTTCACTCTTTCCTATCCCTACAAAAAATTGATTGCATTTATGCTCGTACGTCACGAGGAAAGACAGAACTCTTACGGGTGTTTTTCAAAATTCTTCTTTTTAATAATTAAATTAATATGGGAGATTCAATGTAACATACTGTAACAAAACTTTGTTAATTCTGTGACTAAAATTCAAATTTTGATTTTTCGGTATGGTGGAATCGATTCTAGCAACAAACTTTATGTAAAAATTGTTGAAAGTATAAATTAATACCTTTGATATCGCAAATGGGTCGATTAGATTACATTTTCTATGTTATGCACGTGCAGCCAAGGTCAATTTTAGTTTACCGTCCCCATTAAAAGTTTTAAATCGGTAATAATTGAGGGGTTAACCACTAGAGGAAATCGCGTACAATTAACTTCACACTTCACGGACTTCATCATAATTCTTCATACTTCTTCGTACTTCATATAATTCAGCAGTAATTCACGGGATTCCACGTACTTCACAAGTAATTCACCGTACTATCACCTAATTCATCGATACTTCATTGTATTTCATGTATTTTAATCGGTATATCAGAGACTACCCGAATTCCAACATTTGAGCACTGGACGGTGGTCCACACTCCCCGCATCGGCTAGTTTATTTTTTATCAGAAGTAAACTGAAGATTTCCCGTTGCAGGGGCACTGGAGGGTGTTCCACACCCCCACCAGACCCTCCGGATTAAGTAGTTTATTTTTTATTTTGTTGCAAGGATCTGCCTCCCAGGGGGTACGGAATTGATAATTACGCAGTTTTTAACTAATTGTCAGATTACGAATTAAACACATTTACTTGGCCATAGCTAATTTTAATATACTTAAAATATGCTAAAATATTTAATTCACTGTTAGTAAAAATAAATTATTTAAACCGGGGGTCTGGGGTGTGGAACACCTCCAGTGCCTCTGCAAAGGGAGATCTTCAGTTTACTTCTAATAAAAAGTAAACTATTCGGTCTGGGAGATCTAGGGGTTCTGCATGTTCTGCAATGTTTTTCATTCCAAAATTTCTTCACTGGAGGGTGTTCCACACCCCCCAGACTCCCCGGATTAAGTAGTTTATTTTTATTAGAAGTAAACTGAAGATCTCCCGTTGCAGAGATCTACCTCCAGGGGGTATGGAATTTATATTTATGCAGTTTATGATTAATTGTCAGATTACGAATTAAACACATTTATTTGCCCATAGCTAATTTTAACAAGCTTGGGATTGGAACACCCTCCAGTGCCTCTGCAACGATATATCGTGGTTTGGGTGGTGCGAAACACCCTTCAGTACCCAAATATTACAATGCAGGCAAACACATTAAAGATTTGAAAATTTAGTAGAAACTCTCCGCCACCGTTTCAGTTTTTTAAAAAAATTATGACATATTTGGGGGGGGGGAGCAACAAAAAAAAGTACAGCAAAAATAAATTATGTACAATCATGCACAAACAATTATTAAGATTATTTTTAAAATCTTTAAAATTTTTTAAAATCTTTAGAATTTTTAAAAAAGAATTTACAATAGATTTAGACTTTTTTGAATTAAAAATTCGCAATGGAAGGGGGCTGATTATATGCACCTTATCCAATCCCATTCAATCAGACCACAACGAAATAACCAAGCACACAACAAAACAAAAACAAATCAAACACCTCATTGGTAATTGCGTCAATTTAACTTTAATGTATTTTAACTGATGATAACTATAGTTGAAGAAATCGGGCATAAGAAGATAGTTTAAATTGTATTATTACATTCTGGAGCCGTCTCTGTAAAACCGGGATTAATTAATTAATCACGACGAAATAATGAATTACCAAAGCTTTTTATTGAGCTACCAAACCTCCATGATATTCAAACAAATGAGCTAAAAAAAATTACAAAATTAACTAAAGAAATCTAAGTTTAATTTAATTAATTGATTACTATTAAACTAGCAACTACCAAAACTTTTAATTAGTAAAATAATGACCGCCAAAGGTTTATTCAACGTTTAAGATAAAAAAAATGTTAAGAAAATCTACTGATGTAAGTTAATTTGCTATCAAATAATTATTATTGAATACACGTGCCTTATCTATGATACACATTGACCGTAGCGCATGCGCATAAGCCAAGTTCAACTTCATGTAATTCACCAAAAATTTACTAACTTCATGATACTTCATTTTAACACGTATTTTATCTACTTTACACGTCCTTCATGTATTTTACCAGTACTTCATGTACTTCACAAGTACTTTATGTATTTCACAAGTACTTCATGTACTTCACATGAGATGTCATGTACTTCATGATATGTGTACAAAAAACTTCACCAGCGGTTAACTTCTCGGTAAGAATTTTTACCATTTTTAATAAAGTAGATTTTTACTTTTAATTAATTTACATACCGGAAGAGGCAACATCATGAAGGCAACAGAAGAATTATTTTAGTAACCACCGGGGGATTAGCGTTGATGTTAAGATTTTAAACTTGCACGAGTTTCTCCTGTGTATTTCGTTCAATTTTTAATTGATTAATGCAAAATTGGGAATGCTTCTTTTTGAAGATATTTTTTTTTTATCCGCTTTATGATTTTTTGGGATACTGGAAGCTTAACGGTTGTACAATGCTTGTTATTCGCCGATGCGACCCTGTAGGCATTTTGTCATTCACTTTTGGTGTTTACTGTATCGTTACGTCGACAAGTATTTTATTGCTACAGTGTGGCTTATGTTGGTTGTTTAATTTTTCCTTTCAGGGAAGCCAAACTCTAGTTTTAGGCTTAGGTAGCTTTTTATCTTCAATGAAAAATAACAAAGATTTGTTTGAACCTGTAGACTTTAGGTTCTAGGGAGATATTTTTAATTAGTAAAGCGCTTGTCAAAACGGTCCAGAGCATAGGGACCAAAGCGGAGAGTGGGGAGGGTCGGTCTTGACAAACGCAACTACGGAAAATCTTAAAATTTTATTTTTTAACTGTTAATTAGACCCTCATCTTTTATAATTTGTTTTAAAAATCTAAATTTGGATATTTTAACTGTCACCAAAACGTATTTTGATTTGAATTGAAGAACTGGAATTATTTAAGCGGAGCTATTATGTCAACGGGTTATTTTGTCAAAGCTGTTTTGACGGGGCTGTTTTTTGGAGTATAAAATGGATTGCACGACAGATTCTTTAAAAAAGCAGAAATGATAACGAAGAAAATTATAAATATCTAAGTTGAGCGAACTCTGTAACATTTCACGAGTGCTATTCCAATTATACTCGGCAAACTGGACTCAAGTAAACTCTGTGAGCAAAATCTTGATCACAGGTGGGTACCCCAATCTTTGATGTTAAATGTAAAACTTGTCATAAATATGTCAGCTGTAATACATGCGATTTAAATTGCTTGGTCGATTTTCAGAATCTTGTCAACCAAAAATTATTATTCTGAAGAAAACCGCTAAACGCATCCACAAATTCAAACATGCGACACGCAATTAATTGTAAAATTTACAATGTTGCCAAAACTGAAGAGAATAAAGCAAAAAATTTTACGAAAAGGTGAGGTGAGTTAACTTCAAACTTTTTACGGTTGAAATTATTTAGTTAAAATGGAATTTCCTCGATAACTTTTGGTCCACTCATGCAGGTAGTTCTCAGTGCAAATAATTAATTTTTCATTAAACCCTTTAGTTTACCATCAGAAAAAGTTCTCTCTCAAGTTTGAACCGGATATGTTAACCCTTGTCCAAGAAAGTTCCTAAAATAACAAAATTCTGAGTATACCAAAATCGGTAGAAACAAAATTAAATTAAGTGAAATAAAAAAAGGTTTCCTTAACCCTCCTAACACTAATTGGGCCTTGCAGTCAATATTTCTTTTACTATTTTCCGCATTTTTAAAAATAATTCAATCTCGAATATCTCAGGCGCAAACATAATATTATCTATCCTTTAGGAAAACCTTATTTTCATTAAGATTTTAGTGAAAATTACAAAATATAGTTAGTTTTTGTAAATAGTTTCTATCCTAGACATTATCAAATAAAAGTTTCGAAGGATTCCAGTTATTTACAGATAAAATATAATTAGGAATTGTAGTAAAGGGGTGACATAAAGAAATGTGCAACGGCTCAAAATAGAAAACATTGAAAAAAATTGTAAAAGCTTAGATAAGAAGAAAACTTTTTATGATATTCAAACAAATTTAAATTTTTTTAATCTAAAAAAATTAATTTTCAAAATTAATTAATTCGCTAATTAATTCTGCACATCACGACAATTTAAATATTTTTGCGTAATTAATGTAGATACGTACATGCTACACTTCAAAGCTTTAAAGTTTATGTGTTTAATAAGTTACTTGTTTGCTTAGCCAGCTACTTAATTACTTATTGTAATAAATTAAATAGACGATGCGAGTGTCCAACTACTAATGACAATTTAAAACAAAGGCCAACAAGAGCGCTGGTCTTGTACGGCATTACTAAACCAAACAATTACATTGTAGAATGCATTTATGTTGTTAAGTAGCAGAGAAACAATGTATGGGATTCAGAGGCCATTGTTCTTAATAAAAGATATGAAAAAAATTAACAAGTAGTTCCATACATGTAAAGACATGTTTACCTTATATACCCTAACAGCATTACAAGCGGTGGGTAAAGTACAACAATCCAACATAAACTATTCTAGAACTACACGCCCAACGCTAATAAAAAAAAAACACTTGAAACAAACTAATCTTTAGGGGAGTTAATTGCAAATTTATATTTACACTCCACATTAATTTGTATAAATGGCCAACTGCTTAAAATGCATATCCCAGATAACAACGCTATTGTGTCCTGTATGTATTCTTCTGCATTATTACATTCTGATTGTAGTATGCAGTTCGATATAATCCAAGTATTCTAGAACCTTAAATAAAGCTGTATGCTTATTTGCTGCTGTACTGCAAAGAGCATTCATGCGGTTTCTATTGTTTGATAAAGTAAAATTATTCATGAACTTCATTGCAATTTGATGTAGCATCACAAGCTAATTTTTTTAAACTTGTTTTTGTCGGTACACCTACGACACAAAAGGAACAACTTACTTAAAGAATCTTTACGGTAAGAAAGCGTTTCACTTATCTACATGGTGCATCATAAATCATATTTTATATTTTATTACAGTTACAATGAGCACGGGTTGAAAAAGTATTTGGATTTCACGTGTTCGATTCCTGAATTTGGATTCTAACTATTCCGATGCACAAGGTTACTTTATTAGGATTGAATGAAATGAGAAATTTTTTCCCAAAATGTTCATCAAAGTTTTTTAATTTAAATGAAAACATTCAAAAATTAAATTTTGTTCGTTGACTGTTAAGCATAAATTTTAATTAAAATATTCAAAGTTTGAACTGCAAATTAGAGCAATATTATTTTTCGATAAAAAATGTCTGCAATTATTATAGCTTTTAGGTATGTTTAAAAAGTTTATGCTATTCCTAATTAGAATGCAAACTTTTCAACACAAAACAATAATGAATCCTTAATTTCAAATTAAATTTACCCGCTAAAAGTGTTATTCTATTAAACTAGAAAGCTGGTCATTTTCACCAAAAAGAGGTTAACCCATCGCACAATGTGGAATAAAATTACATAAAATTTTGAAAAGAAAAATCCATTAAAAGCTAAAGC
The DNA here is from genome assembly GCA_036346125.1 of Lycocerus yunnanus. NCBI lineage: Eukaryota > Metazoa > Arthropoda > Insecta > Coleoptera > Cantharidae > Lycocerus > Lycocerus yunnanus. The sequence continues at coordinate 1,190,689 of JARFIX010000011.1, read as the reverse complement.
TTAAAGTTGTATTCAAAATTGTTTATTTGGTTCTGCATCCATTATAATATTTGTCAGCATTTCTGTGTAGGTACGTATCTGCTTTGTAGTCTGGTCGTTCTTTTGATAATACGACGGAACGGTACTGCATTTAGTGGATTATGTATCCAAAAGGGAACAAGTCGCTGTTTGAGTAAAAGCATCTCTTTATATCTACTCCAGGATGCTCTTAATTCAACTGTTTTACCATAGCAAACAGTTAGTGTTTTGGGATTTTCAAGGGTAATTCTTATTATTTCAACTGAGTGCCCGCCGGAGTCAGAAAACGTCAAAAACGGAACAAGCGCCACCGAAAAGTAAAATTTAAAAGAAAGTACTACAAAGAAGGTGAATTTGTTGTCTGGAAGCTGAAATTAACGAAGGCATGATTTTCATCATGAAGGAAACAATATTTCCTCTTTGTCTCGTTCAATTCAACTCAAAAATGCAATAAAACAGTAGAAAAAAAAGAAAATATGCAGGCCTATGAAGTTACTTCTTAAAAATTTGTTAGTTAAACTTATTAACCTTAAAAGTTATTTTATTATTCAAAATCAATAATTAATCAAAATTAATAGATTTAGTAGCTGCTCAAGAAGATAAAAAAGTAATGATTGAAGTAGGTTTTATTCTTCTAAATTGATAATGTTTATAAATAATTTATTAACTTGTAGAATTATGTTTAAAAAAAAAATTATTTTCAGATTAAATAAAATTTTTTAAAAAGTAATTTTTCCACTTTTACATTTTTTTTTTAGTTTAAGACGTTAATGTACAAACATGGTTTAATTATTAGTGCCAAGTTTAACTGACAAGATTTAGGAAAATTGAAACATTTAAATGGAAAAATTACCTTTTAAAATTTTTTATTAAAATTTCACTTAAGTTGAAAAAAATTGATAATCTACTCTAAATATGTCTAAGATAACAATTTCAATAAATGTAAGATAAAGGGACTGCTGTAATACTATGTCACTCAAGATGAATATCGTCTTAGAAACGAACCGTCATTTCTGACGGTTTAGCAAAATATAATATCGCAAACAAAGTAAAAAATTATAAAACTTGAATTTAAAAGCTAACAAATGTAAGGCAACACATCTGGCGTGGATCGAATCTGATCTGCAAAATCATTCCGAAAAATCTTAAGTTGAACATTCTCAACATAGGAACACGTAGGGCAGTGGATAAACAACTTTTAAATATTTAAATTAGTCGCATGTAAGAAAACAAAGATTTCTGAGCAACTCATTTCTATATGAATATTCAAATTATTGCTTTATATAATGAATTTTAAATAAGCTTGTGATAAATTTTGTTGTTTTCCTTGGAATAATGAAAATAATCAAATCACACCCACAATATTTATTGGGCGAATTTTGTAATTAAATAAGCGATTTAATAATATGAAAAATGTGGTTTGTCATGATTTCCAATTTACTTATTGGGAAAGTCAACAAAAATTACTCGCACTTTATTGACGCACAAATGTAATTTTTATAATAAGTGCACGTGCAAGTAAACATATCACAAAAATTTAACGAAATAAGCACACCCCCTAGGCTAACAATGAGACCACACAAAATATGGCGACAGTATAACTAATACAATTATTTTTATGAAAACCACACACACACGCATTGTAATGTAATATTTGATTGTGATTGATGGAAGAAAATATTAAATTATATTTGATGTGATTAGCATTGCAGAAAGGGATGTAGCGAATTCCCTGGAGTAACCTCTGGTTATTGAGACTACATGTCGACTGTTGTACCAGTTCGACTAATGGATAAATTCTGTTTTTCACTAAAATTTCTCTTTTATTTATGAGCTAAAATAATAACCAATATTGATTGATATTATCCGTATTCTAGACAAAACCCACCTACTAACTATGAGTTAGCGTACAATGCTTAGTCATTATTATAAAAATCTAAACTGAGCGGGTGCGTTCGAAATACTAAAAACGCTAAATTTAATCTTTACTGAGTGCTGTTTTCCAACAGCTGTGGTCTGCTAAACATTTTAAATTAAGATAATAAAATTATAGCCTGTCAGTTTCTAAGTACAATTTAACATTAAAATTTTTCAAATTAACTTAACGCAGCTTTATAAGCAATACCTGTTTTATCTCAATAAACATTTACATAATACAACGTCTTCTGAATTGTTAAATTTTTAAGCTCGGCGCTTTTAATGCGCAATAAAATATTTTTCCGGTTTATTTTAATAAAATTCTAAAATATTCAATTTTGTAAAAGTATTATTTAGTTAAGGTGTTACTAGGGTTCGCAGCTGCATTTATCGTTAAAATATGGATATAAGAAGGGTTTGATAAACAGCTAAGGGAGGGTCTACTATGGTGGTATTTTAATCCACTCGATTGAATTTAAGAGGGTGCATTATTATATCAAAAATACCGCAATATGCGCCACGGCGATTTCCACATTAATAAATTGACATTAGCGCACATTGTGACTCATGCATACCCACTCAATTATTCAAAAAATCCACCTCCACCCCCAAACCACTCCATACAACATTTCATAAGACGTTTCAATGATACAAATCTATGTTTGATTATCGGTTGTGTATAACATTCTGTTATCATTATCATTTTTAACGTCGTAGTAGAAAATGATATCAAAATATACATTATAATATAGCTGAATGGAAAACCTCTTAAAAGGGAAATAAATTAGATACCCGAAGGTTGCGATAATAGAAAATGGAAATAAATCGAATAAAATTTAAATGAAAATTTACTATAGGTACTTGATTTATTTTATTCAAAATTAATGGATGCTTTAAATTAAATTGAATTAATGAGATTTTTACTCAAATTTAAATTTATAAAACCCAAAATTTTCAAAATGAATTAACAAAAATATTATGCCAATAAACTGCACTTGAATTTCATCTCATCATCAGGCCAAATTTTTAGTAGTCAAGTTGCACAGTAGCCGAATACAACCTACCTACCAGAGACACACCCCTTGATTTACATAATATTTATGGTATAATAAAGAAATTGCATTCTTTGCAGATTACGTTGTCGTTGTTACATAGAATTGAGGTATAAATTCAGGTGGTAATGCAGTTACAAATTGCAGTAATCTTAGAAAATGGTTATAACCGTGTTACAGTTTCTTACCCTGTTCAGACGCTTCTGGTTTAAATTTTCATTTTTATTTTTCTAACAAGTACCTACCTACTGTTGAGAAAATTTGGCTTTCGGTTAGTTGCACTAGGAACGACTCAACGTAGTCCGTCTCTTGCATTTTGTTTAAATTTTTTAAAACAACCAATGTAAAATATAATTATTAAAACAAACGATTTATTAAACCACAAACAATACAATTATGATTTGAATAAAAATAACCAGAAATTAAAGTGAAATAATGAAATGGAACAAAACTAAACAAAAACAATTTATAAATATAGTAATCAAGTTTATTGTTCTAACAAAATAAAAATAAGGTTAAAAATTCTTTAAAATAAAAGTTATTTTTGTCATTACTTATTAGGAAAAGTAGAATTTTTCCGTTTTTGTAAGAACCACGTGGAAAAATAAAATTTTTTCTTTCTTTTCTTTCTTCTTTATTACTATTTGAATAAACTACCACAAAAAAATTAAATAAATTCTTATTTTATCATCATTATTTTATAATTTTGAAATACAACAGACACTGTTGCATTGTATGCTTATTGCATTTGTATTCGATTGCAAGAAATTGATGGTAAGTTTACATTGTTTGCAACCTGAAGAATCCGTTTTGCTCAAGTTTTACTGTTATTATTATCAACCGATTAAAAACTTTTGGAAAATTCGAAACGCTTTGCTGAATACTGAGAAAAATTACTTTTGGTAACTTAAAATGGCGATCGTAAAGTAGAACTTTTCCTATCACCTGGTCTACAAAAAGGGGGCTTACGTTCGAAAATCAGTTTTCGAGAAAACAGTTGTTAAAGATAAACAACACGTTTCGTCAGAATCTTGTTAGTTGTTCTCTTTTCTCTATGTTTATGTTAATGTTATTTTTATCTCATAATTTAGTGTATTTTCCTTATTCCAGATTTTCAATAAAATTCTGTTTTTTTTTTCGAATTTGTACTCTTCTTTCTCTTCATTTTCAGAGGACTTTTAAATAAGTTATGACTTTTTGGATTTCACCTTGTGAAAGATCATCCCAAACTCAATTTAAATCGGCAAGAAAACTAAAAATTGATTTTTTGACACCTAAGCCCCCTTTTCGTAAACCAGGTCATTTAGTACAGTTAAAAAAGACATTCTACCTTGCAAACGGTCAGGTAAAGTTCTAATTTGAAAAAATTGTAGAGTGGCATGTCCTTATCATTATACTAAGTATGTGACCTTAAGCAGGAGCCGCTCCCCAGCCATCTTTCCAAAAAAGTATCAAAAACCAGTTTTTCGTATATATCTCCTTTCCGCTGCAATGTAAACTGAAAACAGTTATTACAAGAATTGTTGTAAATAAAATTACTTACAACTTTTGTATAAAACTTTTTCTATCAGATAAATAGTTTGTGAGTTATAGCAAAGTAAGGCGGAGAAAATTTTTATTACAAATTTGCAAAAATGTATAATTTTTCGTCAAAATTTCTGTTAATATGTACTGATTATTATATAATTTCATTTTTTACTTCTTTCTACACCACCATGGGGTAAAGTAAGCGGCGCGTTTTTTTTTATATGATATCCCCAGTAGGCCTACTCCATAACTTGGTCCAGGTTGACCAATGTCAGCATCTTCTGGAGAAAATTTTCTCCGCTTTACTTCGCCGTAACTTATAAACTATTCGTTCGAGAAAAAAAAGTTTTAGATAAAAGTTTCTTTCCTACAATTTTTTTTAAACTATTTTTAGCCTTCATAGCAGCGGAGATAAGATAAATACGAAAAACTGCTTTTTGGTACCGTTTTGGCAAGATGGCAGCGCAAGCTGTACTCGTTCAAGGTCGCAAATGTAGTATGATGGAACAAAACATGCCACTCTACAAATTTGCCAAATTAGAACTTTCCGTAGAATCTAGTAAGTCGAGTTACTAAAAATTGAATTTGTTAGTTCATTTTTTATCAAAAATGATAATTCTATGATGATGATTCTAATAAAAAATAAAATGGATTGACCGTTGAGGGGGGGGGATTTCTTCCAGTACCTATCGCCTTAAGCGCTATCATAAAGCCTGTTTAATATACGTAAACATTGAATATTTGGCCTTTTGATAGTGAAGTACTGGAGGGTTTCACACCCCAGACCCCCTGCTATCTAGAACCCAAGTTTTGGGATTTATTAATTATAGATTTTCTTTTTAATTTTGATTTCAAAATTTTTATTATTATCGTGACCACAGCAATGCCCAATTGGATATGCTGAAATTATCATTTTCAGTTTTCATAAAATAAATTACATAAACTGGGAGGTCTGGGGTGTGGAACACCTCCAGTGTCTCTCTATAGAAAAAATAGACATAAAATGTTAACAAATTATGAAGAACTTTATGATAGTGGTTAATATTTGTAAACATTGAATATTTGGCCTTTTGATAGTAAAGCACTGGAGGGTTTCTACACCCCAGACCCCCGCTTTCTAGAACTATGTCTTATAGTTCGGAGTTTTGGGATTTATTAATTATAGATTTTCTTTTTTAATTTTTGATTTCAAAAAATTTTCTATTATTATCGTGACCACAGCAATGGGCAAGTGGATATGCTAAAATTATCATTTTAAGTTTTGATCAAAATAAATTACATAAACTGGGGGTTTGGGGTGTGGAACACCCTCCAGTGCCTCTATACAAAAAACATAAAATGTTGACAAATTATGAAGAAATTTTATGATAATGCTTAAAATTTGTAAACATTGAATATTTGGCCTTTCGATAGTGAAGCACTGAAGGGTGTTCCACACCCCGTCTCTAGAACTATGTTTTACAGTTCGAAGTTTTGGGATTAATGAATTATAAATTTTCTTTTAAATTTTGATTTAAAAATTTTTTATTATTATTGTGACCACAGCAATGGCCTAGTAAATGAATTGCTGAAATTATCATTTTCAGTTTTGATAAAATAAATTACATAAACCGGGGGTCTGGGGTGTGGAACACCCTCCAATGCCTCTCTATAGAAAAAAACATAAAATGTTGAAATATTATGAAGAAATTTTATAATAGTGCTTAATATTTGAAAACATTGATTATTTGGCCTTTGATAGTGAAGCACTGAAGAGTGTTCCACACCCCAGACCCCCGGTCTCTAAAACTACGTTTCATAGTTCGAAGTTTTGGGATTTATTAATTATAGATTTTCTTTTTATATTTTGATTTCAAAAATTTTCTATTATTGTGACCACAGCAATGGCCAAGTGGATATGCTAAAATTATCATTTTCAGTTTTGATAAAATAACTTACATAAACCAAGGGGCCTGGAAGGTGTTGAACGCCCTCCAGTGCCTCTCTATAGAAAAAACATAAAATGTTGACAATTTAAGAAGAAATTTTATGATAGTGCTTAATATTTGTAAACATTGAATATTTGGCCTTTCGATAGTGAAGCACTGAAGGGTGTTCCACACCCCGTCTCTAGAACTATGTTTTACAGTTCGAAGTTTTGGGATTAATGAATTATAAATTTTCTTTTTAAATTTTTGATTTAAAAATTTTTATTATTATTGTGACCACAGCAATGGCCTAGTAAATGAATTGCTGAAATTATCATTTCAGTTTTGATAAAATAAATTACATAAACCGGGGGTCTGGGGGTGGAACACCCTCCAATGCCTCTCTATAGAAAAAAACATAAAATGTTGAAATATTATGAAGAAATTTTATAATAGTGCTTAATATTTGAAAACATTGATTATTTGGCCTTTGATAGTAAAGCACTGGAGGGTTTCTACACCCCAGACCCCCCGCTTTCTAGAACTATGTCTTATAGTTCGGAGTTTTGGGATTTATTAATTATAGATTTTCTTTTATATTTTGATTTCAAAAATTTTCTATTATTATCGTGACCACAGCAATGGCCAAGTGGATATGCTGAAATTATCATTTTCAGTTTTGATAAAATAAATTACATAAACTGGGGTTTGTGGGGAACACCCTCCAGTGCCTCTCTATACAAAAAAACATAAAATGTTGACAAATTATGAAGAAATTTTATGATAATGCTTAAAATTTGTAAACATTGAATATTTGGCCTTTCGATAGTGAAGCACTGAAGGGTGTTCCACACCCCGTCTCTAGAACTATGTTTTACAGTTCGAAGTTTTGGGATTAATGAATTATAAATTTTCTTTTTAAATTTTGATTTAAAAATTTTTATTATTATTGTGACCACAGCAATGGCCTAGTAAATGAATTGCTGAAATTATCATTTTCAGTTTTGATAAAATAAATTACATAAACCGGGGGTCTGGGGTGTGGAACACCCTCCAATGCCTCTCTATAGAAAAAAACATAAAATGTTGAAATATTATGAAGAAATTTTATAATAGTGCTTAATATTTGAAAACATTGATTATTTGGCCTTTTGATAGTGAAGTACTGGAGGGTGTTCCACACCCCCCAGACCCCCCGGTCTCTAGAACTATGTTTTATAGTTTGAAGTTTTGGGATTTATTAATTATAGATTTTCTTTTTTAATTTTTGATTTCAAAAAATTTTCTATTATTATCGTGACCACAGCAATGGGCAAGTGGATATGCTAAAATTATCATTTTAAGTTTTGATCAAAATAAATTACATAAACCAGAGGGTCTGGAGGGTGTGGAACACCTTCCAGTGCCTCTCTATAGAAAAAAACTATAAAATGTTGACAAATTATGAAGAAATTTTATAATAGTGCTTAATATTTGTAAACATTGAATATTTTTCCATTCGATAGTAAAGCACTGGAGGGTGTTCCACACCCCGTCTCTAGAACTATGTTTTACAGTTCGAAGTTTTGGGATTAATGAATTATAAATTTTCTTTTTAAATTTTGATTTAAAAATTTTTATTATTATTGTGACCACAGCAATGGCCTAGTAAATGAATTGCTGAAATTATCATTTTCAGTTTTGATAAAATAAATTACATAAACCGGGGTCTGGGGGTGTGGAACACCCTCCAATGCCTCTCTATAGAAAAAAACATAAAATGTTGAAATATTATGAAGAAATTTTATAATAGTGCTTAATATTTGAAAACATTGATTATTTGGCCTTTTGATAGTGAAGCACTGAAGAGTGTTCCACACCCCAGACCCCCGGTCTCTAGAACTATGTTTTATAGTTCGAAGTTTTGGGATTTATTAATTATAGATTTTCTTTTTAAATTTTGATTTCAAAAATTTTTTATTACTATCGTGACCACAGCAATGGCCGAGTGGATATGCTGAAATTATCATTTTCAGTTTTGATAAAAATAAATTACATAAACCGGGGGTTTGGGTGTGGAACACCCTCCAGTGCCTCTCATACAAAAAAACATAAAATGTTGACAAATTATGAAGAAATTTTATGATAATGCTTAAAATTTGTAAACATTGAATATTTGGCCTTTCGATAGTGAAGCACTGAAGGGTGTTCCACACCCCGTCTCTAGAACTATGTTTTACAGTTCGAAGTTTTGGGATTAATGAATTATAAATTTTCTTTTTAAATTTTGATTTAAAAATTTTTATTATTATTGTGACCACAGCAATGGCCTAGTAAATGAATTGCTGAAATTATCATTTTCAGTTTTGATAAAAATAAATTCCATAAACCGGGGGTCTGGGGTGTGGAACACCCTCCAATGCCTCTATAGAAAAAAAACATAAAATGTTGAAATATTATGAAGAAATTTTATAATAGTGCTTAATATTTGAAAACATTGATTATTTGGCCTTTTGATAGTGAAGCACTGAAGAGTGTTCCACACCCCAGACCCCCGGTCTCTAAAACTACGTTTTATAGTTCGAAGTTTTGGGATTTATTAATTATAGATTTTCTTTTTTAATTTTTGATTTCAAAAAATTTTCTATTATTATCGTGACCACAGCAATGGGCAAGTGGATATGCTAAAATTATCATTTTAAGTTTTGATCAAAATAAATTACATAAACCAAGGGGCCTGGAAGGTGTTGAACGCCCTCCAGTGCCTCTCTATAGAAAAAAAATATAAAATGTTGACAAATTATGAAGAAATTTTATAATAGTGCTTAATATTTGTAAACATTGAATATTTTTCCATTCGATAGTAAAGCACTGGAGGGTGTTCCACACCCCCAGACCTCCCGGTCTCTAGAACTATGTTTTATAGTTCGAAGTTTTGGGATTTATTAATTATAGATTTTCTGTTTTAAATTTTTGATTTCAAAAAATTTTCTATTATTATCGTGACCACAGCATTGGCCAAGTAGATATGCTAAAATTATCATTTTCAGTTTTGATCAAAATAAATTACATAAACCGGGGTCTGGTTGGTGTGAAACGCCCTCCAGGGCCTTTCTATAAAAACATAAACTGTTGACAAATTATGAAGAAATTTTATCTTCTTCTTCTTCTTACGTGAGGTCGTGCGACCTGTGTTTTCCAGCAGCAGCCTCGGATAAGATCCGAAGTCACTGCCAGTACTCTGAGCGTATTATTAGTTTTACATCTGAAGTAGTTTGCTAGACTGGCTTCAGATGTGCCTGTTACCCTATATTATTGTTAATGATGGCAATTCATTAACATGGGAGGACCACCGGCTTTACGTGCCTTCCGAAGCACGGGACGGTCATAGATAGAAAGAGAGTCAGAAAGAAAATTTTCCTTTGTAGACTCCTCCCGGGTTTGAACCGGGTGCCTTAGCATTAGTAGTCGATCGCTCTAACTACTAGGCCAGTAACGTCCTTTTTCCCAAAATTTCCCAAGAAATTTTATAATAGTGCTTAATATTTGTAAACATTGAATATTTGGTCTTTCGGCAGTGAAGCACTAGAAACTGTTCTACACCCCGGTCTCTAGAACTATGTTTTATAGTTCGAAGTTTTGAGATTTATTAATTATAGATTTTTTTATTAAATTTTTAATTTCAAAAATTTTCTATTATTATCGTGACTACAGCAATGACCAAATGGATATGCTAAAATTATCATTTTCAGTTTTGATAAAAAAAAATTACAAAGATCACGACTCTTCTGTCAAGAGGAAACCGAAGAAGAAGAAGAAAATTACATAAACCGGGGTCTGTCTGGGGTGTGGAACACCTTCCAGTGCCTCTCATAGAAAAAAAACATAAAATGTTGACAAATTATGATTGTTTATCAACATGAAATGTTGATAAATATTTGTAAACATTGAATATTTGGCCTTTCGATAGTGAGGCACTGGAGGGTGTTCCACACCCCGGTCCAAAACTATGATTAATAATTTGGGTAATTGCGATTAGTTACTAAGCATAGACACTAGGTGATTTGACCCTAAAATGCTAAAATGTTCAATTCATTTACAAAAAAAAATAATGTGGATTGACCGTGGGGTGAGTGGGGAACTTCCTCTAGTACCTATCGCCTCAAGCGCTATTATAAATATTTTTAATTGGTAGGTTTTCATTGTTACAATAGAGTTCCATTTTCAATAGACGCTAAGAGGAACCACTTCTTGGTTGACAATTTTCTTCTAGACGACCAAGTGGTTAAGACAAGGGGGAAAATTGTTATAACCTTTCCGATTTTTTACTTATATTTTAACGGTGCAACCAGTTATTCATTAACTCAATTTTTAGTAACTGGACTGACTAGGTTCTTTGATTGTACAGTAGACTGCTAATGCTATGGAATTGTATTTTAATCTGGGTTTTAATCTAACTTTTTTATGAGCGTTAAATTTAGAATTATTGAGTGGTACTTTTTTTCTACTGTTGCTTTTATAGTCTTCCTATTAATGGAGCAGTGGCGTAACTCACGTTCAGAAGATTATACCTACTTATTAACTTAATTGCGATTGTTGTTTAGGTATTGCAACGATACGTACTTGATCCGAAATATGCACATTTTGCTCAAAACAAAAACAGATATTTTTAAAAAATTAAGACGAAATTCTAATTATAAATTTCGTTGCTGACGATATCAGATCATGACGACCGTTAAATTATGTTATTCAACTACATTTGACCTATGATTTTTTGGGTGTGGGTAAATTATTTTATTTTGATTGACAACATTTGTTTTAAATTAGTATTAGATACAATTTAAAAAGTGGTTAGTACCTACTATTGTGGAATTAATAATTTGGAATATTTACAAATTAGATTTAAGTTTTTGTATTGATTAGCAGGAAACTGTAAATAAAATTCAGTTGTAGGAAAAATCCATTAAAAACAATGAAATATTATAGAGTGAATAGTGCTATTCCAGATACTGAAAAAAATTAATTAAAAATTAAATAATATCTGAACGACATTCAATTATTTATTCGAAATGTTCGCTTTTGTAGTATACAATTTTAGATTTTCAAATGGAGTACCCTGTATACTGCATAATGTATGATTGTTTTAAATATTTAGGTGAAATGCAGCTAGGATATAAAATCGAAGAAACACTTCAAGTTTTTGAAATGTAGATTAGTAGCTTTACAGGCAAATTAAATGCTGTGTCAACTATCCTAGAAGACATAAGTGGACAATTATAATGCATTAAAATTCAAATTTTACTAAAAGAGTACGCATTAAGGAGGCTGTTTCTAAGAAAGTATAATTAAAATAATTAAAAATCAAACATAGAATTTACATTACAATTGATATAGCATTGGAAAAATTACATATTCCGATAACTATTTAATTAACTGCTCCTGTTTTTATAGTATTCGTTTAGAAAGCAATTAAAATATTATCCCACATGCACGGCTCTAATGCATTTAATAACCGACATTATAATGTTACGAACACTTGTAATCGAGTGCCAATCAATGATCCATCGTGTTTCGTTAATGGACTAAGAATTAAAATCCACTAAAAAATTAAGATACCAGTTGACTAGACGTCTTTTTTAACACAAATACAATTATAACGTGCTTTCGTGTGTCAGAGGATTAATTTTTTATTGCCAGTATTTTCTCTTTTTTGTGGGATTAATTAGTTTAAAATAACTTTTGTAATGGAAATTCTAGCGATGGATTGCTTCAAGGCAAACATAATACCTACACAGGGCCGGACCTTACAAACATCTTCGAAGCTATGATATTAAAAACTTAAACGTATAAAAGTAAACTGCAAGATTGCAAATATAGGAAATATCATTTTCATGCGATATTCGATTTGCTTCCTTATGTTGTATTGTTACGAACATCAACAGTGTGAATCTTTTGTAAACTCGTTTGTTGGTTTATTTTTGTCGTCTATTGATTTTATCATACTGTGCTTCATAACTTTTAATTAATCTTGCTCGAGACGATATCGCTGATTTAAAAAACAAAATTTCAATTTTCGCATCTTCTGAAATATTTAGCACACATTTAATACTCTTACAATGTTATTATATTTATAAATTTTATTAAAATAGCTTAAATTTTGTCTATAATGTAGAGTTAATTTAAAATTATTTTTCCACGTGCGGACTTGATGCCGCACAAAATTTACAATCTTAAATCATTTTTTATTTAATTAATTCGTCAAAATTTTGTTCTAAATTTTTCTTTAAAACGTCTCATAAACTATTATTAATGTAAACTTGATAATAACCATCAGCATTTATCGATAACACGTGATAAAAATACACAATTATTGTGAAAAAGTATTCATAAAAATTTCCCTAAATAGCGATCATTATATGCGTGACTTGACACGTCTTCTGCATGTTAATTCCAAAACAATAAAATGCAAATTTTTTGGAAACAAAACAATAAATGAATTTATTTTGTATTTCATATTGGTAGCATTTTTAAATTCAATTACATTTTCGGGTCTGTCATAACCGCAGGTTAGTCGTTTGGTTAGATCGTAGACTACCTTGGCGGTTAAACCACTCATAAAATTTTAATAGAGGAGAGCTAATTTAGAGATTTTATTCCTTTAATACTGATATTAGAGGTCACATTTACACTATTAGTAAAATCTATACATCAAATTTTACCTTGATGTTGATATAACACATCCGTTGTGTTTTTTAAATTTTAATCGCACTAGGTTTTATCGATGCGGGTTAACATCAATTCATAAAGGCCGTACAAAATTAACGACATATACCATAAATCATAATTCATACACATTTTACAGTTGAGTTTATTTTACCTTTATAAACGTGTCAATTAAAATTATTATTATAGTGCTTCGTACACACTTTAATTACTTTTGAATTGCCATTGTCACTGTTATTGGCCTGTACCAATTGCTATTGATATAAGCTTGCAGTGGAATTTAAAGTTGATCCAACTTTATTATCGGAAATGTAGTGGTTTTCAAATTTTATTGCGTTTATTAGATAAAAATAATACTTTTTGGATTACCTTGAACCATTATTTTAAAATATTTATAATAAATTACATTTTAATTCATACAAAAAATACTGAACAAATTTTTTTTTAAAGTTCGGGTCGAAAATTAATTTATAAACGAAAATAAATAAATAAGATAACGGAAGTATAAAATTAAATACAAAAACTCGAAAATGTAAACAAGCAAGTGCCCGTTGAATTAATTAATTAATAGTATATTGCGTATCGAGCTGGGAAAAGTTCCGATGTCAGCTATAAAGTTGAACAGCAACGTATTTTATTTGCAAATAATCAGTTATGATTGTGGTGACACAGTGTATTTTTATAAAAAAAATGCTCAGCTTGAATTTGGATGAATCATTTATTTGTTGTATGATGTTAAGAAAATCCAAAAAATAAAATTTTATATTAGTTAGTAATACTTTAAATGCCGCTTAGGCAATTGAAACTTATTGATTGGTGTATTGTAAGCTAATCTAATTTAACATTACAATCGACTGCTGTTTGTTACTCTGGGAATCAAGCTTTTTCCATAAAACTGGACTTACCTTTCTAGTTTTCAGTTCACTTTTCATTTTTTCTATTAAAATTTTTAAAACATTTTTGGTTTCTGTTGAAATCCCATAAAATCAATTTGCCATACAGATAATATTAAATGTTTTAACAAATAAAGCATAAAAAACATAAAATTTGTGTCTACGAACTCTAGGAATTTCTTGCAAGGAATTTAATTTAACACAAATGCTTAACTATTTAATTATTTCAATAATTTCAGCTGGTTTACCTTAAAAATTTGGTTTGCGGTGTATATTTTTGTGGATTCACCCTAAGAATTCAAAAATCCAGCACCTTAGGCACTTGTGGAGCTAGATCTGTTATTGCGCATATTTCTTCCGATAGCACAATTATTATTTAGAATTAATTTATTAACTTGTGATTAACGAATGTTTAAAGAATTAATTTAATGATTTTCAAGTTGATTTAATTAAAAGCTTCGCTTTGATTGAAAATCATTAACTTCACTCTTACTATAACATTTATAATTAATTTTAAACTCAATTTTCTTCTCAATGAAATTAAAGAATCAAATTTATTAAAATAATCCAAGCAATTTAAAAAAAATTTGCATTTTCAACTTTTAAGTATTATTTTTAGGTCCCTACCATAAAGGAACAGCTTTGGGAAAGCGCTAAAAAATCGGGAAAACCCCATAGTTTAAGATCCAGACGATTCAGATCTTTCCAAAATGAAATCCGTAAGTTTCTACTATTTTCACGATATTTCCCAAACAGTTTATCCAATTTAACGATATTAATTATGAGTGCATCCCTTAATCACAGCTACTTACTTCTTCATCATTATATTATACACATTGTAAACTACCAAAAAAACTAAAATTAAATTTTTTTATTAATTGTGAATCAGTTTGGGTAATTTCTATGTACAAATGTATGGTCAAGGTTCGTAATTTTTTTAAAAATTTATAAAATTTACGTCAAACATTTATTTATTTTATAAAGTTAAAATTAAACAGAAGTCAATTGTTATTTATTTTAATACATATTTGAGAATCAACAAAAGAAGTAAATCTTCAAAGTATTCCTTGATTCGTAAACGCAAAAGTTATGTGGCATTTTTAATTAGTTACAAATGATTTCTTATCGTGCAAAATAAACACATAGAATTTTGCACTCTTCAAATATAATTTTGCAAATTTAGTGCTTTTTGAATTTTTGACCTTCGAAATACTTACGCGCATGAATAGATTAACACTTTTATGTGCTAGTAAGCCCTCATTTAAAACAAAAATATTATGTACATAAGTATTAGCATTATAATAGAAGGTAAAAAGTGAACGACGTCTTTGAATTTATACTTTAAAGACACGTAGAAGTCAGTTTACGAGCGATACTATATACAACGCTGCTTTTGAAGGTTTATTAGAATATATAGAATTATATAATATAGCAAAAGCTATAAAGTTACAAAGTTTTGATATGGTTGAACTTCATATCTTGACTATCCTAACCTGAAAAAGAGCTACAATTTTTATCCAAATTTGATTCTCCATGCTTTAATTGTATATCGTTTTCAGAATCATTTTAATAATTTATTGATAAGCGAGTAACCCGCTTGGATATTTTTATGTCAGTATGCTGTAATTTGTCCTTTACGTAAAGATCCTTTAAAAAAATCCAAAACTTAGTTTACACCCAAAATTTTGAAACATTTTCGACATTTTTTACATGGAAACCAAACTTTTCTTTTCGTGAAAGGATCTTTACGTAAGGGACGAGTTAAAGAATACAGGCCTTAATCTAAATTATTTAAAATCAAGTAGATCAGTAACCTATAATAATATTTAGCACCATTGCCTATTAGCAGTATTATGTCTATCGATAGGTTTTACTATTTATTTATAAATACGATAATTTTCGTTGAAAACATTAGCTTCAATTATTTTTCCGCACGCTGTAACTTTAGAATCGTCAATACCGGAACTTCTAAAATGGATAAATTTAAACCCACAATTTTGACATTTACTAGATGCCCTTTATTATGCTCGGTTTTGCAAAGGGTTGAATCCCTAGTAATTTATAGCAAATTTTAATAATCCAGCTATATTCATTTTACAATGAAACAAACATCTGTTCAGAATCCGCCATCAAATTATTCTTCACAAATTTGCAAGATGTAATATCCGAATCGAGAATTTTAAAGAAAATACTTAGAAAGTTTCCCCGTGCAACATGCAAATATTTTTTTTACATAAAATGAAATAAATATTTAATATAGCTAGTAAGTACCTACTCGTTTAACCAAAACTTAAAATGTTTACAAATTTGAAAGCTTTTTTAATTACTTATCTCTTACTTTTTGGTTATGATATACGTACAGCCAAAAGCAAACTTTTAATAATAACCTCCCTCTGTTGTAACGAATAATGATTAAAATAATTTAATATTTATATAGATAAATTTAAAAGTATTTAAAATATTATATAAATTTTTAACTAGAAATTTTTTAATAACTGGAGTGGTGTTATGGTATGTATATGTACATTTATTATAATATGATTCATGATTTATTCACAAAGCGTTTTTGTAATCCTTTATGGAAGTTACGTAATGTATTACACCTGGTGTGTATGTTAGTGAATTATTATATTAGTTATTGCGTTATTAGTGATCGTATGAATAAGTAAATAACAAAAATCAATTTTTTAATAAGCTTTCAGCAAAAGGCGATTGGTTTCATCATACATTTTAATTTATTTGTTAACATATTTTTATCATTTTGTGTTTTTCCTTATTTGAATATCTGTCGAAGTACGAAACCCTTAACTCCAGAACTTTATAGGTATTCAGTATTGCTTATTGTTTATTTATCTGGTTATTTTTTAAATTTAGTATTAATGTAAAATGTATAATATAATCAAGTAACTCACAAACATAATTATCATTTATCTTTCATAAATGATTACGAAAACGCGTTATGAATAAATCATACATCACATGTTGTGATACTTTACGTACCACTCCAGTTATTAAAAATTATATGGTTTATTTACAATAGCACCGAAAAGGTTCATTATGTAAGATAGCATAGGGAAACCAAAAAAATTATCTAATCCAACCACATTCGAACCACAAGACTAATTTTAGACTGAGGTTACCTACCGATTTTGCTGAGCGACATAAAATCCGTAAAGTAATATCAAAATAAATTTTGATAAAAATGGTTAGATGATAATTTTCATTTTACAATTTTCCATAATTTAACCTCCGTGACTCTAGAGTAGCAGGAAAACACAAAAATTGCTATAGCACGCGATCATAAGAAAAATAAAATATTCTGATGTTCATTTAGCAAATGGAACTGGTGGCTGAAATCACCTCTCCTGCTAAGGGTTATGCATGAGAAACAACATAAAAAGCTCGATACTATATCTCCCAAAACATTATTCCTAAATCAAAATTACACAACGTTATTGTTTTGAGCTTCAAGTACATGTCAGTCTACTTCACACCATGTTGTCATTTTTCCTTTTATATTACATAATTTTAAAAATGTTTCTTTAAAGTGAATAATCGTGTAGTTCTAAATGAGATGCATTTTTCTTGTTGAAAAAGTCACACAGCTGAAATTGTTTAATTTAACTAAACTGAAATATTCGTAATTTACGACATTTAAAAGTATTAATTAATTTGAAAATGTTAACAAAAACGTTAAAATATTTAAATTCCAACGGTTAATTTGGTAATGAAGAAATATTATAGACAATAAATTAATTAATGTGTTTCTAGCATAAAGCAAAACTCTCCATCTATTTTCATTCCCAACAGCTGTGGTTAGTGCATTATTTGCCTAACAGGTACATATGGGACTCCAAGTCCCGCATTATTAAAAGATATATTTGTAATAATATCGTAATATTAGTCACCGGAATTACAATCTTCTGCCAAAACAATTTCTTAAAGTACTATATATTTTCAAACAGTGTGCTTTAAATATCAGCAAATGCAATTTGTTATAAATGTAAAAGAATGATATTTTCAAAGCATCCTGACTTCCATTATAGTATTAACATATCATGTATGTATACAACAAATGTTAAAATTTGGATGTAATCTTGAAACAAATACAATATCACCGAAATGATATAAAAAAAAAATGAGCATCAAAATAAAAAGGTGAAATTAAACGTAAAGAAGAAGATTGCAAGCTCGTGATAAACAATATCATTCCAAAAAAAAATTGCAAGTGCGAGCTATTTGGGATTGATTCTTAATGAAAAACTAATATTTGAGGAGCTCTATCAAACTGAATACCACGGGTTAACACCTTAAGAGAAACTTTGTTACGGTCATGTTTTGCCAACGATTATAATTTTATTACTTTGAAGATTCCTTCATAGTAATTCTATAAAACTCCCATATGCTGCAACACAATTTGAATTTTATATTTAATTTTCTAAATATTAGTTATCGCCAAGTTGTATCTTTTGCAATTTTTGTACAAAAATCTAGTTTTTTGGACGTTGCAGTGATCCAATTGTTGATTGAACTTCGAGTTTTTTTCAATCCAAGTTGTTTGGGATTTGTATTGGTCATTGCGAGGGGTTAACCGCTGGCAAAGTTTTTGTACATCATCTAATGAAGTACATGAAGTACTTGGGAGGGGTGTAGAACACCTTCCAGTGCACAAATTTTGAAATGAAGAACATTGCAGAACCCCAGACCGAGTAGTTTACTTTTATCAGAAGTAAACTGAAGATCTCCGTTACAGAAGCACTGGAGGGTGTTCCACACCCCAGACCTCCGGTTTAAATAATTTATTTTTATTAAAAGTGAATTAAATATTTAAGCATATCTCAAGTTTATTAAAATTAGCTATGGCCAAGTAAATGTGTTTAAATCGTAATCTGACAATGAATTATAAACTACCTAATTATAAATTTCGTACTCTCTGGAGGTAGATCTCTGCAACAGGAGAGTTCAGTTTTTTGATAAAAATAAACTACTTGATCCGGGGGGGTGAAACACCTTTAGTGCCTCTGCAACGAGAGATCTTTAGTTTACTTCTGATAAAAATAAACTACTCGGTCTGGGAGGTTCTGCATGTCCTGCAATGTTTTTCATTTCAGAATTTGTGCACTGGAGGTGTTCCACACCCAGACCCCGGATTGAGTAGTTCATTTTATCAAAAGTAAACTTAAGATTTCCGTTGCAGAGGCACTGAAAGGTGTTCCCCGCCGATCCTCCGCATTAATTAGTTTATTTTTATTTTGTTGCAATCAGATTCGTCCATCTGTCAAGAACAAAGACTCCAACAAGACAAGATCTTTGTTTGTGCTGTCAGATTTAATTTGTTACGTTTTGAAATTTGCTAGATATTATTGCGCGAATTATTTCTATTGAGTCATTCTTTTGAACGTATTTATTCTTACCTAAAAAATCAAGAATTGTCAGTTGATCGTTTCAAAAACTGTAATTTCGTCACAGTTTTTGTCAGCCAAAATAGATTTTATTTCTAGAATTATTATATTATGAAAAAGGGAGTTGTAAAGTACTGGTTACAGTTATCACCGATAACAACCTCAGTTTTGGGATTAGGATATTGAATTTCTGATGATCTTCAGAAGAGTTGGGTCCACTTTTCGGTAGACATCAGTAGCCATCAAGCCGTCCAGGTCAAGGAAGTACGGGTAAGTCCGAGGAGTTAACCGCTAGTGAAGTTTTTTGTACACATCTCATGAAGTACATGAAATCTCATGTGAAATATATAAAGTACTTGTGAAGTACATGAAGTACTGGTAAAATACATGAAGTACGGGTAAAGTAGGTAAAATACGTGTTAAGTATATTGAAGTACCAGTGAAGTATCATGAAATTATTAAATTTTTGGTGAATTACATGAAGTTGAACCAAGCTTATGCGCATGCGCTACGGTCAATGTGTATTATAGATCTTCTTCTTTACGGACTCATCCTTAACGGATGTTAGCGATCATAATTGGCCGAAACCAAGATAACTTTTCTTGGTAGTATAGTTCATGGGGTGGTTTCCCATTGCCTTCCCCAGAGATCTTCATTTTACTTTTGATAAAAAATAAACTACTCAATCCGGGGGGTCTGGTGGTGTAGAATACTCTCTAGTGCCTTGGGAACGAAAAATCTTCAGTTTACTTCTGATAAATAATAAACTACTTGATCCGGGGGTTTGGGGGTCGTGGAACACCATCCAGTGCCTCTGCAACGGAGATCTTTCAGTTTACTTTGATAAAAATAAACTACTCAATCCGGGGGGTCTGGGGGTGTGGAACACTCTCCAGTGCACAAATTTTAGAATGAAGAACATTACAGAACATGCAGAACCCCCAGACCGAGTAGTTTACTTTTCATCAGCAGTAAACTGAAGATCTCCCATTGCAGAGGCACTGGAGGGTGTTCCACACCCCAAACCCCCGGTTTAAATAATTTATTTTTACTAAAAGTAAATTAAATACTTAAGCATATCTCAAGTTTATTAAAATTAGCTATGGCCAAGTAAATGTGTTTAATTCGTAATCTGACAATTAATGATAAACTGCATAATTATAAATTTCGTACCCCTGGAGGCAGATCTTTGCAGCAAAATAAAAATAAACTAGGTACTTAATCCGGAGGGTCTGGGGTGTGGAACACCTTCCAGTGCCTCTGCAACGGGAAATTTTAAGTTTACTTCTAATAAAAATAAAGTACTTAGTCCGGGGAGTCTGGGGGGTGTGGAACACCCTCCAGTGCACAAATTCTGGAATGAAAAACATTTCAAAACATGCAGAACCCCCAGACGGAGTAGTTTATTTTTATCAGAAGTGAACTAAAGATCTCCGTTGCAGAGGCACTGGAAGGTGTGCTGGGAGGCAGATCTCTGCAACAAAATAAAAATAAATTCGCTGTTAGTGTAAATTATTTGTGTCGTCGTTTCTTTACTTTTTGTAGTTGGCATTACAAGGCATGAATAAATAAGGTGGATAAACTTCAGGTTGCACAATATAGTAAAGCAATCAAAACTGTAATAAAAACAAAACATTTGTAGTAAAAATTTCGCGATAATGCTTTGATCAAATTTATTACTTTAGATTTGGAAACTCATATGCTCTCATTCCAAAAGACCTTTTTACTTGGAGCTAATGCGGATGTTGATCCACGTCTGCATAAAGTTTGATTAAGGTTGGAATGCAGCTTTCCCACTAACCTGGTATTGGATATTTTCAGCTTGCAGCGCTAGATCAGTGTGAACTCATGCTGCACCTGTTGTTTGCTACTTAAATTTATGCCAATATGTAAGCCAATAGTAGAATAAAATATTATATTATCAATAATGGGGAGATTTGGAGACAAAATAGGACAATGGGCGTTGACAACCAACTATTATCCCACGAAAATACGCAAACATTGTACTTTGAAATACAAATTCCAATGTGGCACTTCAAAATTAACTACCCTCAAACTTGTTTTTCTGCTGAAGATTTGGAGTGCATAAATAAAATTGCATCAAAAAATATCCTGAAACTTCACAAGTAGCTATAAAATATATTGTTTGCAACACATTTAAGAAAACTACGGCAAATAGGCCGCATAAAAACAGTCCCATATAGAAAATATGTATGTGTAAATTAAAATAAATTGACTATTTTTTAAATTAATTACCACTTTAAAATTAATTTTGTCTTGTTGCTGAGCTTATATTATCTAGCTTATATGTTTCATGTCAATTGAATATATCGAATTTCAATGCTAATTGTTTGAAACGTCAAACGTGATATTATGTTATTTATATCCTTACACAGCAAATTTTGACGATTATATTTTATTATAAATAAAAATAATTTTCTTACTTTTGAACACACTTAAATTGTTTTAAGGAATTATTTTGATTTATTGCTTTAACATTTTAACAATTTGTACATTGTACAAAACGCACATTAAAGCAGGTTTGACTGTAATCTCCATATTATGTTGAAAAAGCAAAAATAATTTTTCTAAAATGTTAAACCCAACCACTAAAATGCCTTCACGTTAATTGCAAAAATTGCAGTTTTGTAAACAAATGTAAACAAATTAAGTCCAACTGAACTGTTTTAGTAAGTAAGCTGGCAGCTTAAAAATAATTACTGATTATTAAAAATAACCAGAAAGCACCCATTTAAAATTGTACAATGCACAAAGTTAAATAAAACTTGCAACCCTATTGCTACAATACGTGCCAGGTTTTCTCTGTTAGAAAACAACAGAACAAACTTGCATTTGTTTTTCCTATTTAAACTTAAAGACAACTTTACCAATTTCTCAGCTCTGATGCTCAAAATCAATGTTTGAGCGCATCCCCGATGAGTTGGGTACCCATATTTTTGCTAACCACTTGTCATAGGATAAATTATTGAATGCTAATTAGTATTGCAACAATTAATTTGCCGTACTTTTTTTCGTATTCTCTTTAGAGAAGCATAGAAGGCTAAAAAGCGCGAATGACACGTATTATTCGATAATAAATTTCTAATCGAGTTCGATTGGAGAATGCACAAAAATTTCTTTCTTTTGATAGAGTAATAAAATATAAACAATTACCGATGACAAGATGACAACAGTTTTAATGGCTATTATCAATATCAGTGACATCCTAACAGTTTTGACTGATACCATCGATGAGATGCATTTTGTTATGCTAAATAAAGACGCGAAGCGTCAGGAATTTGCAGATTTCCAATTTGTAATTTTAGTATCGACCATTTCGCACATAATTTATAACGTACTTATCGTGATTAATGTTCCACAGTATATAAGGTGTGTATTTCATTAGAAGATAAAAAACAATTTTAGTCTCTTATTTCAATACATTTTAACCAGATTTCGTGTCGAGATTTATTGGGTATCCACCTGCAGCATGGTTAGTTAAATGAAATACAATCAACTTAACAGAACTAATTACCAGCAAATAAATTTTCGGTACGCATCGGTAAATTAAACCTTTGTATCCTAAACATTGTAAATATCAAGTGATCTAAAATGCCCCAGGTTTTGCCGCTTCGCATACGCAAGATTTTTAATTTAAATACGAAATAACTATAAACCAGTGAGAGTAAAACATAAATTGTCTTGTATTTACATAATTTAGCATTTCCTGCATGAAGATAATGTTTAAATTTAAGAAAAAATTACATTTAAATTTACCCAGCCATAACTTGAGTAAATTTAACGTAATTCACCTTAACTTAACAATTTATTTAACCCACAATTGAACTTAAATTATCCAAACCAATTATTTAAATTGTTGCATTTTGCCTAACAAAAGATTTCATTTGGATGAAATCATAAGCATAAAATATTTCTGCTTAGTTGTTGGGGGTCATTAAAACCTTTTTAATTTATAATAATATGTTAACCACTGTGTAACGAAATCATACAATCAAACATTATCGTTATCGCGCCCATTGCATTACTTACTAATTGTACGTTGAAATGAAATTATTGTGCCATAGGCAACAATTGATATCACTTTAAAACTTCGTTAACGATATTTCAATGTTCAATTTTGAATTTTATTGTTGCAGTTTCTATTAACCGTTTGCAAAAATTATCTATTAACAATTAAGTTTTGATCTTTTTTAATTAAATAAAATATTTTACGTACAACAAAGCATAAATTTTCGAATTGCAATTACACAGTAAGAAATTTTTTAGCTTAAATAGAAATCCAATTAAATTCCCCCATTTCTAGTTATCTGTGCGAAATAAACCAATCACAACAACATTACACTGAAAACGATCTTAGCATAGAAACCGCTAAGGTTGCTGAAGTAGCTAACTAAAACATTCCCAAGTTTATAGTTTAATAATCATTGTTTTAAAATATCAATTTCACGATTTATTACCGAGTAAAGTGCTTTGAACACGGTTCTGTTCTTTTTGCAACGAATTTTCTTCAGCTAACTGTGAAGAAAAATGCTGATGTTGCTGGAGCTAATAAAGCAAAAGCGCACAAAAACTGCTATAGTATAATTTCAAAACAACAGAGTAAGGATAAGGTAGATGTCCTTAAATGAAATTAAGTCCAAACACAAAACTATTGACATAAAATGATGACCAAGATGAAAGTCCAGCATAACAGTCAATTATTGCAAAAAAATAACTCAAACCAAAAGTTATTGTTTCATTCAAAATAAAACTTTAATTCGGATGCATTGAAAATAGTACAGTAATCATAAAAATGTATTTTGAATTTTTAAATACTGAAAACCCTCTATTGAACTGCATTTTTGTATTAAAAAGTTTGTAATGTTTGCTTAATTTTAATTTTAACAGTTTATTGCGTTTGGTATTGCAATATTAAAAGAATTTTTATAATAAAAGTTTGATTTATTAGTGTAGTGAATTTTTATTAAAGCTATGGGCGAAACTATTGATGGTCCCGATTTATTCACATTTGCTACGAACTAAAGGATTCAGTTCGCATGTACTTAAAATTCAACAATAAGGGTATTCATGTCACTTCGTCAACTTCACAAGCTTCGCAAATTGGTGCTTTTCAATTGTCATTTCGTCGATTCTTTCGTACTTGTTGATATTAATTTTCTATTTGACAATTAACATAAGTGTGAGTTTATGATTTTACAGTACCAAATGCAAAAATTTTTAGATTTTACGAAGCTTACGAAGTTTACGATTAATTTACGATGTGACATGAATACACTTAATCTTTTTAGCTTTTGAGAACACCGCAACTTCCATGTATCTGCTATTTTTGTGGCTTTAATATTTTGAATTGTATTCATTTTTGAATTTTTATGGGATTTAATTGTATCATAATTGAGCAATGCATTTTGATAAAACAAATTTAAATTACGGCGCCAAGTTTAAGTACTTTGAGAAACGAAATTATTTAGATTTCCCTTTAAAAATTTTTTAATAAATCCTGAAAATGAAGCAAAATATAATTTTGTTTTCGCCACATATTTAAATAAGTTCTACTGTTAAATTAATTTACCACGACAAAAATTTTCCTTTAACCCTGATGCATGCGGCAATTTTAATTAGAAAAGAAAATTGTATCTTAAATCCGATTTGGCCAATTATATTTAGCTTTCATCATTTTATTTTAATATCCGGTATGTTTAAATTAAATTTATGTTGCATATTTAGTTAATGATTGAAATGCGACTTGTATTCAAAGTCGATGCAGCTTTGATAACTCTACAAGCAAGATTTAAAAATTATCAAAGCAACAGTAAAGTAAAACTATTGCTTTTACAGAAACTTAACATTTTCCTACTTCAGCAATTTCTCCTTTATCACCTTGCCCTCCCCTGCAGTGTCTTTTCCATCACGTTCATTATTTCTATTATTCTCCGCAGTTCTGCGTTTCTAATTCTGTCTCATAACCTTACCCTCAACATAATATGTTTCTCCATTTGCACTTGGTGCTATTTCTAATGTTATAACAATTTTTCCTCTCCTAAACCAACAGGTGAGTCCTGTTGTTTAAAAAAATATGTTTACTCCGTGTCCTTGCATTGGCTAGCTCCGACGGTATGCGAGGGACAAGAATTCTATCAGGTAATCAATAAGAGGCGAATAATAAAACAACAAAACTAAAAATTTTAATTTATTCTTCCCGAAATATCAACGGAAAGCATGTGTATGGATGTCAAGATTAGAAACAGATACAAAAAACATAAAACAAATAATGAAAGCAAGTAAAACTGACTCAGGTTGAAGACCTGAAGTCCACATGTTCAAACAACAATAGTTGTTGTTGTCCAAATCCAAATATCCAGTTTGATTTTTCTCAAGGGGAAAAAAGTAAGCTAGCCTCCAACAATGAAATGCTACGTCGACCTAACGATACATTTGACACCAAAATTAATGATTTCATCAGTGAATAACCAGCATTGCACATCTTTAAAATTGTAAAACTTACTCAGCTTCGTACAAGAGAATCGTTTACTTCTGATAAAAATGAACTACTCAATCCGGGGGGTCTGGGGGGTGTGGAACACCCTCCAGTGCACAAATTTTAGAATGAAGAACATGCAGAACTCCCAGACCGAGTAGTTTATTTTTTATCAGCAGTAAACTGAAGATGTTCCGTTGCAGAGGCAATGGTTGAAGAGAATTCATTTTGTCAAAAATGTCTTTTGTCATTGGAAATTTTTTCTAACTTCAGTGTATTTCTGGTTCAATGCCAATAAACTCCGGCTTTGTATAAGTGTAGAATTCTAAAATTAAAGAATACAAAATCTTATTAAACACATTAAAAATATCTTTTCCGCTCTTATCGCAAATATTCAAGAATTCAGAGCAAATCATTATTGCAGGCAGCATCAAACATAATTAAATTACGATGGTTACATCTAATTAGTATCGGTCAAACCAAAACTACTTCTGGGTCTCAAATAAAGCGGTAGCAGCAACCATGGAGTCCAACAACGGAGAACAGCCGCCGAGACAGTATCCAAAGAAACAAAATAAATATTCGTCAATACGACAATAGTCCAACTGTCACACAAGTAGACGCC
The DNA here is from genome assembly GCA_036346125.1 of Lycocerus yunnanus. NCBI lineage: Eukaryota > Metazoa > Arthropoda > Insecta > Coleoptera > Cantharidae > Lycocerus > Lycocerus yunnanus. The sequence goes on along the minus strand of JARFIX010000011.1, from coordinate 1,164,150 downwards.
TAACATCGGTTCCATCCAACCAACTCAAACATCCAAAATCGATGCACCTCTAACATCTCGTATGTCATGTGCGTGAAGTTAGCCGTACCATTTTTAAAAAGTAAAAAATAAAAATAGTGCTGAGTTGTGCTCGATTTGTCCTGCGTATTTTGAGGGTGGAAGTTAGCCGTGCCATTTTCGAAAAATAAAAAATAAAAGTTGTTTTGAGTTGTGCTCAATTTGTGCTGTTTGTGCCGTAAATAAATCAAAATGTATTTTATCGATGGATTATTTTCAAAATCAAAAAATAAAGTTGTGCTGAGTTGCGCTTGATTTGCTATTGCTATCGGCTAAAAAAATTATAACAGAGTGACCCAAAAATATAAACAAAATTTGACGTGTGTTCTTTGGAGCCAATAGACATTTCCAAATCTACCAAATGTTCAAATTATATTTCCTATATATCCAAAGTCCTGCACATACGTATTATATTATACATGGTTTAGTCATTTATGGAATATCCACTGAATATTGAATGCTCTGTTAAAATGTTAAATCAAACAAATCCAAAACGTTGAAATAAGATTAAACTTTTTCATCTACCCGGTAGAAACTTTACTTAAGAAATTACCATTCAATAGTCTTCTATCTGAATTTTGATGAAAATGTTGTTTATGCCATGGCGCAATCGTCTTCGTGTAGTCGATGCATATTTAATTTTTAAAATTAACCAAATATCAAAAATAGGCAAATTATTAATTTTAATCGTAGAATACCTGGAAAAGACAAGAACCCAGAAAATTTCTTTTGAGGGGTTACGTTAAATCCTTGTTTAATTCTCTTTAGTTTAATAATTTAATTGTTTTTTTAACAAACAGCCTAATTTGTTCAATAATTCAGCAATTCAAACATTTTGGTTTGCTAATAATTTAATTGGTTTTTTTAATGATTCAGCCGTTTTTAGTTTAAAAATAGTACCGATTTGTTTAATAATTCAACTGTTTGCTTTCATAATTCAACTGATTTGTTCAACATTTTGATTATTTTTGATTTGATAATTTAATATGGTTTTTTGTTGAAGATTCAATTGTTGTTGATTGAACAATTCAATTATCGTTGATTCTACAATTTAATTTTTTCGTAATTCAGGAATTCAACTGTTTTTTAACAATCCAAGATATTTTTCTAGCAATTTTCTGTTTTTTTCAACAACTCAACTGTTTATACATACAAAAATTCTACATTGTTAAAAAATTCAACTGTTTTATTAAATAATTTTACTGTTTTGTTTATATAAAATGCAATTAGGGTGACAGTTCGAATTCCCGTATCGGGTTTTTTAGCGTTTTTAAAGTGGATTATGAAACATGAGAGTCTACTTAGCGTATAAAAACAATAAAATTTGCGGTGAGTTCACAAATTTTGGAAAAGAAACGGATTTAAAATTAATTTGGAATGCAATTTTGTCATTGGCTCCTTTGAACTGTAACCCCGCCCCAAAATTGAAAGAGGTTGTGGCGACAGTAAATATACCAGAATCTTGTTTTTACAACGAATTATAAAAGATAATGGTGTAATTAGCTAATAACAAAATTAAAGTTGTGATCGGACAACAAATTTTCTAAAAAATCACTTTTGTGTAAATTCGTTTCTGAGGTGTTTGCGCTGTCAAAACCTATTCTCGCACCGCCCTCGCCCTCCGGGGCTCGGACGGGCTCGAACAGTTTTGACACGCGCTAAGCTTATTAAAAACATCCTTTAAGCGGCTCCAACTCGAAAAGTTTAAAAGTTGACGCGGCAGATCTCAGGGAGCGACTGACTCGTTTCTACCACTGCTCTAGTTGGCCCCGCCTTAAGGTAGAACCGGTAGGGTAAATCAGCACGGACGGACACCAAAATGCATAAAATTATTACGCAACATTACGCAATAATACATTTACATGTATTTCTTATGGGAAAATTGCAATTTTCAAAATTAAATTGTGGCCTTATTACAACTCCGACAAGATTGATCCTCACCTTAAAGAGCTTGTATTTTGAGTTCTTTCGTTTGGTATAGCCATTTTATAGGAAAAGTGTGTTTTCGAACCCGGAAAATCGAACTCTCACCGAAATTGTTTTCTAGCATTTACAAATCTTCCATCGATAAAATTCATTTTGGTCACAAAATTTTATTTCTCAATATACAATTTTTATTTACAGCACAAAGCAGCACAAATCAAGTACAACTCGGTACAACTTTAATTTTTTATTTTTAAAAATGGCACGGCTAACTTCCATCAATAAAATACATTTTTCACCATAAAATTGTATTTTCAAAATAAATTTTTCTTACTTACAGCACAAAGCAGCACAAATCGAGCACAAATCGAGCACAACTCAGCACAACTTTTATTTTTTATAATTTTAACATATGGCGTCAAAGCAAAATTTGTTGGCATAAAATAAAATTCTCATATCAGATAAGCGCGAGACATACAGCAAGCATCAAAATTCCAATAAAACGGATCCATAAAGAAAATCTTTGAAAATGAGATTCGCAAATTTCCGTTTATCAATCAAAAACACAAATTTAAACGAAAACGATACACGACAAACTCATGCAAACTTAAGTCTTCCAATCGCATATCAAACGGGTACAAATACACAACCCCGGAAAATCGCTGAAAAAATTTATTAGTTAAAAATTTTACCCTATTCCCAGGGGTAAAAAATTCTTACCAATTAAAGGCCTCAATGATAAAGGTAAAACAAAATTTAAAACTGGTTTGTACGAGTACAACATATAAAATGAGAATCTAATCGCCTCAATTGCGATATGAAAGTAATAATTTTAAATTCGAAATTCTACGTGGTACAGTTCGTACCAGCACTGAGAGCAAAAATGTAAATCCTAGTTTTAGAATCAACAAAATTCCGTAACAATATTTAAGTGTCCATCCCATTGCTTCTACTTCTTAGGTCAAAACTGGTAGGATGCACTTTTCTTTCCAGCATATTGTCACGTCACTATCTATCAAGATCTATTTCAACTTCCTGAATTGTGATCATTTCAGTCGAACTTTTCGATAGTTTCATTAAGTATCCAAGGTACACATATTCGTCCATTTTATTTCTTTTAGATAAGTTTATTATGGTTTTGATTATTCAGCAGTTGTTCCATTTTTCGTCATTTATTGTGATCCACTTTTGGGCACATCAAATTACAAGTTTTAATCAGTCTTAATTTCTAATCTACAGTATTTAAAATTTAACTGTTTACTTACTTTGTGAAAATTCAGCCATTGTGTAATTACCTTGTATTGTTCTATGTTTAGTGCCATTTTAATTTGTGATTGTGCTTATATTCTTACTTGTTTACTTTGTTTTAATATTTTCTGTATTTATTTTTCAGAATTTTATATGTATAATCCGTACATGTATAAAGATTGTACCCTCTCTTATTTCAAAAAAACTCGGTTTAACCATTTTAGACCCGACGTGCACGTAATTCCATAACCAAGAACTACTTCACCCGCTGTAACGATACCAGCTAGTTAAATTTGTAATAATCGTTTAGTTCTTATTTTAAGAGGTAGATGGTTATTTTGTGTTTACTTTATTAGGAAGTTGTCGTTTAAAAGTGATTATTTCAAAGATGAAAAGCAATACCGATAATTGATCTTTTTGATAAGACACGAATACATCTGTAATGCTTTTGCTGTTTGTTACCTTTTAGTTTGTGGGAGAACCTTTTTAAATATTTATTTCCTTCCTTATTGTTATGTTATGTCTTCAAAATGTCTTATCGGCTAAAAAAGAGTGACCCAAAAATATAAACAAAATTTGACGTGTGTTCTTCGGAGCCAATAGACATTTCCAAATCTACCAAATGTTCAAATTATATTTCCTGTATATCCAAAGTCCTGCACAAACTATATTATACATGGTTTAGTCATTTATAGAATATCCACTGGATATTGAATGCTCTGTTAAAATGTTAATTCAAACAAATCCAAAACGTTGAAAAGAGATTAAACTTTTCATCTACCCGGTAGAAACTTTACTCAAAAATTATCATTCAATAGTCTTCTATCTGAATTTTGATGAAAATGTTGTTTAAGTACCATGCCGCGATCGTCTTTGTGTAGTCGATCTATATTTAATTTTAAAATTAACCAAATATCAAAAAGTTAGGGAAATTATTAATTTTAATCGTAGAATACCTGGAAAAGACAAGAACCCAGAAAATTTCTTTTGAGGGGTTACGTTAAATCCTTGTTTACTTTTCTTTAGTTAATAATTCAATCGTTTTTTTAACAAACAGCCTAATTTGTTCAATAATTCAGCAATTCAAACATTTTGGTTTGCTAATAATTTAATTGGTTTTTTTAATGATTCAGCCGTTTTTAGTTTAAAAATAGTACCGATTTGTTTAATAATTCAACTGTTTGCTTTCATAATTCAACTGATTTGTTCAACATTTTGATTATTTTTGATTTGATAATTTAATATGGTTTTTTGTTGAAGATTCAATTGTTGTTGATTGAACAATTCAATTATCGTTGATTCTACAATTTAATTTTTTCGTAATTCAGGAATTCAACTGTTTTTTAACAATCCAAGATATTTTTCTAGCAATTTTCTGTTTTTTTCAACAACTCAACTGTTTATACATACAAAAATTCTACATTGTCAAAAAAATTCAACTGTTTTGTTAAATAATTTTACTGTTTTGTTTATATAAAATGCAATTAGGGTGACAGTTCGAATTCCCGTATCGGGATTTTTAACGTTTTTAAAGTGGATTATGAAAGATGAGAGTCTACTTAGCGTATAAAAACAATAAAATTTGCGGTGAGTTCACAAATTTTGGAAAAGAAACGGATTTAAAATTAATTTGGAATGCAATTTTGTCATTGGCTCCTTTGAACTGTAACCCCGCCCCAAAATTGAAAGAGGTTGTGGCGACAGTAAATATACCAGAATCTTGTTTTTACAACGAATTATAAAAGATAATGGTGTAATTAGCTAATAACAAAATTAAAGTTGTGATCGGACAACAAATTTTCTAAAAAATCACTTTTGTGTAAATTCGTTTCTGAGGTGTTTGCGCTGTCAAAACCTATTCTCGCACCGCCCTCGCCCTCCGGGGCTCGGACGGGCTCGAACAGTTTTGACACGCGCTAAGCTTATTAAAAACATCCCTTAAGCGGCTCCAACTCGAAAAGTTTGAAAGTTGATGCGGCAGATCTCAGGGAGCGACTGACTCGTTTCTACCACTGCTCTAGTTGGCTCCGCCTTAAGGTAGAACCGCTAGGGTAAATCAGCACGGACGGACACCAAAATGCATAAAATTATTGCCCAACATTACGCAATAATACACTTACATGTATTTCTTATGGGAAAATTGCAATTTTCAAAATTAAATTGTGGCCTTATTACAACTCCGACAAGATTGATCCTCACCTTAAAGAGCTTGTATTTTGAGTTCTTTCGTTTGGTATAGCCATTTTATAGGAAAAGTGTGTTTTCGAACCCGGAAAATCGAACTCTCACCGAAATTGTTTTCTAGCATTTACAAATCTTCCATCGATAAAATTCATTTTGGTCACAAAATTTTATTTCTCAATATACAATTTTTATTTACAGCACAAAGCAGCACAAATCAAGTACAACTCGGTACAACTTTAATTTTTTTTTTTTTAAAAATGGCACGGCTAACTTCCATCAATAAAATACATTTTTCACCAAAAAAATTGTATTTTCAAAATAAATTTTTCTTACTTACAGCACAAAGCAGCACAAATCGAGCACAAATCGAGCACAACTCAGCACAACTTTTATTTTTTATAATTTTAACATATGGCGTCAAAGCAAAATTTGTTGGCATAAAATAAAATTCTCATATCAGATAAGCGCGAGACATACAGCAAGCATCAAAATTCCAATAAAACGGATCCATAAAGAAAATCTTTGAAAATGAGATTCGCAAATTTCCGTTTATCAATCAAAAACACAAATTTAAACGAAAACGATACACGACAAACTCATGCAAACTTAAGTCTTCCAATCGCATATCAAACGGGTACAAATACACAACCCCGGAAAATCGCTGAAAAAATTTATTAGTTAAAAATTTTACCCTATTCCCAGGGGTAAAAAATTCTTACCAATTAAAGGCCTCAATGATAAAGGTAAAACAAAATTTAAAACTGGTTTGTACGAGTACAACATATAAAATGAGAATCTAATCGCCTCAATTGCGATATGAAAGTAATAATTTTAAATTCGAAATTCTACGTGGTACAGTTCGTACCAGCACTGAGAGCAAAAATGTAAATCCTAGTTTTAGAATCAACAAAATTCCGTAACAATATTTAAGTGTCCATCCCATTGCTTCTACTTCTTAGGTCAAAACTGGTAGGATGCACTTTTCTTTCCAGCATATTGTCACGTCACTATCTATCAAGATCTATTTCAACTTCCTGAATTGTGATCATTTCAGTCGAACTTTTCGATAGTTTCATTAAGTATCCAAGGTACACATATTCGTCCATTTTATTTCTTTTAGATAAGTTTATTATGGTTTTGATTATTCAGCAGTTGTTCCATTTTTCGTCATTTATTGTGATCCACTTTTGGGCACATCAAATTACAAGTTTTAATCAGTCTTAATTTCTAATCTACAGTATTTAAAATTTAACTGTTTACTTACTTTGTGAAAATTCAGCCATTGTGTAATTACCTTGTATTGTTCTATGTTTAGTACCATTTTAATCTGTGATTGTGCTTATATTCTTATTTGTTTACTTTGTTTTAATATTTTCTGTATTTATTTTCAGAATTCCGTACATGTATAAAGATTGCACCCTCTCTTATTTCAAAAAACTCGGTTTAACCATTTTAGACCCGACGTGCACGTAATTCCATAACCAAGAACTACTTCACCCGCTGTAACGATACCAGCTAGTTAAATTTGTAATAATCGTTTAGTTCTTATTTTAAGAGGTAGATGGTTATTTTGTGTTTACTTTATTAGGAAGTTGTCGTTTAAAAGTGATTATTTCAAAGATGAAAAGCAATACCGATAATTGATCTTTTTGATAAGACACGAATACATCTGTAATGCTTTTGCTGTTTGTTACCTTTTAGTTTGTAGGAGAACCTTTTTTAAATATTTATTTCCTTCCTTATTATTATGTTATGTCTTCAAAATGTCTTAAATTTTAACTCACATTAACATACGATTAAAGTTACGATTGCATTAACCCCCTTCCCAATGATTAGGTGAATTTTTCAATTTCTTATGTTTTTGTTACTGATAATTAAAACCTACAAGCATCCTACGCTGTCAGAGGTAAAGGCTATTTTCCTTTTATAATCAAAGGGCTTTTGAACTATCGTGTGAACTAAAGTGACATTATCGCACAGTATCATTTTAAAGTGTTAATTTAAAATTAAATGTGAAATAAATATCTCGTGGTAATCCCTAAATAGACCGCGACCCATTTTGGTGAAATATTAAAATACAAAAAATAGAAAATAAAATTTTAGCGTAAAGTTAGTTAAAACTTTAACGGTACTTATAGAGCAGCTATTATAAATCCTTTTAATTATTTTTAAACATTTGTTTGAAAATTATGTAGGCACTGAGCTTAAAATAATTAGAGAGCCGTGTTGCATGTAACCAGCCCGTCGGCAAAAATTGTAAATCTCGAATTTAACAATCTTGATTGTGGTATTGTAACGGAATTATTTTAAAATAAAATAATAAAAGAACATATTTAATTAAAGTTGCAACTCGTGGTTATAATAATTAATTACGTTTATACGTCCATTGAATAAACGACAAAAATTACAAATGTGACATGAACTTTTGCTCTCGCGTTCCGTTATTCCTGAACAAATCGCCCTAAACAATATGTTAATAACAACATTAAAACATACATCATGTACGATTATTACAAAATTCAATTACTTGCAGTCACGATATATGAAACATAATTTAATACAACTTTAACAAAATGCCAATCATGCTGCATTAAAGATTGAAATGTAATTTTACTAAAGCAATTGTGAGTTCTTAAACGCCGACTGCTATATTTAAAGAAAACTTTAAAATAAATACTACATGTAGGTACGTACTTGTATGTATGTACCTCCGTACTTTATAAGGTTGTAAATTGTAGCAATAAAACTAAGTTTCGTCAAATAAAACAAACTACCTCGTTAAAATTGTTGTTAATTTGACCGAGAGCACCCGCATAAAAGTTAAAAGGTATCTTGCAAGTTTAAAGCAATAAAATTAGCGTAAAATGTTTTACTTCAATTTGTAAGTGGTACTATAAACATGGCCGGTGCCATACGGTGTACTCGACCAAACTGCAGTTCTGGGCTTATACAATTCGTGTTTCTTGTATTTAAAAATGCAAGATAATTAATAACAAAAAGTTCCGATGCTATCTCCATGCATGTTATTTTAAAATTGCTTACTCACCAAAAATTCGATTATTTGAACTGGTGGGTACTGTGTAAGACTTGTCCCAGTTAGGCCATTACTAAATTGAATCATGTTAAAAGGTAATAAAACAAAATCAATTGAAATTTCGTTTATAGCATTTGAATTTAAATTGAATATCTTACTTTAAAATCTACATTGAAAAATCAAAAATGAAACTGTTATAGATAAATGCAAATATAAAAATTATTATGGTAATTGATTCTAGCTATGATTGCTTATAGTTCGACTTTCAATGGTACCAAAACAATTACAATATAATACCAGCAAAGATATACCTGGTACATAATAGAACAGATACTTTGATACTTCCTGCTATTCGCTATCAGGTTAGGTTCTTTAGAATTGGAATTTTTATATATTTGTTATAATGTACATAAGCTCGCGTAGTTAAATGTGGACTGAAATGAAGAAATAGAAAATATTGGAAATAGGTTATGTATGTAGCGATATAAATGCAGTTTGTGCTGTTTTATGGTTTCTTTTACTATCTGCCTGTTACCATTCCATTATCAGGTTTGAATTTATGAAAATAAATTTTATAACAACAGTGATACCGTTTGCTAATCGAAATAAAAGCCTCCTAAGTGACATTCCATGCTATGGTTACTTTAAGAGGTAAAAAATCGCCACTAAATTATGCAGTAGTTTTCTGAATTTTACTTTTTTAAAACCGTCAAGAACTCACGTTATTTTCTAAATTATTTTAACAAAAATACTTTTAGCGGTTAAGTCTGAACAATTTGAAGTGTTAGTCTTGAAACCTTTAATGCCATACATAGATCAATGTTTTATTAACGTTCCATCTGCTGACTAGACGATTTGTTTACGTCATTGATTCCAAAATATCTTTTGTATTAAGTTACAAGTGGTTTTACTGTCCATATCTATGGTCCATTCAACTTAAGTCTAGCTTAGGTGGCGCTTCGTTATAAGTAAGATTTACACAGGAAAATAATTCTGTAAAAAATTATATAATTTTAATTCTGTCTGGTAGATTACCTCGCTTTGTCTTAAAATTGTCTTCTTTTTCTTTTTTAATATAGGCATCTGCCTGTTTATCTTCATACTTTTTCACCTCTTCGCTATTTTGATCAGTCGATCCTTGTTGGCTCTGTTGACATGTTCGTTCCACTCTTTATGTCGATGTCTCACGCACTTGATGACATCAGTTATGCCACATGTCTGTCTCACTTCGGTATTACGTACTCTGTCTAGTCTGGTTTTACCAACTACGGCTCTTAGGGTATTCATTTCTGTCTTAAATTAATTAAAAACTACTAAATAGAAGAGTCGCGCCTATCGGGTTCTTTATCTTACATTTTAGGAATCTCTTGCAGACATGCAAAACGAGGTAGGCGGAAAAGGGGATCGCGTCCGTGTGCAATTGCAAAAACTTTGGAAATTAATTAAATTATTGTGACTTTTGATGTTTCAGGAGGTTTTGACATTTTTGGCTAAAGCCCGCTTAGTCACGTCGAGGTCACAATTTGAGGAACCCAAGAGGTATGTGCGTATGGGTCAGAGTCTTGTGAATCTGTACGTATTCCGGTCAATGCACTTTACAATGCAATCAATGCAAATTTACCCACTAATTTTGCCAAGCAAGGTTCAGTTTTGGGTGACGTTTGACAGACGCAGTTTGAATTTTACGCTGGCGTTGAAAACAATTTTAAAAAATTTTCAATTTTTGACTTTATTTTGCGCGTTTGATGCGACGGATGGTTTTGTGAAAACGGGTTGCATCTGCTCGATCGAATTTTGGGACATGTCAATGTTTCGGTGGAAATGTTAGCGATTCAAATTGATCGTCGTGTAAAATTTTTAAAGATTACTTCCTTGAATTTCGACGTGTTGTTATTTAAATAAGTTATTCAACACCTTAAAAAGTCGAATTTAACGTATTCTTGATTAAAACAGCAACGTATCCACTAGTAATCATTAAGGATTTGTTATAAAATTTTACGAAAAAATATTTATAAGCTGTCAATCGAAGCAAAATTATGACAGGGTAAACTTGCAAAGTTATTCGTGAAAACCAACCAATCACAATTCACATTTTAATATTTTTGTTCGCACTTCAAGATTATTCTTAAAACGAATGGACTATAGCGATAAAACTCGCGCTCAAACTAAATAAATTAAAATTCAAAACTAAATTTTACGTTCATTAGGAAAATAGTTATTTGTTGAATAAAATATTTTAATAATTACAAGTTTAGGGAAATATGAACACATGCCAATTAATTTTATTAAAAAAAATTTTTCAATATTGTTTTTGATTTCAATTTTAATGGATTTTAATCGATTTCCATTCATGTAGGGATTGTGCGTGAAGTTAGCCGTGCAATTTTTGAAAAATTAAAAAATAAAACTTGTGCTGAGTTGTGATCGATTTGTGCCGTAATTTTTTTTTAAATTTTTTCCTTTTCGGCTTTTATGTAGACCGCGGATTTTGAGGGTGGAAGTTAGCCGTGCCATTTTTGAAAAAGAAAAAATTAAAGTTGTGCCGAGATGTGCTCATATTGTACTATTTTGTGCCATAAATAAAAAGATTGAATTTTGAAAAATAAAATTTTTATGGTCAAAAATATACTGATTGATAGAAGTTGACCTGGTCATTTGGTAATTTTACCATTCTCATCAGCAAGCCAGTTTTGCTCCGAGAAACACACGTCAAATTTTGTTTTTATTTTTTTAACCAATAGTATGGCAGTAATTGTTATATTTTAAATTTTTTATGCATGTTTTTATTATGTCCTACAGTTTCAATAGACATACACGCGAATGTGGTTAAATAAAACTTTGTTTTTAAAATTAATTATCTTGCAAGGATATTAATGTACTAATGACATCTTCGTAAAGAAAGTATATAAGTGGGGACCTTATAAGTGTATACCAACTTAATTTTATTACTGGACCGTTATATAATCCAAAAAGTATACTGTAAAATGTATAAAAATATACAAAGTATTGTGCAATCAAAAGTTTAATTAGGTAAAGATATTTAATAACGTGATAATGGGCGAACAAACTTCTATAAGGCAATTTCGTGAATTGTTGAAATTATTTTTCAAAAATGGCATTGTTAACTTCCGTCGATCAAGTACATTTTTGGTTATAAAAATTTTATTTTCAAAATACAATTTTTTCATTTACGGCACAAGGCAGCACAAATCGAGCACATCTCAGCACAGCTATAATTTTTTTATTTTTAAAATGACACGCTTAACTTTCATCGATAAAATATATTTTTGGTCATAAAATTTTATTTTTCAAAATACAATTTTTTCATTTACGGCACAAGGCAGCACAACTCAGTATAACTTTAATTTTTTTATTTTCCAAAAATGGCACGGTTAACTTCACGCACATGATAGTTTAACTGACGAGTTCTTGAAAAGACAAAACCACTTTGCGCAACGGGGTCTTACAATTAGACTAAAATGTAAGTTGGAAAATTTTCATATTTCGCTAAATTTGTAATTTTTAAAATATATTATTCAACATATAATTTCACAAGTTAATAAATATTTACGAAAATAGTTATTTGCTAATTTGCAAACTAAAAATTTTTTTGCAAAATTTTCAGGAACCAGAAAATGGTTAGTAATATTGGTAATTGCTTTATAAATATTTTGCTAGACCACGTAATATTTAACTTTTTGTTTGGAGTTCTTTGTTCGCAATCGGAAATCCATAGACTGCTTAAGATCAGTGCAGGAGGTCAGACACGATGACATTTAGTATATTAAAAATACCTCCAACCTGTTTTTGTACAGGGTATAGAGACCGCATAAAAGGAATTCCTTAAATATATTATATTTTTTAATCATTCTATGCATTTGATGGAATTTTAATATATAGCACAAAAAAAAATCGCAGATAAACAATTCCACATTTAAAAACCGCATAAAAACAGGTTTTACTGTATAGACAAATAATATACTTAACAAAATCTGGCGAGAAATCCTAGAAACACCGTTTTGGATTTTAATTTCACTATTTTCTTATATTGTACCGAGAGATTAGAGGTTAGGTTATTATAAGTTTAGTAGAAGACTCTGGTTAATCCACTCCATATGACGCGTAGCGTTGACAAATTAAAATACCTTTATTTACGTTAAAACTATCGCAATCAACCATCGTTTTAATACACAAAATAATCGATGTTGATACATTATCTCCAAAGACATCTCAATTTTTATATAATAAACATATTTTTGAAGTGCAAAAACATTTTTTTTGACTTTCAGTATCTATTCGAAGCAAAAATATTAAATATTAATATTTCAAATGAAAACATAAACATTGGTCAGGTCGAGTATTTTCTTTTTCAACCCTTAAACAAAATAAATGACATGAAAAGTTCAAAATTTTACTAGATCTAAATTTTATAAAGAGCATCTTCGAGTGCATCAAAGGGATAAAAGTAAATTTGAATCAAATTATAATTTTGTGGTTACAAAGCTGACAAACTGAAACAAAACCTTGTATTTAAATTTTAATTTTAAAATAAATAAAATTGTCTTTATAATGCAAATTTAAAAGTTTTGGGTTCTCATTTTATACAAAACATAATATATACTTTATATTTTATTTTGAACTTTTTTGATTATTATATTATTGTAAAAGTGGTCCACATTAGCCCATTTGTTTGCATTACATTATTACTTTAAAATGTGTAAATATTTTAGGAATAGAAAAGAAGCAGTAGAAAGAAAAACGATGAAAATAACATTTATTAACTTAATCAAGATGAAAATATTGAAAAAAGTTCTTCGATCGAGGATGATGTACCAAAACAATTCGTGTTATATTTAACTTACTCTACGACCCTTACAAAGCCAAAATGAAATATGTAGATAGGCGCAGATGAATATCAATTGAAATGGAATTAGGCAGTCGACATAGCCAAAAGGACATGAAAAATCATAATTTTTGACAATACATGAGCAAGACTTGAGTTGAAGAAATTAAAACTGCTACCAATCGAGCAGTTTCCCAACCCAGTGTAAGCAGTCGTGTTTCCAGATTTAGATTCCATAATTATTTAGAATTCATTAATATAATTATTTTATAAGTGTAATTTATTCAACAGTTTGGCAATATTTTTCATGTAAATATTTGATTTTGGAGTCACATTAATGAGACTATTTTATTGCTAAAAACTATTGTTAACATTGGCCTTTAGAGCAATAACGGCTACTGAATTTTCTGGAAAGCTTTGTATTTTCACCCCTAATTGCTAATAATTCTCGTCCAATAAATCACGTTCAATATCATGGCTTGTTAAGTTGTCAGTGGGAAAATTTTAAGGTAAACCATCTCTCCTGTTATGTGAGCACTTGTTAGATTTTCCTATTCCTTACAGTCAACTGAAACTGTACTTTTATCATCTTTTAGAATTGAGTAACAATTTAATTCAAACTTACGTGGAAGGCTTTCCATTTGAAATATAGCAGCAATTTCTTTGAACTAATATTTAAAAAGTAAATTTTCTTTCTTTTTAGTTATAATACGTAGTAGCTCCATTAAGAGCAAAATTTTTACTTTAAACTATAGCCCAACTTGTTGAACCTCGCAGAAAATTCTAATTTTAATTTCTCATCTTGTAAAGGCATCCGTATACAACCCATTAGCTTAAGCTCTTCACTCGCTGGTTTATTGCAAAGAATCAAGTACAACAGAAGAAGATGTAGAAATGAAAATTCGGTTAATTTAATTCCATTTATGTATGTATTTCATTTAAATCCAAGAAATTTATTATCTTACTCATAATTACGATTTAGATTTTGATGTAGTCTTATTTTTGTGCGCCATAAATTTTCCAAGTTCTTTCAAATAATCATTAATTTGTACTTCCACCTGTCATAAGAAAAGTTTTATCTGTTTCCCTTATGAGATGACTTTTTCAAGTCATTAATATGCAAGCAAAGTGCAAAACTGTAATGCACAATGACACCAAACTTTTTGGAAAAAAAGTTTTAAATTATAGGAATAGATAAATATAAAATATTTAGTAGTAAATAAAAATAAAGAATTAAAATTTGGAATATGTTTTAATCTAATTTCGGGTTGATGCAAGTTATTTCCACAATATTAATAAAATTAGAATAACATTTCCAATACGGAAAACTAAGATTTGGGGGGTTCCCGAACTGTAATTTTGATTTTATGTATTATTACAACGAATACCTCAATTTTTTTGTTTACTTTAATAGGTAACTAGTAGAAACGAGATTTTAATTTAAAATGCGTCGCAGACGATTTTCTTAAAAATTTCAAGTACATATTTGTATTATCGATGGATCGACGTATCAGTTTTGGTATTTTTTGTATTTGTTTCTTTTGCTTCACTTCAAAATATAATATAGTATTCATGCCTATACAAAGCATTAATAATAAAGAATGAATATATGCATAAGAAAAGCACAAATTTAATGCAATAATTAAAACTAAATGTAAATGATTGGCCGAGTGCTAGCTTATCGTGCCGCTTCACAGGTTCAACTCTCATGGCACACCATCTTTCACTCACCAAATGTCTGTCTGCTGGCCTCAGGTAACGTAATAAATGACCAAAGTACTTATCTTCCATTTGATGTGGCATAAGATGTTAAACACTATAAAAACAGACTCAAATCATTTATCTTAAAACTAAAGGTAATAATAATACTTTTACAGGTAAGGTTTGGTTACTTGTTGATTGTTAATTACTTTAACCGGATCTACACAGAAAAAAACAGCCCAGTTGATGTACATATCTTTAACTTCAGATTTTTCTCTATGTGTCGGTTTATGAAAATTTGTTGTCGTGTGAAACTGTATTTGAAGTTAATATCAAATATGTATTCTTTTACAAATTTTTGTATTCCAGAACAGTGGAATTTAAACTACAATAACTTCGCGTGTCATTTGTTCAAAAATTTAGTCAAGCAGTACAAGCATTGTTCATTTGTCCTCACGCTATCAAATAAATTAAACTAAATTTCGTCTGAATCTTCACCACCACACAACTTTTTTAATTTCTTTTATTTAACTCCCAACTTTGAAATTTACCTAGTCGTTATCACTTTTTCTTCGGTGCCTGTCATCACTCACTTAGTTCTCCTATCATCTATTTGTTATTCACAAATTGGTGTCTTGACGTCTTCATCAATACCTTATTATATATTCCCCTTGTATATCGTCACTTCCATCGTGCAATCATCGCCTTTCCCTCCTTTTAAAACTATTTTAATGCAAAGATTTTCTGCTTTGTTTACCCCTAACGTCGCTTGCAAGATTTTCTACCACCTTTGTTTCTCAATATTTTCTAAAACGAACTATCGATTTCAGTTGATTGTTAAATTTAAGATTACAATAAAACAATTGCAACTTTGCAATAGAAATATCAATGTTGTAAACGGTAAACCTTTTGTATTAGCTATTTCTATTATTGAAATTGACATCGAGGTTTATATCACATCGTCTTTCAAAGTTTAAATCAATATTTTATCGTCAATATAAAACATAAAATAATTTTGAAATGACGAAACATTTTAACAATAAATATATGAGTGAAAAATAAAAAAGTTCTTGAAGAAACTTTTCTGATAAAATTGAGATGTTACTGTAATAATAAGTTACAAAAATATAAAATGGTAGTAAAAGAGTATCATATTTTTAGAAAAAGTAGTTATTGATATGTGGTCCTCGTAAAATATATATCAGTTTTTCTTTGTCAACTCTTTTGGAAAATTAAGAGATCCTTAATAATTTTTCCCGATTTTGATGAAGAGTTCAGTTTAGTTTAGCATAAAAATTAATGTCCATCATTTAATAATAATTAATGGACTTTTTTATGGTTTTGTTAAAAAAATCTATTATGAACCGAGTGATTTAGTTATTATTGTGGTTGGAAATATAAATTTCGGACACGACAATTAATAAATAAATAATGAGGCAACATTTTGTGTATTTTATAAAAAGAAAATTTACCCACAATACTATAGAGTTGCTAAAAAGAATTTCTCGACATGAATTCTAAATGAGAAAATCTATTATCCATATATTTGATGCTGAACGCTTTAGATGAGAGAAAGCGGTCTGTCAATGATGGAAAATCTATTACTTTTGATCATTGCTTTTAAGTGTTTGACTTGTAAGTTTAAGAATGTTGAAAATGTAGTGACTATGAGTAAGAAAAGTTAGTATCAATATTGACAAACACGAATGAAATATATCCCACTGCTTCGTGTTATCCGAAAAATAATATATTGCTTTTAGTCAAGTCGTAAAGCAACTGTAAACACATTTGTTATATGCTTTTCGACGTATTCTATAGTGGAAAATCATATAGAAAAATAATAACAACATATAAATACACTCCAAAATGGTTAAATGGAACATTGATTACTACTAAGTTAAATTTGTATTTTAATTGAGATCATTTATCATTTCGAGTAATTTTATTATCCCTCGTCAATGTCATTGCTTCGAGTTAATAATAATGGACTGGTAGATGACGGTTTGTTGTATATGCAATATTTAAATCATCAAGGAGGGTGAAAAATGCAACGTAATTCCAGAGGCATATTTCATCAATTTCGCGAGCAACTGTGTAAACTGTTACAAGCATTATCAAAAATGACAGACAGACGGTCGACGATGACGTTTACTGACATTAACCAGTAAGTAACGAAGCTGTCAAAACACCCCACCTATTTACCATCGCCGACCGCTATTAAATAATTTTGACGAGGTTACCGGATGTCAGTTTTGGTGGCCCGGAACCGCACTTCACCATAATCTTTATGTGGTTCGGGTGCTTTGGGCGTTAATAGGCGGAGCTCGACATGGTGTTTAGCCTTCCTAAATAAAGAAAAGCACCAGTTACTATTTCAACCATAAAGCAACAATTATGGTCGTCAGAATTATTAATTATCCTTGTTAAACGGAAAACATTTTCGACACTAATCTGCTACAAAATTATTATTTACTTTAAGTAAAATTAATTGTTAGTTTCAAAATCCTGGCAACTTTATAATTCATTCCACCTGTACACCTAACGGATAAACCTACCACAAGTTCCACAATTACAAGTAGTTTTATTAAATGACAAAATTTTAATTCTCTAGCGAATCTGCGTTCATTTTATTCCGCTGGGTAATTTGTCGTACCCTACGTTAATACCTTTGATGATTTACGACTTGGTGTTTAATTTAAAATGCTTTCACTCATCAAATGACTTGTGACATTTAGCCATCTATTTTTTAATTCCAACTGCTACGGAGATTTCAAAATTTAATAAATTTTGCGGTATCAACCCGAATTGCCAAATTAACCATTTGATTGTGCATTTAGTCTATTAGCAAACAAAACTATAGAGAATCGTAGGAAGTAATCGTTAGCTTAATTTCCCCAGCAGTACTAAATAGATTTCTGAGATTATTATAATTTGGGCTAAGTCAGCTAGGAAACTAACCATAGAAAATTGCAGAAATTAACAATGCTGCAACGCTGCAATTTGTTACAACGTTCAGAATATCCACGGATCTTAGAACTCCCGGCTGTACATCATCGTAGAACTTTAAGTGTGTTTAACCGCGAACTTAACACACTATAGTCTATAGGTAATTATTACAAAGCTAAAGTTAGCCGCATACAAGCAGTTCTACAATGGATTCTACTAAAATGTTGTTTCTAAGTCACTGGCGACTATTAAAGCGGTGTCTGTATTAAACAGATTAAACCTTAAATCCACAACAGTACAATAGTCTCTACGTGCTGTTTTACTTGGTGGAAAATCAAATAGAAAATGGTTAAGAATATTTTATTTGTTCAGAAATTTAAAGATAGTGTTATCGTTCACAGGATTGAAAAATTTTACACTTTCAGACTGTAAGAAAATTTTTCACTGTTACGCA
Source organism: Lycocerus yunnanus (assembly GCA_036346125.1). NCBI lineage: Eukaryota > Metazoa > Arthropoda > Insecta > Coleoptera > Cantharidae > Lycocerus > Lycocerus yunnanus. Next base: position 1,145,760 of record JARFIX010000011.1, on the reverse strand, counting down.
ATGCTAAATAATTACATAACTTGACCCAAGTTAAGTCAATATTTTGTTCGTGCCATACTACCATATTCAGGGTCTTACATAATCGTGGAGGGTTATAGTAAAGAAACGCACTCCTGAGGTAATTTTAGTTCAAAAAGTCTTCCGATGTACATAATTAAATTCTAAAGTGAACTGTTCCGGAGTTATGGACAAATTGCATGCCCGGATACAACATTTATTAATTATGAAAACGTAATAATATTATAAAAAGAATTGGAGATAATTACAGTACATAAACCGAATTTAGATTTACCATGATCACAACGAAAAATGAAGACAACCTACAACGTCTGCTGAACAAATTCGAAAACCTATTATTTGCAAGGGACTTATTCTAAAACAGTAATACTTCCATGAGGGTGAGGTATCCTGAAGGAAACTAATTTGATAGTTTTTAACTGCACGAATTTTGCTAACCGGCTACCTAACTATGTTTGAATATTATTCAGAACAGCTTTCTATGTAGCTACAACTTGGTTGATGGTGGTGTTTTGATACTCCAACGTTTCGGGTTTGTCGGCATAGACACGACTCTTAACGTAACCCCACAAAAAAAAATCGAACAGGATTAAATCGCATGATCTTGGCAATCAATAAACGTCATAAAAACGTGAAATAATGCGACTCAAGAATTTTTGCTGTCCATGGTCTGTAACCTTCAACTTTCGTGTTATTTGAATTTTATGTGGGCGTAGGTGCAATCTCAGATAGAAAATCAACAATTCTTTGGTCATACTATCACTGCCAACATGAAAAACTCAAATTGGATCACCTTTAACAGAGAGAGATTCTTCTTTGAGGAAAGATAAAAGAAACTAGAAAAATAGAAAGAAGAAGATAAATCCAATACAACTATTTTTGTGGAAGAAGTAAACACAACTATGCGACGAATAAAACGCCGAAATGCGATGATTTGCTGAATCTTGAATTTTCTTGCCAAAAGCGGATTGCTGCATGCTGAATCTTGAATTTCCCACATTTTAACATTTACCAAAATCATACAAAAGTTGTAAGTCGATTAGAAATTAGAATGTGTAGGTTTAGTCTTTTATAATATTCTCATGTAAATTCAAAATTTACATTGAGAACGCTTGCGAATTTTTACATATATTGCTATGATCCAAATGATAATGCTGCTGTAATTATTGGTGTATTGTTTTAAGCGCCATATACTAACAGCTTAATTTAATTTTCTTGGTTTTAAAATTTTCCTGGCTTTGTAAAGTCTTAGTTAGCACAAACTCTGAGTTGAAACTTTCATTGTTGAAAGGGAAAATTAAAATTTCTTTCAAATTTGACAATTTTACAATTTAATTTCTGGTTTGTGAAAGTTTTCTTTTAATTTAAATATACTAAAATCTAATTAATTTAGTTTACCTATTAATATCTTTATCCTAAACTACCGACAAAATGTTTACAACAAATGAAAATCTTTCAATTACAAAACAAATATTTTAAAATCCTTTGAAGTTTTACAATTTCACCGTTGTATATACATTGTTTTCTTTAAATTTTCAGTAGCTTTTCCTTTTGTTTGGGTACCATTAGGTATGTTTTTCCAAATCTTCCGTTGTCGGTTCAAAAATTCTTTTTATTTATTTGTTTAAATTTTCATTAAAATCGCAATCCATAAAATTTTAATTTCCTAAAGACATTTTACCAATTAAATTCTCCATTTATAATTTTTACCAAACAACCCAAACTTGGCAAAGAAATTGTCAATTTTTCTGTTCGGCATTGTTTTACATTTAAAACTTGCTATTTAACTTTAATTTAATTTCACTAGTAAATTAAATTACAATCCTAGAGGTAGAAGAAATGTGGGGCGCCCAAAGAGCCCAACCAACGAGTGATGTAACGGGCAGCAGCTTAAAACTTGAAGATGAAGATGATGTATAATCATTTTTATTTTATTCGGTGGTAGAAAACCGAAAATTGTTCGCCAGGGAAAACAACTGAATTTTAGTTTTAAGTTAATTACTAGACACAATAAAATTAAAACTTGTAATAAATTTACAAGTGAAATTAAATTAAAGTGAGAATAGTAAGTTTTAAATTTAAAACAATGCCGATCAGAAAAATGGTCATTTTTTCTCAAATGTGGGCAGTATGGTAAAAATTATAAATGGAAACTTTAATTATTGGTAAAAGTTTTTAGTAAATATAAAATTTATAAAATAAAATTGACAGCGATTTTAATAAAAAAAATCGATGTGGCCATGCCCATGACTTTATCATACTTTTATTAAATATCAAAAAAATAATTTTTAATAATAAAAAAAAAATATTTTCCGTTAACTAATGTGACCCAAAATCTAATCATCTCTAAGTCTAAATATAAAGATACAAAATACCAACTTCAATTTTGAAATTCTCATTAGTTTTTGAAGTATTTAATAAAACTAATATTAAATAAAAGATTTAAAAATTGCTTTCATGAATCAATTTTATCCAAAATTTTATTAGCTCTAACTCCTAGCATAAACATGACAAATCTCAACTTTAGTTTTGAAAATCCTGTTAGTTTTAAAATATTAAATAAAGACTAATATTAAATAAAAAATTAAAATAATAAAAACAATAGTTTTATAAACGAATTTTAACTAAAATTTAATCAGTTCTAAATATCTATTAAAATATGCGTAAACATAAATTTGGTTTTAAAATTCTATTACTTTTCAAAATATTAATTAAAAGCTAATATTAAATAATCAAATTTAAAAAAATTTAAAAAAAATAGTTTCCGTGAACCAATTTGAGCCAAAATTTAAATAACTCAAACTCCTACTATAAAAATAGGAAATGTCAAATTTGGTTTTAAAAATTTTCAAGTCCGGCACTGACGTAACGATAGTTAACATAGTAAATGAATTCAATTTCACTTTTGTATGTTAGATTGACTGCGCCGTGGTTAAGACTTACTGATGCGATGATTGAGCACGTGGTTGGTATTTCCTTATTCGTAAGTAAACACTTTGCTAATATCAAAGCCAAAATTTGGACAAACGTGTTTTAAGTTCAAGTATTGTTACTAAATTAAGCAGCTTTGGAAACTAAACCCAAATTTAGTTAAGCTCCCTTTATTGCTTTGCATTTTACAAATTCAAGCATAAATACCGTATAATAGCTTGCTGAACTCCATACTCAAGGGTTAAAAGTTGATAATTAAATTTAAAAACTTAAATAAAAAACGAATTAGGTGCGTTTTTATGTTTCTGTAGAACATAATAACGAAATTTAGATAAAACCAACAACAGAATCTGTTTGCGTAGCGTTTTTGAATGATACAAATATAATAATGCTGACATTTATTAGGTAAATTTAGCAACGTCATGTTAAAGGGGGTTGAAAAGGTTACGTTTTACGTATACGTGCATATTTTGAAAATAACGACTTAAATGGCCAAATTTGATTCTGGAAATGATTTAGAACAAAGCTTAATTGACAATAGTTTTCGCAATTTAAATTAGGTAAGAAATATTTTGCGCGCGTATTTTAGCTTCATCAAAGGTACACCAACCAAACGGCGGAGTTTTATCAACTCCACGCTTTATTAACTCCTTTTATGTATTTTTGCTATTTAATTGAATTTATTCGTCGTGCCGTTTAATGTTTTGTAAAAATGTAAAAATTTGAGGAAACTTTCGACAAAATTGATAATGCGATTAGCGCGGTAACGGCACTTGATGATACAATAGATAATTTAAACGAATTATGAAATTTTTTGGAACGCAAATGCAACAAAGCATTAGTTAGATAATCAATTTTCATGTATGCTGGCTGGTTTTACATGTCAAACATGGATAACATTTTTTAAGTATAATCGAGTGAATAGGATGTATTGTAAATTAAACTCGATCGTGCGCGTACCTTTGTTAAACACGATTAGTCAATACTTCAAATACATATCAACGAGTTGACAATTAATATCGTGGACATTAATGAGAAGCTGGCGATGACATGGATTTTGCGTGTCGACGTTCTCATCGGATGACGTCACGATCCATTATTAATTGAGGTTGCCGTAGGGTAGTTTTACGCCTTCCAAAGGGTTTCGCTGTGTCCAAACACACCGGTTAAGCAAACAACTTGACAAAATTTGCTTTCTGACATCACTTTATTGTTTGATTACAGGAAACTCCCTAAAGCTGATAACGTTCACCTTAATTTTCGGCTCAAATCCCATTTGTAGTTGAATGAAAATTGGGTTTACATACTTTATAGCTCTAGAGAATTATGCTCAATATACATTCAAACGAACCTAATAAATAAACGGTGTTTTCGTTTGTTCAAATGGTACCGATTCTAGCTTTCAGCTTCAATCATAGTTCATTATGGGAATTGTTAATTTTTAATTTCCCTATTGGTAATGTTGGAACTATTGATTGCTTAAATAATAGCAAAAGGTGCGCTAACCTAAAAATTTATGTCTGCTCATTTAGATGAAATAACTTTAACGAATTGATTCAATTCCCACCAGAACCGATGCATTTCATTTTCGAATGGCAATTAAATTTTAAGCCAAAGAAGTAATAATTCCGACGGTAAAAGAAAATCTTTTAAGTTTCTAATTGTTTTGGAGTTGATTCAGACGGAAGGCAGTTGAATGTTTCAACCAAACTCAATTTCAAAACGTAGGGATTGTTTGACACAAAACAGATTTTCAATTGTTCTTATAATTTCATCTCTTCGCTAGAATAATCCGCATATTCACTCTGGTTTAGCACAACGAACTTAAACAATTTAGTACCTACAACTTATAATAGAACGCTTCTCTCAAGTCTCACAAGGCCATAATTACTTTTTTTATAACTATGCGCGCCAGCAAATTGGCTCAAACAACACAAAGAAATCCGCAGTATTATAGCCATAAAAATTGGAAAAATTTTTATAGTTAAAGAAAATAAGCTGACAAAAGATGCTCGTGTTATTTGCAGATTTAAAATCCTACATGGAGGAAAAGTAATGCAGTGTGGCCATATGTACATACATATATGTATATAAACCACGTACCTAGTACGTACGAGCTTCTTGCACGAACTTCAGTCCAGTCCATCTACTGTAACGTTTCTAAAAACTCCTACACATTTATGAAGATACTTTTGCATGACAAAATATAAAAGAGTCTGGCGTGTTATTTTGTTGTTAAAATTGGTAGTTCAATCTTTGTGAATAACACAATGAACGACAAACTTTCACACAGGACTATTTCAAAAATGTATTACATAAATAAGTTCGAACGAAAGAATAAAATATTCGCTAGATAAATTGTTTAGAAAATTTTGTAATGATTTATTTTTAGCATCGCTAAATAGTAATGCCACGCCGATGAACAAAATCAACTTTACCTCTAAGTACTCTTGTTAACATTGTACAAAAACAATTAAAACTTTAAAAAACCTTGTTAAACTTCTGAGAACAATCTAAAACGAAGTTGAACTTAAGGGTTGTAACTCTTGGGTTAAGTAGTTTGTACATTCAAATGCTTTTGCCTGATTAAATCATCCGGTAAAATTCATCGACACTATAAACCATATAAATACATAAATATGTAATAAGTATAAAATTTTATGGTTGCAATAAAAAAATTCATCATCTGAGCTGTCAAAATTGTAAATATAACTGTTGGTAATAGAATTTTAGATATTATGTTTTCAGCAATATTGGAATATTACAATTTTTGAAATATCAACATTATTAGGTATCACTATGCCATACCAACAACAGTATTGGTTATTCTAAATAACATTCTGGCCATTACCATCATCAATTCATCATCGATCTTAAAATTCCTACTAAATAGCTTTTGAATCTGAACGAAAATGTATTTTATTTATTCGATTTTGAATAACTTTTTAATTTTTGATTGACGTTTTCAAGATTACTTAACTATTAGATACTATACTTTGTTTAAGTAGAGTTGAGTGTTTAGTCCTAATTAAATTCACTCTAAATTCTACTTCTAATCAAAATCGATTCATTTTCGAATTAATTAACGTTTTGATACGTTTGACAAGAATACATCCAAGATATTTAATCTAATTTCTGACCATAACTGAATTACGGTATAATTTTGAATTATACATAAATGCTATTATTAAATTCTCCTATTTCAAGTGGAGTAAATTAAAATATTCTGAAAGCCTACTGGTGATAATTAAATAAATTCGATAAGTGTTATTAATTAGCTATTAATAATTAAAGTAATATCGGTCACACAAATCTCTAAATGGTGCGAATGGTAAACTAGAACAACCTCACGTGCTATACAAGATCCATGACTAACAAAGCACGAACGCGCTTTCCTTGTGGAGCAATTATGCATTAGCTCTCTGGGCCTATGCGTATTGAATTTCGATTTGCAACGATTTGAATGTATATTACGTTTGACACACACACCTAATGCAAAGCACTTAATAGGAAATGTGAACGCGTTACTAATAACAAAACTGTTACCGCCTCCTGTTGTCCTTTTGTTACGTGTAATTTCAGTTTAATTTCTTGTAACTACAGTTCGGACTTTAATTATTATTACTGCTATTTGCAATTGTTAAAAATTTTTAAAATTTCGGCTGGCACATGTCGATGATATGCATAATATAACCACAATAGTAAAAGCACATGCATGATGACTGTTTTTATATAAATTGTTCTGAATTACATATAATAAATAATAATTGCATAGTAATAGTCAATAAACGATATATCATCGTGCGGTTTTTTCTATACAATCATTGTTTATCGCAGTTATGAATTTTTTGAAAAGTTAATAAATATTTTATTATATTTAGTATTTTATTTATGGTTTGCTATTTTCAAAACAGCGAAGTAACAAAATCAAAAAAGGGAAAAATACATCAATGTTCTCTTTGGTATAGTATTGTCTTATTTCTTCTTTTTGTTTTTCGAGGTCATATTACAAACAAAATTAAAACTTCCGGTAGGCCGCAATGTCCTAAACTCGCCTGTAGATTTGAGCCAATATTCTAGCATTTTAAATTTTTACAAAATTAGAAAATGGCTAAAGCCAAAACGGAAAAACTTTGTAAAATCTGCTTATACTCCAATACTGTTACTCTTAAGCCATTAAATTCTTGTCGAATTATATAATATTATCATACTAGCAGAAAAGGCCGCCTGCGAACGGGCAGCTAATTTTTCAGCAGTATTATTTTGTTTCCTTACATTTACCTAACCTAAACTTTTATTGATACGTATAATCATTATACGTTGAAATGTATAATCCGTTAATTCTCATTATTTGATCAGCAGCCTCATCCGAACTAATGTTAATACAGATAACTACAGTTTTTAGCCTTTTATACTCATTAATTAATTAATAGTCATTTTCTGGTAGTCTATTCGAATTATGCCTTCTTTAATCTAGGTAAATGTCTTTTATAATTGCCGCATATCTAGAGTTGATTCAGGCTTTATTTATTGACTTTAGGATAGATCATGATTCTATTGTATCAAACGCTTTATAGAAATCCACAAAGGCCAGGTGAATTTACGTTTGTTACTTTTTTCAGCGATTTGAGATCTTCATCGTGTATGTTTGACAAATATTAATTTGTCAATGAAAATAATTTGACAATGTTGTAATTATCGTTTCTTGTTTGCTTCTGAGTTTTATCTGTCTCGCTTTTCCATTTGAGAGTTTAGATCTAAGAACTTTTATTTTGTTGTTTTCTTTTACTGTAGTTTAGATTAACTTAGTCTTATAGATTCTTACATCTTTGCGAATGTCTTCTTTAATTTTTCTGTTTACTATTCCGTATTCATCGGTTTTTCTATCCGTGTTCCTTCTCTGCTCCATCACTTGTATAGTACGAGTATTTGAACAAAATTTTTGGTTTGTCGGTTTCTCTCCTTTTGAGCATATTTTTCGTACTGATGTTTGTATATTTGTCTCAATCTGTTCGGTAGATGACATTGAAGACATGATAGACGACCGAGGGGTCAACCGCTAGAAGAAATCGTGTACAATTAACTTCACTTACTTCATCATAATTTTCCATACTTCTTCATACTTCATATAATTCATTGTATTTCACGTACTTTCAGAGACTTACCAAAATTCCAAAATTTGTGCACTGGAGGGTGTTCCACACCCCAGACCCCGGATCGAGTAGTTTATTTTTATTAGAAGTAAACTAAAGATTTCCCGTTGCAGAGACACTGGAGGTGTTCCACACCCCAGATCTCCCGGATTGAGTAGTTTATTTTTATCAGAGGTAAACTGAAAATCTCCCGATGCAGAGATCTACCCCCAGGGGGTACGGAATTTATAATTACGCAGTTTATAATTAATTGTCAGATTACGAATTAAACACATTTACTTGGCCATAGCTAATTTTAAAAATTGGGATATGCTTAAGTATTTAATTCACTTTTAATAAAATAAATTAGTTAAACTGGGGGTCTGGGGTGTGGAACACCTCCAGTGCCTCTGAACGGCAAATATTTAGTTTACTTGATAAAAATAAACTACTCGATCCGGGATTCTGGGAGGGGGAGTCTGCATGTTCTGCAATATTCTTCATTCTAAAATTTGTGCACTGGAGGTTGTTTCACAAACCCACCGGATCAAGTAGTTTATTTTTAATCAAAAGTAAACTGAAGATCTCCGTTGCAGAAATTTACCCAGGGTACGGAATTTATAATTATACAGTTTATGATTAATTGACAGATTACGAATTAAACACATTTACTTGAATTACTTATCCCAGTTTTAAAAACTTGGGATATGCTTAAGAATTAATTCACTTTTAATAAAAATATATTAGTTAAATCGGAGGGGACACCTCTAGTGCTCTTGAAACGGAGATCTTCAGTTTACTTCAAATAAAAATAAACTACTTAATCCGGGGGTCTGGGAGTGTGTAACGCCTTCTAGTGCCTCTGCAACGGAGATCTTCAGTTTACTTCTAATATAAAGTAAACTACTTCATCCGGGGAATGTAAAACATTCTCCAGTGCTTCTGCAACAGAAGTTCTTCAGTTTACTTCTGATAAAAATAAACTCGATCCGGAGGGTCTCAAATATTACAATGCAGGCAAACATATTAAAGCTTTGAAAATTTAGTAGAAACTATCTTCTACCGTTTTAGTTTTCTAAAAATTATGACATATTCTTGGGGGCAACAAAAACGGGTAAAGTGAAAATAAATGAAGTGTAATCATGCACAAACTATTATTAAGATTATTTTCAAAATTGGAAGGAAGGAGCTAGCTGGTCTCCAGCCCCTTCCCCCAACTAATTTTTAAATAATTCAAAACAAAAAGGTTCAGCCGAAAATAAAAAAGCACAATAGATTTAGACTTTTTAAATTAAAAATTCGCAATGGCTACATTCACATTATTTTCACTTCAATGTAATTAATTTGCATGACGAAACAATGAATTACCATAACTTTTATTGAGCTACCAAACCTCCATGATATTCAAACAAATGAGCTAAAAAATTACAAAATTAACTAAGAAATCTAAGTTTAATTTAATTAATTGATTACTATTAAACTAGCAACTACCAAAACTTTTAATTAGTAAAATAATGACCGCCAAACGTCTATTCAACGTTTAAAATAAAAAAATGTTAAGAAAATCCACTGATGTAAGTTAATTTGCTTTCAAATAATTATTATTGAATTATTATTGTCTTATCTATGATACACATTAACATTAATAAGCTAGGTTTAACTTCATGTAACTCATCAAAATTTAATAATTTTATGACACTTCACTTGTACTTCAATAAATTTAACACGTATTTTATCTACTTTACACGTACTTCATGTTTTTACCAGTATTTCATGTACTTCACATGAGATTTCACGTACTTCATGAGATGTGTACAAAAACTTCACCAGCGGTTAACCCTCGTGGACGACGTTAAGTAAGCAATGGTACCAAATAACCCAAGACAGGAAAGAGTGGAAAAGGTTGGAAAAGGCCTACGTCCAGAAATGGACGGGAGAAGTCTGACAAAGATTTCAATTATGCTTCTGTTTTCTATTTCCACTCTAGTAGCTTCCATAATTTTAATTGTAAATGTTTATTATTACTTGTTGAAAATATATGTTGTATAAAATATTTTAAAAGTTTTCAAGTTTAATGAAATTCCATTATTTTATTTTGTATTTTCAGCTCTATTGCTGTCATATTGCTGTCAATATCCTTCTTTACTTATTTATTCTTTAGTTTGTTCTTGTTTTAGATCATTTGTAAATTTCTCTCTCCAGTTTTGGAATTGCACAATTATTAGTTCGTTTACTACGTCTTTTCTTACCGCAAAGATAATTATATTGCTTTTCTTTTTATATCTGAATTCTTTTTGAAACTATCTCTCTTCTTAGTACATATATCTGCGGTTGCTTGCAATACTTCCATTTCAGAGTTTAGTTTTCATCGCATCAATCAGGTTTTCTTTTAACAAAATAAATGACACCCTGTAGGAGCAGAAGCAAGATGATGATGATTAAATTTGTTTTCCTTATTTCTGGAATCTTCTTTAATTTCTTCGTTTCGTTTCCTTCTTCTCTCGGTTTGCTATCTTCTTCCATCTTATCTGTCATCTTTTAGTTCTCTTCCTATCTCTTTTGTAACATTCTTCTATCATAGCGATGTCTCTTCAGTAATTGCTGTGATTTCCTCTTGCTCTTTTTTTTTAATTTCTTTTCTTCATTTCTCTTCTCATTAATCCTGTCTTCGGCTATTCTTCATCAAAAACATGCCACGCTGTAGGAGCAGCAGAAGCATTTTCTTGGCTTTTTATTATTAAAATACAAGTTTTGTCAAATCATAAGAGTTTTACAAAAAATTTCATCATTGTTGCCTTTGTTGCAAAAATAATCGTTAATATTCAATCAATTCTAAAAGCTGACCATGATAAATGTTATGTTTCTGGTACTGAAAATTAAAGTACATACTTTGCGAAATCTCATAGATTACATCTACATTTTGTATCTTAAATTTCAGATCATTTTTTACCATGAAATTTTCAAAAAATTTACCTTTGGGCATTATTGAAATGGGGTCGATTGCAATGCATAGTCTTAATTTACATTAGTCCGAGGTCCAAAAAATAACTTTCTAAATAAAAATATTTTCTATTTTCATTAATTCTACTGCAAAAATGCCTAAAAATGTTATGTTATGCAGGTATGTTGAAATCGTTAATTCGCTTTTGATGATAGTAAACTGCATGGACTGCAATTTGATTTAGACCGCAGAGAGTTTATGTGTTGTTCATAGATCCTCAGCGATTTTGAATTATGTATTTTTAGATTTCCTAACCTCTAGTTTCATTTTTCAAAAATATGCAAGATTTACACTTCTACTGTGACGAGTTTGAATTTTTCTTTAAGACGTTAATTCCATCGTCGCCGTTTTGCTATCGCCAGTGGCCATTTGACCACCGTCAAATATTATAATGCTTAAGTGGTCAATGTTAAGGTTGTAAAATGCCATAGTAATATAAATTTTAGTAATTTAACTTTTTATTGTTATGTTTTTCAAATAAATTTACTAGACCAAAGCTATAATGACGGAATGACGGAACCGCAAAACATTGTAAGTCTTTCTAAAAGTATTTAACAGACTGCTAGCCAAAAGAAGTAGAAAATTGTTGTTGACCACAAAGGGAACAGCAAAACTAAAATCGACTAATACGCTTTCTATGGGGCTGGATTATTCCGGAGGATTTTCCGATAGCTAGCACAGTTTTAGAAAGAGTCGTTTACTTGTATATGCCCTAAAAGAGATAATAGAGCGTACAAAGAACAAGAAAAGGAAATGTAGAGTGGTGATCACTTAAATGTAAAAATGCCTTCAAACTTCATCAACTGGTACACCATTATTACAGCACTGGTAGCTGGAGATATTGCCCCACAACATTTAAATATCCTAGCAAGTTACTTCAGCCAAAGATCTCTGTTGGTGGAAGAGAACCAGATAAATGTTTGAAGCTTTGGAATGTTAACTGCAACAGAGTCTTAGTCTCAGGAGCGCATGTCGTCGGCTTCACAAATGACTTGGCGGTTCTCGTAGAGACAAAGACGAAATTAAAGAAAAATTAAAGGGACTATTGCAATAATCTATGAATGAATGACTAAGATAAGCTTCGGGTTAATCCCCGAAAAGACTGTGGCTGTGCTGATGAAGAAAAATAGAATTATAAAATCATATCGTCATAATCATTTAGCCAATTATACAATCGAGTAGCACTAACAGCGTTATTTACATCTGCAGCCTATGCGAGATCATGCCGAACATCTATGGATCTCAAAAAGCCAAAAAAAGATTACTGAACGGAGTTACCGACTTCGTGGTGCAATATATGGCATCGGTGTGAATGGTAGAGAAATTCTGTGACAAACTCATCTGAATTCAAAAAATACGCGCTCTTTGCATATGCAGAGCTATAGGATCATTTTGACTTACTGTGACTTATGGTGAAATCTTGTTCTGCTAATCTCAAAAAGGGGAAGTATGTAGAACCTTACACTATCCGCAACATGGGATGGTGTGGTTTAATCTTTAATGTTTTTTCTCTTTGTATGCATAGCAATAAAAGGATTTTTCAAGAAATCTAAAATCTAGATTTACCTATAACCTCCTTCACATTTCTCCATTCACATCTATCGTAGATTTTATTTACCTAGTTTGTTCCGGCTTGTCTCTTGAAGTCCTTTTCCCAATTCAACTATGGTGTTCTTTTATGATACTATAATTTCCAGTGTATTGCAAAATTATTCCATTTAACATCGTGCTGTCATCATCAAGATAATTTCAAAAAAGCATACAAAACTTAAAATTTTTGAACATATTTTTATTAGTTAATAATAAGTTAATGTATGACTCGAAAACCATTAATCTTGAACAACAAAGTTTTGGAATTAACTTTTTAAGTAATTTCACTATTTTTAAAAAGAAAATTATTATACATATTAATGGGAATATTAAAATTGTTAATTATTAATTTTCTCTTGGGTGCCTACCTACAAGATAATGTAGTAATTATTCAAGCTTAATTAATAAAATAATAATTATTCTCGCGCTTTTGTGGTTATCTATACGTCGATTTTTTCAAAGATATAAATTTTGATGGGATTTAAGTTGAATTACAATATTTTCTGCAATAAAAGCTTCAAAGTGAAACGTACCACGATAACAAATCTAAATTTGTCAAATTTCGTGATGTAATCAACCACAATGGAAAGAAAAATAAATATTTTTTCCAATATTGAAGAATTAGAGACAAGAATTCAATCATAAATGAAATCTTTGTCTCCCGGAAAAGCTCAAATTCGCATTTGTCTTTCAGAGCGTGACAGTACGACAGAAACAAAAACCTGCACCCTCAGTCAGTAAAGTCTGTAAGCCGAGTGCTGACTACTGATAACTTTTTATTGGTTTCACTGTTCAAACTTCGGTCCATCTTTTGCCTTTCTACACAAATAAATCTCGAAAAGTGTATTTTTGATGATCAAAGGGTTTTACTAATTTTTAGAATGAAAAGCTCGTGATACGACATAATTTTGTTTAATTGGAAAAACGTCCGCAACGAAATCATTTCATAAAGGTCGCATGAAGCATTCAGGTATATAAAAAAAAACTTTAAATTAAGAACAGCCTTCTTGGCTATTTTATTCTTAATTTTTCAGCAGATGTGCCACTTTTTGTCAGCGTTTTTTAAAAGAGATTAATACTTAATTTTTACGCTTAATATAAAACATTTGTCTGTTTATTAAAAACGAGACCGACAAAAATTTATTAAAAAATGGGCGTTTTTACGCTTGGCTTTTGTGACGGTCATCTCGTAATTAAATTTTAATATAGACAAGCTGAATGTTATATAACTTTTTTGTACATTTCGTTTAACGTTTTATTTTCTTTTGAGGAAATTTAATAACAAAAATTTTTAATGAAAATTTCTAAAATTGTACACCTAACATAGCTTCTTTATGTTACGTTGCATTAAATTAGTTTAAATAAAAAAAAATTAAACAAAAAGATAATTAACGTTGTTGTGAACCCTTTGACCCAATTTTAGACTCACCGTAAGAACAAGAAACTACTGGTATTAAATTACAAATTATTTGGATGTAATGAATATTGCTTTACTGCTGTAACATGGAGGAGATGCACGGCATTGGCTCATTTATAGCTATATAAATGCAGTGTTTAAGGAATGCTATTAGAATACGAAATCTTGAACGTGATTTGTAGAGAACGGAAATAGAAACTTGAATTTAAGCTTAATGCATTCATTTATAAAAGGTAAAGTTATTGCAGTTAATTAATTAATATTATTTTAGCGAAATGCATTGAAAATTGAAAATGGGAAAAAAAGTCAAAAAAATGTGTTGGTTTTTCTTTTCGATGCGTACGGTAAACAAAAAGTAAAATGAGTAAACTGGACTGAAGGTGATCAGATCGGACAAGAATGATGAATGCGATGTGGCTTACAACGCTTGTTGAAAACGAACATTTGCAACCAATATAGTTCTTCACGCTCTAAACCAAAAAAATGTGTCTTTGATGCTTTCGAATGTTCACACATCTTCCGAGACTTCTTGAGTCATTTATAATGCGCTCGTCTTATTGAAAAAACAGTCAGGTATTTAAACCGTACTTTAATGTCAAACTTGGTCCCTTAGGTAAGCACAGCGTTCTGATTTCTTTTTTTCTCGGTTTAATACGAAAATCTTATTCCCTTATTTTAAAAAACGACCCGTTAATTTATTTATATTAAGCAAATGACGAGTTAATGCTTTAGAGATCGGCTATTAGAAAATTTACATTCGAAAAATATATTTTAAACACAAAATTTAATTTTTCGTTATTTGCAGTTTTAGGAAATTGAACTTTTTGTAAATTTCATTATAACGTTTCATTTAATCGGAAATTAAATTATTTCTGTCGAGGCCATTCTTTAGAAGCAGTTTCATTATGATTTTCTAAAATCCTTAAACCGATAAAATAATTTATTATTTGGAAAATGAAAATAACAACAAAAGAACAAATTTCAATCAGAAAATTATTTTTGTTTGTTACTGTACGGCATTTTATGAATACCGTCTATATATTCGATGAAATTGAGGTCTCTGGTCCCTGAGGACATCGCGATGTACTTATTTAAATTTTCTAATCATAATTTTGTTAAAATTTATATGCAACTATCGAATAAAAACAAAATTTGAATGTTACTGAAGAAATACTCTTATTATTCACCGATAATGCCGATGTTTGCATTCCACGTTCATTTCAATTCTGCTGTGCGCATTTATTATATTATACCGTAATTCCTTATATTCTTTTTTATTTCAAAAGTATAAAATACGGTATTCTATTAAAAAATTGATTTTATCATTTTCTCGAAAGCACGTAACCAAATTTTTTATTCAGTAGTCATTGTGATGAGATATACCAACACAACATCGCTCTTAAGATCACTTTAAAATTCTGAAGATTATTATTTTTAAGCTAGGACAAGACTGCCAGCCAAAATCTTATAAGTTGCATATTCTGTTTACAAAACAAAAGTGTGTTAAATAGATATTCCATTTAGCCAATCGTGGTGCATGACCCTGCACCACATTATGATGTACTATAATGTTTTATAATAATTGCGATTGGGTAAATTTAATTGTTAATTATTGAATGATAAAAATAAAAGAAAGAAATCGATCTTGCCTTGAATTATAAGAATATAATTTATCTATTTATTATGACAAAATTTTCTTAACTATGCAAATTTTCATCAGTTAAAATTTTGAAAAATGAAATCCAACAGTAAGAAGATAAAATGCCATTGTTGAGAAACAATCACTGCGTTTGAATAATTAATTATCTGCAATTAGGAACTTTTCAAACCACAGAAAATAAATAAAATCCAATCTTTTAAGTAAACCCCTACCCAAAAGTAACGTTAAGAAATTTTAGTGGTTTGGAATAAACCCAATTTAAAATACCAACAAAGGATTGTCCCTACTCGTATATTCGTCAAGTAAACAAAGCAAAAATTAACAAAGCTGTTAAGCCTTTGTTCATTACTTATTTAAAAATCGGATGTTGAAATTAAACTAATTTAATTTTTAGTGGGAAATTTCACTAAAATATATTCAAAAGAACAAAAGTATTTCGTGATTTGTAAACAATCACAAAAACGAGGTTACACGTTGTCACAATAGGTCCTGTTGAATCCATCAACAACATAGCAGTGAATTCTGCAATAAAAGCAAGTTAGAGACACTTTTAGAACAACGACAACAATAAAGTCAGCTATGCTTCCATTGAAATATTATGGACATTTTAATTCGTAGTGATATTCGGCAGCTCTATCGTTCACTATGCCTAGAAGCCTTTTGATGTTAAAGCTCCATAACCTTCTATTCCACGATCGTGGAAATGTTTACACCACTTTGATCACAATCGAATTATTTCATATTTGCTTATCTACTTTCCCCAAGTTTTTAGTAATCCCCATCCCTTACTAAGCCGTCTGTCTTTTCGATTTACTTCAATAATAGATTTATTTCTTTCTCTTTCTAATATGACATATTTCACATCTTTTACGCCAATTTTATTTATAAAATTTTGGCAATAAATTAGGTAATTCACAAAGTAACTACACAACATGGTGAGTACTTTTATGAAAAAAAAACTTATTAAGTTCAGCGCCGACGCTTGGGTAAGTAATTCGCGAAATTTTACAAAAATTAAAATACTTCATCTTGAAATATGTGTTTATGCAAACACGAAGTCAAAAATTGATTTACTCGATTAGAATATCGTGTTAAATCATAAGTAAACTTGGGAAATTCCAAATGTTATAATATTGATTTTATGAGATATGAAAATCATAAAATTAATTATTTTTTGTAGTTATATAAACAGATGTTTCAAGACCTTCACTGAATATCTTATTACAATTGAGTAAGTAATTTAATAAAATACGAATTAACATAGCATGCAAGAGGGTGAACTCTTCGGTTCTCGCTTATTGTGAAAACACAAAAAGATTAGGTAATCTTGCTCTGGTAGGCTAATCAAAGACTCAAGCAGTAATATCTTAAATTTGGCATATACTGAATCTGTATTGATAATAACCAACTCTAGAAGTCCGGTTGAAAATGCGTAAAGCGCATCTGTTTATAAAAAATTTACATAAAGAATTGTTTCTTAACAAAATGATCCCTTTTTTCAAATAAGGTGGGGTGATATTTTTTATTATGTACCTAGTACTTCCAGGATTTGTGCCGATTTCTTAATTAATTCACAAATCTCAGTATGAATCCTCTCTTCTCCGTTCTTCATCATTATCTTTGTTCAAGAGCTTTTCATCTCTTTAATTTTTTTATTACCTCTCAGATCTCTGAATTTATTAATCCTCTTTCTGTATATTTTTTGCCTCATTTTTTACAATTTTCTCATTTTGGTGTGTCAATTTGAAAGTGTATCTTCCAAATACTTAAAAAAATTTCCGTTCTATTTTTTGGCTTCTTTTCGTTCTTTATCTCGTAAGTTTTTTAAAATCCTTTATTTGTTTATAAAACTTTCTTGCGTTGTTTTTTAAGCTACTTATTATTGAAATTATGCTTCATACAAAAAAGTCTGGAAGAGCATAATTATATATAATTCTTTAAAACTTCTATAGACAGAAAGAATTTAAATAGCAAATTTATAAAGTATAATTGATCAACAAAATTTATTTGTAATTTACTTTTAGAAAATATTTAATCAAATACTTGATTCTATATAATTAAGGTAAATTTTCCGGAGACGGTTGTTATATTTACAAAAAGCTCTAATAAAAATACAACGCAATAAAATCAAATTAAAAATTTTTTAAAAAACCTCGACATAAAGAGTAAATGTTAAAAAATACGGCGCTTAGGGGTTGGTTTTTGAAAACAAAAGATAATTTTGCAAAAAAAAACTATTAAAGAAATACACTGATAGTTTGATAAATATGCATGTTAAAAAATCTTTTTTACTATCTGTGTTATGGAAATTAAAACAAAGCTTCCTATTTTGCTAATTTTCTTGAGAAAATTTTTGCTGAGCAACTACTCTTGATGATGAAGAACCTACGATAATTGTTGAATTTCTCGTGTTTGAAAAATACAGAGCTTAACTGATTATATTATATTATGTGAATTCTGTCAGTATCATGTACCTGTTACAGCTCTCATCTTTTCCTGGGTCTACCGACTTGAATAGAGTGACCGAAGTCGTGGTAAAATGGTTCAAACCGAAGGATAGAGGAGATGAACATAATATATTATTTTATACTAATATAATTATTATTACAATGTTTTATAGAATTTTGTTGCTATCAAAATAATTATGTACCTATGCTATATTTAGCAATAATTATTACCGGTTTATTATTTTAATAAAATAAAAACAATCGACAGTTGTTTACTTATGCATAACAGTAGTCCACGTATTTTATAGCAAACAATTCTCACTCATAAATATTGGAAATTGATTAATTTCCAAGTTTTGTTTTCATTTTACTTTTCTATATTATTACTGCTATTACTAACATTAAAATTTTTTAATTTTAAACAAAATTTACAACCTAACTCCCTTTGTCTTATCGATTTTCGATTTTCTCATACGCGAATTTCATGTACGTAGTACCTACGCTGGATTTTGAGATCGGACCTCTCGCGTAAATGGAGGACTAACCGTTAGCTCGTACAGCTAACCGAGTTAATTAGCTGTTAAGTATTTAAAAAACTCACAGTTGCAATAATTTAAATTACTCTTCTAAACTTTTTAATGTTTCCGACCCACACTCGCCGCAATTTTTCGAGCTGACTATTCGGTAAGAATAAACGACAGTTTTAATGATGTACCTTAACGTGAATGTTTCCGTAAACATGATAGGGAAATTTATAAAAAGTATCGATTTTCTTATTAGATAAATTCCAGACTTGACGTACCGCGCTCTTTATTAAAATGGTGAAATTGAAGAACAAAGAAATTTAAAATAGTAAATATAACTGGAAATGTACATACGTACAGAAAACTCAATTGTGAGGCATTGAAAGCAAGACGTACCACAATTACGGCATAAATGACAAACAAATATAAAAAACACCAGATGAACAAACTAAGTTTATTTTATATTCAAGCAAAAGAAGTTTTTGTGTTACCGTTCTTTATTTAATAATTTAAAGACGACGAATAATAAAAAAATAATAACTAAATCTACTTTATAATATACGAACTACATCAAGAAACAAAATCAGTACTATTAGCATTTCAAATCTATTTATATGTAAATTTATTTGAACTTCGGAATTTTTCATGGTTTCCTGTTTCGAGATATTGCTTGGATACAATTGTATTAAATTTACTTTAATTAATATTGTCAACTGATGTTCAGTTTCAGAGATGCTGCTGATATTGAAATTTTGAGTTTGTTTACAAGCACTTAAAATCCGTGTCCGTAATTTTATTTTTTGTCTCAAAATTGCATTTCAGATTTATTTTGAATATTAAAATGAATATTAAATATTACAGCACCGTAAAGTAGGTAACTCGGAAAAAGCTTTTTACGCTGCTGTCTCATAGTTTCCAAGTTAAAAAAAGAACTTTTCAATTGTCTTAATTGCATTATTTTCTCACGTTTCTAAGTTTAGCCAATTGTATGTCTTTGAATTTATCAACGAGCGCAACTTGAGGCAAAATATGTAATTTAAAAATAAATAAAAGTTTTTATGCTCGATAATGCTTCAAGTTTCTGTAATATTTACCTTAACTGCCGCGGTTAGATAATAATTTATTTAAGACTTTCACCTTTGCTAAATACAAAATAGTAAATTTGTTGTAAATAGTGACTCTTGAACTAACTTTGTAACTCCATGTAATGAAACTTAAAGTGTGGAAGTTTGTTGCGGGAAAAATGAGTACAAAAAGCTTACAACGCGACTACACAATAAAAGAACTTATGTTGAACACTTAGAACATCTTTGTATGTGAGCAATGTTAAAATTTACATTTTCTATTGTGAAAACTTTAAACCCCACAAGAGTTTACGTTTCGATAAAATAACTTTAAACGATTTAAATAATCGTATTCCAATTATTTATGTGTTTCCGATATCTTTATAATTATTATACGCGCAAATAAAAAATATACTTTTGTTATTTATTTAAATTTGTAAGCGCGTTTATACAAAACAAATAATAGAGAAAACCTAACAATGGGTTGCAAATACATTTGGTGTCACTGAATAAGGCTAACAATAGTCTGATTGTTCTCCACCCTCTAGCAACAACAAGAGTCAACGTTTCGTCCTCCCTTAGGACCATAGGACAACAGGGAATTGTCACAGCAGAAACGAGAGAACGTGTTTGACATATGGACTCATATATACGTTGACTGATTTCGAACACAAAAAAACTTTCTGTTTTAGATGGAGTGATGCTATTCTTATAAAAGTTATAAATTACAATAACACAAAATAAAATCGATAACACTGCGTGTATTATTCGAATGCTAATGAAGTTATGTTATTATATAAGGTTAGGGCTTTATCGGCACTCGAGAAACGCCACCAACAATGCATTACCAACAAATAAATAATTCCTCACATTTTATCTCGTATATTATTAATTTTTAATGTCTTTTTGTATTTCATGCAAAATTTTATTGTTATATCTGAATAAATAAATAAATTACATCATACAATAAGTGTACCATGTACAAAATAGGAACTTTTTGCTTATTCTGGCCAGCCCGAGTGGCATTGAACTGATATGGGTCATCATTTTTTGTTAGGTATAACTTGTGCGTCACGGCAAATATTTAAAAATATTTTATAAATTTATTATTTCAAAATTAACATAATAATCCGAAATTGTATTCAAACAATGGTGGATTTAGCATGTAATTTGTAATCTTTTCAATATACCTGTCTAGTTTGTTCTGGCAGTGTCAGTTTCTGAAATTTGAGGTTGTTCCTCCTTTCAATAATTTTTTTTAATTATCAATTTGTTTAGTATTAATTTAACATTTATTTTATTTATTATTACGATCCATAAGATGTTGAGAAGGAAACAAAAAAACTGGAAGTTTTCGGGATGTGGATATTCCATACAATTTTTTAAATTTCCTGGATTGATCATGTAACAAGCAAAGAACTACTACATCTGTAGCATACATACGGACAGAGAAGTCTTAACCACGATCAAAAAAATAAAGGCAATTTACTTCGGACATATTTAAGAAGTGCAAAAGATGCTCTTCGCCAATTAGAAGAGCAGACATGTAAAAGATAGGAATAGGCAATCCTGACTGAAGAATTTGAGGCAATGATGTAGTTTTGAGAAATCTTCAACAATCATAAGACTCGCTTAAAACAGAAGCAAGTACGACATCATGGTAGCTAACCTCCTATGAGGCGTCGGGATTCTAAGAAAAGGAAGAAATATTGCAGTCATTTACACCTGCAAAAAGACTAAGACAACGCTACTGTTTTTCCCCTGTGCTGTTTAATGCATACTTGAAGGTTGTTTTAGTGGAGTGGAAAGTAAACGTGAAGGCCATGGATCAACCACTATGCAACTAAGGACCTTTTAGGGGGACCAAGGGACCAAACACAAAATCCATAGAATCTAGAATATTTACACTTAAACGACTTAGTAAAAGATATCAAAAGTCGATAGGGAGGAGATGATGGGGATCTAAACGCAGTTTAATAAAAGCATATAGCGTCTGCGCCAAGTTTTACGCCGCTACCAACAAGGTTAAAATTTACCCTCCCTCCCCCCGCCCTGAGTCAAGAGAAGATAGTACAGGGTTCCCACTAGTCATTAAAACCTGGAATGTCTGAAAAAGTCAAAAAAATTTGATATTAAGCAAGTCGAGGAATTTGATACTGTAAATATGAAAAATTCTTTAAAGATTCAAAAAAATAAAATTTTAAAAAAAATTATGAAAAGTACCTTTTTGATTTACTTTTTAACATTACTTTGTATTAAGCTAGTTTTCTATAATGTAATTCTCTCTCTCTCTCTTTGAGAGGTTAGGTTAAATCCTTGTTTAATTTTCATTAGTTAATAATTCAATTGTTTTTAACAATCTAACTGATTTGTTCAATAATTCCGCAATTCAAACTTTTTTGGTTTGCTAATAATTTAATTGGTTTTTTTAATGATTCAGCCGTTTTTAGTTTAAAAATAGTACCGATTTGTTTAATAATTCAACTGTTTGCTTTCATAATTCAACTGATTTGTTCAACATTTTGATTATTTTTGATTTGATAATTTAATATGGTTTTTTGTTGAAGATTCAATTGTTGTTGATTGAACAATTCAATTATCGTTGATTCTACAATTTAATTTTTTCGTAATTCAGGAATTCAACTGTTTTTTAACAATCCAAGATATTTTTCTAGCAATTTTCCTGTTTTTGTCAACAACTCAACTGTTTATACATACAAAAAAATTCTACATTGTCAAAAAAATTCAACTGTTTTGTTAAATAATTTTACTGTTTTGTTTATATAAAATGCAATTAGGGTGACAGTTCGAATTCCCGTATCGGGATTTTTAACGTTTTTAAAGTGGATTATGAAAGATGAGGGTCTAATTAGCGTATAAAACAGATAAAACTTGCAGTTGGTTTACAAATTTTGAAAAAAAACGGCTTTAAAAATTAATTTGGAATGAAATTTTCTCGCTAGCTTCTTTGAACTGTAACTCCGCCCACCAAATTTAAAATAAGTTGTGGGGACAGTAAAGATACCAGATTCTCGTTTTTTACAACGAATTATGATGGATGAGAGTCTAATTCCTATTAAAAAATTAAATTTGTGATCGGGCAACAAATTTTAAAAAAATCACTTTTTGTGTAAATCCGACTCTTGACGTAGTTGCGTTTATCAAAACCCACTTTTCGCACCCTGCGCTCTGCTACAGGCGCTACAAGCGGTTTTAATAAGCACCTTACTTACTAAAAACATCCCCAAGACGATGCAACTTGAAAAGTGTAGAAGTTGACGCGACGGATCTCAGGGAGCGACTGACTCCCTCCTAATGCTGCTTTAGTTAGCCCCGCTCTATGGTTGATTTATGCATATAAAACTACACGCACCGTTAATACAATGCATAAATTATTTCGTAATATTGCGTAATAATACATTTACATGTATTTCTTATGGGAAAATTGTAATTTTTAAAATTAAATTGTGGCCTTATTATAAGTCCGACAACATTGATCTTCACCTTAATGTATTTTTGCTTGTATTTTCCCTGTTCTTTCGTTTGGTAAAACCATTTCTATAGGAAGAAGTGTATTTTCGAACCCCTAAATTTAAACTCTTACCTGCAATTAGGTACTTATTCGTATATTCCGAATGGATTTACTCCATAACATTTTTTTTATAAATTTTATCATCGAACAGAACTGCATAAACTGCGCTCTTGATTTTGTCATTTGTGTACCTTTGATTTGACTATTCTACCTGATGATGCCCAATACCGGACAAAATAATTTTGTAGAGAAAATATACGAATATAGAATATACGAATAGGTATCTAATCGCATTTTATTTATAATTCAATTCGTTTCATATGTATATCCAAAATTGATAATGTTTTGTTTAATAAATTCAGTTATTTTGGTTAATAAATTCGACTGATAACTTAACTGCGTTGCTCAATCTTTTAACTATTTTTAGTTATATAATTCACTTGTTTTTGGGTTGAATATAATTCAATTGTTTGTGATTCAACAATTCCAACAATTTAATTTTCCGTCATTCAGCAATTCAACTATTTCTTTAACAACTCAATAAATTTTTCTACAATTTTACACTGTTTTTCAATTGTTTTATGTTGTAACTGTTTGTGTTTGGTTTAGTAAATTTAGCTGTTGTCTTTAATAAATTCAGGTCCTTGGTTTACTGCTTTTTTCAGAATTTTAAATACTTTTAGTTTAAAAATTCAATTGTTTTTGGTTTAACAATTCGACTGTTTATTCAAGAATTTTGCCACGAGACAAACACCCTCCCACCAAAATATTACCAAGATTTGAAAATTTAGCGAAAATGATCAATTTTTATCATGGAAAACTCGAAAAAGTGAAAAAAATTCCCTGGAAACCGTACAGTAAACTTAATTTTTTTCTCAACAGTTTCTTCATTTCTCTAAATCTATCAGTTTATTAATTCATCCCAATCTTAAAATGCTTCTTTATGACAATCCATGAATGTTTTTGTCCCCCCTGACTGAAGACAAAGAAGCGTACAGTCAGTCTGTTCTTATGCGGTTTTTATATAAGCAATTGTTTATGTGCAATTTTTTTTGTGCGGTATATAAAAACATTTTATCAAATTAATTCATAGTATGAATTAAGTTTGCGAAAATTTGAATTTGAAGAAATTAGAAAAATTAATTAAAACAAAAATATTTTTAAAATAATTTTGGAAATTTTTAGAAATACAAAAAAAAGACAAAGATAGTCGATCTGAATTATAAATTGAAAAGAAAATGTAATTGAGGTGATAGGCTATTGAAAATCTAACAAGTAGACACATTTTTCACAACATATTACCAACGCAGACATTCAAAAAAGCAGAGTCGCATTCAGCAACATCGTCAAATCAACTCTGCTTTTTTGAACGTGTGCTTTGGTAATGTGTTGTGAAAAAGGTGTCTACTTGTTAGATTTTCATTCGCCTATCACCTCAACTATATTTTCTTTTCAAAAAATGAAATTTTTATGAAAGGAGATATCTTTTATGTGGTCCCTATTCCCAGCACAAGAACAGATTCGATGGTATTAAAAAAGTAATAGCGAAGTGCTTATGAGGTTATGAAGAAATACTATAAGCTGTAAAAATGGATTACTTTGAAAGCAGTTTAGGAGTATCTACCTTGGAATATTATAAGTAACTAGAAGCAATAGAAGAATCGGGGACAGACATTTAAAATTGTTTGATATTACGATGAACAAAAAAATGTTAATCTTAAAATGAAAACCCTGGAATGCTAAAAATGGGTAGACCAAGAATATCAAAGAACCATGAATTTCGAGTTTATTTCTGCTTCTTGTAGAAAATCCTATGGATGTTCATGTTTTCGTTGAATAATAAATTAAATGGCGAAAATAACGCAAAACTATTATAAAGAAATTTGCTCAACGTTTTTGGATTATCTGAAAATCAAGCACAAGCGAACATTGTTGCACTTAGGTATATAGGGTGTGCAGGAATCAAGTTTTGTGTAAAAAAAAATCAAAAAAACATGAGCAAATATTCATTTAATCGCAAGTCGTTTAAACCAAAATTTATTCGACTGTAATTTTATTTACAGTACCGGTCAAAAGTTTGGAAACATAAGATACTAATACAATAACTTTAATATTTTTGATATTTTTATATATTTGATTTTATTTATATAAAAAGTTTTGAATAAATACATTAATAACTTACATTTAAAGGTAAAAAAAAATAAAAAAATTGAAAATTTACATTAATTAATTACACTTTCTGTTCATCGAAGTAAACCTTCATTACTTTTAATAACTTACTGCACAATTCCGGGTATTCTTGAAACAATTTTTTATAATTTAACTGCGGTTAGGGCATTTCAGGACTCCTGTAGATTATTTTAAAAGATGCTGCTTTGATGTCACGGGTGTTTTCTAATTTGTCTATCGAGTTTATCCCACAGCAACTCGAAAAGGTTCAGATCAGGCAACTGTGACCGCCAAACCATGTTTTTCGGGATAGATCCTTGCTCCTGATCTTCTAAATAGCCTATACATAATCAAGATGAATGTTTTGGATCGTTATCCTGCTTTATTGTGCAAGGAGAGCCAATTAGTCGCAACCCTAGTGATAATATGTGCTGTTGTAAAATTTTCAAATTATCTTCTTTACGAAAGATTCCGTGAATTTCTACTAAGTCTCCTACTCCAGAAGCACAAAACTTCCCAAATAAGCACTGACCCCCTCATGTTTTACAGTTGGAGCAATATATTTAGATATTATTTTCAGACTTCTCCTATGAATTAAAACCTTTCTTTTTTCCCAAAATGTTCAATTTCGATTAATCGACACAAAGGACCTTTTTCCATTGACCCAACGTCCAATCCTTATATAATTTTGCTCATTGGAGACGCTTTTCTAATTTTCAACTCTATTTTGGTTTTGAATTGCTACACGTCTTAAAAGTCCGGGAGCTACCAATATTCTTTTAATCGTACATCTTGACGCTGGATTTTCCCTTGTTTATGTACCCTTTGCGCTTATTTCAGGGATGTTTATATTTTTTCCGCTTGCTAGTTGTAGCGATTAAGAAATATTTTTGATTTGAAGTCACTCTTAGTCTACCACTGCGTTTTTATCACTTAAACTGCCAGTAGCTGTAAACCTCGCAACAGAGTAGCGTACTTCTTTAAAAGATAAATTTAGTATTTTTGCAATATAACGCAAAATTGTTTTTTTGTTATAAAGCCTAATAACTATATTACATTTTCTAAACTAATTTGGTGTTTTTTAGTCATTATGACACAAAATTTTACTCAGTAGTAACTTGGAATAAATTTAAGAATGTTTTAAAATTTTTTGAATTCAGCTTATTTTATATATGCAATTTACGAAACGGCTGTAAAATAAATAAATTTAATGTTATGAGCTATTTATGCCATAAAATTTCAAAAAAAAGTTGAAAAATAGTTTTAAGGGCTCAAATTAGTTTAAAATCGCCGATGCCGCCCGGCACGTGCTACTTAGGTATAAATCCCAACATCTGTTTATTTCTTTCTATTCAAATTTGAACACATGGGCAGGCAGTTTTTTCGAAAATTTTTATATTTATAACCTAAACTAAAATTGTGTGACATTTATTTTAAATTTCAGTAGTGCATTGTAGTAAAATTCTTTATATTATAAAAAATATTGCTGTGTTTCCAAACTTTTGACCGGTACTGTACATACATTTTCTTTGTTTGTACACTATTTACTATAATATATTTGTTGGACGATTCGATTACATAAAACAATTTAAATAAATTGTAGGCGTCTATATTTGCCAAGTAAATAATTTTTTATTGTAATAATAATTGTATTCAATGTTAACACGGTCGAGTATGCTTAAGCCGAACTACACATTAGAATTGAAAAGCCTTCCAGGTAGGATTAATTGTTTCCCTTGATGTGGTATATTTCTCTGTTAACGGCCTTTGGTCATGCTAACTTTGGGTGGTAGTTATTATCTGCGCTCTACGTTATCACAGATCCCTAAAATTTCCATCGTACTTTGAATTAGTATAACTTATGTAAAATGAGTAATTAATGGGCTTAATAACAATAAGCGTTCTTAGTGCCTAGGTAATACGATAAATTTAATAATTAAAAAGTATAAATCGATTATTGTGTGCGGTAGCTCTTATTATCCGAATAAAATATACGTTATACCAAAACATGCAAAGTTTTCCCTTGTATGGTTGATTACAATGCGTTCCCACCAATAATCTCGTTTATCAATAGACGAACCAAAGAAAGTTAGTAATTTAGTTGAAAACATACTAGAATATGCAACTGAAAATAGTACCCAAGGCAAGTATCGAAACTAACCCTTGCTTGTAGATTGTAGAAAGCCCAACGAGCTAAGTTTCCGTTTACAAACTACTACCTCATTAAAACTTATGCAATTTTGGCCAATCGCATTCACCTTACATTTCTTTCCACAGCTAGAAAACGTAATGTGCGGCAAGAGTCACAACACAAATTAAAAGAAAAGTTGCTTTCCACTTCTTTGTTCTCTCTTGATAAAATTTCCTTTTAAATAAAATAGAAACTCTTTCCGCATCGACTTCTGCTATTGTCGAACTGATAATAAATTGTAAAGAAGCCACCTTAATTATAGAAGTAAAGATTCTCTTCGTACAAAATCTTAATGTAATGTTTAATTACAAAAGAAATATTTATTTTATCTCTCATTATCTTTACTTCTAATCAATGCTAATTAATTATTTTTGATGTTCACCTGCTTATATTTAATTCAAAATATTTCTCTTAAATTCTTATTGGGTAGGTTGTTTCGATAAAAGGTTTTTAATAATAGATGCTCATTAAATTAAAAGATAAAATAAACAGTCGGGGCCGGTTATGGGTTTACACCAATTTTGGGGCCAAAAATAATCTCAGTCAAAATAATTGAAGCTATTTTTTATACATGAAATTTTACAGTTCAAATTATATCTTCAAAACAGTGCGTGCATTTAATAATTGAACTTTTGGAGATGCCGTCGCGCAGTGCTCTTGTTTCCCATTTTTGTAGACATCGGACATCTTATTTGATTTAAAACATCTTTGCACTTTTTTCAAAAATTTTTAAATGTTACATGATGTTATTCCTCGAGCCATAAAATAAAAATTGTAAGAGGATTTATTTGGTATTTACATACGTTCAAAGTTGTCACAGAAATTAATAATCCACTACTGATCTACATTTTAACGACAAATATTGTTGAGTATGTTAAAAATGAGAAACAGGACCACTGCGCGACGCTAGGTTTAAACGAGTTGGAAATCAAATATAAATAATTAATTAATTAAATTTAGCTATTGAATTAAATTTACTTTTCGATAAAATGCGCAGCAAATTTCTTGTAAATTGGAAATAATTCAAACTGCAAATTTGTTCATTTAATTTTAATTAGTGACCGCTGAAATAATTAAGCAGTGAGATAAAAAAAGTGAAGTTTTAGAAATCAATAACAGTGCCTTACAAATAAAATATAAAATATATAATGAATGTTTATTACCTTGTGAAATTATATTTTAAATTTTAAATTTGCAGATATTACGAGTTATAATAAAATTTTAAACGAATGGCCTATAGTACGAAATATAAATGTACAACTATGTAATGGACTGGTGTAGAAAAAAATTCACTAATTGTTAAATTTAATTAAAATTTCATTACAACTTGTAATATCTGCTAATTGAATATTTTAAATAAAACAAAAATAATTAATTTGGGCAATGTTTTGTAAATATTAGGTTAGTGCGAATTTCGTAACCACAAAGAAAAGTAGAATTGTAACACAAATTCTATCAAATAATCAATTAATAATTTAAATTTGATGATTATCAAGGAGAAATATTGGAAGATATTCAACATAGATGTCAATGGCTATTAAGCAGTGTTTTGAATGAAATTAAAATGTATAAAATGAAGAAGCAAAGTGAAAAATTTATTATTTTAAAATAAAACAAATTAAATTGATAGCATTTTAGAATAAATTTTTGATAATTTCGAACACTTGCTGTAAGATAAAAGATAGAATATTTGGTAAAATGGATAATAACAGATGCGCAATGGCTAGTAGAAGCAGAAATATATGACAATTTTTTAAAGAACTAATCCGATTTGTTAAAGATTGGTCAACTAAAATTGTTTATTTTGCGTAAAATTAAAAAGGGATTTAATTTTTCCCTTATCTACGCCAAATTTTTAAGATTAAGGGAGTGCTAATGCTGTGTGTAAGTAATTTTTATATAACTGTATTTTGTTTGGATTGCTTTTTAACCAAGAGTAACGAAGATTTATGATCATTGGGATTCAAGTTTTAATTTTATTTGCACTTATATTCAATGTTTGTGGTTCACCTACCTTTTGCTATTGGGGGAGAAGAAATTGCGATGCTATTAGTTTGCATTATTTTATTTCTTCCTACAAGGCATCCTGAGTGCACTCACGACCCTCGTGCACCGTTGGAGCATGGTTGCTAGAGCATTTATTTTGTCAGCAAGTGGAAATATCTCTCAATTTACATTTTCGGCTTTCTGAACGACTTTTTGTTTATATGAGAGAGAAAAAGTGTTACAAAAACATTTATTGGCAATCCAGCGATTCGAACAATTTGTTTTATCTTTGCTATATACCTACAAATGAAAGATCGCTGTTATAGGCTCTAAAAATTCAACTTTCATAAATAATCAAAATTAAAATACATTTTTTAAAATAACATTATTAATATCTATTATGATTTGTAGATGCATCGGTTCGATTAGCCTAAGCGTGTCAGAAATGTTAAAGTAAACCTAGGAAGAGTGGTGAATGGGTTTAGTGGTTGAAATTTGATTTTATTCGAAACGTCCTTGTATAATTTGACTTTATAATGTCAATCACCATAAATTACAATGGTAATTTATCAGGGTCGAAAGGTTCGATATCGATTTAAAAAAAAAAAAGAATAAATTACAGTTTACAAAATAATTACAGAAAGCAATTTGACAAGTGAATTAGCTTGTTAAAAAAATAATTAATATGTTTGGAAATTTAAATAGAAAATCGAAGTTTTGTAATTTAAGTGAAGTTCGTGTAGTAAACTCGGTTAAGGTAAAATTAGGCAAATGGATAGGATTCGCATAAAATATTTATAGACGCAAAAAGGTTTGGAATACGTTTTATACACCAAGTTACCAATTTACTGCATTCACGAAACCAATTTCAAACTTCAAACAAATAAATAATAATCCACTTTTCTATAATGAAATGTTGCTTTGGTATTGTAGTGATGACCCTGTTTGTTGTATAAACTATTAGGTACAAAGTTAGCGCTAAAAACTTTTTCCGGAATAACTTACTTCTAGTTCAAGGTTGTTGTCAAATGAAATTAGTTCATCCACCACTAATTGAATAAATGATCCATTAAAGTTTGCGACCTATTCAGCATTGAAAACGATATGCAAATGTATTCGTGTTGTTGATCTGCATGTAAATAGAGGTCTGTCGAAATCGTAAGAGGTCAAGTTAAGATATAAATGTGAATTAATGTACAACTCGGATCACTTTTAGACAGTTATTGTTGTTACATATAATTTCATAATCATTTAATTACTGAGGTGGTTACATCCAATTACGCTACTGTTGTAAATAGATAATTACTATTGCAGAAAAAATAATTATAATAATTAGGTGCTTGATTTTTTTACTTAGCACAAGATTAATTTGTATAAATATTATAATTCTCACGTTTGAAAACACTTGAAAATGGAAGTTGTAAAATATGGGCGTAATAAGGGCGTAATGACGATGTAATGAATATTAACGCTTAATTCTTTACAATTTTATAATACTAATGTGCCTTCAGATGTAATCATTAATCAAGAGAATGACCCTAAGCAACGGCAATAAATAATAGGAAAGACTGTTCAAACTACACCTACACGATGCTATTAAGTTTACATATAGCTATATTTAGGCACGCTAAACGCACTCAGATTTACATATTTATAAAAGAATGAAAGGTTTCTAGACACGACAATCTTATTATAGTCATTTAAATATACGGTCCATAGGTGCAATATTCGAACCCATAAAACGTATAATCAATTTTCACCTCAGTATTGCTTCGATAAGATTATCGACAAAACTGCTTATTAACTCGGAAATTATTTTGCAAAAATATTCTAGCACAAAATTTATAATTTTTCGTTAAGAAACGAGTTTATTACAATATATCTATTATGCAGGATAATATTATGTAAGAGTATCAAAATAATTCATATAGGACGAATCGATACAATAGCAACAGGGAACAGAATGGAATAATTTTAATCCAAACTCAAATTTAGATTAGACTTGATTAGAAACCAAACCTCAATATTTAATGAAAATTAAATTAGGATACCACAGAAGTATTTTTACAATATTAATTAAGTGTTTCCTTTATCAAGATTGTTTCATTAATTTCAAGGTCCAGGTTATATTGGTAAACTTCAAATATAAATAGAATGGATTCTAAAATTAAGGAATCAAAATTCAAAAGAAAATAACAAAAAAAAATTTTAAAACGGCGAAATTGGATGAAGAAGTATATAATTAAAAATGTGCTAATCATCGAAAAAACCAAAAAAAACGAGTATTTACAAAAAAGATTTAAAACGAAAACATGAGACTCGATTTGTATTCTTTTATAAATAATCGTCTAACAAAGAAAATTTTAAATGAATTCAACAATTTAAAAACATGAATTTTTATTTTTTTAAATATTTTATATTTTACTCTTCACTTAAAAATTTATATAAATTAATATTTAATTTGTATTATAAGTAAATCTATTTTTTTCTGCTTCGATCGGTTCAATTTTCATTTAAATTTATTATTTTCCATCAAACTAATAATTTTGCAATGCAAAATATAACTTTACTTTAAATTCCAAATTAATAATTAATTTACATGAAGGGAAAACATAGAAAGGCAACATTTTCCCCGCAACCAGAGAATTGACCGACGTTTCTAAAAATCGAGCTTGATATTTATTTTTATTTTTTAGCCCCAGCTTAATTTTAAAAAGTAAACGTAACAAGCCAATTTATGATCAAATTTGTGTTTATTACTTAAAAAGATCGTGAAAGTATTAATCTATTATACGTACAAAGACTGGGAAAAAAATATAAAAACCAATAAAATTACTACGACGGATTCGCTAGATATGTCCTGGGAAAAACTAAAAATAAACCAGAAAACTACAGAGAAATCACACTGCTCTGTTCTACAGTAAAACTAATTACTGAAATAATACTCGCCAAGATCAATGATGTGGTACAAAATAGCAAAGAACAATTTGAAAACAACTTTTAGAGGTTCTTGTCTGATCATAAAAAATAAAGCAATACATTTTCCGTTATTGCAAACATAAGTTCATAATTTTTATGTTTAGCAGCCTCCGCCTAACCCATTAGATCAACCGTCACTTGCTTCCCTGTATCCTATTCTCACTTGGCCTCCATAATGTTATCTTTTTCTTAATGTCTTCGCATTATGTGATCCAACCAACGTATTTTCCGCGACATGATGAATTTCACTGTATGTCCTCCCTTTTAAACTCCTGCAGTACTTCATAATTCATCCATGCTCTATGCTCACCATTCTCATCCTTTTTTGGTCCCAGGATAGTTCTCAAAATCTTTCTATTGCATCTTCTCAGCATTTCGGCTTCAGCTTGGGATAGGCACAGTGTTTCTACTGCGTACGCATTCGTTGACCTTATCGGTGTTTTGTAAATTTTCACTTTGGTGTCTCTTTTAAGTTTATTATCCTTTAACATTGCTTTATTTGCGTAAAACGCTCGATTTCCCGCTTGCACCCTTTTCATTATTTTCTGTAATCTACTGCTGTCATTACCGATCTCTACTCTTAGATAAACAAGCCTATCTACCTTTTCAAAAGTGAAATCATGTACCTTTAAGTCAGATTGTGTACTCTTCCCGTCTCTACTGCACTTCATATATTTAGTGCATGTTTTGGTTGATAAAAAATTTGTGGAATACAACAAACGTAAAGTGAATAGTAGATTGAAGTGGCTCGAAACTGGTAGACAGAAAAAATAGGAAAAATACAAGGAAACACAAAGGGAGCGAATAAGTTATACAAAAAAAGAACAGATGGACAATGAAAAATGAAAGGAATAGAAAAAATAATTAACGCAATAACGCCAAAGCTTTTATCAACTATTAGGAATACAGAAACCTCGTTCTAGAATAAAAACAAGAAGCATAGAGAATGAATGTGGTAAGTCAGAGCAAAACATAGAAAATAATAAAGAAAACTTTTCCAAAAGCTGTTAAACGGGCAGCAAGAAGAAAATAAGGAGTACTTACATGACGAAATAGACATTGACGAATAAGAAATTTTGAGGGTTAATCGCTGGTGAAGTTTTTGTACACATCTCATGAAGTACATGAAATCTCTTGTGAAGTACATAAAGTAATGGTAAAATACATGAAGTACGTGTAAAGTAGGTAATACGATTCAAGACAAATCAAATTTAAAAATGGCTACACAACAAAAAGAAATTTAAGACAATCAATTATAAGAAGTGTTTTAAGTAAAACATTTTTAAATTTTTATTTTTCGGAAAATTCTAAAAGAAACAGCAACAATCACAGCACCAATTAATAAACATCAATCCCCTTATATTGCAAATTTTAATTCAAAAAGTCTAAATCTATTGTGCATTCTTTATTTTGGGTTAAACCTTTTTGCTTTTGAATTATTTAGAATTTTGAATCTTATCCTTTCTTACCTCCCCTGATTAGAATATCTCATAATTTTTTAAAAACTAAAACGGTAGCTGAGAGTTTCTACTAAATTTTACATCCCCTCCCCAGACCCCTGATCGAGTAGTTTATTTTTATCAGAAGTAAACTGAAGATCTCCCGTTGCAGATGTTACGGTCCTGTTTTGCCAGGGATACTTTTATTACTTTGAAGATTCCTTTAGAGTAATTTTATAAAACTCCAATATGCGGCAACACAGTTTAAATTTTAAATTTAATTTTCTAAATATTAGTTATCGCCAAGTGTTAGATTGAAAATTATCAGCTGTTGATTTCGAATTCAGAAAGTTGTGCGTATTGCAATTTTGCACAAAAATCTAGTTTTTGGACATTACAGTGGACAATCGTTGATTGAACTTTGATTTTTTTCAATCCAAGTTGTTTGGGATTTATATTGGTCATTGTTTTGGATATATTTTCTGTACCGGCTTTTGTAAGCAATTTTGAGGGAATTATCCGAACTTCATTGGAAGGATTTATCTGTCCAAGTTTTAACATCCTGGAAGAATCAGAATTATCGCTGA
The DNA here is from genome assembly GCA_036346125.1 of Lycocerus yunnanus. Lineage (NCBI taxonomy): Eukaryota > Metazoa > Arthropoda > Insecta > Coleoptera > Cantharidae > Lycocerus > Lycocerus yunnanus. The sequence continues at coordinate 1,111,093 of JARFIX010000011.1, read as the reverse complement.
AATTGTTGAAACCCTCCAATAACATCTTCGAGGTATATTTAATAACTATTATTATCGCATTATGCTAATTTCGAGTTTTAGGGTTTTTTGTACCCGTTTTGGTTTCTTACGTGTGCGAAACCATATCTTTACATTACCGATCGAGTTCTTGAGTTATCGACGAAAGGAAGCCTGGCCAAAGCCTTTTTTTTGGATCCATCACAACTCGTCAATACGAGGTCCGCTCGAATCCTACTCCCCGTTACTATCAAACTCGTCCAGCTGTCAAGGACGAAGACTCCAGCAAGTTAAGATTTTTGTTTGTGCCGTCCGATTTAATTTGTTACCTTTAATTATTATTGCGCGGGTTATCTATATTGGGTCGTTCTTTTGAACATATTTATTTTATCTGAAAGCCAGCTATTTGCTTTGGAAGCTGTGATTTTGTTACAATTCGTGTGCGCCTAGTATACGTATACGGGGTAATTATTTTTAACATAGTATTATAATCACGTTACATAGCAACCATATTTTGAATCTGAAGGGTAACCCAATATTGCGCTCACTGTATTTTTTTTATAAATTAAATCTTAAAACGGACCACCTTTTTGATACTTGCGCCCAACTTGATACGTAACAAGTGGCGCCCAACGTCAAATAGTATCACGTAGTGTTGTTTAGATCATCTGATAGGATTAGCTTCTGGAGTCTCCTTTTGTTTTCTTTTTCTCTTTATTATTGGGTAATAGTTGCGTATTAGCACTTTTTTATTATTTTCTATCTTTTAATTTATTTCGTTTTGGGCTTTTCTTCTTTTAGTAAGGGGGGGAGCGATTGTAGTACCCAGTTTTACCTGATTGAGCCTTAGTTTTTTTATTAGTATCGAGTAATATTTTTGCTTATTTTTCCTTTTTTGGTTTTTTGTTTCCTGCAAGATGGAAATTAACAGATTAAGAAGCGACGAACTTACTTACGAATTATTAGTTAGAGGCATTGATCCGGCTAATACCGTGGATGAAAAGCGTAACCAACTCAGGCAAGCTTTTAGTGAGGGTGCGTCTATAGGGTTAACTAATAAATATAGCGATCCAGCGAGCGAGCTATATATTTTATCGGCAAAACTTGATGAGTTGGGTGGAGCTATTCAAGAGTTCAAACCCAAAAATAAAGACAACGATATGGCGCGTATACGTACACGTCTTTTGCACGTCCAGCAGCGCTTGGACCGAGTTACCGGCAATACCGCGGAAACCTTGAATAAGCGATCTAATTTGATTTTGTTGGTAAAAGCATTGTTAGAGGCTTTAGATGACGCGTATTTTATCGCGGAACAAGGAGTAGACGGTACTTCAGGGTCACTCCTGGATACACCTGTTCCTCAGTTAGTGGATGTAAACCCTGTTAGCGTTTTAGATTTTTCAGTTCCGTTGCGTTCCTTCACTCCACCATTAGCGCAATTAATCAATTTTGACGATATTCCAGCAGGACAAAGTCCATCGCCTAGTAATATTGTTTCGGCGGGTGACGATAATTCGACATCTAATAATTTTAACGCATCGTCATCCCCTTTGAGAAGTAATGTTAATCCGTTATCAAATAATTTTAATCGCAGTCGAGTACAGGCGGACTCAGACCGCAATGTTGGGGAATTGGTTCGGCGTTTAGGTGGGTTGTTAGACGAGATACCTGGTACATCTCGGAACGATACGCGAAGGGTGTCATTTTTTGGGGAAAATTCCAATACACCACCATTGATAACCACTGTAACAACCGAAGATAATGACAGTGTGTCCAAAAAGAACGCTAAAGACTATTTTAATGCGGAATTTGTACCTCGACGATTAAGTACTAGTACACAGTATGAGGCCGATCCTCATTCTGTCGCTGTTAAAATACCACCCATTTATAAATGGAATGTTTATTTTGATGGGAATAATAGCGTCACAAGTTTTATCGAAAGAATTGAGGAATTACGAGAAGCTAGGGGTGTGACGAAATCTCAATTGTTTCGGTCGGCAGCAGAATTGTTTAGAGGTAATGCTTTAACGTGGTATCGTCCTAGAAAAAATTTTTTCTGCGATTGGGACGACTTAGTTAGCCAACTAAAGGAATCATTTCTCCCACTGGGTTATGAATCGCGATTGTTGGCCGAGATCCAAAAACGAACGCAGGGTGCGGACGAAAAAGTAGTTCTGTATGTTTCAGTAATGGAATGTATTGTGGTGATATTTTTAAAGTTAGACTTCAAAAATCCAAAAAAAATGGTTTTTTACTAGTTACTTACCAGTAGTGTTAGGTTTCTCGTCACCGCGAGAAAGAATAAATGTTTTTTTTTAAGAATTTCGATTTGTTGATCAATTTGAAGATCGACAGGGTTGATTTGCTTTATTTTGCCAACAAGAATGCCAAAAAATTGTTACTTTCAACACCTTTTACACAAAATTATGATTTATTTTGATGAATTTGACAGTGTGATTATTTGACATTAGTGTTATTTGCGCGCCGCTTGTTTATGGCAAGATAAAATTTAAAATTTGGAAACGAGGAAAGTGTTTTTGAATGTTGGCAATTTGAAAAAGAAAAAACGAGGAGAGCAGAAAGTAAAGGCAGTCAGTCTGGGAACTCAAGACTGAACGCACGTCAGTTGAAAGACGTGAATTTTGAAAATTTTGATTAGCGTTGCCGTGAAAACGGTAAAATTTTGAGTTTGTGATAGTGCCTTCTGAAGACGGGGTCGTCTGTTTTATTATTGCGAATTGATCAAAGTTTTTGGTTGGATTTATCGAATCTGCTAAGATAGCAAATGAATAATTTTGATAGAAAAGCCATTTTGGGATCATTCAAGTTTGATTTGTGCAGCGAGGCATTAAGTTTGTATTGGAGTCGAAAAGAGGAGCTAATTTGGAATTATCAAAGTTTTACTTGTACGAGTCAACGAATTTTGGATTTGAATTGGATAATTGAAAGTGCCAGCATTAGGGCAACACCTGGAGTGACAATAAGGTCAGTCGTTAAACACTTGTGCGCTAATTTAATAAAATTTTATTTGTGTTAAAACATTTTGAATAATTACTTTAAAAATTATTACGATTGTAAAGATTTACACAAGACACAGAATTGTTTGGTGGTTTAAATTTCAGCAAATGTTTTCCCAATTTTAAATTTAAATTTCAATTACCAAGCAAAAAACACAATTACACCATCTGGCATATTTGGAATTTTGTCCCAAAATCGGTTTAGCAATAAAGCAAATTTTTGAAATCACATTTAAATATTCGAGTTTTAATTGCGCTGTGGTCGCCGAACATTTATTCATTTTCAGAACTCACTACTGGGTAAGTCTCATAGCTCTCCGCTGATTGATCCTAGATAACTGGGTTAATTTTTTTATGGTGTTGCAACGGAATTTCGGAAAGGGGTCCTTTCACGAAAAAACCACAACAACTAAATTGGCGCCCAACGTGGGGCTCGATTTAATTTGAAACCAATTGTGGGGCTCGATTTAATTTGAAACCGCAATTGTGGGGCTCGATTTAATTTGAAATCGCAACGTCGGGCTCGATATTTAAAGTTTAAATTGCATTTGTGCAACTGGATTTTCAGAGCAATAAATTTAAAAAAAAAAAAAGCAATGGCAAACATAGAGGAGATGAACGTAACGGAGAGGATGGAGCAAATGATGCTATATTTCGTTAAAGAAAATAAAAAAACTTTGGATGGGGTGTATGAAAAGTTGAATAAGAGGTTTGATGATATGGAGGAAAAATTTGTAGAATTGCGGGATGATTTAAAAACTACTAATGTAAGGGTAGACAAGGTTGAAGTGGAGGTAAAAGTTTTGAAAGAAAATTTAGTGCAACGGCCAGAATTAATAAAAGAGTTAAAAAATCAAAAACAAAACATTGAATTGGGAGTAGAGGAAAGAATTGAAAATGCAAAAACACAAATTTTAGGAATAACTGAAAAGGGATTAGATAAAAGGAAAGAGGAAATTGAAAAAAGTAATTTTGAAAATTTTAAGGGTCACGTTATCAAATCAAAACAGGTTAATTTAGTCGCAGCAAACAACAAAAGTTTGCAATGATAAACAAAACATAATGCCCACATTTCAGATAGGAACACATGCAATTACCGATAGCATTTTAATGATGAAAGGTTTGGCATTGAACTGCATTTTGGGCATAGATTTGATAAGAAAATTTAAAATGATAATAGATTCACAAAACAAGTCAGTAATTATTGGATTGGAAACGTTTAGTTGGGTTGAAAACAATTTAGTAGGTAATAAAATTAACAGATTAGAGATTAGTAAAAAGATTAATTATGTTAGTGAAGAAATAGGTAGCTACGCAGAAAATCATGTACAAGGTAGAGAGGCTAGTAAAATGTTAACAGGAAGAGAAAATAAATTTTGGCAAACAAAATCAGATCAAACGTCATGGGCCGGATACATTCCGATGGTTGAGGAAGTTATAAATCATACGCCTAGTTCTGTAACGGAGGAATCTCCAATATTTTTGATGTTTAACGAGCTACCAAAAAGACCATGGGTTTTTGATCAAAACATTAGTTATTATGAGGTTTTAAAACAAACACAAGCGAAATTAAAAAGACGTAACGAAAGATACTTGCGTAAAGCCAAAATAAAAAAAAAATGTAAATTCAAAGTGGGGGACAGAGTCATAATTAAAGTTTGCGTGTTGGCAACAAAGCCAAAGACCAATGTCAAAAACTTCAGCTTCCATTTGAGGGTCCCTACTTAGTAGAATCCGTAAACGAAAACACGTATTTGTTAAAATATCCAGATTCAGGGAAAATTCGTGGGAAATTTCATCTCGATATGATTTATTCATACGATGATGAACTTAATTTAGACACCTCTGAGTTAGAGAAAAATAATAACAAGAATTATGCCAGTTTTTAAGTTTTTATTTAGTAGTTAATTTTTATAAGTTATTTTTTATTTTGAAAAAAGAAGATTTTTATTTGAATGGGAAATTTTATTTAATTTAATTAAACTTGTAAATTTGATAATAAAAGAGAAGCCAGTGACCGCAAAACAATTTAAACTTTAAAATAACATTCAATTGGGTAAAAAACACATTTTTAGAGAGTTTGTTGAAGTTGACTTTTGTTGATTTCTTTTGCAAAGAGCAACAAAGAGCCAATTCAACAGAGGGGCAAAAGTTGTGGTGATATTTTTAAAGTTAGACTTCAAAAATGCAAAAAAATGGTTTTTTACTAGTTACTTACCAGTAGTGTTAGGTTTCTCGTCACCGCGAGAAAGAATAAATGTTTTTTTTTAAGAATTTCGATTTGTTGATCAATTTGAAGATCGACAGGGTTGATTTGCTTTATTTTGCCAACAAGAATGCCAAAAAATTGTTACTTTCAACACCTTTTTACACAAAATTATGATTTATTTTGATGAATTTGACAGTGTGATTATTTGACATTAGTGTTATTTGCGCGCCGCTTGTTTATGGCAAGATAAAATTTAAAATTTGGAAACGAGGAAAGTGTTTTGAATGTTGGCAATTTGAAAAAGAAAAAAACGAGGAGAGCAGAAAGTAAAAGGCAGTCAGTCTGGGAACTCAAGACTGAACGCACGTCAGTTGAAAGACGTGAATTTTGAGATTTTTGATTAGCGTTGCCGTGAAAACGGTAAAATTTTTGAGTTTGTGATAGTGCCTTCTGAAGACGGGGTCGTCTGTTTTATTTTTGCGAATTGATCAAAGTTTTTGGTTGGATTTATCGAATCTGCTAAGATAGCAAATGAATAATTTTGATAGAGAAGCCATTTTGGGATCATTCAAGTTTGATTTGTGCAGCGAGGCATTAAGTCTGTATTGGAGTCGAAAAGAGGAGCTAATTTGGAATTATCAAAGTTTTACTTGTACGAGTCAACGAGTTTTGGATTTGAATTGGATAATTGAAAGTGCCAGCATTAGGGCAACACCTGGAGTGACAATAAGGTCAGTCGTTAAACACTTGTGCGCTAATTTAATAAAATTTTATTTGTGTTAAAACATTTTTGAATAATTACTTTAAAAATTATTACGATTGTAAAGATTTACACAAGACACAGAATTGTTTGGTGGTTTAAATTTCAGCAAATGATTTCCAATTTTAAATTTAAATTTCAATTACCAAGCAAAAAAACACAATTACACCATCTGGCATATTTGGAATTTTGTCCCAAAATCGGTTTAGCAATAAAGCAAATTTTTGAAATCACATTTAAATATTCGAGTTTTAATTGCGCTGTGGTCGCCGAACATTTATTCATTTTCAGAACTCACTACTGGGTAAGTCTCATAGCTCTCCGCTGATTAACACTAGATAACTGGGTTAATTTTTTGATGGTGTTGCAACGGAATTTCGGAAAGGGTCCTTTCACAAAAACCACAACAGTATGTTTAATAAATTAGCTAACAAGCCTTGCGAATTGGATAGGGTAACCACGATTAGGGGCAACTTACTGCCAAACTTGCAACGTGGCCTAGCGGCTCAAAAAATTATTACGGTCAGTCAGCTAATAGAATATGGTCGAGCAGTTGAAGAAACGGAATTTTACTCCAGCCAATATTGTCCTCCACCCACAAATTTTAAATTATTGCTGGAACCTAATCTGGCTTACCGTAGGTCAACACTCGGTAACGAAACCCTAAATGCGATTTACGATCCCCCCGCGCAAACTTCTAATTCGAGAGACACATGCTGGAATTGTGGCGTAGCAGGTCATCGTAGAGCTGCTTGCACTAAGCCTAGCAAGGTATTGTGTTTTCGCTGCGGAAGACTCGGTTACACCGTCAGCTCTTGTCCCAGGTGTGCGGGAAACGAAAATCAGAGTCGATAAACCGGGTATCGTGCTCTGTATACAATCCGGTCAACAATATTCAAATTCTCCCTACTAATAACAAAGCCATCCTCGATTTTGTCTTAGCTAGCGCAATTAATGACGAGCGTCCTTATCTTCGAGTTACAATTTTTGAACAAGTATTTTTAGGTTTATTGGATTCTGGCGCTTCCAGAACTATTTTAGGCGGTCCGGGTTGGAGCATATTAATCGGAAAATGTCAGTTAGATAGCTCACGTGTGCAAGACTGCATTGTTGCGAATGGAGAAGCTTGCACTAGTATAGGAGTAGTAATGCTACCGGTCAAGTTAAAGATAAGGTTGTACTGCTTGAAGTTTTAGTAATCCCATCTTTGCCGCATTGTCTTATTCTCGGTACAGATTTTTGGATTAGAATGGGAATAGTGCCTAATCTCCGTAGCGGTGAATGGTGCTTTTCTAATACCGGTGATAATTTATTTCTTAATGCACTGCAACCTGCTGAAAATCTTTTAGATTGTCAGAAGCAGATACTAGAAAATCTGTTGAATGAAGCTTTGTTTGAACTGCCAGGTAGTAAACTCGGTTACACCCATTTGGTGCAACACGAAATAAAACCGAATCACCTCCAATAAAACAAAGGTACTACCCTATATCGCCTATCCTTCAAAAACATGTAGATATAGAGCTAGATAAGATGTTGGCCGAAGATATCGTGGAACCTTCGAACTCGGCGTGGTCTTCGCCGATTTTGCTTGTTAAGAAAAAAGACCAAACGTATCGGTTTTGCGTAGATTTCCGCCGTCTTAACGCAGTTAGCACCCCCGACGCTTATCCTTTACGTAACGTTACTAATATTCTGGATCAATTAGGAAATGCAAAATATTTAACGACTTTAGACATTAAGTCTGCGTTTTGGCAGATTCTTATTGCAGAGCCTTCTCGAAAATATACAGCCTTTGTCGTACCTAACCGTGGTCTTTTCCACTTTAAACGTATGGCGTTCGGTTTGCATAACGCTCCCGCTACTTGGAGCCGTCTAATACAAAAGATTATCAGTCCTGACTTGGAACCTTATGCTTTCAGCTATTTAGATGACATAATTATCGCAACACCCACGTTTGAGAAGCATATAGACGTTTTAAAGCAGATTTTTTAAGAAACTCAAAGAAGCCAACCTTACGCTAAATCGCGATAAATGTCATTTTTGTAAACCAGAACTTCGCTATTTAGGGTATGTAGTAAACAAAAACGGTTTGTCCGTAGACCCTGACAAGGTTGAGGCTATCTTGAAGATTCCTCCTCCTTCAAATGTCAAAGAAGTCCGGCGAATTATTGGTATGGCGTCTTGGTACAGACGGTTTGTGCCAAATTTTTCAGCTCTTATAGCACCTTTGACAAATCTATTGCGTAAAAATCAGAAATTCTTATGGACCGAATCGTGTAATCAGTCCTTAAATACGTTAAAAGAGCATCTGATATCTAGCCCCGTTTTATCTTGTCCCGATTGGAGCCTACCTTTTGTCGTGCAAACGGATGCAAGTGATTATGGCCTTGGTGCAGTTTTAACGCAACAACATCCCGAAGGCGAAAAAGTAATCAGCTATATTAGTAGGTCACTTACAGGCTGCGAGCGTAAATATAGTGTGACCGAAAAGGAGTGTTTAGCCGTCATTCACGCGATAGAGAAATTAAGACCTTATCTCGAGGAGCCAAGTTCACGGTCGTCACCGACCACTATAGCTTAAAATGGCTTAATAATATCAAAGATCCTATTGGTCGTATCGCTAGATGGGCTGTAAGATTACAGCAATTTGATTTTGAAATCGTACATCGGGCCGGTAAGCTTAACGTTGTTCCCGATGCGTTGTCCCGTTCGGTCCCTATTATTGACGCGGTTGATATTGCTCCAGCCGACAACGAACCTCGCGATAGCTGGTTTGTAAAAATGCGCGAAAAGGTAGAAGCTACTCCATATAAGTTTCCTCTATGGCGTATTTTTGGATCTAAAATGTACAAACTCGTTGGTCGAAATAGCATAGACTTGACTAACGGCCAAGACCGTTGGAGGGAGGTAATTCCCAAAGAAAAGCGTACCCAAATTATCAATCGATGTCACGATTTTCCGACATCTGGGCACATGGGCGTTCACAAAACATACCATCGCGTAATGCAAAAATTTTATTGGCCCAAGATGAGACACGATATTGCCGCTTATATCAGGCGTTGTGAGGTTTGCGCACGTGCCAAACCCGAGCAAAAGGCCCCAGTGGGTACAATGGGAGGTCATTCTCAAATTTCTAGTCCCTGGGAAGTTATTTGCACAGACATTATTGGTCCTCTTCCTCGCTCTACCCGTGGATATAACTATATCTTAGTTGTTGCCGACTGTTTCAGTAAGTTTACGTTAACGTTTCCCATGCGCACGGCGACAGCTAAGAACGTGGTTAAACACATAGAGGAAGACGTATTCCTTATGTTCGGCGTTCCCCGTATTATTATCTGTGACAACGGTGTGCAATTCCGCAGTCGTGACTTTGGTGACTTGGTCACGAAATACGGTAGCACTATTTCTTTCACACCAAATTATCATCCTCAGGCCAATCCAACTGAAAGAATAAACCGCGTCTTGAAAACGGTGCTGTCGTCATATGTGAAAGAAAATCACAAAAAACTGGGACAAATATTTATCGGCCGCAGCGTGCGCAATTAGAACTGCTAAACACGAGGTGACGGATACACCCTTATTTTATAAATTTTGGTAAAAAATGATTTTAGAGCGCACCGAACTAAACGACGGGAAAGATTTGTCATTTGCTAGGGACCAAAATTTAAGATGTCGGTCAAATAATTTTACTAAGATCTATGCTAGTATTACGTCTCGACTAACGAAAGCGTACGAAAAGTCAAGCCAGCATTATAATTTACGTCGCCGAACGGCAGATTTTCAGTTAAACCAAAAGGTGTGGAGAAAGAATTTTGTTTTGTCTGACGCAGCTCGGCAATTTACCGCCAAGCTTGCGCCAAAGTTTGTAGGTCCTTATCTTATAGACAAAAGAATTTCGCCTTGGGTTTTTCAACTTAAAGATCTTAATGGGAAACTTTAGGGACGTGGCACGCAAAAGATTTAAAACCGTTTGTGTGCAGTTAATTTATTGATAATTTCGCTTGTTTTGGTATTTCGATTATGGTTTTCTGATTTGTTTTTTTTGCTAAGATTATTTGTTATATCGTTATAGTTTTTATATTTTATACTTTTCTGGCGTAGGCCAACGATCTTACGTTAGTGTAATTTTCTCATCAGCTTCGAAAATTCGTTTTGGTAAGGGGGGAGTTGTTACGGTCCTGTTTTGCCAGGGATACTTTTATTACTTTGAAGATTCCTTTATAGTAATTTTATAAAACTCAATATGCGGCAACACAGTTTAAATTTTAAATTTAATTTTCTAAATATTAGTTATCGCCAAGTGTTAGATTGAAAATTATCAGCTGTTGATTTCGAATTCTGAAAGTTGTGCGTATTGCAATTTTGCAAAAAAATCTAGTTTTTGGACGTTACAGTGATCCAATTGTTGATTGAACTTTGAGTTTTTTCAATCCAAGTTGTTTGGGATTTATATTGGTCATTGTTTTGGATATATTTTCTGTACCGGCTTTTGTAAGCAATTTTGAGGAATTATCCGAACTTCATTGAAGGATTTATCTGTCCAAGTTTTAACATCCTGGAAGAATTAGAATTATCGCTGAAATTGTTGAAACCCTCCAATAACATCTTCGAGGTATATTTAATAACTATTATTATCGCATTATGCTAATTTCGAGTTTTAGGGTTTTTTGTACCGTTTTGGTTTCTTACGTGTGCGAAACCATATCTTTACATTACCGATCGAGTTCTTGAGTTATCGATCGACTGGCCAAAGCCTTTTTGGATCCATCACAACTCGTCAATACGAGGTCCGCTCAAATCTACTCCCGTTACTATCAAACTCGTCCAGCTGTCAAGGACGAAGACTCCAGCAAGTTAAGATTTTTGTTTGTGCCGTCCGATTTAATTTGTTACCTTTAATTATTATTGCGCGGGTTATCTATATTGGGTCGTTCTTTTGAACATATTTATTTTATCTGAAAGCCAGCTATTTGCTTTGGAAGCTGTGATTTTGTTACAATTCGTGTGCGCCTAGTATACGTATACGGGTAATTATTTTAACATAGTATTATAATCACGTTACATAGCAACCATATTTTGAATCTGAAGGGTAACCCAATATTGCGCTCACTGTAATTTTTTATAAATTAAATCTTAAAACGGACCAACACGTTGATACTTGCGGCACCAGACTCGGTCCTTTCCTTTCCTCGGAACCAACTTCGCAGTTTATTTGGTGCCTGCCGTGTTATTAGTATACAGGGTGGTTGTAAACTGCGTGGCGCCCAAACCACATCTTCACAGCCTGCTCTTTGAGCGTATCGCTTGGCACTCCTGTATAATAATCCCACAACATCGGAGGAAGAACCGGCTCGGTGCTTTACCGTTGGCGTCTCCTGCTCACGAGCTAGCAAGGGGCAAGTCTTTTGCCAGCCGCCCCTGAGATTAGCGGCTGCGAGGTTTTAGTTTTTACATCTGGGCATTCCATCGCCCCGACTAAAACTGTAACACAGAGTTCTACACTCCCGGAATAAGTAGTTTATTTTATATCAGAAGTAAACTAATGATCTCCTGTTCCAAAGGCACTGGAGGTGTTCCACACCCCCCAGACCCCCCGGTTTAAATAATTTATTTTTATTAAAAGTGAATTAAATATATAAGTATATCCCAAGTTTTTAAAATTAATTATATCTCTGCAAACGGAGATCTTCAGTTTATTTTGATAAAAATAAACTACTCAATCCGGGAGGCCCGGGGGTGTGGAACACCCTCCAGCGCCACGTCAACGGGATATCCTCAGTTTACTTCTGATTAAAAATAAACTACTCAATCCGGGGGGTCTGGGGAGTGTGGAACATTCTCCAGGGCCTCTGCAACGGGAATCTTAGTTTACTTTTGATAAAAATAAACTACTCGATCCGGGGTCAGGGTGTGGAACACCCTCCAGTGCACAAATTTTGGAATAAAGAACATTGCAGAACATACAGAACCCCCCTGGACCTCCGAATCATGTAGTTTATATTTTATCAGAAGTAAACTGAAGATCTCCCGTTTCAAAGGCACTGGAGGGTGTTTTCCCCCGAATCAAGAAGTTTATTTTATATCAGAAATAAACTTAAGATCTCCCGTTTCAAAAGCACTGGAGGGTGACCCACACTCCCCAGACGGTTTAAATAATTTATTTTTATTAAAAGTGAATTAAATATTTAAGCTTATCTTACGTTTATTAAAATTAGCTATGGCCAAGCAAATGTGTTTAATTCGTAATGTGACAGTTAATTATAAACTACGTAATTATAAACCGTACACTTCTATGGGGATCTCTGCAACGGAGGTCTTTAGTTTATATCTGATAAATAATAAACTACTTAATCCGGAGGGTCTTGGGGATGTGGAACACCTTCCAGTGCCTCTGCAACGAGAAATCTTCAGTTTACTTATGATAAAAATATTTTACTAGATCCGGGGGTCTGGGGAACACCCTCTAACGCACAAATTTTGGAATCTCGGTAAGTCTCTAAAATACGGATAAAGTACGTGAAATACAATGAAGTAGGTGAAGTACCGTGAGTACGGTAAATTAGAATTATTATGAAGTACGTGAAGTGTGAAGTTAATTATACACAATTTTTTTAGCGGTTGACCCTCGAGAAATACCAAGAGGAAATAATGGAGGCAATTCATAAGATAAAAAAATGAAAAGTGCCAGGAAAAGATTAACTAAACAACGACCTCATCAAATACGAAGGAGAAGATCGGTAAAAACTGTGCGAGTTAATACAACGAGTTTGGACCGAGGAGAAGATGCCTACAGAGAGAAACAAGGTGTCATTATGCCATTAAAAAGAGGTAATGCGGAAATGTGTCGAATCTATAGAGAAATAATATTGCTTGGTGCAGCACACAACATACTCTCAACAATGATACATAGAAGGTTAAAAGAACACACAGATGCGCCAATAGAAAAGTATCAATTTTTGCCTGGGAAAAGTTGACAGTAGATGCAATTTATATGGTAAGGAGAATTATAGAAAAGACGTGGGAACATGAAATTAAGCTGCTGCATAATAAGCTGTTCGTGGACTTTCGGAAATCCTTTAACAAAGTCAGCAGAGTAAGAATGTATGCGGCACTGAAGAAAATGAAAATACCATCAAAGTTGGTTAAATTAATAAAAATGACCTTGGAAAATACTGATGCCGCATGTATCAGAACGTCAGATAGAGAAACAGATAGTTTTGAGATTAACAGCGGCGTCAGGCAGGAGATGCGCTCGGCGACACTGTTTAATATCGTTTCAGAAAAAATTATAAGAAGAGTAAACGCCGATGGGTCAATAATAACAAAACAAGGGCAGATTATTGCATATGCAGATGACATTCGCATAATTGCTAGATCGATCAACAGAATGGTCGAAATGTTCAAGGAAATGATGGGTGAAGCAAAGGAAATGGGCCTGTTCGTGAACGATAATAATTATTGTAATAAACCTTCAAAATTATCGCAATATTACATTATCGCTCTTAATTAGCACGATGTTAATTATGGCTGTGTTGCTAAGCCGTCCAAATCATTTACACATTTTTTTCTCATTTTGCATGTTTTTTAATTTCGAAAGGACCAAGGACAGTGACTGCATATAGAAACAATCCAAGATGTATAGATTAGAATGTGGAACACATGAGGCGTTGTACGTTGGACAAACGGAAAGGAGGCTGGAGGAGAGGATAAAGGAGCACACATCCGGTCTAAAACGGCTTCAGTGTGTCGTGGACGATATTCACGACACCAATAGCAGGATCTCTTTTGCTGGGCATTTGGCGGAAACTGACGACGCTTTCGACCCGCACTCCGGTGTTGAACTGCTTCATAAAGCAAAGAAGAGGAAGATTGTTGTGCTATAATGAAGTTTACCAAGTTGTATGTCATGAATTCCAGCTACTTTTTTTGTAAATTTTTAATAAATGATTATGTTTCACTGTCTTTTGTCATTTTTTCATGTGTCTTTACTTGCACATATGCCTTTCCACCACCCATATCAAATTTAAGAATATTTTCTAACATTTACCTGACAAATTACCAAAGTTTGGAAAGATTTCCGTAGACTTCTTCTTACATTAAGTCTGAGATCTCTGTTACAATTTTTAGGACTAGGATGATCTTATAAATGTCTATGACCCAGCTTTCTATTGTTGTTCTTGTTCTTCAGCCTTTCCATCCACTTCTGAACACTCCACCTCTTTCTCTAGAAAAAAGTTATAGCATTAAGACCCTACTGCTGATGGAACCGGACTTTGGAATGTATTTCTTATTCTGATTTTGTTGTTTTCACTTGCAGTCATATCAACACAGGAAGACATGCGTTTTTTAGAGCCATCTGAAGCATGGAGGCAGTCATAAGAAAATTATACTTTTAACAGATTTGAAAGCGATACCTTATCTTACCAAACTATAACAGTCATAATTTAAAAGCTTTTTTGGGTTTTTTTTGACGCATGCTACAATCATTACTCTCCTGTTCATATTAAATTACACAAAATTCACAAATTTTCTTGCAGATGCTAAAAATCTTCTGTGACAAGCATTTATTTTTATAAGTTGCCTTAGAAGAATGCTTTTCGTTGACTATCATGTAGATACAGTCGACCTCCTACGCTGATCCCGATTTGATAATTTTAAAGGTTCATCTAGGATTAGATAAAATTTTAAAAATCGCAATTTTAACACATAAAAATCGATCATATTTGATAACGGGGGGGGGGGGGGGAACTTGAGTTAGAAAATCTTTTAATATTTTAGAATTTTCTTGCCCAAGTAAATTTAATTTGCTTCCTCTCTTCAAAATCAGGACAAAATCCTACCGTCTCATATTATTTATCTGCAAGTACTACTCTTCCTCTTTAGGAAAAAAAAACTCTGGCAATAAATTACTCCCACAGCTAAGTAACTTCCCTAACTTTTACTACAGTTAAGCTATTTTCAAGATCTTACACCCTTACCATGTCTTATAATGGCTTAATGAAAAGCCAATAAAAGAGGGGGGGAGCTCATAGCACCTCAAAACAAGCGTATTAAAACAATGTATTTACTAAATACACAAGTATGCATAATTCATATTTGATATAAATATTTTTTGGGTTTTTTTATGTCACACAATTTTTTTTTCATCTAGTCCCTATTACATATTACTTTTTCGTTTTTATTCAAATCATCCCGACAGATTTATTTAAATTTTTAAGGAATATTCATAGCGTTATAAATTAATCGTTCGTTTTCGATAATTCCAATCCATTAATGAAACAGTTCAACCGCGTATTCATTAATTAACAATTCAACTTAGTTTGGATGCGTTTTAAGCAACCTTAAGCACTTCCCTAAAACAAAAACCTATAATGCACAAATACCTGTGGCTTACTGAAGTTTTATGAAAAGTTTTAACTAAGTTGAACTTAGTTAGAATTTATAAGTTACACTCGATAAATAATTTGTTGCAAATTTTACGCCGTAAATTTATTACATGAATAATAATGTAAGCCAACAATTTTTTAAAATTTACTAAATTGTCGGTTGTGCTAAAAATTAGTTTCAATTTAACGGTAATCTTACGCATATATACAATTTACAACAAACGTGATTGTCTTCTTGTGTGTGCTTGTAATGAAGACTTAAACTTACGACCTTTGATTTTATAGTACGTAATAACCATTTGAGAAAGAAAATATAATTTGCCTGAGCATTTGGTTTTATAGTAATAAATAACTTTATTGCAAATTAGTATTTATGATATCCAGGTTATACAGCTACTTTGTGCCACAGTAGACCACGAGAGCAATGCTCCCTCTGATTTTGAATCTACCGCCTCAGTTTTAGTTCTTTTAAGATTAAAAATTAATATTACCACAGAAAGTTTTATAGATAATATTATTAGTCAGAGGCGGTGGAATAGAAATTCTTATACAAAAAGGTTTTTATTTGTGTTAAATAGGAACCAAGTTAAAAGAAGACGTTAAAATTTAAAATATAGCAAAAAGAAAATAAAAAAATAAATTGCTATTTATCCGAGTCAAGTTCATTTTAGCACGATAACTTGAAAAATCAGCCAACGCTTTGAGCTTTTCATGTCAATTTCTAAGGAAAACTCGCTTTGAATGAAATTTATTCTAAAGAAAGTGCAATTACGATACCGAATGGTATTTAGAATGATTATTTAGGAAATAAATTGTTTATTTTTTTTATTAAATGTAGACTATACATAACTAAAAATGTATAAGCAATGCATTTCTTTTTACAAATTTCCGTGGCGTAACTTGGCAGTTTCTATATGGATTATTTTCCAATTAAAATAATTTGTATGCAATATGAGTATACCAAAATATGTTCACATTGCTTTACTGTTTAGGTGATAGTGAAGCAACTTGTCTTATTAGCAATCTATATAGCTGAACGGTCACCGGATGCTACCCTAAGCTAAGATTAAGTTTAACGGAAATAAGGGATTTTAGTTGAGACGAATAAAAAATTTCCTTTTTATTTAAATATTATAACAATCATATTAAAAATTAAATCTTAGCCTAGCATTCGGTGTCCGTTCAGTTTAACAAAGTGGAATTGATGTTTTAATCCAATTGACCGACGGTTACCAAACAGCTCCTGTATTTTGTATTAAACTAAACTACGAGATTTTTTAAACGTCAACGCAAATTTCATTACTGAAAGTTGGAAATTACTTTTGAAATTAATTTTTTAATTGATATCCTTCTGGGCTCACAACATTTTCCAGGTAATTCTAAGGTTTTGTTGTTTTAGTATTAGTTAAAATTAAAATTCAATTTCAATTCTTTGCTTAACCCATTATCTTCTCTTCAATTATGCAGTAAAATCCATTACGTAATAAAGAAATTCTAAATTGCATGAGCAATAAATAACTTTTTATTTTATTTGTGCTCTTTCGAAATTGATCGAGATTTTAGTGATACTGTTTTCTTTTTCTTTTAATTTATTCTCGCAATTCCAAATAAATACTCTTTTATTTTTGTCCTTTTAAAATATGCCATAGTTTACTGGATATGCAATTCAATCTATGGAATTATTAATTAAACTTTTTGTTCTCTAGTACTTGGACTCGATATGATATTTCAAATTGCTCAGCACATACAATTTACAATTATCTATCCAAATTTGGTTAGTTACGCTAACTACTATTTAGTGTAATCCGTGTTTGCCTTCTTTTCTTTTAATTGATTTTAATTTATTAGCTTTAAGCTTTGTATTCGATAACGAACAAGATATTAGTATACTCGAGTTTAATAGAATTTGTTCGGTATCACCATAACAAAATCGATTAAACTGTCGCTTCTATTTTTTGTCATAATGTTTACCTTCGGATTAAATAGTTGGTATTTTCCGAAATATACAATAAAAATTTAAATTATATAATAAATAAGGTATATTTAAAAACGTCAATATTTTCTTTACAATGCATACTCTCAGCCCAACACGAAGCCGCGTCTTCAGTTATAATAAAATTTGACATCTACTACTTTTTACAGGCTATAATGCACTTCTAATTGGTTGAATGTTTACCAATCCTGAATGTTTAATGAGTTTTGCGGAAGGCTCTAGAAATACCTTATTATTATAGGTTACTTTGAACTGAGTATGCATCGACTAACTTTTTCCAATACGTCACGCAGTAACCTTATTTTTTGGTTTATTCCTAGAAAAGCTTATTTATAATTCTCTTTAGATTACAAGAATAATTCTGAAAAAGCAAATTGCTGTCTTCATTGTTGAGGTCGATCAATCTGAATCGATCCTGCGGTATTGGCAATAAAAACGACTAACAAAGTTATGTAAGTATTTAGTATTGTATGTACAAACAAAATTTAGAATTGAAATTTGTCTTCCCCAAATAAAAGCAAAAAAATGCAAGTAATAAAAAGTCGTTTAGAATAAATTTAAAATATTTGATCCCATATTATATCCGTTTTTTACAAGTTCCCAGTCAAATTCTTTTTGTATTGAGGTAATATATTACCTTGTGTTAGAAAATGGCGTACAGTAATTCAAATAAATTTCCACGATAAAAGTGCAGATTGCAATATCCCTTGGTTTGAGGGTACAATTCAGATTATCGCCTATTCAGAAAGAAACGAGCATTGTGGAGGTAATAAAAACTTTATATGAGATTTTTCAACTGCGCATTTTAAAGTAAGAAAGTGCAACTACATCAGATGTACCTACTCCCGCATTTTAAAATTTAAAGTGCATACACAATCGGTAAATATAAAATTTTTCCTTCAAGTTATGTGTAAATACTAAGTAGAAAGGAAGTTTTCTAGTTCTTACAATTGTTATATTCATCAAAATGTATGTTTTCAAAATTACCGATCTAATGAAGCTGTAACTTTTAACAATAAATTATTCGCTTGCTTAAAAATGTAAAATGCCGTTAAAAATTTAAATAGTAATTTTTAACTACTTTTAGAATTGGTAAAACTTCAAAGGAAAGTATGTAGGGACAATAATTTGTGCTATAGATAGATTTCATTTAAATTTCTCTTTCAAAAGTTCATCTTTTTAGATACAATTAAAAAATTAATTACCTACTTGTTTAAAACATTTTTTGATCATTTTAAATTTTTAATAAGTACAAATACGTACCCCTCGCATACTCGATCGTTTCAAACCGTAATAACACCTATAAATCACCAAGACAATGTGTTCAAAAGAATAACATCGTTTTTGGTTATCAGTTAAAATGTTTTAAAACTTCATAATATAATGGTAAGCATTTTTGTTTTTCAGTCGTTAAAATTATGATGCCAGCAACACGATAAAAGAGCAAAAATAGTTAGATAGAGGTGCAGAAAAGTACCTACATTTTTGTGATTCATTTTCTAGCTACTTGCCAGCTGATGATGTTCGCCGGAGGGCTGAGCTAATAAATTTTCTGAAATCTGTAATTCGAAGTTTCTAAATTCTTTTTTTTTTTATAATTTTGCTATGTCAAAATAACTAATTTAATTTTCAAGTTACATCATTTTATACTATAATATTGGACTACTCTAGCCCATATTTAATTTTAACAGAACATTCTGTTGCGAATTTTTAGGTCAACGCAACTATTTTTAACGCAAGAACCGTTTATTAAATTTTGGAAAATACAATGTTTTACTGCCAATACAAGCAGTCAATGTTTTAATTATTATATCCTTAATTTGATATAATACAAAATATTATTACGATTTAACTTGAGGAAAACTGGACGAAATCTGGTACTTAACCTAGCACATCATAAATTTGAGAAAATAGTGCAACTTTATGATATAAATTATTGTTATGTGCAATAATTTATTCTAAAGTATGTATACTAAAATTGTAAAGCTGCATTTACACGCTCTTTGGACATTTTTAAATTGTTTTTAGACGCGTTGGAGCGGTTAACCCAGCAATTACACGAATAGTATGCACAATTTATTGCTTGAGCATCTAAATACAACTTTCCAATTTCAGTTAAAAAATATTAATAATAACTCAGTCAATTTTTGAAAATAATGTATTATTACAAAAATTATAACCAATATTTTCATCTAATTTAAATATTTGATTCTTAATTGACATTGGTACAATCGGTCGTCTCAATTACAACACAATCGGTTAAAAATTGAATGATTTTTGCAATTTTAAATATTTATTTTGAATAATAACAAACAAAAATGTTTTTCAACTAGAAATATTAATCGCAAGACACAAAAATTGTTTGGATAATAATCATACATTTTTTTATACTGTACAAGGATATTGGTATGTTTAACGAAAACTGTTTAAAAAACGATATTTCAATATTTGCTTTCACCTTTCCAAAATTATAAATAAGAAAATAATTTCTTGAGAAGCCAAGAAGATTTTTGAAGTCTGCGCTCTCGAGTAGTGTACCCAAGAAAGGTAAAGCATAGCTGTGTCTTGTAATACTATCTATCAATGAACAAAATGACCTGTGCTGGCAAAAATTTTGCTACAAATATATTACCATTATTATAAAAAATTATTAATGTGCTAAGTATTTAGTAAATAATCTGATGATCATCCTTAAAAAAACTTAAATGTATTTAAATTTTAAACAAAGGTTTTTGTATTTTATAAGCTTTTCATGTGTTATTAAAAATTAATTAAAACATTAAAAATTGAAACACGTTAACGCTTGTGTTAATTTATTTAATTTGAATTACCAATTTTGCCGATAAAGCATTGTTAAATCAAATAAATTAAAATATCAAATATTTTTCATTTATAAATATCGAAAGAGCTATCACACTTAATCACATATACCTATACAAAACACATTCAGAGAAAATATTTAAATTATTCAAAATACTTTATTATAGATAATCATGCTTTATGTAATTGAAATAATTTGGATGATTGTACCTACATAAGCGTATGTATACACGATAAATTATGCTAGTTTTTTTTAGATATTTATAAATTTAAAAAAATTATTTTGACTTGTTAAATCTGACGATGCTCTATCAGTACAATTAGTAACTCCAATTAAATCAATATTTATTTCAATATTTCTAATACTCACACCAACCAATTAAATTTTTTTAATTTAAATTAAAGGTTAATTCGACGATGTTGCTGAATGCGGCCCTGCTATTTTGAATGTTTGCGTCGTCGTTGGTAGTGTGTTGTGAAAAAGGTATCTACTTGTTAGATTTACACTGGCCTATCATCTCAACTATATTTTCTTTTCAATTTATAATTCAGGTCGACTATTTGGCACTTCTATAAATTTACAAAATTATTTATTTTAATTTTATTTTTTTAATTTCTCCAAATTCAAATTTTACCGCAGCTATTTAAAACTGATGGTTTTCTTTGCTTAGCTTGGACTAATTTTATTAAAACTTTAAATACTAAAACAATTGCTTTGTTAGCATATCGATCATATTTTTTTCATAATATTAAAGTGTATTACTTTCTATGTATACCTAGAAAAGGTTACAAAGGCTACAGAAGAAGAATTTTACTGGATGGACTGGAAGTGTATTGACAATGTTGTTATGACCGACCGTGTTTATTACAGAGCGCGCAATGCATCCTAAGTAATGTTCCTAATCTCATTATAAACTGCTTCCTGTATTCTTCACTTCCAGTAAGTCTTTGAAGCATTTAATCGTCCCTTCCAGTACCTTGTGTTCAATTGAAGCAATTCGTTTGAAGAAGCATCCAGTGCATACGCAATTCAAGCATTCTGAACAAAGGTTTGATATTTTGTAGAATTTTTTTGGTTTACATAATGTTTTTCTTTCGAAAGGTTATTAGTTACCTACTTAGAATAAATAATTCTCAAATTACTATAAATAACTCCACCGCATTAAAATAGGGTCACGAGTTTTTCTCTATTATTACTATTTAATTCAAAATTAGAGAGCTCATTCGTGTTTGTTAGCTAAATTTCGAAGTTGTATTAAATTTTCAGTTAGTTTTGGCAATTGCTGACGTTTTTGTAGCTGATTGGAATATTGAGTTACCTACATTGTGTTGACGTATTGATCCATCAATTATAATTTATTTAGAAGTTTAGAATTTCTATAAAATTAATATTTTACGAAAGTTAAAAAAAAATAATCATATTTAAATTTAATCTATTTCTACCTATTGTATATTATTAATATTTAACTGAATAATTTTCGACAAGTTTGTAAATTTTTATTAATTTAAGAACAATATTATATTTCTCCTACTGGTAGTTAGTAAACTGTCAGACACATTACAATGATAAATCAAGTTTAATAAAAATAATTTAAAAATATGTACAACAAAATTTTGTCTTTACATATTTCATTACAAATTTTCTCTTTTCAATAAAAATCTGCGCTTGAAAACAAGAGCGCTATTTAAAGTTGACAGATTGAGAGGTAACAAGGATTATTAGAACATTGGGATCCAAGTCTTCAACTTGTGTTACTATATGCAATTTAAAGGTTAATGGCAGTTAAAATACCG
Organism: Lycocerus yunnanus; assembly: GCA_036346125.1. NCBI lineage: Eukaryota > Metazoa > Arthropoda > Insecta > Coleoptera > Cantharidae > Lycocerus > Lycocerus yunnanus. The sequence goes on along the minus strand of JARFIX010000011.1, from coordinate 1,089,117 downwards.
AAACTTTGATTTACACGATTTTTAAACAGAATTACGAAAGATGAGGGTCTAATTAGCACATCAAAGCATAAAATTAGCGGTCGGCACACAAATTAGTTTAAAATGCAAGTTTTCCATTGAATGGTTTGAAATTGTAAATTAAAATTGGAATCATTAAATTATTACGTAATAATCCATTTTTATGTGTTTTTTATATCAATTTTGTGCACTTAAAATGTGAACTGTGGTCTTAATATAGAACCCACCAAATTCATCCTCACTTTAAAAGTATTTTGAAAATGTCTTCTTTCGTTTGCTGAAGCCATTTCTATAGGAAAAAGTGTACTTTCGAGTTCGGGAATATTAACTCTAGCGTTAACGTTTAATGTTTTATTCCTTCCTTTTTTGCTCTAAATCTTCTCTATCAATCGGAAAAAATTACCTTGTAATTCGTGTTTTTATTTTTATCTTGATATCAATTTAAATGTCCAAGTTTTGAGAGTTCACATTAGATAACTCGGAGAATTTCGAGTGAGTAAATTGAAACTGAAATGTTGAAAAAGTTAAAAGTTACTATAAATGCACTGAAAATCACCGTTGATAGAATATATCCGATATAATCTATGTATCCCTTAGAGCTTATTTTAAAAAGCAATGTTATCTATCCTCTTTGATGATTTCTTTAAAAGAAATTAGAACACAAACCATTGAAGCGTTCTCATTAAATTTATGATAGTTTACAATGTTTAATCGTACCTCCATTACATAAATTGCACCTCCAGCAATTTTATGTAAGATAAATAATAATTTCAAGTAAAAGTAAATAAAAATAACTGCAAGCTATTTTTCGAAAACCTTTTGAAAAGAAAAGTGACTATTGTGAAAATATAAAATTATATAAAATCAATTTTACATAACAATGAAATTGCAGTGAAGAATTAAAATTCAAGATGCATCATTAGAATAGAGCACCAAAGACTTTCTCTTAATTTTTAACCCCCTAGTTCAAGCACTTAGTTATAATTATCTAATTCCTGTAGAATTCTGAAAAGAAATTAAGCAATACTCAAATGTTTACTTAAGAAAAATGCTTCTATAACCTGATTTATTGTAAGAATCAAATTTAAAAGCTTTAAAAATCGATAAATATTTTCTACCATCCCCGCTCCGGAACTGCAGATCAAAAAGATCACAGTTTAGCTGCATCGTGCAACACCATCTGCCATCCATCAAATGGGGGGGGTGAAATTTAAACAATTAAGTAGTATGCAGAAAACTTAAAGATTTTTAATAATATAACAAAACAAAAATAATTTAGAATCATCAAAACAAATATAAATAGTTAATCGTTGTAATAAATAAAAGTTTTTATTTTTAATAAAAATACAGAAAAAATAACATATTTACATTATTTCATATATAAAACAAGTTTAAAATTCACGAAATCAAAAGAAATATTGCTTGTCAGGTCATTTGAAATTTTATTTCAAATATTAGATAAAAAATGCATTATACGATGTTTGTTTTTGGATTCACCCTTCAGTTGTGCTTAAGAATCCGTAACTTTTCTAAAATTGCATCAACATGAGAAATTATCCTACCTCGACTTCAAAATTTTTTGTTACATTTTTTTTTATAAAATAATAATTTTTTGTTGGAATAAATTTTAAGTTTATTTTTTTAACACATCGTGACTACATGTTACATTAAATTATAACATTTTTGCGTAAATCATTGAATTTGAAAAACATAATATTGAACTTTCACCTTAATACCAAAACGCCACACGCAATTACAAGATTATTCCTTGGAAGATTTTCTCGCTGTGCTAGATAAATATTGCGTGTTCAAATAATCTTTCACTTGATAAAATTTTGAGTTCAGTCCAAGTAACTTTAAAACGTAACAGAAATAAATGAACTTACACGAGTATGTTCACTCAACTTTTGAAACTAGCCTAGAGCTGCTAAACTTAGAAGTCTTATTAATCATACCAAGAAAGGATAACTTTACACCAAGTTCTTCCAGTTTCACGAATAAATGGAATAAAAGTTTGCAAAATTTTTAAATGATGCTTTGCGAGTGTGGATAATTTAGTAAAAAATTTATTATTATTTCTTTAATATTAAATTTAATGAGATATACCGAATGAAAACACGCTACACGTTATGATGGTGTTCGTCCTTAGGCGAAATATTGAGAATTTGAAACTAAAATTTATGAGACGAATACCAGCTTTTGGCACTACGTATTAATTTTTTATAAATTTCAGTGTATTATAATTTAACTTCCTTGCTTCATTAACAAAAAAAATAGTAGTACTGCTCCAAGCTAAACCGAAACATTATTAACAATAAAACACTCGTCAGTTTAAACCGTTACACATTCACTTAACTAATTTATTCATCTCGGAAAAATTTTAATGCACAATGGATAATTCTTTATTCGACTTTTTTATCGTTGATTTTATTTCATAAATAGCGCATTATTTTCCATATTCAATTAATTAACCAGAAAAACCATTTAGAGATAAAATGATTTACTAATAGTAATTGCGGTTAAACTTTCCAACACTTTTCCAGAATTTCTGTCGCGTAAATCGCGAGCTTAAAAGCATTAAAAGTATAAATGAGGGCATTATAAACCTACCGTCTTGTTATTTATCGTTAAAACCACTTATTTACAAACATTAATTAAAAATTTAATCGTTTCAATTACCTAAACTTATTCATTATTATTTTTCTAGCAGCCATGTTTCTATGATTATTTAAATTTATTGCAATTATGCAAGATTGGTTTCGATGTCTTCATTTAAAAAAGAGTGGGGCACATTCGCACAAGCTTTCAGATTGGGCAATATTATTTGTGGACTTTGTTACAATAAACATTTATCTTTTCTATAGTATATTTTTGCATAATTACATTTTGAGATAAATAGATTTCTCTAAAAAAAATTCATTTTCACGATTGTGCTCCCCCGTGAGGCATATTTCATCAAATAGAGATTGAACGGCACAGTTTGACAAATTCAACTTTGTCATTCATTTCCAATTGAATTTATAGAAAGACCCATGCTATTTCTTTTTTTACAAAAAGAACATTTATGCTCAGCTAGTGTCCAGAATTACCGCAAGCACTTTATGTTTGAACCTGATCCAAGTAATAAAATTCGCACAAACATTTTATTTTTTAAATTTATTATAACCTACTTTGTTCGTATTGCTAGATAATGTCCAAACAAGTAATTATATAATATTAATACATAAAAGACATTAATCTGATTATCAATTTAATTTAAGTTAAAATAGGATTTTAGGTGCAAACCTTCAGAATATTTATAAAATTCAGCAGCACCATTATAAGTTTGATGGGTCGTGATCTATAGTATAATATAATATTTGTACAGTTTTTATTTACAACGAAAGCTGATCATTTAAAAAATACTATGGGAATTCATTTATTTCATCTGTTCATTTGAACTTCAACATGCTTAAGAACAAGGAAGGTTTAATTAAAACTTATCTCAGTGCAATTCCACTTATAGCTTATCAAAGTGGATTTTGAATCGCCTTAGAATGTCTGCAAAAGCTAATTGGTAACCACGGAAATTAAATCTTTAAATTGACCTGCTAATACTTTACATAATGACTAATTCGCAGAGTCCATTTGAAAATGCGTGAAGCGCTCTTATTTATTTGAAATGTTTTACTCTTCGTGCTGCAAATCAAAATTAGAACCTAAACATGTAATAGCCACCGGGGTTGCATATATAACCAAGTTGTTTTTCTTTACTGCATGATATTTTACGAATCGATGTAATGTAATATGACAGTTACAGTTTAAAAATGTAATTAACATTCATCTTTAATAATAAACATCATCTTGAAAACACCTTCATGTCGAGGTAATAAAAAATGGTATTTTTTTAATAATAATTTATTGGAAGCTGCAATTTTGAAAGAATTTAATATTTGTTCGCAAGCATATTGTAAATTCTTAATTTCAGTTTTCAATGAAGGAAATTTAATATTTAATTATTGGAAAATAAATTTCTGTTCTAAAAGTCGTTCCTCGATTGACCATCTGATGGATGCATTCATATTTTATTAATTTCTATTATCTGACTTCACCTTATTGACAGTTAGTAATAGAATCTGACTATTTCATTTGTATCTCTTATCCATCTCCCATTTGCCTTACTCCTTACCCCTAGTGTTCTTTCTGGAGGTTTTTCTTTCTCATACATTTGTTTCTTTCCGCCATCAGGAGTTCATAAGCCACCCTGATCCCCAATCTCTTTTGGCAATTGACCGTAAAAATTCCATTACAAGTGACGGACAGATATGAAGCTACTACTCTAAACAACAGCATCTTTTTAGTCATGGAGTCTTTTTAATTCTCTCGCATGCCTACCAGTTCTCCAATACTTCTCCCGATGGTCTATTAGGCACAATAATTTCTAAGAACACTGGATTCTCTTCGCACAGTACAGAATATTACCATTATCTCATTCCTCTCTTACTTTGACAACTGTTTTATCTCTTTCCGGCGTCACTCTTGTTTTCAGATTCGTACCCATGAGTTTCCTGGTATAACAATCCTGTAACTTGCACCCAGATGCCCGGTTCTGGTTGTTCAATAATGTTTTTGCGAATAAAAATGTACCCCTTCTACATTTTAAATCCAATTTTTAGTTGAAAAACTTGTATTCACAATTTTTAAGTGCTCATAAAAGCATAAATATTTGATAAATAATGATGCTTATGTTGTTCTGGCGTAACGACTGGCTTTTAAATAAAATAATAAATACTATTACGCTTTTGTCGATCCAATTCCGATAATGTAAAATGTGTGTAATATTAAAACCTTTAGCTAAAAGTTTCAAACTGCTAACTAGAAGTTTTCCGGTTGTAATGTGTAATTCATGTGAGCTACTTTGCTGTACACACTTGCATGAAGACATTATGGTTAGATTTGAATATTATTTCTCCATTACACAACTCACAACAAAACTGTTATTGTTTTGAGTGTTGTAAGTATATGTAATTTCAAATTGAAATATTGAAAGCGCCGCAACTAGAAGTTATCGGGAAACATATAATCGCATTTTCGCTCCGTACCCCCCGACCGACCGTTGCAATAAGGAAAACCGTTTTTATTATTTAATATAAAATCATACTTCGTTTGAAACAAAGTTATTAAAATTTGTTCTTTAAATTAAAAGTCTGATAAATGAAGTTGAAAAATTTAATTACTTTATGTCAAATACATTAAATGCAAAGTAATAAAAGATTTAAATTAAATAAGGAACTTCATAGAGCTTGTTTATTATTTACTTTCTTTATAAATTAAGGTAGGTAATTTAAAAAGAAAAATGTTTTTTGTAAATATAAATTAAAATTAATAATCGATGAAGAAGAGAAAAAAGTAATTGAATTATTTTGGGTAAGTATACATTTATTTACACAATTGACGAAATTTGTAGTTTATATGTTGATAAATGAATTGAGCAATGGGCTTTATAAGCCTATGAGCAAAAGATGAAGTATGGTATAATCAGATGTCAAAAGCAGAACTTTAGATTTAACAAGAATTTGGGTTTAGGATTACAAATTAAAAGTATAAGTGAGTGCATTAAAATTCATATTTCGTTTTTTAAAAGCCATTTATTTAACATTAGTCCATGAAATGGAAATGGAAAAACGAAACTGCCATAAATCAGTAAATCCAATTTGGTATCTCCGTAATAACTAATAAGAAAGAAGTAACAAATTATTAGAGATTCTTTGATGTCACTGACTCAAAATAAAACATATTAAATGACTGAACGAAAAATTAAAAAAAAACACAAAGGAAGAAAATTATCGTTTTGCCAAGCAAGCAAATGCATAAATTAAAAACCAGTCCTATTCATCCATGGGTAAATTTACTTTGACAAGATAAATTAATTTAATCAAAATCGACTCATCAAATCATAAAATATTCAGCTACATAATTAACAAAGTAAACCATTTTTGACGCTGCCATTCCTATTATTTTTCGCGTTTGTTTGAGTGATTTATTTTATGCTTATGTATAATTTTTTGAATAAAAGCCTCGCCCCGAATGAGAGACACACGTAAACCAAATTCAAAATTCAAATTATTTTAATGAAAAATCCCATAAACCAGAGAGCATTGCAAAGCATAAGTAAACATCATTTGATCACCTAATTACTACAACAATTGCAAGTTTACTCATATTGGAAACACATAATGAAGGTTTCGTAATAGCTGTGGTATTAATTATTTGCTGTAGGCTGTAGAAATTGGCTTTCGGTTGACATACGTGAAACACAGATGACAAATAGGAACTAAGAAACACATTGTTCTATATTATTATATGTTTTAAGCGAGATTGATGACATTTATCTATTAAAACCATCTAGCACCATGTAATTGGTCATTAAATTTAATAAATTTTTTTCAATTACGTTTCAAAATTCTTTATCCAAAAACTGATTTAATTATGTAAATTATAAGTAGGTACACAATTTTTTAATAACCTAATTAGGTATACGTTTTTATTGTCGGTTGATAAAATGCTAAGAATTTAAAAATTTTAAAAATAAATTTGACGGAATATAAACAGCGTAATTAACACATACTTTTAGCTCGCGCTTTTTTAATTTTTGTTGGTGGTACTTTTCTTTTGGTATTGAAATATGGAATACTTTGATTTCTACAAAGTAAATGTTGCAGTTCACTAGAAAATACTTACAAAAGGTGCGGCACGATTGTTGCAACAAAAAATAAATACATATCTGCCTTCCTTCGTTATATTTTAAAATTTTGTTTTTTTTGTCGCATTTAATTTCATAATTAAAAAAACAGAAAAACAAATACTTAATAAAAAATCTCATATTAACTTTTCCTTTATATCAACAACATTTATGTTTTCCCCTTTTTCTACCCGGTTGAATCTACCGTAGTCAAACCATATTTGTATTAAAAAAAAACTGAAGCAATGTTTTCGAACCGTTCCCCAGGGCAATATCGACAGAACAAGAGGAATATATCTTGTAATGTAATTTCTAAAACCCCATGCCACATAATTATAAATTTTGGTAAGATCCTACATGAAAAACTATTTAAGGATCTGAGAAATTCGCCTGCGGCATTGATTACTGCTTCATATCGAGTTAAGCAGTTTAAACCTAAAGTACCTAAATCAAAACAGCACTAGATGTGAAAAGTGATATTTTAACGAAAAGCTTATATTTTCACCCAAACTAGGAAACCTTACTCTAAAAACTTCTAAAATTGTGCGTGCTTGTAATTTTCCCAAACAATCGCCTGTGGCGTTATATGCTTGAATAGGTTTTCAGCGCTTGCTTGTGTATGCTACATTTCTCTATTTAAGGTTTTTCCTCTGTGATTAATTCATGTAGTCCCTCAAGCTATACATTATTTAACGGTAGGTGCTTCTAAGTAACAAGAAATTTAATAAGAAATTGTTTAGTTGCATAAACAATTTTAGTTTAATAATAAATTTTACAAAGTAAAATATACAAAAATAAAGCTTTGTTGAAGACACAATGCTGGATATAGAGGTGAAGGCTTTTTGGATCCCGAAAATATTTCAGTTAATTTTTCGCGTATAATTAAAAGTATGAAATAAGTGCTTTTACGCGTAATTTGATCAAGGGATAACAACGCACTATATTTTGTCGTGTAGGTAATGTGATTTAAATAAATTTTTAGTGTCATCATCATCATCATCTATCCCACTCGACTTTCCATCGCTCTGTTCCGAAAGTAATTATGTGAAAGTACTTTATGCTAGGTTTGTGACTAATTGATTTAAAATGAGATTATCGTGCGTCATCTAGTGATGCGCATGAATGGATTAATGAGTTTCTTTTCAAATATACCTTTCCGGTTTGTGAAAATTAATAATATTTAATTTCCTGTTTGCTAATAGTTAATAGGTTAACGGCTTCTAGTGTTTACGTTGTAACCTCACATTAAATATCACTTTAAAAATTAAATATTTTTTACTGAACATACCAGAATAAAATACCCCCGTAGATAAGAGAAAACTCTTTCTTTTCTTGAATCTTTGAATTTAAATATTTTGAAATAATATATTTTAGTTTTTACCATCTTATTTTTTGGACGATATTGCTATTTTTGAAATTTTTACATGTACATTTTGTAGGTTAGGAATCGTACCTCTTATCGTATGCCATCTTGTCAAAAGCCTTTAGATTTCAAAATTCTTTTGTTAATTTCTGCAGCTTGATGCAATAAAGATTTTTATTATTATTTTAGCAAACTACCTTGGTGGTTGGACAAAATCGACTTGACACGACGAAGGGCAATGCTTAAGTAAAATTATGAACTTGTAAACTCCCCTACCTGTTACCAACACAGAAAATTCCCACATAAAAAAATATATCTATAAAAGATTAAAAATTATTTTACAAATATATAATATAACTCTGTCAAAACCCTATTCAACATGAAAATTTACTAAAAATTCAAAACAGACCAATATATTATTCGATTTCTCTTTTAAGTGCGGCCTTTAGGCCGCACAATCGTTTTAATCTAGTACTAAATATTTATGGATTGACGTGGTACATTGCTATAATTTAAACCCAAATATAAGGGTGCATCTCTAAACTATAAAAATAATTCAAAAATTTTTAAATAATTTAAAAAAATTACATTTGAATACATTACATTATCACCATTATCAAATTTTTAAATTAATCAATTATTATTTTAGTCGTATCTTTATCAAAAGAAATGAAACTCATACATTTTCATAAGAATAAATCTATTTTTTCTAAAAATTACTATACGATAAAAATTAGTGGACTGATCTGAACTGAAAACAAAAAAAAATACCCGAAATATTTCGTGTAATTGGAGTCGTCAATTGACAATTAAAATTAATTATTATTAATTATTATGTCATTAAAAAAGTATCAACCTATAATATAGTTGTATCTTAAAACGTGGTAGTTACGTCATAAACATTTTTGCAACTGTAAGTGTGTAATAAACGCTTACGGTGCGATATTGCTTAAGTTTGAACTAAATAATATTCCGATTGTTTAATTTTGATTTAGTGTCGACTATTCTGTTACTCAAGGTTGGATAAGAAAACGTTATAAATCAATAATAATTATTCCAACTCAGAACGTCACATGCCATCACCAATTACCATTATTATTAATGTACGTCGATATACATTTTTTATTACTTCCAAAACTTGGATAGTTTACGACAGATAGATAATTCTCTAATAATATAATATAAACATTTCCTGATGCAATGTTTGTCATAATTTATAATATTTCCATGTTTCAAATGGCGCTTGCATGATCGAAAAGTTAAAAGTTGTCATTAGTTTATTTTAAAATCCTCCGTGTAACTTGGTTGAAATAAATAATTACCCACAAAATATACATTAACGTTCGTATATTAGCAAATTTATTGGTGCAGAAAAATTAAAGTGTATTTTGCTAGTTAAGTTTGTTAAAATTCTTCAAGTTTCAGCAAAGTTTTTTTAATTACTTACGTATAAAATTGTAAGTTGGGAAAACATTTTATTTAAATTAAATGAAAATTAAGATACCTAAACGCACTCCTTTGAAATTAATACAAAACTTGACACAATTTTATTTTTTGTCGAGAAAATTTTTTCTTTCGAGTTGCGATTATACATTAAAATTCAGTCCCTGAGCGTTATTTCAGCGTTATTTCGATAACTAATCGCAATTCGTTGCACGCTTCTTCTGTGGAATACACATAAACAGCGCTTTCATCACAAAATATTTTATTCTGATCTTTTATATAAAATGTTACATTGACAGTCACCACAATGACAATTCTTAACAAACGTAAAGTTAATATAAAGAATAACAATATAATTTATGTTATCAGAAAATTTATAGCTATTACTCGCAAATTAGATTTTGATGTTGAAAACTTTCTTTATTTTTATAGAAAAACATGAACTGAATTTTTAAATCGAAAACGCTATTAAATATAGAATTGTACAAACGTCAACATAAAATATGTAAAACCAAAAAGTATTATGTTTCGGTATTTGTTCGATCGAATTATTGATAATACCTGAAAACTGCTATTTTTATGGAGACTGATCGTGGATTTCAAATTTATACGTATATATTTTTCCGGTCAAGCGTAAACACAACTTCAATTTTAAATAAATATTTATACCTACAATATCCCTAAATATATTTTCCGATACGTAAACCTCCAAAAGAAAATTTATTGCAACAATTCAATTTTTTTGTAATAACCGGTGACCGATACTCTTCAAATATTTTCTGAAGCGCACGATATTAAAAATTTTCAAGCTTAACTAGATATTCATCTATTCAATCGTTTCACAATGCCCCTATATTTAATTCACTTAAAGGTCGACTCAAAATGTCACTTAATAAATAAAATCTTTATTATAAAAATGTCACACGAATCGATAATATCGCAGTGATAAAAATATCAAAATTTCGATTTGAACTTATAGTATACGAGGGTCGCCCCGTGAACTTTCCTTCACAAAAACAACCAACAAAGTTAAGTTAACCGGAGCGATCTCTCTTCGGTATCTCTATTATAATTAATTCTTTAATTCCAAATCTTTAAATAGAAACTTCGAAATTACAATTTAAGCGGAAATTAACGTCAGACTATGTCGGTTAAATTAAATTCATAAATTTATTGATAACGTTTCGTTTTTTGCCAAACAAACGAGCTCCTATCATTCCTATTTAATTATTTACGAGCAAATCTTTTAATTGAAGAGACAAAAATAGATTTTTAATTAAAAAATCTCACCCGTATGTGTGAATGTGCGATACGTGTTCATTGGCTACGATCTGATTTATAAACGTTTTTGATGGTGTCGATGGTTCCCCCCCTTACACATAAGTAGGACAGTAATAAAATTGGCGCAGTCAATCATCGTCAAATAATATTAAAATCCACTTAAACAAAAAATAAATGGGAGGGTATACAAAATTTATAGCATTCAATTTACCTCCGTCAAGCGCAGATAATAAAGAATTAAAATAGTTTTAAGTTTGCTTGGTGTAAATTGCCATAACTACAATAAATTTTTCGTCTCCCCATAAACGAGTGGCTCAGGATTTTAATTTAAAAGAAACAATAAAAATTAATGGTAGCCATAGAATTAAATTTTTGAAAATAAAGTGAGTGTTGAATTATGCAAACTAAAAATTAAATGAAAAATATTGAAATCGGCGCCGGTAAGATTAACTTTAAATGTGGGAAGCAAAAAAGTAACTATTGAAGGGGAAAGACATTCCATTTTATTTTCTGCAGCTTATATTATGATAAATAAGTAATAGATAAGGGAAAGGCTTTTTAGTAGCCCAAGTGAATTCGAATTTGTTAATCAAATCCAGCTTTATTGAAAGCGGTAGCTCTAATAAGTAAAAATTAACCATTTGCAGGTTTTTCATTAAAATTTGAATCACGATAGAATTTGAAATTTTATCCAATCACTGAAAGCTTAAAATAAGACGATTTTCTAATTTAATTTTAAATTTCTTTTAAAACTATTTAGAACTTCTTCATAAAGCTGTTTCAAAATTGAAAGTCTTTACTCTTATGAAATTGAAAATGTAATTTTTCTTTCAGTTGCTCGCTTTATTATAATTTTACTTTGCGCTTCTACGTTAAATATATAATTTTTAAATTTTCATATGATGTAGTATACATAAAGCTTTTTTACACAAAGTGATTTCAGTTATTAAGATTAATTTTATTTATGAACATAAAAATTTATTTTTGCTGAACGGGAGTGACTACTGCACGGCCACCTAATAATTTTTTGTTCAGATGAATAATTTTTGGAATTTACCTGACCATCTGTTCACGTTAAAATATTTAAACCGCCAGTGTAATAGTAATATCAACTCATTTGTGTTTTGGAATGGGAAACTCGACTTATTTTAAAGAAGAGAAAATGTCGTCAGCAGGTAGCGACAAACAACTTTTGATCTGTTTGCCAAATCCTATAACTAAGCGATAATTATTAATTTATATAAAACGAAATTATAAAATTCATATGGGAAAAAAACGCAACGAAATGTGTTGATAGGTTAAATGACTTTTTCCATATTCAATATAGCGAATTCAAAATGGCAGATTGAAAATGGCGGATATTCGTTATTCATAAAAAAAATTGTCATAGGTTTCGCATTAGTCTATTTTTGAACGTAATTAATGCAATGAATTCAAGGTGGCGCAAGTACTTTTTCATATTTTGTTATTAAAACTTGATGTGGAGTAAATGAAAATGTTTTCTAAAGTTAAAGAAAGCTTTGAATCAATTTAAACAAATCTTGTTAAAAAAAATAATAAATATAATTTTAATTTTCTTTTTCGAAATGATTTTGAGAAGATCAATTTCAAGGTCGTCAAGGTCGATTAATCCGGACTCAAAAGTACACTTTTTCCTAGAAAAATAGCTTAACGAAACGAAAGAGGATATTTTTACAAGACTTTTAAGGTGAGGTAAAATTTGGTAAGTCCTATATTAATCCAACAATTTAAATTTAAAGTTCACGATATTCCCATAATAAATATACAAGAATGTAAAAAAATTATTGCATAATATTGCGTAATAATTTCATTTATTCGGCCAGTCCGTGCGTCCTGAATGAGTTCTCCCACTTAACTCCCGGTGAAATACCAGTCGCTCCCAAGCATCCGTCGAGTCAAAGATCCATATTTTTAAGTACTTTCGCGCCCCTGATGGGATATTTTTTCAAGTGGGCGCCGCCGAAGGCGGCGTTAACTTTCGGCAAATATATTATAAATATAAAATCCACTAATATTTAATTTTTGATAAGCGGGGTTACAATTTGAAAAAATCCAATGGAAAAATTGCATTCCAACTTAATTTTTAAAGTCGTTGTTTTTCAAAATTTGTGAACTCGTAAATAAAAATTTTTTTATGCGGATATTGTATTATTATTTTTCAAAATTTTAAAAAAATTACGAAAATTGCAATCCGGGCTGATCGACTCGCACCTTTCAGGCTTATAATGGACGAAAGCGAAACCGTCTTCATCCAGTAAGATTGTTTGGGATTAATAAATTTAGTTTGCTAAAATTTTTTAGATTTGTTTAAATAAAAACAAAAAGTTAAAGTTTCCAAAAGTGTATTTTTTTCAGGAATTTTATTTATAGTAAGCACTTTCGAGGAGTTAAAATTGTTCTGAATATCCTAGGTCAGAAACTAGCTGATATGCAGAACCGTCCTAAGATATTTGGCGCCAGTGGACTACCACCGTGAACTCTTCATAAGAAAAGAGGTGACAGGTAAAGTTTTTGAATTCGAAAAAGTCAATATAAAGGATGTCCCAAAATTCATGCAAGAAGTAATTTGGATAGAAAACACAGGTTTTTAATTAAAAATTGTAAATTTTTTATTGATTTCATTGTATAAATGGCCTCCACGGCTTTGCTGGCAGATAAGCACTTTTTTGTCGGAATTTTCCACATTTTTTTCATAAATTTGACTGAATTTCATTGATACGGCGCTCAATTTCCTCTTTCAAGGCGTGGGTGATCGTGGGCATAAACCTTACTACTTCAAAAACAACTCAAAGAAAAAGGTCCAACGGCGTTAAATCGCATGATCTGGGCGGCCAATTCTGATCACCAAAACGGGAAATTATGCCACCAGGAAATGACTCATGCAGTAATTGAATTGCTTTTTCGCGTTGTTCTTTCGTGCGGCGCCCCATTTCTAATAACCCGAAACTGTCAGGTGTCACGCTGCCTTTTTTTTTTTTTGTTGGCAACACTTTACCGCATAAATGGCGCAAAATTCAAATATTGCGTGAAATTTATTGGAACACCCTTTGTTAGACTAACGAACAAATAAATATATAAAAGTCATACAATTGCTAAAGGGTGCACCCTGGGACTATAGCCCATTTAGTCCTGCCAATATGGCATGGAACCTCCTGATGTTTTTCTATGTGTAACTCACATATTATAAAGATAAAATTCAGCCGTACAACCTTGGCAATCTAATTTCTTGTTCTTCTTCTTTTTCTGCTGGCTAGGGACAACCCCCTGTATGCCTGGCCTTCGGATCATTCCGTGGAAGAGGAAAAACAGCTCTGGTTTCTAATTTTCCAATCTAATTTATGTAGGTAAATTATGACGAAACAATTAAATGACTTTTCTTCAAAATGAATTCATTCTTCTAAAAGTAGAAATAACTGCACATGCGGAATCACAGTAACCTCTGTGTCGGGGGGGGGGGTCAAATAATTTATTATAAACCGGTACCCACGAAAATTCTGATACGTAACCTTTATAAGTCCTTCCGGGGGGGGGGGGTCAAAATTATTATAAACGTTATTACCGTTTAACACTTTTTTGGAGTTTTTAAAATGGTCGTGGATGTAAAATCAGAAGGTAATAATTACGAATCGATTTTAAAGACACCACAACCTTACTCTAATATATTACAATGTATGCAATAATAATACATAAAATTTACATTCCGGTACAATGAATGCGTTAATGTGTTTTGACTACGAAATTAGTTGACTAATGAAGAACAAAATAATTATTGAAGTATAAAATTTAAAATAAATTATAACCCACGGCTGCTGATGTGTAGAGCGATAATTTCACACAAACTAGAAAACGCATTTATAATTTAAAATATTTGAAAGCCAAAGCCTGATTACTGGGGAATAAGCACAAACATTGACTTAGTTCAAATATATTACACTAAACAAAATTGATTTTCAAAATATGAAATTAACTTATCAATGTCATACACATGTACATTAATGAACATTATAAACAAAAAAAATTAATTAAAAAAGTAGCAAATAAAATTTTTGAAATTAATAAAATTAAAATTTTTAACCGGGGAATTTAGCGATATTTGGTCAAGTTGCAAATTTTATTTATTTAAAAAATTTTATTTTCTGCTTTTTAGATAATTTTTAATTGGAGTTTTTTTACTTTTATTTTCAAATTAATTGATAATTAATTTGTAAGCGGATGCATTCCAATGCAAACTATATATTTTTAAAAAAGTTTTTTTTATTTTTGGGGTTTTATAAATAACGATACGATAAATAATGATGGAATGTAAAAAACTGATGAGCCGTGTTATTTCTCCCCATTTCGGGCGAACCGGTAGAACAGATGATGCAGTTTGAAAACAATCCAATAACTAAATATATCGACACCCTGCTTAGCATTACACCCATAAAAGTACAAAATGTTCTGCTTTTGTTAGCGAACAACCCCTGTAAATAATTGCTTCGTAACGCCGTGACTTACCTTAATTGCTGAATTATATTGCTGGTATGTACGTACTTACGTAGCAGGATTAACTCCGAGAGGATAGGATTTGTAATAAAAATTAATGAAATTGATTTTAAATTGAAAATGAATTGTGAGAAAAACGTCAAATTGGAATCAGTTAGCGATGTGTCTACCTACCATACAAATGTCCGATAAGATCGGCCGATGGTATGCAGAAGCTTCCATTTAGTGGAGACATGTCTTAGTGAAGAACCCGCATATAATAAATATAGTGAGAATCAAGAGGATTGATTTAAATTGAGTCACTCCCACATGCATCAGCTGTCCGGTCATTAAAAATATTGACTGGATGACATTAAAGCGGTTAATAATCTGGGTAATATCCGCAGCGGCCATCTTAATTCCCCCAACTTTATAAATTTACCTGATGTAATTCATGTAAGCGTAGATTCAGATAAGTTAATCTGCGTTTATGTTTATCTTCCTTTTACTATCTTTACTCCACGTAACTTAAGGAAAACTTAAACCATTATGCAAATACGAAGTTGGTTATAAAAAAAGAATACAATTTTCTAATGTTATTGCTACTTTCGTCGAGATTTATTTATAAAATATATTACACGAGTTATCTACACTGTACAATTATCTTCTTCTTCCTAACAAGTAATCAATAATAAATAAAGTTTAGTACATACAAAGGGTACATTTAAAATTATATAGCACCAATTGACTAATAAATATACAACAAAACAATAATAGATATTACAAATGTACATATAATTACAAATTCGATAAAAAAATATAACGAGAGGATAGAGCGAAGAATCTAACAATTTTTAGCAACTAATAGAGAAGAACACGAAAACAGAAGGGTTTCTTAAGTGCTTAATCTACTTGCATCACAGCTCCAGACGGCGGCGCAACGACAAACTTGAATTCGATTAGGTGATACACCCGATACCATAAAAAATTTTACATACGCGCACCCTTATTTTTTTAAACATTTGCCGACAGTCGTCTTACGATATCTAATTTTGTCTAAAAAAAAGGACTAGAATGACGGCTCCACTAAAACGTTTTTATCACTAATAGAAAATAATCAAAGGCGTTTCAATACAGTTTCACTGCACAATTTTTTTAACTAGAGTTTTTTTGATAGTTCATGATTCAGACTGTAAAGCCGCCACTACAGCCATATCGATTAGTTCACTAGCACACCGTTTTAGGTATCATTTACGTTACTGATTATCTTCACAGCAGGCCCCTATATGACTGACTCGATTTACCTACTTCTATAGGTATTGGATAATTTAGAGATCACATTTAATGTTTCAATAGTACTAACGTCAGAGACAATCCAATTATTAGTATATCGAATATTTTTTGGCAGTTTCCGCTATTAGTACGACTAAGACTTAACGATTCCTCAGCGTTGGCTGGACTACTACTTCGTGATACCTTACTTCGAGCTGCTCCTTCGATGTGATTTCCATCGATTTCTAATAACGGTGTACCGCCAGGCCAACCCTCCGTACTATATCGCCTGTAATTACATTGATCGTAACTACTGCGTATGTAGGGCTTGGAAATGTTGGGGTAATGTGCATCTAGCATGTCCGTTCCCTGCAAACAAAAAATTACCCGCTATAGAGAAGCCAGATAGAAAAACAACATTAACGTATTTCAAGCTTCGAAATATACATTAAAAGCAATTAAATTTGATGCATCAACTATAACGAACGTAAATAAGACAGGTATAGCTGTAACGTGCAGTCGAGCCGTATTTGTCATGTACGATAATAATAATTATACTCGAGAACTGCATTGCAACTACTGTTACAGTTTTAACAATTCCCAAAAGCCCCACTAACAATGCATCAAGACCAATAAACGTTGAGACAATAACGCCGATAGTGTGACTTCCACTTTTCTCTGCAAAAGCAAAAAAAGAATATCCGATGCATAATTTTCCGAAATATATTCAAAATTATTAAATTAATTCAAATTCATTCCCAATGCGTGAGCGTTACTTTCGCAAAATCGTGAAACGCCGTGCACACAAATATTTTTGAGGAAAAAAATAAATTTAAATCTTTTTAAAAACCGATCAACTAATGTATATTTATACAAAAAAAAGTGTCATTTGACGAAGTTAAATTGCAAACGCTAGGCTAGGGTAATTTTCCGAGATTCCGATTTATCACGCAACCGATGGCGATGTGAAGAAAAAGACTGGCACGTGATAGCTGAACTAAAAATACTTGGATACTTTTATTTGAACAGTTACTTACCGGTAACAAGGTAGATTGAGCTGTCCAGCACAATGGCTTAAAGGATCCTTTCTTCGTAGCCTCTTGAAAACTTTGAAATTGATTTTCCCAATCGTATGACACGAGTCGAGATTCTAATGTCATGCCTGCTAGTTCAGGTGGAGCCGATATGCGCACGGGATTGGAACCACTGAAAAGAAAATAAAAATGTAGTCGATAGTTCAATGTATCGTGAATATTCTCAAAACAATAACTTTTGATTTATTTAATATTACTCTCGAAATTTGAAAAATATACTCACGGACTGAGTTCTTGAATGCCTAAGGAATGCAAGACGGTTGGTAGGCTTGGTAAGCTGTGACACGCAGCTAAAGATCGTTGACGAGGATAATAAAGTCCCATTACCAAACATGTCTCTTCTCTGCTTGTAAGTCCGCCGAGGGTTATAGCTGACCTTCCCGAACTGTTATAAGTGCATTCGGCTATTAAATGATCTCCAGGTAATATTTTAACAGGTGAAACAAGTTTTCTGTACTCTTGATAATCGGCATCGACGTTATCGTCGGTTGCTATAGGGGATTGCTCTACACCATCTCTAACGTGTCTCAATGCTACTTGTCGACCTATTCGATGGGTTCTCATCACGACCGCAAAGACATTGACACCTGAATGAGGAAAGGCTTGTCGGGTGCAATCAGATATACAGTGACCCGACGATACAACTTTCTGTTGTCCCGGTGGTATAATATGTCTCCAATTAGGATCCATTCCGACCGATATAACACCTGCGTCGTGCCTGCGAAGTTCCGGCGTGTAAAATAATCTCATTCCGGAACCTTCCAAACTACCCGCATTATCGTACGAACTGGTGTAATGAGTCTCCAACAGATAATAGCGACTAGTGGACGGTTCAAGTGGATATCCGGCTTCAGGTGGAAAACTGAAGCCTTCCGAACCCCTGGCCCAGCTAGCAACAACGGTATTGCACGCTAACGGTTGCAATCCGCTATCGAAACACTGCCTTCCCGGAGTGCCTGCTAGTTGTTCGACTTGGGGTGTTTCTTGACATTCGTACAAGACCACTTGCTGAAGACCGCCGTCGGTTCGAATCCCCTGGAGCGGTTCGTACTGAAATACGAAAAAATTAAAACCTTCAAAAGCTATTCAACCCTTGTTTATTTTTCTTTGAAGATGACGGTTGTAATTGAACAAACGAAGCAATAAAATAAGACAAACTCATCTCAAACTAGCGAAAACGCAATTTATATAATTTCAAATTTAAATATCAAAGCGCCGTAAAATTTCCTACGAATTTATATGAAGGGAGATGTACGCATAATATTATTTGCAAATCTGCGAAACGAGTATAAAAGCCAAGCAATTTGCATACTATGTTCAGACTTACTCGTATAAGGTGATGTTTGCGAGAAAGTGCAGGAATACGGAATACCCTGCACCAGTGGAGAGTGTCTCCTGGCGCAGGAGATTCGACTGCCGGATTACGTAGTTCCCATATTCTCGTCGTTTCTTCTGGTCCTGGAGCGTCTTGATCGGCACGTTGAACTAAATACAACGATTGGCTGCCCCTCGATTCCATGTTGTGTTGTGGCAAAGAGCCAGGGCCGACCGCTCCACCTTCGGGTTCGCTTTTGTGATATGACCAAACTATACGCATCGTGTCGTTCTGTAATAACAAAAGAAGAAAGAGCGTTAAGAATGTTTTAAAAACTCACACCAACTTAATGAGCAATAAATAAATGAACAGGTAATTATTTTGTTACTTAATCAACTTCAAAATTATTTAAGAGGAACATAAATCAAAAACTTGTTTTTGAACCCGAAATTAATATCGTAGAATGTAGGAAGTTTTTAAATTAACACCTAATAAAGTAGAAATAACTTATTAATAACAAAGTAGAGAACTTGGAAGGTGATACGAAAAAAGAAATAAGCGAAATTTCTTTATTTTTGGTACATCTGGAACATCAATCTTTGTGTGTCGCTGGAGACGTTTCTGGAGCAGATTAAGTAACGAAACTTGTCGGATTTGTTACTCTTTATATATGCAACTGGTAAATGTATTCACAAACTCAGTCTTTAACTTGTTTAGCAATTGTTATTATATCACGTTGTCAGACATTTCGAATCAATTTAACGTGCTTTCCATTACAAATAAAAATCAAGTGCTTTCTTTCGCGCTGCATCGTGTATAAATGGTTGGGGATGTAATTTATGGGACCGCACTCCCGAGCTTTGGTGTCATCTCTTAATTATTCACGCAGCGTCGTAAAGCTTTGCGTGTTAATGAGCCATTAGAACGCTGTAATATAGCGCAACACGAGAAAAATTAAACGGCCACCCTGAGAACAACACGTATCTACGTAACTTATCCAGACATGACAAGCCTTGTCATCGCCCAGTAATACCTACATAAAAGTAGTAACGAACTGTTTGTCGTAGACAAACATTCGTTAAAAATGTTGATAAACAAGGTTACCTTGTAAACAGTGTTTACATATAATTAAATAACAATAAATCGGTTAAACACATCATAAAAATAACTCGTGAAAGAAAATCGATCGAGTACGTACACTTTGGAGAATAAAAATTCCAGACACACATAAAAATTCGTTCGATTTCGGTATGAATCTAGTAGTAAATTTTAATCCAATTAATTTTCGAATTTGAACCGAAGCTTCGGTTTACTCAAAAATTGGAAAACTTAAAAGCAATTTAATTTAAAAATAAAAAAGTACCATCCAATAAAATCCCAGCTAAAGTAGCACCAGCTGCAAAAGGAATTTGTCATGTATTAGGATTTAAACTAAATATTTGCCAAGCATTCAATCCATGACATAATTTACATCGAAAGACATCGAGCTTACTGCAAAATGGTTTAGAAGGGCGACGGCCAAAAGCAAACATAAGTAATTGGGCGCACCGGACTCGGCACAACTCCGAGTTACTGTAAGAATATAAGGGTCTACACGCCAGCCATTACGAGGAACTTAAGCTGCCACCATATGTTTTTACTCCTAAACTACCATTAAACTGTCAAGTTTTTCTAGCACCTACTTTACTTTTTCTTAAGCTTCGTCTTCCGTTAATATTTACAGTCATGATGAATTTGCAAACCATTACCATAATAATGACGATTAAAAAGTTTTATCTCAACTATATAAATAGCAAATGGTTGCGTTATATCTTGATCGTCGAATCGTTGTTGCAAACGATATGCTAATTAAGCATCATAAACGTGGAGTTTGAACCACGTTTGTAATAGAGAGACTAATAATAATTTGTTTTAAGTATAAATTTGCTAGAATTTTTCACAATTTACGGACTAACGTAATAATGCATTGTGTAGTAAACAATGTCGGGTCATTACTACGGGTAGCTCGAAGCACGAGAAAACAGCAATGCTCAACTCCACCCTTTCCTTGTACAACCCGTATCGTTGAAAACGACCGACCGACCAGTCAATGGTGTAACGTTATTGAAAAATAGAAAAAAATTAAAATTTCATAACCTACCGTTATGGGAATGTCGTGGTGGTCGCAAGTGTCCAATCGCCTTCTAAATCTGAGCACTGTGTGTGTACTGTTTTCGTATCCTAATAGTAGTTGATAGTCCTGACTGGGATCCACTTCCGGCTCACGATCCACGGAGTTTCCGGGTGTTTCTTTCACATGTCTATCCTGAAATAAACAATAGAAATAATTAAATAAAAGGATATAATTATAGCAACAAAATTAAACAATTACGTGTTTCTATTGTGTAAGATTTGTTTCCAATTGTATTTTTAACCACTTCCTCATTAAGCGTATGGGTCCACTCTCAGCACGCCCTAGGGTGCACTTTATGACCAAGACTAAGGGGATAATAAAGACCGACAGCTTAAATACGTGTTATTGCAAAGAGTTCCAAATGTTTGCTGCAGCAAAAAACCCCAATTCCAACCGAGTTTTCACCATATGGGAGATGTAGAGAAACGTTAATTAATTCGCCTGCCACTTACAAAAAAACTGATCGATCTTCGAATAAGTCCGACACATAAGCTTTCATAAAAATCGGGAACTGGTAACGATCGGACAATTTATAACCTATCGTTTCTACTTTTATAAGTTTTCATCAATTATACCTTTCGTTTTACTAATTGAAAGAGAACGGGGGCTGCTTTCCCAACTAATTTTGTTAACCGGCAGTTAAAATCTTTATTTAGAAGTTGGAATTGACATACACACAAAGAACGGTAGCAGCAGTAAATGAAATTATTAATTACGGTGATCTAATTCGAAATTGGTTCTGTGCCGGATTTTCTCAGAGGGCGAGGTCGCTCTACGTTACGCCACTTTATCAAAAGCAACACTGTCGACCGCGGGAATAGGGACCCTTACAAATAATTTACTAAGGGCTTCGTTATCTCTTTCGCATCGCATAGAAAAGCGTGTGCAAGAGCAAGTATAACATGGGAACGTTTGAGTTACAAACGGTTTAATTACAACATCAGGACGGTTACAATCAGCCTAGATTTTATAAAAAACTCAACGACACAAAGATAAATTGGACTAAAAGAAGATGTCGGGAAATTAAACCAAACTCAAGGGTTCTGCTTGTTTGACTGCCCGAATTCAAACCAATTGGCGTTATTTGCGACAATAAAAAACCTGGACAATATTGCAAATGAAATTCTTAACCATGTGAATTTAATGAATAACACGAACCAAAATGTTGAGAGAAAGAGAGAGATTAAAAACATTGGAAGAAAAATGTCGGATGATATAAATAATCAGAAAGGAATGCATCACAACTGTCACCTGACAAAGCCAGTTTCCTGAACAAAAGCTTCACTTATCCCGCAACACATACACATATAACATACGAAATTCCAACAACCGAAAATATGAATAGGCCAAGATCCATCATGGAACTAAAGAAGCCTCAAATGAATGAGTCAGGTTGTTCTTAGAAAAGCTTAAAACTACAAGTCGTATTAAGTTGTTTTTTTATTATTTCCTAATATCTTGTTCTACTATGTAAGTTTATGTGTGCGTGTTAGATAATCACAGGCTTATAAAGTAACCAATTAAAGTAAAGCAAGAGAGTAATGAAATAAATGGACGGACGTTAGTACGGACCACCGCACTGCAAGGGTCGGTGTTCCCGGCTTTATTGCATCAATTTACTTAAAATGGGAAAACTTGGCCGCCCACCTTTTTTCGTTACCATTTCACAAAAAAATCTACAAATACAAACGTGCTTCTTTTCAAAAAAAAAGAACGGCAATAAAACTTGAAATCCAAAAATAAATAAAACCCTTTTAGTAAAATTCGATTCGAGTGCTTTGACTATTTCAAGCTAGCAAGGATAATACGATAAATTGAACGTAAGTGCTATTTACATTGATATTTTTAAAAGAATAAGCAACTTACGATCCGATCAATCGAATATATTCCATATGCAAATATCCTATTACTTTTATTGCACGCTTTGCCAACTTACTCGATGGTTTTATTAATACATTTTCTCTAAAATTACTTTTAGCCGGTTTATAGTGTGGCCATCAAAGGAACGAAACCTTCTTGTAAATCGCGTAATTTTGTGCACTTTACGACTCGTAACAAATAGAGGTTTGACGGCTGTGGTAGGTAATTCGATTCCAAGTAGGAGGCCTTAATACCTTTTGTGCAAGTTCGGCCACATGATTATTATTATTATTAAAAAACAAATTGCCAATTTTCACAGCTTCGCATGGTGAATAGAATCAAAATTATAAATGATACTTCTTTCGGTTACGGTTGTTATGATATCTCTCGTGCAAACCCATATGTTGAAAAATATATCAATATGGATGCACCCCGGCTGGGACTTAAACGATTTAGATGAAATTTATTTATGTTAGGGTTTCGTCGAAATGAAACCGACTTTAAAATGGCAACTTTAGGTTGGCTTTGAAATTGCGATTTCGTCTCGCAATTTATTAAGCTATATGAATTTAATAAAATTAATATTTAGACAGGTTCGGCTCAAGGGGCTGAGACGGCCCAAACCATAACGTCAAATTTTGATTCTAACCACCCTTAGCATAAGTATCTGAATTGTCGAGGTGGTTTGGTGACCCCGATACATTTATTATTCATATTAGCGCACTAAATTACGTTTAAGTTCAAGTTAACGCTTTCTATGTACGCCAATGATAATATCAACCGATTGCAATAATGCAAGTCGAGTATTTATAGCCCTAGAAATTTATAATATTCACATTGAGTTTTCATCCTTATTATAAGTATTATTCTTGGAAGCCAGAGGAGGGGGGGAGGTTCTTCTTATTTTTAAATTTATTCTGTATTTTTATAATATTTTAAATTCACTACAAATCTGACAAAATGAATGTGGTTATTATTAATCCGTAGAAATCAAACTGATTATTTAACCCCCTAAACGAGTTTTTCCGAAGTCGATTTGAACAGAATCTCATTAATCCACTCGTGCGCGTGTGCATCCATATGCACCATATACTTGTTGGAAATCAATACAACACCTTGGTATTATCGATAAAACATATAAAATATTTTCGTATGTTGGTTTCAGAAAAGGACATGACATTAAAAATTTATTAACATTTAGGAAAGCAGCATTTCCTTATTAAATTCTCGCGCAGTCTACCAACTAAATTTTTTAATCAGGTTCATAGTAATACAAAAAAGTTGAAATGAATAAATTTCATTTTTTTTAGTTTAATTTATATTATTTATAGTTTTCTCATTTTTTGATTCTACGCGGAATTGAATCATCTCATTTCGCCAGAAGATGAGAAACGAACGATTCTACCAATAAAAAGAGCAAAGGAGCAAGCGTAGGTAGTGCCCAGAGTAAACTTTTTATTATTCTTCTCAATTATTATGTGCAAATTTTGCCTTACAAAAATTTACATTTTGAAATTTCTCTTAAAATAAACTTGTTTTTAGTTAAAAAAAGAATCGTTTAGCCGAAATCCAAGAGAGAATCTGCCCCCTCTCTTCCCTCGCCCTTGCAATATGCTCCCCATATGGTCACAGCGTATGTAAAACAGTTTCTTCTTAAAAAACTTAAAAAAAGATATTTTCCTGCTTGCTTTCAGAACCGGAACGTTCCGGTGAGTTCCCTTACATTTAGAGCCCTGTATGTGGTCCGAGTATAACCTTCAACCATACTTGTAATTCCCATGAGCTGAGTAAGTCAAAGAAACAACTAATTGTCATAAGACCTTAAATGGCTTGGAAAGAACTACATTGAGCAGTGTTCCAATCTTTGACTAATGGTAACTTTGGTCTAGGGGCATGGAATACCAATAACCCCAGCTGTACAAATAATCACGAGGTAAAAGCGTGAAATTCTAACCCTCGATTCTCTAAAATTAACGGGTTTCGAGTTTAAATTAAAAATGTAAAAATGTAAAATAATTCGAAGCTTTAGTTTCTGTCTCTGCAAAATGTCATTTTCTGTATAACAAATTTAGCGAGCTAGAACTTTTATTTTCCTTTTTCACAAAAAAAAAACAAAAATTCAGTCAGTTCTTATAAAAGAAACAAAATGCCCACTTCTAAACAATTTGTGTTGAACGTGAGGAGGCAATTCTTGGCATTAGCCCCTAGTAGAACATATTCTTGAGCCGGATCTGGATTTAGAGAGAAACGATAAATTTCATTGGTACAAGTTAGTTGAAGTCGACGATCTTTAATGCGATAAGGAGACAATAATGATAAAATAACAAACTAAAATATTGAAGTGAAACTCGATGTCATATAAAGTATGAAAATGGATTCTAACCACTACCAGGTCATCGATAGAACTTGTTAAAAATGCAAATAGTTGCCCGAAGCTGGAAAGCGAATACATTACCGGTCCATGCGAAGGTCTTCGTCACTTAGAATTTTAGATCATCTTCGCCAGTAAGTGTTTTTCGATATCTATAAAATTTTATTCGTAATCTATGGTAACAGTTTTGCAACTTTTTTAAGTGTGTTTGAAGAATCATGCTTGGTCATACATATAAAAGAAGACCAATTTGTGCGTTCCGAATTCAATAAGACATAAAATTGTGATATTATTCAAATTATATGGTTTTCACTACGACTTCTTGATGTTTGTCGAAGATGGAAATAAATTAAACGTAAAATATAGTAATAGCTACTATATTTCGAATGAAATATTTTAAATTGTAACCACAAACGATCTCCGCCTTCAACAACCACAAATTAGTGATGCTGATCGTCTGTGAATGTCATATTAATGGAACAACTCGAATTCTGAGGTCTAAAGTTACCATAGCATTCCACAACTTAAGATATAATTAGGATGAAGAATTAAATGCGTTTAATTTTTTGTAGGCGAACACGGGAGCCATGTTAGAAAAAGCGAACCCATATTTCTTCTTTGTAACGTTTTACATCCGTTTCATATAAATTTCGTAAACGGACCACTATTTTGCAGATACATTTCGTTAAGTTGTTTTTTAGATCTTAATTAGCTGAGATAGCCCAAGTATTTGTAAATGTCTGGTAGTTGCGGTAATGAACGATGCGAACTACAATTAAAACAGTTGTTCTTAAACTTGGCGTTATCTTTAGAACAACTCACACTAATCAACCCATTTGGGTTCTCAACTCAAGGTGGCCGTAAAATTCCCGTGTCAATTATTCCCCACAACTTTGTGTAGACAAAAGCCGGTACACCGAGGAGGTCGTAATTTAAGGTGTGCCTTCTGCAAAGACCGCACACGGTAAAGATATCAAGATACGCGTGCGCCTTCTAGAGTCACAGATAATTGGATTGCTTATAAATATTAGCAATAGTAGGAAACCTTATTGCCATTTATGGAATAATTAAATAATATAAAACGTTTATTGACGTAACGAGCCGGTCGGGCGTCCTCGATGATAATCTAAAATTTTGTCCCAAAAAGTCTTCTAATACCTACCCACCTTCTCCGTTTTTTTTCCCTATTTCATAAACGTGAATATTAAGCAGGGAAGAGAATCTGCATCACCGAACAGAAATTAAATTGGATAAGATCTTCGTCGTAACTTACGTAGTAAACACAGAAACCTTCATTAAGATGGGTCATATAATTAAACGTTTTTTTGTATCTTGTAGAAAATCATTTTAATGAACACGTCTGCTCCAAATTTAAATACCAAAACCATTAACTCCGTGTTAAGAAATCAAACTAAACGTTCTTAATGCTTAGATTAAACGTCGATAGCGGTAATTTATATTATTTTCTAACGCTACCTGTACCACAACATCGCGAGAAAATCAAAAATTAACACACCGAGTCTTCTTCGTTCCAAAGGTGGTAATTAAAACCTTACACGTGCCTCTTTTCTCATCGCCGAACGGCGCAAATGAATATTTATTTTTAAAAATTGAATTTTAAATAAATTCAGCTACCTAAATCAAGAGCCCCGTAAAGTTCATGTAAACACGGTGCGCACTATCCTCGTACAAATCCTTAAGGATTTCTAGTCAAACATAAGGAAGGTATAATAATCGTTTTTGGAGAAGGTCCCAGAATAACTTATTTAATGTTGATAACTGTTGTGATAAATTCTCTGTCATTAAACTTGAATATATTATTATTATGTTCTTTCTCAAGTTTATAATTGAGATTTAAAGTCGGCGTTATCGAATTAGATTAGAATAATGCGCCGTGGAGTCAGCCGATAAGAGATAACTTTGTTCTCTAAATAAGTGTTTAGCATATAGGGACCCAGATAACAAAACCATTAAAAAACTACCCTTTATGCTCACACAACTAATTATAACCTTAATTTTATCGTATCCTTAATAACGTTTTAATGGCGACGGATACTAAACAGGCTTCTAATGCATTCCTATTAGCTTATACGTAGCACTCGGAATTTTATTAAAAAAAAAAAGTTGGAATAAAAACGTCCTATCCAGTAGAATTCTGATGGGAAACAACATTTTTCTAACCGAATCGTGAATTAAATTATTAAACGCAGTCTCGTATAAAAATTTTGCAGTTAAATGCTTGGAGTTACGTTTTTTAAAGTTCATCTAACTGTTACATAACAAATTTGTTACACTCGCTTTAGTTTCGCTTTTATGAAACACAAAAAATTAATAGCTCTTTCGCATCGCCTTCTTGCATTGTATTTATTTCGACTACCCCACCTTCCCATTGTATTGTAATAATTATACCTACCGAATTACTTTTCTTTGAATGATGGACAACTTAATTAGAAACACGTTAACGTAATACATTAATATATTAACAATAATTTAGTTATTATCGAACAAACTAATTAAATTTCGAGAGAAAAATTATATTTTCGATAAATTAATAAAGTTTCGAGCTTTAATATTAAGCGAGCGTAGCGAGCGAGTTTTATTTCCATAATACGTAATGTTATCAGAATCAGAAAATATTTTTGAGTTGTATTCTCCATTAAATACTTTCGGATAAAAGATATACGACATGGAAACGCCAGATAATTTTGTTATTCTTGTAGAAATTTACGATAATGAAGTTCTTGAAATTTGTATAAATATTAATTTATAGTAATGTTTACACTCAAGTAAAATTGATTTTGTATCAATAAAATAAAAAAGCAGTCAGGGATTCCATTTCCATTTGCATTAGTTAACTTCGAGGGAAGACTATATTTTATACAGAACACATAATCCTGTTCCTTGGGGTTTGAAATATATTTTATCTTGGACAGTAAGTATAAAGCACTGTATTTTTTTCTATTCTTAATGTTAATACTTCCAGATAAGCTTTAAAGTTTTGGAGAGAAAAAATATTTATCGTGATTGATCCAAAATAAAACAAAACGTTTTGATTGGAGAGCGATCTCTCCCAGACAAATTAAAACCTCGACAAATATGTTTCAGACATGGTTTTCATAGGAAAATTTATAGTCGTGAGTGTCAGCAAACGTAAAATTCTGTAAATGGGAATTTTATATTCAAAGTTTTAATGTACAACTTTATGGTGCAACAATAAAATCTAAAATAAAATCCGTTTTATTAATACACACTCAACCAGAGAAACCTAAAAACTTATTCGTCAAATTCGTTAAAAAACTGACATTTTTACGTGCTAAAAGCTTACCTAAGCTTTGTAATACATCACAACGATAAAAATAAAATAATTTTTTAAAGGCTGCGTGGTTTACACGTACAAAGGCGTAAAAAACCATTCAGAAAATGACGTTGCACATCACGCAACTGTTGAAAACTGGATAAAAAAGTTGATAAACACCCGATCTATTATTTTCTTATCTAAAAAAAACAAAATAAACAAAATTATTTAAATTTCTTTAAAAGCAAAAACAAAAAGTATGTGTTGATATTGCAATTAAAAGAATGTCCGTAATTAACGTCCATATAAATTATTTTATTGCCGTTGTTTTGACTATAAACAAATTTTGGTTTTTACTCCTCTTCGGGCTACCAATCGTAAAGCGCTCCTGACACCAGGATCTCATGTACCTAAGATATTTTACTCATGTTGACTAATAAATTCGCCTTAATTGATACCGTTAATGACCACTTAATCTAGAAACAATAGAAATATTTACCATTAGATATCGATTTTCCCAGCGATATCGACCTTAAATAATTAATTTTTATGAATACAATTTTATAATGGTCGTCTACATTCCTGATCAACCATAAAATGTTTATTACCACCTCGTCGTTAATTTCACACCCAGTAATTGATGGTAAACATTTAAAAACATGGTAAGTAAATTTAAGAACAAGCTACGTCGTCGATCAATAAAATATTTAATTTAAAAAATTCGTAAAAACCCCCAGCGATAAGGTGAAGTATTTATCGAAACTAATTACTTGAAAAAGTAATGAGTTAAGATCGTAAATCAAGCGGAAATGGAACTCATAAATAATCAAGTGGAAGAAAAAATTAAAGGAAAAATAAATTAAGTAGAAAATCGTAGCAAAAAGGCTAACCCACAATCCCAGCCGCAAGGAATTGACAGCATGAGAAGTACACAAGTAGTTGAAAGTATATGGTGGTTGGTTTATACAACCAGCGCCACAAATAATTTACAAAATCGTGTGTATCGGGGTTAACAGGGATAGACATAGCAATCGTGAGATTGCTTCCTGGTGCGGTTTCGCAGGAACTAGAAGGCTACAGGAGATGAACGGCACTCGCAGGATACCGCAGTGATGAATCACTCGTTAGCCACAACCCGATGCGTCGGTTAACGAGTATAGGAAGAGAATTGAGCAAGTATGGTTTTCTATTCAGTCTTCAGACGTGCAACTAGGCTTGCTAGTAGACACTAAAATATTTCCCAACTTCCTCTTTATAAATTGTTAAATCACAGGAGCTGTAATTTTCCTCTTTGCTCAGACCGCTAATTTATTTATTACTAGTTAATAAATAGATACCAACTTCGATACTTTTAATTAAAAACACGCCAATTTATCTCTCTTTGACCTTATTCTGATCTACGCAGGAAGAAACGCTATGATGTTCGCTTACTTATCAGTTATCTCGACTGGATCCGTTTACCAATTCTGCAAGTAGAAATCTGTCATAAATCTGTGCATCTGTGGCCACAGTGGACCGCATACAGATGTTTCATGTTTTACCAAGAATCACCTTAGTACTTCCACCTCAGCAGGCAAGTGCTCAGTAGGCAAACCTCTTTGGGCTTTTAGGGGCCAATCTTAGACGTACTCATCTGTTTCTCAACCATACAGTACTCTTGTAAACATTAAATAAGGAGGACCCACAGTTGGATACATTTTATAACACAATATAGCTATTTCAATCATTCTTAATAAAAACAAGTCAACTTCTTTTTTTAATTTGAATTATTGGTGCAATTGGAGGCTAGTGGTTAGAAAGTATCAGGATTGCTATACCGTAGTCGTGAGATCAAATCCCAAGGAAGTACACTAAAATCTGACCATGACAAGGTGTTGGAAACATCTTTAAAGTATTGTTTTTGCCAAATGAACATTTGACTTTTATCAATTTTTTATTTTTATTTTAGAGACCTGCAGACTATGGAATATCACTGCTCCTGAAAAATTTCAAAGAAAAGGAATTTACAGCCCTTAGAAGCAATCAATAAAAGAACTTTTTAAAACAATGCAGTACCAAAGAACTGTAAATCTTGCATGCTTCAGAAATAGCTAAGCTGGGAGATCTGTCAGCAACATAAAATTAAATATATAAACCGGGGGGTCTGTATGAAAATACTGCCCAATTATTATTTTCAAGAAAATCAAAAGCGGTGATGTCATATTAAGTTTCTGCATAATTTTTAAATATTTAATATTATGCCACCTGATTTTGGGGCACTTTGGATCTAAGCAGTTTATTTTTACCCGAGCTTTCGGCATATCTGCTTGACTGCAGTTGTGGTAGAATACAGAAATAATAGAAAACTTTACTCACCGATTTTTCAGCAAGCGAAAACGACCCGAACGACTTGACGTGTTTTTTTCAAACATGTCCAAAATGAGAATACCAATTAGAGAAAGCACGTGGCTTAAATTTTGCAGACCATGGGATCTGGGGGTATGGAATACCTTCAGCCGTATATAATCGATTCAATATGGAAGTCAACGACAACGTCAAAAGTATTGTACAACATTTGGAGTTGACGTGCAATTCTGGATTTTCGTAAGATTGACATGGCAAATCACTCAATTCTACGGCAAAAATTTTCTATGTTGGGTGTACAACAGTTGCTGTTCCTGTTGCAAGTTTGCAAGTTAGTAAATTCCGAGGGGTTAACCGCTGGTGAAGTTTTTTGTACACATCTCATGAAGTACATGAAGTACTTCACGTGGAACATCCTCCAGTGCCTCTGTTACGGTAAATCTTCAATTTACTTCTGATAAAATATACTACCGATCCGGGGTCTAGGGCGTGAACACCCCAGTCATCTGCAACGGAAGATCTTCAGTTTACTTGATAAAAATAAACTATTCCAATTTCTGGGGCTTTGGAACACCTCCAGTGCAATTGTAAAACATTGCAGCTTGGAGAACGTACAAAACCCCAGACCGAGTAAAACTGAAGATTTGTTCAGGCATGAGGTGTAAAGACTCAGCCGTTTAATAATTTGATTTTATTCAAAGGGAATCAAGTAAACCTGAAGATCTTTGCAGACCACTGGGGGTTCCATACCCAGCCGTTTAAATAATTTGATTATTAAAGGATTAAATTGTTGCTTTATCTCAAGTTTTTAAAATTAGCTATGGTCAAGTAAATGTGTTTAATTCGTAATTTGAAAATTAAATTTCTGAATTATTTGAAGTACGAAGTATGCAGAATTATCATGAATTACGTGAAGTGTGAAGTTAATTGTACACGATTTCCTCTAGCGGTTGACCCCATCGGTAAATTCAAAAAACAAATATTTAAAGAATGAGCTGAATTAAATAAATAAACATGTTTTTTACCAAAAAAAAATGGTAAAACTTAAAGAGATTTCTATTGCTATGCATATGATTTCAAAAAATAACCAAAAAAAATTATAAATGTCACTGAATGATGTTCATTCGACTGTTGATTATTTTGAGAACAATGGAAAAAAAGGATTTACTTCGTTCAGAACCACCAAAAATTACCATTTCTCAGAGGGACTACCATATAGTGGCTATTATACGCTCTAGAAATGCAGACGTTTAGAAGCCGATCAAATCCAGAATTTGGACGTTAGGGAGTGCGGGTTAAAAGTCTGTGTTGCTGTTAGAAAACCTTAGCTCTGTTCAGGAAAAAAAATATCTTGAATGAGGCCTACAATATCGACAATGGAACATTGGAAAAATATAGACTGACAAATCCAAGTTTAAAGTTTTGGGATCTCATCGACTCATCCTTCTACGGTATCACGAAGAAGGGGACTACAATAGAATACTCGTGGAACATAACATACTCTCTGGTTAATCAGCCGTGGTTATGTTCTATAACAGGGTAACAATCCAAACTACACTTTCCGCCTTTCCGAGGGTAGTTAGAATAAAATAAAACTGATAGTATTTTAGTGAACATGAACATCAGATCTGAGCCCTATCGAGCATTTATGGGAAAAGTTTGATAGTAAGGTCCATGTCACCTGTCCATCGACTTCCCTAGAATAAGTTATAAATAATAAACTGTAGAAAAAAATAAATTCAATCATTTTTAAGTGCATTTCAGTTAATTTTCACTTATTTTATTTATTATTACATAAATAAATATCACTTCAGTAAAAGCTATGTTTTTATTTATTTTGTAGTTTTACACTGCTGCATCTAAACTTCCCTTGCAGCGTATAACTGATTTCATGAAAGCAATATTTGACGAAAAGATGGGATTATTAGCTCATGATGCTACGTTGCTTTTATGTGGATAAATTGGATTAAATTTTTTTAAAAACAGGTAAAGCGTAACCTAAGATAACACAAGAATGGGCATCAAAGCAACAAGCCTCGTCACCAATTAGTAATAAAATTGGTTTATATTGAATTGCATGCAAATTATCTACCAGCCATTTTAGGCATGCACTAAAAACTCATTTCTACAATATTCTTAATTTCATGGAACTGATACACTTGGGAAACGCTAACACTAAATTCAAAACCATATCTAATCTGTTAACGGTAACCCGATGTTTATATAAATAATTTTAAAATTTATTGAAATTCCCAATACATAGTCTGTTAAGGAGATCTCCTCTATTATTGGCCTATCTGCTAGTAACGCGTATGAGTGGATTTCCAAAATATTAAATTTGGAATCTCTTAATCAGGATCTCGTTTATCCATCCAAAATGAATACAATAATATTATCAACTTTCGCACCTTAAAATTAGTACATTAAATTTCTTCTACTGCAAGTTGCAGTAGTCGGTCGATTATCAGTTACTATTTTTCTTCCACGCCTTCCTATAATAACAATATCTTTTTTACCTCTTGGTAATTATTCGTTAATAAATAGCAATTTCAATACTAGTAATAAAAAAGCCATCCATTTATCATGATTCTTCAATCTTCCTCCCATAATTTAATTTTGATAATATTGTTGGTTTTAATACAACGTCACAGCTAGGTAGATACATAAAACGCTGTTGGAGTCATTTTTGTTAACGATAAATAATTACACCTTGATTACCATAAATTCCACCAACGACAAGCCAATACCTCTTCATAAAACCATTATAAAAATCTGATAATTAAATTCGTACCAAAAGGAATATTTTTTGTAACCAAAAAAAAAATGAACCGAAAAATTTCAACTCTTCCGATGGCACTAATAACATAGGAAAAATGAAATGAGCTACTGGTACTTTTAATGACTAATGGGCGTAACGATAAATCCATACGAGTTGTAAGCGCCGATTTTGCTGTCGTATCCATTCTGTTAATAATGTCAAGTGAACGAATAGGAATCAACTTTTTAACCAAACGTCCATTTAAAAAATTTAGGTACTTAACAACAATTTAATAGCGATAAATCTCAGTTTAATTTTATTAAACCAGCGCATTTGATTGCTTTTAAAATGGAGTTTAGATAACAGCATTTGAAAGGTTTACAGATCCAGTAAATGAGTAAAGCTTTTCCTCACATACATGCGGCATATTACTGGGGGAAACTGTACTTGCCAAGTTTAACCCTTGAGAATTTCATATTACACGATGTGACTTGACCAGAATTTCCAAATTAAGCTAAAATATTTTCGGATTGGACTTAATTAAGAGATCCGCGTGTAGAAATTAAGGGGAAAAAATTAAGAAACTAATTTCAACTTTAAAATTAAAAAATAAATTTTTATATCAAGAAAAAGTTTCGAGTCATTTTCGATTAAGTTGTTAAATAATTCGTTTCTTTTTGCAAAATAAAGAAGAGGGATGATAGCCTAGAAATATAACATCATCACGTTTGTTCTCGTTTTTCAATTTTGAGAAAGTATTTCGCCGTCCACTGTGATGCTGGCTCCACTCCAAAGCTCCGCTTTGCATTCATCCAGTTAATTTAATTATTTCTTGCAAACCATATTGCACATACTTCGTGATATCTCAATTTTTTTGTTATTAAAGTTCTGCAGTAATAAATTTAGAATATGACATATTTAACCGTGGCGCTGTTCTTGCTTGGGTGTAATACAGAAGTTAAAATACACGGACATAAGAGGAAGAAGAATTTTAATATTAAATGCTCGGCGTTATTTAAAAATAAGATTTGAAAAGTATTTATACGAAAGGAAACCAGCGGGTTTTGTAAAATTCCAGGATATTGTTAAACCAGATATATGTAACTGGATGCAAGTACAGTCTGCTGTCACAAACAAGCCGCTCAGCTCGAATCTTTTCTTTTTTCATGTCGAATAAGATACGACCAACATACGCAATAAAGGCCATTGTTATTTGCAATTTTTAAAGTAAAATTATTACCATTTAAGCAGAACACTCGAGATGCATTATTCATAGTTGCTCACATCAATTTTAACTTTATAAATAATTTTATCCTTTCCCATGTCCGAGAAGGAGCAAAAGGTGTAAATAATTTATATTATATAGTAAAATTGCAATTTCTCAATCTCCATAAAGCGGTATTTTAGATTTTAATTTCACGTTCCAACTAAAATTATGTCGTAATAAAATTATTCGTTTTTATGACCACCTCAAGCCTTTAAACCGGAAAGTAAGTGAAAAAGTATACTTCGGGTCTATTGCTGCGAGATTGTTGTGGTTTTAGGGGAAAATTGACCCCTAAATTATTTTCTAAGTTACGACTCGGTTTTATGTCCAAAAATTAACTACGTTCTCGTAAAAAAAAATGGAAAAGACTTACGACTAAATTTAAATTACCAGGGTCGGTTTTGTAATAGTGCGCATTTCGTCATCACGATTTTATATTTTACGTGGTCGTTATAAAAATTGAAGTATAACAATGAACTTGGTTTAACGCCGAAGGGTAAATTTGGGGTTAAAAATGCACCCTTTAAGAATTTATTGGAAAACAATGTTAATTCAACAGATGTCAATGCCTGAGGTTAGGTTAATAAATAACAAAACTTGTTATTTCAACTTCAAAAACAACTAGCAAATTACCAATTTCTGTAATTTTATTACGAGGTATCTTTCGTGTAGGGTTTAATAAATATGCATAGAAGTCAGGTAAATTAAGGTTTGCCGCCCTCGGCGGTAGTCGTTCTTTCGAAAGTTCCATGTATAATAAGTACAAAATCTGAAGCCTCATTAAAAAGGGATTTGGTAAGTGAATTTCTTATTGAAAATCTTAAACAACGTTTATAAATAAACACGAAACGTTAAGTTTTCTACTTGAATTTCAATCCATTAATAATTTTAATTATGAATAACATAATTCTTAACAATTATAATTGGCGTAATTACGCGCGCTCTTGTGCTCAGACAAAATAGAAAAAAGGCAAGCCGCTTTGGCGGAAAGTTTAATTTTTCGACTTAAACGTTACAAATGGGTTCGATGAAGAGGTTTAAAGAAGAACAATAATTAAAGAGAGTAATGAAAAGCGTAAAGACATGTTTGTAATTAAAATTATAAAGCACTAAATCGTAACACCTGCTATGTGTTTGAATTAATGCATGGTTTTATATGAATTATGGCATTATGGTTCATTCGTGTCGGTTTACATAATATTCTAATAAGTTACGACGCCCGGAGGTAACGGAGCAGCTGGCCTGGTATTTGAATCAATCGTGGAACGCCATCGAGATGCATCCATAATAACACGGTCAACTCTTTATTGTGACAGTGGCCAGAACTTTATAGCTGCTGTATGCTAATACGAAACATTTAGATCGGAATCTGGTCGCAGCTACTTTGTACAAGTAAAAAGAGACCTTAAACGAAGTTGAAGCGGTAGTCGGGTTCGACATTCCAAAAACAAACTCGATTTGTGTTAACAAATTCCTGCAAACATTCGGAACTTAAAAATTTTTCTCGTCCGCGAGAGGAGAAAAAAAAGGGCCGACGTTAATTATTTAAATTTTCTTAAAACCGAACAATCGTGACTCGCTTTCTAATTTTTCCCTCTTCGCGCACTTTAATTTGGGGCGAGAAAAATTTATTATAAAATTTAACTTGAAAAATATCCGAACCGTATTATATTTAGCCTACAAATATTTTGAATTTCCTCTCTTGGAGATAAAACAATTTTCATAGTTTAACGATTTGTTAACCAAGTTGGAACAAAAAAGCTTTCATCCTCTCGTTAATGAGCTTCAACCGAGCTAGTACTATCGCGACGTGATAGATTATAATACATACCTAAAATTATTTACTCGCTGCTTCTAAAAGTTAAAAGCTTAGTAAATTTAGCGAGCAATAAATTACATACAAAGCTGATCGTAATAAGAAGACCTGGCGGCTTTTGAAAGAACTTGTTTTCGTGTTCCAAATAAATTCGACATGGAAAACTTGCTTAATTTACATACGAATGGCATATTTAATTGGGCTAACATGATTTGGGCAAAATAAAATCACGACCTTTCGTTAATAAATTGTATAATTCCGCAGTTGTTTACATATAGCTCGAGTTGGATGGCTTTTCACTCTTTTCTAACGTGTTTGGATTCGAACAATTTTACGTCGTTAAAATACGTTTATTTATTACTGCATGTATCCAATTTAGGAGGAATAAATCTACGTGTTCGATGCACAACGCGATACACATTAAACAAAGGTGCATTTGCAATGAAATGAAAATATTAGCATACAGTTTTAGATGACATTAAAGATGAAATACTATTATGGAACTTGTTATGTTAATGTTAAGTCTCAACATTTATGAGGCTCGACCGGTCCTGAAAGGCTGTGTTTATAGATATTTATGTGATATTTGGAGAGATAATCTCGTCAACGAGCTTCGCCGTCTCCGAGTTTCACCCACCACATTCTGAATTTCAAATTGCAACTTTAAATTGATACAATTTCAAAAACGAACAATCGCAAATCAAGACGATTAAGCATTCGAAATCACTTCAAACGCACAAAGCGCCAAATATCATGCAATCAATTTAAAATTCGAAAACGTTCGCATACTTAAGTGGCACTAAAATCTACATAATTATTACGTATCCCCCTATATGCATAACTCGAAACATGTGCTCTGGTAAGAACGTTAACTTTTTGTTTGCACAAAAATTCCACTTCACTTTTTATCATCCACGCAATGTGTTTTCAATCGCAAGGATTAAAGATGGGTCCCACGATTCTTAAAATTGCGGTCACCCTGCCCGGCTAGCTGCTCCCGGTGTCTTCGAAAGCCCCTACATTAAAAGAAAGCAATAAAAAAAGTCTAAACGGTAAAATCAAGTACAAGAAGCGGTAAGTGTTAAAACGAAATTTGCATTACCAAGTTGTGAAATTCGCAATAATGCAAAAGTTGTGAGCCCAATTTTCACGTAATCGTCGTCTCTTAATCCATTTTCTCGCCAGAACAAGGTCGATCTAGTTGCGCTATCGCGATTCTTACTCTTCCAGTCTTTTTAAAGCAGACATATATTTGACCCAATTTAATTTAACTTTTCAATTACAACGAACAATATCCCCAGAGCGTGGAAGATTTCGAGTAAGGAATGAATTGGGTATTAAAAGAGCAATTTTCTTTTTGGTTCACGGAATTTTGTATAGGTAGACTTTACGATTTAGTTCGTTTTGTGTCGCTACGTGTAGCAATAAAATTATTTTAAACGGTAACTTACTTGAAAATAAACTTGTCCTCGATCCACCCAACCGACGATCAAATCGGAACCCGCCATTTGACCATCTTTGGAAAAACCGAAACCAACGTATCCTAATGTTCTCACTTGTAACTCAAACGTAATATCTTGAGGACCCGGTCCCAAAGACCACAAAAGTCTGTAATCAGGATTTAACATCGCCGAGTGCGCCCATCGGGCTCCTTTGACGAATTCCGAACAACACAAAAAACACCACAATAACACAATAGTCCACACTGTTTCCATTTTCGCAAAATCACTTAATAGACATCTGAAAAAGAAAAGCAAGCGTTAGAACAATTAAAAAATGTCTAAACTAGATTTTGTTCATAGAAATCAAAACCACAGTTATTTAACTGTGAGTCACATAACAAAGCTATACGAGATTGTTAACAACCGGAATCTCGGCGTATAAATTTTCTTATATTCTAGACAAAGATAATTCGAATGTCAATAGAATTTATACTTTGAAGACGCCTAAATTGTCTTGTTACATCTATTGCAAAATTAATAAGGAGTTATAAAGTGCTTTCTTGTCTGTCAACGCCGTCTAGGAAGGCGTTCGTCGGTGGTGCGCCACTCGGTGATCTCGATTCTCTCACACCTCCAAAATCCAACACCTCGCCTACCAGAGGCGGCTCGTGGTTAAATTTTAAAAAACCACAAGAATTGCCCCACGGCAATACGGCATAGAAAGATTACATCGTATAAGGCGTGACAGGCTGTATAATAAAACATGACGTTGCGTGCCCGTAACTCTGAATCATGCAGAATTGTGACCAAATTGAATAATTAATAAAACGAGCCTGCACTGCTATGTATAACGGTTTCACAAAACACACAGTAACGATGGTAAGGGTTTAGAGATTGTCACTTAAGTTAAACAATAGTCACTTCTAGTTAGTATTTAGCAAGGAGAGACATCACGACCGAATTGCATTTCTCTTGTCTTATTAAATAACGTTTCAAATTATTCGAAGAAAATTATCAAGTAGTTGGAGATAATTTAGAACTACAACTGCACAAATTAGATAACGAAATTATTGTGTAAGTACGAATAATGAGGTAAGTGGCGGAGAATATGCAACACCAAATTGCAATTATGTTAATAACTCTCTTTCGGGCTAAAATGGTAATCTTTGATGATTATATGTGCGGGACAAAGACAAATTTAATCATTTAAGCTATGTTAGATGAATATTTTAATAAGTAAAAATGTTCGGAATATTTGTCATAATGCAGGAAGTTTAATTCAAAACTTTCGGCGCCATTTTAGTGGCCAAGCTTTGAAAATTCCACAAAGCACGAACAATGAAATACCTACATTCTTCTTCCGCAGGTGTACGCCTTTTACACTAATTGGTATTTACATAACAAAACATTATTACACTGTACACGGGTATTTCGTTTGTGTAATGCTCGCACCGTGGTCGGGAATCCACGTTCGCCTCTTAAATTCCAAACGACGCTTGTTACGATTATTGTTTTGACAATTCTACGTTGTGCGTTGCAAGATTAATATTCTGTCAAGGCTTTGACAAAAAGTAGGTAGTAGTAACATGAATAAAAATTAAAGTGTGTATCAAAATATAATAAAATGTAGGTCATGTTACATAAAGCATCCCTAGGCTGTTTTGAACACATGGAACGATAATAAAAGTACGAGTTCTTTGAAATATTACTTTAATATCAAAAATTGACTAAAAGGGCCAAATTTAATGGGATATTTTTATACAATACCGCGTGTCTTCTTAAGTTTAAAAAATGCGAAATTATTATATAAAAAATTTGTCCCGAATTTCAATATCATCCGGGAGGAAGAATAATAGAGCTTCCGTTATAACGAATTGGTATTGTAAATCTGTCTATTGACGATACCTTCCGAATAATAAATTCTCAAAGTTGGTCACAATTTTAACATTTTTTTTTGTGCTAAAAATACTATGTATATTGGCAGTGGTATTTTGACAAAAAGAGCGCATCTAGAATAAAAATTTCACGTTAAAACAAAATATTATAATTCGGAAAATCCGTGAAAATATCCGCTGCTGCCGAGATCCTTTCATAAAAGTAAATTTTGTAGTCTTTTTTTTTTAAGTTTTTGTTTGTTACGTCCAACAAATTTTAGTTGATAGACATCATGCATACATAACACAAAGCATTTATTACACTGTTGGTTATGTTTTTACAAGTTTCCGTTACAAAAACAAAATTAGATCGCTAACGTGCAGTTGAAATTGAAGTTATTGTTATTATAATTATAATGATCAAACAAATTTTCATCGACTTCAATAGGTATAAGTTTAAGCCAATATTGTTCAGAGTTTCTGAAATGCACAGAGAAACTTTATTAAATGCAAACTGCTTGCTTGCAAATTATAGGAATTTATTAATAATTAAAAAATTTGGTGGAATTTTTTTATATACGGCACAAAAACATTTCCACATATAAAAACCGCATAAAAGCAGGTTTGACTGTAAGTATTGTTTTATTCTTATTAGCCTAGAAAAAATATAGTAGCCCCTAAGTTAAAATCAAATTTATTAACCATTCATTTATTTCTAGTTTGAATCCCGAGAATTTTTGACAAGCAGTCGAGCTCCAAAGCATTGATTTTAATCGGATAGGCTGCCTGACTAACCATCATCGGTTATAAATCAATATAAAACGTTATTATGTGTTCGTTCATTCTATATCAGTTATTCCTTCGTTCCGACTTATCCGTGGATTAAATTGTCCGTTAATTATCTGAAGGCTGCACTTTACAGGGGTTACAGAGGCACCAAAGGAATTTGCCGAAGGAAGAACTATGCAAAGAATTTTTACTATATTCTATTTTCTTATATAAATAATGGATGACGAAAATTCTACTGTGCGGTGGTTGGATTGCGATAGTAAAACACGAGCATGGCTAATGAAACAGCAGTACAGCGTGGATCATTGCAAATTACAAATCTCAATTTCAGGTGATTCGTCAAAACATTTGATAAGCACGGAAAGTATCGGGCATGGATCCTTTGAGAACATGCAACTTTTGAGTGTTTCAACGCAAATTAGAGATGAATTCGGCCATAAGTTAAGCCGACTTCAATTATATAACGGAGAAACTGCGAAAGAAAATACTAGGGTGACCAAAATAAGATGGGTTTGATTGATTTCCCGTAGGGAGAGCGCGCGACCTTGCGGCGTTATAAACAAACCGCGACTGAGTAATCGTTACATCAGGAAAAAAGTCGTGCAGCGATGGCTCTTTCTTCCGTCTGAACTGTGACCGAGTTTATATCGGTCAAGCACGCACCGTCTTTGTGAATATTATAAAGTTTAAATGCCTGCCAGTATTTAGAAAAGCGGGGTTAGAGGTTTGATCTATTATTTATGGCAATAAAATTGCATTGCATTCTTGTAAAAAAAAATAAAGCAGGCAAAAGTTGGAAATCGGACAAATTTGCAGTACATTCTGAAAGAGCCATTTCAATAATTCAAGTGAGAATTAGTGAAGCCATAATATTTAAC
Organism: Lycocerus yunnanus; assembly: GCA_036346125.1. Taxonomy (NCBI): domain Eukaryota; kingdom Metazoa; phylum Arthropoda; class Insecta; order Coleoptera; family Cantharidae; genus Lycocerus; species Lycocerus yunnanus. Next base: position 1,047,259 of record JARFIX010000011.1, on the reverse strand, counting down.
GGAGCGCTTAAATCTACTGTGACAATGGTAGAAATTTACTACTGTAGTTTCTTGCACTTGGGTCACATCGGTGACTCCCTTAGTTATTTAATATCGAGTGGAAAACAAGAAATAGGATTTTATCCTTAAAAATTTATTTATTTCGTTAAGCTCGACTATAAAATCATTATAATATGTCGCAGACCGAATTTAAGTTTAGTAGAAAGTTTGTGTCTCAAATCCTATTATTAAGACTTGATAGTTCTAGTACAATTTGCTAAAGCACGTAAGAGCATTAGAAGTTTAAGCCTTCACTACCTTCTCCATTTCACCCTTCATTTTCCAAAAATGTAATTTAAAATTTTATCGGGTCAATTGGAATTGGCGCACAAAATTGAAAAAAATAGTAATATAAAAATTCCGATGTGCGATACGCCAATTTAATACGAATAACTTTATTGTTATACAAGAATAATACTTGTATTTCCCAAAGTAAAAATAAGTTCGTATCAAATTGCCATTTATTGCTTCATTATAAATGGTTTCTCAGTACTAAAATGTCTATAAAATTTAAATCTGAAGTAAATTAGGTATTTTAAAACCAGTTTTTTATTATTTCTTTATGCACACAACAAATTTTAAAGCGCTGCAATAAAATATTTCAAATTTAAACGAGGAATCCATGCGGCTCTAAAGTTTGCAGCAAAACATTGAACGTCAATTTCACGCCATTTAAAATAGAGTACTTAAAAGTTATTAACAAATCGATTCCGTTGCAAATTAAATCAAGTCCTTAATATGCAAAGAAAATAACGGCGTTTAATCCTTAGAGCAAATTCATTTCGAGATCTATGCCGCTAAGCATTCTTTTAAATTTATTATGGCTATCTTAATTGCAAAACTCGACGTGTTAGAATGAAAGTAATATAAGAAAATTCAGCTAGAAGCAGTGCCGGCCGGATTCGTTGTAATAAATTTACTTACAAATAATTTATGAAAACGTGAATCGTAAAAAACCAAGCCGAAGTGGGTATATTAAAACGCCAGCTTTGTAATTCCAAATCAATGACCGAAGGCGATGTTTAAGTGCTTTGAACGATCTATTGTAACAATCTGAGAACTTTCAACAATAGATCTCCAAGATCAACCTAAAAAGTCTCATTTCACGCCTGTTATTCATATTGAAAGTTTCATTTTCAAAGACGAGACTTTTCGATTTTGTTTTGCTTAAATAAATTAGCAACGGAAACTCTTAATCCTTGAAACCTATTAAAGTTGCAAGAAAATTAAAAAATGTTTCGGAAATTAATTACTCTCGAGAATCAATTGCTTAATTAATTTCCTAGACTTACATTCTCTCTCTGCACTTGCTTTTGAGAGTTTGTGTAATCCGTTTAATAGAGCAAGTGATAGATAGTCACCAGGGAAATCGTGTAACCGTCAATTGAATATCTTACGATCAACCAAACTCCATTGCCAGCGACACTCTTGTTAAATCAACGACACATAACACCAGACGTATTCTTGTTTACACATAACACTGACCTGTTGTTCCATCCAACATTCTATTTCTATTGTACGCCTTTAAACCGCCCTTCTTCCGCCCTTAGGGATCACATAACATCGTAATATATACTTTCGCACAACAAATATAGATGCTTCGGGTATATTTATAGCATTTTCGTGAAGTTCATAATCAGCAGAGAAGAAAAACACCGGTTATCTACGATTTTGGGGATCCGCGTGACCCAGATAATAGATAAACCGCCACTTTTCGGTGTCAAAATATTCTAAACCTCTTTCGTCCCATGTAGAAAATAAAAAAATTAATCAATTTTGAATAAATTTAAAACCATCCCATTATATCCAAAATTGCAGAAAAGTTATATTATTAATTTCATTTGCATAATTTAAATCAAAATTCGAAAATTAAAATTGCAAATTGCTTTCATCTTTTCTGGGAAAGCATAAAATATTAAAAAAATATCCAACAATTTGATATTTCAACAATATTAAAAAATATTTTAGGAAAAAAAGCATTTAAAAATAATCAGTACATCAAAGCGATTAATTATAAATTCAAATGTTTATGGCACGAGGGCCACCCAACTGTTTTGAATTATTTAATGCCAACATTTTGAAGCGGAATCCTGCTGTTTCATTGCTTTGAAATTTAGAATTAGATGTAATATAGGTAATCAATTTTTGTTAAAATCAACATATAACGATTTAAAAATTTTGGCCATAAAAAAAACCGACAGCTTCCAACAAACAAACCTTAATTATTTATAATTTTATTACGTAAATTAATTTTACCCACTTTTTTTTGTGTTGGTTCGATAAATGACTATAGGAAGTCCACCCATAAAACATCATCTCAGAAGTTGCTTGGAAAGTTAAATGCCCCATTCATCATCCACGGCAGTTTTCTTAAATTACAGAATATAGACTCGTTAAAGAATTATTTCGATGTGTGAGGATCTCTCAATTTTCCTTCTTGCGGTTAAGAAATACCCGAAATGACGTAAGCTGCTGCTTTTCCGGAGCTTAGATAAAAAAATCGCAAGAAATATATTTTTTAAGCTGGCAACTGGCACGTTTCCCTCTCCGCCATCTTTCTTCCGGAGCGAGAACTTCCGGGTTATTTACTGTATAAGATGAAGTAAATACACTACGGTGGTTTACTGCCTAGTTTTACGACGAAAAACTTCAATCAGCGACTTTGGCAAGACTCCATCACGTTTCATGCTGCTATTATCGAATTTGTAAAAGTATTTGCGAGTTTATCCATGCAGAACGAAACGTATGTTTCTATAGATTCGATTTGATGATGTTTCGGTATATATGACATAAAATAATGTCATAAACGTGGCGCGTACTCTCGAGACGACACGCTTTGGAGTTTGGAGAAATAATTTTTCCGATTCTCATTAATTACTATCAAAGTTAATATTATCCAGACGGTAATTTATGAGATCACATTACACTGTAATTGCGCACCATATATCATATGAGTAAGTTCGCAAATACATAAAATTTAGGTAGTAGATCACTAGTTATTATCGCCTAGGGTGGCGTGCATCTCTGTTCTAGGCTCTGCATGCAATTTATTAATTTAAAAAAGGGAATTGCGGCTCGCATTCATTGTGTCTGCAAAATTTATTTGTATCTTCGAACTACAGTTAGTTACGTTATTACGATTTTAATTAATTGTACGAGTATCGTGCGTACACCAAGAAGCGTATAATTAATATTGAAGGGGTGCTCTTCAAAGCTAGATGCATCATCATGAACTTATGCTTCTTTGCAAACACGATTACAACCCCCGGGGATTAATTCGGTTTAGGCTTACTACATTTATCCCATTTTTATGAATTCGCTTATAATTTAATTAAATACCCCACTCGATTTAATATTGGCATTCTTTCCCATCAACTACGTACTACTATGTATAGGCCAGCTCATCATAATCGTCCATATCAACAAAATTTAGGTGTGCGCTAAATCTGATTGTGTACGCTAAATCTCCGTAATTATTGATCCCACGACTAAAAGATTTAGTATATAAAATAAAGATAAACATGATTCTATTATAGATGTTTTTGCATACCAGTAACAGTTTCCACATCGAGTGACTTGCAAAAGAATTATTATCGTTGAGATTTTCCTTATAATTACTAAAATATTGTAAATATAGAGAGATATTGGAAGGTGTTTATCAAAACGTTAACTTTCATCTTCGTCCTAATTAATGCACATCAATTGAGAACTCTCAATCAGATCTAGGATGCTAGTTTTTAATATCATCCGCTTCATCGATTAAATTTTCCGGTGTATTTGATGTGTGTTCAATTTTCATTTACGAAAAAATTTTTAAAACCTAAAAACCTCGTTAGTCGTCCAATATTATCATTCTCATATTTTGTTTCGAGTAATTTCTACTTATTTCGTTCACATTTTTATATTTAATTTGAAAACATTTTCATTTAGTATTTCCTTTTCCACCAATTTTATTTATATTATTTCTCATTCTAATTTTATTTTATAATTATACTATGTTTCAAAACAATGAAATGGTGCTATATTACATGATCAAACCATGTTTCATTACATTTAATTATTTTCCAACGTCTTTCACGTAGTATCTAAAACCCCCAATCTACTGTTTAATACAGCATAAAACAGGTTTGACTGTATTTAGTGTTTAACCAATTGGTGGAATCACTGCAGGCCGGTTATTTCATTATGTCAGGTAAAAAATGAAAATTGTTTGCAAATTCTTCGCGAACTATTGAGAAAAGAATACAAACAATGAAACTTTGTAGTTTATTATTTTACAAAAAAAATTGTTAAGACTTCGTTTAAGCGACAAAACTGATGTCGTTAAAAATATTTCGTTATTATTAATAATAATAATTTGAGACAAATATTTTGCGAGGTATATAAATTTATATTACACTCTTCTCGCAATTTTTGTTGTCCTTATATTTATAATATAAGCTAGGCTTTATAATTTGATGTAAAATAAATTAGTTCATGTTTACTAAGAAAGTAATATCAAATTCTTAATAAAGTAACGCTATTTATTTAGTACTTAAATTCTAGTGTAAAATAAAAGAATGTTGTATTCAGGCGGTGTGCATAAAACATAATTTCGCAGATTTTACGATACGACGATAATTTGTTTTACTTGCGCCTATTTAACAGAAGATACCTAACGTGTAAACTGGGTCCTCAGAAGGCATCAGCTACGATGTCTATGTAGTACTGAATCAGGACTCCTGATGCCTAAATAAGTTAGAAATTCACGTTTACCTATATCCATCAACCTCGATCGTGCAAATTTCTAAGTAATAATTTGTGTTTTTTTTTTCGGTGCCCAAATTATATCCACATCAAGCGTTGAGAATAAAAGGACTCTCCACACGACCCAATTTGATCAGGCGTTTTTCATTTATTTTGCTTCGTTGCAATTCTTCTAGCTCGGCGTGTAAATCAAGACAGGGCAGCTGCAACGAAACAAAATAAATAACTCCTAACCAGATTGGGTCAAATGCAATTTCTTAACAAATAAATATTTAATATTAACCCATCATTATTCCTGAATTAAAATTAATAAACTCCAATTTTAACTAAATCAGCACAAATTAACACTGAAATTTGTAATCATTTCATGTAGAAAGTATTGCTTTATAATAAAAATTTTCTTTTTGTAAATCACATTTAGTTCTATTCTATGTAACAGCTTCTTTAATCATATAAAATGTTAAAAGCAATAATCACGTACACACGTCTGGGTAGCAACCTCCTATAATAAAATTTAAAAAAAAATCGCAAAACAAGAACTAACTGATTAACAATAAATTAACTTTTTAAGTCTTGAAAAAACATTCTGACATTTTGATGTTTTATTCCCATAAAACGTTCTTGGTTATATTTGGATGTTCCGTGTTAGATAACCATCAGGGAAAATTAAAATCGAAGTACTTAGTGAAGTTGAATGAAAATTTAACATAGCGCACGTTTTAAGATCCCTATCACATTTGACAGTGGTTTGCTCCCAATATGTTCAGGTTTAGATGTGGTGAACGATGGTTGAATGCATTGGGTCGATCGTGCATGTTGATTCAGGTGTTGGCGGTTCGGTCGATCGAAGGTGTGGTGCGACCATCCGTGGCTAACACGCGTGTAATACCTCTGTATCGTATAAAATACTTTTACGGAAACGAACAACAAAATTTCCTAGTTTAATCAAAATATTATCGATCAGAAAGGAACTGCCGATGGAAATTGTTATAATAGGAAATCGTGCAACTTTTTATTGCGAGGTTACATTGTACGTAATGAAAAGTAAGTTGCGTGTCAACAAAAAGCAAAAAAATGAATCACTAAGCGCTAAGCATCATTTGCCCCCTGTTGTTCCTGAAGAGCTTTATATATGCGCTTTGCCTTTGTATTCGACACCTACGTCACAAAACTTGTAATCTTCAGATGCTTCCCGATAATGTTGCCTAACATACTCGAGGATGTGTAAGTGTTGAAATTCAAAGAGAAATGATGAACTATCAAGTGTCAAAGTGGTAACTGAATGTAATAATTTTGAGTAGGTACTGCTGCAGGAAGGATAATTAATTCGTTAACCACCCAATTGTCAGCCTATCTTAAAAATACTTTATCTAAATAATTTTTTGTAAAATTTCGAGAAGGGATTATCCAATAAGTGAATAAACCACTTTAAGTGCTTCGTTATTTGCGACATTTAGGATCACGTCGCCAGCTACTGTGGTTTATAGCGTTTCGTAATCTCGGATCGAACGATTCCAGCAAACTAATGCGATTAAATTACGAACGGATGTTAGATATAAACAGGTCGAAGGTCCTAAGACTAAAAACATCAATTTTGGCACACGGATATGTACCTTTCTCGTCGGAAATACTTCTAATTTTTATCAGCAAAGCGTCAAATTTCCTTTTATTACTTTACATGTCTCGGCTTACACCTGAAATTGCTTTTGGTTTCACATTTTAAACTGAACATCATCTAATCTGAAATTCAGACAGTAATAAGTGGGAATTGACGTTGACATGTTTTGACGTCGTTCGACAGTTCTTTGCGTTTCCTGTTTTATTGTTCTTTGTCTTGTGTCGTTTCTTAAACTTCACACCCCTCCGAAAGTTACTGACAATTCCAGCTCTCATATTCTATACATGCTTCAGGTAAACCCAAATAATACGGGGTGTGAGAATAACTGCAGCAGCAATTGTTCGCAGCAATAGCCTTTCAATACTTTGCAGGTGACTACAAAATGTAATCTCTTTTGTAATATGAAATTGTCGTTAAAAATATTAGTTTTCTTTAATTGCAAATTTATGTTCGTTTCAATTGCAATAAATTATTATTATCGCTTCGGCCAAACGTAACTAAAAATTAGAAACGTAATCCTGGTAGGAAAATTCTGAATTGGGATAACTAAACCGTCTATCAATAGTTATCGCACAAACTCGCTGACCAACACGAAGCCGATGAGATTTATCCAGATTTAAGCCCCATCGAAAGTAAATTGCTATTTAGGTGCCAAAATCGCGATTTTTTCAAGAGTATCCACTAATGTTCTTCATAAAAACTTGATGTTGCAAAATACTTGAAAATTTGCATAACAATAGCGACCTCGCCGCCAAATTTTTATACACGCGGAAACTAAAGCAAAAAGAAAAACAGACAGTTAAAGGTACAGTTAACAAAGAAATATACTCGGAAATATACAAAAAATATGGCTAGATTCGCAACGTAATCTTGAGAACGCTCTAATCTGTCATCCATGCTCTTTGTATAAAGAAAATCTTGGACCCAAGTTAGCATAATAAATTTGATAAAATTTTCACCAAGTACATCAATCGAAAAAATACCAAATTATATAATAGAAAAAAATAAATGTGGACGAACCTACAGGATTTATGCGCTAGCGTATACACGTGATTTCCTCTGGAAAAATTAATACTGCACGAGATGATCCAAGGAAAAGATAATATAAAAAATGCATTCTCTTTGAAAATTTTGCATTAAAAGCTTTTCTTTTATTAACTGTTAAAATTGTTTTTTTGTAGTTGTCAAAGAAAATTATATTATATAAGCGCAAAAGAATAGCTCTTAAAAACGAAATACAAAGGAAGATGTGAATTAATGGAAACATTTAATTATGCAAATGTTCGTATATAAAAAATTGTATAATATCGATAGAAAAACTTTGTCGTCTTAAATTTCTTTATATTTCAGCTTGAAAACCTTTTATACTGCAATAATTGCGAAATTTAAGTTCTATCAATTAAAACAATTATTCGCCTTCTACAACTTCTAAAATGGAAAGTAAAAACAGAAAAGCGATTCATAATTAAAAAGTTGAATTTCGCTCAGCTAAAGTATAAATGGGGAAAAATTTAGTGTTTTTATAAAGATCCTAGAAGAAAAGGCGCGACATAAAACCAAACCCCTTCGGCACATCATCTCTCACTCTAAATTGGTGACTCCGATAAAACATCGACATCGTCTGCTATAAAATTTAATTTATGGGAAGTATCACACTTAACTCTCCCCTTCCAATCATCAACGTACGTAGTTACTTGGGGGAAGGTAATGTAGCGGTCCTAAGATTAGTTGTAAAATGGCTTTCGTTATACAACAAAATTAAAGTTATTTCGAAAATTTTAAGCAGAACTTTTTAATTATTAATTTTATCATTAGCCAGATATGAAAAAAAATCCATTAGATTTGTTTTTGTCTTATAAGATTATTGCATGTAAACACGTTCGATAATTTTTCCAGAGAATGGTTAATAATAAATAATTAATTCGAACTTATTCGTAAACGTATAATTTTGCTGTACTTTAAAAAACACACTACAAGCAAATATTTTATCGACTTTTTTTAAAATGCGCATATACAATAAATTAAAAAAAAATCAATGCATATTTTAGTATAACGTTCAAAATTTTTTATCTGTGTGTAATTATTATAAGAGTTTTGTAGGAATTACGATAAAAATAACCCTTTCATAAGCAGTTGTATGTTTTCTAAAAATTACAGTAGAATTTTCACTGCCTGATGCCACAATAATTTATTAAACCAAAAGACAATGAATGCGAATGCATTGTTCATTGCACATTTAATTTTCCGGATATTTACTTATCCTACTTGACAGATTCCTTTTTATCAGAATATTATGGAGTATAGTAATTCACAAAAAAGAAACGAGTCGAGCAATTTAAAAAGAAAGATTATTTGACTAATTGGTTTTCCAATTATTATTCATTTTTTCAAGGATTACTGAAAAGAAATTGCGAATAATTAGGAGTAATTTAAAAAGAAACATAGTTTTTTAAACAAAAGAAAGAACCCCCTCAAAACTTTGACCAGTTTTCAGTAAATCAGTTAATATTTTTAGGTGAACCCAGTTCTCCTGCCATAACTCGAAAACCATAGAAGATATAAAAAATATCGAAGAGGCCAAAATAATTCAGCGTAAAAAGACGTACTCATTTCGGTTTGAACGTTTTTGATATTACTCACGGCTTTCGGGTTATTACAGAAAAACTAATGCGGGTCGTGATTTTATAATTTTCGATGACAAAATCGCATTATTCTTACGATCCTAAAATATTAACATAATTTTATCCAATATTCCATGACTTTTTTCCTTTTCCAAATCACCGCAAAATAATTAGGCTGCCAAAAATGCTTAGAATTAATTATTAAAATATAAATGATCGGAAAATAAGAATTAGAAAAAAAATGATAATATAATTTGGTTCAATTTTCTAAGTGTTTTCTTTCATTATTGGGTTCCTTTTGATACAATTGTGACTGAGAATGATATATATAAGAGGACTAGAAAATTGATATGTGTAATTGAAGTGTCCTTTTCAATCAAGATTACTTTGTCCTTATTCGCCTGTACGCATTTTATGATACACACCATTCAGATATCGATTCAAAATTGATATAAATTATTTGATATATCGTGTCTAACATTAATCAACTTCACAAAAAAGTTTTTCCATAACTTTTTGTTAGCTCGCAGTATTACTAACAAATTTATAAAAGTGAACAAAAAAGTATTGTAATAGAGATATCTGAAAATATTGAAATAAATTTGCAACTCAATGCGATTCGATAATCTAATTTCCTGACATCTCAAAGAAATTATAATCAACTTCAGTCGTCTAATACAAAATTAGATCTAGCAAAAACAAACAAAAATCCTTTCTGTTCTTCAATAATGGCTAATAAGATTATGGCAATCAATATTTCCATCAAAAGAAGGGTGCAAGTTTCAGCAGTGAAATGAAAACGTTTACTAAATTAATCTTGTCAACAAGTTTTCAACTACACAATGGAGTGAAAATTGTTAAACGAAGAAAATTCTTAATTTACATTATTACACGTGATAGCACCTTAATGGTATTCATAGTTTTTCATAAAAAGGGTTCATCAAAATTCAAAGCAGCTTGAGACAGCGAAAGGAAATATACACAACAACGCGGCGTTAATCCTTCCGTTGAAAAACAAGATCCGAATTTAAAAACTCGAGAATTTTCGAATGCTTTTATCATTTTTATTTATGTTTGAATTTGAAACGCGCATAACAATTACTTTAAATTTAGGTCTCATTACAAAATAAGGGATTAGGATTGATTCGAGAAATTCCACCACTGCCACTGTCGGCTTCCTTCATTACGATATATGAAAAGAAAAACTTTAATAATATGGAGTTGCAAATAAAGATGTAAATGTGTCTAATATAAAAAGTTTAGCGTCATTTCCACAACCAACTTCTCAACTTCTACAGTTTTTTAACTCGTAATTTTTAATTTCGCAACTTTTGTGAACGTCTGTTTAAATTTCTACGATATTAAAAAGCACCCTCGTTTCGAAACTGTACCTCAAAATTCATTTAAAAGCACAGGTTCGTTTCAATTTTTTTATCGTTTACCTTACAATCAATAATTAGACGACGGAGTAATTACCGGCTTCCTCAACGTACCTGGAAAAAAAAGCAAAAATTAGTATCGTGAGCACACAAAACAACTTTTATCGCAAGCAATCTTTTAATGTTTTTCATAACATTGTACAATTTTAAATTGGCCTGGCCGATGCTATCGGAAGGTGTAAATCAAATTTGAAATCTTGCCCCCAAGAAATATAATACCACGTATGCCATAATCCCGGTTTCATACTTATCTAAGCAACAACAAAGTGAAAGCCCATTGAAAACGTTTATTGTTCTCAAGCCAAGTGAGCAATGTGACATTATAAACTGGCATTTGGCAGGGTGGTAAGGTCTTTTGTCCGAAAGCGAAGTTCAATTCCAACACGGGACTCACATTTCACGCTAAACTGCGGTCGATTTCCAAATAATGAATTTTTAAATCCGCATTCAATAGCTCGGTCATGAAATACTCGCACGTTTTTCAAAATATACACGTATAAAAAAAAGCTTAATCCCAGGTTTCGTATAGTGTGATCACGTACATATGAGAAAGCTTATTTAAATCCAACAGAATAATGCGAGTTACAAGTGCGAGTTAATAAGAAAGATTCCATACGGTACTCCACGATTTGAAAAAGCGTCCTCGAATAAATCAGAAAAACGCTGTAACGAATAATCCACTCAGCTGCGTGGCGAATGCACGCATAAAAAAGGTTGTGAGAAAATAAAATTTTACCAAGTCGTAAGATTCGGTGACACGTAAAGGAGTAAATTAATATCCGATTAAAAATGCAGCCAACATCACCAAGACGCCGAGAAATGAGCATACTACGGTTAGTGGAATAAGCGCCCTACCAACCGTTTTAATTAAAAAGTTATTAAGTCAGTTTTCGGTTTTCATGATTAAAATTTATTATAAACTTGAAAAAAGCTTAAACACCAGAATAAACTCGTTACGCACATTTTGAAGCAAAATGTAATTAAACAATTGGGTAAGTAGCTTTCAATTTTGATACAAAACTAAGGCAACGGATAATTGAAATAAAAAATGTAAGTGGTACTACAAACCATAACATTTAATGAGCAATAAAAACACTTGAAAAATTCTTCCAGACGTAGTCGAGAGTATAATTACCTCCAGTAAAAAGCATTTAATTTTACAAACATTTAGCTCGACATTTAAAAGATTTCAAACGACGAGAATCGACTTTAAAAAAATTCAAAAAGACGTACAAACAAGAAAGAAAACCGCAGAATGTCTTGTAATAATACATTATTGGCCAATCCTCAAGAATTTGAATTCGCTCGTTATAAGCTAAAGTCGCACAATAAATTGAAAATAAAATAAAATAGCAAATCATTCCATCAATTTAATAAAAGGACAAATTACTTCTTTTCTTGTGAATGTTAAATAATTTGGAAATTAACTTAAAAAGTCTACAGTAATGGGGTTGCAATTATAGCAAAATTATTAACCAAAAGCTAAAATATTTTCATTTTAACTGACGGACAAAAATATAACTAATCCTGGCCTGTCGTAATTTTTTATACTGAGAGTTAAAATTTAAATGTTAGCGTTGAGTTTTTGTTAAAATGTAGGTATAGTTAAATAATTTATCCACCTTTGTTCTAACGTTGCTACGAAGCAAAGGTCAATATCAAAGAGAAGAAATTACAAATTCACGTAAAGTGGTTAATTACAATAATTTACCTCGATCAAATGAAATAAAGAAATTTCGTGGTATTTAATTAAGCCACGTTACGCTCTAAAATTATAATAATTAATTAAAGTGTTTTAATTAAAATGATTTTTTTTAAAAATTTCAATAAACCGTTATTTATTTATTAATGTATTGTGCATGCAAAAACATAATTGGAAGTTTATATTTGCATTCTCCCTCTACTCTAAACGCTATATTTTACTGTGACGCGTGTTTTTTAAGCCTAAATGTCCTTTATGCTGGTTATTAATTGCAGTTTTCAGTCATTAGCTTTATGAAATTATTTCTGGATACGAAATTACATAAACCATATTTCATTTCGCTACCAAATAAAGTAAAACAAATTGTTGCCGAGTGCTTTCAGCATATAAAAGCAGTGAAACTTGCACGTTTTGTTTGTAAGGATTAATTCCGTGCTCGAATTCTTCTGGATCGATCTTATAATAAAATTCATAGACACGCATGACATATTTGTAAAACTGAACTAGCAGCTGACACACATTTAGGTGTCAGCAATTTTCCAACTTGCTAATAGATTAAATTTTTTATAAAGCTGTAAAGATGAAACCCAAGGACTCTTCCTTCGGAGCTGAATAGACGCCCACAACTTTAGCACGGAAAGTATTAAACAAACTTCCAATAAAAAAATATAACAATAACTTGGAATGGAATGGTGGAAAATTTTTGTTTTATATTGAAACTAAATTGTCAAGGTTGTGCGGCCTGAAGGCCGTACCTAAAAAAATTATTTTGAATTTATTCGTTACAGTGGAGTTTTGTGCGAAAAACAAGAATGTATCCTTTTTCAATTTTAACTACTAGATCAATTACATGTTATGGAAAGCCTTCTATATCTCTCGCCCATTCCCCCCTTCAAAGGAAAAATTCAAAAATTTATTTTGAATTCAAATAAATTCAAAAATTTTTTTTGAATTTATTCGTTACAGTGGAAGGTTTGGGCGAAAAAACAGAGTGTATCCTATTTCAATTTTAACTACTACATCAATTACATGTGATGGAAAGTCTTCTATATCTCTCGCCCATTCCCTCCTTCAAAGCAAAAATTCAAAAGAAGAGCATTCAAAATTATTAATTTTTGTATCAACTTCGAAATGAGATTATTTTGAATTAAAATAAAATAATTAATTCTTTAAATCAAAAAGTTTTAAATTTAAAATTATGAAAGTGGCTTCAGTCGAGCGATTTGTTTTACATAAATCTAGACAAATACATCCTGCACATTACATGTCCAAAACAGTAGCATAGGATTCATTAGCCGAAGACGCGCCATCTGATACAAATGCAGGTAACAGACTGTGACATGAATTGCATAAACATTACCATGTGACCGATTTCGGGCATACCCCAAGGATTTGGCACCATCGGACATGCATTAGTTCAGATCAGACTTGATGCTACCGTTATTTTTTAATTGCTACTTTAACTTGACGAATGCAATTAAATGAAAATTACCTTCTGATATAATTCATTTATGTAGGATTAACTTACAAAAATGTGTTAATGCGAATAATGTCCCGGGTTCAAGTCTGAAGAGAGTGTAACTTTGCTATAACCGCCGCTATATTTTTGAGGGTACGTAAAAACGGCAGTCCCCTGCGTTAATAATCATTAACAATTAAAAACGGGGTCATAGGCACATCAAAAGGAAGTCTCGCAAGCTTACCTTAGATGTAAAACAATCAATACAGGAATAACAACAGGAAATAAATTCTAATTTAAAGTAGAAGAGAAAGAATGAATTTTACTAATAATAATCAAATTTGATGATCTATTAAAAATATGTTTCGTGATGTCATACATATCGACATTTCGTTACAAATTATTTCCAAAACTATAACTTTAGAATTCAAGCAACAGCTCTAGGCTATGTGATAAGAATCATGAATTCGAAATATTCATGGACTAAACATAAATAGCTTATCAAATTTAATCTTTATCCAAAAAATTTGAAAAATGTAGGTTGGAAGTTTGCTTAATTATAATAATTAATTTAACTTTACCATTATTAAAATTCATTTATAAAATATAATATACTCTTGCAAATTACACAAAAAATTTTTTTTTATTTAAAGCTATGCTAGAGGCCTGTAGCTAATAAAAGTAATTTTTTAGTTTAAATTTAATTAATAACAATAATAATAAACTGGGTTTATGTTTAAATTAAATTTACAAATAGAGAAAATTGTTATAAAACTTTTGAGTAATTAATAAACTAGTAAATGTCGTTGTTGCTTTGAATGTTTATATAAATTTTCATAATGATTAATTAATAAATTCCCTTTAATCCTTTTAAGGAAAATCATAGAAGCGGCAATTAATCTAGTAGTAATGTAGTTATTATAATAACCGCAATCTCTCTGTAAAGCACAGAATATAAAGATAATTCAAAATTATTTCTGTAAATGCGGCCTTAAGACCGCACAACCTCGGCAATCGAGTAAGAACACCTGTTAACAAACATAATTTAAAATCGACACTTCGAATTAAAACAACCGCTGATTGTAATTGAAGTGCGTAAAATAGGTGTTTCCTAACGCACATTATCTCATTATATTTTTTCTGCCATGAAAAACAGCAAAAAATAAACTTTTTAATGAATTACTTTATAATTACTACAACATAATCGTCGTGGGAATTACAATGTTTACAGTGACAGATCCGTGACATAGATCGAATTAAAAATAAAATTGCGAGTTTTTCATGCTGTTAAATAATGTTAAAGATCACAGAGAGTAATTTTAATCCACATTTTTGATGTCAATAAAATATTTCGATATTAAAAAATATAAAATCGTTCTCATCAGCCTGTTAATGTTTTTTACAAAATAAACCCCGCAGACGATTTTTTGAAAAAGAAAGAAAGACTATAACTTCTGAGAAGCTTCTGTAACTGTGTGAAACTAAAACTAAATTAATCGATTTATCACCGTTGCTTATTTTGCTAAATAATAAAAAAGTGAATAAACCAATGAACGTGGTTTTTCTAATAAATTATTAATGTAATAGTATTCTACATCATCAAAATTTAAAAAAGAATGTCAAAGTGGTCGTTGAGAAGGACGGCCTCTGGAGATATTTCCGCATTCTCCGTCTCCGAATGCTTCATATTTATGGAAATCAGGAGTTTCAAACAATTCGACATTCGAACGACACTTCGGAAGACGAACAATGAGTAAATAAAATTGATGATACAGAAACTGTCACGAGGAGTGAAGGCCAAGAAAACAAAATCGTAAAAATATCAATCAGAAGAGCAAAAGAGTTAACTCGAAGTGAAGTTTTTATGTCGATTTATAATTTTCCGAGCAGAATTCCCAAAAAGTTTTAGCTTTTTCGGTAATTCAATTTTTGAATAAATTGAAAGCAAATATGTAACACGAATGCGAATATAGTCCATACTAAAATAAATCGAGAGAGTTCAATCATAATTATTAATGTGGTATCATCTATCGTACAGATGTAGTGGAAAAAGCTACGTAAATATGAACATCGTGGTGATTGATTGTAACGAATGTTTGCGATGTTAAAAAACGTCAGCGGATGAGGGCAAACCAAACCGACATTATTTGAATTATTAATTAATTTCTCGCGTATTTAGTTGCCGGTATAAAATATTGGGAGAAGTAAATTCGATCCAATACCTTTTAGTTCTTTGTGGACCTTAAACAAAACGAGTCCCAAAAGCATTGTGCAAGATCTAAAGTACCCTCTTAAAGGCCGTACGTGCCTAATGTGATATCGGAATGTTTAAACTGATACTCGTATCGGACACACCAATACTTGTTATCTTACCTGGGCGTGTTAATTCAACATTTTTTCTTGTTATTTTAGGATGATGAGATAAGTTCACGTATAGAATTTTTTATTTGCGTAAGAAATTACACCACACAAGATGATGCCTTCCGTTATTATTGAATAAGTAAAATTTCGCGATTATTCATTCATACCTGAAAAGTTGTTGCGAATTATTTGTTGGAAGTGAAATTGGAGCCAAAAAAATTATGATGGAGCACTTTAAAAAAAATTTAATTTATTTTTTGTGTGTGAACCGTCGGTATTTATTAAAATCAAAAAGGAATTATAATATAAAAATATGTTTTTGTGACTTTTGGGAAAATATAAACAGACATTAATAAATCTAAAATTTCATAATGCATAACCTCTTGGCCCATTTTGTCATGAAACAGAATTTCTGCCGAATTTCTTTAGCTTCGTACAGATGATTTATGTAAGCTGTTGCGACAGATTCGCGGAGAATCCGCAAACCCGCCCCACGAACGGAAACTAAAAGGACCAAGAAAGATACTAACCAGCAACCGGATATACAGATCGATTAGTTTGCGCTGGTTGAAATGCTATCGCAGGAAGAAAGCTCTGCCAAGGTTGCTTGATTTAATGAATAAGCCAAAAACACCCCACAAATTCTAAGTACCAGGACAAAAAGGATACATTTGCAGGTTACCATTCAAGTGATCATTTCGTAAAGAAATAATAAATGACTGACGTTTCTTATTCAAAAATAACAATTTATTACGGCAATTAATTTCATAATTACGAAACATCAATCAAAGGAAATATAATCATTTATAAAAAGATAAATATTTAATATTAATCAGAGATGACGCTTATTAAATAAATCTAATTTAAATATAAGCTCTGCTCTGCCCTATCTATTTCTATGCTTTAATTATTCTAAAAATAAGTTCGCATTTATGCGTTTGCATATCTGATAAATGGAAGTGGGCTGTAAACGTGAATTAAATTTTCCTTTACACCAACGTAAACCTTTTTACAATTTTAACTCAATCACTTTCAAGGTACACTATGAATTATAATTTAATTGCATCCGAGGCATTCTATTTTATATTTATGCACTTCGTTAACATAAAGATTTTTTATGTGTTAAGTGCCATAAAGTTTACCTTTATATTCGCTTCTTTACAACCAGCTCAGAAATGACTATTTTATATATGCGAGACATTATCACAATTTTATTTAATGCTCGCAGAGAAAAAAAGGAAGACTTTCTGAAAT
This sequence comes from Lycocerus yunnanus, assembly GCA_036346125.1. Lineage (NCBI taxonomy): Eukaryota > Metazoa > Arthropoda > Insecta > Coleoptera > Cantharidae > Lycocerus > Lycocerus yunnanus. Next base: position 1,030,020 of record JARFIX010000011.1, on the reverse strand, counting down.
AAGCATATCCATTCCATTCCAATACATTTTCACCACACACCGGCGCTAATAATTTATTCATACCATGTTGCACCCAAGTGCATCCTGCATGTAAATATTACTTGACAGTAAATCAGTGTTATGTTTTTATTCCTTCGTCGGTCGTGCCAAAGAGTTACCCGAAAAGCAGTACTACCAAGGCTTTGTTCGCTAAAATTGATAAAGTGCTTTTTATCTCCTTCGGTATTATGATTAATGATATCTTCATTGCCGGTCGATTAGAAAAAGCAAGCAAGTTCGCTGCGCATAATCCAGATAAAGACAAGTGTGAATAACTTAAAGTAAAAAAACAGAAACCTCAAAGCTTGCTTGTTTGGTTTGCTTTACAGAACAATCAATAAAGATCTGATCCAAGAGTGTTCTTTCCACAAAGAAACAAGACACAATTAAACTTAAGTGAAAGACTATCATTTAAACAGCCAACTCTGACAACAAATTAAGGTTTGCTTAATTAACGGGAACCGATTCCTTATGCGTGGAATTCGTCAAGTTTATCCCATTCGATCATAATTATGCAACGGCCATCGTCGGCGAAGACCGTTTCGATGAGAAACCAATAGTTCGAAATAAAAAAAAAAATTCGTTAACTCCTCTTAAAATATTTAAATCATTTACATAATATTATCGTGGAATGCATTAATTTTCCATTCCACTAATGCGTTTAGAGTTGTAAATTTGCATATAAGTATAATAACCATCGACACCTGCGATATTGACGGAGTTGACTACCGAAATTCCTGTAATTCTTGTGCGCAATATCAATTCCGTGGACGTTCTATGACTCTTTCACGAACTAAATCAAATACCTACTCGAACAAATATTTCCTTTCAACTTCAAACCATTCCAGAAACAACATCTCAGAATCAAAACCATCATGGCGAGTAAATATATGTAATACCTGAACAGTCCGAGATATTAAAAAAAGTTATAAAAGTGACAAAAGGAATAACAATTTTATTACGTCTAAAATATTTTTTGATTTAATTTAGTAATAAACGTCCTCTCCATAATAATAAACAAAATTTATTATGAAATCGTAAAATATTTTAAATATTATAGAAATTGATACTAACCGGTAGGGTAATAACTGTTTATATCTTTTGCAACGATAAAATATCATTAATAATAATAGGAGGCCCAGGTGCGTGTTCACTAAAACGACAACGAAATAATTCGATGGGGAAGATTTAGAAGACAAAAAACTACATCGACCGAGCAATAATGCGACCCGACATTAGAAGATTATGCTACAAACCACCGAAAGTCTAATTCCGAATGAACTGATTATCTACAAAATTTACCATTTTGTTCTTGATGGTTATAGTAGGAACAAAATTAAGCTTCGATTTCAATATTATACAAAATTACCCCGCCGCCGTCATTACCTATATAATTTGGAAATATTCGTAATGATTTTTGGGGGTTAATGAGTGACATTTTCAACATTTTAAGTAATTGGTTCCTATAAGTGAATCGAATAACGCTAAAACCTTTTACAACCTTTCCCCTTAGAAAATGATGAAAAAAGCCCATTTCAATCTTTAACGATTATGGCTGTAAATATTTAAAACAAACTTCCAAACGAAGTTGTTAAAAAGTTCCCAATATACTGTAAGTTTTAAAAATTCCCCCGACTACAAAAGGAATTTTTACTATCTGTCTCCATAAAACATTCAGTAAATTATATAGTATGTAGGTAGTAATAACGAATACATAGTAGAATATAATGAACTTTGGTTTTTGGTGCAGCACTGCTAATATGAAAATGGAATGAAAAACTGTAATAAAAATGAAAGACTGTTGAAATCTGCAAATAGTACGCCTGTGATAGCAGCTCCCTGACTCAATTCGGGAGATTTTTATATTTTTTCACTCGAGAAACAAAACTGCGGCGACTACGGGAACAATATATTTAATTTAGAACACTTATTGGAAGCTGCTTCGTGATATATATTTTATTACCTATTATTATCGCTGTTTCTTCCATCCCAAATTGAATGACACTTTTTATACACCACATGCACATGACACCCAGATCAACTGTAAGTTTGTTTGGCAAAATATCATGAACAAATGCGCAGAATTTCGATGAATTATAGCGAATTTAATATTGCACAGTTATGTAGAACACTTTTATATGTTCTTACTATATTTGAAACAGAAGAGGTCGTATTGATTACTAGAAGAGGGGGATGTAGTTTTTCTAATAATAGAAAGAATAGTTTTACATTTTTCTTTGTTAGAGTAAATTAATAACAGTGAAAATGAAATATATTAAATGCCAAGTTTGTGCGGCCTGAAATCCGCACTTTGAAGAGTAATTGCAAATTCACTCTGTATGTGGGTTACAAATAAATAGACGCACAGCATTTTGTACATACTTTTTAGACTACTAGATTGCCGAGAATCTATGTATTAATAATTTTCAAGTTTAGTGAACTTTTTTAGTGAATATTTTAGTTTAAGACTTAAGACTAAGTTAAGTTAATCTCGTTAGTTAAACCTGAATCGATAATTGAATTCAAAAATTAACTTTTATTCCAAGGTTAACCATCAATAAAAAACTACAATTATTTTTGATATTAGATGACAGTGACTATTTTTTGAATATTTAAAAAAATTTTGACTTTTTTGTCGTCAAAAAAATAGTTTACTGTTATTTTATTTTTAAAATTAATATAAAGCGAATATCAAACTATACATACAGCTAATAATTTGTGTCACACTATACTAAAGCATAAACTGTCATAAATAATTAAAAAGTTCGTTAAATCAATGAAAAAGTGTTCACTGCATTTATGCAAACGTTTACTGTATTTATGAATTTGTTCGTTGCATTTATTAATCTGTTCATATGTTAATTTACAAAAGTTATAATGAATTTCAACTATTGAATCAAGGTTAGCTGATATTACGATACATTTTAAAAATACTGCACAGTCAAAGCTGTTTTTATGCGGTTTTTGCATGGAAATTGTTTATGTGCAATTTTTTATGCGATATATCAAAAAATTCCATCAAAAAAAAAATTAAATATATTTTAAGGGATTTCTTTTATGCGGTCCCCCCTCCCCCACATAAAAACATCAAGTTTTAATGTATTGTTGAAACAAAGTGTTAAATTAGTAGTTTAGGTGACATGTTAGTAAATAGCATCGTTTTCCCACGTGGGTAATTTTTGTGAGACATAATCAGAAATACAACATTTAATAAGATTTAGAAGTAGGCTTTCTCAAAATAAAAAATTTGTTTCTAACTACTAAATACTGAAAAATGATAAAAACCATTACGACCTACCAAATAAATATACATATTATTTATAATTAATCGATCACGTCACATTATATGAACTCAGCAGATGCATGATAGTTATTAATAAACAAACATATTATAGAAAGCTACTCTACAGTACAACTGAAAAAGCTAGTAAGTCGGGTTACTACAAATTGGGTTCAATATATCTACTATATTCTACTGTAAAAATAAAATTACGAAAGAATTCGTTAAAAATGATACTAATAACCTATCAATTCTATTTTTAGTACTTGACGTACTAGGTTCTTGGATTGTACGTTGATTCAATTATTATTCAAGTCACTACAGAAATCAGGGTGGTAACTGTGACCTTCCGTGCTTATAGGACTTTATCATACTTACATAATGAATTTAGGCAAAAAATAACAAAAAATGCAAATATCAAAGCACAAAATTCAGCATCTAAATCAATAAAATTAATTTGCGTGTTTTGTAACGGCAGAAATTAGATATGAAAATTTCAGAAATGACCTAGAATTATATGGATAGCCATAGAAGCTGTAAATCAATTTTTCAAAATTGTGGCATAAGTATTGATTTATAATAAACCAAATAACAGTAACATATAATTAATTATAATTCCATCGACCTATAACATGTTTCACGCATTTATATATTTTTCTAATACAACTTCGTTTAAGTTACCACCGTGTTATTACTTTCTTCTATATTTTATATTGGTGTCTTTTTCTGATACATTAAAATTTCATGAAGTTACACTTTGGTCAACATAATTACAAATTTTTGGAAAAAGAAACGTTGGATAAGAATTCTCATCGAATGCATGTGTTTAATCCGAGGCTAACATTTTTTACTATTAGCTAAACACACTTTTGTGAGAAGTTAAAAGCATAATCCCCATTTCGTGTTTTTGTGGCGGAGAGATTAAAAATAGAGAACCGCCTGGTTAGTCGTGCAAACGAGAAGAAAAAATAAAACATATCGGATTAGGTAGCCAGTGGCAAAAATAAAACATTGCGTCAAAAATATCGGAGACCCATTATCAGAGTCAACAAACACGACCTACTATGCAGGTCTGTTCTTGTTATCACGCATACCACTAATTTATTTACCAATGACGTGTATCAGAAGCAGGCTTTTGTGCCAACGTGTACTACTAATAGAAAATCTCTTTATACCACCTAAATTAGTTGGGTCAAAAATTCACACACAAAAGTCGAAAAAATTGTACGAGAGAGAATGTGGCAGAGCGATAACCTACCCAATACCAACATTCTTGCTTCTTTTCTCTTTGCATTCCAGTAATCAGCGATGGCAATGACGCTGTCAGAAAGCTTGTGCTTTTTACCGAAAAACCAACAAAAAGTGGAAACTGTTGTGTAAATAATCAAATTAAAATTGTTCTTCGCTTTGATTTGTAACAGTGGAATAAAATTTTACTTTTTCCTCGTATTTACTTTACCGACAATGTTACATTAACGACTGCTTCAAAATAGCTACGTTAGTAAGCTTTTTTATATTTAAATTTTTTCATACACCTGAAACATTACGTCCCAAGGGGTTACATTGATTTATATTCGAATTCATTCTAAAATTTCGTTCTCGCTTTGCAGTTTACACAATTCAATTTACTGGATTTTGCTTCGCACGTAACCATGTAATTTTAAGAAAACTCTTACTTGCAAATATTTATATCAAATTATCGGCGGCGGTATTGGCATTTCAAATTCCCAATTCAATTTTATTTTCGTAATTGTCGTAAAATTAGCCATACAAAATTACCGTCTTTTGTAAAATACACAAAAAAATATTCTGCTACGTTCCTTTTGTCGTTTACGAATTCTATATGTAAGAACAGGGTAAATATTCCATGAACCGAAATGTAAATTGTACGTTACGTATTTATTGCGTGAAACCAAATAGAAAGTATTCACATTTTCGTCATTATTTTTTCATACGAAAGAAATATTTAATGTGGTGCCTAATGCACACGAGATGTTTTTTTGTAGACAAAAGCGAAATCCGAGCCTAGGTGGAAATTGTGAAAATTAATCAAGGAGAGAAAATTTAACTAACTTTATAACGAAACAAAATGTTTCAAGGCAGGTCTTTAGTAGATATAAACTCTGGAAAACCAAACTGAACTACCAAAATTATTCAAGTCTAATTAAAACTTCTGCAAGTTTCAAAACTTTTGTAATTTCAAGTCGGGTCCGCGAAAAAATATTCGTGTTACTTACTTTTATCTTGTTAGTGTTAGTTTCTTATTGCAGATTACTCATCACATTACATCTTGTTGGACTAAAATGGTTCAGCACCTCTAAAATTCACATCACTTGGATTTTAATCAAAAGTTTGCCATTTCCAAATAAAAGAAATTAAATTGCAAACAACTTGGGCGAAATTCTTTATATCGCACAAGTACGTATATACGAGAATTTATTTATTTTTACACCAATTTTTCATATCACAAGAAATCTGTTTTCTTATATAAATCTTTTAGAAGTTACAAAGACAAGTTGAGAGAACAAAACGAAAAGAAAACAGAAACATTAACAACAACAAATCTATTAGGTTCTTTTTCTATAACAAAAGCGAAGCTGTAGCTGAAACACCCCTTGATAATTTTTCTTTCTGCAACGTTGGATGACTCGCTATGTCAATGTCATAGCCAGGAAAAGCACTAGGAGACAAAACTTTAAGTCCGAAAGTAACAAAGAAAATCACCCACTTTTTAAAATCTTTTAATATTTTATTTCAACTTGTACACCTATATTTTCTTGTTTCAGCCGGCTTTATGTTATAGGAATAATAACGAGCCATCCTGTTAAGTCTAGACTTGTCGCAAAATTGTTTGCAAAAGACATTTTTCCTGAAAAGTAAAATTTATGTTCGGAATTGAGCATAAACGTTTTTCCACAGAGAAAGTCGTAGAATCGAGTCCCAAAGCGGTCATTGAACATGGATATCCTTAAAACTTCCAAAAACTTAAATGAAAATACTCGATAGTAAACTGCACAGCTTATCCCATTCAAAAAAAGTTTGCTTTTTATTGATGAACGATAAAGAAAAAGGCAAGTTAATTTATGAAACTTCAGAACAAACGACGCAACAAATTCGAAAAAAATAAATGCCCCTAGTACTTAAAATTATTATATTATTCGTTCGATAAAACGATAATAACAATTTTTTTTTAAATCGATAAGACAGTTATAAATTTGACGTCGTAATAAGATTTAGTGTTAAACAACTAACATCTTCAACTTGCTCAAAAGCAATTAATCATTTACCGCTTCGGCACTTGTTAAAAAATTAAAAAAGTACAAAATTTCCACTCCTTCACCCTAAATGCGTTGTCTCTTTCCATTACGTCTTCAATTCATTTTAGTATTAGAAGCGGTAAGAATCGATTCTTTATGTAATCAGGTTTGGTTTCTGCAGTTTTTACGTGACAGCAGTCAAGAACAAAATCGTCCTAACGTTTGCGTGGAGCTTATAAATTTAGTAAAATGAAATTGGCGATGTGGAAAAGCGTACCCACGATAAACTTGACTATATGAATATACACGTATACATACATACGTATGAACTGGAGGGTCGCTCTGTTATTAATTTGTATGTCACAATTAATGGCCCTTTCGTGTTTTGTTTTACTTGATCTTTGGAAAATACGTTAAGTACCTAACGTCACTATCAATTATGCGTTTCATAAAACACACTAAATGAACACTAATTGGTTAAGTAAAAAAAGAAATTACTTCGTGTTCCTAACGACCGACAGCAAAAATAACTTATACTATGCAACTTGCATTATACCTTTTTGGGGAGACCGACTTAGTTGCCGGATGGCGTGTTTGGGTGTCATTTTCCTATCCCAAATTTTAATCCAGACGAGTATGCTTTAAGCTTTCATATACCTAGTCAAACACTCGAGAAGGATTTATATTATATTATGGTGTAATAAGAGAACGATTACCAGCAATGAATAATTAATCCATGTGTCATAATTGAATTTTCACATGTTTCCAAAATATTGAACTCCGCAAAAGGTCCTTGCATCTTCTGTAATTGTTAAACTTACCCAGGAATTACTCCAATATGGCGTGGGTATTCGTCTCTCTAAAAATCTGAAATAGTCGAGTAGGCAATCTCTTTCAACTTACAATGTCGTTTTCATTCAGAAGAAACGGTTGACAAAAGTATTGACAATCATTTTAGTGTAATGCATTTTTTCTATTACAATCGGCACGAGTCGGAGATGAGCAAATGTCGTTTTTTGTTTGCTTCTTGATGCGTAGTTCGAAAATGATCAATTCAGAATTAATCATGAATGACAACCAACAACTATATCTTATTGCTTATTATCTCTTTGAAATTATCCTTCCTCCCTTAGCAAATTTCGTCGTTTTGCAAAGACAGGCGGTCAGGAAGATAAATAAACAAAATTTTATGTTCCATTCCGAGGAATATTGCTTGATATTAGGTGCAATTAAAAAGTATTAGTTATAGCAATTTTTTCTAAAATTAAAATTGTATGAGTTTAGTGTAAACTCAGTTGAAGTTACAGTTCATAATAAATTAAATCATAGCTATAAAAACGCCAAGGCACTGAATGTAGGTAAATATATAAATCAAGATTCAGGATTGTGCGCCCTAACGGGCAACTTAGGTAAGCAATTTCAAATTCACTCCGAATATGCGTTATTGACAGAGTAATCAATCAATTTTGAATATAACACGGAGATTGTAAAATCTTGTTGTTAATAAACAAAGCAGTTTATAAAGGCATAAAAATCAAATGTTCTTTCTACCAATGGGCTAACACTTAAAAACATCCTAAGAAATTTAGGAACAATGAGAGAGCGACGCAACAGTGCGGCCTTTAGACCGCATCACCTTGAAAGTTTAGTTATTATACTTTCGGTAATGTCAATTAAAATATATAAATGTATAAAAAAAATTAACACCGCGTTTAAAAGCTTCAATATTTGAAAACTGTGCGACGATATTCTCTGTTATTAAATTTAATGTACATTTTGAATTGAAAATACTTGCGTTTATCTAGAAATTTAGTTAGAAAGTAAAACGTTTTGTAGATACTCCTATTTCATATTATTCCAGTCTTCCCTGTGCGAGCTTTTTGTTAAGAATTATAATTTTACAGAAGTATGTAACGTTGATGATGCAATTAATAAAATTTATATTGCATTTTATTCGAAAAATTAAAATCAGAAATTTAGAGCGCTAACACGTTTTTCTTCAAGCAACTTATGTTTACTCATTATTTACTAAATATACACAACTTTTTTTTCTACAAAAAAGTAGAATGTAATGTCCTTAGAAGGACTTTTACATTAAAATTAATTTTGTTTTAATGATTGAATTCGTGGTTCTTTTGTAGTTGGCAGTAGAAATCGCTCCGTCAAAAGGACGTACGGTCCACCCTTAAAAGAATACATGCGGTATGCATGGTATGAATATTTCAACTGGAGGCATAACACGCGGGCTCTTTGATTCTGTCAATTGGATAATTATTAAATAATGGATCAAAAACTGTAGTTAATGTTCATTTGCTTATGAATAGTCATTGGTTAATTAAAATTAAAACAACAATAAATACCCATTCACTTTAACTAAAACGTCCATCTTGTGTCAAAAATGTCTTATAAATTTAATGCGATAATACATTAATCATTCTGAAAGTGGGAGGTTATTAAGAAATATACGAAGGAAAATGAAAGTTCGATCTGGTCAATTTGATTATTAAAAGTTTTACCTGATAAATTGCCGTTGTAGATATTGGGTTTTAATTTGCCGTTTTTATCATTAAGGGATGCATAAAAAATGTAATTGCGTTTAATGAATAATTCGACACGGTAGTCTCTCATTAAGGTGTAACGAGTGCAACATTATTATTTTAAAATTGTATACCCTGTTACAAGAAACAAAATACATGAACCCCCGATACACTCATTAGAGTTTTAAAATATCGTTTGTTCATCATTATCTGTCTACTCGGTGTGTACACAAAAGGTTCAAATTCTTATAGTTAAGAAGTGTCATGTGATATCCAATCCAAGGTATCGTTTCTTGACTAACCTGAATCAACAAACCTTCGACCAGGTTCGAAACTAAAGAGAGATCTTAAACACGTACAGCATTCGTATCAGCTTCAATAATCTCTATTTACTAACGCCTAAAATAACACGAGATGTTTATTCACGGTCTTGACAAAGTAGACAAAGTGATAAAGTTTAAATATAGCATAATGTTCCAGTGAATGGTAATATTAAAAATGCATCCTGGTGGAATTTCCGACTTGATTAGAAATAAAAAAAAGTTACGATTTTAGAACGAAAGAAGAGAATGCACCAAAATGGCCACCGACCGGAAGATGTTATGCATCCTTAAACAAATTTATAAACAAATGATTTTGCTATAAATATTCATAGAAAATTGCTCCGCCTTCTAAGCAGGGGGGCCAACAGGATCTACGCCACCGTCCCCCACTTTACAGGTAATGCTTTTACACTGTGAGAATCACTTTTGTAACGGTCATTCTCCGACATGTTATCTTTCTCTAATCGTGCATAATTACCACTATTTCTTCTGCATTTTCTAACACCTACATGATTCCACGTGTTTGCAAATTACCTTCGGCTGAACAATGTGTTAACTCGAAAAAAAATTTAATTATAAATTTGTTCAATTATACAGCACCAAACCAGTTTCTGGAGGAATGAAGCTTCAATTAAATATTTGTTGCTTTGGTTTTTGTCAAACAATAAAACCACTCAAAGAGCGCAAATGGAGCGGGTACTTTTATTTTACTTAAATTTCCAAGAGTACCCATCAGTAGAAAGGAAGAATCTGTTAAATGTTAATGTGTATGAAAGTAACGTCGAACCTTTTCCGGTGTTAAACAAACAGTTTCCTATATTTAGTTAAAATTTACAAGAGAGAACTGTCGGATATCCAACCGACCAATATAAATTCGGAAAAAGTTTTTGTACGCCCGGAGGCAGATAGGTCTGTCAAGATTTTAATATTTCACCCTGAACAAAAATGATCGATGGCGACTTTTTATTCATACGCCAAAGCCGGACCGTGTTCTATGTACAGGTAAACTTTTTTTCCATACAAACTCTCTGCACGAGCAACTCGTTTACCGTAAATTGTTCGTGCCAACAAATTTTCAATATCTGTTACGTGAGTAAAATCGATCCGATCCAAAATTTAAATGATTGAGGACCTGTTCGTAAACGCAACATGATCCTCGGCAAGTTAGAAGAATTTTCTATAGACAGTTTTTGTGCTCCATAATATTGAATAAATTATGACAGAATATATTGGGACGCTTTAATTCAATTTTAACTATTTAACACCTTCGTGTAATCTATACACAAGATTACCTCCACAATTAAAAATTTAAATTGACATCAATCTGACAACATTATACTACCGGAATTAATATTTTATATTACTCATATTTATTGATCGTTTTGTAAATTTTTTTAATACCGGCGGCTTGTGCAACTCAGGATCGAGTAAAATTCCAAAATATGATGGAATAATTTTGAAAATAATGCTGAATAATTCATATCAAATTATTATTTCTGAAATGTGGTACTTAATCGATAAAAACTTGTTTACGACAAACTACATGAAACTAATTTTCCAAGCAATTAATTATTTAGAAAACACACAATCTTTGATCAGAGAGACTCTTACATAAACTTGAAGAATAAAACCTGAATTAAACCTTAATTTATATGACATATAAAATTCAACTAGAAATTTATTTATATACTTAATTTTAGCATGTCACAACATTCCCAATTTAATGTTGACATTTTTAAAAATTTCACTAAATAAATGTCAGTTTTCGATTAATAAAATTATTTTTACAAGTTCCATCTTTTAGTATCAATAAAAATTGATATAATTGAATTATTCCATTTTCACGTTTTCCACCTATACACGTCGTGCCTCGTCACCTATCTCATCATCTAAAACTGTCATAGCTATGCCTTCCATGTAACGTTGGATAAAATATTGACAAAAATGGAACGGTAATGAAAAAAATTGTATTTCGTGCGATTTTACCCTGTTCCAAAAATTCTGCACCTCGTAATTTAAAACAGATCAATCGGTCACCTAACTTGAAACCAACGCAGTTTATGCCATCTCAATCCTTGTGGTATCGAAATAACCTGACGATGGGTTAGTCCCCGCTGATATCGTCCACGCGAAATAGATAAAACGGTAATTAGTATTACCCATTAGGAGATGTAATGATTTTGTGTTATGTATTGTAAATAAACCACCCTTACCTACGTCAAATTTAAAAAAAGCAATTAACTCTAAAAATAAATCTATGCCTTAGAACACGCACGCGTGGTTTGTACATCTAACTTACAATTTGTATAGAAATTCTTCGGTGAGCACGCAACCTACAAAATTAACCGCATTGTTTGAACACTTCAAAACTAAATTGCCTGATCATGAAAATAACGAAAAGGAAGATAAAAAATAAAACAAATTACCGGACGAGAATAGCTTAAAGGCAACCCAGTCATTTCTAGATGTTCCATGGGTAAAGCGACATTTGCATCTCTCAAGTTCGTTAAATGTTCCCTCATTATAAGTAATTACAGCAAAAAGAAATGGTCCACAATTGATTATCCGTGAGAAAAATTGTGAGAATTTAAAAATAATTAGTAAAGCACGTCGCAATGGTGGTACTACAAAAAAATCTAACACAACTGAACCATTACCATTTATTTTTGAAGTATCGGCTATTGAAAACTTTCATGTTTTTTAATTGACAGCAACAGGTAATTTTGCGTTTTTTGTTTTCAGACTAAACAAAACCTTGGGAATCGACAACGGATTGTTTAATTTTTTGCCGCATAACTCATTAATCCACAGTTTATATTCAGGATCATAAATTTTGAAAATGAATCTAATATACATAATGCTGCCGCAATATATAAACGAAGATACGTTTTTGTTCAATAAATTATAGAAGCGATCCTACGATTCTACAGAATTGAAATCACATTTTGCAAAAACGAGTTGCGGTTTCACAAAACAATGAGGTTAGCTTTTTGCAGATTAGAATCGTCCCAGTTCGAATGCATTTTGGAGTCTGCAACTTCCCAAATTATCATTTCAGAAGACGTATACCGATTATTGCGGTAGGGATTTCGGAAGTGTCCGACGAAATCTAATTATCGCGAATTGAAATTGCAATTAGGAAGAGATTTTGCTTAGGCCAAAAATTAATGATACTCGAGACGTTTAATAATTAAACGCCCATACTACTAAATAATTCGTACTCAACCCAAAATCCAAATAATACAAACCACCTACATCAAGCGCGATGATTTTGAAACTCTATAATGGGTAACAATCTCGAAACATATCACAGAAATGTGATACCATCACCTGTCGGTCCTCATTAAATTTAAATTAAGATAGATTTCTTTTGTAATCCTATATGAATATTAAAATTTTTAACGCATCTGCATGTATTATTATACGAATTATTAATAAAAGACATCGTTAAGGTATACAAAAACTGCGGTTGGTATAATTTATTTCCTGAATATTTAGTGATTTGCCGGAAAAATTAATTCTACCTCGGTTAATATTTTAGGTTTTTATGAAGTAAAAGGTTGTGCGGTCTGAAGGCCGCATTTGGGGTGTTCAAGTGAACATTACTGTAGGACAACATCCAAGGTAGTCACGTATTGTATTTCAAAAGCTAGCAAAACCAATCAAATTACAATAGCCAAACTCCCACTTGGATTCGATTAGTTCTTGACATGACAACTAATTTCTATTTGAATGCTACTTAACGCAAGATCTTTAATTTAAGATCGTACGGTGTGGGTCTAATGAAATTAGAAAAATTATTATTTATCTCGAAATTGTATAGAAAAAACCCACCTACAACCGTAAAAGATTTCTACCTTTTCAGATGGTTTAGAGTGGTCGAATATTATGGTTACGGATGTTAAAGTTCAGAAAAACGTTAACAACATTTTCCCAGGGGTAAAATTTCGAGATTGTCGATTTTTCTAGGCGCATGGAATACTAAACCTATGTAAGGATAAACCAAGTAACTTAGAGTATAGGTTTAGGTACAAGCGACCCCTTTCTACTATTAATTTATAAGAACAATTAATTATAAAAATAATAATAATAAAATTTACAATTGAACAAAATATTTTCCACTTGGAATTTTCATAAAGTTTTAGAAATAATACTTTTGACTTTAATTATCCAATACAATTATATAATTATAATATCCAAATTTTGGAAAAATTGTGAATGAAAATAATTATTTAACCGATTATTTAATTTAATTTTATTATTATAAATTTATACTTAAACAGGCTTTTCAAGTAATAGTAAATATACAGAAGAATAACGTATAAAACTCCCTTTGTATGTCACAAATTATATGCAGGGTGAATTCGAAATTATTACCACCCGCAGAACCTTAGCAATAACTAAAATTTATTAATTTATTGTCAACGCTTCCTGACGGAATATAATCGTAAATCTTTATAGTCCGATTTAGTCCATTTTGTGAGATTCACTTTACTTTTTATTTTATTTCTCTAAAGGAGCAAAACTATCCTCTAAATTTTAGATGCACACAAAGTGGTCGGCACGATCAGGCATGGAACCTGATAAGTCAATTTATTATAAAACGTGAAATTGATATCGTAAGTAATTGTGGTTGAGTGATGATCCAAAAATGGCATTTCATTACTAAGATAAATCCAATTCAACATTCAGCAAACTTTATAATAATAAATAATCAATTCAATTTTCAGCAACTCGACTTGCTAGGTTCTTTGATTGTACAGTAGAGTTGATGATAACCTTTAAACCTCGCGCTAGAATCTTATTTCAACGAATAGGAAAACGAAACTTACAATAAATTTAAATGGCACTTAACCATTTTTACCAAAACGGTGCAAAGGAGCCTTAGAACAGACATTTGCCATGTTAACACGGGCGCTGCTGAAAAAATTCGTTAACACGTTTATTTTTCACATCAGTTATAGTGCGGTATGATAAAAATTCTCTCTGCCTTTTCTTCAATACAATACAAATCGTATTGGTTATAGTAAAATTTGTCTTAATAACGATGTTGGCACAGTCTAGAGACAATGTTTGTTAAGAGGACACCTCTATTAACCGGATAATTATTATCACCGACCGGCAGTGCATAATTACATAGGCTATTGAAACTTGACATAGTCGCGTGACGTTAACACAATTTAAGGGTGTACATACAAACATAGTAAACAGTAAAAACTACAAAGTTTTCCTATGTATTAAATTATATTAAGTAATTCTAATTTAAAAAATATTTAACAAAAAAATGATCCCGACAACCCCAAATTTACATTTATACATAAGTACGGCCCTGAGTGTAGCGTCAGATATACATCTTAGTTAATGAATTTACATCATTAATAAAATACGAATATACCATCTACACGTCGTCACAAGAAACCTACAATTAACTAATTTTCTACATTAAGATGAGCGAAACGACTAAAGATCTAAATTTAATTTCTACTTTGTTGAAGTCTACATTATACTCTTGTAAACGCTTAAAAATTTAATTACAAGCAAAAACGAATTTATAAATTTCTGTTGTAGGGAAATCGAAATTCAAAATTTCGTCTCTGACAATTGTTGCATTTTCGCAAGAATAATAGAATTGCTTTCAAAAGGAAAATAAGATCAGGTTGATAAAAATTTCCAAAATGTCGCACAATTTCATTTTCAACTTAAAAGTTATTTTGTACGTTCCAAAAATTTGAAATTTACATAATTTTAGCAATTGTAATTCAGTTATAAATAAATGCGCACTTTCGTTTCAAAGGAGTCCTTACAAGCTTAAAATATTCAAAATGTTTCCTTGTACGAATTTTAAATTAATGTTACACACTCAAAAAATATCCGTATACCTATATATTATCATCATTTACTTTTTACAAAAACTTCAAAAAGCAAAAAGTACATTCACTTAGTTCGACATTTTTAAGCTACATGCATAGCTCCAAGCAACACTTTGAACTGTGAATTCTCGATGATCTTTTACACCGAGGTTTTATTTGCAAACAAAAGCTCCTCCATATTCTTTGTTCGTTTTCATAATATTTAAAAAATGAAAAAAAAATACATTTGTACAAATTCCCCTTCTTTTCTGGTTTTTCGACTAGGAAAAGCTTTTTACCGAACGGTGTATTTCGTAATTACATGTAATAGTTTATCGTGCAACCCTCAGTCAATTTTGATAAACTGACAAAGGAAGTTGGAAAAATACTTCCTTCGCCACTCAAAATTACCATTATTATTTTGGACAAACACACACGTGAAAGCAATCGTTGGTAGGTAATTAATAAAATATTTTAGCCGACATGACAGGTTACACAAAATTTTTAGCCCACGACAAATTCGTGCGTAATAAATAATAAAATTGTAAAATTATGACACTCACAAGAAAATTGGCATTTAATGATCGGGCTTATGAAAGAAACTTTGCAACAATGAGTTATTAAAGTATGTAGGTAAATCGCCCACATATCAATTTAGTAATTATTCGTTTTAATTTACATAACACCAAAAGAATTAATCACAATTTGTATTCATTTACACTTGAGTGTTTTAAACAAAGAAAGCTTTCCAATAAAGTCCTAATCAATAAATTAAGTTATGCTTTTACGTATCAATAAATTTCGAAATCAATTGAACCACAACAAAATTTACGTTATTACATTCTTATCTAACATTCGATAACAAACCCACAATTTATTTTTTCATATTTCCTCAATAAAACTCCTCTTGAGGTTCGAAACAAAAATTCTTCAATCTCGATCGGTTTATTGTTCGATTGTGACGACCGAGATAAACCACAAGTCGCTAATCGTTTCGAAATATAATCGAACTGAAATCGTTATTACAAAAACCATTTCTAGCAACCAACGGTTCTAATTTAACGATTTAAAGACAACATCATTTTAAACAAATGAGTTGTGTTAATTTAATGTTAATTAAACGAATTCGAAACAATGGAAAACACTGCTGCTGAACTGAGCTATTTGCGAATGTGTAATGTGCAGAATGGAGTGGTTCAAGTTTTCAGCTAACGAGTAATTGCAGTGGAGAAATATTTACTTATCTTTAGCGGTTCTTCATAATTTCGATCGTTACCAGCACATATTAGCGTTTCTATAGAAATAGTAAAACTTTCATGTTGTATAACTAAGATAGAATAATAAACGTTTTTCATATATTAAAGCTCAGCGAACACCGCTTATAAATTATAAGCTAACATGAGCAAGATTTTTTAATCCTCCGACTGAACGGGCACAGAATTGGTAGTGTTTTATTTATTAGGAGTAAATGTTTAAGGCCATGGGTTGATCATTGAACTTTTTTCAATTTGCTTGTATTCGGATTTTGTTATATGGTAAAAAATATAAAATATTTTGCTAAGCTTATGGCCAAGCCGCACTTGAAACCTGGTTTATTATCTAAACGTCCTTATCAACAAAATTTTTCGTTTTTCCAAATTTTTATAAACTACACAATTGATTTTAAAAAACTTTTTTATCAAGCTATAATTAAATATTCTTCATTCGAAGTAAACTTATGAACTTCTCGCTTCTTCCACGAGCCGACATCTTATCTCAACCTAACTTCGTCCAACCGCTGTTTAAATTTAAAATCGAACTTTAAAATGTAAAATTTGTACCTACATGAAATTAAGCATTTCTGTTAAGTTAATTTAAGGTGAGAATTATTTTCACTCACAAGAGGCGGCTACCAAGATGACCAATTTTGAGTACTAACTAAACTAATTGGAAGATATTTTGCCCATACAATAATCTCATATCGGAGGAAATTACATAATTTGATAGGTCGCCTTAGTAGCCTCATATACATGAAAATAATTCTTAATTTCACTAAAATTTAAAAAAAACCTTACTTTCACATTTTCATTCAATGTAAAAATTTCTATACTACAAAACCCAACCATGTAGTTCTTGGTCTTGGTTATTCTTTGTCAAAGTGAAGTGTAAGCCACTTCCTTTAGTTTAGATCCCACGTTAAACAGTAGATCCCCTATGCATGTGATGAAACTTCGAACGCACACCACAGATAGGAGAGAAAATCGCCAACACACCGATGGCACTCGAAGAAAAAGGCAGTAGACCCATAAATTTTTTAAATCATAAGTGCCCTCCCCTGAAAGTAAAACGGACCCATTCATTTTCGATCCCTTTTTAACTTCCTTTTTTAGGATGAAAAGTCTCTTTTTGAAATTGGAGAAAAACCTGTGGTATAATTATTAACTTCTAAAAACTGCCATTAATTTTTGTAAAAAGAAATTTAATTATGTAGTTATTTACCTACCTAACTTGAAATTATTTAATTATAAATATTGCACCATTCATAAATTGTTAATTTATTAGAGAATTGGAAAGCTAGTTTGGCAATATTTTCAGGATAATATTCCTGCCAAACTCTAATTATAAGAAAAAAACGTTGAGCTTGTTTCACAAAGTTCGGTGTCCATCTCGCTTTAATATCAAAACTAGAGAGATATAAAAAACAGCTCTCAATCTGATTTCAAAAACTGCAGCATGGAACATGTGAAATGGTTGTTTTTTGAACGAAATGATTGCGAAAACAGAAATTTTCCGCGATAACTTGCAAATGCATCATTGAAATGTAATTATTAAATGTTGGGAAGATGGTAATGGTCGAGCAGCTGTAGTTTTCGTATTCTCGCCTTTAGAAATAGGTTGCAATTACCATATTAAGCATATGCTGCAATGTAAATAAATTGCACCTTTCGGTGATTCTGTAAAACAAAATTACACTGAACATTAATGTTCGGCCATGAGCATTTCTTGCTATAACTAAAAAGAATTAATAGATTTCGTTAATAATAGCGCCGTCTGGCATTCGGTATAATTAAGCGATAAACCCTAGCCTTAATCGTCGTTAATGCATTTTTAAGTTGTTTATTTCCAGATAAAAGTTTTAACGCCCGAACTAAAGAATATTGTGACATCGGGTGATGTACTCAAACTGTTCAGTTAAGATAAACAAAGGCCTCGAAATCGTTAAAATGGGCCCCGATATCGTCTCATTACGAAGTAACACATCGTTAAGCGCAATTATTGATGTAAACGTAGGAGGAAAACGTTGCTAGCTGAAGCTATTAGGAATTGCACGATGTTGTGAGTGGGTTCTGCAATGGCATTGTAAATTTTTGTTAAACCAAATGAGTTCTTGTTGTTGCGTATTTACATCAAGGTTTACATCGTACAAAGGTATTTATAAGGTTATTCGATTTAATTATCGACACAAATGTTTGTCCTAATTAAAACCTATTCGAAGCATTCCAAAAGCTGCAGGATTAAATTCTAAATGTCAAATTTTTAAAAGATATCGGGGAAGAAACGCGCGTGTGAGAACAGACATATTTTCCACTTAATCCTGTTAGGTGTATATACGTCGAAACTTAATATGGTATTTTACACTGGAATACATTTCGAACGAATATTAAGTATTTTACTTTACGCTTTTAGCAAAAAACAATAAAACCATGCGAATTTTAAGGGAGGTAAACAAGGACGGAGTACTCGGCGACGTGGTATAATTTTCTGAAATTAATTCCTTTACAAAAAAGTGTCTCAAGTGTAACTGGATAGAGCGGATGTCAAAAGAGACTTGGAAGCAGAATTGCAGACAAAAACCCTAGAGAATGTTAAACATCTATTTGACATCTCACCCCATCCTCCGCCAAATACTAGTACATTGTTTGTCACACTTTAAAATGAAGTAGAGTACATCACCGGTGCTTGTGGTTCAAATAAGTACATTCGGCGTTTTGCCTCGGCAAAAATTTTAAACGGCAAAAAAGTTTAATTTACTTAAACCTGCAGCCAAACAACTTCAATCGCATTACAATAGAAAATAGTCAAGACAAACAAAAGTATCGGGTAATGGAAAACCACGTCGACGTACATGCCGTGCCACACATCAAAAACTTCATTTCCTAGTTGTCATTCCCAACCTTTAGTTGAACATTTCATTAGTTTGCAATTGTGTCTTCCTAGGGTGGAGCGAACAGGACCTTTGATGAGGTTAGAGTTCGTTAGTTTTAAAGGGGTGACACAAAAACCTATTAATAAGACCATTAAATAAATTTGCTGGCGTTTAATGGATGAAAGTAAATTTTTTGATGAATTTCAAAACGTTTTTGAGTGCCATCAAGATGTTTCAAGCCTTAATGATTATGTCCAATGGACCGTAAAATTGCCAAGAAAAAATTGTCAGAATTAATTGACGCGCCCTCCCCCCACAAAATGTCACGCAAAATAATAGCGTGGATTGTTCGTTTTGAAAATTATACAAAACAAAACGGTTATTGACTTTTAAATTAAAGTAACTCCATTTCCGTCATTACATTAATTAATATGTGGATGAATATGTACAAACATTCATTTAATATTATGTAAAGTGGTGTGCCGGTTTTAAATTGGCTGAATATGATAGTCGGGAAAAAATTTGACGAAATATTTTAGAAAGTGTTAATCGGTTTAAATAGGTTGAGAATATTCAATCAGCAATTAGACAGGTTCGGCTCGAGGAAATTATAATTATTGTGCCTTATGATTGAATGATTTTCGAAACTTTGTGATGGAAACTCCAAAGTCGGTCCGCATTTTCGAGATGCTTATCGCGATTCAAGCGAATTATAGACGATGATAATTATATGTACTGACATGGATAATTTATTAAATCAAATTTTGACGTGTGATTTGCCTGCTATAAAATGTAGGTTAAAGTTTACAACGACGAGGTAAATTGGTACGCGTTGTTCATAACTTTCAATTTTACGATATCATCGAGTATAATAATCTGAAATATTCGAGTGCAGTGAAAGTTACAAACATCGAAGTTTAAGCAAAAACTAATGTACCGTGAGAAATTAATGAGGCAGAGCTGTCGTCTGCAACGTTCTATTACTTTTAGTTTCTTACTTTTTGTTTTATTATTCAAATTTTGTTTGGGACGCACTTCTCGATTTTAAAAAATTCATCAACGACCCGCTGCAATTTACACTTAAAATAATGGAGCTTGGGAAGTCTTGCCTTTATAACAATTTTAGTGGAACATTAAAAACTTTATGTCACTAATGATATCCAAAAGAACATTGAAAAAAATAATTTGACAGTTACGATGACTTCATTAATGTAAATAAACCTGTTTATAATGAAGCTGCAGGGTCATAAAGAATGCCGTATACTTTTTAGATTCTTATAATGTAAATCCAAGGTATATTCAGTTACCTACATCAGTCTATGTTGGAAGATATTTTATAAGCCCGTAAGAAATGTCTATAAATGAGATTGTCGGAGAATTCGTTTAAAGACTACAATTTGACGGTATAAAGGCGGCAATTTTCGACTCAATTTCTGAAACGAGTAAACTAGAAATTGTAATTTCACTTGTGAAGGTTTAAAAGGTAAACGAGTAATTCTCTTGGTCACCTGACCATATACTGACCTGTAATTTGACCCGAGCCGAGTTGCGTACGTGTAGCATCCAACATCGAAGATTCACATCTTCGTTTTTCGTACCGCTTTGTTCGTGTGTACAAGTGAAACAGTTTGTAGGTTACTGCATTTTCAGCAAGAGTTGTTCTTTGTCATGTTTCATTTATGAGAATAGCCGTTTTCCGCGCCATTGCCGAGAGCGCACACAAAGAATTACATACCTTGTTGTAAACTGTAAAGCTAGAATTGTTAGAGATATAATAATATACTTTACAAGCTCTCGAGTGTGTGAAGATAAGATGTTTATCCCACACATGTACAACTCAGCACGAAAACCGACTCTTGCTGATGCACAACCTGACAATCTGTGAAAACGGATAAAAAAATTCATCTCGGATATTTTTCGAAAAATTAATGTGAAAATTACTATAATCACCGAGACAGGACCCCGAATGGTTCGTAATAGGGTCGACCAACCCGAAACCACAACTATTAATCCAATGGATCTATCTATTACCAACTTATAAAAGTAAAGCACCAAAGAAATCCAAGCATTCAATTATGTCCTTAATTGCATTGCGCAAGTTCCTCGGCAGGTACACTTTTCTTTAATTACTCACAACGTACACATTTAATAGTTAATTTAAGTGTAATAAAAGGGTGATGTGGAAAGTGTTAATTAAAATTTAATAAATAACCCCCTCTCTCCTCGGAAACCGAATTCGGAATGACAATAGAAATAAAATTTTATTCATCATCATTGTACACATCTGCTGTTCGCCGGCATAAATTTTGCAACAAAAGTTAAAGATTTTAATTTAAAAAATTATTTCGATCGAAAAGTTTAACATGGCCTCATAAATCAACTTCAATGCGCGATTAAGCTCAGTTTTAGAAACAACTTCAGCCACCCTTAAAACCGGTGAGCTTTTATTATTACTTATTCAAGCTTCAATGATGATTAGGCACTGGATCGGGCTTTTCTTTATAGGGAAAACTCACTCTAACAACGTAATAGTAGCAAGGAAATTTAAGACATCGCCAAAGAGTAAAATTCAAACTGAAGCGAAATTTATTGACCAATTTATGTGAGCTACAATATTTTTTGGTCTACGAGCGAGCTTTTATGTAATTTAAAAATATATAACCTGTTCTTTGAGAAATGCTTAATTTCCCACTAGTATTATCATAGCGACTAGGAAGATTATCGTCTCACAAAAAATGAAGTAAATCGTGTTAGCTTTATCAGACATCTACACTATTTAGCGCATGTAAATGGAGGTAGATTGAAACTACGGACAAGCAAAAGCTTACCTTTCAGTTGTACGTGACCTGCTCCGCGATCTCGGCTTAGTTTATATGCCGACTGATACTCTACATAAAATTTATCAACTCTGGGTTAGCAAGGAGAAGGCCTGCTAACCCAGAATATAGTGACTGGGATTCGAGTCGTAAATTCTTGACCCAAGTTACGTGTCTACTATTCCAATTTGAATCAACAAAAAATATGCGTTTTCATAAATTTCCAACTAAAAGCGCTTTTGCAAATCTTTTGCGTACAAAACCAACGTGAGAGCGTCCAAGTAAATAAAAAAGGTAAATTTCTTATATACTTGGAGGAAGTTACCGTTGCTGATTTAAGAGAGATTCAAAACTCGTTTGTTAACACATTCCAATTGCAAGAAAATAACGTTTGGAGTTATATCTGTCAAGATTCTCATGTAGTATAGGAAATTAAACTTGCACAACAAAGCATTTATAAAGCCACAAACAAATATATTCTCTTCTAACAAACGTCCTAATTGGAATTAAAATTACTCGCTTTGCCTCTGGATTTCTCGAATTCTATAGAGAAATCAATTTCGTTGGTAATTGTAATTTTACGTCTGTAATCGGGACTGTTTATAAAAAATCAAGAAAATTACAGGCCGCCAACCAAGAAATTATTTGCGTACAATTCCATTCTCAACGTCCTTTGATTTTATTTAATAAAGAAAATTAAAAAGAACGATAAGCAATTTCTTATAATGATTGCTGTATAAAATTTGATGTATAAAAGGAATTAATCTTAACAAGATAAAAAGTATTTTTAAGCTACTAAAGAGCGCTTCTTCGGCGTTATAATTTTTTTCCTTATTAGGTACCTGGATATTTGACACCTCGTTAAAAATTTATTTTATTCGATCACAATTAATTCCTTCCTTCGTGATTCGTCGCCCGGTTTTTCTGACGACAAAACATGAATAACAATGCAATTATTTAATTTATGCTCAAGCAAAATTATAATAACCAACTCGATTGTCCGGGTTGTGCGGCCTGAAAACCGCACACTTTTATAACATTTGAAATGTTAATGCTATAGTAAATATTGACATATTTCACGTAGACAAACAAAGAAAGCACTACTCGCAATTTAAATTTTAAAATTACATGCCATTTTAACTTGGGAAATTAATTTTTCAAAATGCGAAGCTCTTTAAATTGGCATATTGCAATTATACAATTATACGAAATTGTTGGCTTCGTTAACCGATAGCTTGCAGTCTGTCGAAATGGCACTTGAACTGGCCTACCTAGGCGGAAACCAACCACGGAAGGAGTCAGGAAAAAATGAAAAATTATCGCATCGCCTTTGGCGTTCTCACCCCCAGCTCTCCAAGTGGAATTCTGCCTACCTATTACCTGAAGTTATAAAATCCACAGAAAATTTAACATATTATTGGCTATTGTCCAATATTAAAATTTATAGCAACTTTACTTTTTGACCAGAAACGGACCGCTGCACTGCATTATCTCTGTGACTAAAATATATTTTTTTTTCCTCGTTGGGTACTTACTTATTAGATATTTGGTTTATAATGTGTAAGTAAAATTTGACGTTTCGTCTCGGTGCTTTTCTGGCGACGAAGTTTGGGTAACAATACAATTAATTTGTTTTTCCCAAAACCCTAGAAAATTATACAGATAATTTCGAGTACTGGGAAGCCGATTATATACGTGCTATCGCATATGCTTACACAGTCGGAGAAACTTATAAGAAACTAAGTAAAGCTTTGCAGAAGTTAACTTCATAGCGGCAAATATTGACATAATTAACGTTTCAAATTAGTTTGCTCAGACCAATCAACTTATTTGCTAATTATATAGCGTTTGTTATACATAACTATTATATAAGTTAATATATGCATATAATTTAATGTGATAATCTTACCGAGTACTCGCAAATTTAGAAATTAAGATAAGTGGAAGATAAAAATTACAGCAGGGAAAAATATAATTTGCCTTAAACTGTAGGGCAATTTACCGGCGCCCATGAAAGCAAAAACCTAATTGGAATCAAGTTAATTATTATTAGTTAAACTATTTTGTAATTAAAGTACTAACTATTCGATAAATTTATTCAATTCCCCAAAGCATCCATTGGTAGCCTATAATAATACTTCGACAAAGCTTAAATCAATACTTAAACAATTTGAAATGAGAAGTTACTGTTACTGTATCGATTTACATTTGCCAACAATTACCATAGAAGACAGTAAAGACACTATAACTTTGTGAAAACGCTTCAATTGAGTTTCCGTCTCCATTTGATACAAATAGTAAATCTTCATCAGGATTATTGCATTCCGTTATAATTGCAATAAGAACTAAGTTGATAATTGAAATTTTTTCGATATCTTGGAAATACTCTGTATTATGGGTAGACCACATGATTCGATTTATACTTGGGAGAAGTATCAGTCGACTGTGTAATTTCATTTAGTTAAGACATTTACGAGATTGGATTACTAAATTTTGGAAACATAAATTATGTCTAAATTCTTGATTAATTAAATCTTGTTCGTATCTCAAAAATTAATTAACTCGAAATACAAATCTTTTTGGTAAGAAAAAATAAGCTGATGTTCCAAAAATATTTTCTATTAAAATAACTATGCTAATAAGAACAGAATAAGCTGCGTGAGGTCCTAATTAATAATTTAATTAACGGCTTTTTTGGGTTGAGTTTATATTGTAGAAATAATATGAGGTGAGGGGTAATGATGAACTAGTCTTGGTTGGCGCAGTCGGTAGCAGAGTGCAAGAAAGCCGTGGTTCTTCATTACCTCACGAGTGGATCCAGTCATAATAATTTCGAGTGGCTAGAATTGAGCAAATGACTCTATCTCTCGCTTTATCTTATATTTCATTTTTCGCTTTAGATTGTCAGTAGCAGTCTCAGAAGCTGCTGTCACTTTAATTATAAGAAAGCCCGGATAGTTTACGATAACGCTTTACTTCTTTTCATAACCGGAATATTCAATATCTTATCACATTATTACAAAACTATTATGAGATGATTAATTTTGTTTGCTTTAAGCACACCCGACACTGAAAAATTACCTGTTGTCCTGTCTATAAACGTCACGAAATTTCTAAGGTTAAAATGTGACGACTCAAAAGTTTGAAGAAGATTGAAAATATTTCAAGTCATGATAAAGTAGACAATTTCAATTATGACTGTTTAAAAACTCTCGAAATCCTATTTCATTAAATGAAGACAAAAGAAAATATAATTAATCTGCGCCCATTTATCTTGATGTAGGTAAGCTCGCCAAATAAATGTTTTTGACGAAAACCAGTTTACTTGAGGGCCTCATTTTTCAAATTTAGGAAATCATATGGTAAGGTCGGAATGCGTAATTTTGGGGTAAGACTTAAAAAATCCAATTAATTGACATGCAAGAGAGAATGGAATATTTCTTCGGGCTTAATAATGCAAACGAGACCCTTGCGAGAGTATCTACAGTTACGCAACCTCAACCACTAAAACTACTTTTTGTCGTGTTCCCTCAATTTAGGTTTTCTTCGGTATATTTACTGAAAATTTATTTTAATTAACTTCACGTGAGAATGTTGAATATCAAAGCGAAAAAATTCAATTTACGCGCAGCATTAAACATTTAACTGACATACAAACGAATTTTATATTTTCTAGACATTAAAAACTAATCAATCAACCGTACACCACACACTCATCATAAACTACCTGTCACTGCTATCCGTAGTCATTTTGGAAGATTTTAAAATTCTTCGTGTGCACCTATCTAGTTTTATGTAAAACCATCTGACAGTTGCCAGAACTTAAAAATTATCAGATTTTTAAAGCGTTTCCTAATCGATCGGTCGGTCGGTCGGTTGGACCCTTTTAAAATGCATCTCTATAGCCGCCCGATGTGGACGGCAATCAAAGAAAACCGATAATTATACCACCAAAAGTATAAAGGAGTAAAACTTTCGAATTGACTTATGATGGAAAAAAAAAAAAAAGTTGTCTGTAATACAACGGATGCAATTTGTTTAGCAACTTCCCGCAATTTTTGATTGAAGTACTATCCGATAAGATTTTGCCAAAAGCGAATGAGTTTTTTACCCTCAAAATGTGGATATCGCAGGGAAAATTTATGGTAACAATTTATCGTATCGGCCACGATTCGACCGTGTTTCCACTAAATAAAGCATTTTACGGAGAGACGGCGGCGATGTATTTATTCGGTTACTTTTCAGTCGAACCACCCCGTCATCGTCGTCGACGTCATTTTAGAAACTAATATACGCCCGCCGTTATCAACAGTCAAACGGAACGAAATTTAGCTCAAGGGGTTTGTTACCCCCATTACTTTGTCGAAATATTATTTTAGGCAAATTGTTTAAAGTATTCAATGTTTTCGCGGCGGATCTCGACGTTTAAGCTCTTAAGAAACCTCCCGCTTTCGATGAGGAATTTTTAAGAATTCACGACGCATTTATTAATCTCGCTGGAATCCGCTATATTCCGACGCGAATATAATGAATTTCTGGATGCAGAAAATCACAGTTGTTGCGAGTGGGCCGTATACAGGTTTCTTTAATTCTTACACCCAGCTGGGTCAGGCCGCTCGGTCACTCACATCAAGTGGTGATCCATGAGCGGCACACATGGTGTGTCGCGTATCCCGGCAGTCGGCCAATGCCCGCTTCAATCTGCTTTATGTGCCTCGCGAGGTGCGAACCTAAAGAGCTTTTATTCACCCGAGACATCCGTGTACATCCCCCGTCTTATATTACACGCCTAACCCTCGGAGCACACATAAATCACGGACCGTTTAAATCAAACCACCCACATAAAAATAAAAACACTTACCACAAAAACACAGAAGAAAAGTAGAATTTAATCCCAAAATGAAGAGAGAGAGAGTCCCAAAAATAATTGAACCAATCACTAATTCATCTTTCGATACGCAAAACACAGAGCATTCGAAAAAAATTAACGTAGTTGAAAATTCAAAAAATTCTACTCTTTAGATAACAGAAGAAAACCGACATAATAAAACTTAACTACTTTAAACAAGTTTGTATGTGTGCAAAAAAGCAAACAGCTACGGAATACGGTAGCTTCCGAGTTACGCGCGTAAGGAGAAGAGCTCTCGTACGAACACCTTCCTTCGTAGCTCGAAATGAACTGTCGGTTTATTCTTTGGTGTCCGTGAATACGATCGAGCAAACGAACGTTTCCACTGAGCCGCCAGCTACCAGCCCGGTTATCCCCACCGTCGGCGCAAAACTACCCTTCGATGTTAACCCTCTTTGTTGCACACGCACAGATAGTACTATAGAGGCAAACAAAAGACCAACATTCCTTTCTCAAAATTGATTTCGGACCAGAATAATAAATTTAATTTAATGTAAAGCAGAAGTGCCACAGAAATATAATAACTTTTGGTTATTTCAGTTATTTGAACCAACGAAAAAATCTAAAAACATTCTGAATGTATTATCGGTTTAATGCAATATCTGTGTTGCTAGAGTTTTAAAAGCTTTACTGGGGGCGAATTCGAAAGTTTGTTTCGTAATATATTATTGTTTCCAAAATGTGCAAGAAATCAATTTTGATTTTTTTAAATGTCACAAAATATTTAAAATAATGTAAAACTTTGTCGGGAAAATGTTTTGCAATGTTTCCGGCACAAAACTTTCAAGCTATTTTCTTTTTTATTGAAATCATATTATATTATTATTTCTTCTGTACCTACAGTTTTTTACGTAATAAGAGCAAATATTCAAGCTTTTACGAGATTAAAAAAATATTATATTTTTTTCACGTCTTTGTTATAGGTATATTATTATCTTGCAAACACCAGTTTAATTGGAAGTGTATTTAAAAATCTGTTAGAAAAATAAAAAAGTATACAGCATAAAGTGTACGCTTATATAAAGTGAGTGATTGATTTCATAATAGGAGTTGCTACCCTTCGATATAGGGGTGCGTAAAATTACGTTTTAATAAATACGCGGTTGTAGGTTATAGAATTAAATTTGAGTTTTTGTCAAGTCATTAGTAATACAAATAACGTTTTCAATTTTTCAAACGACTAAGAAATATTTAGTTTTTAAATACTACAAAAAACACGAAAAAGCTCTCTTTTATATTTAACCGACAGGTAATACAAATTTAAAATATTTAATAAATATTGAAAGCGAATTTTATATTTTAAAAATTTATATCTCACCCGACGGGACGTGTCTGTTGCAAGGTTAAATAAAAATACTCCAGAGAATTAAAAAAAAAATAATTTAATAAAAACAGCTTCTTCTTTGTAGTTTTCAAATTACGAACATAAATATAATTTGAATTCTCCAATATTGTGCTTTGAAACAAAAAAACTGACAAATTAAAAATTTCAAATCATTTATTAATAAATTTATAAATAATAATAAAAATTTTGACGTTTATTATAAACACAAATCCCAAACATTTTTGTTCGCATACCATCAATGTGTAGCCAAAACTGAGCACATCGGGGAGTCGTTCAGGTATATTTCAAGATACTCGAAAAACTTTCTTTACAATATTCAAGATTCGATAAGTCACAATATGAGGGTCATTTTTACAATAAAAATGGTTATTAACTTTTAAACACCTTTTAACTGCTGGCGAATTTTACCAAAATAGGTAGCACCATGATGGATACAACACAGATAATAAGATTTGATACATTTTTGGGATACAAGCGGAAATGAAAGTTTTTAAGAATAGAAATCAGAATGTAAGCATTCAAAAAGTTCCATCATCAACAGTTCTGGTAAATCTGGATTAAAAAATTTTACAAAAAGATCCAATAAACGCTTAAATGTTAAAAATTTTATTCAAAATTTCTTTTAATTTATTGATCGTGTTTGTAGAAGGGCCGAATCAGAAATATTTCGTAGAAAGAGTAAATAAATGAAACAGAAAGTTTATTTTTTCAAGTCGAACGAACTGAATCGTGGTATTGATAATGCAATAGGCATAGGGCTAATTTAACGTTATTACAAGTCTTCAGCTGCATTATATTATTATAAATTAAAAAAAATTTGTAAAAAGCTGGGCTAAATATTTTAATAACTGCAAAAATAATACTTTCAGCAAAAAAAGTTGGATTACATTAGAAATTCGATTAGAAACGCTAAAAAAATGAATTTGGTAGATAATTAGAACAAAAATGTATTTGTTGGAATTTTTGAGTTTTCTGTTGTCCATGTGCATGTCTTGTATCGATTAGCAAAGCAATATTGTTAGGTGAACCTAAATAATTTTTAATTGTTTTTTATTGATTTTTTTTTAGTTACTTATAACAAAACATAATAGAACAAAAATTGATTTGTTAATAATTTTGTTTGTCCGAGTAAGTGTTTTAATAAATAATTCTTATCGTAGACAAATTCAATTTCTTCCTATTTACAAATATATTTTTGTTATTTGCAGGGAAGAATAGCCAGAACTTGACCGTTAGTGTAATTTGTTATAGATCGACTTTTCTGCATTAGCTAATTTATTTTTAAATAACAACTTTGAATGTTCATTGCATACAGGCTAAGCTTGGTTATTTCGTGTCGTCAATAAATTTGCGGATTGCAATTTTCTTACATTTTCTTAGATAAATGTATTTACAGGGGAGAGGTATCTTGGATTATTCCAAACTTAGGGATTGAACCACCTTGTCGATGTTTTTAAAAGTAAGTTACAAACAAGATTACAATTTTTTGGATAACAATTTATTTACAGAAACGTAACCCTCCTGGGATAAGAAAATTCTTGTAATATCATTTATAATTCCACGTTGTCTTTTCGGTTGATTACAACACTAGCGGATGGCTGCGCTATAATAAGATTTTAAACCTGAATCATTCCGGAGGCATACTAGCGGTTACCTAAGACATTTATAGACTAATTAGAAAAATATTAAATAAAAACTGTGGGTTTTGGGACGAATCTCGTTAATCCATTCATGCGCGTCAGATATTCACCCTACAGCCTCCGCAAGGTGCATTACTGACTTTTTCTTAACGGTCCCTGCGAGAAATATTACATACCACATACAATTACATCAAGAAAAAATATATAATTATTTAACAACATGAAGTACTCTCTAGCAAGGACAATTCTGCTCTCAGCTAAACATCCTGCTCCCTGCTCAATTTGAATGAAGCATAATCAAGGCAATTTAATTTTTTATGTATAAGTGCATGTATATATCAGAGCCGAAAATTAAAAACCGATTAAAATATAACCTTTTCAGCCTCTTTTTATTATATTATGAAAACATGTTTAAAAGGTTGAAAAATTTTTTGTCAATTTAAGTGAAATTTATTTTAAAAAGTAGTTTTTCAGTTACACACTTTTTAATTGAAGACATTATTGTACAATCATGTTTCGATTTTCCCCAAATGTTAAACTTGGCCCTAATAATAGTTTCACTAACGACATTTGGAGAAAATCGAAACAAGAATGTTCAATAATGTCCCATACTAAAAATATATTATGTAAACGGAAAAAATTACTTTTTCGTCATGATCGTCAGTTTGATTTCCACTTGCGCTTACTGAAAAGCTGGTGGGGGAGGCTTTCAAAAATATAAAATATTTTCTATTATTCATTGATTCTACCGCAATAGTTTCTGAAATTGCCACATCATAGCCACAGAAACGACCAATATACTAAAATATTCAATTCGCTGCTGAAAATAATGAACTGTATAGAACGGGGGGTCTGAGGAGTATGGAAAACTTGCAATGGCTCAGATCGACAGGAAAACTATTAATTTTTTTAAAGTAATGCAAAAGTTTTACAATATTGCTTTAGTTTTCTTGGGGATCAAAGATTTTCCATACTTGCGTGCTGGGTAATTCAGATCCCCTGCTTATTTCAACAAATTTTTAAATACCCTAACTGTTAATTTTATTTTTCAGAACCATGACAGATTTATCGTCCTTCTATAGAGGGCTATAAGTTTGCTCGTATAAGTTTTTGTCCAGCTTTTCCAGCATTGAGAATACGGTGCGGGCGAAACCGGGTACGACAGTTATTGCTTCTTTTTACATTGATTAGGTTTACATTGAATGAAAAATAATGTAATTCAAACTAACCAAAATTTTTGTATAATATTTAAATATATTTCATTTTCTAGTTTGAATTTATTCGTTAATATAGGTTAAACTGGAAGAGACTTACCAAGTATTGAATGCTCAAGTATCTTTATGTTCACTACAAACTGATAAAGCCATAACTTAGTAGCTTTTCAAGTTCCACAATTTTTTGTCATTATGCGGCACTCTTCTCAAGCCACTTGAAGCGACGATATTATAATTTATATAGCACACTTAGATTTATTTCCCACGCAATCCATTTTGAAAAATAACGTAATATGAATTTGGTAATTTCAAAATTTGGG
Source organism: Lycocerus yunnanus (assembly GCA_036346125.1). Lineage (NCBI taxonomy): Eukaryota > Metazoa > Arthropoda > Insecta > Coleoptera > Cantharidae > Lycocerus > Lycocerus yunnanus. The sequence continues at coordinate 998,365 of JARFIX010000011.1, read as the reverse complement.
TATTTACAATTTAATTTATAATTCGGCAAAAAACCGCAAGATATGTACAATAAAACGATATTATGAGGTACCGGTACTTACCTACTAATTTAAAAAAATGTTTTAATGATAAATTGGAACTGAATTTGGATTAATTTAAATTAATAGTATACTTTAAACCAGTCGATTCTGCAGATCACCTTCATTATCACCTGGGCAACTTTAAGAACTCGTGCAAATTATAAGTAATTGTAGGTTTTAAACGGTTTTTGCTTTTCTCGTTTTACAATATAATGCAAATTTAATTAAAACGTAATAAAAAATAATATAAATAATTTGCAATTAAAACTTTTTGTGAGTAATTTTAATTAATATTACTTCGAAAATGATCTTTTTGAAACGAAAAGTGTTCTTTTATTCTTAAATTTCGTTCATTATAAATGATAACGGTTTTCATTTTAATATCGGGCTTGAGAAATCTTGCGAGATAATTTTTTATTGCCGTATTTTGAAATATTAAGCATTTAAAGTTAAAAGTTATTAAATTTTAAAACTTAACAATGCCAGAGTTGGTTTTGAGCATTATTATCCTCTTTTACATGCCGCTAACATTTAAAGCAAATATAATTTATGACATACGGCTGTAAATATGGGGGTAATTTTCAGGCAAACATGTACACAGTAAAATCATCCACAAACAGAACCATAAACATAACCACAACTAATTTCGGTTGTAGGATAAGATATTTTGTGGGTAAATTTTAAGAAAATTTGGATGTGGTAACAGCGGGCGACGTAGTTTATGGTTAGGTGGTGCATGACCAGGGGTTAAAAACCTTCTAACCCACGTCATACCAATAACGGCCAATATACCAGTCGAAGAGCCCTCGGGGGTTTCGATGTACTCAATAGATGAGATCGTGGGCGAGAAAAACGGCCATATCTATTAACATTTTACCATTATCGAGCGCCGAGACGTAAAAAGCAAAAGTTGCTGGCGGAACAAATAAACTCGTAATTTTTTTATCTTGCAGTGTTTAAGAAATAAATTACCCCGAGAAGTAGTATAAATATAGCCGATTCCGATATTATTTATGATTACTAATGCAAGTTTGAAAATTTATAGCAAAATCAATCTATAATATGTTATATCGGTAGGTAAAGCGTTAAGCTGTCTAGTAGACCGGGTCAAATGAAAAATATGATGGTCATCTCCTAAAAGAAAAATGGCCTATATCCTATATACATTGCTCTCTTTTTACATACATATTTATATCGAGAAAGAAACAAGAGAGGTAAAAACTTATAAAACTTTAACGTCCAACAGAGAAATTGATGTGCCCTTTCTAAATTATGAGGAAAATATTTTAATGTCTTTAATTGTTTTTTTTAGAAAAAGCAATCAAAAGCTCAAAAAATCTTTGTTGTCTTGTCACCTTTTGATTTAATGCCCCTGTAAGCATTCGTAAACAATGTAAATTGTGTGTAGGTGGTTAAAAACTTAAACATGCAGGTGTAAGATTTTTTGTTCTGCTTTACAAATTCATTAAATTGTGATGAAGTTACACGGTCAACTCATGAATTTTATAAATTGTCATTAATTATTTAGGCTAGGCAGAATTTAGTTCAGGCCTGTTCATTAAATTAATTTAAATTCAAATTTACAACAAGAAATTGTTGGTACTATAAACACATTTATTAGCAAAATGATTTATAATTTTACTTGCTTATTTTGTAATTTTTAACGAAAATGTATAGGGGGACACTGTCATCACTTGATCCACTTAACCACAAAGTTTGGTTGCGTGCGAGTTCCAACCTATGTGTACTTGAGAATTAATAATAACTTTGGAATTTTGTAAATTTAATTTTTGTCATTATACCAATAAGTACTACTTAATCTAATTAGCCAAAGCTCGAGGATGAGAACAATTTTTTCCGTTCCTGTTTTATAATAATTAATAATTATTACCTACTCGAACAATTTCTGTTTCAACAGCACTCGTCAGTTTGACGAATTGATTAGCCCACCCCCTAACCTACCTTTTCCCTAATATTTACTTAAACGAGTGAATCTTTGTTATTTTAAGAATGCCTACCATGACATGCTTAAAGAATTACATCCTCCACCCCTCTGTTTACTTTATTTTTGGCCACTGCCCAAAGTGATTTGACCGGCGAACATGAAATTTTTAAAATTACATAGAGGAAGCGTCGAATGTGAAATTTTGCTATTATGATTCAAATAATAATTCGTCAATGTTTTCGGCCCATAATTTCTTTCGGTGATTTATGTCTTAAAATTGTCACCAATTTGTCATCTGTCATTTTCTCAATTTGTTCATTCCATTCTCTTCTCTTCAGTGTTAACTAATCATTTGTTCTTGTTATGGTTTGTTAAGTTTTGTACTTCATATTTTTGCTTTGGCATAAATCAAACCATACCAACCCAGTTGAAGTAAGTCATTAAAGATGTAAGCAATTTAAATTAATAATACATATGAATACTTGCGGTGCAGACGGGACCATCGAAAGCTTTTTCTTTGCGGCTTACAATTTGAATATTATTACGGCATCGAAATTAAATTTCGGAGAATGCAATTACATTTTTGATTCGACTTTCCTCCGATTGAATAAGTACCTATTTAAGCTACCGAAATAATTTGCGAATTAAGATATAAAGAAAAATTTTAGTTATTATGCTTTCTTTTTGTAAGACCTGAAATTTATGGCTTATAAAACAACATTAGTTATAAAAGAACGCAAGAGCCGTTTAGATCACCAAAAAAGTATCGGCTTAATCCGGAGAAGCTTGCCCTAACTTTTTAAACGAGAAATTTAATCATCTGGGACGGATTAGTTACATTTTACGCTAAATAAAATCCTCGATACGGTCCAGCACCTCTATTAAAATTCACCCTCCATGTCACTGTACTGCCTTAAAGAATTTTAGAAACGGAGTCTTGTAATTCCTGAAAATATAAATGAATCTCTGGAGAAATGACAAAAGAAAGGTCGTAAAACTGAGGTAAACAATAGCCGAGCAGCACGGTACTTTAAGTAATTAAAGCATTTTTAAAGAAAGCAGGACAAGATACGTTTAAAAAGGGAATTAACTTAAAAAATATTAACGATTAAAAAGAAAAAATTTATTCAACTGAAACAATTGCATTATTAAAATGAATATGTACTGATACGGAACTGTAAAAATATAAATTATGAAATGGATATTCATCACATAAAAAGTTATTTCACCAAAAATGTTTTGATACAGCCGGAAAGGTACAACATAATAATGAACGACTTTTCTAATTCATATACAACAAAGGACCTATAATCCTTTTAGTTATTGAGCGGAAAAAACTGTTATGCGTGCAAATCTCAAAAACCTTCCAATCGAAAAATGATCATATCAATGTTGTATAGGTAGAAATTTTTTCACTTTAAAAAGCTCAGCTGATTAAACAAATCAATATTTTTATATTACATCACGTGAGTTTCTTTTCAAATTTCGAACATTTTTTTTATCGGAGGTTGAATTAAATTATAAATAAATATTAGAGTAAGTAAACAGTAGTTTACTCTAATTTACTCTTAAACTTAAATTTATTTGTGCAGTAAATAATGAATTAACCTAACTTTTTCAACTTAACTTTATTATTCATTAACTATATAACCAGTTTTATTTAAAGACATCATTAAACTTTTTAGAATTTTGCACGTTTAAAGTAAATATTTAATTAGATTAAGTTTTCTTAAGGCTAACCGATCCTGATATTTTTGCGCCTTCTGTCATATTTGTGCAAAATTTATTACCGACTCCTTTGAGCTTGTTCTTTTCGGCAATGATTATTTATTTAAAATTATGTACAAGAAAATAATACACACGAACTTATTTAAATACCAAATTTGGTGAAACAATGTTGATAATCAATTAACACGTATCTTTGAAAGTGAGTTAGGGTTGAGTTTCATTAGCATGACATTTGACTTATACCCTGGTGTATCTCTTTTGTTCAATCATGTTCACGAAGGAATTAAATTATTGAAACTTAGAGTTATTATTTTGCTTCATTTGTTATCAAAAGAATGTTTTAATTTTAAATTAATACATCCAAACAAAAGACACAAAAAATATCCTTATAGTGCCTGTTCGATCACGCGTTTAAATCATCCGAAGTATTCGAAGGAAATTAACTGAAAATTGTTGGTTACATTTTCAAAATATAAAGCAGGCTTTTAAGTGTAAGGGAAGAAAATCTCTTATATATAGATAAAATAATCCGAAAGTTTCTGAAAGCTTGCGCGGGATAAATTTTGTAAATGATATGTTTGAGCGATACATTTAGCTTTCTCGAGAAGGAAAGTGTTGCCAGATTATTTTGTGATGCAATAGCTTTTGTGTGAAAAATTTATTTCGAATAAGGAACGATTTAACATTGCAGCTTAACAATTTCAAAGCGCCACAGTCAGATGATCAATCGGAATTCTCGCCAAGACTTAAACATAGGTTGAGATGAGAAGAAATTGTTATAAATATTTTTTTATTCTTTGGATGATGATGCACTTTACTTAAGATTTTTCTAATGGATTCACAACGGAATAAAAGGAAGAATATTATACTATATTTTGCCAGAATGAACGATGTAAAAATCGTCGTGACTTAGTTTTTACCCAATCCACGAAAATAATATCAGAATATCATACGACAAGCAGACTTTTCGAGTGCAAATCGTCACTTACGTTTTGTTAAAGACCTCTGCAATCGATTCAACCCGATCACTTTAATAAATATAGCGATTTTATAGAGATTTTGGACTGGCCGCTATTTTTTTCTTATATACAGTTTGAGATTTGAGATAGAGAAGTTTTCAAAACCAACAGTTGAAAATAATTAAAATATAACAACTAAAAACCTTTTTATATTTGGAACATAGCAATATACCTATGCCCTAATGCCCTAACGTGGGACAAATAAGAAGCCTCAGGGTTTAGAAGTCCTTGTCTCCTTGTAGAGTCACTGTAATTTTAATCGGATAGATCTGCTTGTATTTTACAATAAACCAACAATAAACGGTAAAAAAAGTTCTGATTTTTTTATTCTGATGATGGTGACTCTGAAGTCAAGGACTCCATTCGGTGGAGGGACACTTCATGGACTCTTATCCCTTTGATGTTACTTTAGACTAATATAACAATTTACCTTATAATGTAATAATTTTAAGATTTTAACATCAAAGGTTAGTTTATGCAAGACGCATGTCACGGTCGTAAATGCCCCAAGGCCCAAGTGCCCGACCAGCACAGTGGAGGCAGGAGTGGGCCAACCAACTCCCAACCACGCAACCAAGAATGTGGTGGAAGTTACAGTTAGAGCGGGTGCAGTTAAAATAATAGGAGCATTAATTGAGGATCAATTTTTTTTAACTTTTTATAACATTTTTGAAATTGAACCAAGTAAAAAGATAAAATTCACCTATTCCATTGTCCATTTCAATGAAAAATTCACTTAACTTGAAATATTTAAATTCATTCTTATAACATATTTTTACATAATACAATTATTTTCAAAAAAATTGCTCTTACTTGCACATGCAAATGATCTAAAGTTGAAATTTGTTTTTAAGAAAATGCTAGAAGGAAGCAGAGTGAAACGATTGTCTTGACATTAGTACAGCACTTACTATGTTCTGGTTCAAGTGCCGCAAAGAATATAAAATAATTATCGACTATTTTATTTGACAGTGGCATCGCTAAAGGGTAGAGTGACCCACCTCGAAATAATAAAAATTAATTTGTAGGCAGAGTTGTATAGAAAAAATGATACTCTCAATATTTATTCTATGAAGAGTGATCCGACACCCTCATTATTTGTATAAAATTAATTTTGTTTTAATAATAGTTTTTAGTGTAACTTTAGACTAACATTCTATTGATTTATTGTGCAGGTAAAGTTTAATTTCCGATGTTATTCGAAAGATCAAATTGAAAGACACAATAAATTGCTATATTATTGTAATTCATGATCTGTGTTGGTTCTAAATGAATTCATTTCGCTTTGCAATGTAGTGGAACCATCTGTTGAATCAAAACTTCCATAAGGCTTACTTATCAGATTATATGATCAAAGCTATTACCAAATATTACTTTATTTTCTTTTTGAAAACATCTAAATTTAGGCGCAATATTTTTGCAGAATTATTTTCGAATAATTATGGGTATGCCAGATTGGTTTAATATTGGAGGTTTTAAATAAATATGGTCCACCGGAATCAAAAGATTTGGTGACGCCGGCGCCGCTGTGATTTGATAATCATCAATTATTTTGCCTGATATTAATTTTATTGCCAATTAAGTGCCGTGACCAATTTGATACAGAACTTCCTTTAATCATGTACTTACAAATATTGAGAAATGGTTTAAGCAAATAATATGTCAAATTATTTCTGAATATATTTTTCACATCAAATATTTTAATTTCTTATTAGCAAAATGAGGAGTAAAACAGTTGCCATATATCAACATAAGTAAAATAAACCATAGTTGGTTTTTATTGAAAAATATCCAAAAACTACTCATTGCAAAGCTAATTTAATTACATTATTCACGTATACTACACGATAATTTTAAAATATAAACTTTAGGATTTAAAAACTTAAAACATTCCTAAAAGTAGAACCTTGGTTCAAATGATTGTATTTTTAAAATTTTTTTTGAAAAATAAAAAAGGATCAAAGCAAAATTTTTTCAAAATAGATTTATAAAGAAAATTTTAAAAAATAATTCATTTTAAAATAAAGTAATTAAGTCTGAAGTAAGTGCGAAAATAAATTTGACTTAGGACGTACAAAGAAAAAAGATAAAATAATATTGCCCTAGGTAATAATCTAAGTTAAAAATTTGAGAGATTGCGTTTTTTGTTGATCCTTTGAGTTTACTCGATGAGGAAGTGGTTAACAATATTGTTAATATGTCAACCACTTTATAAAAAAGCAAACAGCCACAGGGGTATTAGTTATTATAGAAAATTATTTGTTGTTATAAATGATTTTTTTAAATTTCAAAATGCTGTACTGATTTTGTTATGAGAAACTAAATAGCTTCTATTGAAATTACTTTTATGTTTTTACGTCTCAAATTTTAAATACTACAATCTAAATAAAGAAAATTGAAACTGGGAATTAGTAGCCCACACATTGTGTTCTGTACACAACAATCCCTGTCTAAATTACGGAGTTTTATCATTTTATTAAATTAAAATACATTTTTGTCTTTGCTTTGTGTAAATTTTGTTTGACTATAAGGACTCTTTGTTGTCCTAGCCCTTCATATTTACTGTCATCATTAAATCTACCGACTGCTAAAATACAATGCTTACATTTGAATGTATGTTTCATTACTCTTTTAATACACCACCATGATCAAGAGCCATGTTAGTTGGTTTCTCCCGATACGACTAAAAGAAAAGCGAGTATTTCCACTTATTTATTATTATTATTATAGGTTTGCGTTGATTTAAATCTGCCCTACTTGAAGAAAATAACTAAAATATGTAGTTGCTCCCATAAAAGTTTAAATACAAAATTCTTCCCTATTATTTGTCGGTTTACGGGGGGTCGATATTATACCTATAGTCCGACTTTCAATGAAGTATTAATTTTTTATGATCTTTCGTTTGTTTTTCTACAAATAACGAATACTAAGGTGAATTTACCGCAGTGTAAAAATATAACATGTAATTAAGTTGTTTTTGAATTAATTATGTGAACCGCCCATAGGACGTTTAAGCGGCGGCAGTTTTAAATATTTTTTTGCCACTTAGTGCTCCACATAAATTTCATGAGTTTTCTTAACACAGCAGTTAAGTTGCTTACAGATATAGAACGAGACATCTTAATCGTTTAAATATAGTCGGGCCTCTTAAAATAGTCATTTGTGATAACAGTGTAGTGCTTAAAGTATACTCTATTTTATGGTATAATATAAAAACATATGCATACCTACATTTCAGATAATGCAACTTTTTGTTTATGACTTTATTTTAAGCCTATCTTCCATTTCATAGATCATTAAAATTAACTTCTTCATTAAATTTGAAACAAGACCCCGTTGTTACAACATCTGAGAGATTCGGTTAGTTAACGTTAAATTAAAAATTGAAAAGTACTAATAAGTTTATGACGAAGAAATAATTAATTTAAATCTTATGTGCTGGGGTCTTGGTTTCATTGATACACCTATATTTTGGGCTGTCATAGCTTTGTTTTGTGTACAGCTTGGCATAACACGCTTGGATAAACCCTTTATTCCTTATACCGCCATCATATTCCACTACCACCTTTTGTTGTATCCCTCAATATTATTTTGCTGTCACAGCAAGCCTACCTGATTTATTTTAGGGATATTATTATATAGGTATAAATAAAATTATTATTCTGATATAAAGATGCCACTCCTTTAGTGGTAACAATGATGTATCCATAAGAAAGGTGTTGACCAACTAAAAATAGGGGTTTTAAAACAGTTGTCACGAATATTAAGTTACCAACAGTAATTTATGTATCGTAGTGTGCGATAAGTATTGTGAACCTTGTTTTTTTAATCGAATAGGATGGTTTGGTATCAATCATTCCACATAGAATTTACGATTATCGCGTTTTTACTAATATCGATCATTGCTTTTTTAAACCGTGGGCCTTATCATAACTTTATGAATAAATTAAGTTGTCTCTATTTTTGAAATGCTCTCGCTTCCTTTTATTATTTACTACTTCAGAAATAAGACTTACATGTTGTAATCCCAAGTTACCACTAATATAATATAAATTTTCTTTTTAAAATAGGACGTGAAGAATAAATTTTTAATTCTTGAACCGCATCTGCTTGTGGTTAGTAATAACCCTAAGGGAAGTTAATAATATTCTTGTATGCTTTACATAAGTTTGCAATTTTTCTATTAAATTTTTTTAAAAGAATTTTATATTAATCAAAAACCGAGTTGCACTAACGAGAATTTTGATCATATAGAAAATTATTTAGGTTGATCAAAATTTAAACTGAATTTAAAATTCGATTAATTATTTACCTGAAATCATGATGGCGATAGCAATGCAAATTATTATTCAAAAATCACCCGCGCTGCGCTGATTTGTTGTGTTTGCTAGTCCGGCTCTATTACCAATATTCAACAACATTTCTATACTTGTTGGATAATTTAGAAATTATAAGCAAACTTAGTTCCAATTTAAATTAATAATAAAACACTTACATTATAAATAGTTTGTTAACTTGTGAAGTATATGATCAAAAAATGTTTTCAAATTTTTAATAGATTTTAATCCATATTCATTCATTTAAGGCTAGTTTAACTCACGGGACTTGAAAAAGCGAAACAAAATTGTATAATGGAAATTTTTTAAATTTTACCTAAATTAGAAAACATTTTTAAATCATAAAACATTTACATTTTCAATACATACACGTACCACGATGTCATAGACTTGAAGCTGCAGTACAACAGTTAACGCATACAGAACTGAAACCGCTTGGATGCAACATAATATGACATCAGCAAAATTTAGAGAAACTTAGAGTCACGATTATCTATGTTTTGGCTTTGGTAATTTATATTTTCTCTATTTTTATACAATACATATTTTTGTATTATTCGTGCAATCAATTTTACCATAGACTAATCCCAGTTATTGTAAATCTTAGAATTAGGTTTTGATTTTAAACTTTGTTTTTTTTTCTAAATTAAAAGCAAACTTAGAATGTATCACTATTTCTTAATAATTGTTTTCTAATGCTATGTGTACCGCCGATGGACCGCCATTCTTGATGCACCCATGAAAAAATCGTAATTCTTAACGGATACATCCAAAATAGTCTATAGGATTTGCTTCAGGGGAAGGAAAGTAGGTACACATTAAAATATATAAAAAAATAAATATACGAAACAATTAACTGTTCATTTCAATTCTTAAAACCTTAATTTTAAAAAAAAAACATATTTTTGGTTTTTAAAAATTGTTGTTAACCCTCCACCGTTATCGAGTTATAATAAAAAAAATTATAGAAAACACAATGGTGATAGTGGTAGCGATCAATCAATATCAGAGTCATCTCTTAGTGGTGATTTCAAATAATTCATACTCTTTGCCACCTTAATATGAAAAAATTTTATGCTAAATTTTTATTTGTAGTTTTCCTGCTTTTTACAGCTGCTCTGACGGAATCGATTCTTTTCAGTCCTCCAGATAATGGAAAATGAACAACGCTGCTAATAAATGGAGTAAGAAGAGTGTAGAATGCATAGATAAGAGAGTATAGTAGAATGAGTAAAAGGAAATAAATTTGATTTTAATTTAAAAAGAACCCCAAAACCTATTTATGTGATTCAAATTGGATTTTTACTTTATTAATGTAGCACGAAAAGAAAAAGTTAGAAGAGTAAATTCTAAAACCAAAAATCTTATTAAGCAAATTAGCATTGAACATTTATCAAACAAAATATAGCAACGGTAACATGTGGCGTCGGTCGATCCAAGATAATAAACTCTCCGAAAGTGGATGAAGAACACACTTTAAGTAATCAAAAAAAAATCGGAAGCTCCAATCCATGGTATCAACAGCCCAGCGAAAAAATTGAAACGCACCTTGATCGACAACCGGTGGACTATAATCTATAATACTCGGCCAAAACAAGGATGATCACGACCTATTTCACCACAAGGGCTCACAGCAAACCTCCACGGATACCCAAACATCCAGAATAAAACCACCTCTTATCCATAAACAAAACGATCGACTTCCACCGTCTAGATTCGTCGACCAACCAAGATAACAAAAACGAAACCGATATAGGGCAATTTGTGCAATTCAATTCTTCCAATCCACTTCACGGGTTCAACAATATATCCCTCGGAAAATCGTTAAAAAATCACAAGTAAGAACAATCTACCCCCTTCTCTTTCTTACCCATTAAAATTCTTAATGGCGAATGTAAACTTAAAATTATAAACTGGCGTGCACGAGTGCAACGTAGAAAATGACAATCTAATCGCCCCTCTTGCAGTTCGAAAATAATAAATTAAAATTCGAAATTCTACGTGCTATGGTTTGTTCCAGCACATAGGACAAAAATACAAATCCCAGTAACGGAATTAAAAAAATTCCGCAATAATTTGCTCAAAAGTAGCAGAATTGGAGGAAGCAGCAGAATTGATTGAATAGCTGTTTTTATCATAATATGAACCAGAAAGCTGTTCAAAAACTTAATTTTCTTTTTTTATATGACGACATAGTTAATTTAAAGTAAGCGCCGAAATATACATTTGTAAAAAGCACATCAAAAGCTATAAAAATATTTATTCTGTTTGCGTTCCAGCTCTAATCTTTACGAGTGCACAAGCTCATCCTAAGGTTTATACGTCTTGGACACTGAGCAGAAATAAAACAGCAAGAAGTTTTTGACAGTTGGCTACAAAACAGTCATTGTCCGCCCAAGAACAAGCACTTAGCTTTCGTTTCAATTCTCCAGTTAGCTTTTATACTCAGTCATGAGTGTTTGGGTTTTCATAAGAAAAAAAATTGCTAAATTTTATATAAGAAAATACTAAGTAACGATTCCCTTACTTTGAAGAAGAAAATACAACTAAAAATTGATAACCTACAATTCAATGAAATAATTGATAGGAAAATTTTAATTTGTCTTACATCTTCTGAATTATTTTGCTTGTGAAACGTTCGAAGTGTTTTTACATATATAGGACTTAATATTTAAATAGAAAAACGAAGATATAATATAATAAAAATGGTTTATAATATTTAAAGCATATTATGTACGTGCATATGTGAAATAAACTAATTTGACATGGCTTATAATTTTAAATAGTAACTGACATTCTGACTATACAATACTTTTATGAAGTAGGTAATAAGCAAGTTTGTAATATTAAAAAGTTGAAATCCATTCAAGCCATCCACAAACAGCAAATAATGCGGTTGCTTTGAAAAATTTAAAATTCAATTAATTATTTTGTATATTGATATTTACAAATGCCTTCTAAATACCGTATTCTACTTCAAAATTCTTACTGAATAAATTTGTATTCTTCTTGTTAACTTGATATTGTTTTTGGGTGGTAAATTATATTATCGTAAACTGCGCTGTTTTTTTTTATAAATGGCGCCAGTTTGAAAAGTGTCTTTTCAGAATTTTTTTTAAATAAATTTTTTATCTTGGCCTTCTTATGAGACCCACTTCAAAAACTTCTTTATAAGTGGATCAGAATTTTAGGCTAAAATAAGACTATACATTTCTTTTTATAAAACCAAAGAATGGTCAGTTATTGGAAATCTCAAGTGTTTTGCAGGATAAGTATATTATGCATTAAAATTTTACATTTTACTGTATTGAAACTTACGTAAAATCAAACAATGTGTCAATTGCCAGAACCAATTAGTTTAAAAATACTTTGAGACAAAGAACGGTATGAATAAAGTACAAGGAAATGCTTATTCTTCAAATTGAAACAAAAAACATTTTTTGTATTCTACCTATATCATTCTTAATGTTGAGAGAGTATACCTACATATTTAAAACTTTATTTTAACCCTTAACCACCGTCGTGAGGTCACCACGACAGCATTGAATATTAATTTTTGCGTTTGTTTTTAGCCAAATTAGGCATTAGCGTCTTAGCACTTTTAAGTCAGTCGCACTTAGCAATAGGGTCACTATGACCGCACGACGGTGTTCAAGTGTTAATTCCCAGTAGTAAATCTCACTTTGAATAACGTATCCTTTTATATTTATTGCAATTTTGAAGTACAATCATTTGCGATATTTTATTCATATTACCTAATGACGTGAATTTCTGTTATATTTAGATTCGAGCAGATTATTCAACCCTCACAATTTAAAAATGCAAAAACTTATCTCAAAAAAGTTACACGGTCGCAAACACCAGGTAATGTATTACCTTACATCCAGTTTATGATAAAAAGGATCGGATTGTTAGGTATCCACCAACACACTTTATGTTGCTACCGAGCTTACGCCGATTTATAACTTCCCTTCTGACCTCGCTTGTTTGGAAATTGTCTTGAAAATTATAAGATTTAGATGTTATGTTCTGGTATGTAGTAACGGAAGCTTGGATTTATAGTTACCATTAATTTTACTTTTTCTGTTCATTGTCGCTGACAATAAAATTTTCATCTATTTTGTCATCCAAAAAGTTCTTCAATTTTGGACTTCAATCTAAAACCGAGCATCTCTTCTCAGCGTTGGATGTTCGCCGCAGTAGCCCCCAAGGTACCTATTTCGTAACAATTTTGTCAAATAAAATTAAATTCCATGTATCAACCTGCCGCTATCGCTTAAACTGAATTTAAAATTCGATTAATTATTTACCTGAAATATGATGGCGATAGCAATGGAAATTATTATTCAAAATCACCCCACTGCGCTGATTTGTTGTGTTTGCTGGTCCGGCTGTATTACCAAAATTCAACAACATTTCTATACTTGTTGGATAATTTAGAAATTATAAGCAAACTTAGTTCCAATTTAAATTAATAATAAAACATTTACATTATAAATATTTTGTTAACTTGTGAAGTATAGATCAAAAATGTTTTCAAAATTTAATTTTAATAGATTATCAGATATATCAATATTCAATTAACATTTTAAGCTAGTTTAATCATGTATTTGAAATAGCTGAAACAAAATTTATAATTGAATCTTTAAATTTACTTAATATTAGAAAACATTTTTAATTTGCGTATTTTCAAAAATTTACATTTTCAATACATCACTTACCAGATAGGTCATTACGCTAGTAAGCTGCAGTACAAAGTTAAACACATTATACCGTACGTAACTTGATTGAGTAAATCTTGTACAATTTAACTTTACACTAATACGTACTTTCTATCATAATTCCAGATTATAACCTTCCGTAATTCAAATATCAAATTAGCAGACATTCACAGGAACTGTTCTAATCCGTTATTAAGACATTGACACTTAACACTGACTTACGAGCACGATTATATTCTTCTGACCTTTGGAATTTAAATTTAATCTTCACCGTTAACTGTTTTATTCGATACTTCATTGTATTTTATGATACATTTCATCGGTATTTCAGAGACTTACCGAGTTTCCAATTTAAGCATGGAGGTGTTCCACACCCCTAGACCCCCGGATTGAGTAGTTTATTTTTAATCAGACGTAAACTGAAGATCTCTCGATGCAGAGATCTACCTCACATGGAGTACGGAATTTATAATTACGCAGTTTATAATTAATTGTCAGTATTACAAATTAAATACACATTTACTTGAGTCCATAGCTAATTTTAATAAACTTGAGATATGCTTAAATATTTAATTCACTTTCAATAAAAATAAATTAGTTAAACTGGGGGTCTGGGGAGTGTGGAACAACCTCCAGTGCCTTTGAAACGGGAGATCTTCAGTTTAATTCTGATAAAAATAAACTATTCAATCCAGGAGTCTGGGGGTGTGGAACACCCTCAGCGCCTCTGCAACATTTTCTAATAAAAATAAACTTGATCCGAAGGATCTGGAGGGTGAAACACCCTTCAGTACCAAATATTGCAGTGCAGGCAAACATATTAAAGGTTTGAAAATTTAGTAGAAAATTTAAAATTGGGAAGGTAGAGCTAGCAGGTTTCCAGCCCTCCTCAACTAATTTTTAAATAATTCAAAAACAAAAGGTTGCACCGAAAATAAAGAAATTTCTTGGCTGAGGACATGCCTTATCCAATCAGATCACAACGAAATAACCAAACACACAACAAAACAAAAACAAATCAAACACCTGATTGGGTATTTCGTCAATTTAAAAAAAAAATAAAAATTAACTAAAAATCTAAGTTTAATTTAATTAATTGATTACTATTAAACTAGCAACTACCAAAAGCTTTTAATTAGTAAAATAATGATCACCAAAGGTTTATTCAACGTTTAAAATAAAAAAATTTTAAGAAAATCCACTGATGTAAGTTTTGCTATCAAATAATTATTATTGAATACACGTGTCTTATCTATGATACACATTGACCGTAGCGCATGCTCATAAGCTAGGTTCAACTTCATATAATTCACCAAAACTTTACTAATTTCATGATACTTCACTTGTACTTCAATGTACTTAACACGTATTTTATCTACTTTACACGTAACTACTTTAAGTATTTTATCAGTACTTCATGTACTTCACATGAGATTTCATGTACTTCGCATCGAATAATCACATCACAATTTTGTAGCAAAAAACTATCATCTGTGCTGGTGAAATAAAAATTATTGAAACTAAAATTAAGTCATAATTACAAAATTCGAAATATATATAAATATATTTTTTGTAACTTAAATATATTTTCAAAACCACAAAGGTACTTTTGAAGTTAGGGATTGACACCGTTTCTTATATTTTTTTTCTTCTTATAACTTATTTCTATCCAGTAGATTTGTTGTAAATAAACTATTCGTGCAATCAATTTTACCATAGACTAATCCCAGTTATTGTAAATCTTAGAATTAGGTTTTGATTTTAAACTTTGTTTTTTTTTCTAAATTAAAAGCAAACTTAGAATGTGGTACACATTAAAATATATAAAAAAATAAATATACGAAACAATTAACTGTTCATTTCAATTCTTAAAACCTTAATTTTAAAAAACGCATATTTTTGGTTTCTAAAAATTGTTGTTAACAAACTCTCCACCGTTATCGAGTTATAATAAAAAAAATTATAGAAAACACAATAGTGATAGTGGTAGTGATCAATCGATATCAGAGTCATCTATTAGTGGTGATTTCAAATAATTCATACTCTTTGTCACCTTAATATGAAAAAATTTTATGCTAAATTTTTATTTGTAGGTTTCCTGCTTTTTACAGCTACTCTGACGGAATCGATTCTTCCCAGTCCTCCAGATGATGAAAAATAAACAACGCTGCTAATAAATGGAATAAGAAGAGTGTATAATGAGTAAAAAAATTTTGATTTTTATTTAAGAAAAGATCTTGTAGCCGAAATTTAGGGGAAACCCCAAAAACATATTTATATGATTCAAATTCGACTTTTACTTTATTAATATAGCACGAAAAGTATTGCTTTCGGGCGATTTTGATGGATTTACAATTTTTGAAGTTCGATGAGCTAAATAAGATCATTTCCAAGAAATGATTAATGTGTGTGTGAAAATAACCAATGAAAAAAAAACACTAATTAAACTAAAACGAAAAAACTACAAAAACTAATAGAAATTTCGAAACTAAATTTGGGATTTCGTGTATATTGAGACTAATCTGTGTAGATTTTAGTCGAAATTGTTTCATGAAAACTATTTTTTAAAATTTTTTAAAATCTTTTACTTAATATTAGGTTTTATTAAATATTTAAAAATTAATAAGAATTTCAAAACCAAATTTGGTATTTCGTAAGTATTTATATTGAAATTTCGAGGTGATTAGATTTTGGTTCAAATTGGTTAATAGTAAATATTTTTTTCTTTTTACTATTAAAAATTATTTTTATTTTAATATTTAGTAAAAGTATGATCAAGTCGTGGGTATGGTCACATCCGATTTTTATTTTTATTAAAATTATATTTATTACTTTTAATTATTTACACAATAACACCGAAAGATATCAACTGTAAAGAAAGTATTTATGTTTTCTTATGAATCCATACAGAATCTACAAGATGAATAATAAAACACAAGATCTTGCGTTCTAATTTATTCTTCTAAAAAACATAGAAGGCGTGCATAATTATCATGATATGAGACACATAAAACATAGCAAGTTAAAATAAACCCAGGTTGAAGCCCTGGCGTTCACAAAATCAAACAAACAATGTTGCTTTCCATTGAGGATGGAAAAACAATCAAAACTAAAATTTACAGTTTGAATTCCTTGAAGGAGAAAAGCAAACAAATAAAACTCGCTGCGATGTAAAAACGAACTGTCCGTCGACTTAACAATAACACAAAGATGTTGACAGGATTTCATCTTTAATAACAAGCATGCAGGTTTCAAAACTCGCCCGGTTCTGCACAAATTACCGTCTCAACTTATCAAAAATATCCTTTGCTATCGAGATCCTTCCAACTTCGGTATATTCCTGTTTGTTGCACGGACTGCACATTACCTAAGTGTAAATTCTAAAACTAAAAACGCACAAAATCTTATTAAGCAAATTAGAAATATCTGTAATAGGCTTTAATAATCAAAATCAATGAACGCAGGGCAATTTGTTATCACACGCAGCGTTGAACATTTATCAAACAATATATAGCGACGGTCACATGTGGTGTCGGTCGATCCAAGATAATAAACCCTCCGGAAGCGGATGAAGAACACACTCAGGTAACCAAAAGAAAATCGGTAGCTCCAATCTATGGTATCAACAGCCCAGCGAAAAAAATTGGAAACGCACCTTGATCGACAATCAGTGTACTATATAATACTCCGTCAAAACGACGATGATTGCGATCTATTGCACCGCAAGGGCTCACAGCAAACCTCCACGGACATCCAAAAATTCAGAGTAGAACCACCTCTTATCCATAAAATAAACGATCGACTTCTACCATCTGGATCCGTCGACCACCAAGATAACAAAACGAAACCGATTCAAGGACAACTCGTGCAACTCAAACCTTCCAATCCACTTCACGGGTTCAACAATATAACCCCGGAAAATCGCTAAAAATCACCAGTAAGAACAATCTACCCTCTTCTCAGGTGGTAAAAATTCTTACCCATTAAAATTCTTAATGGCCAATGTAAACTTAAAATTATAAACTGGCGTGCACGAGCTTACGCCGATTTATAACTTCCTTCTGACCTCGCTTGTTTGGAAATTGTCTTGAAAATTATAAGATTTAGATGTTATGTTCTGGTATGTAGTAACGGAAGCTTGGATTTATAGTTACCATTAATTTTATTTTTTTCTGTTCATTGTCGCTGACAATAAAAATTTTTCATCTATTTTTGTCATCCAAAAAAGTTCTTCAATTTTGGACTTCAATCTAAAACCGAGCATCTCTTCTCAGCGTTGGATGTTCGCCGCAGTAGCACCCAAGGTACCTATTTCGTAACAATTTTGTCAAATAAAATTAAATTCCATGCATCAACCTGCCGCTATCGCTTAAAATTTGTAGCTATTTAACATACAAATGAGACCATTAACAAAACCGGTTACTTTTTTAATTATTAAAATTCAAAAATTGAAATTAATTTTATATTAATTACGTGTTTCACATTTATATGTAATAAGCGATGAATCTTTCCGTTTTAATTTTTTTTTCTTTAATTTTATTACACCCAGGGGAAACCCTGTAAAAATATTTTGTAATCTGCGTAAAATAATTTTTTTAAAAAATATGTATCAATACCAAAGAAAGATTCGTTTAACATTTTAATGTAATTATTGTTATTGCCCAACAAAATACCAGTTTTTGTAAACGGAAGTAATTATATGGGTTGGTATGCTCGAAACCTTTATAATCATTTCGACAACGTTACTCTGAAGGTCAGCTATAATTGAATATCTATTAAATCAATTAAAACGTTCACCCACTTAAAAATTTTAATTATTTAAAAGGTAAAGTTATCCTCACTCTCGTGCTCACTTGGAGATTGAACACGGTGTAAAAACGTCAAAGTCTCTCCTTATTTTTCTGGTATCAACAGCCCAGCGAAAAAAATTGGAAACGCACCTTGATCGACAATCAGTGTACTATATAATACTCCGTCAAAACGACGATGATTGCAATCTATTGCACCGCAAGGGCTCACAGCAAACCTCCACGGACATCCAAAAATTCAGAGTAGAACCACCTCTTATCCATAAAATAAACGATCGACTTCTACCATCTGGATCCGTCGACCACCCAAGATAACAAAACGAAACCGATTCAGAGCAACTCGTGCAACTCAAACCTTCCAATCCACTTCACGGGTTCAACAATATAACCTCCGGAAAATCGCTAAAAAATCACCAGTAAGAACAATCTACCCTCTTCTCAGGTGGTAAAAAAATTCTTACCCATTAAAATTCTTAATGGCCAATGTAAACTTAAAATTATAAACTGGCTGCACGAGACTATTTCACCCCCTAGGTTCGAAAATCAAAAAATTTGAAAAATTTCGAAATTCTAGTTCAATTTTTACCTGGGAAAAATAAAATTTTAGTTACAATTAAAAAAACCCCAATAATTTTGAAAAGGTATTTAATTTGGGCGGGAAACGTTTTATTAAGGGCGTTTTCACTGATGAGAATTAAGATGTCCGAAACACGTGTCTACAATATTATGATTAATTTAACTAATTTAGAGCGCGTTTAATAAAATGTAAAAAGTAATGTTGTCTTGCGCGAGTAAGAGGGAAATTCCATCGAGATCAAAGTAAAATGAAATGAATTTTATTATGTATTTGTGAATTCGATTTAATAATATTGCGATTTAACATTTGATTTGAGAATAGCAATATGCCTGCAATTGGTGAAATACGTATCGTAGCTGCTGCGTAGGCTGTGCTTAGATTTATTTATATGCTCACTTAATTTATAATGGATATCTATTTCACGCTAGGTGTACGAACAATCTGATTGCTATATGGGATTTCTTGATAATTAACTAGTTCAATTTACTAGATTAAAATAATTTTATGCTTATCAATTACTAATATAAAACAATGTAATTCCTTGATAGGTATTTAAGTTGCAGAAACGTTCTTATTAAAGCGATTATAAGTTGCTATGTTGAATAAAATGAATGTTATTTATAAATTAAAAATAATGGTTCCAGTTAATTTAATGAACAGGTCCTGTTTGGAAATTATTCAAACAATGCTGTTGATTGTTTGAAGAGAGTACAATTGATGGTGCAGTTTTATAAGACAATTTCAACTACCGAGCTCAATTGTACCACTTTTATGACAATAATTATAGTCTTCCAGCGAACGCTGAAATTATCCGGATACATAGAGCACTTTACATCAAGTAAAACAACGAAAACTCAATTTTAAATCATTCAATTATATTCAAGTGAAAGCTTGCAAAGCTTTGACTTTGTCAATTGTATCATGAAATAAACTAAAATAACATTTTTGCACCCCAGGGTTTGTGGGAATTTGTTAAAGTAAAGGTTGCACAGAAAGTTTATCTAAGACTAGCTCGTGCACTGGGTTGGTTTTGAAAGCGTTTGGATAAATTTTGGGCATCACACAGTTTAGCAAATGACCTACCGTAAATAGAAGTTTAAGAAAATATGAAACTTTTATTTTTTGCAAGATGAGTTCAGGTAAAGATAAAATAAAACTGCCAAATCTTGTAGTAATCACGCCCAATCCTCAACATTTATTGATTAAGAAAATTAATTAAATATTAATAAATTATCAGCTTTTCATGGTCTTTCCACATTTCAAAGAAATAAGACGTACAAACAACAAGTTTCTTTACACCACGAAAATTGCAAAGCTGGCATCAAAGGTCCAAAACTTGGATTATGATGGTCGAATAGTGATGAAATCCCAGACCAGGCTGGCAGAACAGAGTCCCTAATAATTAAATTTCCATTCTTTTTAAATCCATCTAGCGGAGCACCGCTACAATCAGCGGCTTTCCATTCCTGTCGGAATATAACCACTTCCATTCTGAAACTCCTCACAATCCGTTTGACGAGGTGGATTACTCCTCTGTTTTACTTTAGCCAACAGGCGCGTATAGAATTCGAACCTGCCACTACTTATTAGCCAAATTAAAATTCCTAGTTTACAAAATATAAATAAGCAAACTAAATTTGCTTTAAAAATTAACTTCAAAATCCTGGAAAATTCAAACGAGAAAATACCAAAACAGAATTATTCAAATTACAAAATATACGTACATGTAACACAATACAGTTAAATAGAAACAAACGATAAAGCTCGTTATCTCGTAATGGGTAATCGATCTCTAAAGAAATTCCTTGAATAAAATGTGGAATAAAATTAAATATCTGCAGTTTCGCAAGTTCGTGTACAGGGTAGTTCAAAACCACAAATAAGATGATAATAAAAAAACTACTAAGCCGATTGGTTTCATGTTAATTAATGTTCAAACCCCAAATTATAAGACTCGGAGGATCACATTTCTTAGGCTTCTATACGGCTGCCTTTCTGGTTTATAATTATAAAATATTTAATAGTAATACTTTATTTAAATTTATAATTTTTGCTAGCAATAACAGAGACTGGGAAATAATCTGGTTTAAAATGCAGAAATTTCAGAACAGGATTCTGGTTAGCCAACATCATGTGAATATATTCATAATCAACATATGAATCCGTCTTGAAATGCAATATTCTCGGTATGACATTTTCAAAATAGGCGACCACGATATATCGAAAGTTATACTGCTAAGGTTTGTTTCAAACTTTATAATGTTGTTCCTGATTTTCATAATCTGATAACATACATTTTCTATATAAGAAAATTATGTTGCATTTTGTTAGCACCTCTGATTGGTTCCATTTATTACCAACCCAAAAAAATATACGATCATTAAAATAATTACGTAAACACTTGAAAGTCGTCCATAACTCCGTCTGCCTAATCTCCAATAATTTTTTTGCGGTATTTTGGGTTTTTTAGCTTTTGTGTTTCCCATATAAATGGTTATGCTTCTTGCAACTTCCCTATTACTTCCGAGGTTGGTTAGGGATCTCATTTGGGCCCTATACTTTTTGTTGAACAGTAATGACTCCTTCAGGATGAGCTTCTGAAAAAAAACTTTGAATTGGTGTTAGCTTAATGGTTTTTAACTGAACGTCACGAAATTTACCCGCAAAAAGATGTAATATCAATGCTTCTATACAAGGAGTTTGGCATTATCCTTGATCCTGCTTTGTCTTACCATCACCATTTATACTCAATCATAGCAAGAGCTAATAGGATATTTGGATTAATTCTAAAACTGGCAAATTTAGTGACTTTCGGACACTGAAAGCTTTTGTAGTAAACCATCGAATTCCAAAAAGTATGAAATCACTTTTTTCGTCTAGTTACAATCAGATGTAAGATGCTGGCAAGTTATACTTGAAACTTGATGCGATCGCGCTATAATGCATGGAAAGTACTCGAAAAGACCTAAATAGTCCACTTAAATTAATAAACCAAAATTTGCGAGGGTTAACCGCTAGAGAAATCGTGACAAAATCAAATCCCAGTAACGGAATTAACAAAATTCCGCAATAATTTGGTCAAAAGTAGCAGAATTATAGGAAGCAGCAGAATTGATTGCATGGCTGTTTTCATCATAATATGAACCAGAATGCAGGTGGTGTTCACAAACTTAAGTTTCTTTTTTTATATGATGACATAGCTGATTTAAAATAAGCGCCGTCAAAAATATATTCGTAAATAGCACATCAAAATCTATAAAAATATTTATTCTGTTTACGTTCCAGCTCTAATCTTTACGAGTGCACAAGCTCATCCTAAGGTTTATACGTCTTGGACACTGAGCAGAAATAAAACAGCTAGAAGTTTTTGACAGTGGCTACAAACAGTCAAGTCCGCCCAAGAACAAGCACTTAGCTTTCGTTTCAATTCTCCAGTTAGCTTTATACCCAGTCATGGTGTTTGGGTTTCATAAGAAAAAATTAGCTAAATTTTATAAAGAATAATATGCTTAAATATTTAATTCACTTTTAAAAAAAAATTATTAAACGGGGTCTGGGAGTGTGGATCACTCTCCAGTGCCTTTGGAACGGAAAATCGTACTTCATCAGTAATTCACCGTACTCCATCATTAATTCACGGTACCTCACTTACTTCATTGTATTTCACGTACTTCATCAGTATTTCAGAGACTTACCAGAATTCACCGTACTCCTCAATAATTCACAGACTTCACCTACTTATTGTATTTGTATTCATCAGTATTCAGAAACTTACCAAGATTCCAAAATTTGTGCGCTAGAGCGTCCGATCAGTAGTATATTTTTATCATAATAAATTGAAGATTTCCGTTGCAGGGGATTTCCACATCCCCAGACCCTCGGATTAAGTAGTTTATTTTTATCAGAATAAACTGAAGACTTCCGTTGCAGAGATCCCTACTACTTACCAGGAGTGTGCGAAATTTTAATTCGCTTTTAATTAATTTAGATTATTTAAACACATTTCTTGGCTATAGCTAATTTTAATAACTTGAGAATGCTAAATTTTTAATTCAATTTTATAAAAATAAATTATTTAAAACCCGGGGGGTTTGGGGAACACCCCCCAGTGCTTTAAGGAGATCTTGAGTTTACTTTGATAAAAATAAACTACTTAATCCGGGGAAAACACCCTTCTGCCTTTCAACAAATGTTCTTTATTCCCGAAAATGTAACATTTGGAGGGTGCACCCAGACCCGGATTGAGTAGTTTAATTTTTATCAGAAGTAAACTAAAGATTTCCGTTGCAGAGGCCTTGGAGGGTGTTCTACACTCTCCAGACCCCCTCGGTTTGAGTAGTTTATTTTTTATCAGAAGTAAACTGAAGATCTCCCGTTGACGAAGCACTAGAGGGTTTTCCCACCCCCGGACCCCCGGATTGAGTAGCTTATTTTTATCAAAAGTAAACTGAAGATCTCCCGTTACAGAGATATAACTAATTTTAAAAAACTTGGAATGTGCTTATATATTTAATTCACTTTTAATAAAAATAAATTAGTTAAACCGGGGAGCCTGGGGGATGTGGAACACCCTTCAGTGCATTAGGAACGGCAGATCTTCAGTTTACTTTTGATATAAAATAAACCACTTAATCCGGGGCGCAGGGGTGTGAACACTCTCCAGTGCCTTTTGCAACGGAGATCTTCAGTTTATTTTCTGAAAAAAAATAAATTACTCGACCCGGGGGGTGTGAAAACACCCTTCAGTACCAAATATTACAATGCAGGAAAACATATTAAAAGTTTGAAAATTTAGTAGAAACTCTCAGCTACCTTTTTAAGTTTTTAAAAAATTATGAAATATTCTTAGGGGGTAAAAAGGATAAAGCAAAAATAATTATGTACAATCAAGCACCAACGAATATTAAGATTATTTTCAAAATTGGGAGGGAAAGTTAACAGGTCTCCCCACCAGCTAATTTTAAATAATTCAAAAGCAAAAGGGTTTCCCAACCCAAAATAAAGAATGCACAATAGATTTAATTTTTATAAAAATACAAGTAACGATTCTTTTATTTAAGAAGAAAATACACTAATTTGATAATAAATTCAATGAAATAATTGATAGGAAAATTTTAATTTGTCTTACATCTTCTGAATTTTTTTTGTTTGAAACGTTCGAAGTGTTTTTACATAATAGGACTTAATATTTAAATAGAAAACGAAAATATAATATAATAAAAAGGGTTTATAATATTTAAAGCATATTATGTACGTGCATATGTGAAATAAACTAATTTGATATGGCTTATAATTTTAGTAACTGACATTCTGACTATACAATACTTTTATGAAGTAGGTAATAAGCAAGTTTGTAATATTAAAAAGTTGAAATCCATTCAAGCTATGCACAAACAGCAAATAATGCGGTTGCTTTGAAAAATTTAAAATTCAATTAATTATTTTGTATATTGATATTTACAAATGCCTTCTAAATACCGCATTATACTTCAAAATTCTTATTGAATAAATTTGTATTTTCTTGTTAACTTGATATTGTTTTTTGGCTGGTAAATTATATTATCGTAAACTGCGCTGTTTTTTTTTATAAATGGCGCCAGTTTGAAAAGTATCTTTTCAGAATTTTTTTTAAATAAATTTTTTATCTTGGCCTTCTTATGAGACCCACTTCAAAAACTTCTTTATAAGTGGATCAGAATTTTAGGCTAAAATAAGACTATACATTTCTTTTTATAAAACCAAAGAATGGTCAGTTATTGGAAATCTCAAGTGTTTTGCAGGATAAGTATATTATGCATTAAAATTTTACATTTTACTGTATTGAAACTTACGTAATAATCAAACAATGTGTCAATTGCCAGAACCAATTAGTTTAAAAATACTTTGAGACAAAGAACGGTATGAATAAAGTACAAGGAAATGTCTATTCTTCAAATTGAAACAAAAAACATTTTTTGTATTCTACCTCTATCATTCTTAATGTTGAGAGAGTATACCTACATATTTAAAACTTCATTTTAACCCTTAACCACCGTTGTAAGGTCACCACGACCGCATTGAATATTAATTTTTGCGTTTGTTTTAGCCAAATTAGGCATTAGCATCTTAGCACTTTTAAGTCAGTCGCACTTAGCAATAGGGTCACGATGACCGCACGACGGTGTTCAAGTGTTAATTCCAGTAGTAAATCTCACTTTGAATAACGTATCCTTTATATTTATTGCAATTTTGAAGTACAATCATTTGCTATATTTTATTCATATTACCTAATGACGTGAATTTCTGTTATATTTAGATTCGAGCAGATTATTCAACCCTCACAATTTAAAAATGCAAAAACTTATCTCAAAAAAGTTACACGGTCGCAAACACCAGGTAATGTATTACCTTACATCCAGTTTATGATAAAAAGGATCGGATTGTTAGGTATCCACCAACACACTTTATGTTGCTACCGAGCTTACGCCGATTTATAACTTCCCTTCTGACCTCGCTTGTTTGGAAATTGTCTTGAAAATTATAAGATTTAGATGTTATGTTCTGGTATGTAGTAACGGAAGCTTGGATTTATAGTTACCATTAATTTTACTTTTTTCTGTTCATTGTCGCTGACAATAAAAATTTTTCATCTATTTTTGTCATCCAAAAAAGTTCTTCAATTTTGGACTTCAATCTAAAACCGAGCATCTCTTCTCAGCGTTGGATGTTCGCCGCAGTAGCACCCAAGGTACCTATTTCGTAACAATTTTGTCAAATAAAATTAAATTCCATGCATCAACCTGCCGCTATCGCTTAAAATTTGTAGCTATTTAACATACAAATGAGACCATTAACAAAACCGGTTACTTTTTTAATTATTAAAATTCAAAAATTGAAATTAATTTTATATTAATTACGTGTTTCACATTTATATGTAATAAGCGATGAATCTTTCCGTTTTAATTTTTTTTTCTTTAATTTTATTACACCCCATGGGAACCTTAAAAAAATATTTTGTAATCTGCGTAAAATAATATTTTTAAAAATATGTATCAATACCAAAGAAAGATTCGTTTAACATTTTAATGTAATTATTGTTATTGCCCAACAAAATACCAGTTTTTTGTAAACGGAAGTAATTATATGGGTTGGTATGCTCGAAACCTTTATAATCATTTCGACAACGTTACTCTGAAGGTCAGCTATAATTGAATATCTATTAAATCAATTAAAACGTTCACCCACTTAAAAATTTTAATTATTTAAAAGGTAAAAGTTATCCTCACTCTCGTGCTCACTTGGAGATTGAACACGGTGTAAAAACGTCAAAGTCTCTCCTTATTTTTCTAGTCGTATTTCTTAAATATAAAATGTCGTGACCTGTGTTATAAATCAACTAGCGGCTTGTTCTATTTCATTTATCTCTATCTTGTACATCTCTGATGTTTCTGTTAAATTTTCTTATTTGACCCAACTATTGCTTAGGTGGTCTTCTTTATAAACCGAGAGAAAAAAATTTTAAGACACTTTAAAACGCTCGACGTGTTTTGTTTTTATATAATTTATGAATTTAGTACACTGATGAGAATTAAGATGTCCGAAACACGTGTCTACAATATTATGATTAATTTAACTAATTTAGAGCGCGTTTAATAAAATGTAAAAAGTAATGTTGTCTTGCGCGAGTAACAGGGGAATTCTATCGAGATCAAAAGTAAAAATGAAATGAATTTTATTATGTATTTGTGAATTCGATTTAATAATATTGCGATTTAACATTTGATTTGAGAATAGCAATATGCCTGCAATTGGTGAAATACGTATCGTAGCTGCTGCGTAGGCTGTGCTTAGATTTATTTATATGCTCACTTAATTTATAATGGATATCTATTTCACGCTAGGTGTACGAACAATCTGATTGCTATATGGGATTTCTTGATAATTAACTAGTTCAATTTACTAGATTAAAATAATTTTATGCTTATCAATTACTAATATAAAAACAATGTAATTCCTTGATAGGTATTTAAGTTGCAGAAACGTTCTTATTAAAGCGATTATAAGTTGCTATGTTGAATAAAATGAATGTTATTTATAAATTAAAAATAATGGTTCCAGTTAATTTAATGAACAGGTCCTGTTTGGAAATTATTCAAACAATGCTGTTGATTGTTTGAAGAGAGTACAATTGATGGTGCAGTTTTATAAGACAATTTCAACTACCGAGCTCAATTGTACCACTTTTTATAACAATAATTATAGTCTTCCAGCGAATGCTGAAATTATCCGGATACATAGAGCACTTTACATCAAGTAAAACAACGAAAACTCAATTTTGAATAATTCAATTATATTCAAGTGAAAGCTTGCAAAGCTTTGACTTTGTCAATTGTATCGCGAAATAAACTAAAATAACATTTTTTGCACCCCAGGGTTTGTGGGAATTTGTTAAAGTAAAGGTTGCACAGAAAGTTTATCCAAGACTAGCTCGTGCACTGGGTTGGTTTTGAAAGCGTTTGGATAAATTTTGGGCATCACACAGTTTAGCAAATGACCTACCGTAAATAGAAGTTTAAGAAAATATGAAACTTTTATTTTTTGCAAGATGAATTCGCAGGTAAGCATAAAATAAAAACTGCAAAATCTTGTAGTAATCACGCCCAATTCTCAATATTTATTGATCAGGAAAATTAAATAAATATTAATAATTTATCAGCTTTTCATGGTCTTTCCACATTTCAAAGAAATAAGACGTACAAACAACAAGTTTCTTTACACCACGAAAATTGCAAAGCTGGCATCAAAGGTCCAAAACTTGGATTATGAGGTCGAATAGTGATGAAATCCCAGAACACGCTGGCAGAACAGAGTCTCTAATAATTAAATTTCCATTCTTTTTAAATCCATCTAGCGGAGCACCGCCACAATCAGCGGCTTTCCATTCCTGTCGGAATATAACCACTTCCATTCTGGAAGTCCTCACAATCCGATTGACGAGGTGGATTACTCCTCTGTTTTACTTTAGCCAACAGGCGCGTATAGAATTCGAACCTACGACTACTTATTAGCCAAATTAAAATTCCTAGTTTACAAAATATAAATAAGCAAACTAAATTTGCTTTAAAAAATTAACTTCAAAATCATGGAAAATTTAAACGAGAAAATACCAAAACAGAATTATTCAAATTACAAAATATACGTACATGTAACACAATACAGTTAAATAGAAACAAACGATAAAGCTCGTTATCTCGTAATGGGTAATCGATCTCTAAAGACATTCCTTGAATAAAATGTGGAATAAAATTATTAAATATCTGCAGTTTTGCAAGTTCGTGTACAGGGTAGTTAAAAAAACCACAAATAAGATAATAATAAAAAAACTACTAAACCGATTTGTTTCATCTTAATTATTGTTCAAACCCCAAATTATAAGACTTGGAGGACCACAGTTCTTAGGCTTCCATACAACTACCTTTCTGGTTTATAATTATAAAATATTTAATAGTAATACTTTATTTAAATTTATAATTTTGTCAATATATTCATAATCAATATATGGATCACAGGATCCATAATTGATCCTCTATAAGTTTCAAATTAATATTCTCGGTATGACATTTTCAAAATAGGCGACCACGATATATCGAAAATTATACTGCTACGGTTTGTTTCAAACTTTATAATTATGTTTTGTTCCTGGATTTTCATAATCTGATAACATACATTTTCTATATAAGAAAATTATGTTGCATTTTGTTAGCACCTCTGATTGGTTCCATTTATTACCAACCCAAAAAAATATACGATCATTAAAATAATTACGTAAACATTTTAAAGTCGTTCATAACTCCGTCTGCCTGATCTCCAATAATTTTTTTTTGCAGTATTTTGGGTTTTTTAGCTTTTGTGTTTCGCATATAAATGGTCATGCTTCTTGCAACTTCCCTATTACTTCCGAGGTTGGCCAGGGATCTCATTTGGGCCCTATACTTCTTTGTTGAACAGTAATGACTCCTTCAGGATGAGCTTCTGAAAAAAAACTTTGCAATTTGGTGTTAGCTTAATGGTTTTTAATTGATCGTCACGAAATTTACCCGCAAAAAGATCCATGTTCAAAATGATCAAAAAAGATCAAACGAAGAAAATCAATGTTTGTATACAAGGACTTTGGTATTATCCTTGATCCTGCTTTGTCATACCATCACCATTTATACTCAATTATAGCAAGAGCTAATAGGATATTTGGATTAATACTAAAACTGGTAAATTTCTTTCGGGCAGTGAAAGCTTTTGTATTAAACCACCAAATTCCAAAAAGTATGAAATCATTTTTTTTCGTCTAGTTGCAATCAGATGTAAGATGCTGGCAAGTTATACTTGAAACTTGATGCGATCGCGCTATAATATGCATGGAAAGTACTCGAAAAGATCTAAATAGTCCACTTAAATTAATAAACCAAAGTATTTTGTAACTTTAATTATGTCCCAACATAATAAGTTTGTAAATTAATTGAATTTGGTCAGATGTCTATTCAAATTGTTAAATGTTGTTGTAATTGATTATTGATGTCGTCGTCATAATTCTTTGATTTAAGGTAAATTTTAAACAAATCACATACGACATAGGTACAAATCTGTGTTCCTAGCGTAATATCTTCACGAAGATTTAATTACCAGCGGTAAATATTTCTTTTTATCCCCAAAATTTAGTGAACAAAAGTAAAAGCAGGGAATCATTTGATTCCCTCGGATACCAGATTTTTACATTTTTCATTCTTTAGATTATTGCTCAGTGATGTGGTGTCCATCGTATGCTTCAAATATTGGCAAAATTGAGGAGATCCAGTGGAAATTTGTCAAAACTTGATGCTTTAGTTGTCGAATCCAATACTCTTCCAAATCTGTCTGAAGTGTTTCGGTCTTACGACTTAATGTTTGGATTTAATATTCAGATTCAATATCCTGATTTGATGCGAATGTTTTCATTTCATGTGCGTGTGAGACTCAATTTTTCGTGAGAACTTTCATAGGTCAACGTTTGGTCAGCATTCAGCCATGTCAAAATTGACAAATCTACGGCGTTTTAAAGAAGATAATTTGTAAACCAAAGTACCAATATAGACAAGGATGAAAGAAGACCTAAACGCACGTTTATGTCAATTGATGGGAAATAGAAAACAAAACGATTGGAAGACCATCGTAGGTGAAAAATGAGATGGTAGGAAAACCGTGTGGCCTCTCACCTCAAATTTTTTTGTTTCTGTTTTGAAAAAAAATTAAATCTTTAATTTCTAATTGTTGTTCAATTTTCTCCGTACTTGCGTAACTTACTTAGGAAAAGCTCCGTTTCAAACTCCAAAAGCTAATTTCGTTGGGTCGTGCACTAAATTTAACCGTCAAATAATGTTATAGGCATATCTTGTTACACGGATGATAACTTTCAGAAAGCCAATTTTATTCAGAGTCAACGAAATGTCAAAGTTTACGTAACACAAATGTCTGATTTGAAATGTTGTGCCGAAGCAGTATACTAAGCATGGACTAAAAAAAGGGATCACAATATAAAACAGATACCTGACTATTCTAATCTCAAAAAAAAAGGAAAACACGGTTTTACTTTTACTATAAAAGAGAAGAATAATTTTAAAGAAATATTACCATACAGAGATAACCCCTTTTATATATTTTATATTATGAAAGAGATATGAAATCAGTTTTTAAGTAAAATAAATTGGCTAAAAATTCCATACTAATTGATATGTGTATCCTTCTCGCTCTGTAAATTAGACTAGCAGTTTTTTATATTATCCAAAGTGATATTTTTAAATTGGTGGTAAAATTCTCTTGTTCTCAAAGTTAAGTACGTTTCCGACAGACATCAAAGATAATTAACACATAATGCTGATAACTTCCATCTTTTAAAACATTTAACTTTTAAATCACCCACTTCACATCGGAACGTTGGTTTTGTAATATTATACATGTGGATTACAAAAAAATATTCTTTTATACATATACGTATGTATAAAAAATGAAAGTAAATAAAATATGCTTTTTTATTATTCTATTCCGTTTATGGCCAATAAGTAAAAAGCAAAAATTGACAAAAATGCATCGTAAAAGTGAAATTGCATTGTTGAATAAGTTGAAGGGTGTGCATTATCTCTTTCGTATTGAAGTTTTTCTACGGTTATCTGAAGGCGAATAAAAGCTAAAATCGACAAATATAAAGTTTCCCCAATCTCAAAGACTTTTGAATCACTGGGTTATTTAGATTTTCTTGATAAGTACATATTACATATCCGGATAGCGTTAAGAATAAATATTTACAATGTAAAATATTGCATCTTCAAAGAACCACCCTGTACCGTTCAGGGTAGATGGCTTTAAATGTATTACGAATATTTGTTAATATTTGAAATAAAAAGGTGTGTCGAAGCTGAAATTGGTAAATTTAATTTGATCAGAAAGTTTAACTTACACTTGAGTGATCAATATAATAAACAAAATCCAATTTTTAGAGTAAATACTGCGCGGTTTTGGTGTAAGATAAAAGTTAATTAGCACCAAATTGTTAAATGTTGTTGCAATTGATTATTGATGTCGTCGTCATAATTCTTTGATTTAAGATAAATTTTAAACAAATCACGTACGACATACAGTAGCGATCTAAAGTAAGTTGGCAAACAGTTTTTACAAAAAATTATTAGAAAAGAAATCATTTAGTGGACTATCATATATTTTCTAAAAGTATGTAGATTAATACGTAGTTTAACGTATAAAACTTGCAGTTGGTATAAAACAAAGAAGTATATAAGCGAATTGAATTTTATGGAGGGTTCAAAAGAAAATTGGCATAACATCCAAACAATATCAAAACAATAATAAGCGTTCATAAAAGTTAATTTGATTGAAATATATCTTTCTTGATAATACATCGACATGCCCAGAAGGAAAGAGTATTCAGAAGATTTAAAAAACACGGTTCTTAAATGGTTAAAAAATGGAAATTCATTGAGAGCAGCAGAACGCGAATTTGACATTCCAAATCAAACAATAAGTCTCTGGTG
Organism: Lycocerus yunnanus; assembly: GCA_036346125.1. Classification (NCBI taxonomy): domain Eukaryota; kingdom Metazoa; phylum Arthropoda; class Insecta; order Coleoptera; family Cantharidae; genus Lycocerus; species Lycocerus yunnanus. The sequence goes on along the minus strand of JARFIX010000011.1, from coordinate 966,118 downwards.
TCACAAATATAATAAATATGGATCAGTAGAGACACGCCCAAGAACAGGGCGACCACGAAAAACAACCAAAAGAGAAGATAAAATGATCGTTCGTGAAGCAATAAAAAATCCTCGTGTAACGGCTACACAAATTGTTCAAAGTTTTAACGAAAATCGCGAAGAAAATATACATGTTTCGACAGTGAAACGTCGACTATATGCAGCTAAACTATTTGGCAGACGTCCTTGTAAGAAACCACTTATATCAAAAAAGAATCGGATAGCCCGTCTGAAGTTTGCAAAAAATCACTTACACTGGGAAAAAAGATTGGTCCAAAATTCTTTGGAGTGACGAAAGTAAGTATAATTTGTTTTCCTCGGATGGTATTAAGTATATTCGACGTCCAGAAGGTAAAAGATATGATATTAGATATCAAGTTCCTACTATAAAACATGGTGGAGGGAACGTCATGGTGTGGGGTTGCTTTTCTCGTGATGGCATTGGATCTCTACACAGAATTGATGGCATTATGGATCGGTTTATGTATGCCGACATACTGAGGGATCATATGCTACCACATGGCAAGAGAAAATGCCGCGCGGCTGGATATTTCAGCAGGATAATGACCCAAAACATGCTTCACAGCATGTTAAGCAGTACATGGACAAAGCTAAAATTCGGCTTTTAGAGTGGCCCAGTCAATCCCCAGATTTGAATCCCATAGAGCATTTGTGGGAAGAGCTCGAACGTCGAATAAGAAGTGAAAATTATAGTAATACCACTAAATTATGGGAAGCATTGCAGAGAGAATGGTCAAAATACCATTAGAACGTTTAGAGAAGCTGGTTGACTCGATGCAATCACGATGTAAAGCTGTTATCGCTGCAAAAGGGTTTGCAACAAAGTACTAAATGTTTTTAATCCATAGTTGTTACTATATGTATTTCTTTATTTTTTTGTTTTAAGAGCGTTTTGTCATAACTTGATAAATAGAAATATTTCGAAATTTTCGTTTTTTGAATTTTTTCACGTTAATAAATTTTCTAGAAAATTATATTTATATTTTTTAATTTAAAGCCTTTTAAGGAATAAATATTTGAAAAATTAAAGCAAAATATTGAACTTTGAAAAAAAAACTGTTTGCCAACTTACTTTAGATCGCTACTGTAGGTACAAATCTGTGTTCCTAGCGTAATATCTTCACGAAGATTTAATTACCATCGGAAAATATTTCTTTTTTATTCCCAAAATTTAGTGAACAAAGTAAAAGCAGGGAATCATTTGATTCCCTCGGATACCAGATTTTTACATTTTTCATTCTTTAGATTATTGCTCAGTGATGTGGTGTCCATCGTATGCTTCAAATATTGGCAAAATTGAGGGGATCCAGTGGAAATTTGTCAAAACTTTGTCGCATCCAATACTCTTCCGACACATACTGGAATCTGCTGAAGTGTTTCGATCTTATGACTTAATGTTTGGATTTAATATTCAGATTCAATATCCCGATTTGATGCGAGTGTTTTCATTTCATGTGCGTGTGATTGGTCGTGATTGGTGCGTGGATTGTGTTTGGTCAGCATTCAGCCATGTCAAAAATTAACAAATCTACGGAATTTAAAAAATAATTTGTAAACCAAAAGTGGGGATTTAACTTTAAAGATGGCGTGTCGAAATTTTAGTACGTTAGCTACAATGAACACAATCAAGGTAGAAGGCTAAATTAATATAGTCATATAAAACCACTGGAGGTAGAGAGGGCGCTGTACAAAATATGGTATTTGTACCAATATAGAAAAAGACGAAAAGAAGACGACAATTGATGGGAAATAGAAAACAAAACTATTGAAAGATCATCGTAGGTGAAAAATTAGATGGTAAGAAAACTGTGTGGCCTCTCACCTCAAATTTTTTTGTTTCTATTTTGAAAAAAAAATTAAATCTTTAATTTCTAATGGTTGTTCAATTTTCTCTGTACTTGCGTAACTTACTTAGGAAAAGCTCCGTTTCAAACTCCAAAAGCTAATTTCGTTGGGTCGTGCACTAAATTTAACCGTCAAATAATGTTATAGGCATATCTTGTTACACGGATGATAACTTTCAGAAAGCCAATTTTATTCAGAGTCAACGAAATGTCAAAGTTTACGTAACACAAATGTCTGATTTGAAATGTTGTGCCGAAGCAGTATACTAAGCATGGACTAAAAAAAGGGATCACAATATAAAACAGATACCTGACTATTCTAATCTCAAAAAAAAAGGAAAACACGGTTTTACTTTTACTATAAAAGAGAAGAATAATTTTAAAGAAATATTACCATACAGAGATAACCCCTTTTATATATTTTATATTATGAAAGAGATATGAAATCAGTTTTTAAGTAAAATAAATTGGCTAAAATTCCATACTAATTGATATGTGTATCCTTCTCGCTCTGTAAATTAGACTAGCAGTTTTTTATATTATCCAAAGTGATATTTTTAAATTGGTGGTAAAATTCTCTTGTTCTCAAAGTTAAGTACGTTTCCGACAGACATCAAAGATAATTAACACATAATGCTGATAACTTCCATCTTTTAAAACATTTAACTTTTAAATCACCCACTTCACATCGGAACGTTGGTTTTGTAATATTATACATGTGGATTACAAAAAAATATTCTTTTTATACATATACGTATGTATAAAAAATGAAAGTAAATAAAATATGCTTTTTATTATTCTATTCCGTTTATGGCCAATAAGTAAAAGCAAAATTGACAAAATGCATCGTAAAAGTGAAATTGCATTGTTGAATAAGTTAAAGGGGTGTGCATTATCTCTTTCGTATTGAAGTTTTTCTACGGTTATCTGAAGGCGAATAAAAGCTAAAATCGACAAATATAAAGTTTCCCCAATCTCAAAGACTTTTGAATCACTGGGTTATTTAGATTTTCTTGATAAGTACATATTACATATCCGGATAGCGTTAAGAATAAATATTTACAATGTAAAATATTGCATCTTCAAAGAACCACCCTGTACCGTTCGGGGCGGCTTTAAATGTATTACGAATATTTGTTAATATTTGAAATAAAAAGGTGTGTCGAAGCTGAAATTGGTAAATTTAATTTGATCAGAAAGTTTAACTTACACTTGAGTGATCAATATAATAAACAAAATCCAATTTTTAGAGTAAATACTGCGCGGTTTTGGTGTAAGATAAAAAGTTAATTAAGCCGACCAGAAATTAATCAATCATGGAAGTTAATATTAATCAAATTAAACCGCAATTTAATTTTGTTCGTGAAATCTTAAGTTTTTCATAACAATTAGAAATTCGTGTTATTATTAAATTTTACCTTTGGTCGATTTTCTAAGGAAGCACAGTTTGAAACTGATTATTAATTTTCCGAGTCATTAATATGTGGCCAAATGGGGGTGCTTTAAACCCAATGGTATTCAGACTTGGGATTAAATTTAAAATTTTAATGCAATTTTCAGATTTTTATACGGCGAATCGTGACGATCGACTTAAGCCATTAAAACTCATGAAAATGTATTGAATTTTATTACTTAAAGTAAAAGTCACATTTTAGGATAGAAGCAAGGAAATGAAGGAGTATAGAATTAATGTGAAAAAGGGGAAACGAAAATCGAGGTAATAAAGTTCATTAAATTTAATAAACAGAGAGTATATTTAGACGTTCCTTAGTAATCGTTCAAGAAGCGTAACACCTTTCAACGGTGACATTTTTAGTGTACGAAGAGACACAATTTTAAGTCGGAGCGTAATAATTATGACGTGTGATTTAAATCACTCTGTATAATCTGAATGATAATATTTTCTCAATATTCAATTCCGGAACGATTATTGCGTCAATTATCAGTTAATATAGAATTATAATCGTCTAATTGTTGCCCGATTGATAATCAATTTATCTCATTACAAATTAATTAGAATCATAAATTACTAAAGATAATTCAATTCATTCTAATAGAATTTAAAACAACACAAATTTTCTGTCCAACTTCAGTAACGATGCCAATTAAAACTTTATAAATACTTTTAACAATCTTCAAAACTTTTATTATTTATTTCGTCGTTATTAAAGATTTTTACTATTGTTGGTGAAAGAAAATGTAGTAAATAAAAGATTCTGCTTAGATCTTGAATTTATTATACTCACAACCCCACAACAGTTAAATCAGCCATTGAGCAAAAGGAAAATATAAAAACCGTCGACTATATTTTCTGAATTATAACCGGATTTTCGCTTGGTTAAAGTTATACACGGATTGCAAGAAAGAAAATTAAGTGTTTGTAAGAATCACAACATCTAAATCATGTGAATCTGTCTGCATGTGAAAATACAAATTAGAAATTTTGACAGATTGCCAGAACCCCTCCTAATATTGTCACATTTTAATATTTCACCTTTTCGTCACACCCTTTGTAATCATCATAAATTATATTGCAATCTCCCACTAGGCATACAGAAACAATACATTGTGGAAAATAAAAGAACGCGTTTGTTCTTTATTACACTTTTTTTTCTAAATATTCTTACGCAAATTTAAGCGGGGAAGACAAAAATATAAATTTGTCAGAGTATTACGAGGTGTTTCAAAATAAACACTTAAATTATATAAAAATGTTTAATAAAACATTACATTACACGCCTGCAAGCGACCATTGAAACCTGAGGTTCGAAAGGTAAAACCGAAATTTTTTTATTTTCTCATTGTGTTGAATAATGTTGCTTTAATTAAATTTATATAAAAGTGTTTTAAAAAGCAAATCAATTGGTACCTAATGCTCAGTGAGATATTACAAAATTACAATAATTGTGAAGTGGAAATTTAGAAAAACTCGGTACAAGCTTTTCATAAATTAAATTTTAATTAAATTTTATTAACATTTGCATAAACGAATAGGTTAAGGAATATTTTTATCAAATTAAAATTTTTAATTAATTTTTCTGTTATATACCTATATAAAAATAAATTAACTTAAGAGCCTCATCTACCCCTGAATTCATCACGATTATTTTATAATAATTTCAAAATTATGATTCTCACAATATGAAGAACTTTTCGAAGGACACTAAGGGATTAAATTTTAATAAATTTGAAAGCCATTTTGCTAGTTTTAATTAGAATGTAAAACTTTTAATTTTAAAATTAATAATTATCCTAATTTGATCTCACAATGACGTCCTGACGTTTTTGGTATTGATCCACTTAGTTCAAACACTGTGAATTTACTAATATGAAGGGTTACTAAGTTTTTGCTGGTTAATAGGTGTAAATGCAGGTGAGTTGGGGTACTTAGATCTACTTGGATATGTAAACAATTTATCCTAATTAATTAACAAATCAACCATACAATTGTTATGTTTTTTATGGGCAAAGTTTTAGTCAAAAGCCAACCCTCGCAGCACTAATAATGGTGATAGAAGCTTTAGGATTGCATTGTTTCCAATAAAAAAAAATATTTGCAAGATCAAACTATATTTTACAAATCAAGAGTTTAGATTTTTTATTTTCTGTAATTTTCTTTGTTCAAATTAATTAGCTTATTATTGTTCTTCCAAAATTTCTAGCTAGCTTTCATTTAAAGTTTTTGTTAATTGCTTTGGAAACAATTTAACTTTTTTAATTTTTGAAAATTAAAATTAACTAAATACTTTATTTTTACATAATTTCTATATTATAGAATTTTTCCCCTAACATAAATTATGATCTTCCTTGTGTTCATACAACTACATGCTCATATTGTGTTTATTGTACTCCCAACTTCCAAAAATTGTTTTTAACAATGCCCAACTCAAATTAAACATTTTTAACAATCGAAATTGTTAAAATTATTTTCCTTAATCATTTAAAAATTTTTTTACCCCTTCACTCACTTCTCATTTGTTAATTTTTTCACAACATATTATTATGAACTAAATTACAACAATCATTTCAGCAATTTTCAATTATCAAAATTTTTCTTGCTTTAATATCTTTAATGTTATACAGAACGGCTTCTTTCTTCATCCCGCAACTTACAAATACAGTAAAGTTTCATACGTTGGCTCAGATTTTAAATGTTTTAATTTATAGTAATTTCTTGTATTTTATTTATTCACGCGAGGTTTACAAATTTTTTGATTGGTTTATGTATTTGCCGAGGGGTTAACCGCTGGTGAAATTTTTTGTACACATCTCATGAAGTACATGAAGTACTTGTGAAATACATAAAGTACTTGTGAAGTACATGAAGTACTGGTAAAATACATGAAGTACGTGTAAATTAGGTAAAATACGTGTTAAGTATATTAAAGTACAAGTGAAATATCATGAAATTAGTAAATTTTTGGTGAATTACATGAAGTTGAACCTAGCTTATGTGCATGGGCTACGGTCAATGTGTATTATAGATAAAACACGTGTATTCAATAATAATTATTTGATAGCAAATTAACTTACATCAGTAGATTTTCTTAACATTTTTTACCCTACAGTGCCTCTGCAACGGGAGATCTTCAGTTTACTTCTGATAAAAAATAAACTGGTCGATCCGGGGGGTCTGGGGGGTGTGGAACACCCTCCAGTGCACAAATTTTGAAATTAAGAACATTGCAGAACCTCCCAGACCGAGTAGTTTATTTTTTATCAGAAATAAATTGAAGATCTCCAGTTGCAGAGCCACTGGAGGGTGTTCCACACCCCCAGACCCCCGGTTTAAATAATTTATTTTTATTAAAAGTGAATTAAATATTTAAGCATATCTCAAGTTTATTAAAGTTAGCTATGGCCAAGTAAATGTGTTTAATTCGTAATCTGGCAATTAATTATAAACTGCGTAATTATAAATTCCGTACTCCCTAAGAGGCAGATCTCTGCAACAAAATAAAAAATAAACTACTTAATCCGGTGGGTTTAGGGAGGGCCGGGGGTGGAACACCCTCCAGTGCTCAAATTTTGAAATCTTGGTGAGTCTCTGAAACACCGATGAAGTACGTGAAATACAATGAAGTATGGATGAATTAGGTGAAGTACCGTAAATTTTTGATGAAGTACGGTGAATTACTGGTGAAATACGTGAAGTCTCGTAAATTACTGCTGAATTATATGAATTTTGAAGAAGTATGGAGAATTATCATGAAGTACATGAAGTAAGAAGTTAATTGTACACGATTTGCTCTAGCGGTTGACCCCTCGGTATTTGCCAAATTTTAGAAAGACACGTGTGCTTTTTCGTGTACACCACTGCAGAGTTTGCTAATTATTTAACTTATAACCGATTTCTTCACTCATAGTTATCTTCAAGTTAGCGAACTTCAGGTTAAATTGACAAAATAACCAATAAGGTTATTGATTTATTGTTTTGTTGTCAAGTTAGCAAACTTTAAGTTAAATTGACAAAATAGCCAATCAGGTGATTGATTTATTTGTTTTGATGTCATCTGGTTGGTTATTTCGTCAATTTAACCTGAAGTTTGCTAATTTCAAGATAACTATGACCAAAGAAATCGGGCATTAGATAAGCAAGTTCTGTGTGATTAACTTTAAGCTTAATAAATTACATCTCTTAGTGCTGAAGAAGCCGTGAGATACTGCGAAACGTTGTCAAGATATAGCAGTGGTTTTATTTTTACAGTTTATTCAAAATCTATAATTCTTAAGTAGATCAAGTAATTTTAATAATCCTAAAACTAATAAAAAACAAACTAAATAGAATTACAATTATTGTAATTTTGTTAATTAAATGTGAAATATTAAGGCAAATAAACATTATTCGAAATCCGGGTTTAGTCTAACTTTCTTATGACCGTCTGCGTACTTCGGAGGCCATGTTAAAAACGGCGGTCCAACTGTATTGATGACCGCCAGCATCAACAACAAAAACAAGATTACAGGCACATTCCCCAATCCAGTTTCAGCAACCGTGTGGCTTTAATGCTAGAGCCTTTCTCTAGAGCAGTGTTTTTTAACCCGTGGGCCCGATCCTTAGGAGGATCGCCGTCGCTAGCCAGGCATAATGAAATTTTTTTTGAAATAAAAATAAATTTTAAATTTATTATAAGAACAAAAAAAATACAATTTCGGTAAGAAGGCTGTGCCTGAATTTTTTTTAATAATTTATCCAGTGGTGGTTGTAATTTTAAGACAAAAATAATCAAATCATTTTCTAACTGAAGCTTTTATGTTCACCATTGAAAAAAACGTTAGCTCACATGGATAGGAAGTGGCAAATTGCATTAATAATTTCAATGCTTTTATTGCCAGCTCTGGATATTCTTCTTTTCTCTTCATCCAGAAGACAGCAATGTTTTGCGAATTAAATTCCATTTTAAGCATGCCGTCAGCAGCACAATTTATAAAATTTTCTTTCATCTTTGTGGTCAAATCAGCCAATTGTACTGACATATTCAAAAAAGATTTAGTATCCATCTACGTTCACTGTCAGCTTCAGAGTCCAATTCTAGAAAGTAACTTAATAGTTCCTCTTCCAAATTATGCAATCTCTCTATCATGCAAGCAATGTGATAAAGTACCACCAACGCTTGTTGCATTGTAATTTATTTGGCAATCTTCTGAAAGCAAAGAAATTAAACTCTTTTTTTGTTAAGATGTTGACCATAAACAAAGTTTTGCGAGAAGAATTCTTTTATTTTATCCTTGGCCTTTGAAACGTTTTCTTCTCTCCTTTAGATGCTTTTGTTCAAAATATTTAGGTGGTTAATAGTATCAGCGAAAAATGCTTCAACAGCCAAACAGATTTGGCATCTGAAAATTCACTTTTTAGTTCCAGAACTCGCGTCAACACCTTTTCTTGATAGCCACTTGGTCTCTGTGAGATTTTGATAAAGTGAATCCATATCTTCACAAATAATTTACCATTACTTTTAATACAGTTCACAACTGTGATCACTTTTTAAACACATCATTTAAAGCAGAAAGTAAAACCTTGGCCGGCAGAGGTTGCCGATGAAAAAAGCAATATGTGTTCATGAAATATTTGGAATTATTGATTTTAATTTTGCAACAAGCCCATTTTTATTACCAGTCATAGCTTACTAATAAGTAACAACGGGGGGGCAGATTTTTACTTGTAAAGGAGTTAAAAACACTACTCTAGAGGAAGATGCGGAATGCTGAGGAGTGTACAGAAAGGCTAAAGAAGAAGACATTATTCCAGAAATGGTCACAAATGATTCACATAAGCTTATCATAGACTATGTTCAATATATTAACTAAACAGTTTTGGTTTGTTATTTAAAAAAGATAAATGTCCAAAAAGTGATATGATAGAAGAGAAGCTTAATATTCGCGTAGAAAATAGGTAAAAACTGAGTGAAGTGACTTTTGACCGTAGCAATTAAATTTGAAATAAAAAAGAAAAATAAGATGCAATAGTATAATATTCATAATTTTCCAAAAAGTGGATTCACATATTTAGCCTTTTATTATAGGAAAAACTGAGTTAAGTTGACCGGGTTATTTATTTTGCTTGTGAAGCAATTTCCACTCGTAATAAGATGAATTTTAAGACTACAACATATTTTAGTAAAATCTACATCCTCGCGAGTTGAGAAAAGTAAAAATTATTTACATAACACAAAAAAATGAGTTGTACGTATAGGTACAAGAAATAATACTTATTTACTTTTCATAATGAAATAGCTTGCTGCACAAAATGCAAAAACTATATTATGTACTTTAAAATATAACTAAACAAAAATAAACATCTCAAATAAAAATTTAAAAAAGTATTTGCAGCTACCGGTATCTCGTTTTTAAGGCCGGGTTTCCACTCATAATGAACAATTTTATAGGTATGACGCTGTTTTAATTTGTACTTTTTTGCTTTCTGGCACCCAGCACAAAAACCAGGCACCTGGTATTCACATTAAATGTGCGATTAAGTTAGTTTCGCGATTCGAAAAGCCGGTCAAGTTTACCCCTTTTTAAAGAATTTTGGCACAATTTTATTTTTACTAAAAAAAACTATAAATTACCAGCAATATTCAAAATAATTTCTATTCTACAATTTATTGATAACATAAAAAATTGAAATTATTGTTTTTGTGAAAAGAAAATTAATTTTTGAATATTATAAACATTTTTGGTCAATTTTACCTGAGCGGTCAAGTGAACCCCGTTGCACAGTATAGTTCTTCCAATATAACAATAATGATGTATTAATAAGTATATTATGGAATATTTAATTACTAAATATTATATTTATTTAATTTTTAGTGATGTGATGAAATATTTCTTTTGTTGAATGCATTTGGGAAGAATTCAATGAACTGTAGGTAATATTCTGTACTGTTACATTTTATAATACTGCACTGTTAGATTTTATAAAAATCTTTTTTGTTGTTTCTCAGTTTTTACAATAAAGTCTTCGCATCTGCTAATTAAAACATCATTACAATAAAAACACAGCACTGTTAGTTTTTATATAAAGCTTTTTTGATTTCTTATTATTTCCACGATAACATCTTCGTATCTGCTAATTAAAATTATGTCATGTTTGAACTTTAGTTGTCTTATTTTTGAATTCATGCGAAACACAAAACCAAGTCACAATAAATCCATAGTGTCAAACGTAGTCGTCGAGTCGAAGTCACGTCGCCACAAAGAGAAAACGGTCGTAAGTCTTGGTTTCAATAACCCACATCTTAAATTGTGCGATGCATTTGACAATGCCAACATTGGAAACTGGTTGTTGTCGTCGTTTTAACTAATTTTCAGTTCCGAGTTTCCACATTAAAATTTTATATATCGAGAGCGAAATAATGTTTTTATTGTTTCGAACAGTACGCCGCCGTGATGAAAGTGTATGGGACTGCATTTGGTCGAACTATTATATTCAAAAATATGATAATCTAGTTTACAAATATAATTGCCTGTTGGCTTACAATTTTGATTACTAATGTGTAATTAATCAAAGCAATCAAATCAATTATTTACTCTTCATAGGCAATTCAGTTGAGCAAACAACATTATTCAACATTCTATACAGTGGGTCGGTCAAAATTAATTGGCAAATATCGTTCATAAACTTCAATCAAAAATTTTTGATCTTGAATATTACCTACTGGTAAAATAAACGGATTTTAAAAAAAATATCTACCGACGCCCCGGCGTAGTAGAAACCCGGTGTTATAATTTTTTAATTTTTAATGTTACTAATATACTAATAGAAATATACATTAATTTAAATTGCTTTTTAAGTATTAACAATACAATTCTCTGCATAGCCATCAATGATATTAACAGTTTGATCAAATCACGAAGTAAATATTACCAATCACATTAAATTGAGCTTTATTCGTTTGACTATAATATTTTGATAACACGTTAATGTATAAATAATGTAAGAATTATTTAAATAATGATTGTTAATGTAGATAACCATAAATCATAAATTTCTTATAATATATTTATTATTTATGCATATTATATACGTAGGCACAAATAGAATTAAATTAAGAGCGATATTAATAAAAATATTAATTTAGAACAACAATATTGGGTAACACAGGTGAAACTAAATTAACAGTAAACAATTGTAATTTTTTCGATACCTTATTGTTATGATTAGAATCTTTTGTGAGGAAGAGCGCCATCAATTCCATTATCTACTCGCTATGCCGACAACATTATTAATCAACCCTTTACATGGACACCAATAATAACACGAGCTACCACGTTCGAAGCGGTAGCATAATTTCGATAGTAAATTGATATTTGAAAAGAAAAGGGAAAAGGGGTGGGAATGCAGTCGAAATAAAAATATCAAAATAACGTCAATTTGAGATATGAGATAATCAATGATTCAGAAAAAATCTAAAACACAGTAGTACTCTCACTAATGCATTGTACTTTCTGACCTACCTTTAGTCGTCAGACTATTTTTCTTGGTTACATCTACTTATTCATTCTTAAGAACCGCTACTTTCTAGTAACGTAACGGATCATGCCCTATAAACGTCAATTCCAAATTGGCACCCATAATTTTTCATTGACAGCTTGACACAGAGACAACTTACTTAGTTCTTAGAATTTCTACTTCTGTGTGGTTTTTAGATTTCCACAGAAAAAGCTACTTGTTGTAAAAATGCTCTTTCAGATATTTAGAAAGTTGAGGACGATTTGTGACCTATTGTGTCTAGGATAATAATTTATGACGTCGTAATGGTTAACGTAATAATGTACCTATTTAAATATTGATACTTTAACATCAAGGTAATCAAAATCCAAACTCAATATTTTAGTAGCACTATGTAGGTTGGAAGAAAGATTGATCGTGAAATAGACTGCATTATACTACAAAACGTATTTTAAAATAAAGTAATAACTTCTAATTGCCTTCGGTATAACAGTTTAGAGGTTGATGTAAAATATTAATATCAAAATTACTTCTATAATTATCTAAACTTTTCTAATAAAATCTTAAATTATTTATTACCGGTTATTAGTGTAGTACATGCCATTTTACTAAAAACTCAACAAACTCTAAAATTAGGTTCATGTTCGCGTGCGACGAATTAACGATTAAAATTATAGTTTTCTCGTATTATTTTAAAACACTCAATTATAATTTATAACCAAACAACTACTATTTTCTTTTTTTCACAGATTTTTCCACCAAAAAGTTTCATTTTAAACGTACAAAATTGTGACCGAGGATTAAATTATTCTGAAACCGGTAACAAGAGTGTTAACAACTGTGACAAGTTTATTTATTTCTTTATTACATTTATTCATAGGTTTTCTTTATAGCTTCTTCTTGTAAAATCATCAACGGTACTTTCACCCACCTGAAAGTTTCTTTAATGCATACCGACATTTATATTATCACTATTCTACTCCATTGCCATGAGTCAAGTAGCTAAATACGTTTACAGCTTTTCCAAACGCTTTTCAACTGCGATTACACCGACAAACAAATAGGTACATAACATAGCAATGCAATTAATATAAAGAAATTCAAAGTTAAAGTTATTTAGAAATTTTGTTTCTATTTATATTATTTAAAATGTGCATTTATTGGTTTAATTCTATAAAATTCAGTTTCAAGTTCATTACAAACACATTTACTTCAATTTAGCAACTTTGGCTTAATTAAATTATTTACAATTACGGGTGATGCACGATTGAAATCTCCATTGCGGCTTTTTTCTCGTGATTTGTATTTCTCACCAAAGTATTAGGCGATCTAGGACCCCTGCCCCCCACAATTCGATAAAAAATATTGACAAAACTTTAATTTTTATAAATTTAGTCCTTTGTACTACAAAAAATTCTGAAATACAAAATTTAAAGCTAATTTAGTTCCCTATAGGAAATTTTTATCAATTTTTCATTCGTTTTCGTTGTTGAATATTATAACTTTGATTATAGCTATACAAATTGACTAAGTTATGACTATTTGTTGTTAGAAAAGTATGCTAATATGAAAATCGAAATTGTTTATTTAGTTGTTTAAATTTGCATCATGACAGAAAAATTCATAAAGCATTTTTTGTAGCTTTTGAAGTTAAATAAAGTATTTATTATAAAGCATAAAGAATTTAAAACGTAAAAAGTCTATTTTTTTATGATAGTTTTTTTAGGTACGTATTTGAAAATCACTTTATCTTGCAAAAGTTTCTGTTAAAGCTGGGCTTTTCACTAGAAAATATTTATTTAAAAAATGACTCGACGGATTAATTTAATATTTTCAGATTATCTATAAAACACATTAGGGAACGCAAGAAGCTATTTTATAATCTTGTATTTAAAAAAATATGTTTTATGTCGAAATATCAAGTTTTCTCATAGCTATTTCGTAAATTGCAAAAACATGAAATAGCTAATTGGGTTTTCTATGCTGTTTTGTATATTCTTCCAAAATTTTAAGCAGATCCGTCCAATCGTTTTTAAAATGAGTTTTTCTAGTGAAATTCGGCAAAAGCCCACCCTTAATTTGCAAAATTTTAAGTTTTTCACTTTTTTTTTATGACGGATTTTAAGATTAAAAAATATCAATTATTTTTAATTTGGTTGTCTGCTTGACTGTACTATAATTATGTTTCTGGGCAAAACTATTAGTTTTAAAAGTTGGTAAGAGACTTTTATACCAAAGCAGCTCGTTTTTTTCTCAAGTTATAATAATTCTTAAACCAGGAAAACCACCCAATAATGCGACATCTCACCAACCTATTAGTCTCTTTCAAATTATGTACAAAGTATTCGAGAAACTGTTTTTGAAGAGAATTAGAGAGGAAATTGATCTTATACCAAACAATCAGTTTGGTTTTAAAGAAAGGAAAGTGCTTCGGAAGGCACAGAAAGACGGTGGTCTTCTCACAAGGTACTAGCGACATTTTTGAGGTATTAAATAATGTTCGAATATCCTCTTTGAGAGGGGGTAAATGACGTAAGTTATATCCTTGCAAAGGGAGCCTGAAATAATAAAAACACTACGATACATCAACGCTCAGAATGTAAACCTTATAGTAGAGAGTCTCGAAGAACGAAAAGTATACAGCGTAGTGTTTTTCGGATTACTTTCGGATTACTTTACATAACAAAACTTGCTTTACCCAGTCCATATTACCTCGTTATAAAATCTTACCTCTTGGATAGTCAAATATAATAACAAAACATCAGATTATCACCAAATTAAATGTAGGGTTCCACAGGGAAGTGTTATGAGACTCTTGTTCTGCTTACTGTATATTGCAGACATCCCAACCACTGAAAACGCGACTATTTCTACATTTGAAGATAATGCAGCTCTGCTATCCATCAGTGATAATCCATTAACCGTGGCAAATTGTCGATAGTTTCACTTAAATTTGTTACAAGCTTGGTTAGATAAATGGAAAATAAATCAGTGCAAATTACATTGACAACGAGGCATAGTATTTGTCACAAGTGATAATCAATAACTCCCTGATACCTGCTGGAACGAAAGTAAAACACCTAGGTCTACACCTTGATCAGAAGCTAACATAGAGAAACAATATTAAAGCAAAGAGGATTCAACTGAATCCAAAAGTACGGCAAATGTCCAGGTTAACTGGACGAAAATCTACGCTTTCCATCGATTATTAACTTCTCCTATGCAAGACAATTCTGAAGACTATCTGGACATACGGCACACAGCTTTGGGGATGCACCAAACTCTAAAATACAAAAATATTACAAAATTTTCAATCAAAAACCTTGCGCATGATGCTAAATGCACCATGATATATAAATAACCGAACAATTCATCAAGATTGAGCCATTCCTTACATCTCACCTACTACAAAAAATCATCAGAACCCCTATAACGCTAGCAAATAATCCAATCATAACTAGAAGACTAAAGCGACAGTGGTCTAATGATTTAGTGCAACAATAGAAGACTTTTCAACTTAATTTTTGTCATTCCCCAATTTTTATTTCTATTTTTGAACTTCGTTAATATAATTCACGTTTGTCAAAACACCTGTGCTACAACATTAAATTTAAATTTGAATATTAAATAAAGACTGTCCTAGAAAAACCGACCACTTTATATTCCTATTAAATAAATGAAAACAAATAAAACTTTTAATTTTGAATTTTTTATTGATTATTTACAATATCATTTTTCAGAAAAAACATAAAATCAAATTTTTATGACCTAAGTATAAACTTTTCGAACTTTTCGATTTACCCCTTTCATTAAGTTTTGTACATTAACAATGCTGAAAAAATCTGCGCCTTTTTGTATTTTTATTTGAACATATCAAGGTCTATTGTTGCCCCTTGGTTTTTTTAATTTTGTTTTATTTGGGCCCAATATTTTCAATTGAACGAAGTTCCGGGCAGTTCTGTGGATTTACATCTTTAGGTAAATGTTAATACCGTTTTCTTTACAAAATGCTAAACATTTTTGCTATAGGGACAGGTAGCTAAATTTGGCCAGAACAAAGGTGGGGTGTTATGCGACCTCAGAAAAGGCAATAACCGTTTTTGAAGGCATTCAAATAAATAAATTTCCATAATTACTGAACCTGTAGTTAAGAATGGTTTCGATTTTAATCCACAAGAACAAATTGCTTGCCAAATTAAATATTTTTTTGGAAATTTTAAATTTTTCGAATTTGGGTTCTTCGTCTATCTGACCTCGACGTGTTGTAACATAAAACTCCTGTCCAGGTAGCTATTGGAAGTCTGCCTTAGAGTATGTTCCGTCGTCCATCACCACACATGCATATTTTGTAAGAAAATTCTCGTACAATTTCCGGGATCTTGTTTTTGCAGTCATTTGCTGCTTTTTTGATCGAATTACAGCTTTCTGTACTTTAAAAGACCTTAACTCAACAAGAGTTTTCATTAATTGTACAGTTGATTTTCACGTACCCGTTTTATTCGCCATATCCCTTATTGATGTGTAGGGTTTACGCTTAAACTCTTTCACCACTTGTTTTTGGACTTTTAGGTCAGCTGAACCACTTTTCTTCCAAAACCACCATTTCAATCAACACTTTGTACTTTTTAAATTAGACAGCACATTTTGTACGGTTATTTTCGGTACATTTAAAAGTTTCGCTAATTGTCTTTGTGACATTGCGAATTTTTAAGTGTTCGGAAACAATTAACTTTCTTGTTTTCACTTGTTTGCTCTCCATATCTATTCACAGTGAAATATTTAGTAAGACTAAAGGTATACTTTTGCAGGTAATTTTGAACACAATGGCTTAAAATTTTGTGAAAATCTCAAAATTTGTATTCAAACCATAAAATTAAAAGTGGTCGGATTTTTCTAGGACAGTCTTTATAATAAACTTTGCATAACATCATTTTAAAATAGTATATTACACTACAGGCCGAAGTTGATTTCTGCGTCAGATCCAACGACATGCAGATTTCAACTTTTGGCCGCGTAGTGTTACGATTTTCTTCATAGCCGGTCGAAAGTACGTTATTAATTCTACTTTTTTAACTTTAAATGTTGATAAGCATGTTTTTGTTGTAGCAACAGAATAAATAGTCCCTAGTTACGAGTATTAATACGCATGAGAAATTCTTTCCTCCCGGCGTTATAGAGGCGCGCGTGTACTTCTCAAAGGAGTAAATGTTCAACTTTCGTCCCTGCTATTAGGGACGAAAGTACTACTTCGACCGAGTATGAAGAAAATTAATTTTTTATAAACCAAATTGTCGGCAACTACGTAGCTTCAACATTTCTTCAATAATTTTTAATACTTTTTTTTATAAATTTCGATTTAGATATTTGTAAAAATACTATTTTTTTTACCTTTCTTCACCTGAAAAGGCCCTGTACCGAACATTTACGTACTTACATAGCAATTTTTTCTTTCTCCTTATTTTTCGGGCTATGTAACTATTTTGATTGAATAAGTTTCGCTCTTAGTTTCATTAGCAATTGTGTCTATTTTTTACTTTGTTTATATATCAGGAACGAACATTTGGTATTATCAATTTTCTCAGTTCTTTTAATTTTTCTGAAATAAAATGCTTAGGTTTCTTCTTCGTTGACCTCTTACGTTTTATATTTGTTGAAATGAACTTTTTTCTGTTTATTTCACCTCCCACCCTCAATATAAATGAATTGGCTAGTATAACTTAAAAGAAGAAGAAGGTCACAGAATAATCTTTGTTTGCACTAAAATTGTAAAAAAAAGTTGCAAAGTTTTAGTTTTTCTCAGCATCAAGCGATTATTAGAAAATCTTAAAAGTAATCCAGACAACAACAAAATACTTTAAATCTTGCATGGCTCTAAAAAATAGAATTTGCGTCTTTCAGTATTATTCCATTTATAATTCAAATAAATCAGTGAATCTGTCAATAATATAAAATAAAAAGTATAAATCTTATGCCCGGTTTCACAAAAGTTGCTATTATCCGAGATTTTAAAAACCACGGATTATGTTTAAGCCAAAATCGCGTGTCATAATTCTTCTAATTTAACCTGCTAAGATATTTTGGTTTCTGTTGTGTGCTAATCGTGGATTTTTGCAATATATCAATTTGTTTATTATTTTTGTCAGTTCACTTAATCAAGTAATTCGATATTATTTCCTTAGTTTGGTTCTTCAAAATTTGGCTCCAATAAGTGGCTGTCCGATTAACCGATGGTCTGAATCTCATTATTTCGCATTGACAATAGTTTTATAAATCATAAAATATTGAATTTACGAATGGTAAGTACGATAATCACTAGAACAAAGCTTTTTGGGATCAAACCAAGTACCTAGGTGTTGGCAATCAAATGCACCAATGATTGAGTTCCCTCAATCTGCCATTTATTCATCTTCAAAAATTTTATAAATTAAAGTTCCGAAATTTATTATCTCATCGTTACTTAGGCACCGTGCATTTTTATTTAAAACCTTCCTTTATTGTTTTTGTTAAATGCAATGAAGCACAGATTTGAAGTTTGGAAATAAACTTATATAAATAGAAATATAATTAGAACTAATTGCACGTCCGTTGGAATAGTTGAAGCTTAACGGATTAACGTCTTCTTTTCTTAGTCTGTTTGAAATTCGGCACAGGTTAAGTTTCAAAGTAATTATTTTCGATTTACCTAACAACGTCGAAAATCTAGAATAATGATAGCTAAATATATGTATGTATATTATGTATGTATGTACATAATATATTATACAAATTTATTTTTGTTTTCTTGGTACTTTGTACATGACGGCAGAAAAAAGCTTTTCCCTTAATGCTCACTAAAATTTCTTACTCGATTTTAAATTTTTATGAAGCTGTAATATCTCTTAGATATAGTAAATAAATAAAAAATATAAGTCGTTAGCCGATTTTTTTGATATAAAAAAATATGTCTTCGGGCACTATAATAATATTTATAGTCCTCAAATTGAGCAAATGTAAGTAACCCATAGGGGAATTTTAAATGATGATATATTCATATGTACAGCTCAACTTATTCCCTTTGTATATTTTAAGTCTCACACAATCTCGCGGGAAAAATAGATTTAATCGAAGTGGGTATTGAAGTGCTTCAAGTAATGCATCATGCGTACTCTTTGATTCTCATAGGGGCGTCGAATACTTTTTCACACAAGAAATTTCAATTCTGAATTTAATAAAAGTACCCCAAATATCATGGTAAAATAATTGTTGATCGAATGATATAACTCGAACATGTGCGATTACTGTTAAAATATGTTAAAGTCGAGCAATGATAAGGTCTGTTTGCTTTTATAGAGATGTAATTAAATAGCCTACTATCTTTTTTGTGTGAAGTATTATTAGAGCTAGGGATCATTACATAGGGAATTAGTACCATAAAATAATTAAATTTAATGTGGGCTTTAAAAGAGTACATAAAAATATTAAACTTACGATTGTTAACATTAAGCTCGTATTGTGCGATGGCTGCACGTAAACCAAAAAGGTAGGTAGGTATACTATATAAACCATATATCATATCATTATTATAAAAACACTTTTTTTTGTAATAGGCATTTGTTATTGTTGTAAAATTTCAAAATACGTTTGTGTAGCCATCATAACGAGTTAAATTGTTTTGACGTTTTAATTCTTATACCTGAACAGTGGGCTGGAAACGCTGAAAACGAGAGCATTCAAGGTGGCATTCGTATCATTCTTTGAAACAGAAGGACAATACAAGAACCCGCAGCTTATACAGGAGTTATTTCGCGCCTGGTTGGACTCTTTCAATGCGTTTCTTTGATACGCCGACATGTCCGAACAGCTTCCACATTTCGCTAAAAAAAATCAAAGAAGATTTGCTACCATCTAAGCTGGTCGAAATCTAAAAATAACCGAAAAACCCTCGTCTGTTTTGTTAACAACATGAAATCATTGTGTCGCTTTACCCCTTTACCTTACAACTTCATTTTTCTAACCTACCAGTTTCAGATAATAGCCAGGTAATTGATAGGGTGGGATTGGGTATCCTCACTCCACTTACTCCGGTAACTTTTTGAAACCCTGCTATAATGTAAATTATTAAATTGCGATGTTAAAGACTTAATTGTATCAAACCAACTGTGTTAACGATTTATTCCCATGGTAGTGGGTACATAATTTAACAATAAATTGTTTTAAATTATATGTAACATCTTCTTTACAATCTCCATTACACCTTGGAGGTTTTTGACTCTATCCAGAACGGACGGACAGTTCCATTTCATTACTATGGAATTTTACCTTATATTCCACTACATTGCTGGTTGATGAATAATAATAAAAAAATTTATGCCGATAAAAATAAAATTTGGTCATTAAATTTTTGTATGGATTTTTACACATTTTTGATGCGAAATGTAAATACAACCAAAAGCGGTTTACCTTTAATCCACTTATTGTGGCTTTGAAGTCAATTTTTTGTCAATTATTTTACTGAAATGATGCTTTAGTTGTTTGTTGAACTCAGAAATAAAATTGTTTTGAAGTCCGCAGTTGAAAGCTTTGTAGTATTTACGTAAATTTGTCGGTAAATTCACTTTGTTATACTAAAACATTAGCTTGAGTAATACTTACTTAGCTAACAATAACAAAAATAGTTAAAATCGAAAGCCAGCTAAAATGTAAATTTAAATATTTCAACTAATGCTTCATTGCAGATTTTTTATATTTAATATATTTTTATGTATAAATATACATTATTTATCGGTGTAAAGTTTAATAAAAGTGATTATTTAATATTATTAAAAAAATTTACAATATTTTCGGATTAGCTTGTTTATCAATTTAATTCTAAACTAAACATCGCTTCGCCATCTCGTAGGATATCACATAATCATGGAAGAGCTAGCTGTTCTAAAAGACAGCAATCCAGAAATGTTCGAGTTATTTAAGTTGCCTATATCTGTAGTAAAATTTTTAATCAGGGTCGGTTTAAGAATGATCACACAATAAAATTGGAATAATTAATTAACAACAATTAAATGTTAAAAAAAGCTATAAAAAATTAATTCATGGTTATTTTCTATATCATCATGAATTTTAATATTTATTAAATAGGTACTACATAATATTAAGTTATTACCAATTTAAGAGTAAATTGTATCGAAATTTAAAATAAATACCAAATGTATTAAGATGCAGTATTAATGTAAGCAATCTCGAAATGGAAAAAAAAGAAAAGTATTAGATACCAAAATGAAATTCTAATTGTTTTTTTAAATTTCTTATGCCAGATTTCTTCACCTACGGATATCTCTTAGATAACCTATCTATTAGATAAATTAACGAAGTAGCCAATCATATTTCTGATTGTTTTGTTTTGCTGCTGTCTGATTGGTTACTTCGTTAACTTATCTAATAGATATCTCTAGGTGAAGAAATTAGGCATTAGACTGCTAAGAATAAAAGATTTCTTCAGAATCAGTAAATTTGCAATTAAACTCGAAAGTATTTGCTTATAGTATCTTCCGATCTCTTCTCCATCTTCATTATCTGTGACATTTTTAGACCAACTTCACGATGAACAAGTCCCTTTCTATACTCCGACGACATAGAAGTTTCATCATTTTGTTGCCAAGACATCATCCTTGTTCATCTTGTAAAACCATTCATGCTTTGTAACCATGGTTTGGAACTCAACGTATCTGAGTAAACTCAAGCAAGATTTTTGCAATATTTACAAAATGCCAAATTAATGATTGGATATCTAAGCAAACATCGATAAAGCAACTGAGATCTTTAATTGTGCCTTTATTGTTCCAATCATAAGCTACCAACCCCTGCGATTAAAAAAAATTCTCTAATTCTAATTTATTTTTAGACCTAAAAAAGTAACAATACTTGTTACATTTTAATATTAATTAATTATAAGTTGCAAAATAATTTTTGTATTTGTTAAGTATTCACGATCACCATAGATAATAAGAAATATTCTCAGCATTGGTTAATCGATGCGTGGAGGTTTAGCATACGAATACAGTCAATACATCAATCGGATTGCAATTTTCGAATTTTGCCACTAATTTTTAAAAATAATTTAACGATATTTTATCATAATTATTTTATTTCGCGGTGTTGGTTGTCGTACTAGCCTCAGTAATTTTTGAAATAAAGGGGCTTATTGATGTAAAAATGAGCTTCTGCTATGATAGATAGTAAGGCTAAAGAGAAATTAAGAGTAGGCATGTTTATCAATACAAAATACATATGTACAGTACCTGGCCATTAAATTAGGACCACTTAGAATTTTTGTCTTTCTAGTAAAATTAAAAGTCAAAATAACTTTTATTAACAAATTTTATTGAATTATAACAATTTTAAAGATTATGAATTAATATTTTGTGTTGCCTTGCGTCAATAATAACTTGACTCTTTCCGGCGTACTACTAATGTATTGTTTTATGGTATATTTTATAGTCTCATTATTGTTCAAAATTTCTTGGATTTTTGGACGTATGTATCAATGCCTATAAATCCGAGCTCGAACCTACATACGTACATACTAAGTATATAACAGCTATACATACGCAAGTGAATTTAATCAAACGTTTTATGAAAACAGTCATGAAATTTATTTAAGACGCACCCTAACATTGTCTGGTTTAGAACCTCGTCTTTTGATATTGATATTTTGATAAAGCAATTTAGTTTTCTTAATTTTGCTGAAAAAATAAATTGCAAATCGTACCACATAATTTTATATTTATTTTTAGTAGTGGGTACGTAAAATTAATATTAATGCCGTCTTTGATGGTATCTTAGAATTTATATTATGAAGAATCCACATCGCAGTGATTTAGTATACTTTATTAACTTTACATTATATTGCAGTTACAATATAATGTTATGCTATCCACGAAGAGCGTTCAAAAGAGAAAAATTTCTATTTTGTATGCACAACTAGAAAATACCCAAATTAATATGCGGTAGTTTACTGCAAACGAGACATGGATGCGTATAATTGTATATTATTACTTAAAGTATGCGATCTCCTTGTTTGTTTTAATAAAGCACAAATTTATGCAAATTCATGTAAATTTTGAAAATTTTAGTTGGATGTAATCCACATCATTACTTAATTATTTTATTTTATGTAGTCAATTTCATTATTTAAATAAATAATATTTATACCGGAAATATATTTTAACAAAATTTTCTTAATGGTGTTTTATATTTAAATTTGTTCTACATAAAATAACGTTCTTTTTTCAAATTTGAAGAAGGTAGGAGAGATCAAAAGTAAAAGTGAAGAAAAGAAACATTAAGTTGCAATATTGAAAATAGGTTCATAACAAAACTTTAAATTTTTCTACGATGACGGTTTGAAAAATTTGTGATAAATACATTTTTTGCCATCCTGTATATTTAGAAAAACATGCAATTACACGTTTTCATTTTAGAAAATTAAAAATTGTACTAGAAAATGCACAATTCATAACGGTGGTTAACAGGAAAAAGTGCAATGAATATTTATTTAAATTTAAAATTTATTTTATAACAATAAATTTTATTACAAGGTTAGTGGCGCTTAAGAAAATTTGTCGCTTATATCCTTTGCCTTTTAACCTTCGAATACAATTAATCTTTAATATAGAACAATAATTCAATATGACAATTGGTTTACTTTAAATCATGATGTGATTTTAGGACAAATTTTGTGGTGCACGCGTTTAATAATATTCATTTACAGTTTTGGGCATTAAACTGTAAATAATTTGTTTAATAATTTTGCTAATTAAAATTATAATTTGCAAAAACAATTGTCACAAAAATATAAAAAGAAATTAAACTGTATCTTATAAAAAATTAGGCAATATAAAAATAAAATATAATAATTAATGCCTGTAAAATTGCTTTGGCAATTTTGAGCAGAAAAAATTGACGCATCTTACAATGAGATATTTCCATTTGTCTTAATTAAAAAAAAAGTAATAATTTAATTAATAGTGATTTCGACTAAATAACATAACCCCATAATGCATTAAGAATTCTACATTTGATTGTGGCATAAAGTCACCTGACGTTCTAAAGTTACTTTGAGTTAAGCAATTTACAATTGATTGTAATCGAGGGGTCAACCGCTAGAGAAAATCGTGTACAACTAACTTCACGTACTTCATCATAATTCACCATACTTCTTCATATTTCAAGTACTTCAGCAGTAATTCACGGGACTTCACGTACTTCGCCAGTAATTCACCGTTTTTTATAAAATAATTTATTTATTTCCTAATAACATAACCCCTAAGATTACAATCAGGTTTGTTTTAAATTTAAAAAGAAACACATATTTTGTATGAAAATTTTCTAATTCTCTACTGAAATATGTTGTAGGGGCTTGAACATTTATGAATGGAAAACAATATCCGGTAAATGTCCTCCACGACTACTTTTGCAGAAGTCGATTCTTTTAACAAAATTTTCGAATACATTTTTGCATAATTGCGAACTTATTTCTCGGATGACGGCTTCGATATTTGTTTTAGTTCTGAAATTGTTTGTGGATTATTCGCGTAAACATTATCTTTCACATAGCCCCACAAAAGAAGGTCCAATGGCGTTAAATCCAGGACTTCGGCCAGTACGTCACCTTTTCGCAAAATTAAACGCCCGTTAAATTTAGTTTTCAATGATGGATTGTTTTGGTTTGTTCAACTACTCCTTTTGGATACCACAAGTCTTCCACAATATCATCCAAAATAGGCCAAAAATTGGTTACCATATCCCTAAGCGAACTCCATTGACGTCAAAGACCATTTTTCGAAATAAAGGACCAATGATTCCCAATAAACCAAATACTACACGAGATGGATGTAGTGGTTGTTCAACAACTGCTTTTGGATTTTCAGAAGCCCAAAGAAATTTTTGTTAACATACCCTTTAAGTGAAAATCTTCGTCCGAAAAGATGATTTTCGAAAAACCACCAGTTCAATGATCCAACAGCAAATCTAAGACGTTGAGAATGATCTGTGGCTTTAAAAATTCTTGTCCATTTTCTAAAAGGGCAACTAAATTTCCGAAAATTCGTTGACAGTGGACGGCCTAATTGTTGCACGTCCGAAAAAATTTCGAAAAACAGCACACGTTCAGATCCAGAAATTTTAAAAACCTTTTTCTTGACAGTTGTACTTATAACTTGAGCAAATCTTCATAAATTCGCCATTGGTCTTGTGGACGATGTTACCTGAAATAAATTTTCGCACTAAATTCGCAATTGTAGTCTCAGATGGACGATCGTTACAAATAAAATATCGCGAATTTTGCGAAATGTAGTCTTCACGGATCGACCATTTTCGAGCAATGATCAAAGGCATTATATTAAATGTTGACCTTTATTATACATATGATAAAAACTGAATAACAGAACTGCCTACTTGACCTATTTACCAAATTTAAACAAACCTGATTGGTAGACCCTTATTTTCGTACAAATATTCGTATTTCACAATGATTTACTGTGTTAAAAATTGATTAAAAAACGATTTACCAAAAGTAATGTAACTAGTATAATCGTCTGTATGTGTACGATTTTCGAATACATTTTTGCATAATTGCGAACTTATTTCTCGGATGACGGCTTCGATATTTGTTTTAGTTCTGAAATTGTTTGTGGATTATTCGCGTAAACATTATCTTTCACATGCCTCCCATATTTAGAAAAACATGCAATTACACGTTTTCATTTTAGAAAATTAAAAATTGTACTAGAAAATGCACAATTCATAACGGTGGTTAACAGGAAAAAGTGCAATGAATATTTATTTAGAATTGAAATTTATTTTATAACAATAAATTTTATTGCTATGTTAGTGGCGCTTAAGAAAATTTGTCGCTTATGTCCCTTTGCCTTTTAACCTTCGAATACAATTAATCTTTAATATACTAGAACAATAATTCAATATGACAATTGGTTTACTTTACATCATGATGCGATTTTAGAACAAAGTTTGTGGTGCAGGCGTTTAATAACATTCATTTACAGTTTTTGGCCTTTAAACTATAAATAATTTGTTTAACAATTTTTGTAATTAAAATAATAATTTACAAAAGAAACTGTCACAAAAATATAAAAAGAAATTAAACTGTATCTTATAAAAAATTAGGCAATATAAAAATAAAATATAAAAATAATGTCTGTAAAATTGCTTTGGCAATTTTGAGCAGAAAAAATTGACGTATCTTACAATGAGAAATTTCCATTTGTCTTAATTAAAAAAAAAGTAATAATTTAATTAATATTGATTTCGACTAAATAACATAACCACATAATGCATTGGGAATTCTGCATTTGATCGTGACATAAAGTCACCTGACGTTCTAAAGTTACTTTGAGTTAAGCAATTCACAATTGATTGTAATCGAGGGGTCAACCGCTAGAGGAAATCGTGTACAACTAACTTCACGTACTTCATCATAATTCACCATACTTCTTCGTATTTCATATACTTCAGCAGTAATTCACCGTACTTTATCAATAATTCACGGTACTTCTCCTACTTTATCGATACTTCATTGTATTTCACGTACTTCATCGGTATTTCACAGACTTTACGTGTTAAAAATATTACCGATTTTACAAAAAGTAATGTTAAGTAGTAAAATATGTTGTATGTGTCGTTTGTGTTCGTCACAATTTTTAAAACGTAACGGGCACAGGTAGCGAATCCGATTAATGGGATAATTATTATGACGAATAATTAATAATAATTATTTGGAAATGTCAGAATACTCTCTTGGCCGTTTCTATGGTAACGTGACATTTTTATAGTCATTATTGCGATACAAAGAAGTTGCATAAAATGAAAAACAACCAAACAAATGATAAATATGCTGTATTCCGTACCCCTGCGGTACGGAATTTATAATTATGCAGTTTATGATTAATTGTCAGATTATGAATTAAACACATTTACTTGGCCATAGCTAATTTTAAAAAACTTGAAATATGCTTAAATATTTAATTCACTTTTAATAAAAATAATTAGTTAAACCGGGGTCTGGGGTGTGGAACACCCTCAGTGCCTCTGAAACAGGAGATCGTCAGTTTACTTCTGATAGAAAATAAACTACTCGATCCGGGAGTTCTACATGTTTTGCAATGTTCTTCATTCCAAAATATGTGCGCTGGAGGTGTTCCACACCCCAGACCCCCGGATTGAGTAGTTAATTTTATCAGAAGTAAACTGAAGATCTCCGTTGCAGAGGCACTGAGGGTGTTCCACACCTCCAGACCCTCCGGATTGAGTAGTTTATTTATTATCAGAAATAAACTGAAGATTTCCCGTTGCAGAAATCTACCCCCAGGGGTACGGAATTTAAAATTTATGCAGTTTATGATTAATTGTCAGATTATAAATTAAACACATTTACTTAGCCATAGCTAATTTTAAAGAACTTGAAAATGCTTAAATATTTCATTTACTTTTAATAAAAATAAATTAGTTAAACTGGGGGTTTAAGAGGTGTAACCGAAAATAAAGAATGCACAATAGATTTAAACTTTTAAATTAAAAATTCGCAATGGAGGGGCAGAGGACATGCACCTTATTCAATCCCATCCAATCAGATCACAACGAAGTAACCAAACACACAACAAAACAAAACAAATCAAACACCTGATTGGTTATTTCGTCAATTTAACTTTAATGTATTTTAACTGATAGGTAACAGTGAACAGAGAACAGATAGATAATCGATCTTTTCAACTTTAGTAAATCGGGGGTAAAAAGATAGTTTAAATTACATTATCACATTCTGGAGCCGTCTCTGTAAAAGCGGGACAAGCGCGTTATTTTCGCTTCAATGTAATTAATTAATCACGATGAAACAATAAACTACCAAAGTTTTTTATTGAGCTATTATACCTCCATGATATTCAAGCAAATGAACTAAAAAAATTACAAAATTAACTAAAGAAATCTAAGTTTAATTTAAGTAATTGATTACTATTAAACTAGCAACTACCAAAACTTTTAATTAGTAAAATAATGACCGCCAAAGGTCTATTAAACGTTTAAGATAAAAAAATGTTTAGAAAATCCACTGATGTAAGTTAATTTGCTATTAAATAATTATTATTGAACACATGTCTTAGCTATGATACACATTGACCGTAGCGCATGCGCATACGCTAGGTTCAATTTCATGTAAATCACCAAAAATTTACTAACTTCATGATATTTCACTTGTACTTCAATATACTTCACACGTATTTCACCTACTTTACACGTACTTCATGTATTTTACCAGTATTTCATGTACTTCACAAGTATTTTATGTATTTCACAAGTACTTCATGAGATGTGTACAAAAAACTTTACCAGCGGTTAACCCCTCGATTGTAATACTTAAGGGAAAACATCAGGGTAATCATCCCTTGTAAATTACAATTTCCTTGTTAAATTATAAAAAACAAACTATAAATATTAGGCGAGGGAAAAAGTTCGTGGCGTTTTCCCGATAGATGGCATCAATTCCAATACACTCAGGAAACACAAATTGCAGCAACACCACTAAACCTTCGTTGGAAAGGTGACACTTTGAGCGTAACTTTAAGTGCTTAAAACATTAAAATTGGTGCAATGGTTGAAAAGTTGTTTATGTTTGAAAATGGAGAAAAGTAATAAAAAATTGCGCTATATTTTGCAATATTATTACGACACAGGGAAGAACACAGCGCATGGTTGTGAAACAATTTGTGCTTATTACGGTGAAGGTACTTTATCAAAATCTGTTTCGCGGAAATGGTTCGCTCGCTTTCTGCTGGAAGAGACTGGAAGGAAATCGTTCACCATGAGCTACTTTTGATTCTCAACTATACTGTGGACACCTAGAGAGAATTGAAAGAAAACGACTCCAATTGAATAATAGAAAAGGTGTTGTCTTCCATCATGAAAACACCCGACCTCACACTTCTTTAATGAGTCGTCAAAAATTGCGAGAGCTTTGTTGGAAAATTTTGACCTCTACCGACATAGCAACCTCTGCCTATCACTTGTTCCGATCTCTGCAGAACTCTCTAATGAAATTAAGCTGGTTTCAAAAGAAGCCTGTGAAAACCACTTTATTCAGTTTTTCAATTAGAAACCACAGAAGTTCTTCACCGATGGCATCATGGCTCTACTCAAAAAAAGATGACAAAATATTGTCAATAATAATGGATCATAATTTGGTTTAAATAAATTTATTTTCAAAAGAATTATGAAAAAAGCCGGACAAAACTAATGTTGAATTTTTTTCTTCGCAGTTACCTAAGTTCCTAAGTAGTAGTGATTATCGTCTGAAGTTCCCCACCTCTAGTTCTTGAGCTAACGCCATCATCTTAAAATAATGGCGGTTAGATTGGCTCCCCGGGTTGTTTTTCGTATTTTTCTTCAAAACTGTTAGTTGTACATCAATTTTAGGTGGGGAACTTCAGACTTGTTCACATATCCGCCGAGATGGAAATGCGCTTCGTCCGAAAAGATGATTTTTCGACCAAAATCGACGTCATTATTGAGCTGGTCTATGGCCTACACAGCGAACTTATATCGAAGCGGATGGTCATTTGCTTTCAACTCCTGAGTCATCTGGATCTTGTAGGCGACTAATCCGAGGTCTTTGTGCAGTATTCTCCCCAGGCTGGTGCGACTAATGCTCAGTTGCTGCGATCGGTGTCGACTTGAGGTCGTCGGATTCTGTCTCTCACTTTGGGCCACAGCCTCAATATTCTCGGTGTGCGCACTGTCCGAGCTCTGGGACCACTTCTGTCATCCACTAA
This sequence comes from Lycocerus yunnanus, assembly GCA_036346125.1. Taxonomy (NCBI): domain Eukaryota; kingdom Metazoa; phylum Arthropoda; class Insecta; order Coleoptera; family Cantharidae; genus Lycocerus; species Lycocerus yunnanus. The sequence continues at coordinate 936,446 of JARFIX010000011.1, read as the reverse complement.
CATCCCTTTCTCACGAACTTTCTTCACCAATTTGCGTATAGCGCCTTCGGTGAGTGCTTTATCACGACCCATATTTCTTTTCAAAATTCGCACAGTTTCGGCGACACAGCACTGATTTTGAAAATAAGTTTTTTAAAATTTCAAAACGTTCTTCAAGAGAAAACATGTTGTTTCGTGCCGCGGACGGTATGACTAATGAACTGTAAAAATTTCGGGTCTGTAGCTCGTTTGCCGTTGTCATACGACGAAATTCAAAAACGTACCAACAGATGGTCCACCCTTTATGTAGTATTAACATGTACTACTATAATAATAAGTGGGTATAAACAAAAGTTTAGGTGAGTTTTTTGGGGTAAATCAAATTTACTTGGAATATAACTCTCTAGGTAATATCTTTAGCATTGAAATAAAAAATTTTAATTTCTAAATTTTGGGGCAATTACCTACTTTTATGCTGTTAAGGGAGGGTGTACCTGTTAAGTAAAAAGATAATTACCTATATTTTAAAACCTAATAAATTATACTACCACCAACACCCTTTTAAGATCAACATACAGTTAAAAGGTATAGTATTACTTTGATTACGTGTTCATTTGTTATTATAATAATATTCTTTTGAAAGGTGGCAAAAAAAGGAGTTGAGGTATAAACAAAGGGCAAGAATTATATTTTCACACAAAATAAAAATTTCTAACCGAGAAACTGCGACAATTAAATGTTTCACAATATTGTGTGCATCAAAGAATTAAAAAAAACAAGAATCCAGACAACTTTAGGATCGTAGAGATAGTGAAAGACCAAGAATTACAACAGAGGCATTAAAGGTCTTTAAAACTAATATCTTTTGAAATCGACGTTTTACAGCTCCAAATATTGCAGCAAACTTCAATGTTGCAGCAGTGAGACGTCGATTAAACAAATCTGAACTAAAAGGCCAAACTATTTAAAAAAAAAACAGTGCACTTGGTAAAAAATAAACAGAAGAGACTGATTTTGCAAAAAGTCACAGAAATTGAACGATTACTGATTGGATAAAAGTTTTATAAATCGACGAGTCGAAATTTGAAATTTTGGGAAGTCAACGTCAAGTGTTTGTTCGTCGTAGCCTTGAACGAAAAGTGCTGGATGAGTGCATCGTGAAAACTTTAAAGCACGGAGGTGGAAATACGTTAGTTTAGGGATGTTTTGGAGCTAATCGAATAGAAAAATTTGTCCAAATTACCGAAAAAATTATGAAAGAGGTTTATTTGCAAATTTTAAAGGACTATACAATTTCCACAGAAATTGAAGCAAGCCACCGATTCGAAACATACTGCAAAAGTTATTAAAAAAATTTTTAAGGGCTATACAAAAGAAGGGGTGCTTACTTTGATGATATAAACTCTATAAAGCCAGAATTGTAATCTAATCAAATTACGATGGGACCAATTGGACCAGAAGGTCCGTAAAATTATGTCGACAAGTTAGTAGGCCCTTTGGGATGCTTTACAGGGCGTGAAGTGAAGAATTCTTAGATAATTTAATTTAACTCACTAAATTAATCGATAATTTGATCACTAAATCTTGGTGCAAAGTTCGATGGTTTTACGTTATGGGAAATTCAGCAAAGAATTAATTTTTATAGAGGGATTATTAATTCCATCAAATTATCTTAATATTAAACAAGTTAATAATAATAATGAGAAATACCGATAACAGTGTGGGTGTCGACAACTGCCATTTTTCTCCGATATTCTTGGAAAATTTCAAAGTAATGTCCCATACACTATTCCATCTACTGCTTAACGTGGGCCCCGATCAACAAAAATATAATAAACTTCAATTTGAGAAGGTTTATAAGCAGAAATGGACACAAGGGACACAAAAGAGGAATTAAAACCTCAATTTTCCAAATTTTATTTTACTTAAAATATTTTTATTTCTGATGACGTATTTTTTAGTTACTTTTAGTGACATGTTAACTAAAAGAGCAATAAAGTACAATTTGTAAGAAAGAAGAAACGTGGAACTTTCGAGAAAACGATGAGCTAATTTGAAAATCGAAAACTTCTTATGTTTGCTGATACAATAAAGCGACTATTTTTCACTTTATTAGCTTGACTTTAATTTGGATTTTTCACATTTACCCGATCAACTAGCAACATCTGAAAGTTCAACTTAAGAACTTACGAATGTTCTTTCTTGGATTTCCTTAGAAATTTCTTCAAATTCTACTAAGTTACTAAACCAAAATACCCGAATAAGATTAATTTATCTTGCACTTTTAGCACTTCGTTTAAAGGTGAGCTGCCAAAACAACCTCTTTCCATAACGAGGTAAACTGGTGTGATCGTAAGCAAAGGTTGGCATACTTGCAATGCAATACAATTAATCGTTATGTGCAACACATATTATATAATTCTCCTCTTTTCAAATCAAGTAAACGTGGTTTGTTTTAGGTGGACAACCCTGTACAGATTTACAAATTGATACGACTGGATAATTACCGATTCAAATTAAAAATTGTAAAGTGAAAGTTCATTGAAAAACCAATTTTTATAATAATGAATTTAATAATGCAATTCTTGCAACAGTTGGTGGAAAATAAACACGAAAATAAGTATGGAATAAAATAAAACATCCATTCTTATTTTTGCATCATCATTATTGTCAAGTATGTATGTGCGCTATATTTAATTTTGTTGAACATATTTTTACATACGTCACGAGAAAATTTAAAATATGTTTTGTCACTTAAAAATTTGTAGACCACTTTTGTAGTTTTAGTTATTCGACAGTATTTAAATTTTTCGTAAACAAATGTCAATTTTCAGGAAGTAACTTATTGATTTAGCTCGAAACTTAAGTTTTTGCAGTTTTCCGACTTTAGAAGCAATTTACAACAAAATAGTAAAGAAAATTAGGTTTTCAAAAGAAAATTATTATAAACAGCTGCTCGTTCTTCCAATGTTTTAAATTAACTGACTCCAAAAAACTTTACAACACAACACCGAAATAACAAGGACATAAAAGTTTTATTTATAAAAAATTATACAACTTACAAGTGATCATAATTCATTAGCGTTAGAGATAAATTTGCTAAATACTCTTAGTACTTTACTCTACTTACATTTTCTAAACTTCGAAACTTAATTGCTTAAAAGTTTCAAAATAAAATTATTTCGGTATATTTTAACATTAAAATCTTTACTTGATCTTTTCGTGCTATAAGAACGGAAAACGTTATTTCAATTTGTAAAAAATTGCCCGAATGCAAAACGTAAATTAATTAAAATATTAAAAGTTTGCGAAACCTGCAAAGTTAATTTAAATTTATTTTTAAATATAAAATTTTAGTACCGTTACTAAATTGCATTAAAGTTAACTTATTAGGGAAGTTTATGACCAATTAGTAAGTTAAAAACTTTTATATTTATTTGATTTTTTAAAGCAATTTCATCAATTGGTTCGGTTATTTTAATACAGTAAGCAATTCGTTGCAAAAAGCAAACTGTTATCAAATATCTCATTTCTTGGTTTGCTGTTTTGGTGTAGAAAAATATTTATTTCAATCGCAAATGTTGTATCTGGATATAAAATAGAGCAATATTACCATTTATGGAGCAGACAACAGACTGGCGCGTCGGGGTTGGGATGAATTGTTTTGGAAAGAGTTAGGGGCAGCTATTGGGAGTCATGGGAAGTTCTAGGGATGCTGCAGCGGTCGATGCATTTTGCGTCATGTTTTGCTTACGCTAGAGTAACATAGTCGTCTATTAGATCGAGTTTCTCAAGTTTAAATCGAGGAAATTCTATAAAATTCATGTGGGCACATTTCAGTTAAGAAACAGAAGTTTTAAAGCCGAACTGAAGAGCGCTTGCTGGAATAGGCGCAATTGAGGTAATTCGCATGCAAGTGGCTGCAATGAAGTTAGCAAACATCAGACTATATGGATATTGAAGTTGAATGCCGTGGACATCAAAAGCACGATAAAATTTAAATGAGATTCTTTCTTTCATTCTTGTAGAGGTTTCCTGAATATAGATTGCAAATTGGTTATTCGCTTTGAAGCTGATTTAACAATAAACGTAATTGTACCTATTCGTTCGTTCAGAAAAGAATTTATGTACTTTTGAATTTTTTGAAACGATTTCAAAAAATTTAATTTTATTACAAGAAAATAAATTTATTTTTATGGACATTCACTTTAATTATAGGACAATAAATATATGGGTCCGCTCAAGCAATCAATATTTGCATTTGCATTTCTCTATTTCTGTTATCGAGTCAAGTTCATGAAATGCTTCCAAACGTAAAATTGTCTAGATTGATTACAAAAAAATACTTTCTGCAATTACATGTTGTGAAAATTATCATATAAAAATTTTATAAATTCCCATGTGTGCATCACGTGCTACAATTATTGTAAGCATATTTAGCCGTATGGCCACACGCGAAACGGCAACATTATGTTGTGATGACTTGTTTAAGTGATCAACATTGATCTGTCGTTCAAATAAGCTTTTTGTATTTAAACTCAATTCCGCAGTTTCATCTACCTCAAAGAGAACTATTTAATTTTTTCCATCTGAATTACGTAGTTGAAACTTCAAAATATTTAAATGGAAAAATCTCGGTTAAAATTTTAAATATGAATTTTTTATAATAAATAAATTAAAAATTTTTAAGTAACCAAAGCATCGAGGAAAATGTAGAATGACAAAAGAAGACGTCTAATGAAGCCGACACCATTTGAATTTTTGTTTATTATTTGGGTTAATGTTGATTGGGATTTGTGACAATTATTAAAATCTTAAATTGTCTTAAATCATGCGCAAAACTTTATATTTCCAGTATCATCCAATAGCAATAGTAATTTACGTCTTTTACTCAGGATATTTTCAAGGATATTTTAAATAAGTATAATGAAAAAGAACATAATTTTTGGTGTATTTGCAAACCGAATTTTTGCGCCAATGATGGATCAAGTTTTAAGCAAATTTCGGTCTATTTTTCGGTCTATACTATTTTTTCAAATTTTTTTAAACTGTATCATTTAATATTAGTTTTTAATTATTATTTTAAAAAATAATAAGAATTTCAAAACCAAATTTAAGATTTAGCATACTTAAATCGAGATTTAGAACTGATTAAATTTTAATTAAAATTGGTTTATGAGAACTATTGTTTTTTAATTTTTTTATGTTTTATTATTTAATATTAGTCTTTATTTAATATTTTAAAAACTAACAGAATTTTCAAAACCAAGTTTGATATCTCCTATCATTATGGTAGGAGTTAGAGTTATTTAAATTTTGGTTAAAATTGGTTCATGGAAACTATTTTTTAAAATTTTTTTAAATCTTATTATTTAATATTAGTTTTTAATTAATATTTCAAAAAGTAATAGGAATTTCAAAACCAAATTTAGATTTTCGCATATTTTAATCAATATAAAACTGATTAAATTTTAGTTAAAATTCGTTTATAAAAACTATTGTTTTTTATTATTTTAAATTTTATTATTTAATATTAGTCTTTATTTAATATTTTAAAAACTAACAGGATTTTCAAAACTAAAGTTGAGATTTTTATGTTTATGGCAGGAATTAGAGCTGATTAAATTTTGGATAAAATTGGTTCATGGAAGCAATTTTTTTTAAATCTTTTTATTTATCATTAGTTTTTATTAAATATTTCACAAACTAATGAGAATTTCAAAACTAAAGTTGGTATTTTGTATCTTTATATTTAGACTTAGAGCTGATTAGATTTTGGGTCACATTGGTTAATGGAAAATATTTTTTACTTTATTTCTTTTTATTATTAAAAATTATTTTTTTAATATTTAATAAAAGTATGATGAAGTCATGAGCATGGCCACATCCGATTTTTTTTATAATTTAATTGCAAAAGGGGCGAAGCCTTTGGCTTTGCTACAATTTTAAAAAATATTCCAGAGCGCGATCCAACTTGAAATTTTCTAAATTTCTTACACTTAAATTACGCAATAATTTGCAATTATGTGTTTCTTATATGAAATTGAGGAATTTAAAATGTAAACTGTAGGCTTAATATATAGGACCAACCAAATTCGTCCTTATCTTAGAAGTTTTGTAAAATTGTCTTCTTTTATTTGGTGAAGCTATTGTTATAGGAAAAAGAGTGCTTTTTAGTTCAGGTTTATTACCTCTACCCCCAGTGCAATAATTGAAGATAAGTAAATTGGCAGAATTCATCATCTCTGCCATCTATTGTCTACTAAAGAATAACAACTTTAAACTTTTTGCAACACTTTAGAAAATATATGAAAAGGCAAGAAATAGGCTAAAGCTAAGTCTGACAAGAATTAATATCGGTGAACCAATTTACCGGTTAATTGATGCAATCAACTTTCATGTCTCAGAAAAATTGACATTAAAAGAGTTAGAATGAAAATGCTGAGTATTTTACACGAAAAATCTCTCTGTCTCTCTCTGACTCCTCATTATTTTAAAATGTTTTGATTGGGTTTCACATACATTTACATGTGCCTCGTTATTGTCGTATAGTTCTTGGATTAGTCTTATCGAGTGTGTGGGCATCCCCATTTCTTTCATTATTCTCCACAGCTTGTTTCATTTCACCTTGTCAAATCCTTCGCTGTAGTCCACAAAACATATAAGGACTCTCACCTTGAATTCTCTTGCTTTTTCGAATATTTGTCTTACATTTACATAGTATCTGCTCTGGAGTGCCCTTTCCCGGTACAAATCCAGATTGTTCTTCGGCTATTTGTGGTAACAGGAAGGCGTTTATTCTGTTAGCCAGTAAGTGTAGCATACCAACTTTGCTAGCATGGAAAATTAATGCAATTGTTCTGTAATTATTGCATAGGGCAGTTGATCCTTTTTGTGTTTTGGGATCATGACAGACGAGGTTCACTACTTCGGCCATCATCCATGTTTCCACACACAGCTGCATATTTTTGTCATTGTGTCTATTTCCATTTCACTCATTGCTTTTATTGTCTCTGCCGTGATTTCATCCGGTCCAGGTGCATTTTCATTTCTGAGTTTGTCAATGGCTCTTTTCACTTTATTCCTTAGGATTGATGGTTCTTGTTCGTAATGTCTTCCCTTATATTTTCTATCATCTGATTTGTATCATCGTCGTTATTATAGAGCTTCAAGCAGTACTTTTGCCAGACTTCGGCCATTTTTTTATATTAGTTGTTGTTTTTTTGTTTTATCTTTTATGAGTTCAGTTTTTGCTTTAATTCTCGGGATAAGTATCTGACTGTTTTATATTGGTCTTGAGCGTTATTTTGTGTTGCACACCGTTCCAATTCTACACTGATTCTTTTTTTCTCTTGGGCCCATGTTGGTTATCCTAATCATTCTTCTTTCTTCCACCATTTGCAGCGTCCGATCCGTCATTCGATGCTTCTTTTTTTCTCTAACCCGGTTGTTCCTTTATCCATTTTTTTACACTGCTTCAGAGTTTGTTACAGTCGTCTGTCTCTTCGGGTTGTTTTTTCATAGACAGAGTGTGTTGGAAGTCCCATGAAACATGGAAAATAACTTCATGGAATATATTAACTTCATGGAAGAACTCGACGATTTAATCAAAGTAATAATAATCAAGTAAACATGACAACCACTAATATCCAACAGGCTGTGTGAAAGGCAACCCCTGATGCCTACAATAAATATATAGCAAAGGAAACGCCGTTTACGATAAGGCAGAAAATAGCTGAAAAACAGGCCGAGGATAAAACTAAATTAAATAAAGCTGCCAAAAGATTGCGAGATATGATGAATACTTGAAGAATGCTTACAAAATCTGAGTGGAACTGAAGCAAGTGAATCGCCCTATAGAAAGCCAATTAAGAAATAAATAGAGCATAGCAACCTATTCTCCCAATCAGAAATTAAAATAATAAATGGGCCAGAAACGACAAATGTTTTAGCTAAATAATTACGTACAGCAGCTACTGGAATTTTTATGTCTCATAAAATTCCGACATCAAATATCCCAATAGAGAAAAAATTCCGTCAGAATTTTCAGAAATTCGTAGCAGAACTTACTGCTAACTATTTAGATTAGACACCTGCTCTAAATCATACGTTTAGGACTCATCAACAAAAATAAAAAATTACTTGTTTTAATTTTGCACTGCTCAGGAACACTGTAAAGGATTAGGGTATTATGTACAAGTGTTTACTAATAAGAATTTTATACTCGAGGAAAATGCAATTGATAAAAATCCGCCCGGAAAAACATTTCAGTGTAGACACCGAATAAATTACCAGATTGAGATTTCTTGCAGCAGTGGGTGGTAATGCACAGCTGATCGTAGTTGGTGAAGCGATTTATCTGATAAGAAACGAGACTTACTCGAAAAAGAAATCTCTAAATTTCAAAGATTTTTAAGCCGAAGTTTATCGTTATTGTGTGAAATTTTTACCATCGCAGGTGAATAAATTTTATTACACTGCCTCAAGAGTGTAAATATTTTGAACTGCATGATCACTAATACTCGTAAAATAGCAACGATTATTCGGGATTTTTGATCGGAACCTGTTGACGTTCCTGAAGTTATAAAGAAGATTAAGATGAATCCAAAATAGGAATAGTTCGCTTAAAATTCCAATATCGGTGAAGCTAATGTATTTTAGATTGACATTATGCGATCCTCACCTTATGTAATTATTAAATTATGCATAATGCAGAGTGGGGATCCACAGGGACGCACTACTTCGATTTAAAACAATCTTTCGATATGATACAATCGTATTTTTAAATTAACGTAGTCCCAGCCCTGGTTATTTAGTGTATTCGTGGAGTTGAAGTTCTAAGATATTTATGCCGTGATTCGAATTACACGATTAAATTTCAATTTCAAGTTTAATTATGGATATGTTTATTCGGTAAGTAAAACAGCAACTTTGGTTTTGTGGGATTTTTCTCGAACGGAATTTTTCATCGAATATTTAAATTTTTTATCCACATTTATTTGATTGTTTGTATTATTTGAGGTCGGTGAGTTTGAATTACAAGATTTTGAACGTACCATTCATATACATACGTACGTAGGCAAAGGTAAAAAACATACTGCATAATATTTCTCTTTAATAAGTATCATCAACCATACAACCAAACAAAACTTCCAAAACCCTAAGCGTCAGGAAATTGCAACGAGTCCTCTTCCAATTCTTCAATTTTCATTGGGTCCTGAACATTTTCATCCGCATCTTCTTGGAGAGCAACCTTGTTTTCTTCTTTCCAGCGGGGTTCAGGTTCATATTTTTAAAGCCACCTGCGAGGTAACATACGTCGCATATGTTCATACCACTTTTTTCCACTTCTTCCAATATTATCTCATCTACTGCAATATTTTGGACATGTTGCTGTATACTTATCACACAGCTTTATCTTAGGAAATCAATTTTCGCCGCTAAGAATCTGTCTGACTTTATTTTTTTTGATATTTCTCATGTTTTTGCCGCACATGTAAGAATGCTTTTGACCATATTATTATAGATCCTTTTTTTAGAAAAGTGCATTTAACCTTTGCGTGACATGCTTTGCTTGTGTGATTCTGTTTGCTATTTTCCTTCTCTGATATAATCACGCCCAAATACTTTAAATTAAAAAATATCCTGCAGAAGAGTATTTTTATTTTCAACGTATTTTTCCAACCGATTAAACGTTATTTTTACTTTATCAATAGAAACAAAAGGTGATTTTTGCAAAAATCGAAAAAGTATTGAATTTTTGGGAGACAACGTAGTTTATCCAAATGCCCTAGAGAATTGTATCAGTTTGGGGACTTTTTTGGGAGACATGTTTCCCCATTGCCAATAATAATCTCATATAAGAGCACATTAGAACGAATTTCCAGCAAACACAAGCCCTACTTATCTTGTATTTTCTTCTTCTAAAGTCGATTTCGAATATCGTGGCTCTGTAAGGGAGCTTTCCTGAATAAACCCCGGAAGCCAATGTCTTCTGATGGAGTATAATCATAATAAAGTTTTTACTTCACTTGGGTTTGAACCACGTATTTCGGCTTGTATTTATTCGAGATAAATTGGATTCCAGCCTGAGAAGCAGAATCCTTGGGGTTTCTCACCGAAGGAAATCCATTCCTGCTCTTCCGCTTTCTATCTTTACTATCCGAGTAATTGGGATAAAAACTTTATACTTTTTGGTACATTCAAAGGACTTTACCTTGCTAATGTTAGTTTTGAAGTTGATATTGTGGTCGTGTTGTTTAAGTTTAAATTGGTTACGTATCTCATTAGGTTTTGGTTACATTTTGCGGCATGATCATTCCAGTTTAAAGCAATAGCCCAGATCAGAATGAAATTTTACAGAAAAATCAGTGTCAGCTTTGCGCTAGAATAAGAAATAAGCGTAGCAATAAGAATTTTGCCTGAGATATCCAAACCAATATCAATTGCTTAAAATAAAACGCTTTTACGTTATGATAAGCCATAAACTTCACTTGCATTTGAAGCACATATCTCTTTTGCGTCTTAAATTGAAAGTTAAATAAAGTTTGCGTGGTGCATGGCTGTGGTGCATTACTCGTTGATTTTTAGATATTACATGACCAACAATAAAATATTTTTAAAAATGTTTTCCAAGTTGTAAAGTTGAATAGAATCTCGGCATTTGTGGATATAAGTTTTAAAATAATAATACGAGTATGACAACAGACACATAAGTAACATGAAAGCATTTCAGTTGTAACTTCAATCTTTTGTGCTAGCAATAAATAAATTTGTTAGTTTTGCAACTAACGCTGGTAAACAACGTTGGTCCCTATTTCTTATTATCTTGTAGGATTTAAGCTGCAGTAACTTCCAACTAACATGCACAATAATTTTGCATGCTTACTCCCGACTCTTATCTCCTAATTTTAATCCATGCAATTAGAATTCTCCGTCCCCTTCTAACCCGGCTATTAGCGAAATCCCTTTTCTGCATCCTAGTTCATATAAACTGTATGCATGTAGTATCCTAAAGCGCGACTGCAGAAAGGATTGTAAATAGGGAATTGGGGGGATCGGTGGGAATGCTTGGAGCTTGGCCAGGCGTCGGTGCAGCGACAGTACGCACGAGGAGCTCATCGCTCCTAGGTGCTCTACGACGACGACGGCGACGTCGAAGATGTGTTTCTACGAGATTTCTTAAGTCTTTTGCTAGTTTTATAACCTCGGATGTCAACTAACATAATGAACAAACATTAAGTTGTAAGTTTTTTTCTATTTACTTAAAATTAAAAATTTAACTCTCAAGTCATCGTGGACCATTTTATGTAACAGTATTTATGAATATAAGGTTTTACAAAGCAAAGTACTATTTTTAATGGTATTTTATGCGTAGGAATAAACATCTATTAATACTTTTCAGGAACCAATCTAAAAATAGCTGATAATTAGAGATTTTCTACTGTAAAGACTACATCGCTGCTACAAAATATTTGCCTAATAAACTTGCCGATTAAACTAAGCTTTTTGACCTATTTCGTTAAATTCGTACAGCGATCGACGACAAAATTTAGATAAATTAGTTTCAACTTGTAATCACATTATTTGAAATTTGCTACACGTAGCACGATTTAATGAAATTATTTTTAAATCCAACATAGTTTAGTCGTTTCTATGTGACAATTTAACTTTAATTTTAACTTCTAAAAATATTTGCAAAAACATCCTGCAGTTTATTTCTTGTTTTATATTTTTAGTTTGATCTTTAGAAATACTTGTTTAAAAAAGTTACGTACAGATAACACCGAGCACGTGAAAAACAAACTTGCCACTTCACGAGTTTCTTACAACCAACTGTTTCCTGAGCAGTTAGCCAAATGCCAGGGTTGGCTCTAACTATGTAAACATTTTGAATGCACCCCAGTTGGCTCAAAAGTGCGGGTGCTTCTTGTGCCAACTGGAGTATTCATTCAATGGACACGCACATTGGCATCCGAAGTGCTGTTCCACTAAAAGAGAAACCTTGGCTCCAATAAATGAGGATTTCCCTAACGCACGCCAAATACTCACGTGTACTGATAAATATTATGATTCCCGCCAAAACTTCGATAGATTCTTTGCATGGGAACCTGGGAATGAGCCAAAACCATCAACTTTATTTGTTGTTTTCTCTATTTCCTTAACTTGATACAATTTCCTTCGTTCAATTTATATGACAGCGTTAAAAACCAAGTGGCAATAGAAATAACACCACCGGTTCACTTTTTAATACACACACTCATACGCTCACAAAACTTTCAATCAAAATAATAAAATTTTACATTATTCATATAAAAATTTAATATTACATCGAGTTGAACAACCTTAAGCTTCAAGATTTTTTATTTCTTTGACTTTTTCAACTTGCTTTCTTGCACGAAAATTCTGCTCGTCCCCTCATGTGTATAACATTTAAATTTAGAAGAGTGGAAGCGTATTAAATCAGTAATTTTGTGCTAATTTCATAATTTTAACTATTAACAAATTTATTTTTTAGTCTGTGGCCTTGCATAACATTAAGCAACAAACTTTTTTCAAGTCACGCATTAACATACCGTGCGAAAATACGTTCTTGCTGTAAAAAATTTCAAATTTTACGATAGACAATTGAATGTGGATATGTTAATATTATAGACCTGTTCGAATTTAGAAAGTGATATCATTTCCTTTTAGTGTTGTACCATTGGTTATAAATGATAAGAGTAATCAATGGTTGTAACTGCAATATTAATTGCTTATGGAATTTTATGCAGCATACAAAGCTTTTTGTATTAACTCGTTAGTAAGGGCCATGGTAAATAAATCTATAATTCGCTTAATAACGCTTAATATAGCCACGATTATGTTGCATAATCGTGATTTGTTGAAATTGCAGCACAAAATTACCATTTACCATTTACATCATAAGAAATCAGATTTTAAGCTACAAAAGTAAATACTGAAAAACATAAGGTGCTTAGGGACAGTTACACGAAAGGAAATACTTGAAATAGAAACACTCGTGGAAATAATATTAAAAGAATATCTCTATTCGGGGTAGCTGTTACAAAATTATGTGTCCATTTCACTTGATTCGATCGTTTTTCAATATGGCAGATTCAAAATGACGGATTATATTTGTTACATTTTTCTTAAATTATAATTCTCTATAAAAAATGAACATTGATTTTAAATTTAATTACATTAGAACATTTTTGAGGAATTATTTATAAATAATTTATTAACTTGTGAAATTAAATGTTTTAAAAGGTTTTAAAGTTTTCAAATTAAAAAAAGTTTTTATTAAAATTTCACATAACATGAAAAAATATAAAATATTTTTGAAGAAGTTCCTAAGTTTGTTGTGGAGTAATTCTAATCATTTATTGTTTAAAGCTGCATCAAAATAGGTACATTCGTTATGGGGGTGTAAAAAATAGGCACGAAAAGAATTTACTCAGGTGCAATAAACTTAAGAGAATTAAATTTTATAATGTTAATGTTGCAGTATAAGATTGTTTATTTGATTTAAGCAAGAACAAAAAACAAAAGTTTTTTATTTAAGTAGTAATAAAATTTTATTTTATATTTATAATCTAGTCCAGAAGCGAAAACTGTAGATCCTGTAATTTAGTAACATCTGCCACATTTACAACTTCGTACCGATTCTATTTTTGTATTATATTATATTTTTTGATCTAATCAAATTTGAATTACCACCTTTTTTAGTTTTTTTAAAACTGTATTTTTTGTAAGTAAGCGGCTTTACACTAAAAATTATTTCTCGAATAATTATTCCTCTCTGTTATTTTGAACCATTTCCTATGTACTTGTTTACAAAACAGCTTAAAAACCTTAACAGATCAAATATACTAAATAAATATTTTTAGGCGATAAAATTTTTTCATATCGTGTTTTCTTCTGTACATAATCTGGAAGCATATGCCGGTGTTAACTATGAAACTATTTTATTTTTAAATAGCTGCGCCAAAACTTCAATTTGGAGAAATTAAAAAAATTAATTAAAACAAAAAATTTTAAAATAATTTTGAAATTTTTTATAAATACAAAAAATGACAAACATAGTCGACCTGAATTATAAATTGAAAAGAAAATATAGTTGAGGTGATAGGTCAATGAAAATTTAATACAATTTTCACAACAACAAAAATTATAGTTTGCTATTTTTTTCATTCGACTATGTTGCCGAATGCGATCTTGGTTTTTTGAATGTTTGCGGTGGTAATGTGTTGTGAAAAAGGTATCTAGTTGTTAGATTTTCATTGGCCTATAACCTCAACTATTTTTTCTTTTCAATTTATTTTATTTTTGTTTGACATTGTGTAGTAATTTTATCAGGCCTGAACTAAAACTGATTTTTTAAAATACTAATTACTAAAGGTTTTCCTTTCAGGAATATCTTGACTTTCAATTTGAATCTCAAAACACCATAGCTCGATATTTACTTGCTGTTATAATAGTACCTACTCTTCATTCTCGTAGCTTATTTTATTTTGGTGCAGCCTTTTGTAACTCTTGCATTTTCGTAGCTTAAATTTTGCTTTTGACCTCTTTTCGCTATGACCCATACTCTTAATTTTTTAGTGAAGGACAAAATAGAACGCAGCAAATCCGGTCTGTTTACTTGTTATTTTTTAAGACAAACTTTTATTTTTGTTTTAAGAAATATAAAATGGATCCCTGCAATTTAGATTTAAATTTTGTATAAGAAAAGCAGAAAAGTTGTTTTTGGTGCTTTGATATTATCATTCGTTTCAAAGAATGTTTTTTTCAAATCCTATTCATATAATATTCTCTTATTGAATTAATATTTTTTTATTTTCCTTGTATTTTAATCTACGTATTGCTGTGTTTTTTTATGCAAATTTTGGTTAGGGCCGATTTTGGAAGAATTGTAAATTTGTAAATTAAATTTATTATTTTAAATTTTTACTTGGCGGGAAACGACGAAGAACCGAAGTTTGAGATAAGAAAGTTGACTTGGGAGAAGTTTTCCTGGTTGCAAAATTTTATACTAATGGAAAATTATGGAAATGTATCATAATTTTACAGAAAATTTAATTTTGCTAGAAATCTTAAAGTAAATCTTAAAAATTTGAATTTATTGTTTGAAATAATACACGAAGGGTCAACCGCTAGAGGAAATCGTCTACAATTAACTTCACGTACTGCACCAGTAATTAACCGTACTTCATCAATAATTCACGATACTTCATCTAATTCATCAATACTACATTGTATTTCACGTACTGCATTTCAGAGACTTACCGAGATTCCAAAATTTGAGCACTGGAGGGTGTTCCACACCCCCCGGATCGAGTAGTTTTTTTATCAAAAGTAAACTGAAGATTTCCCGTTGCAGAGGCACTGGAAGGTGTTCCACACCCCAGACCCCCCGGATTAAGTAATTTATTTTTTATTTTGTTGCAGAGATCTGCCTCCCAGGGGTACGGAATTTATAACTACGCAGTTTATAAGTAATTGTCAAATTACGAATTAAACACATTTACTTGGCCATAGCTAATTTTAATAAACTTGAGATATGCTTAAATATTTAATTCGCTTTAATAAAATTAATTATTTAAACCGGGGGTCTGGGGTGTGGAACACCCTCCAGTGCCTGCAACGGAGATATTTAGTTTACTTCTGATAAAAAGTAAACTACTCGGTCTGGCAGTTCTGGGGTTTCTGCAATGTTTTCATTCCAACATTTGTGCACTGGAGGGTGTTCCACACCCCAGACCCCCGGATTGAGTAGTTTATCATTATTAGAAGTAAACTGAAGATCTCCCACACACCCTCGGATTGAGTAGTTTATTTTTATCAGAAGTAAACTGAAGATTTCTCGTTGCAGAGGCACTGGAGGGTGTTCTACGCCCCCGGATTGAGTAGTTTATTTTTATTAGAGGTAAACTAAAGATCTTCTGTTGAAAAGACACTGGAGAGTGTTCTAGACCCCCGGATTAAGTAGTTTATTTTATTATAAGTAAACTGAAGATCTCCCGTGGCAGAGATTTATCTATATAATTCATCAAAATTTACTAACTTCATACCTCACTTGTACTTTAATATACTAAGCACTAGACACTAAACACGTATTTTACCTACTTTACACGTACTTCATGTATTTTACCAGTATTTCATGTACTTCACAAGTACTTTATGTATTTCACAAGTACTTCATGTACTTCACATGAGATGTCATGTACTTCATGAGATGCGTACAAAAACTTTACCAGTGGTTAACCCTCGGATACACCCTTCGAATACACAAAATACACAAAATCAAAAATTAAATTTGGACAATCAAGGATTTGTTAAATTAAAGAAGTAGAATACCGATGAGAATGAAGATGAACTACCTCTTACAACAAATGATAAAAATTAATAATTTGGATAGGAATATGCCAAATGTGAAAGAAAATTTGGAAAAGTTTGATGTGTGGATAAATGGGAAAATGATCAAACCGATTTCTGTGTTATAAACGTCTACCACAAATAATTTTTCTGCGAGAGGTAGAAGTAAAAAATTAAGGACATAATGAAAAGAACTACGATAGAGGACATTTCACTTTTATGTGAAATGCTGTTACATAATTTTTAGTTTGTTTTGTAAAATTCAGAAATTATTCAACTATCTTCCATCTGAATCTAAAATTCAAGATTTTAAATTGGGGGATAGGTGCTGTGTTGCAATTTGTGGGTGGATCAATTTTGGAAAAATTTGTAAATTTTATTTATTATTTTAAATTTGGATTTGGTATATTCTCTTCAAGTTTATAAGTTCCAAGCATTTTTTTAAATTTTAACAAGAGGCAACTCATGTTTTTACATTATGTAGTTTTGCCAAATTAACAGCAATCCAAATTAATGTGTTTACGTTTCAAACAACAATAAATTAAAGTAAATAAATTTTTCGACGCCGATTAGAACTTTCTCTATGTTTATGTTCTGTAACAGGCATATGAAACTCATTGAGACTAGCAGGCCTCATTAAGTATTAATATGTATGGACCGGGGCGCACTTATTTTAAAAATACTTGTGAGTCGGTATTAATGTAAAACTTTTTTTAAAGTCAATTCGTATTGTTTAATGGTTAAAACGTTACTTTACAATATTTTACCTTGACTTTATTCGAACATTTTGTTAATTGATGAGCTAGAAATAAAGCAACGAGGATTAACCAGGATTATGGTTTATTCGATGATGTGACGCAGTGGTGTAGCAGAAAATTTATGGTTTCCTGGGCTAGATTTTCTTACCAACCGTTCTAAAATTGGAAGATCTACTTTATTATTTATCTATGTACCCAAAATTATTGATAATACTTTGAGACAAAAACCAATGTAGTTAATTATTAATAATCTGCATATAAGGAAGTAATCGAGGGCTCTTTTTAAGTGCCTGGGCTCCTGCGGTGCGAAGACTGCGGAGGTATAATTTATTTCACTGGAAGCCATGAAAGCATCATGCTTTGCAAAATGCATATTATAATTTATCATTCTTAAATATTTATTGCTAAGTAAGTTGTTGTATTACATCTTGAGATTTTTTACATGATGATACATATAAATTTAAAATACTGCGGCATGTATAATTATAGTTTTTATTATTACAATTTTAATTTGTTTAAATGCAATAGAATTGGATTCTGACTAAAATCCTGACTTTAAATTCGAAGCAATTGGACAAGGCAAATATGGCGCATTATTCCTTTTTTCAGTCTTACAGTACATTATTCGATGTAATGAAAATTTCTAACATTCAGACCAAAGTACACAGTTACTTAAAGTTTATAAATTTGTAATAAATAACAAAACTTTATAATATTGCAAATGTTTATTAGATATTAGGCGCATTTAACATTTCAAAAATTTGTTAAATAGTACTTTTGAAAACCGAAACCATAATAAGGCCAGGCCGAAAACAAAATAAAACCCAAAACGGATCAAATTTTCGAGTTGTTCAAAACGAGCGAATCTCAATCTGAATAAACAAATAACAACAATAATTAATCCAGAGGATCTCATATATTCTTTCAGGATTAATAATTAATTGTATTAAAATTATCCAAAATTGATTTTAAACCATTGAAGAAGTCCAACTATGCAACTATCGACATCCTAGGCAGTTGGCCTAAAAGTGAATTGTGCATTATTTAGCCCGACGATGAAATGCATTGACCAGTTTGACGTCCACAAATGTACCAATAAAAATGCCTTTCAGTTGCTATCCATTCTAGTAGGTACCTATTCCTGCATCCATATTTTTTAATTTTTTTCACCAGTTGACAGATTTTATCATGCAATGTCTTACTCATATTCTTCCGCCACTATTTCATCCCTTTTCTGTTTCAAGTTTATTTATTGATCTTTTACTGGCAAATCATAATTTTATTTTTTAATGATTTTTGGACTTTTGAGTTTTAAATTTGAACTTGACTTTCTATTGCTTCTAATTTAATTTGTTCTAAGGTTCTACCCTGTGAAATGCAGCAATTATTCAAAGTGATTCGTCCAAATCTTTTTTTCCTCTTCTAATTCACTTACCAGTTTATCTTCGTAAATTTTAACTTTTCTCGTTTTAATTTAGAGAAGTTAAATTTTAAATAATTATATTATGTATATTTTTATCCGCTGTAAAAATGCACATAATAAAGCTGGCACATAATATTATGTATTTACGAAAACCGTCGATAGAAATAAAAGTATTACCGAATTACCGAAGTTAAACTAAAACTTGCACATAAGAATTTTTCACTTATTATGATGATTTTGGGAGTCTCTGAGGTCAGAAATTCTTTTGTTTTAAAGAAAAGTTGAAAAATCGTTTTATGGAAGCTAAACCAATTTCTATATTGGCTGAACTATCTAATTTGATGAAACGGTCGCGTTTCTTGTTTATTCAGAGAAAACTAATTTACGCTATAACATTTTTCTCAAGTCAATTGATTAGCTGCGCTTAGAACCATAAATGGTGGAAAATTTTAGCGCATTTGCAAAAATTTAAATAATTTTTAAATTGTTTCTCTATATAAAACTTAGTTTGTTTTAGTTGAATTTACTTTACACAATACTGAACTTAGAAGCTTTATTAATAACGTAGACTGCACCTGTTTTCTTCTTCTCTCTCTTCCTAGTCGAGGTAAACTATTTCAAAATTTTATAAAAGCGTTTAGAATTTGTGTGAAAATTGACCGATTTAAATGCGGTCTACGTAAATCAATTTAAATAAAATTTCACATTGGAAAACTTAAAAGTGAAATATAAATAGGTACCTTTCGACTATCTACGTCGTTTTCTTTTTCGTTGACCTATGATGTGTAGGCTACAGACGGGAATAGTTTTAGCTAAACTATTCTTAGATACATGTGTGTCACCATTTCGTCCTTTAAAATTTGATATCACAACTTTACCCATCACGATTGTACATGTGTTTGTTAAACCGAATATTGAAGTTTGCTATTTTTTTTGTAGATAAATCAACCATTAACCTCAAGCAGACGCAGTCAGAAGTAATGCCGGGACAATTGAATCTTACGACCTGAAGAATCTATTGTCTCTCGCAACGTACGCCACTGATCAAGGCACACCGCTGACTACGTATGATTTTAGTTTTTGAAGAAAATGCTATAAACTTTGGTTAATGTGTCAAACCGAAGTTTCTAGTTGTAATACGAAAATGCTTGTTTATTGCTCTTCCGTCTTTTCCATAATATGCCTATTGGGAAAGACGAAGGAACGTTTTCTGTATGCCAGTAACGACACGTTAATATATTAACAGTGAACGAGTATGTATATAAAGGAAAGTTATTATGTAGTTTAGGGTTTCATAACGAGACGTTACTGTTGGAAATATGTGGTTGAAATTCAAGGTTTATAATAATTTATTTAACATAAAAATAAGCTTTGTTATTGACTAATAAACGCGCAAAAGAAATTAGTAATAAACTCTCTGATTTTTGCAAATAGTTGTAGAATTGTATGAGTTAAAAGAATTAATAATAATATTAATAATTATTGTAATGATAGTTAAGAAGTACACTAGTAAAAATTATTTTCAATACAAGCGTGAATAAGAGTATTATTTAACTATGCGTAATATTTGATAAGAATATTTACAAGTTTGCGTACCTTTCATATACTCCAATTAAGTTCATAGATTGATTAATCTAGAATTTTCATAAAATAAAAATAAAGAAAACATAATTTAGGGATCATCTAAAAATTAGAGCGTGAGGTATTTTTGGTCCATGAAAACCGGCCTAGTCAACCAATTATTTACAAAGAGGTGCATTTCAGCTTAAAATACGTACAGATAGATTTAAAATATTTCAGAATATCTACACAACTTAAATAGATCACTTCATATCCACCCCCATAACGTGGAATATTTATATTACAATATTGTTCAATATATTTTGATTGCGAATGTCTTTGCTATAATAGTTTAAAGATATATCCGTTCAACTATGTAAACAATATTATTTAGTTCATTAATAAAAAAAAATTTAAAGAATATGAAGTTTGGGCTAGTGATTATATAAAAATAGCTGAATAGTTAGCGCCCTCTATACAAGGGAAAAATTTAATTATATTCTATAGCTAGTGGCCTTTCAGGACAAAATTTATACCATACGCATGGCTCAATACTGATGTATATCATACAACAATTTAAATTATAAGTAATAAATAACACTTTAGAGCTCTAAGCTCTCTGTATAATATATAATTCATTATCTATTGAAATAAAATGGTTTGAGACAATTTTTTGTATATCATTTTTTCTCGGCTCGAAGATCTGCTTTAAACTTTTTCTTCTTCTATCTACAATTTTGAAAACGATCCAAGGTTATCTGTGTGGACTTGTTTGAAACTTGGGAAATTTTATTCATATCCAAAATTTTGACTATCCTAATCAAAAATATTTCGCATACTAAAATTTTGGATATCAAATCAAATTTTTTCTTGTAATCTGTAGCGTAACAATGTAACAACAAACCCGTGATCAACAGTCAATCTGGATCGTAAGATGCTATAAGATACAGCGTTGGTTGCATTTCTGTAGAATTCTGTAAAGAAATGACGTCAAACACGATCGAATTACTCAGTTAGCATTGAATATTGCCCTTAATAGAAAATATAAATTTAAATTTAAACCATGGTAGTTTTATTTATTTTTACCTTTATTCTAATATTGTAACCCTTTCTTGATTTTTTTAAGGTCACAACACCTGTAACTCAAATTAGCTGGTGGTAAGTTAGAAAAATAATGCGTAAACAGACCAGGATGTCTCCTACTATTATTTAAAACAAAACGAAACTGGAAAAATGACAAGGACATGTTCAACCACCCAAAGCTATCAATGGTGATTGACTACTATCTGGTCAATAAATGATGGTACCACAAACTATGATATCTAATTTGCATGTGAAAACTTCCAGAATAATTGATAATGTTAATAGCTTTTAATTTCACCTACTTAAAAAAAGGAAACATCGACTTTCGAACTCAAATTTAATTTTTTCTCTTTAACCTATCTTGGGTCTCTCCAACTTTTCCTTCTTACTTCCTCTTAAGAATTCAAATTTCTCGTTAAACATCTTCAAACGAGTATCTTCCTGAGTAAAAAGTTTGTCACCAGGTAAGTGAATATTTGCAGTAAACAAAATTTAATTTAGTCGTTCTGAAAGTGCCTGGTAGAAGAAAACCCAATCGAACAGGAAGAAATCTGTAAGTGAAAGAATTTATACGACTATAGTCATAAATCAGTCTTTTGGCATCAATGATTTACATGCTGCAATTCACAAGGTTAATAATAAATGTTGTTAATCATGAAATTATATACAGGGTATTTTAAAAGCTTACCTTTCAAATATTTTTTTAGCAGTCATACAGAGTTATACTGGGTACATGATATACAGTACTGTGTAAAAGCTTATTGAAGAACACAGAAACATGTTAAAATTTTTTGAAAATGACCATAGCACAACCTTTCTGGTAAGAAACTGATTCGTTTTACTATTTTAGTAAAGCAAAAATACTCAGTACTAAGGGCTTTATGGCCTTGATTACATTCTAGCTGTTTTCGACTTTTTTTATACGCTAATAGCAGGTAAATTTTATCAAAATTACATAGTACTAATAATTGCAGACAAAAAGTCTTGAAAAAATCAGTCAGAAACGTACCGTTTTTGAGTTATAACAAAATTAAAATTTCTCGGTTTACTGAAAAACTGCTGACTTGACATTTTAGAAGTTCAAGTTGTAGTGTTTTAAAATAAATAAAATTTTCATAACATCGCAGTTGTAAACTCAACTGTTTATGACTTCTTAGTATTTTTATAATTTTTTTTGAAAAATTTGTATTTTGGATTTGGTTATATTTCGAAAACAGTACGTTTCTGAGCAATTTTTGTTTTCAATACTTATTTGTAATTATTAGTACTATATAATTTTGATAAAATTTACCAGTTATTTTAGCGTATAAAAGAGGTAAAAAAAGCTAGAATTTAATCAAGGCCGTAAAGCCCTTAATACTTAGTATTTTTGCTTTACTAAAATAGTAAATGAATCAGTTTCTTACCAGAAAGGTTGTGCTATGGTCATTTTTAAAAAATTTCAACATGTTTCAGTGTTCTTCAATATTTTAAAGTGGTCTAAGACTTTACAAGTACTGTAGTTGTACAGGGTGAATTGTAAATTTTTTCAAAATACAAGTTTTAAAGTTTATCCTTTAATTTATAATTTTTTCATGGCAAATCCTTAAATTCAATTTTATTACGCGATAATTGCGAGTTTTTTTACTATATAATAAGTAAAATGATCAAATGATCATTCCAATAATAATCTTTATTCATCAAATGGAAATGAGCGTTCGCATGGTGAAAACAGTATAAAAATTGCATTAATTACCTAACTCTTGTGGGTGAATACAGAATTATTTTCAACAAATCACCTAAAATTAAAGAAGTTATGAATATAGCAGTAGCATTTAATAAAATTCAGAGTGAATATGTATAACAGACTGGCTAAAATGTTGCAGCAGTGCAACTAAAAAGGAAATTATTTTTCAATTTAAAATTGCAAAATTTTAAATTTAAAAAAGCATTTGTTTGGAAAATTTTCAAGCACTTCAAAAACATGCTAGAAAATTTTAAGATTTACTTATTAGTTTCAGCTTTTTCTAGCGTTTTATTCACTCCATTTTAAATCCGAACTACTCAGTATAAGGTTCATTAGGTAAAAGTTTGATCTTTTGGTAATTTGGCTTTTATTTACATAAAATCAAGCATTTACTTGAGACAAACTAGTCGCCTTTTTAACTGGTCACGATTTCATCAAGCGCGAACCCAAAGATTTTGAAAAAATAATCAAGGTTTACCTGATCAGATAATCGGATTTATTTACTATATTTACTCTACATGTATAAGTAAATTGTTAAACATGATGGGAGATGAAGAGCCAATAGCAAAAAAAAACGTTGCAATGCGTAAAGCAGAAAAGAAGGCTGTATACAATTATGCCAAAGCCAAGAGTCGTTTAGAAAGAAAACGCTAAGCGGAAATGGACTTCTAAGTAGGAAATGTAAACAAAAACAGTAAAAAGCCAGAAATCTGTTTCACATTCACACATCAATATTATCGGTTGCCCTTGACCCACATTTTATCTATTTGTTCTAAATTTATAAAAATTGTATGATGATACAGTAAATTTATTGATATAATAATCATAATACTGCGACCGGGGAGGAGGGAGGGAGTAGTGCTTTTCTAATTTTTCATTTATAGCTTAAGTCGTTCTAGGGCTCAAAAGTTCTAAAATAATTCCAAAACTTTTTACTTTTGGTAGATTATTAAGCAAGGTTAGTTAATGATTAATCTCAATCTGCAACTCTTTTTGAGGTCGGGAACCTGTAAAAAACTGCAAAATATGTTTTTTTCTATAACTTCGCAAAAAAAATTACAAAACTTTTGTAAACTTGGTACAAATTTCCACTATGTACTTTCGTCTGTGGTGTTTTTTATAAATTATCATTTCTTAATAATTACAATCTACAAAAAACTAAAAATTTTTAGAATTATTATATGTACATAGGTTGATTTCTTATAATGACTGGTCTATCATCATACTACTAGCGTTAGTAAACAAAATATTTTATTTTTGTGAAGATTGTCGACTGTCAATGTTCTCCCAAGCAGTGGAATAAAAATTCCTATAAAAATAAAATTATGATACTCGATAATTTTGAATTACTAAATTTTATTAAAAAAGTAAAAATGAAATACTTTTTTCGATAACTAAACTTGAAAAAGTATTACAACAATGAAAAATCATAAATTCTGCAAAATTAATCAAACAATGAAATTATTAAGTCTGCATGATTTTTTCATGATTACATTATGTAAGTAACTTTTAAGTATTTTGAAATACGAAAATGAAAATATTAGCAGTTACTAGTTAAGCTACAGAATAATATGTCATAATATAATCATCTTCAGAATCACAATTTTTATAAATGAATGAATTGGATGTTTGTTTGTTGTCGCGAAAGTGGCACTTTTCCCCCATCTATAGCTGTCACTTTCCCCCCTACACGTATTTATTGGTAATAACTAATCATTTTTTCAAAGAGTACATATTCCAATTTTTATAAAAACAACAAAACAACTCAATTGAATACACTTACTCGAATATTAGTTCTTAATGCAGTTTTATGCCCTAAAACTAAAAATTTGTATCCAAGTAACTTTTTAAGCATAAAAAATATAAATGGCTTGTTCTTTTCGTATAGCCTAAAGTCGTATAGCTACTAAATTCACACCCTGTAGTTGTCTACCTTATCTGCATATATCCACGTGATTAATTTTCACACCAAATGTCTATGTCTATGACCCTATAAGAATTATTATTTGGTAAACTACTTTCAGCGCTGGATGAAGAGAATGCTTTGATTTAAGATTATAGATACTACAGACACACAGTAGGCCAAATTATGGTATTTATCATAATTAAACAATTTAATAAATACTCGTAATCAAGGCAATTTATTATAATAAAATACAGACGCTGACTTTTTAAATAGGATTAGGGCGGTTTCCTGTAACTCGTCTCTTATGAAAAGATTTTTTTAAAAGTAGTAACATTTAGTTTACATCTAAAATTTTGACACATTTTTTATACAATTTTATATGGAAACCCAGCTTTTCCTTTCATGAAAGGTTCTTACAGAATACCGGTCTTACAGTGTTTTCAGATTATGAACCAAATGGAATAATACTTATTGAATTAAATTTTTATGGTGTACATATGTATACCACAGTGAACATTTTTTTCAAATTACAGGTAATCCTCCTACAACACGAAATCCTACAACATGGTGTAGTATAACTTTAAATGTAGTAATTATATGTTGAATAAAATATTTTAAAAGGTTACAAGTTGAATGAAATTTGAATTTTTTTTTACAATTTTAATGAAATTTGAAAATGTTCCAACTTACATTTTAGTCTAGGACCCCATTGCGCAAAGTGCATTAGCTAAACTATCCCTAAATGAATGAAATAGATTTAAATTTATTAAAATTAAAATCAAAATCAAAAACTATATCTTGAAAAACGAAATCACTTTGCGCAATCACTGGGCTAAAATGTAAGTTAGAAAATTTTCAAATTTCATTAAAATTGTAAAAAAAATTTCATTCAACTTGTAACCTTTTAAAATATTTTATTCAACATATAATTTCACAAGTTAATAAACATTTAGAATTGTAGTAGTTATATTTTAATGTAAATAATTAATATGTATGTGAAGTGTGGAACATGCCTTAAGTAGAATGGATTGAACTGCGGTCAAAGTATTTGGTGATGGGACAGAGGTACATACTCATAAAACAGATGTTTACAGGTAATCAACCCTGAAAAACTCTGACGCCGATAAACATGCGTATTTTTGCAGATGCAATTAGTTGCAAGTTGTAGTTCTTAGTCTTATTCCTAGTTTTGTTCATGGACGCCCGATTATGTAATTATTAATTAATAAATAATTATTAACTCAGCCGGAATTTTTCTGAGAGAACCAAAGAATTTTCTGGTATTTCAATGGCGATCGAATTATTATAATAAAACGGGTCATATTTTAATGGTTTTAGTAAACTGTTTTATTAAAAGGTTAGTTGTAGTGCTGGATTTAGGCTTGTTTGTAAAGTTTTCTAGTTAGGATTAATGGAGTAATAAATTAATAAACTTGCAAATAGAAATATGGCAAAGACTGTTGTAAAAAATTTGTGATATTCAAGAAATTTACCTAATAGAGTTGTTCTGTATGAGGTAATTGTACAACTTATGTTGTACAACTTGTACAACTAATTGTACAACTTATGTTGTACAATTCATCCCTCCTCGTGTTAAAGCTTGTATCAACTCTCTCTGACTCTTATTGGAATGATTAAGGCCTTTTAAATACGCCAAAAATAATCCTTCAAGAAGTGCATTTATTACTCCGTCAACCCTCAGAATTATCTGTGTTAATATTTTGAATATGGTCTTCTTATTTAGCCTGTTCTTATCCACTCCTGAATGTAAGCTTTTCTCGTCATCTTCCTGTCTGATTTTCTGTCTTGCACCTTGCGAACCCGCTTCTTTCTAGCAGTCTCTTTTATGTTTTTAACCACCGTCGCTGTGGTTTGCTTTGATATTTTTGCCGCCAGTTTACCATTTAGTAAGTCCATCTTTCCAGGTTTTGTTTTGCCGTATAACCCAACAGTTTCACTTTGATGTGAATTTTTATCCACTTTTGCTTTGTTTTCTCTCAGATTTCCGTATTTTTTACCCTGTTTCTTAACATAATACGAAGAACGGCTGGCTTCATTGCTCTTTGTAAAACTTTTTGTTTATTTAATGTTTCCTGCGTAAGAGTCATGGTATCCAAAGTGTACGTGGTGACTATAGTCTATTTAAAACAAGAATACAGTAAAAATTTGTAGGAAGCGCTTCCGACGCGAAGGAAGATTCACACAGGGAAATGTAAAAAAATTAAGGCAAATGCCCTCCTGAAAATTTTCATTAATATGAGAAATGTTTTCTCATAAACCAAAAAAGAAATAAAATTTTGGTATTTAACTTTTAAAAAACCTATAAAATGATTTACAACAAAATCAGAAAATTCAAAATTTTATTTCGTTAATATTCGCCGTTGTCGTATGTCGACCTGTTCCGATTTCTAATCAGCCTTCTTCTCTTCCTTAGACGTCCGACGTCTCTCCTCCCGCTTGATCGTACTGCATGGTAATTTTGGCAAACGCTGCACATGTTCCTTCCATTGGTGTTTATAGTCATAGATCTTGTCTTTCACCGAAAAGATCTGCAGTTCCTCTCTGATATCTTCGTTTCTATCCGTTAATATTCGATTTGTGAAATGATACAATTTAATTTTCTTTCAATTTGAATGTATTTTTTTAATAAATAAAACACACAATACTGCATAAACTATTTAATTTTATTATAAAAGTTATAGCATTCATTAAAAATAGTATATTATATTCTATTTCTTAAAAAAATCACCAATTATACTTAATTTTTTAACGAATACATGCAAAAACTGTACAACAATAATCATTTTTAAATACCTTTTTCTACTTCGTCATCAGGCAACCCTGTGTTGACTTCAAATTTGATTGCTATTTGATCTCTTTAATCATCTACAGACAAAGTGAAATCTTCTTCTTTTATAACATGTTAAGTACATTGTGCCCATTTCCCTGATGTAACTTGATCCAAACTCTCTCAAAACAAAATTTTCTTATTGGCAAACTTAAAGGTTTTATTACTTTCAGCAACACAGCCTTTTTCTTGTACTCAAATTAATTCGATAGAATTAAATTGACAGTGGTATGGAGGTAATCTTAATACTTCTCTTCCAATACTTTTAACCATTTCATCAACAACAATAAGAATTTACATTTACTAAAGCTAAACTTACCATTAAACAAAGTAATTAACATGCAATCTTTATCCGATAGGCGTATTATAATAATTTAACTTCCATGTTTATAAAAATAGTTGTAGTAATTGTTAATGGAATTATAATTATTGATATAAACACAACACTGCCATTTATTAAGAGTGGTGTTTAGTACTACGTTGAATAACAATTTGCGCTTTATACTATTTATTTTTAAAATATTTGGAAATAAAAGACATAAAATACGAATTACTCAAAATGATACTCAACAAGGTTGTTAAGATAAATAAGCATGCAAATCTACCAAAAGTTTTAGTTTCATAAATTTGTATGTGCTGAAATTCCTTTATCGTTAATCCAATCAACCGTTTGAGATTCGTTAGAGCTCTTAGTGGGTATTTTCCTGCTTTTCTTGAATGGTATGGAGTTCAATACTATCATACAATTTGGTTCCGAAAGGGATAAAGGTTGCCGCATCCAATCTTCAAACACCTTTGCATTTATTTCTTCGTGATAATCGCCAGTTTTTTTGATTCAAACGTTAATAATCCTTTCTCTACAAATCCTCCTTCGCTTCCCATATGAAGAATAATTAAACGTTTACCCATAGCTGTGCGATCTTTTAATCCTGTCTGTAACATATTGTTGATGTAAATGATAAATAAATAAATTTCTTTATACTTTTACTGAAAGACCTTTATTGAAAGCTTCACATGCGCTTGTTATTGTTTTACCGTTTCATACCTTAGCTTTTGTGCGACCGGCATTAACCCATATTTCGTTTAAGCAAAATATTTTACGGCCTTCCAATCTAAATCTTCCTATAGTATGTTTTCTTCGTCACACTGCCAATCCTGGTGTGTTCATCAATTGATACTTTCTAAAAACGTTAGTCTTTGTACTTTCAGTTGTATTATACCGCATTCATGTCCTCAGTGTCAGAGGATTATTAGCAAGCAAAATTGGCGAACTATTCTACGAAGTATTGTCTTTTATGTCCCTTTTAATTTTTTTTGTTTATATTTTACTGCATTCTTATTTCAAATGGACTATAGGAGAATGTATGTTTCGTGCACCGTTCTTTTCAGAGTTATTAGGATTTTTGGATTGTCAGTTATTGGTGGCATGTTTTAACTTACCAAAAGAAATTGAACTAGCTTTGCTCTCATGATTGATCACTCATCAGCCGTTTAATTTTGCTTACCTAATTTTATCTAAACATTTAAGCGTGTGTAACGTAATATGTATATATGGCTTAATTGAGTGTTATCTAAGTATTCTATGTGCGTAGTTTAACACGTACGCATAAAAAGCGAAAAATATTCGTATTTCCGTTACTATCCATGCGTATTATAAAATTTTACATATTCCTATTTTTGCACGTACTTATCTTAGTATTATTTACGCACGAGTAAAAGCGTAAATTTGACCTTAACAGTGACAAAAATATTATAATAGAAGATAATAATATAAATTAAAAATTTTGTTTTGCACACAGTGCTGTCTATATGAAATTAATTAGGGGAGAAACCTACTTTACCTAGTAGTGGCCAAATCACTGTTTTGCCATTATCTGTATATTGAAAGCATGCAGCCCTCCATATATTGCAAAATTTCTTTTGCGACCTGCAATACTAAGCAAACCATGGATAACATACTTTCGCAAAAAGCATTTTCAATCGAACACATTAATGCAATAAATAGAATAAAATTTGTCATTTTATTTTCCTTGATAAAAAATATCAATAATATGTAATATTATTATTATAATTCTTAACATTTCTGCAAGTGGAAATATTTGCTCGCTTTAAAATAATCATCTTTCAAGAGTTGACCCTGACAATGAAACTTAACTTGAAATGTTCGTAAGGGGTTGCCACCCCCAGAAAAATATCGAACTCAATATTCACCAAGAAAGGTAAGATTACCACGAGGGTCTCAATCACTGTCAATACATACTAAAACGCTTCAAAACCGCTATAGTTACATATAATAACAGTCAAGTTAGAAATTTTAGTATTTTGAGAAATAAATAAACTTTAGGAAAACTTACCTTTGTGGAATATTTAGAAATTTTTAAAATTTGTTCATTGTTAATAGTAAAATGACCTAAAACAAAAATTACTTTAAAACTGAGATTTTCCAAGTTTATTCTACTCGCCGCAGCATTCAACCCACAGCAAAGTGAGCTGAGAGCATGCAAGTAAGGTAAGTGGTAACTTTCGAGATCACTGTAATAATCGGATGTGTATGGTTAATGTTGCGTCCTGGGAAAACCATGTCTCCGGGGTGTCCTGTAAAACTCTATATTTTTATCATCAAACAACCTATGTAACCTTGAATATTGTTGAACTTTTTTTAAATCACCATTAATTTTGTATTACTAAGGCTCTTATTTAAAAATCAAAATAAATGTCGTTTAAAGTCAGCATGCAGGTTATCATCCCTCACTTTATTGTTCAATTTTAGTTTTTTAATGTTTTGCGAAATAAATTGTTTTTGCTCGCTGTGAATTTCTGTCTCTTTGTCGCTTTCTATATAAAAACTTTTTATTAATATGCTAAGCCATGAGAGGGCTCCATTTTTTGTGAACCGTGAAAAATTAATATTTTAAGCTAAAAATTTGAGCGAAAATCAAGTCATTACTTTTGGGAAGTTACTATAATCCCATTATTTGATCACATCTCATGTTGATGTAAACACCTTTTTATCATTTTCACACAGCTACAATTTAAAAGAAGGTTGTCACCGCTTACGTATGTTAACTTATCTATGTCACTTGATAAAACCGCTGCCTGTAGGGGCAACTAACAGATCGCAAAAAGGTGCCAACAGTTAAATAGCAGAAAGATGTGTACAAAACAATAGAAATAGAGTGGAAAATAATTATGTACTTATCAGGATAATACGATGATATCTGAAAATTAAATTGCACGTTTAGGGTTATGACATTATACCGATTAGTGAACGTAGAATTTCAATTCTTCGTTTGCATAATATAATTTAGGTAAAAAGTGCCTGCTGTTGAAACTTGAAACAAAAATGCAATTTCGGCGGATGAAAAAATCACGAAACTGCAAATAAATAAAATAAGTCATAATGGGGTAAACAGTGCAAACTTAAACGAGGGTAAAGACACATTAAAGGGTGGTAGTGGGAAGCTCCTATCTCATTCACAGCCAACGGCCATGCGGGCACATTACGGATATTTATGAGTCGGAGGATTATCAAGAAAAGGCGGACCACCAGCATCGATTTTTCACATGTGATATGCACCCGCAGAGAATTGAACATTACATTTAACTTCAGTTTCAAATAATATTAACGATTAAGAAATGCTCAACAAGACAGCCAAAATTATACAACGTGACTATTTTCAGTCAGTTGTCAGATATCGCGCCTGACGAAACCAGGATAACAATTTTACTCGTAAATCACAAAAAACGTCAAAAGCACATCCCAATAATTGCAGTTATAGATTTATGCATTTAGAGAATTTCATATATCAAATTCTCGAATGCGATTTACGTAGATAATTTATAAGTTAATTTCCTCGACCTAATAATTAGCTGACGGCTGACGGACTTACATTTTTTTCTTTAATTTAAGCCGTTCTTTTGTTAAAACCAATATTCTAAATTAAATTAATTCAAATCATTAACGCTGTAATGTAAATTAAACAACATTAAATTTTTATTAAAACTGCTTTCTATCTATAAGAAATATGTTTGATTATTTATTAACTGTAAAATGCACTTTCTACAAATTGCATTTTAACTGATATTTGTTTAGAACTAAAAAATGCATATAATTTTTAATCTGGAGCTTACAATAACATAATTATTATAAATTAGAGTTATTAAAGTTACGGTAAATTGTTAATTCTTTACGAAAATCTATTTATTTCTAACTATTTGTTCAAACTTGTTAACAAATGCACAATGAAAATAACTATCACTAAAATAATTAAAGTAAATTACTTTCAATCGTCTGAAGAATGAGGTGAAACCGCTGACGCAATTAAAACTGTTGGTTCCTAACTCAAAAATCTTTTCTGAAAAGCCTAACTAAAATAAAGGTTGTCAGCATCTCTGCAGAGAGAAGAGTGGTCCTTAATAAGTAAATTTAATTCGTCGGATTAAAAGCAAAATCAAAAGTAAAATAGAAACCAATAAAAAAATTTAGCTTAGAGAAGAGCAACCCAACTAAGTTCTGCTTTGATAAACTTTCCTTGTGGAAAACCAAGTTAACTGACCAATTGTCAGTTAAAATTATTTAAACCACGACCTTCCTCATGAAGAGATGATTTATATCACTTTAAAATATTACATCATTCCATTAGTCTCAAAATTATTTCTTCTTTATAATAAAAAAAAACCTAACATATCTTGGCCGTCATAAGGAAATATTTACATTTTTGATAGTAAATGTACTTATGTTTGTGTACGTAAAACCGGCAAACTTTGCCCTCAAGGGGTAACTTTGCACCAAAAAAAATAAATTTCAGTGACGTAATAAGAATGGAAATTTTTGAATTTTTGTTTTGGGTTGATAACAAAATAATAAGACTATACCTTCCCCATCAGCTGACGCAGTTCAGGCGCCAACGAAGTCATGTTATTCCCATATGCCGGATTCATATTTTTCGGTGTAAAGTTACCGGTTCTACGGTAACAAAAATAACAAAAGAAAACAAATAAAAATCTGTCAAAAGATCACTCAAATGTAAATCTACTGGCATATTTTTGCAAAAATGTTGGCGACTTTCTGACATTAGGGAGCAAAATTTCTTGACAATTTCTTTCTTTTAGAAACTTTAATTCTCCTGGGAACTTCTCTAAAGTTCTCTTCTTTTTTTGTAAGGTTTTTTTTACCTTTAAATATATATTTTTCTATACCATTTCCGTCTACATCAGTTCAGTACATATGAAAATGTCTGTTTATTTCTCCTAAATTCCAATTTTGCCATATAAAATAAATATGGCCGTATATTCTATTTTCTTAATTTTACTTGGGATGCACAGTCAACCCAGTTTGCAAAATTCTTTATTTGCTTATTGTTAACATTTACATTTCCTGCATTTGATAGTGTAAAACATCAATAAAATCGTTGAAGTTTTCAAATTTTTTATTTTTCATCGGCAGTTCCACTTGATGATGAAAACTGTCGTCACTTATGAAGGTATGCCTAGATTAAAAGTACTTCACTAAAATTCTTCTTCTTCATGTTTTAGGCTTTGGTCCGTTACGTCACCTCTGATCCTTCGAAAACCAAATTTCTATTAAAAAACTAAATAAATATGAAAATAACCAGAACAATTCTCTTTCTTTTTTTTCTACCGGCAATGTCTTCATGCCAAATCACAACTTCAGGGTATAAACCTTTTTGATTTTTTCAACTGGCATAAAAGTTTGGTTAAAACTACCAATCTTGACGTAAATAATATTAGTTTTAATTCAATTAATAATATCAATTTAATCGGTCAAAAAGCAACTATCCTGGGAGAATTCCCTTGTAGTTCCACTTATACATGATAATCTTCACGAGATTTCCGACACTTTTTATATGTTTTGTGCAAAAATCGGTTTGCAAAATTTTTAAATCGTTCGGATGATTATTAAAGAGTGCAAGTTTTCCAAACAAAATTTTCATATTTTTAATGGACTATTTGTAGTTTCATATGAATATTTGTTTTTGGGATCATCAAGGGGGCATTAAATTTATTTTTAAATTAAATTTCGTTACTTTTATAAGTTTATGAAAACGGTTTTTAACCGAAAAAAAAACAGTTACTGCTTTTTCATTAAGAATACGGTATTTAATGCATACTGCAAAAAGGCAGAAAGTTTTATAAGATGCTGGATTTTTATTTTGCATGTGTTATTTACTGCTTTCTTACTGTGAAAACCTTTAATTTTTAGCGGTTGACGCATTTTCCTATTGGATTTAATTCAAATTAAATAACCTTTTACTAAATCTTATTACATTTATAGATATTTATAGATAAAAATACAGAAACTTAATTTCCAAAAAATGTAGTTACTACGTTCTTCCTTACGCCGGAAGATCTGTTGCCCCGAAAAGTGTTTCCCCGAAGTTCGCAGATAACGTCTGATTTATTGGAACCCCATATGGAAACTTTAGGGTTGCTGTATTTTCCGGTACGGAAACTCTCCATTAAGAAAACAATTTGCTTCATTCATATGAACTTACTTGCAGTTCATTTTATTTGTAATTGATTAAATACGTAAATTAAGAAACAAAGTTGAGAGATTTTTAACCCCGCCAATAGGAATTATCTTTTAGAAATGTTTGTTTATTAAGGCGTTTAGTTTCCGAGTTGATCGTGCTGCTTTCTCTCTTTTTTTATTTTTTTAAAAGTATTTTTTAATTTTTTTAATTTGAACTTAAAACTTTTACATATTTTGACATAATTTTATATAAAAACCAAGCATTTCTTTTCGTGAAGGAATCCTTTCGTAAGGGATTAGTTACAGAATACCGGCCTTAGTTGGTGTGGAAAAATGCGGTTTTTACCGCTAAATTGTC
Source organism: Lycocerus yunnanus (assembly GCA_036346125.1). Classification (NCBI taxonomy): domain Eukaryota; kingdom Metazoa; phylum Arthropoda; class Insecta; order Coleoptera; family Cantharidae; genus Lycocerus; species Lycocerus yunnanus. The sequence continues at coordinate 901,935 of JARFIX010000011.1, read as the reverse complement.
CAGCGTATTTTCAAGTAAGTAAGCAGAGCAATACAGCTTTTTCTTCCATTATTCAGAATTTTATTTTTAACATATTTGTTGACCACATAACTGCATGGCTAAAAAATCCTTTTAGTATTTTTAAATTTTGCCAAGTCAATTTTAATGCACAAGTGCAAGCAACGAAAAATTAGTAAAAATGAGAATGTATTATTTTGCTTTGACTGACAAGTAAAAGAATTATGAGACTAAATTATATAAATCAGGTTTCTGCAACTTTTTTTACTAGAGAGCAGAATTTTGGAAGTACAGCTAGTATCGGAAGTTATGGGTTATCCTTCAGTGTGTTGGGGTCCGTGAAAATTTTTTGAAAAATTAGGGTATTTCTTCGAGTTTCGCAAAAAATTTTTGTGTGCGGACCACCAAAATTTTTTACTTATATTACCAAACTATAATGAAACCAGGGAGGTATAATGGTAGGGATAGCATATTCAATCCGTCGCTTGTGTTCAAAGCTGCGCGGATAGAGGAAGATGGAATAATATGATCCTTTATGGTTCAAGCCAGTGGCAAGCACAATATGCATTATTAGAACCACATGTGCGTTAAAAATCCAATCTGGGAGTTCCCATTTCTCCTCTATTCTAAGAATTTCAACCGTCTTACCTTTGTATGTATCTTAAAGTATTTACTACTCTTCATGTATTTTAATAAATAACATCCACCGGAGAGGATTTACGGGATTATGAATAATTTACTCATTTATAGTCTAAATAAAAAATATTTCGCAAAGTTAATGGCGAGCATCTAAATGCTACGGGTGCCCCCGATATAAATTATTATACATTATTAATCTGTGAAATTAATATTAAATTAAAGTTTAAAAATTGTTAATAAAACATCTGATAACAGCAATAATCATTGCTGAAGCCCTAGTATAATAGATAATTTCGTTCCATTGTTCAGTTAGGTAAACTCTTAATTTTTAAAATTTTAATTTAGGATTATGAAATTATTTAAAAAATTTTTTACAAATTCATATACATGAATTTGTTCATTCATATTTTTTACATTTCAAAAAAGGACTCTATAAATGATATAAAGAAAATTTATTACTTTTTTAAATGAAGATTCTGGTGAAAAATGAAGAAACTATTTTCCAAATATTCAAATGAAGATAACTTCAAAATTTTTGTTTTTTTTTAGTTAATGATGAAATGCTTTTAAAGGCTTTTAAATTATCTACAAACTAAATCGTAACCATTTATTACTTAAAATAAATGGCTATAGATTAAATTAAATAAAGAAATCGTGAATAATTTAAATTATATTTTAATTTTTCTTACAAACTCTACATTATATCGAAAATTGAAAACATCTCAAGCAAACTAAAATGATACAAAGCTTTTAGATAATTTTAAGATTTGATTATATTGCTAGAATTAAAGGTATCAGAAATTCTTTTTAAGTTTAAAAAAATTCACCTACCACCTTTTCAGCAAGCGGCAGAAAATGATAATCGAACCTAAAATGATTTCATGACTTGATAGTTACAGGTAATAGTATATTACAGTACTAGTAAAGAAAGCACGTGTTTTGCTCACGCATGGGTCAGTTTACACACGAGGCGCTAGCCGAGGGTGGAATGGCTCATAAGTGAGCGAATTCGTTTCTTCACGAGTGCTGTATAGCGTTTTGTTTGATCCTGCGATTGGTATATATTGCGTTGCTATGGTTTTGTGTAAACAAAAATAAAATATTCGCAAATTAATTAATTTGTAAAAGTTAAAATCGTTTTTAATGTTTGAAAATATGCAGCAAGAAGACGATATTATTGTGCCTGACGACATTTTGAAAGAAGCTGATGCCGTTACATTTAACGTTTTTCCTAGTTTCAGCGAAAAAAAAGAACGGGCAACATTTTTCATGCAGCGAGTGGGCGAAAGTAAATTACACTCACTACTTTCGCCCACTCGTTGTCATAGAAATAATTTGTGTGAGCAAAACAAATACTTTCAAGCAGCGTAACTAAGCGAGAAACAACATGTTTCTATGGCAGGATTAAACAAATTTATTTTGGTAGTCGATAGTATACAATGAAAACAAGATACTGAAATTAAAGTTGGTATTTTGCGTATCTGTGTATTATTGTGAAAGTAACCAGTGGACAAAATCAAACTTGATTACGGTGCAGGGCTGTAGTTTGTGGTAATCTGTATAAAATCAACTTCCGCTATAGTTTTAATACTTCGACCGTAGTTAGTGATTAGCGATTACAGCAACGAGCAACGACCTTACAAAATATATTTTGATTTAATCAAAAAACATAGCCTGCTAATAGGATCTCCCATTTTGCCTGCTTTGGCAGATGTTTTTATGGGTTGATTTAAAAACAAAGTTCACCAAGTTACCATTAGCAGGCAAATTTGAAGAATGATTACAATATAGACGATATCCTATACGTATGGAATGACACAATGGACGAAGTTGATGAATTCTTACAAATAATAAACAAAATCCACGCTAATATTATCGTCACCATGGAAAAGAAACAGATATATCGTTTATTAAGGCATTTAGTTTCCGAGTTGATCGAGCTGATTTCTCTCTTTTTATTTTTTAAAAGTCTTTTTAATTTTTTAATTTGAACTTAAAATTTTTATATATTTTGACATAATTTTACATGAAAACCAAGCTTTTCTTTTCGTGAAAGAATCCTTTCATAAGGGCTTAGTTACAGAATACCGGCCTTAGTTGGTGTGGAAAAATGCGGTTTTTACCGCTAAATTGTCCAGCGTATTTTCAAGTAAGTAAGCAGAGCAATACAGCTTTTTCTTCCATTATTCAGAATTTTATTTTTAACATATTTGTTGACCACATAACTGCATGGCTAAAAAATCCTTTTAGTATTTTTAAATTTTTGCCAAGTCAATTTTAATGCACAAGTGCAAGCAACGAAAAATTAGTAAAAATGAGAATGTATTATTTTGCTTTGACTGACAAGTAAAAGAATTATGAGACTAAATTATATAAATCAGGTTTCTGCAACTTTTTGTACTAGAGAGCAGAATTTTGGAAGTACAGCTAGTATCGGAAGTTATGGGTTATCCTTCAGTGTGTTGGGGTCCGTGAAAAGTTTTGAAAGATTAGGGTATTTCCTAAAGTTTCAAAATTTTTGTGTGCGGACCACCAAAATTTTTACTTGTATTACCAAACTATAATGAAACCAGGGAGGTATAATGGTAGGGATAGCATATTCAATCCGTCGCTTGTGTTCAAAGCTGCGCGGATAGAGGAAGATGGAATAATATGATCCTTTATGGTTCAAGCCAGTGGCAAGCACAATATGCATTATTAGAACCACATGTGCGTTAAAAATCCAATCTGGGAGTTCCCATTTCTCCTATATTCTAAGAATTTCAACCGTCTTACCTTTGTATGTATCTTAAAGTATTTACTACTCTTCATGTATTTTAATAAATAACATCCACCGGAGAGGATTTACGGGATTATGAATAATTTACTCATTTATAGTCTAAATAAAAAATATTTCGCAAAGTTAATGGCGAGCATCTAAATGCTACGGTGCCCTGATATAAATTATTATACATTATTAATCTGTGAAATTAATATTAAATTAAAGTTTAAAAATTGTTAATAAAACATCTGATAACAGCAATAATCATTGCTGAAGCCCTAGTATAATAGATAATTTCGTTCCATTGTTCAGTTAGGTAAACTCTTAATTTTTAAAATTTTAATTTAGGATTATGAAATTATTTAAAAATTTTTTTACAAATTCATATACATGAATTTGTTCATTCATATTTTTTACATTTCAAAAAAGGACTCTATAAATGATATAAAGAAAATTTATTACTTTTTTAAATGAAGATTCTGGTGAAAAATGAAGAAACTATTTTCCAAATATTCAAATGAAGACAACATCAAAATTTTTGTTTTTTTTTAGTTAATGATGAAATGCTTTTTAAAGGCTTTTAAATTATCTACAAACTAAATCGTAACCATTTATTACTTAAAATAAATGGCTATAGATTAAATTAAATAAAGAAATCGTGAATAATTTAAATTATATTTTAATTTTTCTTACAAACTCTACATTATATCGAAAATTGAAAACATCTCAAGCAAACTAAAATGATACAAAGCTTTTAGATAATTTTAAGATTTGATTATATTGCTAGAATTAAAGGTATCAGAAATTCTTTTTAAGTTTAAAAAAATTCACCTACCACCTTTTCAGCAAGCGGCAGAAAATGATAATCGAACCTAAAATGATTTCATGACTTGATAGTTACAGGTAATAGTATATTACAGTACTAGTAAAGAAAGCACGTGTTTTGCTCACGCATGGGTCAGTTTGCACACGAGGCGCTAGCCGAGGGTGGAATGGCTCATAAGTGAGCGAATTCGTTTCTTCACGAGTGCTGTATAGCGTTTTGTTTGATCCTGCGATTGGTATATATTGCGTTGCTATGGTTTTGTGTAAACAAAAATAAAATATTCGCAAATTAATTAATTTGTAAAAGTTAAAATCGTTTTTAATGTTTGAAAATATGCAGCAAGAAGACGATATTATTGTGCCTGACGACATTTTGAAAGAAGCTGATGCCGTTACATTTAACGTTTTTCCTAGTTTCAGCGAAAAAAGGACGGGCAACATTTTTCATGCAGCGAGTGGGCGAAAGTAAATTACACTCACTACTTTCGCCCACTCGTTGTCATAGAAATAATTTGTGTGAGCAAAACAAATACTTTCAAGCAGCGTAACTAAGCGAGAAACAACATGTTTCTATGGCAGGATTAAACAAATTTATTTTGGTAGTCGATAGTATACAATGAAAACAAGATACTGAAATTAAAGTTGGTATTTTGCGTATCTGTGTATTATTGTGAAAGTAACCAGTGGACAAAATCAAACTTGATTACGGTGCAGGGCTGTAGTTTGTGGTAATCTGTATAAAATCAACTTCCGCTATAGTTTTAATACTTCGACCGTAGTTAGTGATTAGCGATTACAGCAACGAGCAACGACCTTACAAAATATATTTTGATTTAATCAAAAAACATGGCCTGCTAATAGGATCTCCCATTTTGCCTGCTTTGGCAGATATTTTTATGGGGTGATTTAAAAACAAAGTTCACCAAGTTACCATTAGCAGGCAAATTTGAAGAATGATTACAATATAGACGATATCCTATACGTATGGAATGACACAATGGACGAAGTTGATGAATTCTTACAAATAATAAACAAAATCCACGCTAATATTATCGTCACCATGGAAAAAGAAACAGATATATCTATCAATTTCCTGAAACTGTCTCTGATTTGTGAAGAGAATGAACTGGAATACAAAATATCCAGAAAGCCGACTTTATGCAATATTATGATTTCATTTTCGTGTAACTACCACAAAAGATTTCCACGCTATGGTGTAGAACAGCTTCCTAAATCCCAATGAATCGAAAGGAAAAAAAACAGAAAAATTAACATCATAGAACAGATTGCAGTAGCCAATGGATACAAAAAGAAAACTATAATAAGCCTCATACACAACGTCAACAGAAAACAAGCACATCCGTATTTTGATAAAAAAGAAGAAAACTGAAACTGCCCAATCATCATCATCAACGGCTTTCCATTCTTGTCGGAATATAACCACTTCCATTCTGGAAGTCTTCACAATCCGTTTTACGAGGTGGATTACTCCTCTGTTTTACTTTAGACAACAGGCGCGTATGGAATTCGAACCTGCGACTACTTATTCGCAGTCACATACGTCTCCCAACACGCCACTCTGCTGCTATACTGCCCAATACAGAACCATTAAATACCAAGGACACATTAAGAATAAAATTAATAGTATATTTGGAGACCATGGTGTAAGCATCTCCTTCAAAACGAAAGACAAAGTGCTATATGTACATGATCTCAAAAAGCCACGTAAAAATAGATTGATGAATGGATATATCAACTATTCTATAAAATCTGTAACGCTACTTATATTGAAGAAACAGGATAAAATAAAAAACCCAAAGAACAAAAAAAATTAACCTGAAAAAAATAATGAAGATTCGAGAAAAAAAAATATCATCCAATTAAACAAGCAAATCCATCTTTAGGATGCACCTTTCTTTAAAGCGTTTATGTAGATATCTGATAATAATAAATATATTGATAAAAAGAGTTTGCTGAATTTTCACGTGGCTTGTTAATTTATTAATATTAATTATATTTAATATAAATAAATAATTTAATATAATATTATTTAATGGTAATATTCACATAATTCATTTAATATAAAGTATATTATTTGCTTGTGAAAAACTTAGAATTTTGTGATAACTAATTTTTTGGTCAGTATTTTTATCATTAAATAGTTAGTATTTTCTAAATTAAATAGTCAGCATATAATAATATTTTGATCAGTATAAATATTTAAGTATCAGTATTAAACTGAATTTTGATCAGTATTATTTGTTATTTTGGTCAGTATAAAAAATAAAGTTTTAGTAACATTTTGTTTGGTATATTTCATTGCTTAGTTAATTGTTGTTGTGGGTAACCATTTTTAATATAATCCAAATAATTATTCTAAAAATTTCTTTTAATTAATTTATAAAAATTGAAATACAGAAAAACTTTAATTATAGAAATTATACATAAAATATCATTTATCGCGTGGAGTGAGTCAGTCAACATTTACACTTTGCCGAGTAGGACCGATTTAAGGGATATTTTTAGCAGTAAAGCGTTTGTCAAAACGGCTTGGAGCGGCCGGAGCGAAGGGGACCCCAAGTGGAGGCTGTGTAAAGTCGGTTTTGACTAACGCAACTACGGCCAATGTCAATTTTACCTTAAAATTTATTTTGATAAAAATACTTCTTAAATCGTCGCGTTTCAATGTTTTATTTAAATGACAGTACATGATGTGACAGTATAGTACGTGATGGCTGCATCTAAAAAGTGATAAAATACATAATTTTAACTAAAATTAAACAAAAATTCAAAATGGACGGGACTTGAGGTTCGAGTTTAGCTTATCACAGAAACGTATTACAATGTTTGATTTTTTTGTAAGTAAACGTCAAAATTTTCGATTTATCCTCACCGTATATTTCTTCTAATTTAGTGTGCTCTTCCATAATTTGCTTTGATTTCTATAGGAAAACTTGTGGCACTAACAAAATAAATCTGTTCTTAAAAAATATAAAAAACCAAAAATTGCCTATTTATTTTTGGATAGTTTCAAAGATGTTTATTCGTATCTGTCTTACTAAATAATGATTAGTAATTACTTTTCAATGTTTATAATATCGGAAACGTGTTTAGAACCCTAAAATACATGTAAAATGACACCTCACATGCCTATACAGTATATTTTCAATAAGAATTAAGGCTGGCGGCGATTTTCCAAAATATCCGCTTGCACAGACTATCACCTGATTTTTTTCAATCACTGGATAATTACCAACAATATCCAAATAGGTGAATTTCTGGTAAACGAATGACGTACAAAAGTATGCTGTTTTTTTTGCATTTCTAAAAATTTCCAAAATTATTCAAAAAAAAATTTTTTTTAATTAATTTTTTTAATTTCTCCAAATTCAAATTTTGGCGCTGCTATCTATTATGTCGTATGTTATTTGAATAAAATAACATTGATATTAAACGTCTGACGACAGCAGTAACCATTGCTGAAAGCTCACGAATAATATCTTTTTATAGTGTATTTAACCTATTCATTTTGAAAATTTTAATTTAATGTTATTTGAATAGAATCGAATAAGAAATACTATAGATTGATTAATTTATTCAACCTCTTGAATTGCTAATATTTTAATTCCACTTATCGGAAAACCCTCGCTAACTTAATACTATCACATCATATAAAATTTAATTCTGTTGTTATAATTTATTATACTGTAACATATATTTTGAGATAATAAATGCAAATTACTTTTGAAATGATATTTTTATTATATTATCTAAGATAACAAATAAAAATCTCAAGGTAACTTAATATTTAGAATATATTGACTATTTTGAAAAGTTATCTTAAGTAAAAATCTATTTTTTTCATTTAAGCAAAACAATTAATGTGAAAATACGGTTATAATTAAAATAATTATAGTAATTTTGCTTTATCCAGACAAAAATGTATTAGAGTTAAATTGAACTATATTTTTCTTTCAGTTAACAATTTTTGCGATATAAATTTATAAAATGCAAACCGATATGTTCGTACTTGCATCTAAAATGTCAATCAATATCAGTTGTTAACAATGAATTAATGAAATTATAAATCAAGGATAGAAAAAATTGTATACAATGAAAAATATAATTGTAGGTGAATTGATTACACACACAAATTAAAAAAAAACAATGAATTCCACGTCAAATCGATCTGACTCGCAAGATTATTTTTGCTTTATGTTATAGAATGCAGTAACACAGAAAATCACCCAAAATAATTTTCATATTTTCAGTAAATTGGTCTGGCTTTGGTAGAGTCTCAAAATGTTGATTTTTTAAATAATTTGCTGTCTGAATTTGAACAAAATCGATATTGGCACCAATTTTTAAATTATTAAAAATTTGTAGATTTATTTTAGTCTGCAAAGTCGTATTTCTGCAATTTTACATACAACGAAGGGGATTCAATAATTAGGTTAAAAATCGAACAATAACAAAACTATAATACTGTGCAGTATTAAAATTATTTATATTTCACATTAATGATATATACACCAGAATTTATAAAATTTTATTTATTTTTTTATTACAATTTATAATAGGTTAAAAAAAAGTTTTAAGTTTTGTTAAATGCAATATGTAATTTTGTTCATGCTTTCACTAAATCTGATTGACTTTACTGGTATCATTAAATAATATCACATTTATTTGCTACGTTTGGTAGCTATTCTGATAACAAAAGTGGGGATTATTTAATGTCATTAAGGGTCATGAGTTTATTAAAGTCGATTGTTTGATAAGCAGTTTGAATTGTATGTACAGTGGGAATAGAGCGTTCATGAATATTGGTTCCAATATGTCTATATAGTGGTGTGTCGATGGATTTTTTGAAAAGTTAATACAAATACCTCACTGTTTCAAGTATGTATTGATTTTCTTTTTAAATATTTGTATTTAAATAAACTCTTATAATATTTACAGTTTATTTACATTTATCGTCTACCTCACATTCTTATCAATGCAGTCGATTATTTTATTTCAAGCCTTTACAAATTTAATAGTCGTAAATCAATCGATAGTTGTAAAAAACGAAAAATAATTTTTTATTAAATTAAATTTATTTTGAGTCCTTTTCGTAATGTTATAATATAAAAAATAAAAGCTAATAAAAATCAAAGCTAGTAAGAAATTATACAAAAACTTGTGTTTTAATGTTAAAAATTTCAAAATATATAAACACATTTTTTTAATAAAAATTAAAAAATTTTGAATATTTTAATTATATAGCTACATAATATTAACAAAAGCAAATCTATTTGGTTAAAAAATCTGTTATCGTGTTGATAGGGATAAACGTTAAAAAACCGAATAAAAAATGATTAATTTTTTTACCTATAAGTTTTTAATCGACTTCCTTGTACGTTTTTGTATCTTTCCCTGGGAACCTATTCTTCAATCACTCCAACACTAAAAACTCTGAAATTGAGCATACATATGTATTACTGCTAACAACACAATAATAATTATCTTTTTTGATCAATTATAATTATTTACATTGTACAAAACATAAATCCGTAAAAAAAGTAACCAATGACCTTACATTCTGTACCCTGCAAAAACAATAAAATTATGTTATAAAAATAATTTTGTGAGAATTAAATTTCCTACAAAAATTCCGTGACAGCATATATTTAATTTATATTTTTAAAAGTTAGTACGCTTATATAGTGTTTTTCTTCATAAGATTTAAATCATTGAAGTGGATCAGAAAATTGTACCAAAAAACATTACTATTTCGTTATTTTTAATAAAAGGCCTTTTAAATTTTTTATTTGCCCAACTGCTTATCGGTCTAGCTTTCCTTTGCGTTTTTAAACCTGCTATCTTGTAACTACAAGCAAATTGATTTTGCATGTAAGTAATTGTAAAACAACTCAAGTATCACCTATTAGGGTCATAAAATTGTCACTTGCATTTGTAAATGAAAAATTCCACTGTTGTGTTAACATAGCGCTTTCCTGAGTACTTTATTTTTTTCGTAATATTATGTATTGGGCAATTAACTACACCCAATTTATGTTATAAAAAATGTTTATATATTTTCAATTTTTAATGTGATTTTAACAATTAAACCCACAAAAGTCTTTATTGAATAGATAATAAATAAATTTGATTAAAACCACACAATAAGCAATTATGCACAAACTTCATCCACTGATTGATCATTGATATTTTAAAACTTGAAACAATATATTTTTATTTTAGAATAAAACGATGCAGGGCGATTATTCGTTGTATTTATATTTTTTGTCAACCATTGGAGCATTAAGTTTGTTTGTTATATTGTTTGACACAATATGGACCTTCTTGCAAGTCATCCGAAGTTTATTGGTACCTTACTTCATACCAGATGAACTTCAAACATTGAGGCTGAAATTTGGATCTTGGGCGAGTAAGTTATACTTACATGGTACATTATACAAATTTATTAGTCCAATGCAATTATGGTTTTAGTGGTGACAGGTTCAACAGATGGAATAGGAAAGGAATATGCGAAACAATTAGCTCGAAGAGGACTAAATGTAATTCTAGTCAGTAGAAATGAAGAAAAACTACACGAAACTGCTAAAGAAATAGGTAGTCTAAATCTTCTATTTATTTAAATTGAAACAATAACTTTATTTTTAGAATCTAAATACTCGGTTAAAACCAAAATTATTGCGGTTGATTTCTCAACCGGACCCAAAGCAATAGAAACAGTAAGGAGAGAACTGGAAGATTTTCCACCTATCGGAATATTAGGTACAATTGTTTGAAAGCACAGATTTTCTCAGTAACTTCATGTTTTAGTAAATAACGTTGGAAAACAATACTCATATCCGATGTACTTAGAAGAAGTTCCTGAGCAAGAACTATGGGATATAATTAATATTAATGTAGGTGCAGTTACGATGATGACCAGGTTAATAATTAAGAAGATGAAGGAACAAGGCAGAGGTGCGATTGTCAACATTTCTTCAGGGGCCGAGCTGCAACCACTTCCGTTGATGAATGTCTACGCAGCTAGCAAGGTAAAACAGTAAACAGTTTTTACAAAAAAAAGTTCTTGACATAGTATATTTATCTTCAAACCTTTTTGAACCTGGTGTGCAGGTCTCACCCTGTGAGGTACTGCAAGTTGAAAAAAAAAGGAATTTATAGGCAGAAAAGTGCTCGAAATCCTGAATTTAGAGGAATGCGTGCACAAAACAAGCAAAACATTGTGATTAGTGTATCGCCTGCCTTAAAAGATATACCTAATATTATTTTATTGAAAATCCTGTTACTAAATTGATTTTGTGTGTATATTTTAATAAATAAAAACTGGATAATTATTACTACAGACTTACCTCCTTCAGGTTTAACAAAGTTTAGTCATTCAATCAAGTTTAACCAAGCAACTATGTTACAATAATGCAATTGCTGTATGAGGCTAAACGATACGCTTAGAATATCAAAACGATAAATTTAATAGATACGTGCTTGTGTCAGCAGTTTTAGTGAACTGCAAGGTTTATTATTTTGTACACATATTTTAGTACCCAGTATATTGTATTTTTAAATATTTTAATAATAACAACATTTAAATAAACCCAAAATCTGAATAAAATAAATAATCAATAGATAATATTATATTGATATTTTTAGGTATACAATAAATTCTTCACGCAAGCCCTTCGAGAAGAATACTCAAAACATGGCTTGACCATTCAGCACATTTCGCCGTTTTTTGTCAACACTAAAATGAATACATATAGTAGTTCATTGCAGCAAACATCTATTTTAGTTCCGGATGCAGCGATGGTAGCTAAATATGCTGTTCATTATCTAGGAAAAGTAGATCACACCACTGGATTTTGGTTCCATGGCATTCAGGTAAATTTAATTACCTATCAAATTTTTCCGTTTGTATTTCACAAGTAATTTTGAATATATTGAATTAAGCTAACTTAATTTTACTTTGTTAAGTAAATAATTGGTTTTTTAATTACTCATTTTTTCTGTTCTCTTTTAATTAAGTACTTTATAACGACGTTGGCACCGATGTGGATTCGAATGAAAATTGGAAATCAAATGAACCATTATTTACGAAACGAATACTTCAGCTTGAAAGCCAAAAATTAGTTTAAATAATTTAAGAAAACTTTTTAAATATTTTAGATTGTTACTGTAAATTATATAATATAAATTATAAATAAATTGTATTTAAATTACTGTTAAAGTAAATACTGTGCAAACTATTATGTTTTTAATAAATTATATAGGGAATTGCACAAAAGCGTGGTATGTTTATAAGTAAAAAATATTGTTTTTAATAATTACGATAATTCTGTAAGGTTGTTATCTATTTATAATGTTGTTACCAGTTACAGTAATGATTTTTTGTATGTTCCCTTTTAGGATCACAACTTGTATTTTTGAATGGATTTCCTTTTATTTTCACTGAAAGGTAACTAGAATTGGGATTCAAATCTTCAATTTGGGTTTTGATTGCTTTCGAATTTTATATTAAATGTTTAATATTCGTGTTGTCTTAAATTTTCTTTCTTATTCCTGCATGGCATTCTGACGAACTTATGATATCCTAACATACCAGGTTATTTGCTGACCAAGAAAAATAGAAATATTCCTGACTCAATTTTCGTCTTTTTCGATGACTTATTGGTACATCTTATATGTATTTATTATAATATCCTAAAAAGCAGACAAAAAATAGAATAAACATAAAAGCAATTTATTGATGTACAGCATCCGACTCCAAACTCTCAGAGTGGAAAATCGCCAGCGGTGTTATGGTAGAATTCACCGACATTCCTCTTCACAGGTCGGTAGGTATCACAATTTATTCCTATTTGTATGAGCTTCTGCCAATTCATACTATATGAAGATTGACCTAAAATATTACTTCATGATTTTTTTAAAATATTTTTAAATACTTTTTTTTTTTTTATTTTAGTAACCCATCGTAGTGTATGGTTATCTTCCACAAAGCTAGCCATTTGAAGACACCCTATTTTATATCTACGTAATTTTGTGATAACCCTTAAATTTATAGATCTTTCCCCCGTATAGTTAATTTCAATTACCCGTTAAAGTCGCGCGTACACATTTTTCCATAATTTTCTCATCATTTCAAAATTTTATTTAGAATTTGTTATCAAGAAAAATGTGTTGGCATATGTTGTAGCAACACGTGCAATAATTAATTTTTTTGAACTTAATTTTATTATATTGAGAAAAACCCTTGTTATCCTTTTCTTTTGGTCGTTTATGTGTGGGTTTGCGCTACATGGTTTTGTTAACCTGTCGATTTTAACTGATAATAAGTTTATCCTATAGTGCAATATGCATAACAATATGCTTTTGAATTTAAAACTGAAGAAGAAATTGCATGCGTTATGGTCATTATGTTTTTTCTTTTGCTTGGTCATAACTTGTGTAATCGTAACTAAACAAGAAATTGTTTGGTGACGTTCGTCTTTGGAGGATAAATTTATTGGGATATTTGGATTATGATCTTTTTGCTTGCTATTCAAGCTGCTCCATTGCTTCTGTTTAAGTTTAATTGGCATAACCTGAAGAACTTTCTTTGGGCTTTGGATCAAAGATAGTCGGGTGGCTTAAATGCTATTTAACGGACAGAAAACAGAAGGTGCGCATCAAGAACTTTCACTCGAGGGATATTCCAGTGTCTTCCGGGGTTCCGCAGGGATCTCATTGCGGTCCGATACTGTTTCTCTTATTTATCAATGACATTGGTCTGTGCATTAAATTTTGCAAGTACTTATTGTTTGCTGACGACCTCAAGATATACAAAGCGATTAAATACATTCGTGATTGTGAATTATTACAGTCGGATCTCGATAATCTCAATTTGTGGTGCCAGAACAATAATTTAGAATTAAACTTTAACAAATGTTCTGTTATCTCTTATGCAAAATACAATTTTAACTCTTTTGGTTACTGTATTAATGGAAGACTTCTTAATCGTGTCACTGAGATTGACGACTTGGGTGTTTGTTTGGACTCGGGTTTAACTTTCAACTGCCACATTGCTAATATATGTAGCAGCAGAGCGCTTCGTACTCTTAAATAGTACGAAGCACAGTGGAGCGTAAATTTCTCAAATACCTCAACTTTAAACTTGGTGTAACTTCAGAAAATTTCTCCAGTAGCAACTGTCTGATCGCCTGTAATACCAGATCATTGGAGTACAGGCGCACTGTCGCCGACTTATGTCTAGCCTACCGCCTAGTCAACGGTGGAATTGATTGCCAACGTCTGTCCAATTGCTTCCAGCCATTCTTTATCGCTTGATATGTTTTTTAGTAAGTATTTTCATTAAAATGCTTGGTGCTAATTTACCATCTGGATTCAGCCTGTCTCCTCTCCTATTGTTGATTTGTTAATTTTTGTAGGTTTTGATTTGGTTTTTTGTTAGGTAAGTGCCCCCTTGCTAAATTTTGTGGTAACCTTCCGCTAGCTGAGTCATCATCCCACCTATATGCGGATAGGTGTTAGTTTGTCAAAAAAAAGTTTCATGAAAACGTTTAAAACTTGATTTAAAAGCCAAAACTTCTTAACATCCTTGATTATTAGTAACGATTAATTATTATCCTAAGTTATTGTAGCAGTGTCTGAAAACAAACCAAAATAACATCTTCTTGAGGTATCCAGGTAGGTACTGCTGATCACAATAATGGATAAAATGAATTATATTACACAGTAACTCAAATTATGGAAAGAAGGCCAACTGATTGTAATAATCAGGAAAGCAGAAAAGAACTGTCCAAAATACCGAGAAATAAGTCGGTTCGAGAGTGCATACAAGATATATACCAAAATTATAAACAAAAGAATGCAGAATATAATATTGATATAATAAAATACATATTGCATTTGTGGACTTGAAAAAGCCTTTGCATCAACCAGTGAAAACTCTCTGAAATTCTGCAAAACGAAGATAACCCGAATACTGAATCTCAGTTATCAGATCTGAGATACATATGTATATGCATATAACGACACTAAACATAAACAACCAATAAAGGTCTAAGGTAAAGGTGTTCTTTCATCTACTAGAGCAGATTAACTTAGAAGTACAAATACATCGAGACACATTCATAAGTTGCCTAATGTTTGTGGAGTACCTTACAATAATACAAAAATCAAAGGTGACATCTGATCTTTTCTCTGAAGGGCTGAGTATCAAATAATGGTATAATCAAAAAATTTCAAAAGGAAAGACGAAGTTATGGCGTTTAAGCGAAAGAATCTAATCAAAATTAAAACATCTATAGAAAACCAACCCATAGAACAAATATTCCATTTTAACTTTTTGGGATGCAATGTAAGTTTCGGCCGAGACAACCGCATATCTAACAAAATAAATAAATTCTAACACATATTATGCGAAACTATACATAGAAACCTAAAAAATTTAATTTGTAAACGCGAATAAAATTTTATAAAGCAATGGCGATAACATACAGATGCAAAGCATGAGTCCGCTCCAAGAGAGGGGAATCAAAACTACAGGCGGCGGAAATGCAATTCCTAAGAAAAACCAAAGAATGTACATACAAGGCTGGACCACATAAGAAACGAAAACATTTGCTCCGAATTGCAACCTTCTCGGTTGATGAAGGAATTCAAGAATATAGAACAATTGAAAATCGCACCTAAATAGAATGAAAGACAAAAGAATTCCAAAGCAAATACTCTTTTACAGCCCGAAAGGAAAAATAGATATTGGTCGATCAAGAAAGCGTTAGCGAGACTTATGTACATATTTATGAAGTCAGACCAAGCAATAAAGACCAAATCCTGAATGGAAGAAAAAGAGAAGTTATTCAAATTAAATAATAGCTAATTACATTTCGAATATTGGGTTTTTCGCCGTTTTCAAAATTCACCGACTTTTCCAGGTTTCTTCTAAATTAAAGTGTTGAAGAAAGTGGTTAAGTTGCTAAACATAAATTGAATTGTTGAAGCAAAACATATAAATTTTAAATCAAAAATAGTTGAACTATTGAACAAATTAGTTTAATTATACAAATAAAACAGATTAATTGTATTAAAACAGAAACAATTCAATTATTAAATTAAAAATTCTTGAACTGATGATTCAAATTAGTTGAATTATTGAACAAAACAGCTGAATTTATTAAACCAAGTTGCTGAATTATAAAATACAGCAGTTGAATTATTAGACAAAGCTGTTTAAAACTGCTACTGTACATACTTGAACAAAAAACAGCTAGATTGTTGAAGAAACAGTTGAATTATTAAACTTGGCAATTAAAATCTTGAAACAAAAACAATGGAATTATTAAATCACAAATAATTAAATTGTTGAACAAAACAACAGAATTACTAAACAAAAAAGTTTTATTAAACAAAACAGTTGAATTATTGAACAAAACAGTTAAACCATTAAAAAAATCAGTTGTATAGTTGACAGTTAAATTTTGAAACAAACACAATAGAATTGAAAAATCAACAGTAATTGAATTATTAAACAAGGTAGTTGAATTATATTAAAATTATATATATTATTAATTTGCGAAATTAATATTAAAGTAAAATTTCGAAAAATTAACAGGTGAAAAATAAACAATAAAACGAAATTCTTATGACAGTAGTAACAATTGCTGAAAGCTTACAAATAATTTTAACCTGTTAATTTTTAGAATTATATTAAGCAAAACAGCTAAATTTGTTAAATAAAACAGCAGAATTATGTACAAAGCAGTAGAATTGTTAAGCATAATTGAATTTAATAAAACAAAACAACTGAATTTATTATACAAAACAGTTGAATTATTCAAGAAAACACAGATTTATGAAACAAAATAGTTGCATTATTGATAAAGCAGTTGAGTTATTTAACAAATCAGTTATATTGTTAAAAAAAATTAAATTGATAAAAATTCAAAAGCTTAAAGTTTGACAACCGAATTGTTAAAACAAAAACAACGAAATTATCAAAAACAATTGAATTACTAAACCTAAAAATAACTAAATATTAAACCAAAAATAATTGAATTATTTCAAAAAAGCAAAATTGTTGAATTTTTGAATAAAACAGTTTCATTGTTGAAAAAAAGAGTTACATTGTTGAACCAAAATTATTAAATTATTAAACCCAAAAGTAATTAAATTACTAATTTCTTCACTCATAGTTATCCTCAAGTTAGCAAACTTCAGCTTAAATTAACAAAATAACCAATCAGATGATTGATTTAGTTGTTTTATTGTCGTCTGATTGATTATTTAGTCAAATTAACCTAAAGTTCGTTAACTTAAAGATAACTACGAATGAAGAAATCGGGCATAAATAGTTGAATTTTGGGTTAGACCAGTTGTATTTTGGAACAAAAAAGCTGCATTTTTACATAAAAACTGATTTTTTTAATTTTTTTATTCAAAGTGTTTTTTTATTTAAAATTTTATTAAGTTTAAAAATTTTTCCTAGCTCCAAATTTTAATTTTTCTTGCTTATTTAAATCAAAAATGCTCTGATTTTCCATGACTAGATTTGTAAAATTCTAAATTTTGTAACTTTTCTAGGTATTCCATGTTTTCTTGATGGATGGGAATTCTGAAATAATTTATAAATTCTTATCACTTTCAGGATAATTATGCACTCTCAACTGTGAGTTACAGTAGCGCTCATAAGTATGGTTGCATTTAGTTTTTTTGTGATAACTTTTTTAAATTTCAAAGAAATTTTCCTAAATTTTCAAAATTTATTCTTTAAATACCTTAGAATTATAATACATAATTAAAATTATTTGGAAAATTTTATAAACAAGTAAAAATTTAAAAATCACAAAATAGGAAATATTTGCTTATAATAAAGTATTATTAAAAGCACTTAAAACAAAATTTAAAGTACTTTATTAAAATATAAAGATTAAAAACAATTAATACTTTGTTACATAACCTTCTGCGGCTATAACTGCTTTGCATCGAGAAGGCATAGAGTCAACAAGCTTACTAAACGCTCCAATGGAATCTTTTGCCATTCTCTCCTTAAAGCTTCTCATAACTAACTCCTATTTTGGTATGTCCCACTTCTAATTTGTCGCTCGAGCTCTTCCCACAAATGCTCTATAGGATTTAAGTCAGAAGACTGACTAGGCCACTCAAGTAGGCGGATATTAGCCTTCGCCATGTAACCTTTAACATGCTTTGAAGCATATTTCGGGTCATTATCTTGCTGAAACATCCAGCCGCGTGGCATTATTCTCTTCCCATGTGGTAGCATGTGATCTTTTAATATGTCAGCATACGTAAACCGATCCATAATACCATCGATTAAGTGTATAGGTCCAACACCATCACGGGAAAAGCAGCCCCACACCATGACACTTCCACCGCCGTGTTTTACAGTGGGAACCTGATACTTAACATCATATCTTTTATTTACTGGACGTCGAATATACTTAATACCATCAGAAGAAAACAAATTATATTTGCTCTCATCGCTCTAAAGAATTTTAGACCATTCTTGAACTCCCCAGTTTAAGTGATCTTTGGCAAATTTTAATCGGGCTATCCGATTCTTCTTCAAAATTATTGGTTTCTTAGAAGGACGCTTACCAAATAGTCCAGCTGACTTCAGTCGACGTTTCACTGTCGAAACACTAATATTATCTTCGCGATTCTCGTTAAAATCACGGACAATTTCGGTAGCCATTAAACGAGGATTCTTTACCGCATCACGAACGATTATTTTATCTTCCCGTCCGGTTGTTTTCGTGGTCGCCCGGTTCTTGGTCGATTGGCCACTGATCCATATTGGTTTATTTTACGGATCCAACGACCTATAGTTTGATTTGGTATACCAAATTTGCGTTTGCTGTCCTTAAAGAGTCTCCATTTTCAATGATTTCAAAATCGCATTTTCAGATCTTCGGAATATTCTTTCGTCTTTACCATGATTCTTATTGTTGAAGCAACTACTCTAACAAGTTTATTTCGAAAAAATTAATTTTATTTACAGTTTTTGACGTTTTAAAGAATATGCCACTTTACTTTTGGACACTGAATAATAGTTATTTTCTATACTAGACGATAAAGTTTTATTTTATCGACAAGCGAAAATTGTTAATTTACGAGCGACGAAGTCGCGAGTAAATTATTTTTCGCGAGTCGATAATGAAACTTTATCGTCGTGTGTAGAATTTAATTTTTTTCTATAGCAATGTTAAAGAAAACATTTATAAGAAATCCCAATTATAAATTTGAATTATCGACAGTTTTAATCAAACACACTTTGGAACTCCATCGGTTGCTATAGAGTTTGTTTACAAATTTCGTTTCATTTTGTTTTTTGCTGAAGCGAATTTAGAAATGATCAAAAACGAAGAAGAAAATCTGCCATCGGATGTGGAAGAAGAGGCGTTAAAAGCAGTTGGAAAATTAATGCCTCTAAAGTCGCGAATGGTGTCTGAAAAGAAATATAAGTGTTTTCAGAAATGGAAAAGTGCAAAAAATATCAACACTAGCTCAAATGAAAAGGTGCTTCTTGCATATTTTTCAGAAAAATCCAAGAAAGTCAAGTCATCAACATTATGGTCCTATTACTCGATGTTAAAGTGTACATTGCTGATTAATGAAAATTGTGATATTTCAAAGTAAGTGAATATAGGTCTAGCGGAAGCACTAACAAATAATATCGTGGAATATTTTGCAGATACAGTAAATTGACTTCATTGCTGAAAAGATTGGGTGATGGATACAAGCCTAAAAGTCGAAAATCTTTGAACCGGATGATATCATTAAATTTTTAAAAGAAGCTTTAGATGAGGACTATCTGTTTATGAAGGTACGATTTTTAGAATTACTGGATTGAATAATTTATGTAATTGGAATTTGAAATTACAGGTTGTTGCTATAATGGGGTTGTATGGGGCATGTCGGTCAGATGAATTGTACAAGCTGGAAGTTTCAAATGTTGATGATCGAAAATCGGCCATGCTCGTTGCACTTATTGATACTAAAACCAAAAAAGATCGATCGTTTTGCATTGCTGATAAGGAATGTGGAATGAGTGTGTTAGAAATCATAAGAAAATACATCGCCTTGCGTCCTAAAAACGTGCCTCACAAGAAGTTTTTCATCAATTATCGACAAAAAATGTACCATCCAACCTGTAGGGATAAATACCCTATATAAAGTTCCTAAGAAGATTGCTAATTTCTTGAAGCTACCAAATGCAGAAGAGTATACTGGACATTGTTTCCGCCGTTCCGCAGCTACAATGTTGGCAAACTCTGGTGCTGATCTGATGACAGTCAAGCGTGTTGGTGGGTGGAAATCTTCATCCGTGGCAGAAACCTACATTGAAGAATCGGTTGCCACTAAGATTGCCGCATCAAAGCATATTCTTAGTGAGGTAGAAATGCAGACTAATACCCCTGTACGATTTCCGCAACAAATAAACACAAGCTGTGGTACAATTCCAAGAATAGAGGTTTCTGACAATATCAATTGCAAAATTGAAATATTTTTGTAAATCAAAAGTAATTTATAATGTATCTACTTATTTAAATGCAATAAAATAAATTAAAGTACTTTATCTACCCTTGCTGTTAAAATGCTACTTTATCTACTCTTGCGGCTAAAGTGTCACTTGTTCTATTATTTTCAGTCGAACAAACCGCACTTTAACATTTGCTATAGAAAAAAAAATAATTATATTTTTATACTGTTGACGTTATTACCAACATTAAATTTTATACGTCAAAATCTGTATTAGCCTACTTACTTTTAGGAATGATACAACAATTTGCAAAATAAGTTTTGCTTTTATTAATTTTTGCTAAAAAATTTAGTGCAACCATATTTATGAGCGCTACTGTATCTCTTGGAAATCGCTAACCTGATTTCTGATTCAATAATTCTAGTTTAATAAATCGAATCAACCATAGTATAAACAATTATGGAGCAGTGCAAAAATTATGTGTTAAGTAATAATTCAGTCATCTACCATTTGTTTTTTAGGTACTCAATTGCATGGAGAATGGTACGTTTTCACACCATTGCTACACTGCTTGCAGCCTAACCTAACTTCAAAATTGTTATGAGCAACACAACTGCTGTTATTTGTAAGTAAGACAGAAAGAAATACAACAACATTTATGTAACCAATTTATGTTACCAATATAATAAGGTAAGAATTTCCTTGAAGGAATCTATCAAAATTTAACAGTGAGCTCTTTGCTTAATTATACTTAAATTGAAGTATTTTTATTATAGGTTTTCTTCAAAATAAAAATAAAATTTAGGAAATGTCAGCACCTTAATTTAATTAATATAAATTTCTTAAAATTAACTATAAATCAATGCTATCCAAAGATAAGCTTAAGCAGGAGCTCTGTTCACTCATCCAAATAACAAAAAGAACTTATAAGTAAAAACTCGTTCCAAAACAGTAAATTAGTAGAAGTAAATTAGAAATTTTTGTAGGTTTCCTAACTTTGCCAACCTCATTTCCGTTTAATATTCTTGTTATGACATTTTCAAGATGTTAAGGAAAAAAAAAAGAAAAATCCATGCAGAATTATACTGAAGTAATTATTATATGAAGACGGTCGCAGCCTGGCGCTTAAGTGCGTCAACTGCTAAACCGAGATCTCCGGTTTAAACCGGGACGAAGTGAGAATTTTTCTGACCTTCTACTGAATGGTTTATCCATACTTAGGGGAAAAGTATATAAAATTACATTCATGCAATTCCTGTTTCTCTAATTGCAGATGAAATAAAAGCTAGATCGAAAATCTAAAGTACGTATCATTCGAAGTTTGTATTTCGCCATAATTGTTATTTCTTTAATTTATATTTTGGCTCTTAAACAATTAAGGAATTAAGAACTTGTATAAATAAGATTTTAAATGTTGTTTCCTTACATTTTATCTGTAAACCTTTCAGTTCCTAGTGGGTACTAGCTCACTAAAAATCCGATACATTGCTGCGATTGAAAGTTCAAGATCAATCTGAGAGCTATGCGAGAGATAACGACGAACTACTCCATTCTTTAGTTATCTAGGCTTCAGCCTAGTTGATCGCCTAAGGAATACAAAAGTATAAAATGTGATTTGTTCATTTACAAAAAAAGCTTTCTTTTTTTTTTCTTTCTTTTCCCTAACCATATTTTCCAGTTACTTCTTCCACGTCGCTGGTGCCAGCTTCTGTATTAAAATCTCCCGGTATCATCTCAGTATGGGTCGTATCCATGGCCGGCACTCCGTCGGGACATAGATTTGGACGATGTTTATATCCAGACAACTGCAGCGGTATGACTCCTTTTACGGCTTGGATATAATCTATCATCGGAGATGATAGCTACCCAATTCATATTTTGTTCTGTTATATCGCCGCTATATTCGAAATTATTTCGAAAAGACGAAATTTTGATCAAAAGGACAATTTAAAGCCTCAATGAATATTTTAGTAACGTGCAGTTCTTTAACACGATTTAGGCTTTTCCTGCTTAACATAAGCTGTACACATTCTGTTTTACTATTGTTCGCTAGTTTTTTACTTGAAAGATGACCAACATTAAGGATGACTTTTTTGCTTGAATTATGACGATTTCCCAAGAAGAACTAATTATCGTAGGTAGTTTTCCTAATTTTTCCGATGGTTTTATTCGACCACATGGGATCTGTTTGGAACAGACGTTGAACAGTAGGTCCTTCCTACTCAACTAGTGACGAGTAAAAATATTGCATGTAAGGAAAATTAGGGATGTAGGAAGGAAAATTTGCAGATGTATATTATTATAACATATTTCGTGTAAATTTTCAAAAAAATGTGTATAAATTTATTATTAATATTACATATAATGCTAGATGTGTTGTATAATGTCCAGGAACGCGACCAACAATCTTAATAATATTATTAAATTTATAAGAAGCTCATTGATCTTACCTTATTTACCTTCTTAAGACGTTCACCTGCACGCATGCGCTATTTTCTAATTTTGGTAAAAGGTTCTCAACTTCTTTTACTATCAGTTCTTTGCCGTACGTGCCGAATTATCGATTAATTATAATAACACATTAATAAGATGTCATTTCGGAAGGATTAAACATTTTCTTAAAAAAATGCGTTATAAGATTTTATAAAGTGCAATTTTTAGTGAAGTGCAGTTTAGTTTATAGTTTTCCAAAAATCAAATGTAAGTCAAAATTTGAATTTTTTTAGTCAAATTTTTTTGAAAATTAATAATTTTGAGTAGTTACTTGCTTATTATTTTTTAATCTTATTATTTTATTAAGTGGGTTTAATATTTTTTAATATTCTCGAGGATGAATAAACTTTCTAATTTATAAAATGTAAGAAATGTGGCAAAATAATGCAAGAAACTTTTTTAATTCATTAAATAATAAGTGCAATTATTGCTTAACTTAGAATTAAAATATAACATTGCATTTTTTTGAACTAAAAAATATTTGAATTGAAAATCGCGCTTTATTTCGCATAAGGTTACTTGCTCGATCGAGCATTGAAATCGACACAGTGAAAGGCGGTAAACCTACATTTTATCGACATAGTTTATATTTTTTTTGTATATCAATTAATACATAATTTTTAAACGTCACAACAAACAATATGCGTAATTTTTTTTGTTAATACTTTCTCACACTTATAAAATTTTCACACATCATTGCCATTGTTTAAGGAAAAAATAATCAAATAACCCATAAAAATTAAAAATTTTAAATTAACGATAAATTTGTAAAATTCATAGGAAAAAATATATTTACAGTTAGGTTTCTACATTTACAATTACGATTCATTCATCGTCGAGTAATTTTCATTACGTTAAATGCAGTTATGTAAAAAGTAGGTAATTAGTTTTCTTACGAGGTTGATGCTTTACTGTGACATAAAAAGGATTTGATTCAGGAAACGAAGTTTAATTAAAAAAATTAATTTTAATGTTTTGCCATTATCAAAATTAAATAATCAAAAGACAATATTAATTTGTGTTTAAAAATTCCGGCTTGAACTTTTTACGTTTTACAAAAAATTTGTTAACATCGCATCAACTACTTTTAAACTTTAATTTATAAAGGTCATTTTTGGTTATTAATAATTAAACAAGTTACAACTTTAAATGTCTGGTAGCGTAATAGATATATACATATGTATTATGCCAATAGAAATTAAAGTTTTTCGTAGATAACTTGACGATAAATTCGTTATTTTATAACATCATTTTATAACGAAGTTATTTTGTAACATCGAAATACCGATTTTTAGCTATTATAATTTAACAAATCGAAAAGATAGTTGTGTGGTTGAACCATAGACTTCTTAAGCGATAGGTTGTTAACTTCCAATTTGCGGAATATTCGTAGTACATGAATTTAATATCAAAATTTTTTTTTAATTGTGGAAAAGTCGTATATACTACCTACTGATGTTAGAAAATCTGCAAAAACGAACGCAAAATGCACCCTTTCATGATTTAAAATTTGGTTGAAAAAATGGTTTTAATTATTTTGCTTCCATTTATTAACAAGTCGGTAAGATTATAAACGATGAGGAAATACTGAACACGATTAGCACAATTTTGTCTAATTTTAGGCAACTAATTTAATTCTCTCATTCATTGTTATATTTTAGTTTAGCAATACAAATTAAAAAACAATTTGGTGTAAATTCTCATCCTGCTTTAAGTTTTATTTCCTGAAAATTTCTAATTAGCCCAGTCGACAAGTAGTTTTATAAAAAACCTGTAAAAAAGTAATTAATGCATTCGGGGTTTATGTAATGAACTCGATATAAATTTGGTGATTTAGAAATGTCGATATTATGAATTCGAAAAAATTTTAGAAGGGATTTACGCCAATAAAACTAGACATCATTTTGTTATCAATATCCAATTTCAATATCTTAGCACAAAAAATCAAGATATCCAATACAAAATCACTATTCTGCATGATAATTCTCGAAACTATTTAAATTTGAAATTAGTCCCAAGTGGATAAATAAATAAGAGATAAATGGATTAACGAGAGAAGACGGTCATAGCTTGGTGGTTCAGTGCATCAAATACTAAGCCGAGATCCCCGGTTCGCATCCGGACAGTGGTGGATTTTTCTGACCGTCTTCCCTCGGCAAGCAATGGTAAGTTGCCGAGGTAGAGTGCCAAGAGAACTCAAAATTACCAAACCGTCTCATTCTATGTCTTTGTAAACTTTTGTAGTGGATTTTTTGAGATAAGTAAGTAAAGCATCGACTTATCACAATTTTAATACTTTTCATTATTTTGCAAGTGAATGAACAAAATTCCACAATTTTCGTTTCAAAATGTCGCATATAAATTAATATAATGCAGAATAGAATATACAAATCTATTATTCTATTATATTATAATCAATATAAAAGTTTTGATTATAATGCAGTACGTAGGTCATAAAAACAATAATTTAAATTAGTTGAAGTTTTTTTTACAAAATTCATGCAGGGTAAATGAAAATTAATTTTCTTCCTAATACAAAATTGCTCAACTTTGCCTGGCTATTGCTGCAAAATATGTAATCAATAAAATTTGCTGATAATTTTATTATCTGTAATTTAGTATATCATTATTTTGACCGTACAACGATGGAAAAACGAGATTTGGTCCAAAAATTATTTTGCTGTACTATTCCAAGAAGTTTTAACTTTAAATAAACTAACCAATGAAAATCTACAGTATTATTTTAAAAACATGACTGAAATAAAACTACCGCGTTAGTTTGAACTAATTAGATCTGTGATATTTCAAAAAAATGGCGAGATTCATCTCATTCGATTGGATTTGTAATACAATTTTATATCCAATTATCAACAGAATATTCATCGTGTTTTATTCGTCGTGTGTTATGAAACTTGAAGAATTTGTAATCACCTCAAACTAAGAAATCTATCTTATCTATTAGGGAATACACTTCGTTTTGATCAAAATATTTGAATACATTCAGTTCACACGACGAAAAATGCTTCATTGTTTGCACGTGCAGTACTGCAGGACGAATTAAATTTTCCGACAATTATGGTTGACTTGAGAAAATTTCTTGATTTTACTTTTGACATGTAAAACGTTAATCCGATGGTATCCTTACAGAAAAACTCGTTCGATAAATTTTCTTAAAAATACGTACAGGAGCTTAGCTTCGGTTCACTTCACGGTCAGCTCTTATTGGTAATGTGGCCATCAGGTTCTTAAGTTTCTTAATCTATTGTGTACAACAATTTGTTCTTGACTTGTATACATTAAAACTAACATTGTCGGGTATTGTTTGTAAAACAAGAAGTAACACTTCTTTAACCCGAAGCTATTTAAAATTGGTTATTATCTTGGCTTCTGATTCAAATTTTGTAGACGAACCCATTAGTAAATTAATAGTTCACTATGTTAAGGTTTCTTTATTATTGGTATTGTCAACGGAAGTTTTGAGTTTTAATACAGTAAGAAGATTGATATCTTGTAAGTGAAAGTGGGTCACACCAACAGCTGCTAAGTATTGCTGCTCAAGAAGTTAAATTAATGATGATCGTAAAGCGAAGTGGCTCTGCTGCCTTCCAAAACTAAAACTTAAAAAAAAAATTTGAATAATATTATTAGAAAATCGAATGCAAGTGGTAAATTTAATTTGCGGTATTTTAATTAAAATTGCTGGCTATTATACAATATTTAAAAAAATTGGGGAGTTACGCCATTAAGTGAAATATAACAATAACTTTTACATAATGTGTTTTTAATAAGTGGAGTAGAGCAATTTTAAATTACAGTTTTCGATTTACCAAACAAAATGTTTATGTTGTAAAAATACAGAGTGAATAATAAGACAGTTCCAAGCAGAGAAACTAGGTCGACCACTCAGAAACTCGAGAAGCTTTTTTTTCTCGTTTATTTAATGTAATTTGCCAAGCTCGTACCCCACAATTAAATACCCATCAAAATACAAATATTTAGTATTTTATATATTTGCCAAATAATAACAATCAACACTGCTTCTTAGAAAAATTTGACACTACGTGTGCAAATTATAAATTTTTTTCCTGAAATTCCGTTTAATCTATTGTATGCAATTTTTTTAAACTTTCATCTTCGTCCAATGCAAAAAAACGCAAAACACAAGCCCACGCTTAATTCATGTATCATCCGCTATTATTCGGTCAATTTACAACGGAGAAGCGCCATGTCAGTTCGATACCCTCCAGATTAAGTTTTTTATGCAAGATTCTTTTGAAATACAAATTAAGGAACAACACCAGCCTAATATTTGAATAGAAATTTTGAACATCTCAGCAGTAATAAATTTCTAACAAAAACTTGTAAGAATTGTGTATTTTCTTGTATTTTATTAATCTCTTAATTAACTCTTCTTTTAACACTTACGTTTAGATACACTTAAATATGCAAATTTCTTTTATATCGAAATGCTTATAAATTGCAAGCTATATAAATAAAGTGAAGTTTGTATCTTGGTTCTATTTTTTATAATATTTTATCTTCTTTATTTGTTATAAATTTACATACCTACAACACTAGGGTGTGTTTATTGCAAACACGATTTGTTAAACAACGTCAGATTATAAAACTCGACATAGCTAACTTTTACAATTCCCTATATAAGAGGATTAAAGTTGCTTTTATTCAATTTGCAGGAAAATTATATAATTTATTATTGGAGTTTCTCGGTATTTGCAATATGCAGCAAAGCAATGTTAACAGTGAAAGAATCCTTCAGCAGGATTACATTTAAACCTTTTCTTCATTTTAGAAAATCACCTTACACTATTTGCTATCCTTCTATTAGTATAAAAACTTTAAATGTGTAAACCAAATTTAGGGAGTTTAATTATAATTTAAAGCTGTAAATTTTATTGAATCGAATGTGTCCCACGTTCGAATCTACTCCACTCTCCCATAAAACAATTTAAACTCGATTGGTTTAAGAATCACAATTGTTTAAATAAATAAACAATGTATAAAATAAATTGGTTTGTCAAGCAATAAATAATTTTGAAACAACTGTGCAAACGTTTTTACGATATATAGACATAATTTGTCTTACATACAACTGCAACTCTTTTGTATTATTATTTACCTCTACAAAACGTGACTAATATCAACTTCTGAGCAACATACACACCCATACATTTCAAGTACATTTTCTTTGAAAGTTATTACAAAATTTGCATGCAATAGGTAGTACCATTTTAATAATATATAGCTCTATTATCGATTTTCAAGCCTTTCTATGTTCATGTATCGCTTTCTAAGTTTAAATTTTTGTTCACTTGTGATGATTACTGAAGCACAGCAAAAATGTTACATTTGATAGGCAGGAAGAGTTTCATGTAGTAACCATTCAGTAATTTTTAGATAAATTTGGTGTTTATTTCTGTCGAGTCATTCGGCAGGTACACATTAATTTATTGAAGAAGAGCAAAAAACCAATAAAGCTCACGGCTACTTTAATCGCTATTATTTGAAAAAACACCTTTAGAGAGAAGAATTAAGAAAATACGTGCTTAGTGTAAAAAAAATCTTCATACAAACCAAAATAAAACAAAATGAATAAATTCAATTTTAATTAAATATAAAATTCAATTATACTTTAAATTTTATAATCTGGAAGTTGAATACTGTCCGGGGAGTACATTTTTATTTTGTTATTTTGGAAATTAAACAAACATAATTTGACAGTTACTAATATTATCCTAATTAGGAATCATAGCGGTGAATTTTAATGAGTTCGTTGGTTGACTGACAAAGAAACAAACTTATTACAAAAAGTATTTATTAATTTTAATATCTCACGCGAGTTGGAAAAGATTTATTAAAAATACAAAATTAGTTGCTTGGCATTCGTTCTCGTTTTATTAAAAAATCTATCTGAAAGGAAATTTGTCCAGAAAATTATCTTGGCTGATAATGGCGTAACAACGCAGAAGAGTGGATTAAGGAGATTTACAATAATACAATCTTAAATCTTAAAGAACGACAATTTCTTATCAAAATTCTTAGATAAAAATTAACAGAAAAAAAAGAAAAGATGCCAAGAAGAGCTTTATATTTATTTTCTTTGATAATTTTTTATAAAAACAAACAATTTTTACAAACATTTATTTTAAATATTGTCAATTTTATTATTTTAAAAATTATTGTTTATTTGAATAATAATATAAATACATAGCAATGTTTTGAAAAGTGTATCCAAGATTTTAAACTAACATGGGCAGCTGGATTCCATCGCAGAATTACACCAACTCCTTTTGTAGATGCAATCAAATCTAAAAGTATGGTTTACACTTTATTCGTTTCACTACCGAGAATATCCTTTTCTGTCAAATGGATTCAAAGGCGCTTGATTACGTTTTAAACTTTTATCACTTTTGAGATCCCATTAATTAATTTAAACCTACATACACCGTCAGATGGGAGAAAATTATTATATGTGAGTGAGGTCAGGTTTAAAATCTCAAGAAAAGTTAATTATTATTGTCTTTATGGGAAGCTTTTGGTTTGCTTAAAAATAATTTCACGTAAAAATAATAACTGGCAGACAAAAAAATATTATAACCTCTTCGTGCAACCCTTTATATTATTTAATGTTATTAAAAGTATTCATGGCATCTTTTAACGTCAGTAATAAAGTTTATGTTTATAAAATTTTATGTTTATTTCATAAATAACCTGCTTCATTTACTTTATTACCATTGCTACTGCCCACTATTCCTATTATGATACGCAATAAATTATTTTGAAAATGTAAGAGAAAGCTTTATCTTCAAATTAAATTTCTTTATGTCATTTATGTCTGTTTTGGATTATTTAGTGTTATCAGGCGGGATGTTGCGGGATGACATATTTTTGTAGAAACCGTTAGAAGGTGGTAAGTATTTTTGTATGCAGATTAACTGTATATTATAAATTATTCCGACATCCGCCACCCCTTCAACAAAAACCAAGATTATTTATATTCCGGAAAGGAATTAAACATAGAAAACGTCGCAGAAGCCAGTCGTAGGAATTAAGTGGTAGTTACTTAAATTAATACAGTCATACAGTTCAAAAATGCTTACCTACTATATAATATACATAGTAATTAAAATAAAGTAATTTCAGGGATAAGTGACTGCTTGGTAACACATTTATTTTACGCTAACTGCTGCTAGAAAATTCTATTTTATTTTCAATGTTGCAAACAGAAAAGTCAACTAAACAACTTCAGTTTTTTTAGGTAATAAGCAGTAAACTACTTCGTGGTTCTTAAAAATGTATATATAAAGTTTTCAAAAGGTTAATTAAGAAATCTAACCTTTACATCAGAACAAATACTTTAAATGTAACTTGTACCAGAAAGTCTTTACTACGCTACGCTTTAATAAGTGCTAAATTGCTTCTTTTGCTTTGTTTATATCTAAAATTGCAGTATATAAAAGCTCTGTTTTGTGAGAAGTCTGGGGTGAATGGATCAAACCCAACAATTAAAACGTGCCATTTTTTTCCTCAAACGTAAAAAATAATTATTATCTTTAATTAACGTTACTTTTACTTTCACGACGTCGCCGGCAGTAAAGTAAAACAATTGCTTTCATAAAAACGGGGTTGAACGACATGAAGTTTAATTTTCTTGGCGTTAGAATTATACGTCAATTCAAAATAAAATGTTAAAATCAAAGTTTAAATTTTTATTAGCTGTGGAAAAATTAAATGTTATTATTAAAAGGTGAATTGTTATTCTTGTATAATAATTTAATCAGTGGAATAGCAATTATAACATAGCCACTGACGTAAAGGTCATCTTTCGTGACTTCAACTGTATCATTATCATATCTAATTAAAATTCAAACAGTGTTTTGATTATTTAAATTTTAAATCAGAATTATTGAAATATCAAGTTATTGTATTATAATTTTGACCAAAAAAAATTTACATTTAAAAGAAATTTCCTAATTCAATTAGTTTCAATTCAATAAATTTATTAGACTGCAGCAACAAACTTAAACAAATAATAAATTTAATAGAGAACGTGCACTGTCAAGTTAACCAATTCGTAACCGTATAATAAAATTTTGTAATCCCACAAGAGAACTTTCTCTAAGAGTAAAACGTGTAAAATGGATCTTATTCTATTTAACAAAATAAAATAAAATTTAAAAATAAAAGAAATTGTTAAACTAATGTTAATTGTAAGTAGCAGATAATTAAAATTCACAAAACTTGTTTTTAAACGAGTTCATGAAGTTTATAACCTAATTTAAAATTAGAATTGTGAAAGTTATTCTACGCTATCAATATTATTTATTAAAAAAAAAAAAAAATAGTATACAATTGTATGAAAAAAAAAATTAGTTTTTTTATGGTTTTAGGTAATTGCATATTTTATGGTGTATGGGTTAAGTAATCAATTGTATCATAATAATTACACAGTTTATTTAAAATTAATTGACTAGAAATTAAATTATAAGACTATTTACATACGTAAGTTATGCACAACTACACAGACAGCATTGTAAAAGCTGGCAAGAACCAATAAAATTAAGGCACAAAGAAGACAGATTAGAAATACTGACGTTTGATTGGTTCGATTAAGTTAAGCAGAATTTACAATGCAAATAGTTGACTTAAGCAATCTATAGCATTGAAAACGACACAAAACTTATGAGCTTCAATTATTTTAAAATAAAGTTCTTCTTTCTTTACTGATGGTAGACTTGTGCCTTTACCTTGATAGTCTCGTAATTCAATAATTATAGATATTGTTGTTTAAAATCTTACTAAGTGCTTCCTGAAGACCTTGTCGGTGACAACTTGAACAAGAAGTATAAACTTTAATTATTGCAACAAGTCAAAAAAATATTTAAAAAACCCGTTTTATTTTAAATTTCTTAAGGAAAGCAAAATGTAAAAGTAGTAAAATACAATATTAATTTTACCGGAAGTCCATACGTGTACAGTTAGTAACCATAAAACATACATACTTCGTTTCCGGATATTAACCGACAAGTATTCAAACTGTTCAGTTCTTTACTGAAAGATTTGTAATGTTTGCTATAATTTAAGTAGCGACTGTGCCACAATGAAAGAAAATGTCACCAAGTTTGCTACATGTAAATTTAAGAATTTAAAGTCGCTGAAATGCACGAGATATTTAAATTTATTACACCTTATTGTGGATGTACACATTTATCACACCTGGTTGTTATCTTGTAGTTCGTGTTTACGGTGACATAAATTTTGGTTTCGCTGAGACTACATCAACCCCTACATGTTGCATTTTTCCACCAGTCTCAATATTTTTTATACTTTTTTCAAACTTCTTTGGTTGCACTGTTATTTTTAATGTGAACTTTTTCGAATCTTCAGCTTAGGAAGACGGGGTGCTTGGCACATTTTGTTATTGCTCTTGTGACTATATCGAAGAAAAAAAAATAAAACTAAAGTCTTATTTGCTTTTTAATGTAATTTTATTCCTTTCGACTAGATAAATAAAATAAAATTCATTGTGAAATACTTGTATCAACTTACCCCAGTGTAGGGGAAAAGTGGTACGCTATAAAACAATATTGTTCTCTTGGCAATAAAAATTGTGACAACTTTCAGCGTGGAATTAAATTTTAAAATAAAAATTAATGACTTACCTTTTAGTAATTATTGTACAGCTTGAAATTAAAATTGGATCCAAAGCTGTAAGGAAATTGGGGCGGTGTTGGACACCTCTTAATTTATATTATGCACATACTTAATTTTACATGGTTAAACATGGCATGAGTTTATGTAAATTCACTTTGTTACGCGTGTTCATTGTCTCCCAAGAATCCGACACATATTTTGACATGTTACTCAAATTCGGGTTGAAGAAACAATCAGCTTCGGCTACAAAAATTTTTGCTTTTTAGGTATTATCTTGAGATAAATATTCATTTTAAATATTAAATTTAAAATTTTTTGAAGACAACAAAATTCTTCTCGAAGTTGTTTGACTACATCACAAAAAATTGATTTAAATAATAGCTACACAAATAATACAGACAGCTGTTCTATATAAATGGTATATTAGAAATCATAGTTTTCAAATCGATTATGATGCACAGATGCACTTTTACAGTTGTAAAGCGTAAGTGTTAAAAAAATATTTTAATGATTGCAACGAACCACTTATCGAACTTTGAAATTCTATGGCATTTGTGATTTAAACCCAGAATTTTCACTCTGTTACTCAAGCAGCAATCAGTGAACTAGCTCAGTTCCCATTTATTCAATTTTTCAAGATTTTGAGATTTTCTGTCGCCTTGGTCTGTGGATTCAAAATAATAAGTTCTATATTTACATTGATAAAACGTGAAAGTCAAAATAAAGACATCAATAATTTTTTAAATTTTTATTTGGTCCAATAGCTCCTCCAATTAGCCTGAGGATGGTTTTTTTCTATAATCTTTATCAACTGGATACCAAGACATTTACCCTTAGTATTTCTTGGTTTTATAAGCATTAGTAGGATGGAAACCTTGCTAGAAAATCCAAAAATTAATATTACGTTTTTAGAATACAGCAACGTAGTCAGCGGAGCAGAAATTCCAGTACTTACTCTAATAGGTATCCTTTACACTGCACTGCCGACATCTATAATCTTGATATGATTCATAAATGTCGGCTAATCACAGATTTATAATAAGATTAGACTAAAAAGAGGGAAGTCCGCTTTATTCCATGTTCGGGTTTTTGGCAAAATTTGTCTTCAGTAAATAATCGCCTATGGCACTAATTATAGACAAATTTTTTAATAATAATAACTAATATTCGACGTTGATTAAAAAAAATCATTACAAAGTTTTTACTCCTCATTCCCCCAAATGGTAATAGTAGATTACCTTAGTATAGAAAGTAAAAATAAATAAAAAAAACAGTTTATGTAAATTTTAGTATTTTGATTGATTACTTTCGCCTTTTGTGAGTAACGTCATCTAATCAGAGTAAAAGGTAGAAAAAATTATAAATTTAAATTTGTATGGCATTTTCCACCTTTACAATTTCTACTATCTTTGATTCTGCTTACCACTGTTTGAACTTAAAGTAATTAAAATTAAAATTTAAACCAACCAATGAAATTCTTGAAATTATTTTTAACAAAACCGTTAATTTTCATCCTTCAGATTTATAAAATTAATCTATAATTTTCTATTAAATATTTCAATAATTTAATCAGGCAAAGTAATTTGTAGGCTATTACTTTTCCAAATCGAGTCATAGGTATTTTTTAAAAATCGCTTGGTTCATTTTTCTACTTCATTTTCTACTTTTACCAATAATTAAAGAGCAAAAATTAACTATTTAATATATTCAAACGTGGACCTATCGATTGATATAATTATTTTTCTTAATGTGTCGATTTTGGCCTTCAATTTTAAATTAAACTATCAATGAAAATCTAAAGTTCTATTTTACAGTAGGCGAGACTAAATTATAACTTTAAACCTTCATTAGTTAATTTAAATTACTTAAAGGAATGCTCAGAATAAGCTTTTCGTAGCAATTAACTTGTTAATTTTTAATTTTAGTTTAATATTAATATAAGTTATTAATTTATATATTATGTAGGTATTTTAAATAAATTAACATTTAATGTAAAAGTGAATGTGTACCTAATTAATATTTTCGGATAAAATAGTTCTATTTTATATTATTATATCAGCAATTAAGTGATGGTAATGAATTGTCCTAGACCGGAATTTTTCAAGCATTCAAATTTTATGATCGGCAAATAAATCAAAAATAGTGAAATTACGTTCTACTAAATTACGGAATTATTACATGAATGCAACATTTTTTTGACAGTTTTTAAATTAAATATTAAAATAATTACCATCATCATTAATGCAATACCAGTGATACACTGTCATTGCCTAATTTTTACATAGTAAATACTGTAATCACCAATTAATACATCAGACCTGAAATTATATGATAATTTTTTTTTATTTCGTAAACAAAATATTAAACGAGAATTACACAGTTGCTGACTCATAATTTCAAACCTGGTCTTCTTTAAATCAGGAGGTATAATCTTGCAATCCTGAGGTTGGGGATTTCTCCTCTTAAATTATTAAAAATATACCATAACTTATGTTAATTTACACGCATTTAAATTTAAATTTACCTTGAACTAATTAAACTTTTAATGACATGTGAAAAATATTCGCTTCAAGAAGAATTTTTATCTTCATCAGAAAATCAATTGATCAAACACTTTTTAATGTGCCTATCCTTTCACTCACTGAAATGGCAATCAGGATAAAAAAAATTAATTAAATTTTTTTACCTTTCTTTTAGGTTTCTCTTATCGAAATCTTCTATTTGTTCTTCTCTGACATGAAAGAAAACGTTAGGTGGTTATAACCCAACTTGAACCCTAAAATTGTTGAACTAAATATTATCATAATCGCTCATCTGTTATATAAAACACGGGGCATTAAACCTTACCTTCTACTAATTACATCGATGAATCGACAATATTTAACCATGACCCCCAAGATACATCATCTATAAAACCTAAAAGTAAAAGCGTGTTTAAATGAGGAATATCGCTGAGCTCATCGACTGTAGTAGGTGTTTCCATACAAAGTATGTTTTAATTTCCCAACGAATATTGCAAACATCAATTTTCGAATGAATTTCCTTATGATTCATACTGCTTCAACTTCAATATTGATTTTTATACGAAAACTAAATATGTATTTAACAGAATAGCTACATTGCGAAGTTAATGAACCCAACGATTGTTTCTTAAAATAATGGACATCTTTCTTCCAATTAAGAGTTCAATAGCTTTAAAGAAGACAATTTATAAGCGTATATGAGTATGGGTGGTAACTATTAAAATATTGTATTTATTGCAAATTATAAACCACGACTTGGAGAAAACAATAGTGAGATATATAAAATATTGTTTCTGAATTTTTATAATCAAACTAATAATTACAGAAGATGGTTTCTGTTAGTAATATTGTATTATTAACTTCCCACAGTTACCATGAGAGTTTTTCGTACCCTACCCTGATGCAAAAGTAAAATCATTTTTGCGATAGTACAATGGGGAATATCTACGACTTCGGCATGATAGATCAGAAGAATGTGTCGTATGTTCTCAGTATTTTTTTTTCAAAAAATAATTAATTTACGTCACACAGTCAAGCCAAAACGATTATGAAATTTTATTTTGGTGCAGCTGTTGTATTAATGTATTATTGTGTAAAAATTAATTTTATTGGAAAACTATATTGCCGATTTTCCAACCTAACGCACTCACTTCATCTTAATAATAAAATTTGATTATATTTATTAAATCTTTTCTAATGAGTAATTAAAAAATAAACGACCTACCAAAAAAACACTTAAATTAACAAAATGTCCATTAATAATATAAATAGATTGATAATTTAGATCAACGATCGCCATTAACATTTAAAATAAACGAAAATATCTATTGGAGAGTTGTAGGTCACCATTAAAAGTGAAGTAAATTTATCACCTCTTTAGTTATCAAACAAGTTTTCAAATTATTATATAATCCCATGCCACCCCCCAGTACTCCCAATAATCTAATCTGAACTATTTTACAAAATTAGCTATTCACCTTCGCGATTAACATAATTTTCCAGTAATAAATATTATGCAAACTACAAATTTGCAATATAAGAGCCAACTACGTTAGCTTCGCTCGCTTCGTATTAACAAAAAATAAAATTGTATTATATATTATACTATATATTTTTTAAATATTTTCTGATAATTAAAATATAAATTACCTAAGCATCAAAATATCCATTAATAATATAAATAGATTAATAATGTAGATCAATGATCCTCATTAGCATTTAAAATTGACTAAAATTTCTATTAGGTTCTGGGTCACGGTTAAAAAATTAAGTCAATTTATCACCTCTTTATCCGGTAGTTCATTAACGAACGAGTCTTTAAAATATAATATAACCCCATACGACCCCCAGGACGCCCAATAGTCTAACACCAGCATAACCCATTTTAAAAAATTGACTAATTACTTCTGTGATTAACTTGATTACCTTATTAGTTAAAAGGCCACATTAAAATAAAATTATGCTAATTAATTACGCCAAATTAATCATTTTTGGTTTAATATTTTTATTAGAGGAAGTATATAAACACATAGGTGCTAAAAGCAGTTCCGGAACTTTTTTGTCATTGTTAAACCTTGACTTTCTTTATTTCAACACACTTTCGGCATTGAATTAAAAACGAATGTGCATAAACATAACCAAATTAATTTGGCCCACTGACTACAATAGATAATTTGGTCTATTATTTGAGAAAATTTTGTAAAACACAAAAGAAGAATATTTTATTGCTCCTAAGTAACACGGAAATGAACTAACACTAAATCAAGTTTCAAAGCAAATTATATAAGAAGAAATTTAGATTAAACTCCACCCTTTCTACCAGACATACCAAAACAGCAGAATGTCAATAAATATTTGGTTCACATTGTGTTGTCACTGCAATTCATGTTTAAATTACACCGCAAATGTCTATCAGATTTCGGCACCATGGAAAAGTAGCTTCGAGATACATAAAAACTGGATTCGTTTATCTCATAAATCATAATATCAAGAGATTATAGTGGTCCAAATTTAATTTGAAAATGATCTTTAAAAACATTAATTTAAAATCAATTTGAATGCTGAAAAAGGTGGGATCTGATTATAGATTTAAATAAGCTGTCAGCATAACACAGCATGATGAAAGTAACTCTGCATCTCAATTAGACTACAACCTATAATTTTGCTACCACAATACAAAAAAATTAATTCATGCAAAAACGTAATATCAAACTGAAACTATTTATTTATTACCCGATACGTGACTTGGCTTGAATGTTTCCGCTATGAAAGGACCAGGGTACATTTTCAGAATCGAAGGACGCTTTTTTCGGTTACTCAAATTTATTAAATAACTTAAATTTAATTTATTTTTTATAGCAAAAATCAACAAGCGTTTAATTTGTTTCGTTTTCCTCACCAAGAACAAAAGTTTCTTTGTCCAAAAAATCGTCAGTGTCATATTATGTTGTGTGATGGGTTCATTAGTCTATCAATGGGAATACGCCTAGTCAGCAAGACCTCATGTTTGCCAAATATATAGGCAATTTTAGAAGAAAAAAATAATTCAGGGTTATTCTAATAAAGCGCTTGACCTATCCAGCTGTAGCGGAAATTGTAAAGAATGAAAGTGGCAAAACAATAAATTCATATCACAAAAGAACAACTTGTTCAAATGTATGAAAAGAAAGGTAAGTCATGATAAACAATGCCCAGATTACAATGAAACCTTTTAGCTGTTCCGCAAAGCTAAACTTTTCTTAATAAGCCTCGTCAAGTTTGACATTTGAACTTAACATTGTTATTAATTGCTTCACTGAAAACTTGAAAGTATCAAGTACAACTACTCTGATTAACTGACTCCACCTTTAAATAACAGAAACAATTAATTTTGCGTGAGATGGAAACGTATACGATTTGCAGCCATGCAAGTGCTATGAGCCCAAAATTAGAGATTTTTGTTCAAGAAAATGTCCTTGTGAACTTTAAATGTTGCAATTGCATAATCAATCAATAGGACTAATAATAATAATAATAGATTATGAAAAGCAATGTAAAGCAAAAAATGTCCATTCTCTTATTGTAGCCTTGATATCAATACCTACATTATTAAATAATATTCCATTTAACTGCCCTAACTATTGTTCGAACGAAGGAAAGATACTTTCACTTTGACAAAGAACAAAACTTTATAACAACTAAAGTTAACTAAGTATTCCAATTTTGATGATTGCATTGTTCAGTAAGTGGCCAATTGAGTTAAGGAACCAAAATTACCTGCTATTATACAATTCCAATTTGATATAAAACATTTAATATTTGGTTTGACACAAATTTAACATTCATCTTTCTCTTGTTATGCAAAATAATATCAACAATCGTGTAGGGCTCAGATGTTATCGCACACATAGGAGAGCCCACAGTTTAACGTTTGATAGGTAAACTTGCAAAAAAATTGCAAATATTTCTATAGAACCCCGCAGTGGCAAAAAAATTGTAGAAGTTGATGATCTGAGAAGCATATAAATCAGAAGTGTCCAGTTAGTAATTTTTATATATAAATTTTATGATCCTTATTAATAATTGCCGGCTGAAATTGACCAAAATAAAATTAAAACATAAAAGCTTGCTCAAATCATAAAAATAAAGATCCTGGTTAACCATGAATATAATTTAAAGGCCATAAATACGAAAGCGTTTAGTACATGAAATTTTATTATTTGATTACCCCATTGCCTAAGTGGTGAATAATCAACCTTTAAATTATTGCTGATGGTATGAAAGCTTCTTTTTCTTTCTTCTTTTTTATCCAGCCTGATAAAGAAACGTGTTTATAAAACATGAAATTCGCTTTCAAATGTTCAGAAATTCTGGATTGATTTGAGTTATTTTTGATCCATTCGGTATTCATTTTTTTTTTTATAAAATTCAGATCGACGATATTTCATCCTACGTCAAGCTATTATACTTTTTAAAATATCACCGACATTTATTCACTTCCAGAAGAATATTAAGTGACAAATTTTAAATACCACACACACCATTTTCACATGGACCACCAAAAGGCATCAAGTGGGTCGTTTCCAACCCACTCAAACTTGTTCGCCGATATCAAGGAACATATTCTCAAGCTTTGTAAATGAAATTGTTAAAAATGTTGTCTTGAAAGGGCAAGGATAAGAACGTATTCATTTGCAATTACCAATTATTACTCATCGCATCTATGAATACATATGATATCGTAAATCTAAGTACTAGACGGATGATACAACTAGAATAATTAATTTTACATTATCTTATGCACCGTGGGAAAACTTACCTTGCTGAAATCAAGAAAACCAAATTTGGAAATTATGGAATGTCACAACAGCGTTTTTACGTCAGTATAGTTTTTTGGAATCCGGAAAATCAGGTTGAGGAATTTTCTTAATAATTAAAACGCATTTTGCATAAACTTAATTTGTATTGTGAAACACAAGAATTGCCAAGCCATAAGAATATCCTGTCTTTCAAAATGAATTAGATTAAGATAAAATAATTAAGTAGTATTAACTTTTGTTAATTATTTCATGACAACACTTCTTAAAACGCAACACTTTTATCGATTACGCATTAAACCATAAAAAGTTACAAATCAAAGTATTTAATTTTAATAATTAATCTTAAAATAACACACAATAATTTACAAGGCTAACCTTCGTTTGAGTAATAATAAATATTTTAAAAATTAACAAGCTAAATTGAACTCAAAATGAACTTTTTGTGTTGTACTTGTGTTCTTTAGATATTAATTTATAATATTATTTCAGAAAAATGGCTACGAATGGCTTACGACACGAAAGCGACGAAAATTTTTCTGATGACGGAAGCGTACCCCTAACGCAGGAAATATATGGTGGAAGGTAAGTTAACCCATTAGATTTCAATTAAAAATTAAAATGTTATCTTTTGTTACATTATTAAAATACTTCGCCTCTTTTCTGCATAATATGCATAAGTTTTAGCTTTCAGGTTTATAAATATTAATTTGTCATCAGGAACTTTATTTAATTATGTCAACTTAATGGAATATTCTAAGTATGTCAAATTAGACATTATGAATATGTAAATATTTAATACCCACAATAATTAAATAAATATGCAACCTGTGCAATTTTTTAAATTTTACCTTACCTTGTAAAGTATCGCTGCTACTATTTGTCGCAGAAAAGTAAATAATTTTAGGAATTTAAAATTTTTTGCAAAAGGGATAATAATGACCAATAATCTTCTAAATTGGTCACCAACCACAAATCTGAAATTTTCAAACAGTCTAAATTTAGATTCCATTTCACGTTTGTGTTGGAAGGACGTAATAAAGCTAACAAAGAGTCACAATCCGCTTCCAGTGCAGTTCAAATATTTTTCCAGTCCTCAGGCCAAGCGGAGTTAATGAAATTGCTTTATTACCCCAATATAAAAATCTTAATAAAATGCGGGAACAGATGTAATATAACATTTAACAAGTTAAATTATTAGGCATTAAGGTAAAAAACAAAAAAACTATTCTGAAGGAACATCCTAACAAAATTTAAAAATAACAATTGGGTAACTCTAATGAAGAAAATCCAATTCAAATCCGTTGTAGAAACCTGAAAACAAAAGTTGCAAAAGTAATCGTAGTAATGCCATTCAAAAGCGTAAGTTCCCCGTGTTGATGATTGCCACCGTTACCAATAAAAACAGGGTCGCAGGCACATTTCCCAAAACCGACCTAAACAACTATGAGGTCTTAATGTTTAAACTCTTTCGTTTAGAGAAATGCCTAGCAAAAAAGCTTAGAAGAAGAAAGAATTGAAATTGTTGCCATCGCTGATATCGTCTAATAATATGTAGAATTTATTTTCCGAAACATCCTGATACAAGAAAATAATAATTAATCTGCATAAAATGTATGTTCATTACCCCAGTCCTTAAATTTTTGTTGCCTACTTCCAATATAAAAAATTAAGAAGTTAGAAATTTCTTTCAAATCGATTTAAACTGGGTATACTAGAAGCAAGGCTTTGAAAATTTAAGAATTATCCTTATTTAAATTAAAAACCAGGAAG
This sequence comes from Lycocerus yunnanus, assembly GCA_036346125.1. Lineage (NCBI taxonomy): Eukaryota > Metazoa > Arthropoda > Insecta > Coleoptera > Cantharidae > Lycocerus > Lycocerus yunnanus. The sequence goes on along the minus strand of JARFIX010000011.1, from coordinate 859,947 downwards.
TCATTTAATTATAGATGATAGGTACAGGAATTTTGTAAAAATTATTTCCATTAAACAAAAACTGAATTTGGTACCCAGACAAAACAGCTCCGTCAAAACAGCTTCGACAAAATAGCCCTATGACATAATAGCTCCGGCAGAATAGCCCAATGACAATATCGATGATTGTGTCAGTTAAGATACCCGAATCTAGATTTTTAAATCGAATTATAAAAGAGGAGGGTCTAATTAACGGTTTAAAAAATAAAATTTTGGAAAAAAACACACTTTTAGGGTGAATTCGAGATTTGCTGTAGTTGCATTTGTCAAAACTGACCTTCCGCACTTTTCGCTTCGGTCCCCTACGCTCCGGCCAATCCGGACCGTTTTGACAAGCGTTTTACTAACTAAAAATATCCCCCTAGACCGGTCTTACTCGGAAAAGTGTGGATGTTGACCCGACAGATCGGTAGTTCCCCGCCGGTTGTGGGTGTCATTCCACCTACAACGCACGTACTGGTGATAGAATGTGTTCAAATATGACGTAATATTACGCAATAATCAAGGGGTTAACCGCTGGTGAAGTTTTTTGTACACATCTCATGAAGTACATGACATCTCATGTGAAGTACATGAAGTACAGTGCCTCTGCAACAGAAGATCTTCAATTTACTTCTGATAAAAAATAAACTACTCGATTCGGGGGGTCTGGGGGGCGTGGAACACCCTCCAGTGCCTTTGCAACGGGAGATCTTCAGTTTACTTCTGATAAAAATAAACTATTCAATCCGGGGGGTCGGGGGGTGTGGAACACCCTCCAGTGCACAAATTTTGGAATGAAGAACATTGCAGAACATGCAGAACCCCAGACCAAGTAGTTTACTTTTTATCAGAAGTAAACTGAAGATCTCCCGTTGCAGAGGCACTGGAGGGTGTTCCACACCCCAGACTCCCGGTTTAAATAATTTATTTTTATTAAAAGTGAATTAAATATTTAAGCATATCTCAAGTTTATTAAAATTAGCTATGGTCAAGTAAATGTGTTTAATTCGTAATTTGACAATTAATTATAAACTGCGTAATTATAAATTCCGTACCTCTTGGGAGGCAGATCTCTGCAACAAAATAAAAAATAAACTACTTAATCCGTCGCCGTCGGGTCTGGGGAGCGTGAAACACCTTCCTGTGCCTCTGTAACAGGGAAATTTTTAGTTTACTTCTGATAAAAAATAAACTACTCGATCCGGGGGGTGTGGAACACCCTCCATTGCTCAAATTTTGGAATCTCGGTAAGTCCCTGAAATACCAATGATGTACGTGAAATGCAATAAATTATCGATGAATTAGGTAAAGTACCGTGAATTATTGATGAAGTAAGGTAAATTACTGGTGAAGTACGTGAAGTTCCGTGAATTACTGCTGAATCATATGAAATACGAAGAAGTATGAAGAATTATCATGAATTACGGGAAGTGTGAAGTTAATTGTACACAATTTCCTCTAGCGGTTGACCCCTCGGCAATAATACACTTACATGTGCTGCTTATGAGAAAATTGTGATATTCAAAATTGAATTGTGGTCATTTTGTCGGGGCTATTTTGTCGGGGTTATTTTGATGGGTCACCTAAAATTTTAAATTGCTGACTTAATAAAAAGTGACACAAAAATTAAAATTATTTGAAAGAAAATTGAAAATTAAAGTGTTGTGAAGACAGATATTAAAATAAAATACAAAGGCAAATTTTTACAAGGTTTGTACGGTGCAATTTGCGAACGGCTCAAGTTTTAAAGCAAAATTTTCACAAAAGTTTGAACAAAAAATTGAATTTATTTTTAATATTAAATTAACAATTATTTTAATTTTTATAAAATTGCACAATAATTAGTGAATTTCTCCCGCACTTACTTATTTAATTAGCCATTATACTTACAGATGACCATTTACATTTCGTTCTATAGGAAACTCGTCAGATGAACCTGGATTGATAATGAAATTAAAAATGAAATGTTTGAATGGCTAAATAAATAAATCTATGGGTAGTGTTGAAATAATAAATAAAAGATTTATAAGAATTCATGGATGGCGATTTATAGAAATTTTTTATAAATTAAGTGAAGTGCCTAAATAAGCACGAAACAGATACAAAAGAATCAAATAAAAAATTTTAAACCAACAACGATAGTTTTGAAAAGTGCAGGCAAATGAAATTTAAAATTACAAAGGAAAAAGTACAACAAAATTACAACCAAATTTTAAAACAAAAAACTTTATTATTAACAACAAAAATTTAAAAAGTGGTCAGAATTTCAACATTTTATATAATTTTATAAAATTATTATTGTAAACATTTGGGGTTTTATTATTTTAATAGAAAATTTAAGATTTTCAGATTTGAAAACAATTTCAAAATATTTTAGATTTCCAAAAAAATTGTTTATAACATAAAATTGAAATATTACATTGTTTCACAAAAGAATTTAATTTTCTCTAAAAAAAAACAGCAAATCAAAATTAGAACCATAAAAATTAGAGTTCGTACCACCATAAGAGCGAAAAGCCTAGGAAATTTTACAAACATTAAAATAATTAAAGTTTAGCCCCAAAACTACCCCAAAACTAAGGTTCAATTTCAAGTTAAATAAAAGCATTCAAATAAATTGAACCATAGTAATTCTTAGGTACAGTAACTTTCTGGGGTTCCCTTTCTCTTTGGAACCTTCAGACAGTAATACAAAACTGGAAACAAATGCAAATAATAGTGTATCTATGCAAGTTAATATTAAGAGGGGAATCTCCTGGGCCAAAACCTGATTAAAAACAAAGGTTTAAAAAGATAAGTGTAGGAGAAAAACCTCCAAAGGATCAAAAACAACAAAGTTTTTGAAACAAGTTTCGGGTTTGATCTGAGGGATACGCAGACAAAAAATGTTGAACACCACTGGGTGAGAGGTTAATAAAATATTTTAGAAACGTAGCGTTACGTTGTAGCGAAAATTATATTTTAAAGAAAGAAATCGCATTAATCCAATGTAGGCTAGGGTCCCCACTCGGACCACTCTCTGGCGACACCACTGTTGCTCAGCTTAGATTCTTGGAGAGACTTTTTTGCTATCCAAAAGTAAATGACAATTCAACTTTACTTTGTAACGAACACAAAACCTCTTCAAAATCAAGCACTTTTATTTTGGATTACTCTCCGCAAAGTTACAAAGACGAAAACTACCTGCCATGTTTTCTACCTTCCCATTGAATAGTGAACATTGTTTCAAACCTTAAAGTGAAATTCTACTGGAAGTAGGCACTTAAATCGATCTTACACTAACTTATATATTGGAAAAATTAGAAAAGTTTGATATGCTTACATAATATGGGGTTACTTCTATGCTGTGTGCTCTCCTAATCCTTAAATTAATCGCTGATGGAATTATTATGCATTTTCCACGAGGAAAGTCTTGCCGTCAGGTTTATCCGAGTTAATTAGCCTGAATTACTTGACTGGCCTGTCTACTAACGTTTCGAAATTGTAAATTATATTCTTAGATAATAATTAAAGGTGTCCCTTACGGTAGTTGGGGCATGACGCCCTATAAAATTACTGTAACTATTTTGGATTATTTCCCCATCGTTTTCGGTGGCAGAATTGCACGACTAGTCTGGCCAGTTAAAATATTAATGCTCAAACCCAAATATATGAGATACAATTAGAGGGTGTTCTCAGCGACGAAAAGTGATAAATTTGTTTTCGTATTTTGTTTCACTGCTTGTGAATTGGTTGGTTACTTCTAGAATTCTGCAAACATATTTTACATTTTGACTTCACTAACTATCATTTTTTACAACGGAATGCACCTTGAGGGATAGCCTATTGTCTACGAAAAAGTTGAAAGTTTGTAATACCGACGGCACACCGTCGTGCACGATTATTTTAATAAATCAAATACAAATTAGAGGCGTAGTTTATCGGTCTCAACATTTCTTTTGAATTATGTAACGATAAGTATTGCCCAAAGCCTACAATTAAATTTTTGATCGGGCCAGATTAGCGTCGTTCCAGTCAACCATGGGAATATCCTGAATATTGTATAAGCAAAACATTTAAGCAAATTTTTATGGCTTTTATAATTAACGTTGTTAGCCATACTTATCATAAATATTAATAAATTATTTATTCAAAAATAGTTTAAGTGAAAGTTTGGTATTAAAACTTCATAGTATTTAAATAACAAACTAATTACGCATCTCACTTGCATCATTAAGCTTTTTCGAAATTCACAAGGAAGATGCATTTATTTAATTTATAGCCCCGAAATTTTAATTATTTAAAAATTTATGTTATTGCACAAAAACTTCCGTTAGTCTCGTGTGTAGATATATCATTCCAACACATAATGGGTAGGATTTGCTACGATAAAACATATCCTAAATATTAAATTGTCTCTAGACGGTTAATCCATAAACTTCCCTAGCGGTCGGGCTAGTTAGAAATATATCATGAGATTTCTGTTTTAAAACATACATTTGGAAACTCCTAATTGAGAAACAATCATTCTCACTTTTGCGGATGTAAATTTAACGTAAAATAGAAAATAAGTAATTTTTATAGCACAGTATTGGCATAAATTGATTTCAAGGATATTTGACGCTACTTTTAATAATGCCGTTATATTTCTTCAAGCAAATTCTTTGACAACAACGTATAAAGTGTAATTTGGAAATGTCATAACTACTAGGGAACGGTAAAATGCCAAGGACGCCAAGAATTTCTTCAATACGCGGATGTAGAACAATCCTAACAGAAAAAATTGTAACAATAAGTAATTCTTATGACAAGAAGTCATACGAGAAACCTGATGATGTCGTTTTGCCTTTTGTGTCCAGTCAAACGACCAGTGAAAGTTCCACTATAAATAAATTAAATCGTCGAACGTCCTTGTTGCAAATTCTTTAAATATCACGGATTTCTTATATTTCTTAATTTATACCACAATTTTGTTATTGGGAACCATCACCGCTGTCCACGGTTAAATTCTAAAAAGAATCGTTAAAAACAATGTATTCCGTTATAAACTGTAAACATAAAAACACAATTAAATGCTAAATAATAATCACCACGATCAAGTGCCCCGGTATGTGGGTGGGTTTACACGACAAATCCGGATTGTGTGCAGTGACCTTTAGATATATGTGAACGCAAGTGACCTTGGGCTCGGCTGCCCAACGCCCTTGACGGTGCAACACCCTATTATATATTTGCGATTATCGCCCCCAACCGAAGGTCGTTTATTCGCCTCGGGGAACCTAAACAGTTTTATTCCATGTATAATTCTTCTGATACGCCTTTATGCTGCTATAAAGGAGATTTTAACGCAAAAAATTGCACAAGATTTACAGCTACAGCAACATCGTGTTTATAATAAATTTATGAAACAAACAAAAATGCAATTTTCGTTTCTCCAACATACAATTGCATAAATCTTATTAACTCTCAAATACCTTATTCCACTTCAAATGTAACGATTTCTATTCCAACTTATAGTATCGTTGCACTTTTAAGCCGTACTTCATCATGCTATAGTAAGTTGCATCTCGAATTCAAATTTTGCGTTGCAATTTCAATATATCATCTCCAAGATTCTTATATGTGCGTTGAAACCGTTGGAGGTCCCTGCTGGTAATGCAATAATTTCTCTTCCCTTCATTAATTATTTCTGCGCTGTCAAGTAGAATAAGTTAGGAGTTTCATTTTTGGAGCCCATTTCGATGGACAACTTTCATTAGTATAAAGACGTAAAACAAATATGGTCAACGTAATTGATTAAATTGCAACTTTTTTTTACCTCGCTTACCATATCGGAACACTAGGCACCCACATCATAGTCAAACCTTAAATTATCTCTCGCGATTCTGTTTTGTAATCATTAATCCTTATTTTGAAAATTGCATGTCTCCTTTACCTACTCAAAACCGATTTTATCTAAATCAACTCAAGCAAACAAGATATTAAAACTAAAAGTTTAAGGCTGCTGATTGAGAAATTGGAAAGGTCAGCAGCTCGCTTCTTCTTTAGCACAAACAGTTTAGCACAATTTGCCGGGGTTTTTTTGGGATTTAATTGGATTTATCTGTTCAAGTAAAAAATAAAAAGGATAAAGAGTGATTCATTTTTACAAGAAAAAACATTTATCATCGCAAGTACCCACTATCTTTCCGAATCGAAGAAAGCGCCTTTGGACGAAAAGTGGATTTTCAGTCAGGCCATGTTTTCTTTAAAACTTCGCTCAAAAATATGCATTAGTCTAAGAAGACATCCAAGGAAAAAGTAAAATATACCGGGAGCAAACAATTATAGAAAATGACAATTAAATTAAAACAAAACGAAGAAGAAAAAATACGAGAAAAATACAAACATACGGTTGTACTTACCAACAAAGGTAAAAAACACTAATGGATCATGATCAAAGAAAGGAGGAACGAGTACAGTACTATATAGAAAAGATATTTTGACATGATCAGCGTAGAGGATTGCGAAAAAAAACTAAACCTGAAGCACTGAAAGCAATAAGAATATAAAACAAAAATACTCCATCCTCCCGAAAGCAACTGTTTTTAGAAATAGAAATCAGGTATAAACTGAGAATTCTTATTTTCCTTTCCTTCCCGCAATTTCTGTAAATTAAGGCAGTACCCCCGGTTTAGAGAATCGAAAATCAGCTTTCTCTGCAATTTTTTTCAAAGGAAAAAAACAACTGAACATCGTAAAACTTTTTAGTATACTTTAAGACAAATTTAAGAACTACAAAAAATGTTTTTTTAACAAAACCAAAAAACAAAATTATCAAAAATGGCAGGTTTATCAGCTCATTACTGAAGCACTTTGCCACTAAGGTCTCCAATTGGCGAGAAAACACCAAAATGATTTTTAATTTTAATACATTTTATTTTTTAAAAAGCGCAAAATTATAAATTTTTGTAGTTTGACAAGAAAAAGAAATTAACTTTAATTTCTTGAAAATTGTTTAAAAGACTTTTTAACAATATTTTTAGTTCATCTAAGAGATAATTCAACCCTAAAGAGAAAAACAACTTTAGTTTGGTTTGAGAAAACACACTTGAAAGTTTTCGATAAGAAACTTCTACTTATTTTTGGAGTATTTACTATTGGCAATTTACAGCAATGAAATGGTAATCAGCTATTCCTGCTCCGTATTGCAGCCTTCCTGCTTCTTCAAAAAAGTAATTTTGTTACATTTGCTGTAGGCTACGAGCATCTTTGATATGTCTTCTTAGATTCTTGGATAGTTTATCCAAGTTTCCAAGATAGTTCCAAGAAGATATCCAAGATAGTTTCGATTTAAGCAATATAAAAAAATTTTTTTGGGCCTCCGGGACACTGCCTGAAGACTTTCGACTCATTCAAAAAAAATACAGTTTTTGAATCTGTTCTAAAATAGTTTTAACAACTGAGCTGAGAGGAGGCTATGGAATTTGATCGGTTGATCTCGTCTTCGTTAATGTTATCTTCTAACCCATTTTCCGCGCACGGAAACTGGGCTTCCATACATGTCATTGTTTCATCTTCATTGTTGCTCTCGATGGTGACCTCTGATGAATTCTTGCATAATTTACTATTGCAGAATCCCCAAACAGCGGAGCACTTTAATTCACTTTTCCTGTAGACAAATGTTCCACCACATTCCTTTTTCTTTTTTAACTCTTTTGGGATCTGTTGATCTGTTTATTTTTAACAGTAACAACGGCGATATTCCGAAGCTACTGTTAGTATTGTAAGCATTACTTGCTTTACATCTGAAGTAGCTTGCTAGGCTCAGATGTGTCTGTTACGCTATTTTATTGTTAATGATGACAATTCTTTAATATATAAAGACGACCGGCTTTATATGCCTTCCGAAGCACGGAGACGGCCATAACAAAGTGAGGATCTGCTCGGATTCAAACTGGGTGCCTTAGTGTTAGCAGTTATTTGCGCTAACAGCCAGGTTATTGACCTTGACCTTAGTACTGGAGTGAGCCCATTTGTACCAAACTTCCTGATATTTTTTGCTGCAAAATTTGCAGGATCGAATATTTTGGATTCCACATCATTTTTGTACCGTGCAGCGTCCTTCGTTGGTAAAATATAGAAGCTAGGTTAAATTTGCTGTGTATTGTAGATTTTACGAAACGTTAGTAACGGACTTCTTCCAAGTTTCCTCTTTCATGTTGCCACCATACAAATCAACGAGAAGAAGTGCTCCAGCGTCTGCAATTTCTTCTGGTTCAGCATTCTGATCTTTGAAGATCCTAACGATGGCATTGAGTTCTTTGTTTTGTTGGACAAGCGAAAATATGTTTGTTTTTCTTTAGTTGAAGAGGAAGAACTCGTATCACAGCCATTAATCGCGTATAAAAACATGATATTTTCGGCTGCTTCTTTCACTTTCAAACTATTCGCTTAATACACTCTTTCAGCAGAGTTGCCCCGGTTTGCGAAAATGGATGTTGACTTTGATCTTAATGCTGCCAGCAGAACTAAAAGATGGACGTTTTCGCCAATGATAAAAACAGCGTCGAATGATGAGCAGAAGCAAATCGCTGTGTTGCCAATCAAAACATCAACATCTTCTTCAGCCTTCAGTAAAAACCGCCTGTTGGAATTTTTTTTGTCGGCATCGAAATCAAGCGCGCTTTATTTTTTTCATTGTCCAGATTTACAACATTTACAATTTTTAAAGAATTTATTGTGAAAACATTAAGTTGGAGGATTTCTTGGAAGAATGTTCATGTTTCCGCCGCTGTAACTCGCTAGACATCAGATTTAAAAGAAAAGTATTCATACAAAAAATATAGGAAATTGAGTTTTCTTCAAATTTGTATAAGACATTTTTTGTACTTTTAATCCAAGATGGCGGACTGCGCCGACCTTCCTCAAGATCGAAAATTTGGATTTTTCATCGGGGCCCAAAACTAAATAACAGGCCTTTTGTAGGGGAAAGATCTTTTTTAATCCCGATTGACGGGACTAAGAGGGTATACGAGTGAATAGTGAAATAATCGACATCAGAAATACCGATCAAACAGGCCTATTTTTGTAAACGAAAATTGAAATCATTCCCACGAAATTGCAATCAGAATTAACAGAGAGAGCAAAAACCACATTTATGTCAATGACTCTGATATTTTGCAGCATGTCTGTCCGTCTGTTTTCCTGACGGAAGACTTTAAATTCTGGTATTCTTAGAATAGCCAACTAAACAGTTACACAACAAATGAAGAAATAACAAAATAGTATGAGAAAGATAACCTACTCCAGCTGATTTTGCAAAAAAGCTTAAGGATAGGAGAGTGTCTGGACGACGAACAATGTCTCGGCTATACATTCAATCTAAGACTATGCCCTAGAATGACTTCTGTAGCATTGTTTACAAAGTGAAATGGATTATGACGATCACCAACGTCCACTGCAGATAAGGTACTAGATGAAGAAAAATAACATTTTTGTGATTGGTTGTCATTCCAACTGCAATACATTTCAATGATTCGGTAATCTAAATGCCACTTTATATGAATCCACGCAAGGTTGTATAAGGCGGCTCCATTAACTTTCTACCCAAATTACACCATATTATATTATGATGATAGTCCTGTCAAACATTTCTTGGCTACTGGAACATGACTCGTTAAAAAATAAAAACAAGTAAAAGTTAAAATATTCTTAAGTCATTTTTATAAAGACATATCGCTTTCTAATTCTGTATCAATTATATAATTGAATATAAATACGTGAGTGCAAGCAATACAAGAACTATGTCAAAATTGCATTACGCCGCAATCTTAGATAATAAATTGGCGACGTTCGGCATTTTGAACTACGAAGTTTCAATTTGAATATCATTATGCGTTTGATTGATTGATTCAATTTCCTCATTCTTTCCTTGTCTCATATACATATTCTAAGAGCTCTGGTTTAATCCAAGGTCGCTCCCGAATTACCTACTACCGTGGTCTTAATCCCACGTTAAAGCGTGACGTTTTAATAACACTTTGCAATTTGCTTTACTTTTAACGTCGACGTTTATTGCGTGAATATTTTTTGTTTTATAATTAATCAGTCCTTGCAGATTCGCCTTGTGCTTTCTCACTCCGAGTTCCATTCTGATACGCTTACAATAATTTAGAATAAACTGTGACACTTTCGAGTATTGCATTTGCCTTGACTTCACACTTTTTACAATTTCAGTGATTTCTTACAGCTATAAACACTAAAACTGATGCATTTATGGCTCGTAGTGTAATTTAACCGTGATTTACATGTCTTTAAACAAAGATCTTTCTCAAACTGGAACGAACTAATTTATTATTGTCCCAAAACTTTTATTTAACTACATTTTCTACCTTTCCCCCTACTATAAAGCGGTTCATTAGCACAGAAATAATAAAATACCCTGTATAATGCTAAAATCCAAATTTACGCTATCAAGTCGAAAGACTAAATTACATTCTTTTCATCTACGAAGTTTTATCAGCAATTTCCACGATGTGTCTCGAATTTTTACAATGTAACAAAAGATACGTGTAGGAGATAATATTGTTAATCATAATTACAAATTTAATTCAACTTGGAAATCTGCCAGCTAATAAAACTGGTTACGCGGTACATCGTCTGGGCGTTAAGACCTTCAGCTTTTGAAAGTCTTCGATATAAACATACCCTGAAATGGTCGTGTAAAGTTAATAGGAATAATAAAAGTTTAACATTTTTATTCTTGTACTACAACCATGTAACGGAAATTTTTTTTTGCAGCACAAGAACGGTAACCGAAACAAAAGGATGGGACGTATTTCGAGATCCACCGTCCAAGGTGGATTCCGGTTCCATGGCCAACCAAAAATGTTTAGACCTTGTAGTCAAAATACTCAAAATAGTCGCCTACTTAGTCACTTTTGTAATTGTATTAGGTTCAGGTGTTATAGCAAAGGAACTCTACTATTTATGACATCTCAGTTACAAGATGGTAAAGTTACTCCATATTGCAATAAAGAATTAGGTAAGTTTTTGCTTTGGAGATGTGCATCAGCTAAATTTAAAAAAAATGGTTGCAGGTAGAGATAAACAATTTATAGTCAAATTACCAACAGAAGAAAGAGTCGCGTGGATGTGGTGTCTTCTGTTTGCGTTCTGCGTGCCCGAATTTGGCGCGCTTTTCCGTTCAGTAAGAATGTGTTTCTTTAAATCGTGGAAACGACCACCATTAGCACACTTTTTAATCGTTTTTATACCAGAAACAGCCCGGACCATTGGATTCGCTTTGTTGGTTTACGTAGTCCTTCCAGATTTAGACGTCGTTAAAGGAGCCATGCTTACCAACTGCGTGTGCATAGTACCTGGAATTATGGGTAAGCAACTAATTTCTAAAAAAAATGCGCGATTCTGGAAGAGCTCTCCACTTTAGAAATGAAAAAAAAACAGGTTTGATACCCAAATCCAAAGCTGGGAATTCAGGCCGAACGTCCAGGAAATAACGAAATAGAACTTAAATCGTAAACTTCCTTCAATTCTTTAACTCGGATTTTTATTTCAGGGCTTCTTTCAAGAAACAGCAAAGAATCTCAACGTTTCATAAAAGTTATAATTGATCTCATTGCAATTGTGGCTCAAGCTACCGGTTTTGTAATTTGGCCACTAGTTGAACAAAAACCAAGTTTATGGCTTATACCAGTAACCGTTTTTCTAATATCATTGGGATGGTGGGAGAATTATACCTCTGCCAATTCTCCGATACCTTTCGTAAAAACGTTAGGAAAAATTAAACAAACTTTTACCGAAACCAGATACTTCACCTACATATTTATTTCAATTTGGAAATGCCTTTGTTTTTTCCTTTCGTTCTTAATCATTAATTTGGCGAAAGAAGGAGAACTTGGATTCCTTTTCTCCGATTTTTCTCTCGGTTTTGAACAGCATCCAATTACAGTAATCGAGGTAAAAACTTTCGACATGTAAAAAAGTTAGTTTAATTTTTTTTTTTCTATTAATTGCAGGTTAAAAATTTAGTTGGAGGTACTTCCCTTGCCGACGTTTCCGAATTACTACCAACAGGAGATGATGCCACCATAAATTCAAGCTCAGTTACGGCAATTTACGTTCTGCTAATAAATGTGCTAGCATCCTATTTCTGTTACATATTCGGAAAATTTGCTTGCAAAATTATGATTCAAGGATTTTCTTATGCTTTTCCAGTAAATCTAACAATTCCTGTTTCTATTTCACTTTTAATAGCAGCTTGTGGTTTAAGAAACAGCGATCCGTGCTATTTCTACGACTCCCTACCCCCATATCTGTTCTTCAACACTCCTCCAACGCTATTCCTCAACGATTTCATTTCCCACCAATACGGTTGGATTTGGTTGGTGTGGCTACTGTCACAAACTTGGATAACCCTTCACATTTGGACACCTAAATGTGAACGTTTGGCAAGAACAGAAAAACTTTTCGTCATGCCCATGTACGATGGCTTACTAATCGATCAAAGTATGGCTTTGAACCGGCAGAGAGATGACGAATCGGGAGTAAAACCGGAAGATCTCGACGAAATCCAAAAAGAAAAAGGCGACGAATATTACGAAACGATTTCAAACCATACCGAAGGATCGACTCCGAAAACCATTAAAAGTTCAGATCATATCACAAGAATTTACGCTTGCGCTACTATGTGGCACGAAAATAAAGAAGAAATGATGGAGTTTTTAAAATCCATCTTACGGTTAGATGAAGATCAATCCGCAAGACGTGTTGCTCAGAAATATTTACGAATCGTCGATCCGGATTATTATGAATTTGAAAGTAATTTTAGTTTTCAAGTGCAAAGAGAGGGTAATCATTTTTGATTGTTTTAGCGCACATATTTTTTGACGACGCTTTTGAAATTTCTGATCATGACGACAACGATACCCAAGTAAATCGTTTCGTAAAACTTCTTATTACTACAATTGACGAGGCAGCATCCGATATTCATCAGACGCACATCCGAGTTAGACCGCCCAAAAAAATTCCAACTCCTTATGGCGGAAGATTAATCTGGACTCTACCGGGAAAAACGAAAATGATAGCGCATTTGAAAGATAAAATGAAAATCAGACATAGGAAGCGATGGTCACAAGTCATGTACATGTACTATTTGTTAGGTCACAGATTAATGGAATTGCCAATTTCTGTTGATAGAAAAGCTACCATAGCGGAAAACACGTATTTGTTAACTTTAGATGGAGATATTGACTTTCAACCACCCGCCGTACATTTGTTAATTGATTTGATGAAGAAAAATAAAAATCTAGGTAGGGATTAAAACTATTGCATCTTGAAAAATGTTGACAAATAATTTTTACCGTACAGGAGCTGCTTGCGGTCGTATCCATCCAGTTGGTTCGGGACCCATGGTTTGGTATCAAGAATTTGAATACGCTATTGGTCATTGGCTTCAAAAAGCTACGGAACACATGATAGGCTGTGTATTGTGTAGTCCTGGATGTTTTTCTCTATTCAGGGGAAAAGCTCTTATGGACGACAACGTCATGAAAAAATATACGACATGGTAAAACTATTGCAGAAAAAAAGAGCATATAATTTAAAATTTTTATTTCAGCTCGGCCGAAGCTCGCCATTACGTGCAATACGATCAAGGGGAAGACCGTTGGTTATGCACGCTTATATTGCAAAGAGGATATCGTGTAGAATATTCAGCCGCATCTGATGCTTACACTCACGCACCCGAAGGATTCAACGAATTTTACAATCAAAGAAGACGGTGGGTACCTTCGACCATTGCTAACATTATGGATTTATTGCAAGATGCCAAACGAACTATTAAAATTAATGACAACATTTCGATGCCTTACATTGCTTATCAGGTAACGACTACATCGAATAAATGACGCCTTCCGAGCTTAAACTGAAATTTTGCAGATTCTTTTGATGGGCGGTACGATTTTAGGACCCGGAACGATATTTCTTATGTTGGTGGGAGCTTTTGTAGCAGCTTTTCAGATAGACAATTGGACAAGCTTTTATTACAACATTGTTCCAATCTTATTTTTCATGTTGGTTTGTTTTACATGTAAATCAAACATTCAGGTAATAAAAAAATTTGGTGTATTTAATTTTTCTTTAATTTCAACAATAATTATTTTAGTTACTTGTTGCCCAAATATTTTCGACGGGTACGCCCTTATAATGATGGCTGTGATAGTCGGTACGGCTCTTCAGTTAAGGGAGGACGGCATTGGATCGCCATCTGCAATTTTCTTGATATCCATGACGGCGTCTTTCTTCATAGCAGCTTGTTTGCATCCGCAAGAGTTTTGGTGCATCGTCCACGGCATTATTTATTTGCTCTCAATTCCCTCTATGTACCTACTATTAATTCTCTATTCCATAATAAATTTAAATGTTGTAACATGGGGTACTCGTGAAGTAGCAACCAAAAAGACGAAAAAAGTACGACGTACATTTTATGTGAACATGAATGTTACCTAACGTGTATTTTTATAGGAACTAGAGGAAGACAAGAAAAATGCAGAAGATGCCAAAAAGAAAGCCAAGCAAAAGTCGTTACTTGGTTTTCTGCAAGGGGGAGGTACAAGTGAAGACGATTCTGGTAGTATAGAAATTTCCCTCGCTGGATTGTTTAAAGTTATGTTGTGTACGCATCAATCAAATCAAGACGAGAAGGCGCAACTGATACAAATCAGTGACAGTTTGGATAAAGTTAACAAACGGCTGGAAAGTATCGAAAAGTAGAAATTTAAAGTGACTTTGAGAAATAAATTTTAAACCAAATGTTTTAGAGTTGTTGATCCTCACGGTCACTCTCAAGCACACCGTCGACGAAGCATGTCGGCTTCGTCGAGAGATCATCATTGGGTCCAGTAACGGAAGATCTAAATGAAGAATCTGCAAGGGATAGTGATACAGAAACCGTATCCACGGCACCACGGAACGATAGAGACGATTTAATTAATCCATATTGGATAGAAGATCCAGATTTAAGTAAAGGAGAAGTTGAATATCTCAGCACCCCAGAAATTCAGTTTTGGAAAGACCTTCTTGCTAAGTATCTGTATCCTATTGATGAAAACAAGGAGGAGAAGGTAAATTTTTTTTGAGTAAATAGAGGCATTCATTTTAGTTACAGTAGGCGCATTAGTACAAATTAATGATTTTCAATGCATTAAGATTGAAAATTTTATCTGCCTTATTAATGCTTTATCATCAAGAAAATGGATTTTCAACTGCATTTTCATTCCATCTTGGGCTTTTTTGGTTTTTACGAAATAAAATAAAAAAAGAATTCGCTGTGCAAGTTCATGCTTTATAATTATTATTTTCCAAAAATAAAGAAAATGTTGCAAATTTTAGGCCCGTATAGCATCCGATTTGAAGGAACTCCGTGACCGGTCAGTTTTTGCGTTCTTTATGGTGAACGCACTATTTGTACTAATTGTGTTTTTACTTACGTTGAAGAAAGATTACCTCCATATAAAATGGCCATTTGGCGTAAAAACGAATATTACATACGACGACGTTTCACAAGAGGTAATTTTATAGGGGTTCGCATGATCACTTGTTTTTCTGAAAAAACTGTCTTTATCTGAACGTAGGTCTAACATTGCCGCTTTCCATAATGAAACAAAACGATTAAGTATTCGGTAACCAGTAAGCAAATGATCATGTACCCCGAATTGACAAATTTTAAATGGTAAACTTTTCTTACAGGATAGAGTAGCTAAAGAGCTCGTAGAGCTTCGCAATAAATCAGTATTTGCGTTCTTCATGTTTAATGCTCTTTTTGTATTGGTTGTGTTTCTATTACAACTTAATAAGGATCAAATTCATGTTAAATGGCCACTCGGAGTAAAAACTAATATCACATATAATGAGGAAACATCCGAGGTATTTACAGGTTCATTAATGGGTTCTACTCTGGAGTGGGATACTAATGTATCTCTGGCCTGGGATTCTTGGTTCGGCACAATTATAACTACACTGTGTTAGTGTATGTGACTTACTCACATATTGTGGATATACACAAACCCACAACTAATTGACTACTACACGACTACACCACGGTGTGTGGGAGCAACTTCAATTTAAAAACAAACATAAAATTTTTTGATATCAAATTTTCTCTTGCAAACGGAAGCTAATTTTATTTTGTTCAAAAATGGAATCCGTTAATTTTCTCCATGGCGAAAAAAATCCCGGGAAATAATATTTTCCAAGGGTCATAATCTTCAAATCGAATCAGCTTTGTACAGCGAGTACCTTTGGAAAATAAAATACGGTGGTACCACAGTGCTAACCACATTGCCTGTTTTACATTATAGAAAATAGTTTGAATAAAACCAGCAGTTGTACCTACTTCAGTCAGCGGCCTGCTAGGTCAGTAGAGCTGCACTATTATGATAGTACATGCATCTTCTGCGGAGTAGTCATTTCACTACATCGTTTAAAAAACTCACATTATCCCCTATATTTAACTAAATTTATGGAATCTTCCAACAAAAAATTCAATTATGAAGAAAAAATTTGATATCTCAATTTAAATTACACTTACTAATTTCCAATTAAAAAATAAAATCTATGGTGAAAGAGAGTGATAAAACATTGTAACGAAATACAATCCCGTTTAACTAAAACTAGTGTAAATATTTAGAAAAATTATTAATTGATCCATACCAACTTATTCACAAAACAAATATTAATCCATATAATATAAAATCTGTCCTCACATTGATATTACATACACAAGAAAACCATATTAATCATGAGAAGCAAATACTTGAATGCACAAAAAACCAATACGGTGCTCATTTATTTACAATTAAACATTGTTAAATAATTTTATTTTCAGACGTTTTAATACCACTATCACTTCCAAACACTGTCTTCCAATCTGTTTTGTGTTTGTATAGTGTTTAATATATTTTTAATTTTGTTATATTATGGAAAACCTTCACGATTATTGCATGTTAGCACCTTAATTTAAAACATGTAAATATTACAGTTAATAGAAAACTCAACTGTACATGAAATAAAATTGTTATGTAAATAAAATTATTCAGTGTATTACAAATTCTACTTTTAGGTTCACATATCAAAAGAATATCTGCAATTGGAGCCCATTGGATTGGTGTTTGTGTTCTTTTTCGCCTTAATTTTGTTCATTCAATTCACTGCCATGTTGTTCCATCGTTTCGGAACAATAGCACATATTTTAGCTGCAACTGAACTAAACTTGTGTTGCACGAAAAAGGTAAAATTAGGAGAGAAAAAATTAACCACGATAATCATTATTACATTTTTTAACAGAAGGAAGATTTATCACCAAATGCGCTGCTGGATCGGCAGGCTGTGGAAATCGTTAAGCAATTGCAGAAGTTGCAAGGAATTGACGATGGAGATTACGAAAACGATTCTGGTTCTGGACCTGATCGAATTGGGCGGCGGAAAACCATACACAACTTGGAGAAAGCGGCGCAACGGAAAGGCAAATTGGAACGTTAGATGTTGCGTTTAAGAAAAGATTTGCGAAACTTAATGCTCAAAAAGCGGAAGGTGAATAATAAAATCGAATTCTAACAAAATAGTAACAAGGCTTTTTTTGAACAGGTACACCAATTTTGAGTAGAAGACTGACGATGAGACAAGAAACTATGAAAGCGTTAGAAGTTAGGGTGAATTCCGTCATGGCTGAACGTAGAAAGTCACATATGCAAACATTAGGAGCAAAGAACGAATTTGGTAATAACAACGTTCTTAGGACGCATCGTAACAGCACTGCAAGTATTCCACTTAAAGACGTTTTCGATAACGGACAAATTAATAGAGCTTATGAAGAAGATGAAGTGTCCAGTCGCACTTCTATACCAATACAAAGAAATACTGTCACTTGGAAAGGCAGCAATAGTAGAATGTAAATTTACGTAGTTCGGAATTTTTCTCGGAATGACATTGCCATTTTGACTTACCAAAATTTTGAAAATGTTCAAATTCAGTATCGGACCCGGATATTAATACCTGGGAGTGTTTAAAAAAAAGTGCCCACCATTCAACCATAATAAGTTTTAAGGTTTTATTAACCCTAGGTCCGCCACTGTTCACGTTATCCTCCCCAGTGAATTAATAAACCATTTAATTTATTATAAATTATTTATTACTACAAAATTTTATTTAGGAGACTGCAAAAAAGACGTTTGTGTAGACCAGTATTTGTAATACTCATTTTTACTGTAGATTAGCTTAAATACTTTCTTTAGACAAATACCTCTACTGAATTGGGCTGGGAAATTTAAATCAATATTGATATTTTCTAAATGTTTTCAATATCGCCCAGTCCTACTACAAATAAGACTTAACGATAAATGTGAGCTCAATGATTTATAATTATTTTTGTACTTAATCGATTATTTATAAATTGTAAAATTGGTTACATGTGATACGGAATAAAAATGTATATACAATTTTATAACAAAATACTTTTTAAGTCATTATTTTCATTTCGTTTGATTGCAATACTTCACTGTTGACAATGTTTCCTTTATCATCCACATCATTTATCATCAACACTATGCTATTGTCGGTTGGACATACAACGTTTTGGTCACCATTTTCAGCAACCATCAACACATAACTGGGCGGTTTGTCGGGAGAACTTTGACGCTTCTTTAAGTTATACTTACAACTATTTGAAATTGAAGGAGTTGCTTCTGTATTGCTGTTTGTTCTTATCATTTCTTCGGTGACTTCAATGCTTTCGTACCGAACAGTTTGCAACCTGAAGATTCCATCTGTATCCTCTTTATACCTAAATTTTTTAGAAAGTTATAAGCGAGTCAAAAGAAATTTGAAACTTATTCAATGTACCTGAATCTTGAATGGCCCGATGGCCAATGAAAGTCGTGTGCTTTCATTAAGTGTTTTGTTAGTAAATTACCACGAGGAAACTTCATTTGACAACAGTGGCACTCGTAAGTTGACCAAGCCTGTAATTACAATAAAGTAGTTACAATAAATTAATTAAGTGAAAATAAAATATGTGTTGTATACCTGTCCGTGAGATTTATGATAATGCCTATCCATACCATACAATGATCTGCATCGAAAATTACACTCGTCACAAGCAAATAACTTTTCAGCTATGTGGCTCATTAAATGGGTTTCTAAAGCTTGTTTCGAAACACACCTTAAATCAAAAAGTTGTAAATACAAATAAGAATAAAAAATGTCATTAAAGTTAGCAACAGAAATAGGAATCGTTGGAAGTTTCGTTGGGGTATATTTCAATACATTAAAAGGTAAGTTTTAGTTTCTTTTTTAATTATATTGCCTCATTCATTTTAGCATATAAGATCAGATAGGAGCAACGGTGATAACTTCTTCTGCAAAACAAAGTTGACATAAAACTTCACAAAATTTTATAAATTAACTAAAAAATAGCTACCTTGAGGATACTAGATGGGTTGTTTTGGAGTACAAAGCATAGAGAGAGAATTTACTGATAAACGGAGACCAAGACATTTCCAAATTTCAAAAATCAAATTTGGATCAATTGTTGCACCAAAATTAATTGAATTATTGAACAAAACAGTAGCATTTTCAGACAAACTAGAAGATTCTTTGCATAAAACACTTGAATTACCAATTATTAAAACCGTTGAGTTGTTGAAGAAAATGGTTGAATTATTCAACAGAACAATTGAATTGTTTAATAAAAAATAATTCAATTATTGAACCAAACAACTGCATTTTTAAACGAAATAGCTTTTTGTATAAGGGGGCATTCAAGTACTATGTAAGCAGGCTTAGGAGGCGGGGGTGTTCAATTCTTTCTTATTTTTGCTGACAAAGGGAGTGGGGGGATATTATAAATCTTACGTAAGATAAAAAATTACAAAATTATGAAAATTTAAAATTTTAATTTTTGGGGTTTCATGTGGGGGTGGGGAGCTCACGATTTTTGAAGAAACGGTTAAATTGTTAAACTAAACAATTGAATTGGTGAACAAACTAGTTGAATTATTTGACAAAACAATTGCATTTTCGAACAAAATAGTAGCTCTTTTGCATAAAACAGCTGTATTATTGAATAACATGGTTGAATTGTTACGCTTACATGGTTCCCATCCCATTTTTTAAAACGACATATTTTCAGGTTTTCCGATTATAATTGATAATTTTTTCCCTGACTTCAAATCTTGGTCAACAAAAATGAAATATTTTTACGATGGGAAAAATCAATATGTTTGTCAATTTTTAAATAATATAACAAATAAATAAAATAATTAACTTAAACAAACCAATTAAATTATTAAACAAAAGAGTTCATTTATGAACAAAGTAGTAGCTTTTAGCATAAAACAGTTGAATTGTTGAAAAATCTGTAGAACAGTTAAATCAAAAACAATTGAATTATTCAACAAAAACAACAATCAGAACAAATCAGTTAAATTATTCAACCAAACAGCTTAATTTATTAAACAAAACAGTTGATTTTTTTAATAAAACAGTTGAATTGTTGAAAACAACAGTAAAATTGTAGAAAAATCTGTTGAATCACGAATATGTTAATTGTTAAGCCAAAAACAATTGAATTATTAAACAAATAATTGAATTATTAAACTAAAAATAATTAAAATATTGAACAAGGCAGAGAAGGTCATTTCATTGGTCTGGTTGTTAGTGCGATCAACTGCTAGCGGGTAGAGACTCAATTTATATAGCCGTCTCCATGCTTCGGAAAGCACATAAAGATGGTGGTCCTCCACAAGGTGCTAGCAACAGCTTTGAGGTATTAAATGCTCGAGTATCCTCTGAGGGGAACGGGTAAAAGACATAAGTTGTATCCTTGCAGAAGAAAACCCGAAATTTATATATAACAAGGCAGTTGAATTATTGAACAAAATAGTTGCATTTTGAAATCAAATGGAATTAAATTATCAAAGCAAAAATATTTAAATTGTTGAATTATTTTTGTATAAAACAGTTGAATTATTTAACAAGTTCGTGAGTTCTTCACATTTTCTACGATTAAAATTGATAATCTTCCTTAATTTTTCGATATTTGGTCAATTTAAAAATAAAATATAGATCGACTGAACAAAATACATCCCAAGATTACAATATAGAAGAATGATTAATACAAATTCTAAAAGATTAATCAAAAACGTAATTTTAATTTTAATTTTTTTTTAATTTCAAAGAATTTTCCATTCCTAAAGTATTAATTTTCTTGACTTGTTTAAAAATCAAAAATTCCCTGACTTTTCCATGATGAAATTTAAATAGTTTTAAATTTCTTGACTACCAAAAATAATCAATTATTATACCAAAAATAATTGAATGATTGAGCATAACAGTTGCATTATTGGCAAAACAGTTACGTTGTTGCACTAAAACTATTGAATTATTAAACCAAAACGTAATTAAATTACCAAAAATCATGCAATTTGGTTAGAACAATTGCATTTTGGAGCAAAGTAGGACAAAAATGCTGTGGTTTTACATAAAAACTGTAATTTTATAATTTTTTTTAATTTAAAGATTTTTTGTAATTTAAATTTTTTTGATATTCCACGACTGGATTTGTGTAAAATTATCAATTTCCTGACTTTAACCCCGTATAAAAACAACTGAGTCAGTTAATAGAGCATCTGACATTTTAGTAAATTAATAATAATTTTGAACTGTTGTAAATACTATAAGAACCGCCCTCCCCAAAAAAGATACAATTTCGAGTACAAATAGAAGAAGGATATTCGCCAAAGATAATTTTAGGTTCAAGTAATCATTTCTATTTCTGCTAATAACCTTAATGATTTACCTTAAATAAGAGATAAACGATTACTTACTTGTGTTTGCAAAGGTTACATTGTATGGGTCTTTCTGAAAGATGTCTGTACCGTATGTGAGTTGCCAAAACCGACGGTTTTGGACAAGTCATGTCACAAAGAGAACACTTGTACAGATTAATGTGAGACCTCATATGATCTCTTAAAAGTCGTTCACTAGGAAAGAGTTTAGAGCACTGAGAGCATTGATAACTTTGCACTAAAAACAAAAACTTAGAAAAACAACTTTGAACTATCTCGAGCAACTTACTATCAAGGGGTAACTGTCTCTTTCTGTGATCATAAAATTTGGTTTTGGTAGAAAACATATTTCCACAGGTCGGGCATGCAACCACTCTTTCCTTGGTGTGCGATCGCAGATGATCTGCTAACTTATACTGTGAACTAAATTTATAAGTGCATCCTGCAATAAACAATTTTTTACATGTTGTACATTGAAATATATGTAATATATCTACCTCTCCATTCACAGGGTATGGTTTCACCTTTTGCACAGTATTTTGGGTTATTTTTAATGTGTATTTGAACATGACTGTACAACTCATAAACCGAGACACAGAATGTTCCGCATTCAATCCAATCACACTCATATCCACTTCCGTTTTCAGGTATAACAAACTCGTCTGCTTGAATGCAGTTAGGAAGGTTCATTCTTTCCAGTACATTACTACCCACATTTTTCAATTTAACATGATAACCATGAAAGTGTAAGTGTTGCTTCAATAAATAAACGTTTGCCGTTGCATACGTACAATTCTCCCATTTGCATGCAATGATGTCCCCACATTCTAGAATAATTTCCTCGATTCATCAGCACACCAATTAAAGAAAAAAATTACCTTCAAATTCGTTCAAGTGTTCTTTGAAATGCTTAATAAATATCTCATAATTATTAAAATTCGTTTGGCAGCCAATCCAACTACACAACAAACTGAGTGGTTCTTCTTCGAGCCGAACGCCCCTGTTCCTTTTCTTTGGAGGTTGCTATACAAATAGGAAACTTAGAATAAAATATAACTCACAAAAATTATTTACCGAACGAAAGTTGTCTTCGTCGTCGTCGATGATCAATTCCGATTCTGAGAGGTCGCGTTTAAAGGAGTTTTTCTTGAAACTTAAACTCTTCCTATCAACTTTTTCGCTCTTTTCTTTGCATGTAACTTGTTCAAAAACTGCCAGACGATTTTTCAACTGGAAGTTGTCCGAATCTTTCTGCTCGTTTGATGAAAACATCTTTAATTAAGGTCGAACAAACCTGATGAACAATGGTAAAATCTGAGGTTATGTTTGTCCTTATGGCGCCAAAAATAAACGTACTTGCCAACCCTTTCATTTTTAACCAAATATTGGAGGCTCAGGATCTTTCAAAATCAACCTGTATGTTATCAAAGGTAAGGAAAATGGTTGGACATTTTCAATTCTTCACTCGGAAGAAGTTAGACACAATTTCAATTAACAGTCTTTATTTTTTTCTATATAAATTTGGATGACCATGCAACTGGAATCCACAGTGTGAACGGGAACTATTTCAGGCGAATTCATCTTGCATTCTTTCTCACTTACGTTGATCCATGGAAAATTCTAAAATCACAAATTGAGTACTTAATAATCACAAGTTGTATTATAAATTACTTCAAATGATGCATCATCACTTAGGCTTAAATTGGAATATTCTGTTGTGTGAAGAACAATTCTAAATGTTGCATCTTTGGGAAGAGGTTTCAAATATGCCGAAGATGCATGTAACTTTAAACAAAAATCACGTAAGCTTTGTTCCAATTTTAAATAAATTGGGTCCCTAAAACGTGTAAACGTTAGAGTGAGAAAAATTGCTGGATCAAATTTAATCTTTACCCCTCAAAATTGTTCATCAAGTGCAGCACGTCAAATACAAAACGCTCGTGCACAATTTTATCACTTGTAGTGCATACCATGAAACGTTGGAGTTGTTTAGATTTTGCATGATATTTTACAGCTTTAAGTGATTCGCTAATATATTCGTTCAATTGTGGGTGTACTGACTGATACACAGCAATACCGTACTTCTTCTTTCTCACAAAAATTCCATCGGGGTATAGTTTACGGACATATAAGATGTTATGGATAGCGACTTCCAAAAATTCATATAATATGTCGACCAAAGCTACAAGTAAAAGTGTGCATGACTGCTAAGGATAATAATTATTTTATATTTCTACTAACCGTTATCTTTTGAATTCATTTGACGCTTTTAAAAATTAAATAAATGTTAGGTTATAGAGCAAATGAACTACTGCCATAATTTAATAGTTGGAATGAATTCCGTTTGTATTACATCGTACAGTATAAGGCAAAAAATATGTTACAAAAAATAATACACCTACAGAATTTAAAAAGCATTATAAGTTACGACAGGGACGATCGTGTTAGTTCTAAGTGATGGGTGGAGGAAAAAATTAAAGATTTTTATAGGTTACTTCGTTTTAATTAAAGTTCAAACTTTAAAAGCATTTTAGTTTCATAGAGCAAAATTGACATTCTTCGTAGGAAATTTAATTCTCTACAAAATTGTTTGTATACAGGGTGACCCAGACCATTCGTAATAGCTGCTTTTCTTGTAAACGATTGGTCGTAAAGAGTTCAAGCAAACATTTTTAATACAAAATAGTGATACTGGCAGCATTTTTCGGAAAAGTTTTAAGTGGTATCTTAGAAAAGATTTAAAAAAAAACACAAGTTTTGTGCGACAAATAATTTTATTAATCAAACGCTGTTCAAAGTACGCCAAAAAAGTAATTTTTGGTGATAAGCTGACGTCGATTGACGAACTTATCGACGTTTAAATGATGCAAAAATGACCATAAAATGTCACAGACAAAAAACGTTATTCAAGACGTGACACACAGACGTCTAAATAACGTTCCGTTTACTACAAACTAGAGTTTGTGTATAGAAGTAGAATGAACTATTACCAAGATAAATACAGAATATGTAGTGAAAACGGTAATCGATATTCTTAGCATATAATACAATAAGTTCAAGTGTAGGAAAGCATGAAGAATAATTAGAGAGCTATCAAAATCTTTTAAGTTTAAAAAAATTCAATAAGAAATTACTTCTACATAAAATTTTACTAATGAAACATGCAAAATGTAGGTTTCTATTGACTGTATAAATAATTGTGCTCGTCAAACAAAGGTCCAGTTTTAATCCCGAAAAGCAATAGACATATTTTTATTTTCAAATAATTCAAATTTAAATGTGTCGATGCTGGTCACAATTTTTAAACCTTAAATAATTTCAAAATTTTAATTACAATAATAATAATAATAAAATTATGTAGTTGAGAGAACTTAACATTCAACGTGTAGAGCTAGAGAGAGTGTAGAAAAAAATCATAAATTTAATAACTTAACTGGATGAGCTATTAAAATAATTTTGCGATTGTTTTTTTTTCGAAGTTTCTAAACACGGCTC
Source organism: Lycocerus yunnanus (assembly GCA_036346125.1). Lineage (NCBI taxonomy): Eukaryota > Metazoa > Arthropoda > Insecta > Coleoptera > Cantharidae > Lycocerus > Lycocerus yunnanus. The sequence goes on along the minus strand of JARFIX010000011.1, from coordinate 834,607 downwards.
TGAGCACTATTAAAGCAATTTTTCATTTTATTCAGACGCGTTGAAACCGATATAATTTACTTTTAAATTAAATAATTTCAAAATTTTAATTCGAATAATAAAAAAATTTTATGACCCTGGGGCTTCTTAAGGAGAGCTAGAAAGAGTTAGAAAAATTTAAAAATTTTAAATTAAAATTCAATTTTTTTCGATTTTTTTTTTAATTTTTAAACCGGCCTGGCATTTTGATTTTTCATTTTTACATAGCCCAACTATATAATTTACTAATTAAATGTGATCAATACAATTGTCAACTTTAGAATAATTATCAACAAATTTAATTCATATAATGAATTAAATTAGAGCTTGAAGAAATTAAAAATTCCGAAGTGTTATAATTATTAAAATTAAACGGATTTTCTTGAACCCGATCTTTAAACGAAACGTCTTAGAACAAAACTATCGGCCCAAACCGGATAGGAAATTTAACGCTAAACGTTGGTCTAAATAATTTTTTTGAAACCAACTGTTTTACATAAATTACGAAAATAATGAACAAGTGTAGTTAAAAACTAAATAAATTCAAAATATTTTATTTTTCAAGCTTCATTTTTAGCACACATACGTGACATTGTTAAAGAGACATTGTTTGAAAAGAGCATGAATGTGCAAAATAGAGAAGTATTTGAAAATTTATGAAAATAAATTTGTGAATTTATTAGTTTTAACCTACACCTTGTTCATTATTTTCGTAATTTATGTGAAAACGGTTGGTTTCTCAAAAAATTATTAGACACGTTTACCGAAATATCGGTTTGCTTAGTTTTTCAAGAGTTTCGTTTAAAAGATACGTTCAAGAAAATAAAAAATAATGGAATTTTTGACATTTTTCCTTAATTTAATTCATAACTCGAAATCTGTTGATTTAGGCGATAAGGGGTTATAACATAATTTGTAGATATTCAAATGTCTATAGAAAACTCTAATCATTAAACCCAAAAATCAAAAATATCGGTGCAATGCCGTTGAAATCATAAATTAAAAATTGCTTTAAAGTGAGTACCCAAGGGTTTGGACTTGGACAATTTTATTAAAATATGTTTAGAAATGTTCATAATAAAATTTATGTATATTAATAATTTTCAAACTTTAAATGTTAAATTTTACAAGTTTTAACTTAAAATTTTTAAAATTTGAAATGTGCCTAAAAACTGTTGATTTTCATTGGTTATAACTTGGACCACGCAAATCTTCAAGATTTATAGAAATGACCAGAATCACGCAAAAAGTATTTTTTCATGCGTCGAGAATTCTGGACCTTACGGTACTTAATTGGGAAATTTCAAGATATACTTTTTGTTCAAGCAATAATTGTTTTACTTTACTGCCGGCGACGCAACGTCGGCACTAAAGTACCACTGTAATGTACTTTATTAGAAATTTGTAAACTTTTAGATCAGAATTGGTTTACTGTTCTGTCTACCGTAGAGAAAAGTAAGAGAGAAGTTTTACATTTTTTTTTAAATGCGACAATATACTGCTATGTATACTAATATATCAACTATTGAAGCTCACAAAGTACATATTATAATTTAAAATCTGAGTCGAAATATAAGAAAATAGAAAAATTCTACAATCGTTATCACACTGAAGCCCAAGAAGATACTCAATAATCCACCAATATTACCTGAAATTTGAAAAAATTATTTAATGTAGGTAAGTTTTGTTTATATTAAGTTATGCCGCTGGCATTTCCAATAAATTTTTAATAAAATTTATGTCAAACGTTAGAGCATCGTTAATTTAATCGGTTTCTATTTCAATATTGTTCGAACTTCAACCTCAATTTTGAATTAAAACTTCTACTGCAAGAAATACAAAATTAAATACACCTAGACGGGAATATTTAAGATTTTGAACAAAGAAAGAATCTTCAAACTGAAATTTTTATTTTGTATTTGAAGCAGTGAAAATAATGTCGTTTTGGCAATTTTGGTTAGGAGATAGCTTTAGACTGTGTTGCCAACGGTCCATGTGAATAATATTGAAACAGAAGAGAATAAAAGCGCAAATTCTGCTAAAACATTTAACACTAATTTTATGCAAATCGATTTGATGGAATTAGTGATCCGTATACTTTCTAAAATTGAACTCACTTAAGATTTCAAACCAGTAGGTAACTACCTCTCGCTTATAAAGTTTGATATGGCTGGTTTCAAAAAAATATTTTAATCAAGCTGGTGCTTTCATACTCGCTCAAATTCCTGAAACAAAAAAATTTAAATATTGGCCATTTTTATACTTAAAAGAAATTGGAGAATATAATAACAGTTTGTAGATTACTTACGATTCATGAGAATATAAAGGAAGAACTGAACTCGATACGTGATAAATTGTATTAGAACAAGTGGCAATGCAATTGGAGCACCTCAGACCGACCTGCCTTTCCTGTTCCAATTCATCGGATTCCGAGTCTTCGGGAAATATATTTTCCCATTTTTCTATTAATCAGACTATTAAATTTAATTTAATATTATTTTCTGTTCTTCGTACCAAGATTTTTCGCCAGACACGTCATGTCTAATAAGGTACACTTTTTTGACATTCAGATTCATTGGTGGTATTGTAAAAGGTCTGCATCCGCATAGGGCAATTATACTCTTCAATTTACATTCGGTTAAACAGTTACTGAGACTATAATTTCCAAATATATTTTTTCTTTCGTCATCAAATACACAATTACGCTAGAATGAAAGAATTTTATTTGCTAAACTTTTCTCAAATAATATTTGACTTACTACATCAACTGGGTAGCTTCGAATATTTGGAACAGATTCAAGCCTCTCAGCATCGATACCTAAAAGGGTTTCTGTATCGACAGATGCAAGTTTTTGAATTAAGCCTCCGCTGTTCACATCTGGATAATCGTACGGATTAAAAATGTGTACCTGAAATTCGGTAAGGCAAAATTTTGGTTTCTAAGCTATTTTTATCTTTACATTTACACCTACGATAGGAAATATAGGGTATACATAATCATCTGGTTCGTTACGCACCATTACAGTTAACCCATGCTCGAAACCTAATTCATTCACAAGCTTCGGTGTTTCGTTACCTAACCAAATTGTTCCAATCAATGAATATTCCAATTCTTTAAGATTTACTTACGGTCTCTCACATAATTAAAAGTACAACAAAAACCTTCATACGTTAGTCTCATTTCAAATAAATCGGAACAATTTTCTTCTTTATTATTCCACTTGCAATGACGCAATAGATTTTCGCAAGGTGTACTTAACTGAAACATTAATAATAAATACACTGTTTTAAATTGTAAAGCTTTTCTCTGACCATTTTCATAATGTCGTGTAGTTCCATCTTGGGGATTGTATCATCAAAAGATAATTTTAAGAAGATGTTTTGAAGACCTTTAATATACTTTAGCTTTTCTAGTTCATAGGAATACAATATTCCCAATTCCTTTATAAAATAATGAAATAAATTCCTTAATTTACCCGTATGATTTACACTGATAAAAATTAAATTTTTCTGTTATAAAATTTCTTAATATTAAATTAAAAAAGTATTCGTACGTACAAGAAATCCACTACATTATCTTTAGCTTCTTTACTAATTTTATTAATGTTACATATTGATATACCTGGAAATGGAATGTTTTGGATAGGATATTTGGTGCTTTCCAAGTTGATAACTAAAGGATGTTCGTAATTCTCCTTCATAGTTTGAAAAATCATTATAAAAGCACCACTAAAAAAGTAAAAACGCCAATAAGACCCAAAGGAACTTTTCGAGAAAACTTATTCGGGGATTTACAAGATACCGCAATCCCCCGAGTGACGATTCATTACAAAATGCTTTTATGGCATTCGCAAGTGCTTTGGTAATTTTAAAACCCATTTCTAATTCTAAATTTTTGTGATCTATTACAATTAATGAACAATCGTACAACGCACTGAATAAGTTTTTATAATCTACTTTAAATATAAAAATGTATCGAGGTAAACCAGAATTAATAATTAGAAATAATTAATATATTATAAACATGTATGCTAATACAATGAACATGGTGTTTAGTATTGATTGTAATGCAGTACTTTGCGCCAAACATTAATTATTTGCAAAACTTTTTTTAATAATTGATAATTTAAGTTCATAATTTATTCTGTGCTTCAGAAGGCACGTAAAGTCAATAGTTCGCCTATATTAATGAATTGCCATTATTAACAATAAAATAGGGTAACAGGTACATCTGAATCTAGCCTAGCAAGTTACTTCAGATATAAAGCAAATAATTTTCACAGTACTAACAATGGCTTCGGAATATCGCCGGTGCTAACTGTTAAGTAATGAATAGATTAACAGATTTCAGAAAAGTTAAAGAAGAAGAAGATTAATTTATTCGAAAAGTAACAAGAAAGAAAAGAGATTAACGCAGTATAATTGTAGTGTAAATCGTCTAAATAAATTAATAGTTCGTTCTATTCGGTTTACTTTCTCGCAAGGTTAAACTCCCTGATACAGCTATTGGGGGTTGCATGTTTCATTTCATACAAACGTTTGGGAAAGGTTCAAAATGTAGGATTGACATCAAAGTACGTCGACAGAAGAGAGTGTTGACATAAAGAAAGTCTTAAAACAAATTATTGGAATGGTACTTATTCCAATTACTGAACAAAATGCGCTTTAGAAAATTATTTATGAAAAGCGCCCAGAAAACTCCAAAGTCGACCAATTGCTTGATTATTTTATTTTAACCTGATTTGACGAAATTCAAGCTTGTTATAGTCGCATGATTTGAAATCACTGGAAAAATCAAGAGTACAGGACAAACAACCACATGGAAGGTTGACACAACCACTTTAATTGGTTGGCCAAGAAATTGCATTACAACATATATGAGGTGATTGAGTGTTTTAAAGGAGAGCAAAATAGTATAAAACGTCATGTGGCTGCAATTGGCAATAGATCACGTAAGCGACCAGAATATATTCGCAGCAATGAACGCATCCAGAACTTGCAACAACTTGTGTTGAATAGTCAAATTCAGTGGAGTAAATATTTGAACGGTGTTACTAGTTATATTTATGAAGATTTGAATTAATTACTGTAACAAAACTGTAAATTTATTATTTTAAATAAATAAAATTAAAATTAAATCGACGGCGAAATGAGAAAGAATGTGGCGGCGAAATGGGGTGATACGACTTGAAGATACATATATAAGATAAGAAAAAGTTGAAAAATCAATTTTAACCTGTTCTTGACTACTACAAATGATTCACACTGTATAAATGACCGAGACAAGCCCACTGCTCGATCAAATTTTAAAATTGCTAAAAATCTAGGTACTTACCTTATGTAATACACACAAATTATAATTAAAGAAATTTTTAAAACATTTGAATAATCTCTTTTAAATGTATGTAATAGTTAACTTGTACCTTAGTTATGTAGAGAGTGAAGATAAGCCAATACCTGATATTTTAATCACACAAGCACATTAGTTGTGCTTTAGTCCAAAACTTGGCAAATGGCAGAAATAATAAATTTTACTTCTTACCATTGTACAACGCTTATTTGTTAAAACCTTTCTCGAGGGGTTAGCCGCTGATGAAGTTTTTGTACACATCTAATGAAGTACATGAAGTACTGGGGGGGGTGTAGAACACCTTCCAGTGCACAAATTTTGGAATGAAGAACATTGCAGAACATGCAGAACCCCAGACCGAGTAGTTTACTTTTTATCAGAAGTAAACTGAAGATCTTCCGTTGAGAAGCACTGGAGGGTTTTCCCACACCCCAGACCCCCCGGTTTAAATAATTTATTTTTTATTAAAAGTGAATTAAATATTTAAGCATATCTCAAGTTTATTAAAATTAGCTATAGCCAAATAAATGTGTTTAATTCGTAATCTGACAATTAATTATAAACTACCTAATTATAAATTCCGTACTCCCTAGGAGGTAGATCTCTGCAACAGGAGATCTTCAGTTTACTTCTGATAAAAAATAAACTACTTGATCCGGGGAGGCTAGGAAGGGTGAAACACCCTCTAGTGCCTCTGCAACGGAGATTTTAGTTTACTTCTGATAAAAATAATCTACTCAATCCGGGGGGTCTGGGGTGTGGAACACCCTCCAGTGCTCAAATTTTGGTATTTCTGTAAGTCTCAGAAATTGAAAGTCTCTGATACTGAAAGTATCGATGAATTACTGCTGAATTATATGAAGGACAAAGAAGTATGGAGAATTATGATGAAGTACGTGAAGTGTGAAGTTAATTGTACACGATTTCCTCTAGCGGTTGACCCTTGACCTTTCTATTAACTTCATTTGAACCATACCTATAAACATGTATAGTAGTATCTTTTTATATAAGGTGTAATGGAAATTTAGAGGAAATTTGTTAAAACAATTTCTGTTAGAAATTTTTAACACCATCTACATTAGGAGCGCCCTGTATTTAAATAAATTATCCGTGAATATTGAATTTTATCAGCAAGGTGAAAGCAAATTTTGACTGTGGGAAGTCGCTAGAGTAACAACTTCAGATATGTTTAGCGTTTAATGCCAATGAATTAAATAATTTAAATAATCCTACTGCATTTCTGGATGCTGGTTAATCTGTTCGTGTGGTGAGGTTATGTATGGAACAATATATCGGGCAGATGGCCGCCGCGGCTTTGCTGGCACACACCGATCTTTTAATGAAATTTTCAATGACCGTTTTGCATAAATGCTGCGGTATTTCATTAATGCAGCGTCCAATTTCCTCTTTTAAGGCTTGAGTGGTCGTCGGTTTATTCGCGTAAACCATAGACTTCAAAAAACCCAAAAGAAAAAAGTCTAATGGTGTTAAGTCGCACGATCTAGAAGGCCAATTCTGGTCTCCAAAACGCGAAATAACACGATCGGGAAATGACTGATGCAGCAATTGAATTGTTTCTCTGGCTGTATGACATGTGGCGCCGTCTTGTTGAAACCACATGCCCTCCACATTCATTTCTTCAATTCTAGGCACGAAAAAACTGGTTATCATTTCACGATACCGAACACCATTGACTGTTTTGCGGGGTTGGAGTTTGCGCTACATCATCACGTACAGCTGCGACATTTTCGGGCGATCGACCTGGTCGAAGGCGCGTTGTTGTCTTTACATCACTAACAGACCCAGTTTTGGCAAATTTATCCATTAATCTCTTTACAGTTGACTCTTTTGGGGCATTATTGTGACCCCAAATTGATCGCAATTTGCGAACTGTAGCCGCAAAACTTTCACCATTTTGGTAAAACAATTTCACAATGAGAATGCGTTGTTCAACCGTGTAGCGCTCCATTTTACTAACCTCGTACCTTCTACTAGCAAACAATAACAATTGTTCAAATGTCAAACAATGACACTTCGAATGGCGCCAAATTTAAATCTTGCGTTCTTGTTAGCCAGGTTCGAAGCCAGGTTGTTATAACGCCATGTGCTTGATGTGTGGCGACTTTGTTTCTTTTTGAATGGTTGGCTGGTTAAATGGTTGAAGTCGATTGTTACTTTTTATGGATAAGAGGTGCTAGATGTTTAGGTGTCTGGGGAGGTTTTGCTGGAGCCCTTGCGGTGCAATTGGTAGCGATCATCGTCGTTTTGACGGAGTTTCATGTGGTCCAACGATTTGTCGCACCTGGAAGCTTATTGGAATCTCTTAATACTTTCAGGTATCTCTTAATATCATCAGGACAACACCACAGAATCAAATCAACAAGGTGCACAGTGCATGGACAATTAACTTTTTAATTTGCGATAAGCAGTAATTACTTGTTAAGGACACTGAACTTTTTATCTCTAAGCGGGTCTTCTGTTATTATCTTTGAAGTATTTTTGTTACATTTTAGTTAGGGTTTCTATTTTTGTAAATATTAGTTTTAAATATATTCAATTTTAATTTTACCGTGTTGTATTAATTATATAATTGTAAACCAATCTAGAAACCATTGAATGGCCCACCCTGTTAGAGCTTTCCGAAAGTTAGAAGGAGAAATGATACCTTTTCAACGTGTTTCAAGGTATTTCTAATTTGTTTAGTAAGATTTTGTGCATTCTTTGGTTTCAAAATCTATACTTAGGTAATGTAATGTAATGTTTGTAATGACCAGAATTACCTTCAGAAAAGTTTTTTTTTTTTCAAACGTTAGAGAACTGGATTTTATTGCATTCAATTAACAAATTTCAAGATACTCTTAATCCAAGCAATAATGTTTTACTTTACTGCTGGCGAGGGGCGGTACAAGCGTGAGTAATAATTTAATTTACCTTATTTTTAGATTGGACTTGAATGATTTCAAGTTAAGTGCATGAATGTTTTAATTGAATTTATTAGTTAGTACTTATGCTTACTTATTTTAATAGAAATTAGAAGAAATATTAACTAAAAATCCAAAAAAAGTTACTTAACTTGAAAATTTTGAAAATTATGCTTGTATATTTGTACAAGTTAATAAAACTATTATACATATATTAAATTTACTTTATAATAAGCTCTTAAACTTAAAAAAATGCATTTTTTAAATAACATGTTTCATTCGAAGCGAAAGTGACATTAATTTGTGACTCGCCTGTAGTTCTCCGAGTCTTTGGTTCATCTACAGCAGGGCTGTTCAACATGAGGTTTGGAGACTGCATGTGGTCCCCGACCACATTTTTTGCGACACGCAAAGCGTGTTTCAAAATTATAGAAAAATGCATAAAAATAAAATATAAGCAAGTGGTTCATTTCTACACCAACGAATCGGAAAAGATGATGATTAATAATATATAAACTATACATAGGCTTTTTATGAATAAATAAAAATACAAACAAATAAACACGGTTTTTTGCACTGATAAACTTGCAAACAAAGTATTTATTTTATGATGCGGTCCTCACAACAACAATTTTATTTATAGTGACCCTTGGGCCACTCGAAGTTGAACAGTGCTGATCTACAGTACAGACTCGTAAGAAAAAGTGTTACTTTGTGTCCTAATGCAACAAAATGTACTGCTCTACAAAATACTGCCTCCTATTAAAGCTCACAAACCACAAAGTACAATTATAATTTAATATTATTGTCGAAATATAAGAAAATAGAAAAATTCTACAACCGTTATCAAACTGCAACCCAAAAAGATACTCAACAATCCACCAATATTACCTAAAATTTGAAAAAAATTTATTAAACTGAATTTTCAGTAAAATTGGTATCAAACGTTAGAGCATTGTTACTTCAATCGGTTTCTATTTTATTATTATATAACTTTATAATATATAAATCTATGTAACTCACACGATGCTAAAACATTTAACACTAATTTTATTGATCTTATTATTGATCTCGATACGTTCTAAATTGCAACTCACTTAAGATTTCAAACCAGTAGGTAACTACGTCACGCTTATACAGTTTGGTATTGCTGGTTTCAAAAAATATTTTGATCAAACTAGCGCTTTCGTACTCGCTTAAATTTCTGAAACAAAAAATTATAGAGTAGACCGTTTTCATAGTCAAAAAAGATTCGATATAAATAATAACGTAGTGTGTTAGGGCACGCATTTTCCTAGCCCCCAAACCTAAATTATAAAATATATCGCGAATGGTTTTTACATAAACAAAAATAATGAATATACAAACCTACATAAACGTTTAAAATAAAATTCAATCCTTAATTCAAAATGGAAGGGGCTAGGTAAATGCACCTATTTGTAGACCACTTACGATTCATGGAAATATAAAGGAATAAATGAGCTTGATACGCGATAAATTGTATTATCACAAGTGGCAAAGCAATTGGGGCACCTCAGACCGCCCTGCCTTTCCTGTTCTAATTCATCGGATTGCGAGTCTTCAGGAAATATATTTTCCCATTTTTCTATAAATCAAACTGTTAAATTCAGTATAATATAATATTTTCTGTGGTTCATACCATCATTTCTCCCTAGACACGCATTGTCAGACAAGTTACACTCTTCGACATCCAAATTCATTACTGGTATTGTAAAAGGTCTACATTCGCAAAGGGCAATTACGCTTTTTAATTTACATTCGGTTAAACAGTTACTGAGACTATAATTTCCAAATATATTTTCTTTTTCGTCATAAAATACACAATTACGCTGAAATGGAGAAATTTTATTTGATAAGCTTTTCTTAAGTAATACTCGACTCACTAAATCAACGGGGTAGTTTCGAATATTTGGAACAGATTCAAGTGTGTCAGCATCAATACCTAAAAGAGTTTCTGTACCGACAGGTGCAATTTTTTGAATTAAGCCTCCGCTGTTCATATCTGGATAATCGTACGGGTTAAAAATGTGTACCTGCAATTTAGTAAGGCAAAATTGTGGTTTTTAAGCTATTTTACCTATACATTCACCCCTACGGTATTAAGTACAGAATAGAAATAATCATTTGGTTCGTTATGCACCATCACAGTTAATCCATGTTCTAAACCTGATTTTTCTACAAATTTTGGTGTTTGATTGCCTAAACATGTTTTTCCAATCAACGAATATTCCAAATATTCAAGAGATACTTACGGCCTCTCACATAATTAAAAGTGCAACAAAAACCTTCATAGGTTAGTCTCGTTTCAAATAAATCGGAACAATTTTGTTCTTTATTTTTCCACTTGCAATGGCGTAATAGGTTCTCGCAAGGCGTATTTAACTGAAACATTAAATAATTACAAAGTTCTAAATTATGAGAATTTTTTCTGACCAGTTTTAAATATATAGATAGGTTCTCATCTTTAATAGAATAATGTATTTTTGAACTTTTACTTTGTATCTTAAATTCAGGATGATACAATATTCTTAACGACATAACTTTTGTTAGAGCTTCACGAATCATATGACTCTTATTATTTACTTTCTCCCAATCAACAGTCTGATTACGTGCACTGATGAAAATTTATTTTTTCTGTTAGAAAAGTTGACTAAAAAAGTAAATTAAAACTTACATCTGTTCGGCTAAATTATAAGCAAGTTCTTTACTAATTTTATTAACGTTACATATTGATACACCTGGAAATGGAACATTTCTGATAGAATATTTGGTACTTTCCAAGTTGATAACTAAAGGATGATCGTACTTCTCCTTCATAGTTTGAAAAATCATTATCAAAGCACCACTAAAAAGGAGAACTTCTACTATCGCCCAAATGCACTTTTCAAGAAAAGTTATTCGGGGATTTACAAGATACCGCAATCCCACGAGTGAAGATTCTCTGCAAAATGCTTTTATGGCATTCCCAAGTGCTTTTGTAAATTTAAAACCCATTTTTAATGCGAAATTCTTTATGACTAAAAATCAAACATTATAACGTACTGCATAAGTTTTTATAGCAATAAAAATGTATTATTTAAATCTACACCAGAAGTTGCATTTATAAATTAATGTACATGTGTTGATACAATGAACATGATATTTGTTATTGATTTTTACATACGTACAGTACAGTAGCCAAACGTTAATCATTATTTATGAAATATTTTAAAATTATTATTAATTTAGTCTAAAAGTAACAACAAATAAATTAGGTATATACAATTTAATTATAGGCATCAATGGCCTAATTTACCTAATAATTTGTTCTGTTCAGATCACTTTATCGCAAGAGTTTCGTGCTTATTCTTCCAAAAGTTGGGTCAATCCATTTCACGTTTTGTTTTACATTAGATAATACGTATATAAAGTTAAAAAGAAATTATTAATGCATTTTAAGGTTGCGTTATGTTTGTCTATCACACCTTAACATACTATTAAATTTATGCATATATTTTATTTAATATGGAGATGGCAGCAAGGAACTGCCGAAACTACTTATTTTTTAATACACATGCAATTATATGAATAATTATTTTTTATTATAAAGAAATTAGATTTTTAGTATGTTTATATTCGATTATTAATAATGTAAAAATCTTTCATCACTGGATATATTTGCATAGAAACGATTGATTATACTGGTACATAAATAAATAATCGTAATAGGTAAATTTGGTATCATATAAATTATACCGGGTGTTCATTTTAAAACTTCCAGCAATTAATATCTCAAAAACCAAAAGTCAGATGAAAAAATGTTTCGAACTAAAGTTGTATGATAGCGAAGGGGACAGAGTATGGCATAATTGTTTTCTTAATTTATTGACCTTTTCAAGGTCATTTGAAGGTCAACTTTGGTTTTTTAAATAGCACCTTAATTTTTTTTAGGAGATTCATATTTTGCATAAAAAAATAAACAACTTTTGTAGGAAAATTTTTTTTATCCCACATTAGGATTTTCGAGTAAGATGCGTTGAAACAAAATAAAACATTATTATCAACTAACCATTGTTAATCAAAATTTAATATTTACATGTTTTAGAAGGCTATTTATTAGTATTAAACAGTAGAAAAATGTTTGTAAGCGAGTGTTTTCATAACAAGTTTTCAAAATGTTCCCCATTTACAGCTAAACAATGATACAGCCTTTGTTGAAACTCGTTTCTAACATTTTCAAAAGTTTCTTTCGTAATTTTTTTGCAAGCCACTGTGATTCGAAATTTTAACTCTTCAATATTAGCTGGTATTGTATCATAAATTACAGATTTTAAATGTCCCGATAAAAAGAAATCAAGAGGAGTTAAGTCAGGGGACCTAGCTGGCCATTCTATCGGTCCTCGTCTGCCGATCCACTGCCCTGGAAATTTATCATCTAACCAGTTTCGAACAGGAATAGTATAGTGAGGAGGTGCGCCATCATGTTGAAAATGCAAAACAGTTTCATCGAGCTCCAGATGTCCTTCTACGTCACTTTGACTTTCTAACGCATCAACTATTAAAGGATAGATTGTATCTTCAAGCATTTCTAGATATTTTTAACCTGTTAAATTTCCATCAATAAATAATGGTCCAATAATTGTATCACCATGTATACCAACCCACACGTTTACCTTCTGCAGCCACTGTGTATGTCCATCAGTAAACACATGAGGATTTTCATCACACCAATATCGACAGATATTAAAATATGAATCTGCTAAAAAAAAAATTAAGGTGCCATTTAAAAAACCAAAGTTGACCTTCAAATGACCTTGAAAAGGTCAATAAATTAAGAAAACAATTATGCCATATTTTGTCCCCCTCGCTATCATACAACTTTCGTTCGAAACATTTTTTCATCTGACTTTTGGTTTTTGAGATATTAATTGCTGGAAGTTTTAAAATGAACACCCAATAAAAATTAAATATAATTAATAATTAAAATGTTTCTTTAGTCTTAAGTTGAAATTCATAAAAGAAAGACAAAAATTCTTATTAAACAGATAAAAACTTATTAGAAATTTTTGTTTTTGTTGAATTTTTATTCGAACATTTTCGCTCAATAAAATGGAAAAGAAAATTATAAGAAACATTCAACTCTTTAACGGTGAACGTTACGGAGCCTTACTTGCCGAATTAGAAGTAATAAGTGTTGTAGACTAGGAAATTCCCACTGAACCATCTGACGAATGGATAAAGAAAGGCTTATTAGCAAAAAGTACAATTATTGAACATTTAAGTGATTCGTTCTTGGGTTTTGCAAAAGAACAAATTCTTGCAAAAAAACATTTTAAAAAGTCTGGACGATGTTTGCGAACGGCGAAGTTTAGCTACTCAACTAACGTTACGTAAAATTACAAGTTTAAAATTACAAGATGATGTTAATCTAATCCGACCAACATCACCTTTCCGCTTGGTTATAACCGACTCGGCTATCTGTAGGACCTGACCCGGACCACTCGTGTGGTCATCTCATGTTCAAAGCCAAGAAGCGCAACTGCTGCAGCAATTCAACTAGTACTTCGATATCGGCAATTGAAAATTGTCACGATATCTTCAATGTTTGAAACATTCATGATGATCGTAATATATGAAACGGTTTAAAATCACAAGTGCAAGCGCTTATATACAAATATAAATGACGGTTGCCGGGATTACAGTTTGAAAGAGCCAATCAGACTACAACAAAACATATAAACTTTAAAGCCGTTTTTTCCAAAATTTCTGGTCCGACTGAAAAAAAATTTTTATGTACTATTTAGACTCAACTCATCTTTCATAAACCGCTTTAAAAATAGTACAAATTCAGATTCGAGTATCTTAACTGTCACCCAAAAACGTCTTTCGAAAACATTAGTTTTTGATTTTATATAAGAAAGAACTAAGTAAAACTATGTAAATTAAAAATACAGAAAAAAGAAAAAATATTTTTTAGATTCAATATAATTGATATACTACATAAATACAAATTTTTAAATTACAAAAAAAACAGGACACGATTCTGAAAATTAAATTGTGATTTCTGTTAGTTTCAAAAAAGAGAATTAATTTTTCCTTAAAACAAAGTATTTGAGTAGAAAGTAAATAACAGTTTATGCCACCGGAGAACGAGAAACCGAGAAAAACATCACCAACGCCAAATAATTAAATTTACTTTAAGACGGTGGCTTATGGCGCATAATTTTACAAAAAAATAAAATTTTAAAATAAAATAGACTATAGCAATATAAATGACGATTAAAAATTTAAAGTCAAAATCTGGATTGCTTCAGAGAACCCTCCATCTTAGTCCCACACACGAATCTGTCGAAAGTATCAACACAAACTTAAATGACATTTTAATGCCGAAGAAAAATCTTATCTTTTCATAGATTATACGGTGGAAGAAAACGATTCTGTTAATCGTTCTGAATTTACCAAATCATTGTCTTGTTTTGGCTTTTTTATGCTTTGGAGTTTAATAATTCATGGTAACTATTAAACTATATAGTTTATTTTAAAAAACATTTTAATGTTTATTAAAATTGAGAACTTTTTAATCGGTTTTTGGAAAGTCGGGCTCTCCGCTGTTGAATTGTATATATAGCCCTGTGCTAAACATTTCTCTTCCGTTCTTTTCTGATTGTATTTCGTTCTGTTGGGTTGTACCATCAAATTTCTATAAACAGATTATATTATAAAAGTAGTAAGCTGAGTTTATCATTTTCTCTATCGTTCTGGGTATGAGATCAATTCCACGTTTATCATGGACGAGATAGAAACCGCGGTCATTCAATAAGTTATTTGTAAATTTATAAGTTGCTTGAATTAATGGTCATCGATTTCTTCTTACTGGGAACCGTTTTGGGCAAGAATTAATTTAAACTAAACAACGCATTTTGCAATTTCCTTTTATTTTTTTTTGTGTTTAATTACTACATATTGTGAAAACATATTTTCGTTCACAAAGTTATACTAACCTAAAAATTATTTAAATTATTAAAGGTACAGTTTAAATTAATCATTGTGTTTTTTTCAAAAACTAAAAGCGATATTTTTCACCACCTACATTGTGTGTGCAATAGTTTGCACTAGTGTTTGCAATAGTTTGCACAAATTTTTAAGAAACATTTAAGGAAATGAGTAGAATCACCTCAAAAAAGCATTTTTCTTTAAATGTCTAAAATACTGGATCTTAGGGTATTCAATTAACAAATTTTAAGGTACTTTTTGTTCAAGCAATAATGTTTTACTTTACTGCTGGCGATGGGCGGTACTAAGTACAACTGTACTTTGTAATAAATTTTTCGCCTTTAAAAAACAAATTTTTTACATTTAAAGAAAAAAATAACATGGTTTATTCACAGTTAAAGTGTTTTCTTGTAAAACTCGTGTGTAGTGGTTAAATTTGATTTAATAGTTCGTCCATCGTAGAAACTCTCAAAAAATATATTAAATTTTTTCCCGATGGAAGAATATACTACTAAAAAGCTCACAATGTAGTACAAATTATAATTTAAAATCTAAATCGAAATATCAGTAAATAGAAAAATTCTACAATCGTTATCACACTGAAGCCCAAGAAGATACTCAACAACCCACCAATATTACCTAAAAATTAAAAAATTATTTTATTTATTTAGTGTAGTAAATGGCGCTGGCATTTCAAATAAAAATTTTCAGTAAAATTGGTGTCAAATGTTAAAGCATCGTTACTTCAATTGGTTTCTATTCCAACATTGTTCCAGCTTCAACTCTTTTATTCCTGAATTCTGCTTCTGAGAAGAAGCAGTGAAAGTAATATCGTTTTAGTAATTTTAATTAAGATATCTGAGGCGGTCACTGGCCTAATAGTTAGAGCGATCTACTACTAATGCTAAGGCACCCGGTTCGAACCCGGGAGGAATCTACAAAGGAAAGTTTTCTATCTGACCTCTTTCTATCTATGACCGTCTCCGTGCTTCGGAAGGCACGTAAAGCCGCTGGTCCTCCTATGTTAATGAATTACTATCATTAACATTACAAAATAAGGCAAAAGGCACATCCAAAGCCACCCAAAGAAGAAGAAAAATCAAGATATTTGTTTATCAGCAGGGGGAGAACCTTACAATATGTTAACAACAGTTTAGGGAATAATTTCGCAACAGAAGAGAATAAAAACCTATTCAAGTTCGAAAGATGCTAAAACAATTAACACTAATTTTATGCAAATCGACTTGGCGGAATTAATAATCTGTATACTTATAAAATGCAACTTACTTAAAATTTCAAACCAATAGTTAACTACCTCTCGCTTATAAAGTTTGGTATGGCTGGGTTCAAAAAATATTTTGATCAAACTGTGATCTTTATAGTCGCTCAAATACCTGCAATAAAAAAATTAAATGCTGTCAATTTTCATAATCAAAAAAGATTTGAGAATGTAATACCACCGTTTATAGATTACTTACGATTCATCGGAATATAAAGGAACAACTGTACTTGATACGTGATAAACTGTATTAGAACAAGTGGCAATGCAATGGGAGCACCTCAGACCGCCCTGCCTTTCCTGTTCTAATTCTTCGGATTCCGAGTCTTCGGGAAATATATTTTCCCATTTTTCTATTAATCAGACTATTAAATTTAGTTTAATATTATTTTCTGTTCTTCATACCACCATTTCTTATCAGACACTTTATTTGTGACATGGTACACTCCTTGACATTCAGCTTCATTGGTGGTATTGTAAATGGTCTACATCCGCATAGGGCAATTATACTCTTCAATTTACATTCGGTTAAACAGTTACTGAGACTATAATTTCCAAATATATTTTCCTTTTCGTCATCAAATAAACAATTACGCTAAAATGCGTAAATTTTATTTGCTAAGCTTTTCTCAAATAATTACTTGACTTACAACATCAACCGGGTAGCTTCGAATATTTGGAACAGCTTCAAGTCTCTCAGCATCGATACCTAAAAGAGTTTCCATACCGACAGGTGCAATTTTTGAATTAAGCCTCCGCTGTTCACATCTGGATAATCGTACGGATTAAAAATGTGTACCTGCAATTTGGAAAGAAAAAATTTTGGTTTCCAAGCTAGTTTTACCTTTACATTCACGCCTACAATAGGTAATATAGGGTATGCATAATCATCTGGTTCATTACGCACCATTACAGTTAATCCATGCTCGAAACCTAATGTATTCACAATTTTCGGTGTTTCGTTACCTAAACAAATTTTTCCAATTAGTTGATATTCCAATTTTTTGAGATTTACTTACGGGCTCTCACATAATTAAAAGTGCAACAAAAACCTTCATACGTCAGTCTCGTTTCAAATAAATTGGAACAATTTTCTTCTTTATTGTTCCATTTGCAATGACGCAATAGATTTTCGCAAGGTGTACTTAACTGAAACATTATTAATAAAAACAACGTTTTAAATTGTAAGGCTTTTTCTGACTATTTTCATAATTTTGTGTAGTTCCATCTTGGGGATTGTATCATCAAAAAATACATGCGGAATGGTTTTTTGCAGATATTTAATATTTCTTAGCATTTCTAGTTCAAGAGAATACAATGCTCCATACTTTATTATAGGACCTTGAAAGAAATATTTGAACACCTCCGAATGATTTGCACTGTTAAAAATTTAATTTTCTGTTATAAAAGTTTCTTAATAAAGTAAAAAAGTATTCGTACGTACAAGAGATCCACTAAATTATCTACACCTTCTTTACTAATTTTATTAATGTTACATATTGATACACCTGGAAATGGAATGTTTTGGATAGGATATTTGGTGCTTTCCAAGTTGATAACTAAAGGATGTTCGTAATTCTCTTTCATAGTCTGAAAAATCATTATCGAAGCACCACTAAATAGTAGAAACTCTAAAACGCCCAAATGCACTTTTCGAGAAAACTTATTCGGGGATTTACAAGATACCGCAATCCCACCAGTGACGATTCATTACAAAATGCTTTTATGGCATTCACAAGTGCTTTGGTAATTTTAAAACCCATTTTGAATTCTAAATTTTTGTAGTTTATTAAAACTAAAGAACAATTATACAACACACTGAAGTTTTTATTACCTACTATAAAAATAAAAATGTATCTAGGTAAACCAGAGTTGCATTTTTATTATTGATTGTTATGCAGTACTTTGCGTCAAACCTAAATTATTTATAAAATATTTGTTTATATGGCATATGTTATGGTAAGCGTACATGGACATGTTAGAGAGCGGTTGTAACGCGGTTAATATCAGGTTGCATGAAGTTCAGTTTAAATTGAGTCATGGGTATTGTGTAAACATCGATCGAAGTTCCTAACTTTTCAGATTTCATAATTTTTATATTCAAGAATGGAAGTTTTAACGGATATGTATTTCGGTACTTCACAGATTGTGAACATGAACTCGTTGGGCAAAACTGTGAAATTATTTTACTATCAAGTAAAATATTTCAAAAACAATATTCGTTAAGAATAAAAAGTAGGAAGGTGACAAGAAATGTTAAACAAAGAACTCAAACAAATTATGGAAATTTGATACACCAAGTAGAATGTTTGGATGGAATTTTTGGTGCTTAAGGAAACTAAAGGTATTTCAAATTATCTTTTAGTTAAAATCTATGAATCCAAATAAAGAAACTATAAACCAAAGTTTGAAAACTTTGGGTTTCAAGAACACCACATGCTTGTAAAAATTTTTATGCTTTGAATGCTTGAATTTGAAACCATTTTAATAAAATTTTGTGTTTAATTAAACTAAAGAAATAACGTACATGAATTGTTATTAACTATTAAAAATTATCGAAACCAATATATGGTATGACTTACGAACTTTCGAAATTTTGATTTCAAGATTTTACTGGTAAGTCAACAAGATTATTTAACAGTAATTTGGTTGCAAGCATTGTAGTTAAACGACCTCATTTAATTCTAGAAATTAACTATGTAGTTGCATACCAGTTAACAGAACTGGGTTGAGAAACATGTGAAATTTTACTAACATAATTCAAAATTTCGTTAAAGAGAAAAATTATTGTAGAAATGGATTAAAAAGAATTAAAATTTGACTGATGAGCTTCGAAATCCTCAAATTTCAAATTTACTTAAATCATTTTCAGTATTTATTGAAGATGATTTATGCCTCAGAATTGAATGACCTAACATGAGAATATAACCGGCAATAAGCTAAATTATCTTAGATATTTAGTATTGTGGATTTTAGAATTTAATTCTTAAGGCCATAACATCATGCATAAGTAATCATTAAAGTATCTTCAGTTGAGGAATAAAGAATTTTATTAATAAATATTAATATATATTTATTATAAATGCATTACTTAAGAATTACTGTCAGTTAAAGTCGTGATCTTTTAGCTAACTTCAGAACTGCTTATTTGAAGTTTAAAATATAGGTTCCAATTCAAAAGTAAATTCATTAGCAGTATCTATGTGATGTATCGATTGAAGAATTTAAAGTGAAGATATGTAATTATAGTAGACGTTACGTATCTACCAAAATGATCGAGACTATATTCTTTTGGCACAGTAGCAGCAGCTCTTTTGAAATTTGATCTAATTTTTCTATGGCAGAAGTCACATCATTTCAAAGGTGTCAAAGGTATCTTCTTTGTAGGGATATAGTAGGAGTATAGCCACCAGTTTCCTTTTGGCAACGGTTCAGTTTCAGCTTCCACCGCCTAGATGTGGACGGTTGTTTTCATTCAATGAAGAAGATGTTGTTACCGGGTCATCTTCGGATATACAGATTTCGTTATTTTGCAATAAGGGATCTTTTGCAATGCCATTGTTCGCATCCTGATTTTCCTATAACAATTTAATGAATTTTAATTTGAAAAATATAATGTACTTAATACTTTTAATTTAAAAATAATGAAGTAAAATTCATACAAATTCATTTATTTATAGGTGCCAGAACAAGAAAATCAATGGCTAGAAATAGTAAATGGATTTCAAAGCAAATGGAACTTCCCTAATTGTATTGGGGCATTAGAGGCAAGCACGTAGTTATCAGAGCACCGTCTAAAACTGGATCAGATTATTTCAATTACAAACAATCCTTTAGTATCATTTTGCTTGCTTTAGTTGACCACAATTATTGCTTCACGTATATTGACGTGGGGCAAAGGCAGAGCGTCAGATGGTGGTGTATGGCGAAACAGTACGCTTAATAACGCTATGAAGACAAATATGCTCAATATTCCTTCAAATACAATTATTGTCGCTGATGATGCATTCCGCTTACAACATCTATGCTCAAACCGTACAGTAAAAGAAATTTGTCAAGAGAAGAACGAATTTTAATTACAGACTGTCTAGAGCTAGACGCATTGTCGAAAATGCTTTTGGCATACTGGTATCAAAATTTAGGATATTCGAGAGACCAATTGCTGTAAATTTACAAAGTTGATAAATTGTAAAAGCCTGTTGTTCAATACACTGTTTAGAACTGATTATGAAAAACCTATACGGGTATGGCAACCAGGTACCCTAGCTATAGACGATACACGCCAGTCGTCTATTAATACCGTAGGATAGTTACTCTGCAACAACAACCAGCATTAGGCGTAGTGTTGGTATGCTGCAGAGAGAACATCGCGGGGGGATGGGCTTAACCGCCTGACCTGCGAGGAGAAAAACCTCTATAAAAAACCCTAAAGTCAAGGTGGAACAGCATATGCCGAAGACTGTATGGCTGGGAAGGTAATTCCAGTTAATAATATGCGAACTCCGGATACCAGGCGACCTCTCGGTTTCAATAGCCTTCTTGTGGTAAGCAGGCTCTGCTGCAAGTGACTCTTTATCCTAGCTTCTCGTGGGAATAAATATGAATACGTACACAGAAAAATTAAAGGGAGACTCGCCCTTAACAGAGTCAACAACAGAGGCTCCCCAAAGCCTCAACCCAATCTTAACTATCCAAGAGCCTATGGTTCAGGATGAAAATCCTGACCAAAAGGCTAAGGATACGGAGCCCATGGTACTGGATGAAAGTCCAGATCAAAATACAGAGGACGTACTCCTCGCGAGCAGCGAAGAAGATGTCAACAAAGCCTACAAAGTCTTCAATTGAAGACTGAAAGGGTTAGACTAAGTGGAGCTGCTCGCAAAAGGATGAAATATCTCATCCAAAAGGGTCAACCGGCTGACAAAGCCAGGGAACTTGCCCTCAAAGGATATAATCCTAGTAAAGCTGCCAAAAGAAATAGATCTGATGGCAGTACTCCGGAAGCCCGTGATAAAAAACGGGTAAAGTTTGGTGAAGGTAAGGCTGCACCCAGTAAGGGTGAAAAGCCGACATTCAGCCAGGCCGAAACCCTGGGGTAAAGATAGGAATAATACATTCCTTATATCCAAAAGAGCTCCTGACTATGGAACAACTTGAAGCCATTCAGGAAGCCATACTGGACAAAATAATGGAGAAAAGGAAGACGGCTGATATAAAGCCTCAATTCCACCAAATCCACAAAAGACCAGGCTGGCTCGGTATTACATGTACCAATACAGCCACAGCTGAATGGGTAAAGGGCCTAGAGGCCGAACTTAAACCCTGGGAAAATGCCGCATTGAAAGTCGTGTCAGAGGCAGAAATGCCTCACACGGAAATATTTGTGGCATATCTCCCGGGAGCCAAGATACAATAATGAGAAAATTCTGGGTCTCATAGAAGCCCAGAATGAGGATCTCATTACCTCAAACTGGCGAATTGTACGAAAAGTACAAATAGGCCAAACTTTAGAGGTAACTCTCAGTTGATGTTCAGTCAGCTGAAAATCTGAAAAAGCTGAACTTTAAGATCGGCTACAGATTTGGGCAAGTCCAGCTACGCCCGAAAAAGGGCAAACCAGACAAGGCCCAAACAACTACTGCAGGTGCTAGTGAGGATGCCTCAACGTCCAATGCACCTAGCACTAGTACAGATGCACTCATCTCCACTCACAAGGGGCAACAGGGTGCTCTGGTGAAAATCCCAAAGTGCCCAGTACGGGCAGGGAAAAGAGTCAGAGCACAACTGGGCTTTCTAGAGTGCAGCCCTCACAGGCGAAGAAAGCTGGGAAGGGCCCTTGAAGCAGAAAGCAAAGCTATCGGAGAAACGAGGGGCTAAAAACAAGCCATCAAAGGCACAAAGTGCATCCAAATAAACCTCCACCATTCAAAGGCAGCTTCAAGTGCCTTATATTGGAGGTTTATTAAGAAACAACTCTCCATAGGGCTAATACAAGAGCCCTGGATAAATGGAGACAAAATCAGGGGTCTCCCTGAAAGGACGGCCAACGTCCTAGCTGATTACAGGTATGGTAATCCAAGAGCAGCACTACTGCTCAGGAAAGACATTAACTTTGTTCCCATTCCAGAATTCAACACCAGGGACCTGGCAGCTGCCGTGGTTGAACTCCCAAGGGAGGGAGGCAAGAGGTCTATAGTAATAGCCTCAGCCTACTTTCCGGGAGACGAGACCAAGGTACCACCAGAGGAAGTACAACGCCTCATAAGCTGGTGTCGAAAGGGGAACAAACACCTACTTCTGGGCTGCGATGCAAACGCACACAACGAGATCTGGGGCAGCACAGACACCAATAACAGAGGTAAGGACTTACTTGAATATATTTGTTCTAACAATTTAGACATTATAAACAAAGATAAAAGCCCACCTTTATAAACGCGATTCGGCAAGAGGTAATCGACCTCACACTGGCCACTTCGTTTATAAGTCAAATCTTAAAAACTGGAAAGTGATGGAGGAGGCATCCTTCTCTGATCACGCCTCTATCACATTCGACATAGAGAGCACAAAAGTGGAAATGGTGAAATGTAGAGTGCCGAAAAGACGGACTGGTGCCTCTATCAAGAGACACTAAGGACCGAGCTAGAAGGCCTCCGATACGAAGTAGCCACCACGGAGGACCTGGAATCAGCCTCTAACCACATTAGTCAGTGCATAATGAACTCTTATGAGGTCAGCTGTCCACTGAAAAAAAGAAACATCTCTCGAGATGTACCTTGGTGGAATGCAGAACTGGAGAGACTTAAAGTCATAGCCAGAAAAGCATTCAATAAGGCCAAAAGGATAGGCCTATGGGAAGAATATACAAAAGCCCTAACAAGGTACAATATTGAATTGAGAAAATCAAAAAGACAATCATGGATGCGCTTCTGCGAGGGGATAGATAAAACGGCCCCAGCAGCGCGCATTCAGAAAGCTTTGTCTAAAGATCACTCAAATACCATTGGACTCATAAAACAGCCCAATGGTGCTTACACCGATAGTATCGGGGAAAGTTTAAATGTGTTACTAAAACACACTTTCCGGGATCTACGATGATAGCGACAACAAACCTAACGCACGAAATGTCCCTGGATCACATTCCAGCAGGGATAGCAGAAGGTTAGCAGGAAAAATCTTTACTTTAGAGAAAGTAAAATGGGCTATTAGTAGTTTTCAGCCCTACAAGTCACCTGGATGGGATGGAATCTTTCCGGCCCTACTTCAAAAGGCATAGACTTGATCGCTCCTTGCATAACGGCAATATTCAAAGCCAGTTATTCAATGGGATATATACCCACATCATGGAGAAAAGTGAAAGTGGTATTCATACCAAAATCGGGCAGGAGGCCTCCCGAAGAGGCCAAATCATATCGCCCGATAAGCTTATCCTCCTTTCTCCTTAAGTCAATGGAGAAAATTATAGATAATTATATTAGAGGCGAATCGCTTAAAAGGACGCCGCTTCATACTAAGCAATTTGCCTATCAACCAGGCAAAGGTACGGTGGATGCACTTCACCACCTTGTAAGAGGAATTGAAAAATCTCTTGCAGAAAAAGAAATCGTTGCAGGAATATTTATAGACATAGAGGGTGCCTTTGATAACACCTCAAATAAGTCTATAAAGAACGCTGCTGCGAGACATGGCATTGAGCTACCCACGATAATCTGGATAGAATCAATGCTAAAAAGCCGCATAGTAACGGCCTCACTAGGAGGGGAGGAAATCTCGATGGCCACGGCGAGGGATGCCCACAGGGCGGGTGTTGTCACCACTCTTGTGGTCCATCGTAGTGGACGACCTACTGAAGAAATTAACTGATGATGGATTCTGCGTATTGGGGTATGCAGATGACATTGTCGTTACAATTAGGGCAAGCATGAAGGCATAATATCAAACCTAATGCAAACTGCCTAAACAAGATAAAAGAATGGTGCGTAAAGGAAGAGCTCACAGTGAATCCTTCAAAACCATCATAGTTCCTTTTACTAAGCGTAGAAAATGAACCTTAAAGCGCCGCAGCTTTGGGGTTCATTGATACCTTTTTCCGGAGAAGTGAAGTATCTGGGGGTAACCCTGGATGCCAAACTCACATGGAAACCTCATGTGGACAAAACTCTTTCCAAAGCAACGGGAGCCTTCTGGGCCTGTCGCAAACTTTTTGGAAGGAACTGGGGACTAAGACCAAAAATGATCCATTGGTCATATACATCAATAATAAGACCCATTGTCACATACGCATCACTCGTATGGTGGACAAAAACCAATGAAATAACGACACAAAGCAGATTACAGAAGCTGCAAAGATTAGTGTGTCTGGGTATTACAGGGCTATGTGCACAACCCCAACCGCGGCTATAGAGGCACTCTTAGATCTGTCACCTCTTCACCTACGGGTGAAGAGAGAAGCCTACAAACCGCCATAAAAATCACCCAAAATAGGAAATTCAAACCGGGAGACAGAACAGGTCACCTAAAGATACTGGACTATTTAAAGCCAGATCTACTTGAAAAACCTTGGGACATAATTCCAAAACCTTTGACTTTGAGACGCCGTACAAAGTTGTTATTCAGGACCGAGCTACGGCGAAAAGTCAAACAATACAAACGGACACAAAATCCTCCAACTGGTACACAGATGGATCAAAAACTGAATGGGGAACAGGCATAGGCATATATGGCCCAAGATATGAGGCATCCATAGCCTTAGGTACCTACCCAACAATCATGCAAGCTGAAATACTTGCAATTGCATTATGTGCCCATGAGTGCCTGCAAAGGAAGGTAAAGGGAAAGCAAATAAACATAATGTCTGACAGCCAAGCTGCGATAAAGGCACTAGAAGCCAATAGCTTCGAGTCCCTGTCCACCTGGGAATGCAGACAATCCTCAAAACTGGCAAGGGCAATAAAATTGCCCTCCGCTGGGTGCCAGGGCATGAAGGAATTGAGGGAAACGAGATGGCTGACGAGCTAGCCAGACTGGGCTCAAATGCTACCCCTATTGGACCCGAACCCTTCTGTGGGCTATCCAAAGCACTTAGGGGGGAGGCGGTCCAGAGGTGGGAGGCAGAGAGCAAAAATATCCTCTGGCATAATGCACCAGGACAGAGACAGGCGAAGAAATTCATAGAGTACTCGACTGAAGAAGCTAAAAAGCTTCTTCTCTTATCAAAGAACGAAATTAGACTCATTACGGGGCTGCTCACTGGCCATTGCCAGGTGAGATATCACCTCAAAAAAATGGGTTTTGAAGAAAATAATGAATGCAGACTCTGTGAATCGGAAATTGAATCGGCCGAGCACATTCTTTGCACTTGCACTGCACTAACTAGACTTAGGCAAAAATATTTGGGACAAACACAACTGACACCAAGGGAGGTGAAAAGCAAGCCTCTTAGGACCATTCTTTGTTTTGCTAGCAAGATTGAATTCCTAAAAGCCAATTAGAAGGGTTATGAACAAAAGATCAAAACTGGTCGCAGTTCTGTAAGGCACACATAGCCAATCGACCCCTAAGTACAATACAATACAATACAACTGTTATGTAACACCTAATCTGATCGATTCTGAAGACGAAAATTATAATTTTATTCCGGGAACTTGGCGACTAACTAGTACAAAGTGCTGGTCTTACTATGGAATCTACCATGGAATCAACTCATGACAGAAATTCGGTTATATTAGCAGCAAGCCAAAGAGATAAGTATTGCCAATATTTTAACAACGAGGGAGCTGTTCCATGGCAATGGCAAATTGTGAGGAGTGAAAGAAAGATAATTTTGATTTTATTATTGTCATCTTTGCAGTTTAAAATAATTTTAATAATAAATAAATACTTACCAAGTTTGAATGAGTGTTTCTTGATTTTACATGTGATTTCAGAAAAGAATCCATTATTTTAAACCAAATGACTTTAGGTTTGTATGCATCATCAAAAGAACAGCCGGACTTCATAGTTTTTGAAATTTTCTTTAACTCTTGCGAATAGGAACTGCGTAGATTTTTAAATTTTGTTATTATATGAATTTTATTAAAACCTTTAATTTTCATTTCGCCAGCTATTCTTCTAGCAGCAGCAGCACGAGACTCCCTTTTTTTATAATCGTCTCTTGTTGGATCCCATAAAACAGGCTCGTTTTGATACAGTTCCAAAAACTTAAGTGTTTCTATGTCATTCATTTTAAAATACGTGCCATAATTTTCAATATCGTCTTTCAAGTTAGTTCACGACCGACTAAATATCAAACATGTTTGATCTTACTACGACTGCAATTTTATCAGTTCGTGATAAAATATTGCGATTAACATTTCACGATTCAGCAGTTAACCCGGAGCGTATCCACGACAGTGTGACTCACGGTCGTAAGTCACTACCCATGTCAACAAAAATAATGTTTTATTCGGAGCAAAAGTGCATTTTTGTAGCACTCGTCTATGGTGGTCAAGTTTGATTTAATGGCACGTCCACCGCACAAACTAGCGAGGAAAAGTGTTATATTTTCTTCCAATAGAAGAAATTGATTTAACATCTGAATCAAAATATAAAAAATAGAATACTTCTACAACCGTTATCACACTGAAGCCCAAAAAGATACTCAATATTTCACCAATATTACCTGAAAAAATTTTGTAAAAATAATTTTCCTCCTGAAGGTATACACATCCCTTGCATTTTCAACCTCAACTTCCAGTAAAATTGGTGTCAATCGTAAGAGCATCGTTACTTCAATCAATTTTGATTCTAATTATTGTTCGACATTCAGCCGACACGGAGGTATTCGTGAGAACTTCTCTTTCCATTTGCTTCGTTTTGAGTTAGAAATTCCACAGCAAAAAGGATCTTAATGAAATATTCTTAGACAGAAATATTTAATATCTCGAACAAAGGATTTTTAGGAAAATCGCATTTGTTGTTAACATTTGTAAAATGTTCAATTTTACTCGCAAACAAGGTCTAAACAAACACGTTTTTGCTAAGACAGTAGCGTTGGTACTTTAACTACAAGAAGATCAACCAAATTGAATTATCTATATAAATTTCTTAATAAATTAAAAAAGTATTCGTACGTACAAGAAATCCACTACATTATCTACACCTTCTTTACTAATTTTATTAATGTTACATATTGATACACCTGGAAATGGAATGTTTTGGATGTATTTGAATGTATTTGGTAGTTTCCAAGTTGATAATTAAAGGATGATCGTAATTCTCTTTCATAGTTTGAAAAATCATTATCAAAGCACCACTAAAAAGTAAAAACTCTAATATCGCCCAAATGCACTTTTCGAGAAAACTTATTCGGGGATTTACAAGATACCGCAATCTCCCCAGTGACGATTCGGTACAAAATACTTTTATGGCATTTGCAAGTGCTTTGGTGATTTTAAAACCCATTTTTAATTCTAAATTTTTGTGATCTATTAAAATTGAAGAACAATCGTACCACGCACTGAATAAGTTTTTATTATCTACTACGATATTAAAATGAAAATGTAAGCCAGAATTAATAATTAGAAATAATTAATATCTTATAAATATGTATGCTAATACAATGAACATGGTGTTTATTATTGATTGTAATGCAGTACTTTGCGCTAAACCTCAATTATTTGAAAATTTTTTTTTGCGAGGGCGTGGCGTAAAGCGTACATCGGCAGGCTAGAGAGCGAGTAACCGCAGTTCATTCCTAGTTGCGCTCACACTCTACAGTGATTTAATTGTAATTCTCTACCTGTAGAATTTATAGGATGCTTCCTCAATTTTCGTAGTATTTAATAAAGAAATATTTATTAATTTAAAGTAATTAAGACAGTCATTAGCCTGGTTGTTAGCGCGATCAACTGATAGCCCTAAAGCGCCGAGTTTGAATCCGGGTAGAGGTTCACTTTGTTGTGACCCGCTTTGTGCTTAAAAAAGCACGTAAACTCGATAGTCCGCCTATGTTAATAAATTGGCATTATTAACAATAAAATAAGGTAACAGGTACCTCTGAATCTAGCCTAGCAAGTTACTTCAGATATAAAGCAAATAATTCTCACAGTACAAACAATGGCTTCGGAATATCACCGATGCTAACTGTTAAGTAATGAATAGATTAACAGATTTCAATAAAGTTAGAGAAGAAAAAGAAAATTAATTTATTCTAAAAGTAACAAGAAAGTCTAAAACTTGGTAAATGGAGAAATAATAAATTTTACCTCTCAGTATTGTACAACGCTCTTTTGGTAAAATCTTTTCTATTAACTTCATTTAGATCATAAATGTACAATCATGTATTGTAGTATCTTTTTCTATAAGGTGTAACGCAAATTTGTTAAAAACAATTTCTGTTACAAAATTTTAACACCATCTTCATTAGGAGCGCCTTGTATTTAAATGTATTTTACTTCTTCTTCTTCGAGTGCCATACACTTTACAGTGCGTAGGCGATCAACTGAGCCGAAGTCAAGCTGACTTTACTAGAGAATATAATTAATATTGTGGGTGGTTTCCCGTTGCCTTCCCCACAGTTTAAAGATTGATATTTTTAGGTCTTAATCATGCCAAAGGTCATTAAATAAAGGAAACAATAGTACAATAAGATGCAACTCAACATGTAACTGCTTTAAAATATAAAACAAATGCCAAAGTAAGTGAAAATTCAAAGTCAACAAGGACAGAGGTTGACTAATATAATTCACAAGTTAATAAACATTTATTATTATCTACATTATACTTGGTGTACAATTTAATCACTGTGTTTTTCTTAAAAATATAAGCGATATTTCTATATACCACCTACACTTAGAGCGCACGATACAATACGTTAAATTGTAAACGCTCCGCTTTGCTTCGAAAGTGCAAAAAGTGCTTGTCAAACAAAGAACCATTTTTAATAAAATGAAACAATATTAAATTTCAGAATTAAGGTAATGACCAGAATTACCGTCAGAAAAGTATTTTTTTTCAAACGTCAGAGAAACTGGATCTTATTGCATTCAATTAACAAATATTCATTTCAAGATACTCTTAATCCAAGCAATAATGTTTTACTTTACTGCTGGCGAGGAGCGGTACAAGCGTGAGTAATAATGTAATTTACCTTATTTTTAGATTGGACTTGAATGATTTCAAGTTAAGTGCATGAATGTTTTAATTGAATTTATATTGTTAGTACTTATGCTTACTTATTTTAATAGAAATTACAAGAAATATTAACTAAAATTCCAAAAAAACACTTAACTTGAAAATTTTGAAAATTATGCTTGTATATTTGTACAAGTTAATAAAACTATTATAATATATTAAATTTACTTTATAATAAGCTCTTAAACTTAAAGAAATACATTTTTTAATAACATGTTTCATTCGAAACAAAAGTGGCATTAATTTTCTACGACATTTCTACACCAACGAATTGAAAATGATGAATAATATAATATACATAGGCTATACATAGGCTTTTTTTGAATAAATAAAAATAATAAACAAACAAACACTTTTTGCACTGATAAACTTGCAAACAAAGTATTTATTTTATGATGCGGTCCTCACAACAACAATTTTATTTATAGTGACCCTCGGGCCACTCCGAAGTTGAACAGTGCTGATCTACAGTACAGACTCGTAAGAAAAAGTGTTACTTTGTGTCCTAATGCAACAAAATGTACTGCTCTACAAAATACTGTCTCCTATTAAAGCTCACAAACTACAAAGTACAATTATAATTTAATATCTTAGTCGAAATATAAGAAAATAGAAAAATTCTACAACCGTTATCAAACTGCAACCCAAGAAGATACTCAACAATCCACCAATATTACCTAAAATTTGAAAAAAATTTATTAAACCGAATTTTCAGTAAAATTGGTATCAAACGTTAGAGCATTGTTACTTCAATCGGTTTCTATTTTAATATTATACAACTTTATAATATATAAAGATATCTATCTCTTACGATGCTAAAACATTTAACCCTAATTTTATTGATCTCGATACGTTCTAAATTGCAACTCACTTAAGATTTCAAACCAGTAGGTAACTACGTCACGCTTATACAGTTTGGTATTACTGGTTTCAAAAAATATTTTGATCAAACTAGCGTTTTCGTACTCGCTTAAATTCCTGAAACAAAAAATTATAAAGTAGACCGTTTTCATAGTCAAAAAAATTCGAGATAAATAATAACGTAGTGTGTTAGGGCACGCATTTTCTTAGCCCTCAAACCTAAATTATAAAATATATCGCAAATGGCTTTTACATAAACAAAAATAATGAATATACAAACCTACATAAACGCTTAAAATAAAATTCAATCCTTAATTCAAAATGGAAGGGGTTAGGTAAATGCACCTGTTTGTAGACCACTTACGATTCATGGAAATATAAGGGAACAAATGAGCTTGATACGTGATAAATTGTATTATTACAAGTGGCAAAGCAATTGGGGCACCTCAGACCGCCCTGCCTTTCCAGTTCTAATTCATCGGATTGCGAGTCTTCAGGAAATATATTTTCCCATTTTTCTAAAAATCAAACCGTTAAATTCAGTATAATATAATATTTTTTGTGCTTCATACCAACATTTCTCGCCAGACATGCATTGTCCAACAAAGTACACTCCTGAACATTCAAATTCATTATTGGTATTGTAAAAGGTCTACATTCGCAAAGGGCAATTACACTTTTCAATTTACATTCGGTTAAACAGTTACTGAGACTATAATTTCCAAATATATTTTCTTTTTCATCATGAAATACACAATTACGCTAAAATAGAGAAATGTGATTTGCTAAGATTTACTTATTACCAATAATACTTGACTCACTACATCAACGGGGTAGCTTCGAATATTTGGAGCAGATACAAGTGTGTCAGCATCAATACCTAAAAAAGCTTCTGTACCGATAGGTACAATTTTTTGAATTAAGCCTCCGCTGTTCATATCTGGATAATCGTACGGATTAAAAATGTGTACCTGCAATTTAGTAAGGCAAAATTGTTGTTTCTAAGCTAATTTTACCTTTACATTTACTCCTACGGTATCAAGTAGAGAATAGGAATAATCATTTGGTTCATTACGGACCATCACAGTTAGACCATGCTCGAAACCTGATTTATCTACAAATTTTGGTGTTTGGTTGCCTAAACAAGTTTTTCCAATCAACGAATATTCCAATTCTTTAAGATTTACTTACGGTTTCTCACATAATTAAAAGTACAACAAAAACCTTCATAGGTCAGTCTCGTTTCAAATAAATCGGAACAATTTTCTTTTTTATTCTTCCACTCGCAATGGCGTAACAGATTTTCGCAAGGTGTATTTAACTGAAACATTAAATAATTACAATGTTTTAAAATATGAGGCTTTTCTCTGACCATTTTTATAAATTTGGGAAGCTTCGCATCTTGAATAGTATAAGGAAGTTGTGAAATTTTGTCTTGCATTTCTAGATCAGGATAATACAACATTCCTAACGATATAACGACGTCTAGAGCTTTTTTTATCAGCTGAGACTTGTCTTTTTCTCTCTCCCAATCCTCATTCCTGTCCTGTGCACTGATGAAAATGTGTTTTTTCTGTTAGAAAAGTTTACAAATAAAACAAATAAAAACTTACATCTGTTGCGCTAAATTATAAGCACGTTCTTTACTAATTTTATTAATGTTACATATTGATACACCTGGAAACGGGACGCTTTTGATAGAATATTTGGTACTTTCCAAGTTTATAACTAAGGAGATGATTCCCCTTGTTTGAATAGTATCAAAGAACTAGTGAACCTTTCGAATATTGTTTTGGCATTCCAATCATTGTAATGAAACCCATTTAATCGAAATTCTTTATGGCGTATGATAACTAAAAATCAATCATATAACGCACTGCATAAGTTTTTATTACAATAAAAATGGATTTGAATCTAAACCTGAAGTTGCATTTTAATAATTAATGTATTATAAATATGTTAATATTTAGAATAAACATGGTCTTTAGTTTTTGATTTACAAAAGTACAGTCATAATACAATACCATTGCATAAGTAATCATTATTTATAAAATTTCTTATAGGATTTCTAATCTTTTAATATTTCAAATTTCGGAAAACGGTTTGGTTTCAATAAATTTTGACTTAGTATCAGTATTTTCAAACATATGGAAATCTGATATCGATTGATACTAGATAAATGCGAGCAGCAAAATTTATCGACGCCTTTTATTAGTTCGTACTTTTTCCGGTTACCTTTCAAAAAAGTTTTGGCACAAAAATGCTTATATTGACAACTTAAATTGTAAATCTTTTGACATAAAATAAGAAAATTTTATACTGTACTATGCGCGTTTCCATCTATAAAAACATTTTCCAAAAAATAGCATAAGCAGGATGGGAATTAGAAGAACCACGATTAATTTCGTTACTAATGAGGTTAATAAAGATTTTCAAACTGCAAATCTCAAATAGATAATTTGTAATAACATACGTAAATACAGCATGATTATTTTACTTTTTACTAAAAATAAATAAAAGAACTGAACCGTTCCGGGCATGTTTTTTTATTTATTACATTAACTATAAATGTTTTTATTGTAATTATAATATATTATCGACATAATGTTCAAATATATCATGTTGCAAATTTGAAGCACGGTACGTTATATATACTCGGTTTTTAATTGTGGTTTGTTCTTATGGCCAAATAACATTGGTATTTGCCACCTTAAGTTGTAATCTGTTAAATTCCTATTTAATTTAATTTATAACTCAAAATTCGTTGATTCTAGACCATAAAGCATTCTACCCAAATTTGCAGATAAGCGAGTGATCTTTAATAAAGTTCTAATCCATTAAATCTCAAAATCAATTCAGATATCGAATATTTTAAAGTTCGCTAATTAAAAAATTGCTTAATTATTCCCTTTTTCCCATTAGTTCATAAATTTGCCGGGGAATAACCTTAATATTGGAATGATTGTATGAAATCAAGGGTACCGGAGCTTGCCAAGACAAGAACTATTAAGTTAAATAGTAAAAATATTATTTAATAGTTTTAATAATTACCTAATATTAAAATCGTAAATTATTATGGAATATGAATTTTTCGGTTCGAATAAAATATTAGTAATTTTTCTTGCTAATACTGACCGTCTATAAGAACCTTTTAGGAGTTTACGTATTCGTAAATTACAAGTGGGCATATTTAGATTATTTATTAACATTTTAAAAGTTAAGGCTTATCATTTCTGCAAGCTTTTGATTTACACGGTTTTGACTTGAAATTTTAATTTTCGATACACGTTTCTCAGAAGTTCCTAATCATTAGCCATTGTACAATGCGGTCTTTGTTTTAATTTGGATGTTAATCGCTCTTTCTGACTTTATTATCTACTGCTTCATTTCCGGAAATTCATGTGTGATTGTCAATCAGCTCTTTGGCTGCTTTAATCGTTCTTGTTGTTAGAGTTTGTAGCATTTGTTGATGTAATCAGTTTATTAAAACAGCTGTCCATTCTGCTTATATATCTAAGTTCCATTTGGCAAGAATATGTTAATTCTGAGTCTCTATGATACAATCACATTCCACAAGTTGATCACTGTTTGAGGCATCTGTGAAAGAAAAATTATAAATGGTAAGGTGATTTTATAATTCCTTTATGTTCTGGGTATGAATCAATTCAGGTTTATCATGGACAAGATGGAAACCCGGTCATCCAATAAGTTATTTGAAATTTATAAGTTGCTTGAATCAATGGACATCGATTTCTTCTTACTGCGAACCGTTTTGAGGCAAGAATTAATTTAAACTAAACAACGCATTTTGCAATTTCTTTTATTCTTTTGTTTTAATTACTACATATTATAAGAACATATTTTCGTTCACAAAGGTTATACTAACCTAAAAATTATTTAAATTTAAACTGAAAGGTTTTGTTTTAGATTTTTAACATTTCTATTGATAAAAATTGCTATTCTGACGTGAAATTTTGCATAAGCTCAGCTAAGCCTCGCTAATGCATAATGTGCTTATCAAACAAAGATTCATTTTAATGATATAAAGCATTTAAAATCTTTAAAACTTCGATCACATGTTTAAAACAATACTTTCTCATATTACATATTATGATAAAGTAAAAATATTTAAGGTGTAGTGTCGTCTATAGAAACATCGTCGAATGAAAAACTAGCAAGAAAAATTACATATTCATAATAGCTAACTGGATCACCATTGATCTTCTAATATTAATTTTTGGTTAATTTTGATTGGACATTTCTAGGACGGCATTACACGTTAAATTTTTTAAGATAGTTTGTAGAAAGGAATATATTAGATACAATGATCACGTTTCAACTACATATATAATTTTACTATTATGCGTTTGTTGGTCAATTAAAATGACAAAATTTTCGAAATTCTAAACTGTAAACGAACCATACTGCATAAATATAAAATCTGATAATATGGGAGTTTTGACTTTTTCTCCCCCTAATGATACTCTTAGCATTTATTTCTTAAAAATACAAGAAAAAACACTAAGTTGGCAGCGCGAGTAATAATTTGCCTAAAATACTTAGTCCATTTTGAGGTAGATATTTTTTCAACATTATAAACTTTTGGAACAGTTTAAACTCGTTTCTGTTACTCTTACAAGACTACATATATGTCGCAAGAAATACACCAAAATATGTATGTAGACGACACGTCTGCATAACTGCACAAAGTCTGCAAATTTTCAATTTTATCTCAATCAGATAATTTTTGAAGAATTTTATCATGCCCTATACAAGATGGCGGCCAAATATTAAAATCTCATATAATCTGTAAACACTCTGTAGAGACATACTTTCATATAAAACAAACCGCATCGATATCGGTTAATGCATTAAAAAGTTACAGCGAAACAAAGAAAGAAATGAACAGGTGGAACGCTTCCCCCCTTATGATTTTATGCTGATATTTTTATCTGGTCGTATTTGATTGGTAAAGTTGTCTGCACATAATCAATTTCACCTCAATCGGATCATTTTTAAAGAAATTCAATATGGTGGACACAAAATGGACACCAAAATTTAATATCATATATATACCAAAACCATTCGACGAAGATATGCTTTTATATAAAAAAAACCGCATCGAAATCGGTTAAAAAATGGTCAAGTACAAACGTTTAGGTGAAACTCACAAACCCCGCCCTTAAGATCACTGTTAATTTAAATCTTTAGCATCAAAATATTTGAATTTTTCTATATTTTGTATCAGGAACTCATAAACGATGAGAGATTAAACCTTGCATTTCTACGGCCGCGGTCCGGTGCAAGAATTACAAATTTTCGCTTGCTGCTATTAGGAACATAGAAGATGACAGAGGTAAATGTTCACGTTATAAAGTTCATTTTATTTACTTCGCCCTGCTGGTATAATTTCAAATTTTAGATTTTTGCTATCAGGAACATAGAAAGTGACAGAGGTAAATTGCGGTAACACCACTAGCTTCACAGTACTAATATCAGGTGGCGTTTGGTGTTATTCAATGTGTGAAAATTTCAAATTTTTGCTTGTTTGTATTAGGATGAAAAATAAATAACAGCTGATCGCCATTATTTCTTGTTTGTGTTTAAATTTGTATGAAGTGATTTTGTGATCATGGACTTGAAAGGAAAGAAGAAACCTAAGCTAATGTACTCTAACCTTTTACATAATGTCCATGTTTGTGATTAAAATTTCATCTTTACTACATTTTACACTTGCGTTGCAAATTTTGAAATGGGTTATGGTATAAAAACACCCATCTCTGAAATTAATTAATCCTCGTTAAAAAAATGGTAAGTTGTTGATGACATTAAATTAAATTAGTTG
The DNA here is from genome assembly GCA_036346125.1 of Lycocerus yunnanus. Taxonomy (NCBI): domain Eukaryota; kingdom Metazoa; phylum Arthropoda; class Insecta; order Coleoptera; family Cantharidae; genus Lycocerus; species Lycocerus yunnanus. Next base: position 798,170 of record JARFIX010000011.1, on the reverse strand, counting down.
TTTTCATTTATCTTTTTAGTAATGTCTTAATTGGAGAGCCAATTGTGGGGGTTCAAAAGAGATTTAATCTTCAAGCAAGGAAAAAACTTTCTAACATAGTTAATACTTTAAAAGAAAAATTTAAATGTATTACATATAAATAATTAATTAGTTGTCTAACTGTAAGTACCCACTTGTACGCAAGTTATCAAATTTTACAAAAAAATTTTTATGTTTACATGGTCAGTGGCGTAACTACCAGTGGCGTTCCGCAGAACAAGGTCCATGGATTTCAAGAAGCTTTTCAAAACAAAAATATTAAATATTTTAACGGCAATTTACATATACCTATAGTATCTATACCAAGTAATAAATCAATAAGCAGTCTGACAAAAATATTGCAGTTTTATCCTGAAATTTCATGGTTGATCCATACAGCTGATTGAAGTTATAGTAATTTATGTTTTAGTGCTTACGTAGTATATTTTCAGGTTTGGTTGGACGATTACAAGGATTACTTCTTTATGAAACAACCTGCTGCAAGGAATATTAACTACGATGTTTCGTCAAGAATTCAATTACAAAAAGAGTTGAAGTGGTACAACTTTGATTATTTAGTAAAAAATGTGTATTCTGAATTAACTTTGCCCACAGATGACGATGCTAAATTGAAGAATAAGTGGTCGGCTCTTGTGCAAGATAAGTATCAACCTTGGCAGAGTAGGAAGAGCAATTATGTTGATCAATATCAGTTGAAATTTACCAATAGCAGTTTGTGTATTCAAAGCAAGAAAGATATTAAAACTAAAGTGAGCAGTTTGGTGTTGATACAATGCTTAAGAGCACAGGTTAATTATTGTTTAAAAGAAGAAATTTTCTTAAAATTATTCTTTTGCTGTAGATTTGGTACGAAACTGATAAAAGTGGATTAGTACTGTCACAGTTGCTTTGTTTACAATCTGGTCAAGCATCCCCATATTTGTACAAGTGCCATTGAAATGGGTGGAAATCAGGAACGGAAACATAAAGGAGAGGTAAATACAACAGGGTGAATTAATAATATTGATTTCTTCAATATTCTACATTCTAATATCCTAAAATTTGTTTACAGAATATTTTCCAATATACAATATTGCTCGGAGACAGATGTTTAGAGTGGATTTTGCAGCACCACGCTCAAGTAAAACTGAAATTATGCACCAATGAAGCCTTAAACAAATGGGATTTAATGAGGTCATAAAAATTAGATGGTTATTAGATTGTCACATTCCCAATAACTTTTTATTTAAAAGACTGTTTACATAGTATTCCGAAATGTTTTCCAATTTACATGAATTAACGATATACCTACTTAGAGAATACTCATCAGATTTAATTTGTGTAAGAAAAATTAAGTGTAATTTGGTAATTGACATAAAAGTCAAACTATTCTTGCTTTCAATTTTAAAAAATTGTTGTTTATATGATTTGTAAAACAGAATTTAAAAGTATGTTTAATAGCACGAAATTGTTTTCAATTTAATGAATTTAAGAATATACTAAGAATAATCAGATTTAATTTGTCTGTTTAATGTAATTTGTAAATTGAGCTTTATAATAAATCAATTTTGTAAAAGTTTATTAGAAAACTTGCTTTCAGTTAGATGTTGAATTAGAAAAAAGTAAAAATTGTAAGTTAACTTACTTTCTAAATTATTTGTTAAATGGTTTATAATAAAATCAATTTTTAAAAGTGATTTAAATTTTTGTTTACTTAGAAAAAGTGAATTATATGTTTTGTTTTTACAGTTCCTTTCTGGTTTATAATTAGTAATATTTTGTAATAATTTTATTTAATTGTATAATTCTTTAGAGTAAGAAATGGATAATCTGATAAAGCAAAATTTAGAACAGGAATCTGGTTATTCTTTGTTAATTCGTAAAGACCAATGGAGTTTGAGAAACAACGTAAACCTTTGTGGCATATTAGATAACGGTGCCTTTTTCTTGGTTTTGTTGTCAATCATTTTGACAAATTTTCCTTTCTGCCGTTTTAACCAATTTTGACTTTGATTTGAAATGTACTTTCGAAATAAAAAACACATGAAAACTAAACGCTGATCCTTGTTTTTTCGTAAAACCAAAAAAGGTTGGAAGATACAAAACGACTCACTTTTCACTCTATTTTGTAATGGAATAATTTATTACAAATTACATAGCTTTTACATTCACTATGTAGGTACCTAAATCACCTAATGAAATTCTTCTCGATATTCTGTGATCAGGTTATATTATTTCTTTTTAAGCTAAGGTATAGGCGTTTATGTATATTTCACAAAAATAGTAAAGAAGTGCGGTCGAATGATCTAAATACATAAGCTCGGCACCAATTCTGTAAATACCATTGGGAATTAGTAAAGGAAAACGATTTTCATCGGTAATAAAATTGCAAAAATAATAAGTCTTCTTCTTCTGCGCTTCACGGTGTAGGCATTTATACCTGTTCCGGTACCCATCTTTTCCTCGGTCTTCCCACATTTCTCTTTCCTGGTGGCTTATATTTTTTCCCGCCAGTGGCAATCTTTCCTCGGTCATGCTCTCAAGGTGCTCACTCCATCTCTTGTTGTTCTCTGTGATTTTGTTTTTGGAGTTTGTCCACTTCTAATTCTCTTCTGATGTCTTCATTTCTCATTCCATCCGCTCTTGTGCATCCCTTGGTTGCTTGCATGAATCTTATTTCGTGAGCTTGTATGTTGCTTTTTTCTCTCGTTGTTAGTGCCCAGGTCTTACTACCGTAAGTCAATACTGGGATGGCTGTCGCTTTATAAAGTCTTATGCGTGTTTCCGTTTGTGTCTTATTTTTCAAATAAAGGTTTTCTCACAGCCTCTTCTGTCCAATTCCTACTCGCGCATCCAAGCTGGTGGTCCTCAGTAACCTGTGGAGAACTCTCGGGGCTTAGGTAACCAACCCTGGAGGTTGAGAGGAATCTACAAGGCTAACGCGAGAGAGAAATTATCCTTCGGGTTCTGCAATTGGCTAGTAACCCATTCAGGTAACAAGGAAAAATACTTGCAGTACCTTAAATGGCCTCGGAAAAATAATAAGTGATCTGGAAATTATAAAGTTTATTAAATTTACGTCACACGAGTGAAAATTATAAATACCTTTTTAAAATAGAATAAAATATTTCCACAGTTGAGCATTTCTATCAATCCTACAATGTTTGCGACAAAACATTTTTTAAATTAATTTGGTAACGTAGTATATGGTTTCTAAGATAATTTTATAAAATAGCCCAAAAACTAAAATTTAATAAATAGAAACTCTACGTAAAATGTGGCCAGACAGTTCAAATATAAATTATTTACAAAATTTGGTAAAATCTATGCCAAATAAAATTAATGCTGACATAAACCTATCTGGAGGGCCAACAAAATTCAAAAAAACTTAAAAATTTATGCAGCAATAACTTGAAAATAATCCTGCTAGTTTAAATTTTTAGCATCAAAATATTTCAATTTTTCTGTATTTTGTATCAGGAACACATAAACAATGAGAGATTAAAGTTTGCATTTCTGCTGTCATGGCGTGGTGTGAGAATTACAAATTTTTGCTTTTGGTTATTAGGAACATAGAAGGTAACAGAGGTTAATAGTTCGCGGTATAAAATGACTTTTATTTACTTTGTGCTCCCACAATAATTTTAAAACTTATGAGGATTGTATCAGGAACACATAAGTGCAAGAATATTAAAAACGCGCATCGCGTCTTGCAAAGTGAAGTTTGAAAAATAAACAACAGCTGACCGCCATTATTTGTTATGTTGGGATTTAAATTTTTATGAGGTGGTTTTGTGGTGATGGATTTAAAAGGAAGGAAGGAACCGAAGCTAATTTACTCTAACCTTTTACATAATGTCCATGTTTGTGATTAAAATTACATCTTGACTATATTTCATACTTGTGTTGCAAAGATTGAAATGGGTTATGTTGTAAAAACACCCATCTCTGAAATTTATTCTTCTTCTTCTTCTTTCGGTGCTTATCCGTATTCGGATGTTGGAGTCCACTTAGCTGAAGCCAAGCTGACCTTACTAGGGAATATAATTAATGGGGTGGTTTCCCGTTGCCTTCCCCATGGTCCACAGATTGATATTGGACCTTTGATCACAGCAGTGTATTCGACTCGACTAGGAATCGAACCATGGTCTACCGCTTTAAAGTCGGCCGGTGTATGCTTTACGCTACACTGCTGGTGTTTATTGGTCTTGATATTTATTAATCGTCGCTAAAAAAAATGGTAAGTTGTTGATGACATTAAATTAAATTAAGTGTTTTTCATTTATCTTTTTAGTGATGTGTTAATTGGAGAGCGAATCGTGGGTTCAAAAGAGATTTCATCCTCAAGCAAGGAAAAGACTTCCGGAATAATTAATACGTTAATAGAATTATTTAAATTTATTACATATATGTAAATAATTAATTAGATTTCCAGCTGTAAATACCCATTTGTACAGAAGTTTTCAAATTTTGCAAAAAACACATTTTTATGTTGACATACTCAGTGGCGTAACTACCAGTTTTGTTTACTGAAAAGCCAAGGTAAAATCCCCCCATATAAATTTATTAATCGTCGTTAAAAAAATGGTAAGTTGTTGATGACATTAAGTTAAATTGATTGTTATCGTTTATTTTTTTAGTAATGGTTTAATTGGAAGGGGAATCATGGGTTCAAAACAGATTTCATCTTCAAGCAAAGAAAAGACTTCCAGAATAATTAATGCGTTAATAAAACAATTTAAATTTATTACATATAAATAATTAACTAGATTTTCAGCTGTAAATACTCACATGTACGCAAGTTTTCAAATTTTGCAAAAAAAACAATATTATGTTGACAAACTCTGTGACGTAACTACCAGTTTTGTTAACAGTAAGGCTAAGGTAAAATCTCCTCAATATAAAAATAATAAAAATGTGATATTATCATCATCATCATCATCGTGTAGCTCTACAACCCTGGATGGGTCTTGGCTGACTTCACAATATCCTTCCATTGCTCCCGATCTAACATGAGTGTTTCTATTTGGTATTCATCAATTCCCATAGTTTTGAGGTCTGCCTTGATGATATAATTAATATATTTATGTCCAAAATTGTATGATTATAATTATATATTCTATGTAGCTAAATGTGTATTTACAACTGCTGATCATTAATGCTAAAATAATTATTAAATAGCATAAAAATATAGTAAGAAAATACTTAAAAATATGAAATAAAATGATTTGCTATCTTAATTTAAAATTATAGTAGAAACCAATGTGCGTGATGTAAATCTTTTAAAAATAAAAGTTATGCTCGATTTGTGCTTTTAAGGACCGGAATAACTTATCAATTTAATAAAATTTGATATGTCTACATTTTCGTGTATAATTAAGGTCGACTTTAACATTGAATACCTACTCCACAAAGATATCATTTATGTTTCAAACCGAAAAATAAGCAAGCATGATTTCTTCATTAATTCCGAACATCTTTTCTGTTCGCCAATTATTAATTTTGGAACTCTTGTTCGTATTTTCTGATAGATTTCAATGGTAATAAGTTGTAGGTTGCATCTTTTGCTGCTTCCTTGATGCACTCAGGTACATATATTGTTTCCATTGCACAAATATTTATTTTAATTAATAATAATTACCATATAAAGGAAAAATTACAATATCATTGAACTACAAGACTAATACTAGTGTCATTAGTTACATAACAATGACTTAGTTACGATGAAAACCAAACAATCTATGCTATAAAATCGCATCATTTTATTAAAACTCAACCAGAAATCTAGAGTGTCAAATTGATTACTGTCACAAGCAAGCAATATAATACGAAACAAAATTATAAATTTCAAATTTTTAATTTTGAAATTTTCATTTACTTGCAGGTTTTGGATAAAATTTATATGCCACTCTTGAGTAAAGAATATTTTTATCCATTACGGAAGATAGCACATGGTTTGTTTGCTAAACTTTCCGTTCGTGGATAAAAAATATCATTACTCACTTGTCCCATAAATAACTATTAAGGTTTTTTTTTTTTTCGAGCAATAATTTTTTACTTTACTGCTGGCGATGGGCGGTACTAAGTATAACTGTACTTTGTAATAAAATTTTCACCTTTAAGAAACAAATTTTTTACATTTGAAGAAAAAATAACATGCATTATTCGGAGTGAAAGTGCCATTTTGCAAAACTCGTGTGTAGTGGTTAAATTTGATTTAATGGTTCGTCCATCGTGGAGACTCTCAAAAAATGTATTACATTTTCTCCCGATGGAAGAATATACTACTAAAAAGCTCACAATGTACATATTATAATTTAAAATCTAAATCGAAATATCAGAAAATAGAAAAATTCTACAATCGTTATCACACTGAAGCCCAAGAAGATACTCAACAACCCACCAATATTACCTAAAATTTGAAAAATTATTTTAATGTAAGGTTTCTCCTTTAAGATATAGTAAGTAGTAAATGCCGTTGGCATTTTCAACACAATTTTTCAGTAAAATTGGTGTCAAACGTTAAAGCATCCTTACTTCAATTGGTTTCTATTCCAACATTGTTCCACTTTCAACCCTCTTATTTCTGAATTAAAAATTCCACTACAAGAAATTTAAAATGAAATGCGTACGGAAATATTTAAGATCTTGGAAAAAGAAGAAATCTTCACACTGAAAGTTTTTATTTTGTATTTTAATTTTTAATTAGTTTTTGTATTTATTTTAAGAAACGGTTAATGGCATCGTGCTTTGACTACTAATGCTGAATACGGTTCCACACCCTTTAGAAAGTAGATAGAATAAAGTAATGACGTTCCTGTGTATTTAAACGGACGTACAGAAATGTATATCAATTATTAACTGGAACTTAGTATCGATGCAAATTGTCACTTCAATAATAAGAGTAATAATGAGCCAGAAGTTCATAGTTATACTGAAAAGAATACCGAGAATACCAACCGAGGTTACTGTTGGACATTACAGGACCTAGTCCTAAGCTCAGAGGAAGAAGAAGAAGAAGAATTAAGATATCTGTTTATCAACAGGGGAGAACCTTACAATATGTTAACAACAGTTTAGTGAATAATTTTGCAACAGAAGAGAATAAAAACCTATTCAAGCTCGAAAGATGCTAAAACAATTAACACTAATTTTATGCAAATCGACTTGGTGAAATTAATGATCTGTATACTTATAAAATGCAACTTACTTAAAATTTCAAACCAATAGTTAACTACCTCTCGCTTATAAAGTTTGGTATGGCTGGGTTCAAAAAATATTTTGATCAAACTGTGATCTTTATAGTCGCTCAAATTCCTGCAACAAAAAAATTTAAATACTGGCAATTTTCATAATCAAAAACGATTTGAAAATGTAATAACACAGTTTGTAGATTACTTACGATTCATCAGAATATAAAGGAACAACTGTACTTGATACGTGATAAATTGTATTAGAACAAGTGGCAATGCAATTGGAGCACCTCAGACCGCCCTGCCTTTCCTGTTCCAATTCTTCGATTCCGAGTCTTCGGGGAATATATTTTCCCATTTTTCTATTAATCAGACTATTAAATTTAGTTTAATATTATTTTCTGTTCTTCATACCACCATTCCTTATCAGACACTTTATTTGTGACAAGGTACACTCCTTGACATTCAAATTCGTTGGTGGTATTGTAAATGGTCTACATCCACATAGAGCAATTATACTCTTCAATTTACATTCGGTTAAACAGTTACTGAGACTATAATTTCCAAATATATTTTCCTTTTCGTCATCAAATAAACAATTACGCTAAAATGCATGAATTTTATTTGCTAAGCTTTTCTCAAATAATTACTTGACTTACAACATCAACCGGGTAGCTTCGAATATTTGGAACAGCTTCAAGTCTCTCAGCATTGATACCTAAAAGAGTTTCTGATCCGATAGGTGCAATTTTTTGAATTAAGCCTCCGCTGTTCACATCTGGATAATCGTACGGATTAAAAATGTATACCTGTAATTTGGAAAAACAAAATTTTGGTTTCTAAGCTAGTTTTACCTTTACATTCACGCCTACAGTAGGTAATATAGGGTATACATAATCATCTGGTTCGTTACGCACCATAACAGTTAATCCATGCTCGAAACCTAATTTCTTCACAAGTTTTGGTGTTTCGTTACCTAAACAAATTTTTCCAATTAGTTGATATTCCAATTTTTTGAGATTTACTTACGGGCTCTCACATAATTAAAAGTACAACAAAAACCTTCATACGTCAGTCTCATTTCAAATAAATCGGAACAATTTTCTTCTTTATTGTTCCATTTGCAATGACGCAATAGAGTTTCGCAAGGTGTACTTAACTGGAACATTAATAATAAATGCAATGTTTTAAACTGCAATGCTCTTCTCTAACCATTTTCATAATTTCGTGTAGTTCCACCTCGGGGAGTGTATCATCAAATAATATTTTGAGATAATATTTTGCAGATATCTAATATCATTTAGCATTTGTAGTTCAAGAGAATACAATGCTCCATGCTTTATTATAAGACTTTCAAATATAAAGCTCATCGCGCCCGAACGATTTGCACTGATAAAAATTTAATTTTCTGTTATAAAAATTTCTTATTAAATTAAAAAAGTATTCGTACGTACTAGAAATCCGCTAAATTATCTCCACCTTTTTTACTAATTTTATTAATGTTACATATTGATACAGCTGGAAATGGAATGTTTTTCATAGGATATTTGGTGCTTTCCAAGTTGATAACCAAAGGATGTTCGTAATTTTCATTCATAGTCTGAAAAATCATTATTAAAGCACCACTAAAAAGTAGAAACTCTAAAAACGCCCAAATGCACTTTTCGAGAAAACTTATTCGGGGATTTACAAGATACCGCAATCCCACCAGTGACGATTCGTTACAAATTGCTTTTATGGCATTCGCAAGTGCTTTTGTAATTTTAAAACCCATTTTAAGGCTAAATTGTATGATCTATGAAGACTATAAAAAGCAATCATACAACGCACTGCATGAATTTTTATTACTGAAAAAAAATTTATATTTCAATCTAAACCTTAACTTGCATTGTAATAATTATAAATATTTTAATACAATGAACATGGTTTTTGTTATTGATTGTAATGCAGTACTTTGCGCCAAACATTAATTATTTGCAAAACTTTTTTAATTAATTAATAATTTAAGTTCATAATTTATTATAACGATTCTAAAAGTTATAACTACTAATATAACGACCCGTAGCGTTCAAAGCGAAGAATTAGTTTTCGCAATTTAATATTATTAATTTAGCTATATCAATTTAAGCATTGATTATGTTTAGATTCATCTCAAGGTCTCCATGATCTATTCTCCGAGTTGGGTTAATTTTCTTTAGGTACTTCCTTTTACTATACAACTTCAACCTATAGCTTGATTGTTTCAAACCACTCTGAAAATATTTGTAATCGTTTGAATAGTGCATGAATACTCCAAAAATGGAGGAAAACGTTTCCAATTTATTTCAATAAATGCCTTTTTCGATTTCATTTCAATTAGATACTGCATAAAAAAATTGAATTAATCTAAATATCTTATCAACTTATCTCTTACAAGCTACTCCATTAAAATTTCAACTACGTGACTTAAAAAGTAATTTCCTTTTAAAACCAGCACGTATTGAATGTAAAACTTGAAACACGTATTTCTCAAAACTATATTTTCGTAAATGTTAACCAATTTTACAAGTTATATCATAGATGTGATCCTACTCCACCGTGGTTACAGTATAATTAATTATTACAATAAAATACGTGGTATAGTAAAATTGTATTTAAAAAAAATAGTTTAAACCCTAAAAATACATAAAAAATTTAAAAAAGGACATTTTTAAGACATTAAAAATAAAATACTTGTTCTACACATTTACAATAAATACGTCAACACTCGTCACACCATCTACTACTACCTAGTCAATGTTCATCTACATTCGGTAATCCGAATGTATTCACCAACGTTAATTAAAATTTTACTGCGTTGTATTTATAGCCACATGCATTTCAATAGCGATCCTTTTCGGAAATACTTGTAGCACTATCAATCAATGCATTCAAAGCATAAATATCTTCTGACCTAGTTACGCTTAAATCGCTTGGAGTTCCTTCCAAAACTTCCGATAAACTTTTGTTAGAGGGAAGACTCAAATCAAGAGTCGAATAATCGGTTTTACTAACTTTAGGAGAAGGTTCGCTAGAATCCCTTGAACTTTTACTTAAATTAATACTGCTGTATTCACACTTGGGGGCTTTCACGCTGGAAACGCTTAAATCTGCAACCGAATACTCTACTTTTGGAGTTTTTACGCTAGAAATACTTAAATCAGATGCACTAAATTCGGTTCTTGTAGAAGTTTTTGATAAATTTAACTCAGGGCTACTGAAATCATATTTACTTTTATTGGATAATATGGCACTCAAATCGGGACTTTCATATTTTGCCAATTTAATATCGGTGCCACTTGGGATTTTCAGAGGCGTGTTTTTCAAATCTACCTTAGATTTAGAAGAAATGGGACTGCTAGTGGATAAAGGTTTTAGTAAATCTTGCATTTTAAATAAATTTGGTGACAGAAACATACTATTGGCAGCAAGAGTACTTTGAGCCAATGGATCTGGTATTCCCAAAAAACTGTTGCTAGTGGGAAACTTACCCGAGTTAAGAATCATGCTTGCTATATCGGAATTCATCATAAAGTTAGAACTTAAACTAACCGACGTTCCTAAATTCGATAAAATTTGAGAGGTTTTGCTAAGGGAAGGTATAGATATTGGACTTTCTTTATCGGAAATTGCACATCCAAGTAACTCCCTAATGTATGACCAAAGACTGTTTTCATTTTGATCTCGAGGAAATTTAGAAGAAAGCGTTGTTTTTAGTTTTTCAATGTAGCTGGTATTGTTGGTGTATTTGTCCAAAAATTGAACAAAATCTTTTTCTTTCTTGTAATATTCGGAACATTTTTTCATTTCGTCCATCAAATTTGAAGGTAAAACGGAATCTTGGACGACGCTGTATGACATCAGCATTGGCCTTCCATATTCGTTGGGCTTAGCTTCTGGAGGTGGAATCACCCAATAAGCTATAATATTCGATTCCAGAGAAGAATTATCGCAATTGTAAGGAGCTAAAAGTTCAATATTTATCGATACTTTGCTAGGATTAATAATAAAACAACTTACAAACGATTATTCCAACGCATGGGTGTAACTGTTGTCAGAATTTCCTTTCATTCGAATTTGATAATCGAGTTGAGCATCGATGTCTCTTAGAGTTGGTGCTGCAGCACATAATGGATGGGAATGATACCAACCAACAAGAGTTAGCTGTTCTCTTTCAATTGTTTTGGAAATTTCTGCTTCCACGTGAGCTGCATTATCGCGGTCAGCTTTTGTGCTTCTGCATGGAAATGCATGCGATATTTGTAGATCTAAAAATTTTAATTTTCTTAAAATTCCAATTTATGGTACAAGTGATTTCCATGAACTTAACCCTCTTTTTACCCGACTGTGCGATAGCAAAGATAGGGTTATCCCACGTAGATTCTTTATACTCTCGAAGCATCCTAACAGATGGATGAATTTTAATCAATGGGATGTCTATCGATTCGTCTAAACCGTGTGATGGTTATAGGCTAGGTTTTGTTTTGGATTAAATTAGAATAAAAATAGTAAAAATTCACTAACCAAACTGCTTAAAGATTTCTTTTCCACAAACCGAACGACAGTCCTATTCTATATACAAATTCTGTTTTTGATTTAAAAAAGAATAGGGTAACCTCATGGAATTCAAATACAGAATACAGTAGAACCTCGATTATCCAGGGCGACCGGGACCGATCGCACGGATAATTGAAAACACGGATAATAATAATTGACGTTTTTGTTAAATTATTACAAAAAAATACACTAAACATCTTTGTATGTAATCCAAGTGCAGCTCTGAAGTAAGCATAAATTCTATACATTTGATTTCACATAGTATACTACTAAAGTTGCGAATGTCCACGGATAAACCGCTGGCGCCGCATAATAATCTGACGGTAATCGATGTAAAATGGGCCCACAGATAAACCGCTTCACGGATAATCCGCGCACGGATAATCGGGGTTCTACTGTAATTATTTTTTACTTACTATGCAAGTTGACATCCCAGTGACCAGCTAAATAACCAGATACCTCAGATTTTGTTAAATGACAATGAAAGTCCATCAAAAGTGCAGCATTTGTGGATAACGAAACAAGAAAGGGTTGGATTTTACCCAAATTTGAAAAGGAGACGCATTCAATTAACGTATTAGCATCACTAAAAAGATACAAAATAGTTTGAGAATGTTAAAACCAAATCAAAAAAATAAACGCACTGGGTAAACGTCCTATTGGCAATTGTGTTATGTTTGACAATTACCCGAGGTTGTGGCACCGATGCAGCAGCCATAATTTTAGATAATTCGTACATATCATTGTCGAGCTCTTCCATATATTTCTTTTCATACAATCCAATCATGTGGTCTTCTTCTTTTTCAAGCCTCTGTTCGTATTCTTTCTTTTTTTTATACCAAATATTTTTATAAGCATCCAACTTTTTACCCCTGTATTTAACTGATGCCCAACCACAGCCTGATTTTTTATCAGGGTTTATGAATCTCTTACAAGCAATAGCCCAAGCACTGGGAGATGCAAATACAAGATCGGTTTCTTGGCTTCTAATTTTACCATCTTCTAATAAATCCCCAACAAACCGTTGTCCCTGCAAACCTCAAAATAGCAACATCTTACAAAAATATTAGAAAATACAACTTACCAAATATTCGATAGTCATCGTTCCACAACCTGGTTCGAGAATTCCTGCAGATAAAAGCATCTGTAAGGTAATGGTACGACTGGTAGAAATATTTCCTGTGGTAGTTTTTCCTGCACGTACACCAATGTCACCTTCCAAATCCTAAACAAATGTAAAACAAATGCACACATAAACAGAAGAAACAATACCTCGTCTATAAATTCATCGGCATCTTCAACCTCCTCTTCGTGCTCGTCCTTTTCATCTTCTTCGGTTGCTGCAACATTTGTATTACCTCCTTGCCCCAATAAAGCGGCTTGCAATTGAGACTGCATTCTCGAGATTCAAAAAACTTGTATAAAATTCAAGTGCATCTATTTGTAACTTTTGTTTACTTGAGCACAACCTCAAATCCCAGTAGTTGGAACGCACCTGTCAAACTAAAATTGGAATAGTTCTTCTGACTGTGGTACAATACCGGGTAAACTAAAAGTTTTGTTTCATGGTTTAGAGAAAATCTTTTTGAAACTTTCTGAAGAGATTTTCGAAACCCACCCAATGGGTGGTATGAATAAAGTACAAGCAAATGCTTTTACTTTAAATTTAAATTTTTACAATCGACCTCCAGTAATCTTAATGTTGAAAGTTCGTACTTATTTATTTAAAACTTTATTTTAATCAAAAATATCAAAAAAAGTATTCCTCTATATTTATTTGAATTTTAAAGTAAAAGCATTTGCTTTTTTTTATTCATACCACCCAATAACTTGGCTCTAATATTTGTAGTTGCTACGTGGTAATAGAACATTTGAGTTTTTTTAATAAATGAGTCGAGGTTTTTGAAAAGCCAAATTTTCCGTATTTTCATTTAACAGAAGTGCTTTAGAAAAGTTAAATTGTTTTTCGATATGCTCATATGAAAGTAACTTTCAAAACGAAGGACTTTTGTGTACTATGGATTGTTGCGATCCGATTTATATTTAGGAAAATATGGTAAGCATAATTTATTATAGCTCGGTTGCGCTACTTATGTTACTTTAGCCCTGATGGTGAGACAGTTAGCTTTTATCTACAGTTTGGAGTGCGGGGTTCGAGAAGAATAAAACCCGTGTATTTGAACGATCTGAAAAAATTTTGTTGAGCACCAGGAATCCAACAAAACACAAAAAACTTTCAAAATGTTTTACTAGCTAACCGTAAGTATCACTCCTGCCACTATAATCATGTTACGAAACTTTTGTACAGTTTGGACTGATGGCTCACCGCTCTTCTTTTTTTGAAAATTGAAAATAAAAAAATACTCAACAGCAATTAAACTGATTTTTTATCCTAAATGTAATAAGTCAAATTTAAGTAACTAATTTTAATAGCCGAAACTTGCTTGTATCAATCCTTGTTATCAGATCTGGATTTCCATCATTGCGGTATGCATGACAAATGCAGGAACCGATTCATACCTTAAAAAGTCAAACGTTATCAGTAGTGTAATTTTTAATAAAAAATGAGCCCAACACACCAGTACCAATCCAAACGTAAAGTCTTTTGCAAATTGGTCATGGATCTTCACCTTCCAGTTTCCAATGTGGATTTTCAAGAGACCAATACATCCCTACAGTTTTTCCGCTTAACTGCCGAGGCAAAAGGTGCTTCATCAGCAAAAATTGTATAAAACACTGGGATCGATGGTTTGCCACGGAGAAAGGGTCGAAAGCAGTTGAGAAAAAGCAATTTTTGAATGGCTCCTGATTCTGCTTACAAACTTTACTTTTCGTGCAACTACAATATCAATAATTGCCAAGAAAATTACCACTGAAAATTTTATAATTTCACGGAAATGATTCAAGGTTCCCCTTAAACGAGTACGTGGGTTTAAAAGCGAATGCTGACGAAACGTAATCTATCCTATGACGTTTAAAATGAGCGCCATAAAGGTGGGAATATTGTCCTATGACGTCACTCGTGTCACATATGATTTTGCTTTCTTATTAAATTTTAATCTGTCACAGGGCGACGGTCGTGGATTTTAATCGTGTTTTAAATATTATAATTTTTAATTTTTATTTCGATCTATAATTTACAAACATAGTCGATCATAATACAAAATGTGTTGGAGCACGTTTTTACGTCTTGTGAAGTGAAAATTGTGGCAAAAGAAAGTTGTTGTGGTTAATTGGTTAACAAGGGCAATTGTGGATTAATAAGTGCTGCTATTTCGTTCTTACATTATACATTTCAAAATGGGCCTATTGTTTTCCAAGCTGTGGGGCTTATTCGGAAATGATGGTATGCTTGTCAACGTGAATTGTAACATATTATATTGTGATTGAGCTTATTTTTTTTAGAACATAAAATTGTGATAGTAGGATTAGACAATGCAGGTAAAACTACAATTTTGTATCAGTTTTTAATGAACGAAGTCGTCCACACTAGTCCTACGATAGGCTCAAATGTCGAGGAAGTTGTTTGGCGGAATATTCACTTTATTATGTGGGATTTAGGGGGACAACAGTCCTTACGGGCAGCTTGGAGTACTTACTACACGAACACAGAGGTAATAATATCGGTTTGGTTGTATTGCATTGTTAATGACATTTTAACATTTTAGTTTGTGATAGCCGTGATAGACTCGACAGACAAAGAACGTTTAACTATTATTAGGGAAGAATTACATAAAATGTTGGCTAATGAGGAATTATCCAAAGCCGGTGTTCTTATTTATGCAAATAAGCAAGACTTAAAGAATTCCATGTCTCCGTCAGAAATTTCACAGGAGCTTGATTTAACCTCAATCAAAAAGCAGCAATGGCATATACAGTCATGTTGTGCTTTAACGGGTGAAGGGTAAGTAATCGCAGGGTTTTTTCTTTCAAAACTTTTGTTTATTTAGATGTTCCGTGACCTTGAACACATATTGATAGTTCAATGTACTTGGATTTATTATGATAAGAAAATACCTTGGATTTGTTCATATCTTTCACATTCTATTAATACATTCCTTTTCATAAATCATAACGTTGGTTTAAATTGTATGAACCTTTTTGATTTTTGGCTGGGAAATGAACAAATTTTTAAAATATGCAACTTTTTAGCAGCTATTTTTATTATAGCTTTGTTCTTAAAAATAAACTTTTCTTTGCTTACTGCAATATATAAAATTGTTTCTTAACTTTGAAATACTAAAATATATGTAGTTGCCAAATCATTGGCGTTTACAAAATTTTCTAAGAGATGTGGTGAAATTATACATTTTCCAAAATAATATATAATTTGAAATATCTACTAAAGATCGGGTGGTTAAAGAGGAGAACTTTTTTCAAGAACTGAAAATTAAGGTTTAAGCGCTTTCAGTGCTAAATATTTCGAAAACACAAGAATGCATCATTTATAACTAACGTAATGAAGAAATTTTAATGAAATTACTGCTTTCTGCAATAAATACTAAGTTAAATTACAATATTTTCGGATTATAACAACAATATTTCGATTTATTTCATTTAAAACTTTTCCAAAGTTAATCGAAAATTAAACCAATTTTCGAATGAAATTAAGTCAAAATATTGAATTTTACATTTAGCAATGGAAAGAATGACAGAATTATTTTTGTCATAAAGGTTGCTTATAGCTCGTGTTTTTGAAAATATTCATCATTGAAACCTCAAACGACCTCAGTTTGTAAATTAATTATTGCTTATTTATATGGCTTCTGTGAATATATTAATTCTATTTTGGAGAAAAGTTATATTTTTGTATGTTGTTTTCTGTTGACGACATTGTGTAATTTAAAAAAAAACCTGAAAAAAGTACCAAAATGTAGTTGTAAAATCCTGATTTTTGGGAAATCCTATGAATTTTTTATTACTACTAAATATTATTTTTAGTATGAATATACATATTATAATTATAAAGCCGGTCGCATACTTATACGACATTTGTTTTCGACATGTATCGGACAAGTCAGGAGACATGACGTTCTTTTTACCAACAGCACGATGATTATTTTAATCCATTTGAATGAAGCAGTGTCTGATACATGTCGTAGACATGTTAAAAACAAATGTCTTGTAAATATGCGACCGGCCTAAGGTTAACTAATCTTAAGAATTTTTCAAATAATTAAAAGATAAGTCAGGTACTTATTTGCAGAAATATGATTCACATTATCAGGTATTTGTCACTGTTGATGTTAGAATTTTAAGTAACAATTTTACCAGTGGCATGTGTAATAAATATACACGAAACATTGTGCCTTTGAATACGGCAGTATTATTTTTGCGAAGAAATACATGCATTTAAATTACTTTAATTACACCTATCTTTATTATATAGATACTTTACTTAAGGTTAACCTTATCATTGGAATACAAATAATGACTAGGTATATTGATTCTGAAAAAATTTTAAATGTGCATTTTTAGTTTTAATTTTTTAAAACTAGAGGCTAAAAATAACAATTAGAATTAAAAGATATTATCAGGGGTTTATGATCTGCTGACTCCCACGGGGGCCGCAGTGTTATTTTAGTGAGTCTTATAGGGGAACTTTTCAATTATTTTTTTAAAAATACTCTGGTAATGTGAAGAATTATTAAATATGATTTTGTTTTTAATTGTTAGTTCAGGGATCCGTGGCGGCATGATATATTTTAAGAAGGTTCGTGGTATGGAAAAGGTTAAGAACCGCTGTTCTGGAGTTATTATTAGAGAACTCGCTCACCACTCAGCTCTAAAATTCTCAGTTTTATAGTTGAATTGAAAGGAAATACAAGCTATAACAAACAATTAATCAACCGTGAACATAATTTAACAAAAAGGAACCAAGGTATATTAAATTATATACCAGCAATATATTTTTACCTTGAAACAAAAAAATCAATGTAAGTAATTGAGAAAAAAACTGTGACTTGTATAACAATGAGGTTAACGAAAACACTTTAGTTCCATCCCGAAAAATCAATGCCAATTTAACGTTTTTAAAAAAACTCGGATAGAAAAGTATGACAAAAAATTAATATGATTTTGTTGTTTCACCGAAAAATCAATTTCTATGACAAATTTACAGTGGTTGTTTGTATTCAAAAGTACTGATATATTTTGTGCTTCCATCCTTCAACAAAACGAATTTATTTTAGTGCAAATTTTTAACAATATTTTTTTAATTTGTATTTATGCAAAATCATCTATTATTTCAACCGGGTAGGGGACGCAAAGCTCCAAAATATACCATACCAAAAATACACGTAGTTAAAGTAACAATAAATAAAGTACAAACATTTTCGTCTGCAGTGCTGTGCAGTTGGAGTTTCTAGGGAACACCTCCAGGTAAAAGCGTGAAAAACCTAAACATTACAAAATTGGAATAAAAATTTATATAAATAAATAATATTATGTGTTACGCCAAGGATGTAATCTTATCATACTGTCACTTTTTTTTATTACAATAACTAGATTGTCAAAGTTGTGCGGCCTAACGGCCGCACTTCTGGTAGTAATTTAAAATTCATTCCATATATTGTAAATAAGTAAAAGGCATAATTATAATATGTTAATTTTTTAATGCGTCGACTAGTTTCGGGATTGTTAAATCCTATCATCAGGACAAGTTGTCACTAATTAAAACAATTCTCACTACATTAAAACACAAATTACTGACCATGATAACAAATTTAAAAAGGACAAAATTTGCAAGCAAACAATGGATAACTTGCATAAAATTTAAATGTACCGAAACATAGCATTTATTCGGTATATTATCTATAATAATCATATTTTAGTATACATAAATGCAAAAATTTCTATTGTTAGCCCACAATTTATTATTAATGAAATATTGTAATTTTATTTGAAAGATCACGCAATCGAAAACGTGCTTAAAATTTATGTGACGTTTTTAGCCCTATATCCAGTGAGAAAATACCATATAGTCACAATTAGTTCCCACTAGTCATAATTACCACTCCCATGTTGTCAATTTTTGAATTTAAAATAGAATGTTTTTCTAGTTACTACAATTACCATAATTCACATTGTTGTACTAATTTTTGTGTTAAAATTCAACTCGAAATCAGCAATACATTTAAAGTCAATAATTTTACATAAGCGGTTTCTCGCCAGTTTGAATTCTTGGATGAATTTTAGAATCTTCACAACTTTTTTTAATTTAAATTATTTATGATTATTGTGCACCTAACATATAGAAACATAAAGAAGTGATGTACAATGCGTCACAGGTCGTCATTTACATGATACAACATAAATACATTTTAATATTTTTCTTGATCCACCCAGTGTATTAAATTTAAAAAAATAATATATTTAACATATTATCTAGTAGCTTTAGATGGTAGATTATCTTTGGGTTTGACAGTCGTTTGCTTGGAAATTTTGTTCCTTGGTACTATCTTTACAAAAAAAAGTTTATTATCAGTTTGTTAATTTTTAAAAATGTACTTGTTTTATTTGGCATACCGAGAACTGTCTTGATTACCTTTTCATACTTCGTTCTTCTAATTATGTAAAAAGGTTTATTCGTGTATATAAATAAATATTTTTATTTTGTCGATATTGATTAACCGGATATTTTTTTCTCACAATTTAGTTAATTATAATTTAACAATTCAAGTTACTATTACATAATCTAATCTTCTTTTAAGTTTACATTAATATTGTTTATTGTTTTAGTTTATATCAAGGTCTGGAATGGATTGTTAGTCGACTAAAGAAGAAATGACGTATAGGGTTAAAAGTAGTTATTCATTAAAATAATTCATCGATCATTATCAAAATTACTTCTACATCACACCATAGTCATGCTTTGTACAGTGCTTTAAAAATTGTGAGGTTGTGCCAGTCAACATAATTAAAAATGATGTATGGATGTGTGCATTTTCAAGAAAGTTCATTCCTATTTACGGTTTTGTAAAACAAACTTAATATTTTCGAAATTTTAAAGATAAGAATGGCACTCGCGTTAATTTTTTTATTAGGAAATGTAAACTATTGAAAGTGAAATTGTAACTTCTATGATATAGTTCAATTAATTCTTGTTGATAATTTGATTTTTAAATCTCAACTAATTTCATTTTATAGACTTGTATAAAAATATGTGAATGTGGTTAGTAATAAAAGTTCATTAAATTATAAATTTGAATCTTTATTAATTTGTACCTCTAAGTTTATAATTATTGTAAATATGTATTAAAAAAATTATTAAATACTATTGTACTTTTATTGTGCTTTTTTTAATTAATTATAATATACACTTTCAGAATATTACAGGTTTGGTTTTGGTTGGAATTTTGGTCGCTTTGAAATTATTTGTGCTGTGGTTTAAATTACACGTTAAACTATTCCATGGGCACATATAACTGTCAACTTGTAATTTGGTATTTGCGGTTTTTGTATAAAGATTTCAAATGTGCATTAAAGAAACTGGAGAGTTTTCGCTGTTTACAATATAAGTTGTAGTTAGTGTTTGGAGAAAAAATGTCTATAAATAATAATTAATTTTACAGTCTTAATAAAATCAAAGAAATTATTAGAATAAAATAATTTTCTTGGATTGCTACTTGTATCAAAAATTTGAATGACGCCGTTTGAAATCCAAGATTGAGTGTCCTTGAAATTTCCTAAATGTCGACTACTTTTTTGTAATCTGAACTGTTTACATTACATTTGACATTCATTTGCGTTGGAAATTAAATAAAATGTTTTAATAGTAAAGTTTCTTAGTTTTTGGAATGGAATAGTCTAAACGCATATTACAATCGATAGCTGAATATCCAAAATCATCTAACAAACTAGCATTTTCCTTATCTTTCATTTTAATAATAACTTGACAAATTTACTAATTAACATAACTCAACTAATCGGAGCAAATATAACAAATTTTGATAATATCGGGTTGCAGCAAAAATTTATTGTTCTTTCAATTATTTAAATTCGTGCTTATAATAAGTTAGTTTGTAATAAATCTAAACAAAATTGTTATTGCCATTGATATCACTTAAACGTGATTAAGGTGATCTTTGATCTCTGGTGTGTAGTAGTGACACATGTTCTTATTACAATAATAAAAATGTGTGCAGTGCAAATTAAAACTCGAGTTCAACGTTCCGTATTAAACTTGGACACAGCAAAATTATTGGATCGCTTTGATTGTTCCAGTAGACAATTTTTTTCTGTTGAGGTTTGTTCAAACCGACTGATAAATAAAGAATTTCTGAAAAAATTGGGTCCAAAATTTTGCTCTGTTTCATGGCATCACAATGCCCATATTCCAGAACAAGATGTGTTGAGTCATCCTTCAATTGTTCTGGCCGAAAGCTTAACCAGGGATGGTTACACTGTGTTACAACACATCCCTTGTGGTTACTTAAGCAGAAGGCAGGCGTTTCGCATTTTAGACCATCTGGTAACTCTTAAGGTGCGAGATATTTTTGTAATTAGAGGAGGTAAGTTATTAATTATATTCTTAAAATTAAAGGAACTTACCTAATTGCAGAATTACAGCTTGAAAATGATGATCACTACGAATTCAAGTTTGCAAGTCATTTCGTAAAATTTGTAAAACAATTTTATGGAAACTATTTTTGCATTGGAGTGGCAGGGTATGTAGATTCTCACCCTCTTTCGCCGAATCAAAAACTCGATTTGATATATTTAAAAGAAAAGGTTAATTTGTTAACTGACTTGGTATCTGTAATTGGATATAATTTTTAGGTTGACTGTGGTGCAGATTTCATAATCACTCAAATAGTTTTTGACTTTGATGCATATTATAATTTTTGGAATAAGTGCAAAAACATCGGTATAAATATTCCTATCATACCTGGATTGTACATTATCCATTCTTGGAAGGAATTTGTCACGTTGACTCAATTTTGCAAAGTTAATGTACCCAAGGAAGTGGTCGATGTTATTTTAGGATATAAAGAAAACCAAAAAGCTATTTTAGATTATGGATTACACTTAAGTAGAGAATTTATAAAAAAAATGTTGAAGAAGAACGATCTGACCACATTAAATGTTCATTTTTTTTCTTTAAATAATTTTGAACTTGTACAAAGAATTTCTCATTTATTTAATTTATACGACACAAAAATTAATGAATAATTATTGTGTACCTACTTTTTTATTGTAATCGATTTGTTTTGCATGTTAATTATAAAAAATGTTTGTTCTTCTATTATTTATTGCGAAGAGAATTGCCTTTTTAATTTATTATTTACTTATATGGGTACCTGCGGAACAGTGCCATTGTATTTTTTTTCTTTCAAAATCCCCATAAAAGATGCGAAATATGTCAAATTCTAAGCAAAAGGTTCCTTTCTTTTTCATCTTCTTCGTTATTAAATCATGTTCTCATTCAATTTCATAAAATATAAACAAAAATTATGTATTTACTGGTTGATGTTTGTTACCTTTGTCAGAATCAATTCTCTATTGTTATGATAACTGGCGCTAAATCCATCACAACCGTCTTCTGGCCACCTCTAAAACCACTGCCTCCTCGGCACTACCAGGTCCACGGTCTCCACCAAAATAATTATGTCGTTTGAAACCACAATCTTCATTTTCGTCACTGCGATTGTTAAAACTATTTTGCTTTCACCTAAACCTAATCCTTCCTCATTTACCACGAGCATCAAAATTATTTTTGCCTTGTAATTCCTCTTTATTATCTCAATTTTTCTGTAATTACTTTATTAAAAGAATTAGTTAAACGTGCTACACTGGTTCAGATTTTTTTAGCAACAGGTTGTACCTCATCTTCAGATGGAGAATTGTTAAAAGTGCTGTGAGCTTTCTTTGCACGTTGAGTTACTGATTTATTTTCACTTGCTTTAAGGATAAGCTTCTTTGAAGCAAATTTAACTGCAACCGTTTTTAGTGCTTCATCGTCAGATAAAGATTTCTCTAAACTATTTCCTTTTTATTGAAATTTGGGGCGGGTATCCTTAGAGTGCATTTATTGAAATTATATATATTATAAACCTCTGAAATTAATGTAAACGAATAATATTTCGTTTTATTATTTATTTAACTCTTTAATTTTAAAAATTTTAATCTAATATTTCCTTTTTTATAATCGGATTCTTTAGAATCCTTTTTGGGTCCTTCATCTTCAGATGGAAAACTTGTTAAAACTGCTGTAGCTTTCTTTGCAGGTTGAGTTATGATTTATTTTCATTGCTTCAAGGATAGGCTCTTTGAAGCAAATTTAACTGCAACCTCTCTTTAGTGCTTCATCGTCAGATAAAGATTTCTCTAAATATTTCCTGTTTTTTTGAAATTATATATATTAACCTCTGAAATTAATGTAAACGAATAATATTTCGTTTTATTATTTATTTAACCTTTAATTTTAAAATTTTAATCTAATATTTCCTTTTATAATCGTTCTTAGAATCCTTTTGTCCTTCACTTTCAGATATACACTTTTCTAAAGACTCTTCTACATCATTAGATGTAGATTCTTCTAAAGAGATACAATTATTGCGAACATCCTCTTTGTGTTTCATCTTCTGACGGAGATTCCTTGAAAATATTTGCTGTTTTTGCTGCAGATTTGACTACTTTTTTTTTTGGAGCTTAGTTTTCAGATCCTGATTCACTTAAACTAAGTTTACCTTTCTTTGATATAGGTTTAGGTTGAACTGCTTTTGTATTTGAGATGTACTGCACTCTTTTCTTCAGAAAAAAATATCTTCTTTGCAAAGCGATTTAACAACCCTTCCTTTTGCCCCATTTACACAAAGCGTTCTGTTTTGCTACTCTTGTGACTGCTTTAGTTATGTACTATTAGGTTTGTAGTTATGATCATCAAATAATATAGAACTTTCACCCCAGCTGATCTGAAACAAAACAAAAATCTCTATAAATAAATAAAAAATTTATTTGAATTATTTAAGTTTTAAATCTTTTTGATTCATTTAATTTTACTTGAAGCTTAAGTCCGGAAAAATTTTAATCATCTTCGAGTAAATATTTTGAATTACTTATTACAAAATTTTCATGATTCATCACAGTGGATAAATCATTTTAATGCCATTTCACGAGTAGCAATTATTACTTTATCTCGCATGTAAACATACTCTTAAAATTTCCAATATTATGATTTTCTGAAATATTTTTGATAAAATTTTTAGGGTGTAAATTTTCTATTAAAACGCCGTTTTTGTATTTTAATTCGAGATTTAATTCTTTTGCAGACTGTTTTTAAAAATTTCCGAAAAAAATCACTTTTGAATTTTCTTTTTGTTGTTGAAAAATTTTGGAATGTTGGAAAATCTACATTTACTTCTTGTAATAATATGTTGGTCACCGATTCTATTTGTGACGAATATTTTGTAATTATTGCAAGACATACAATGACCTTTGGGTCATTTCAGGAGGAGAAGCTGCCCCCCCCCCCCGGGCATTGCGGACGAAATCGAAGTCAGTAAGGCGTTTTAAAATTTCTAATTTTGTTTGCTAGTTTTTTATTCGACGGTGTTTCTAAAGACGACCCTGTATGTTAGATATTTGGCAGCGCATTACAATAGTGTTACGAGCTCAACTATAATTGAATCGGCCATTTTGAAAAGGGTCATCGCCATTTTTCATAAGATCACTTTTAATAGATTCAATCTCATAATAATCCTACTATTCATGTATTCTATTTATATGAAATTGGATCATTTCTCACTAGCTAAAACAGCTAAACAATATAAGGTTTTTGTCAGTCAGTTGGAAAAAGGGTCATCACCGAGAAATGGCGCGTTTTCAAAAAACAAAAAAGGAACGACAGAAGAAGATCTACAAATTAAGAGCAAATTAAAAATACATCGATTTAAGAAAAACACCTTCACTTATTACATTGAATTTAACAACACCCTAATAGTTTGCCACATCGATTTTCAATCTTTTTGGGGTAACCAAGAAAAGGGTCGAATGACTTTGTCAATTACAGAGTCAATGTAAATCCCCATGATATGAGAGGATAAACCCAAGGATCACGTTCTGCACGGGTTATTTCCGCTTAAATTTTCCAGAAAATTCATAATTTCATTGAAAGTATCGCTGTCAAGGAATACCATCACAGAATACCATTGACAACTTGACAAGGTGACAAAACAAAAAAATACCTCTTAGCTCAACTTAATGTCAAAATCATGTAGGCACTACAAATTTTTAAACAATCATCCAGAATGTAAAGAGGACGTAAAATATAAACTTTTTCTGAAATACTTTTAACAAAATTTCAACTTGTCATTTGGCCGTTCTCAAATATATGTTTGATACTTCTCTACTGAGTATAAAAATTTATTGAATTCTCTACAAATTCACAAACATTCCAAGTGAAGCACATAACCTATCGAGACGTAGCTAATTTTAAAAATTTTGTGGGTAGATTTCTTTAAAAAGAAAGTTCTGTGCCAGGAAAGTTACGAATAGCAAAGTAGTAAGGAAAAAAGACTTAATTTATTGTCAATAAGTTTAACGAATTAAGTGAAGAGCCAGGAGTAGGTGTTGCAAAACCTTATATCGATAGCCATGTGCAACACCCTTTCTTTCTACGGAAAGCATGCATTTAAAGCTCCCGCTATTCATTCCAACACTTGAAAACAAACCTGCTTATCAAGGAAAACTTCCTATTATTATAAAAAATGTAAAACATCAGAAAAATTTATAAATACGTTTCTAGTGAGAAGAAAGCTTTCTGGAATAAGATTAACAAATGGTCGACAACAACAGTATTAGAAGAACAACCAGAAGAGTTTTCAGCTATTAATTTTACTCAATTTTTTGTTTTTTTACTATTTTAATTAAGTTTTAAACGTTAATTACTTTACTTCATACTGTTTTACTACCTTAAATTTGTCAAAATAACGTTGTTTTAAATAAACATGTGCTTTGTCTATGGAAACCTAGTTTATTTTGAAAAGGGGCATCTTCCATAGAGGAAAAACTTTTATGGGACCTCCCCAGGTTCAAAAATATTAACAAACTATATTTTTCAGGATTGATGCCTTACAAACATAATAAATACTAAATTTAATCTAATTAATAATGCATGAAAACGAAATATGTTTTTGCTTCTCATGAAAAATTAAAAAATTTGGAAGACACTTTTAATATTTTCATTATTGCTCCTAGGTTATGAATGGCTACGCCACTGGCGAGAGGATGACAGAAGATGATTTCAGAGAAAATTAGGAAGATGTTTGAATAAAAACGAAAATTACACGGTCATTACTTTTTTTCTATCGAAACTACTCAGTGGGGAATTTAAAAAATGCATATGAGGGGCCAACCAGATTATTTTTCCGATTCTAGTTAATTTACTCATGCGCATCAGTGGTAGAGGTTAACTGACAAATTCCAAAAATCAAAAAATTTCAAAACTTATTTCAAACTCAAAATTATTTAAATTTTAAAACCACGTGGTAAACATTATTTTTATCACGGAGGTCTTCAGTGATTCAATCCGAGTCATTCTTTGGGGAGGGGGACAATTACCCCATTGCCCACCCCTAAATACGTCACTGAAACTACGGCAATAGTTTCTGTCTTATCCATTACCAATTACATAGTATGTAAATTATAAAAATGGCAAATTTTAAATTTTGCATTTGACGAGGAATTTCTCTTTTTCTAAAATGTAAATCTTTTTATAATAAAAATCAAATTTATTTTATTTTTCTTCAGTACCATATTTCTTAGAGCTTCCATTTAAATTTTTTTTACATTTTTTAAAATTTTTAACCTATTTTAAACCAAGAATACTTACATCTTTCTAATCCAATTGGTCTTAATTAATCATTACAACTTGATCAATCAGAGAATAAAGTAAACAATTAATTATTCTTAATTATACATTTCAAAAAAACTCGGATACGCCCATAAAAGAAAAAACGCAAGTTATATGTATAACATAAACATACTAAATTCAAATTAAAATGACTTATCTATATACACTTAAACCTGTTTTTGTGCGGAATATAGGGAGCGCAGAAATGAAATTGCATAGAAAAAATATCCGGAAACTTTATACGTAGCTATAAAATATTTTGCTTGCAACACATTAAAGAAGTTGTTTTATGCGCTATATAGACCGCATAAAAACAGTCCCACATAGAAAATTTGTATGTATAAATCAAAATAAATAATATACCTTTAATTCTATAAAATTAATTTTGTCTCAATCTCTTAATTTTATTAATCAATTGAATGTATCGAATTTCAACGCTAATTGTTTTAAATGTTAAAAGTTGTGTTATTTGTCAGTTACATAAAGTTAATATTATGAATTAAGTTATGTTATAATCACGTTATTCTCGCTTAGTAAGAACTGCCTACAGAGTTGAAATAGCACATAATAATGTAGGTACAAAATTGACGATTTAATTTTATTCTAAATAAAAATAATTTTTAGCAGCGCCAAAATTTGAATTTGAAGAAATTAGAAAAATTAATTAAAACACAAATTTTAAAATAATTTTGGAAATTTTTAGAACTGCAAAAAGGAACAAACATAGTCGACCTGCCGATAGGCCAATGAAAATGTAACAAGTAGACATTTTTTCACAACACACCACCAACGTAAACATTCAAAAAATATTTTCATTGGCCTATCACCTCAACAATATTTTCTTTTCAACAAAAAAATAATTTTCTTATTTTCAGACACTTATTTTAAATTGTTTTAAGAAATTATTTTTGTTTATTGTTTTTTAACACTTGAACAACTTGTACATTGACAATACAATTGAAAACAAATTAGTGCACATCATTGATAATAATTGATTAATTCAAATATATAATGACCAAAACTTAATAGCCAAAAACTTTTATAGCAAGTATACCGCACAAAAAATTTGCACACAAACAGGTTTGACGGTATGTGATGGTCTAATTACCGAAAAATGTCAAAATTAAGTTATATAAAATTTTGTATTCGTTTTTTTAATATTTATAAAAATGATTTATTGACTTGTGAAATTGTATGTTTTCACAAGTTAATACATCATTTATAAAAATAATTTCATTATAGTTATACTTTTTATAACGAAATAAAAAAAACATAGAATCTATCTTCACGTTGGTCTACAACAACGGAAATTAGTAGACTTTATATTTGCTACAAGTTTATTGCATTTTGTTAAAGAATTTTGAGAAAGCATAAAATTAACCCATTATATTTTATTTCGCCCAAAGTCCATGGATAGTGGAATTTGGAAAAATTTTCTTTTTTAAAAACATTCTTCTTGAATAATATATTTCCTAATATTTAAAAGGAAAATATCAAGTACTCAAACCTGTTTTTGTGTGGGGACCGGGACCGCATAAAAGAAATTTTTTAAAAATATTTCATTTTTACATTTGATAGAATTTTTTGACATACCGCACACAAAGAATCGCAGATAAACAATTCTACGTATAAAAACCGCACAGAAAACAGGTTTGATTGTATAAATAATTATGTCGAAAAACGTAATGTAATCTATTTAATTTTTTCTCTTGGTTTATTTGTAAATTCGATTATATAGAAGATTTTTATCCTTATTAAAAACTGCTTTATGCAATTTCAAAATTAATTAATTAATAAAATTTTTTTTTAATTTGCAATAGCCATATCGAACATATTGGTAGATTCTTGCTATAAAATCACAAAAATTAGTTCATTGATTTTTATTGAAAAATTTTGAGAAAACATGAAATTGATCATTAGGTTTCACTCTATTCAAAACCTATGGATAATGGAATTTGGTAAAATCTTATCTTTTTAAAAGAACTTCCTGTCAATATTTCGTGACATTTAAAGAGTAATATTAAGTGGGTCGACGTAAATTTTATATAAATCGTCATGGCATATAATTATAATTCTTTGATAAGTTATTTTTCAAAAGTTTATTTTTGAATTTAATTATATAGGTCCAAATTTAA
The DNA here is from genome assembly GCA_036346125.1 of Lycocerus yunnanus. NCBI lineage: Eukaryota > Metazoa > Arthropoda > Insecta > Coleoptera > Cantharidae > Lycocerus > Lycocerus yunnanus. The sequence goes on along the minus strand of JARFIX010000011.1, from coordinate 769,395 downwards.
CTGATGAGATTTAAAAAATCGAAACATAATTGTATACCTAAAAATTTATTAAACTAAAAATACATAAGTGAAAAAAATTTAAATATAAAAAAATTTTATTACAATTTAAAATAAACTAATATTTAGAAAATTTCATAATATTAATTATTAATTTTAAAACAACAGAAGTCTTAAAGTTTTGATGTGAAGTTTATAATTTTCTCAATTTTATTTTCCGAATTTCCATGTTAAATCGTAATTATTATTTCTATTTATTATAATTTGAATTTTTTTTTTATTTTACCTGCGGTTACTTTATGTTATAGTATTTATATTTTGTTTATTTAGAATATATTATGTATTAAAATGTTTTTTCTCTAAATAGCATCAAGTATTATTATTTCCAATGCCAATCAAGAAACAAGGTCTTTAACCACTTTATATGAAAATCAGTAACAAAAAAAGTAACTACATATTATTTCTGCGCACAGAAGACTGAAATAAGAAAATTCACATTTGATTTTTTTCCAGTTACACTGCCTTGGCATGCTTTCAACAATTTAAGACTTATTTATGAAAATGGATCATAATAGCGGTTTGCTGTTACTGCTAGTTGAGCAAAGAGCGGAAATTCCGTGTTTGAATCGGAAGTTCAATCATTCAATGGACCGGAGCACTTTCCTTAGTTTTTATTATCTACGAAATCGTAGCCGAAAATAAAAAGTGGATACTTGCATCTAAATATTTACTTAATTTCCTTTGTTATTTTTTTGGGAATCCAAAATAATTTTTTGTTTTACATAATCAATAGCTTTTGTTCTTTAACGAAGATGGTGGATCGAATATTTGGAATCGCAGTTCATAAAGAAGCTTTTTATTAAATTAATTAATCGAAAGAATAATACAATTATGTTTAAAATTAACCACCATTAGGCAAGCTTTAATTAAGTTAATAATTGAACGAAAAACTTGATGAATAATTTATGGCTTTTCAATTAGGGTGATTAAAAGTGAAACTTGGTGAAAATTTGTAGTGAAAAAATTGGAAATGCTGACAATATTAAAATTGAAAGTTATTTTTGTAGAAAATATTTCAAATTAGAATAGATGTCTGTAAGTGTGCTGCAGAATTTACCGAGTTTTCCGCCAGGCGAGCTATGGATGATATATCGAGATACCAGCAGGAGAAACCATTCTACAGTAGTATCAGGGAAACCGAAGTGAAAATTAGTTATTTTTGAACCCCTTGTTAGTGTAGATCGACTCCAATACATAAATTATACAATAATTAACTTCAATAGAATGACTAAAACCGATTATAATCGGCGCGATAATAACCGCATCAGATTTAAAACTGTCTCATAATAAATTTATGTTAATTTTTCAATTTTTCCTCGCTGTGATGTACTTGTGAATTCTAACCTATAAGAAAAACACGGATCTTTTTTATTTCTAAAGGTAGTTGAATGTTGAGTGTAACTGTTATTTTTAATTACTTAATAATGTCGTATTGTGGATAATTCTAATTTTTTGTGTGATTTTTTTTTATTAGACTTTAATTAGTGTAGTGGTATTTGAATGCGTTTTTAAATGTATATAATTTTAAAATTATTCGTGTTTTCTTGATGTCGCATGTTTTTCATTAATAAAACTTTTAATTAAATATTTTCTATTTCTTCCTTTACCTAATTTTGCACCACGTTCTAATTTATTTTGTGTTATGTTAATCAACACATGTTAATATATTATTGATACATATACACAATTATAACAATATACGTTCGAATACGAACATAATTCAACTATAACACATTATATTATGTAAGTAACTTCCAGTTCAAAATTAATGGGGTACTGCATTATAATTAGTGCAATTTCCCTATAATTAAAACGTTATCTACACCTAAAACAATGATTTTTTTTAAATATCTTCAATTTCCAAATTAAACAATTTTATTTAATCAAGTACTGCAATTTTTAAATATTTAAAAAATATATGTTATGAAGAGCTATAGCAGATACTACACTCTTCTTTAATTAGCACTGAAAACCTGTTTTTTTCGTGTTCAATTTTTGTATCAAGTTTGATTCCAATTGTATTTCCCTGAGGTAAAGGTTTAGAAAATTGTTTCTGATAGAGAAAATTTATCTAGTTGCCGTCAAAAATTAATTTATTGGAAAAGGGTTATTGTACTGGACTCTCCAACATACTGCCAGTTAATAACTTTTAGTTAGCATGAATCACTGGGATGAACCCAATGAGGGTGGATTTTATTGAAATAAACATATTTTGCAAATAAAGTGACAATTCGAATGAGATGGATATGGGAAAAAAGTAATATGGTCAGGCCATATTAAAATTTATGTGCTAAAGAATATTTGGCATTTTTGCGTTCGTTCAGTAAGGGCATAATTTCATTATTTTGATCTAAATAAATTGACATGATGGCAATGCAAATTTCTTGAGCAGTCGACCTAGTTGTTTAATGAAAACGTTTGTACATGCTCTGTTTAAAGTCTTGAATAGCATTTTATGAAAAGTTTCCGTGCATCTTGCAGTAAATGCAGATCATCACCACGAAAAGTTCTAAATAGTTTTGAATACACCAGTAAAACACAAATAGGATATTGTTTTTTTTTATTTTAGAAGTACCATCGAGAACGTGGTTATAATAGGACAATGTTGCCTTAAATTCGATGTCTAGTTATAGTGTGGAGGTCAAAGGGCCGAGTATAGTTTTTAATTTGAGATATATCTGGAATGCCGAACTAATTTGCGTTATTTCTGTATAGCCAGCAGGTTACACTCCTAAACTTCATACAGGGTCGATCGATGGTTAGAATTTATATTCGAATCTCTGAAACTTATTCGTTCACCAGAACACCTTTTAGTTTGATCTGTTTGAAATTTTTGAGAAATTGTCTGTTGAAAGTAATTCGAGAAGGCCAAATAAACAAATTTGTTCGATTTAACTTTTATGATACAAGAAAAAAATTTATTTATATCGTGAGCTAGTTAAAATTTTACAAACTAAACTATGCAAACTGTTGCAGCAAGAACCATTAATAAAGTTTTATTATCAGAGAGAATAACGTACACAAAGATTATTTGTGTTAACTTCATTAGCGACAATTAAAAGTGATTTATTCCCGAATTTCTTATATATAAAATTTCAGCCAATATACTGGAACCGTGAATGTTAAAAAGAGAAAATATCCTGAAAGCTGCAGTAATTACTGCAGCAGATAATTTCCTACAATTAGAACGTTAAATATTTAATGGGAAAAATATTGTTTTTACTTTTAGAATAAATGATTGAACTTCCTATTTGCTACGTACCAATGCATTCGTGACACTGACGTGTATTAAAAGCTCTGTGTGTTAATATCAAACTCAAATGAAATATTTTTTAATTTTAGCTTGCGAACAAAAATATGTATTATTTTAAAAAATTTCTAAACTCATTAGTTTTTGTAACAAATTTTTAATTTGTTAATAAAATAATTTTTTTTTAATTTTCCTCGCCACGTATGTTACGGCGATGAGCGGAATTCTAATTAATTACAGGACTGTGCTGAATATTTATTAATGAAAGAAATAAAAAACATTTTCGAATCTATACTTAACAATGCAATATAATTTACTTTTCGATATAGTCGTTTCACATTTGGGTTAACAAATAAAAGTTTCACAGAAGTTGGTACACCATCGTCTAAATTACATAATATGTTATAATGTCTTGAAAACATCAAGGAGGTGGATCTACGCTGTAAGTAGGATGTGAGATAATCTTCAACTGCAAATATGATTTTTTAATAAAATAATGTTTTTGCACTGGCATGCACACATCCGGACGTGACGGGCATTTTAAAATTTATAATTAACCATAGGCGGGGATAAATTTGTGCGCGTCGTGGACTGGATTAACGAGATTTGGATTAATCCAGAATTTTCTGATTGGTTTAACAAGATTCCCATACTAAACTGAACGTAAAACGTTCGAAGAAACGGTTTAACCACTTGCGAGTTAATAAAATCTGTTGAATAAAACACAAACAAAAAGAAAAAATAATCTCTCCCCTAAAATTAAAACATTAAAAATCTTAAAATTATTAAATGGTTTTGTGTTGAATTTATAATTCGACCCCTTTCCTTAATAAATATGGTCGATTTTTTTAAAATCATTTCATGTTCCTCTTTCCGAGTTGGTCTGAGATCTACCAAGTGATAGACAATTTAGTATCAGTCACTATTCTCAATTACACTTAAACCTGCTTTTGTGCGGGAGATAGGAGGACCGCATTTTTTGATATAGTTTTTAATAATTTAAAAAAATTTCAAAAAATTAAAAAAATTTTTAAAAACGAATTTTAAAACACTTTTTCCTATAGAAATAATTTTGCCAAATGAAAGAGGACATTAATACAAGACTTTAAGGTAAGGTAGAATTTGATAGATCCTATATTAAGCCCACAATTCAATTTTGAAATTCGCGAAATTGCTGTAAGAAACACATGTAAGAGAACAATTGCGCAATGTTGCGTCATAATTAAATTCATTAAGGTTACAGTCTTTGCCTCGACTCTGACTCGACAAACCACCAGTCGGTTCTCGCATTTTTCGGCTCAAAGATCCATAATTTTGAGTTTTTTTTTTAATTGTTGCGGGCAATTCCCAATTACCCCAAATATAAAATACTTTAAAAATTAATTTTTTATGGGCGGTATTTACGGTTCGACTAGAGCCAGTAAGGAAATTGCATTTAAATTAATTTTAAAACCGGTTTTTTTCAAAATTTGAAGAAGGACCGCAAATTTTATTTTTTTCCGTACATTGAATTATCTTTTATAATTATTGCTTTAAAAATCATAAAAATCTCTGTTCTGGATTTGCGGCTGTTCCCGACAATCTTTAGAAGATAGGGAAAGGATTGAAGAATGGAAAATTTATCGAGCAAAATATTTTTTGTTACATTTAAAACATAAACACAAAATATTGAGAACTTGAGTATTTAATTAAAATACAAAATATATTAAAAAATATAATTAAAATATGCTTGCTTTAAAATGCAATATTTTACGTAAATTTGTTTCCGTTTATTTAAAAGCCCAGTGTCTGATCCAGACAATTACCATCATGTGGGGAGGACAATAAAATAAAAATTAATTAAGTAAAATATTTAGTATTAAATAGAAGAATAATAACAAATCATATATTTTTTAGTTTCTAATCAAATTCAATAGTACAAAACAAACATTAAAAAATTAAATTAAATTAAATACTTAAAATCAGAATTTAATTCGGAGAATGAATTCATAGTTTTTATGAATTCTAAGAAAATGGGGAAATCCTTTCCCTTGATCAATCTCTGTTAAATTTACCTCAAATTGTACATAATATGATAATAAGTGTGTTTTGTTTCTTTAAACTAATAGGGGTTTGTCACTTACAGGTTCATATTATTATAAATAGTTTATTAAGAGGCCGTACATAAAGGACGTCCGCAATTTTTTCAAAGTTTTACCCTCCTCTCCCCCTTTTGTTACAGTTGGTCACAATTTTTATTCTACCTCTCTCCGGAACGTCCAATGGTCACAAATCAAGAACGCCCCCCTCATATATTATAATATTTAAAAATTATAAAAAAATACTGCAAACACAATTTCTTTACAAATCCCAAAAATAAAATTTTTCATGCGGACGTTACATTTGGCTAACCCTTCCCTGTCACATTTGGTCACATTTTGTGACCCCCTCTCCTCCCCAAGGGAAAGACGTCCTTTATGAACGACCCCTGACTTGTGAAATTACATATTATACTATGTTGAATATAAATTTTTTAAGTTTTCAAATTAAGTGAAAATTTTCTAACTTACATTTCAAGTCTAAGCGAGGGGTCAACCGCTAGAGGAAATCGTGTACAATTAACTTCACACTTCACGTAATTCATGATAATTCTGCATACTTCTTCGTACTTCATATAATTCAGCAGTAATTCACGGGACTTCACGTACTTCGCCAGTAATTCACCGTACTTCATCAATAATTCACAGTACTTCACCTAATTCATCGATACTTCATTGTATTTCACGTACATCATTGGTATTTCAGAAACTTACCGAGATTCCAAAATTTGAGCAATGGATCCCCAGACCCCGCGGATTAAGTAGTTTATTTTTTATTTTGTTGCAGAGATCTGCCTCCCAAGGGTACGGAATTTTGGAATTTATAATTCCATTTATAATCCGTTTATAATTAATTGTCAAATTACAAATTAAACACATTTACTTGACCATAGCTAATTTTAATAAACTTGAGATATGCTTAAATATTTAATTCACTTTTAATAAAAATAAATTATTTAAACCGGGAGTCTGGGGTGTGGAACACTCCAGTGCCTCTGCAACGGAAATCTTCAGTTTACTTCTGATAAAAGTAAACTATTTGGTCTAGGAGTTCTGCATGTTCTGCAATGTTCTTCATTCCAAAATTTGTGCACTGGAGGATGTTCCACACCCCAGACCCCCGGATTAAATAGTTTATTTTATCAGAAGTAAACTGAAGATCTCCCGTTGCAGAGGCACTGGAGGATGTTCCACGTGAAGTATTCATGATACAGAATGTCAGATATGTAAAACCTTTCACGTTAACCTTGAGTTTTTAAAAACCTTTTAAAATACAGTGTTGGTTTGGGCTTTTCTAGGTCTCATCAGTTAAATTATTCACAAATGAATAAATTTTTGGCTTTCAAATTTTCCATTAAAATTTTGGAAATTTTCCAAAATCCCGATTGAAAAATTTTTTTAAAGGAAAAAATAATTCGTTGAACATATGTTGTTGGCAAACCCACATCGACACATAACGTCACTAATGCATTAATTGTCAAATTACAAATTAAACACATTTACTTGACCATAGCTAATTTTAATAAACTTGAGATATGCTTAAATATTTAATTCACTTTTAATAAAAATAAATTATTTAAACCGGGAGTCTGGGGTGTGGAACACTCCAGTGCCTCTGCAACGGAAATCTTCAGTTTACTTCTGATAAAAGTAAACTATTTGGTCTAGGAGTTCTGCATGTTCTGCAATGTTCTTCATTCAAAATTTGTGCACTGGAGGATGTTCCACACCCAGACCCCCGTATTAAATAGTTTATTTTATCAGAAGTAAACTGAAGATCTCCCGTTGCAGAGGCACTGAGGATGTTCCACGTGAAGTACTTCATGTACTTCACATGAGATGTCATGTACTTCATGAGATGTGTGTAAAAAACTTCCCCAGCGGTTAACCCCTCGAGTCTAAGACACCGTTGTACAGTGTTGTATTGCTTTTTTTGGTCTCATCAGTTAAATTATTCACAAATGAATAAATATGGATTAAAATCCATTAAAATTGAAATCAAAATCCATATTAAAAAATTTTAGTAATAATTAATTGACATATGTTTTGGCAAACCCACATCGACACAATAAACGTCACTAATGCCCGCTTTCTTCAATCATAGTTATCTTCAAGTTAGCAAACTTCAGGTTATATTGACAAAATAACCAATCAGGCGACAACAAAACAAATAAATCAATCATCTGATTGGCTATTTTGTCAATTTAACCTGAAGTTCTTTAACTTGAAGATAACTACGAAGGAAGAAATCGGGCATAAGTAAACAAAAAATTATTCAAAAATTTACCAAAAGTTTACCATTTTACTGTCCATGGACGTATCTATAATTTATATTCAACTTACAGGTTTATATTTATAGAATGGTCAAGATACGTAGGTGGTAACATAATTATGCAGTTATAAGAAGGGGCAATGACCCCCTCTGAAGTAACCAGTTACCAGAGCTGTAAGTGTTTCACATAAAGGCTTAGAAAAAGTACTGTAAATACTTAAAAGTAATTGAAGTACTTTTGAAACTAAATTAAAAGTACTTTGTATTTGAAATACTTCGATGAAGTATTTGAGTATTTTGCAGTTGTGTTTTAAAAAATTTGAGTACTTGAAGTACTTTTAAAGTCTTTGAAATATTTATTTTTAATTCGAATAATTTTAATAATTCTACTTGTGTAAGTACGTAAAAAAGTTTATTTTATAATTTTAAAAAAGTTAAATACAAAAATTACTATTACTTTTTTTTGCATCAGCAAATGTTACTTCAATCAATCGCTTTCTTTTCCAATTTAATTTTCTGTTATTTGGAATCATCTACTTTTTCAGTATTTCCAATTTCCCTTACCTTATTTTCTTGTCTTGATCTACAACTGAAAGGTTATCAACTTTTCTTTACATTTTTAATCCTTAATTTCTTAAATATAATTTAAATAAAAAAAGGAAGAAATTTGTGTTTTTGAAAAATGGTAAATTTTAGTAATTGCAGTAGGTAACTCATACCTAACCCCGTAATTAAAATACTTTTCAAGCAATTGAAGTATTTTTAGTAACTGCAAGTTGAAGTACTTTGAGCAAATGAAACGCTTTGGGTTACTGACGTACTTGCAGTAATTTGGTAGTAATCATATTCTTTTTTGGGTAATTTTTAAATATTTGCATTACTTTTAATAAATATTTAATAATTGAAATACTTTCTCTTAATGAAATGCTTAAATAATTGATATGTCAAGTACTTTCGACATTAACAAAGTATTTGGTACTTGAAATACTTTCATAAAATACTTTTGCGGCTCTGGTCGTTACCAAATACCAAAACACTTCATTTTCTCTGAACAATGCGTGCTATGCTACAATTTGTAATAGGGGGTAAAATAATTTTAAAAATGCTTATGTGGGAGGTTGGGCTAAAAAGTTTATCCTTTAATGTGTTTTTTGTTAATTGTTAATTCACTGAAATATTTGTAAAAATTTACTAAAAACAAGGAAATTAGTTATCGAAAATTTACTTTAAGTGCATATAATTGAAATAGTAATTATCTCTGATCTCCAGTTAAACTTACAGATAACTTATCTGGTAGATAATGTAACCAAATAACCAATCAAGGTTAAGGTAGATCTGATTCAGACTTGATTAGTTGATAATTGGCTACTTATGTAATACATAATAAGTTCAATATAAAAAACTCTGAACTGTTTATTTGACAGTTCAAAATGCTTGCTTAGGTACCCAAAGTTTGTGAAAAGTTCTATAAATAGGGAACACCCTGTGTATATACCATCATAAACTTTTGTAAAATTCACTCAAACTTTTTTTGCAATATCTACCATCAGTTTTACTAATTGTATATTATATATTTATATAATTGTAATTTTGATCACGTTTTCATAAGCTTCAAGAAGTAATACTGTTTTGCAAATAATCATCTCTTGAATTTAATCATGGTTCGCTTAACACTTTGCTTATTTTTACAATACTTCTGAAAAGAATATTACATTCATCGCAGATAAAACATTTTGCTGATACTGTTGAGTTGTGGATGGATAATTCAAATAAAATTTAGACAATAATCACGAGTAAATATGAATTTCTCATTAAATTTCAAAATAAGATTAATTTAAAATTATTTATTTATTATACGTACACATTTAAAAATAACAAAAACCGAAACAAAATTTTTAAGAGAGCGTTTTTCAAGCAGTCAAGCCGAGTTCAAGATAGATTCAATAAATCAAACGTAAACTGCCATTAAACTTGATAACATATCAGTGTGTTTTTGAGAGAAAACTGTTAAGGCCCTAGTTGATCCTAAACTATTCGTATTAAAAATACGAATTACAGTTTCCAGACAATTTTCATGTTTTCGTTCTCCCTGAAACTATTCAACTGAATAATTCCGACTTCGGTCTGGTTTATTTTATTTTTATCAGAATCGAATTATCCTTATTAAATTATTATCCTTAACATCGCAAATATTTTAAAAACGATATGGATAACTTCACAATTCAACTGAACCAACTTTTTGAAATAATAGTATATTCGAATAATTATTATTATCGGCAAATGTTGTTTTATTAAACTAAAATGTACGTCATTTTGATATGTACAAATGTACCGTACATACATAGATTTATCTGGTGTTCAATGTTTCGAAAGAATTTATTCACAAAAATAATGGCGTTGCAAATAGGTAACCAATGTCATGGAATAGTGCACGTAAATCGATAACATACATAAATCGAGTAGGTATCCATCTGCATTGTCCATTACAGAAAATCTAATACACAGTTATTTTTGGAATAAAAAATACAACATAACAGCTTTCAATAAATTTATTGACATAATTTTTCAATAAAAATTCTTATCGCCTTTCCGGCTTTGTTGTACCTAATCGGCAATGATGACCTGTCAGACCAACATTTAAAAAAACCTCATTTATTAGGTGTAAAAGTTTACTTCCACAGCTAAGCCGAAATAACAACAAAAACCAATATTTTACATTAAGAAATATTGAAATTAAAGTACTTAGTAGCGGACAAATTATTATTAATTTGGGTCAAAGTAGTAGATATTAAAATTAATAAGCATTATATTTGAAAATGAATAAATTATACAGTTCTTGAAATAGTCCTTTCTTTTAAAGGACACTTTTAGTTCCGGTAATTGTCTCCGAATCGAAGTTGATTTGGGGCAGTAATAAAAAATTAACGGCTATCTCTTGATGACTAACGTCACAATACAGATACTTTGTAGAAGGGGGGGCGTAACAAATTTAATTGTAAGAATCGATAAGTTCAAATTTAACATCTCAGATATTAAATATTCACAAGCAATTTTATCGACATAAAAAATTTGGATACTTTTACAATTTGTCGTCAAATCCTCAAAGAAGGAAAGAAATAGGAATTAATTAAAAAAAAAATTGATATTGCATTTAACGTTCCTTAGTTCATCGTGCACTGAAATGCCCACCATCATCATCTCGTGGCATCACAAGTTCAACTATAAATCTTCACTTCAAAAAAAGAAGCATTATTCTTTAAAAAAAAGAAATCATCAAAAATCGTAAAGCCTTCAGAGTACGATTCCTCGTGCTCGTTATGTGCTTTAAAAAAAGATATTTTGTTATTTCAAAAAATAATGGCCTTAAATGTAAAACGAGAGAACCATTGCTTCGAGTTCCAAACGAAGAAACACCCAGACTTCAGATTTTGTCTTTGGATAAACATTTTAAATGATTTTCTTCGGCTGGCGGGAAATAATCAAAATGTTAAAGAACAAAAATTAAAAAAATACGATTCGGCGCAGTGGACCACGATTATGAGTAGTTGCAAAGCAAATGAAACACTATACAATGTTAACGAAATGACAATTTCGGATTTCTCAAATTTGAAAACGCTAATTTTAAAATGGTAGCTATTAAAATTGATAAGAATTTTTTGCAAAATTTGATGTATAAATTAAATTTTGTGGAGTATCAAATGAAGTTTGCTGCACAGCTGCAACCAGCGCCAGCGTAGATACGTCAGTTGCTGTGGAATATCAAAAGTTAAAAAGCTTGACCAACGTTTTTATGTGAGGAAAACCGACGAAGTACTACAAATTTGATGAAGGATTGATTTTAATTTTACACACGCTCCAAACGATGAAGAAGAAGAATTAATAAAAATTATTGTTAAATTTTCATTATATTTTGATTTAATAAAAATACATTAAAGAAACATTTCAAGCTTTATTAAGTATGCAATTATTATTAAATGGCTTTTTAATTTTATGTTTACTAACAATAAAAAAAAATATTTAGAGCAATTCGATCCAATTTTCAATCTTGCAAAGCAAGAAAATTACGGTTGTTTTCGAAAAGAAAGGGAAACAAGTAATAAATTGTGTAATTGCTCATAAACCATTTTCAAGTATAAAATAGTATGTGCGTGTGTTTCAATTAAATAATTTTTTTCAATTTATAAAATCTTTGTTTTTTTTTATAAAAGGCCAAATATTCAAAAGGTTCTAGCGCAAAATTTGGTTTTTTTGAATTTATGTGGGCGTGATATCCTTCCGTCAAATTGATACTTTGGAGAACAACAACTTTAAGTAAATCTATGAAATGAATTAAATAGAAATATGGTTTACCAAAAATACAGTGGGGTCGGCAAATTTTCTAGTTTAGCTGGGTTTTATCTAAGGTGAGCCAATGGTTGCTAAATTTATGGTGAAAAATATGCTTTTAACGAAAGGAAACATAAAAGAAATTAATTTAATTTATCCAGGGTACGTCGAAGAGTGAGTTCATTGCTCTCTGAGATTTACGGTAGTGAAAATCTACCTCTTTCAGCTTTATTTTGACTATTTTTCGTTTTGCAAAGCCGCAGGCTTCGCTACCAATTGCAATTGTATTATAAATATAAAATACTTTATTCAAAATTATTTTTAGCTCTGAAAACTAGAGTATAATTTTCGATGGGCGGGGTTACGGCTTGAAAAGAATCAATAAAAAAATTAAATCCTATATGAATTTTTAAAACCGTTTTTTTAAATTTGTTAATTATCCGAAAATTTTTTTTCGGTTGTAATTTTACTTTAGCTATTTAGCTAGCTATTAGTTGTTTTTAGTATCGAAATGCTGCTTGGGAATTGCTTTAGAAAATTTTGAAAATCCGAGTTCGCTTCTTACCGCTAAATAGATTGAAAAAAAAATTAAGAAATTGGACACTAGAAATTTTTCAATTCATATATTGAGCGTGCAATAAAATTAAAAAAATGGTAACTTAATAGTTAATACAACAAATAATTAAAATTGATTGTCTATGTTAACAAGATGAAACTTGATTTTTATACCACCAAACAAGTCTTGGAAGCATCTTTAAAACTTCTAGAAAAAATATTTCACAAACTAAACGGCAGATAAAAAATTCTCAAACAAAACTATTCCTTATTTCATTCAAAATCTAAATCTGCTCAAAATAATTTACCATTTAAAACACTAAATTTAAGCTTAAAACATCTACTAAGTAAAAACCAATTGCACCGTAATCGCACCCCTCGTTATTATAGAGTCTTTATGCAAAATATTGTTTCATCTGGTGTTTGGTTTTCAAGATATTTCTTGCTGAAAGTTTTAAATGAACACCGGTATAAGATAAAAGCCAAAATAAATGTAACTACATTTTTTAAATTTTCATTTTTAAATTTTTCAGTAATATTTAGTAGATAAAAATGGATGATAATAATGTTTGAGATTGAATTTAAAATTTAAAATGAAGAAATTATGTTGAAGTATTGTGGAAAAAGTAATTTATTCTAAAAGGTTTATTCATATGGATTGAAATAATTTGGATAAAAATTTAATGTGTTGTGTGATAGTCGATAAAATTGCAGCAAATGGATTTAATAAACAAAGTGGCGGAGCTTACAAAACTTTTGGATGCAAACAGGAACAAGAAAAAAAATTGAACAACATTTTAAAAATATTTAATTAATTAAACAGTGGTTACCAAAAATTTAAAGATTTATTAAATAAAAATTTTAGATTAATTTGTACAAAATTGGTAGTAGATTTACTGACAATATTTTTGATAGCAAATCTAAGTAGTTTTGTTCTGAATTTAAACACATTTAATTTTAAAATTAAAATTTTTTAAAATCAGTTTAAACACGATTTTTGAAAGACAATTAAAATTATAATAGATTCGAGAATTAAACAATTAATGAAACAAATTGATTCATAGCAATATGTAGGTTAAAGATAGAAGATAGCAAAAAGGAATTTTGTGCATAATAGATAACAGCGCCAAAATTTGAATTTGGAGAAATTAGAAAAATTAATTAAAAAATTTTAAAATAAATTTGGAAATTTTGTGCATAATAATATTTATATTTAAATATTTTCCTATTTTTCTTCTTCTTCACATCAGGGATTAGGCCTTAAGGACTGTTCCGACTTCCTATTGCCATATTTTTTGATTTTTTATTTTAAATTATTCTATTATTATCGAAAAAACCTTTTTATAAAGAAAAATATTTTATAATCAAAAACCCGATTATGAAAATTTAAAAAAATGTATTTACATTTATTTTGGCTTTTATCTTACACCGGGTGTTCATTTAAAAACTTTCAGCAAGAAATATCTCGAAAACCAAACACCAGATGGAACAATGTTTTGCATAAAAGCTGTATACGAGAGGGTACGACTACGGTGCAATTGATTTTTCACTTAGTAGATGTTTTTAAGCTTAAATTTAGTGTTTTAAATGGTAAATTATTTTTGAGCAGATTCGGATTTTGAATGAAATAAGAAATAGCTTTTATTTGAGAATTTTTTTATCTGCCGTTTAGTTTGTGAAATATTTTTTTCTAGAAGTTTTAAAGTAAACACCCAGTATATAAAACGATTTATGTACATATCTGTAGTATTAAATGTTTAGTCAGCAGTTTACGCTTTGGAAAATCGTATATTGCATATTAAGTACGAGAAATTGTCTTTCCTGAGCTGGATACTCCCATTAGTAAATCGGGTAAATATTTGGTACAAATCCAATAGTTAGCAGCTAATTTAGATCTAAAAATTAAAAATTTTTGCAAGATTGCACCACCATCGTTTGCACAAATTGTTTAATTGAAAAAAACATAGAATTTGAATTTCTTGTATTTAAGTTTCCAATAAGGAATCCGATGAAGACATTCTTTACCAACATTCTTAAATGTATAAAATAAAACTCTGATTCTATGAAAAATAATGAAAAACATTTAATGATAAATTAAAATCTTCGAAGTCATATTAACGAAAAAATAGTATAAAACTGCGATTGATAAATTGAGGTTATTGCTGTTGATGTACTTGGATGTCACCTGAGTACTAAAATAAGTTCTCCAACCTGGTTATATCCTGGTGCAGATTTATTATTGCAAAAGTTAATTAACCTATGGAACGATACAACGACATTGCCGATTGCCATGTCAAGTCATGTCTCCTATAGATGAGTGAAAATCCTTAACCTTATTTTCACGATATTAACTGACGACATCGACTTGCCTTGACATGCCATGGTTATTACGACTTAGTATGTAACAGAAAATTTTGTTTTTGATGCTGTTAGAAGCCAATGATGAACAGACTAAATAAATTTCATTTTTACTCAATTACAGAATTATTATCTCTGGAAAACTGTATAACATTAGAGTTTTTCTATCCTATATGATTACCTACAGACTACAGAGAAAGTAATACCTACACTTTATTTTTGAGAAGGGTTACAAAGCCGATTACATTTCAGTGGTTTGGCATTGTCTTCCAGGGGGTGGCGAAAAGAATGACGCACTAACCGCATAGTCATAACCGTCTCTATAAATTACAAATTATAATATTAATAATATTTGTTAATATAAATTGTGTAAGTTATATTTCAACATCCTTTCTGGGCCTCAAACGACCGTTTGATGATGAAGTGCAAATGTCATCAAACGCAGTTTGTTTTACATATAACGCAAAATGTCTTTCGTCTATCTCTTTTTCAAATCGCGCATAAAATGTATTTCAAAATAAATGGATGAATTAAAGATCCGGTTCACTGGACCTAACTATTTAACTGATGAGCAATTGTATTTTGTCCCGTCCAGTTGGAAAATTACTAACCAAATTACTCGTAAGTGCTTACCAAGCAAGGAACACCATGTTAACATACAGCTACCGAATTAAAGAATTTAATAGCTTACAAACGAAACAGATGTTTTTATATAAAATGTCGCTTTACTGCAGCACTGTCGCCGTGCTATTTAATCATGCAACGATCTAAGTATGTAATTACTCATTGGGGATCATTTAATCAGGCGAGATGCACTTCGACGATAACCTCGTTCTTCATACCTTTACAAGCATAGCAATCCAGTTTCGAGTGTATCAATCACGATGTAGCTCATTATTTTTTACACCATTTTCATCTTTCAGTTCAGTTTTAGATTTTGCTTTAATCATTCACTCTATTATATCGATAACCTTGTTGTTCATAATTTACAAACTTCGCAATTCAGTTTCAAGTGTATCAATCACGTTAAGCTTCGTTATTTTTACACCTTTTTACGTATTGTTACCATTTAAAAAGAGCTACCTCCAATAAAATTCAGAATTTTATTTAATAATTTGTTAGAAAAAACTCAATTTGTGTCAGAATAACATGTGCTTACCTCCAAAGTCACAGTATAAGAAAGCTATCGAATGGGAAATATTTTATTCATAAAATTGCTGTACCAAATAAAACATATATTTAGAATATCCTTTGCTTCAAACAAATATCCATTTAAATGATCTATTTGCCATTCGAACCGTTTTTATGTAAAACAATTTTATTGTTCCACAGTTTTACGAAAAACTTTGACAATTTAAACTCTTTATGAAGAACTACGAGTATTATAAACTGTTTAAATTACATTAGCAGAAGAAAGGAAAGTAGGTAACAAAATTGTTTAAATTTTTAACTTTCCATCAGTAAAAGGTGTGCGTGACTGCGTAGGTATATATAAATTATCTTTCCTTAGTGTTTGTGTCACATGCAAAAATCCTTTAATATTAATTTATATCACCCGGTGTATAAAACTGTAGAAAAGTCCTAATTGCTATTTTACGAGTTTGAAATTAAAACATAAATTATTTTATTTAATTTCTTCTAACTTGACTTTTCTTTACTTATGTTATCAAAAATAACTACAATACATTTTGAAATATTTAAAAAAAATTTAATTTAAGTAGCCTTCGCTTCGAGATTAGTTGCATTGAACTGTTTTCAAGAACCAATCATATTAAAGCATCTAAACTATCTTTGTCGTGTACTTTAATCTGATTGGGTCTTGAAAACTCTCACAACACAACTAATTCCTTTTATGTGAATGATATACTGGTTAAAAAAACAAATAAATTTTTTTTTGCTACAGTATTCACGTCGAAATCCAATCTTTAAAAGTTTCAAGTCCTAAATTCAAACTCCGAATTTATCCACCGTAAGTGAATTATTTACTATTTTAGTAATTAATACTAATTAAATTTTGTTATCACTTTAAAACGGGAAAAAATTTCATTTTCTAAAAGATCTTTTTTAAATTAGCTAAATTATGATAGCCTGCCTTTCAGCACTTTTTTTGTCGCAAGATTTATTCGTCGTTCTTAAATTACACAGAAAGACATTTTAATAATCATATTAATATTATTAAAGCGACAAGGTGATCTTTCAAACATTCCTTCAATTTTTAGTCGTTTGTATTAGGATCAATTTCGTCTTCTGTGCTACTTTGAGTCAATTAACACTTTTCGTCCTGTAAATCCTGGTTCCAATATGACAGAGAGGATTGCTTAAATTTGTCATTTTACATCTATTAAAAATTTAATGGCTGAAAAAAATTTCTTTGATGATTGCAAATTTCATACATGCGACTGCTTCATTTTCATTTAGTTAAAAAGTCGTAATGCATATTCAATTTGGGAGTGCCATGTACGTGTTTTATAATTTTAGTTTTCAGTTAACCTAGCCCGAGGACTATTTTTGCTACTGCGAATAAAATTTACATTCGTGCAAATATTAATTTGCAAAACTTTGTTGGTAAAAATTTGAGAGGCACACGAAGCTTTGAACATGAAATATTAATTAATTATATCAGCATTTTATTAGGTTTCTACTAACAGATAGACAATTTAAATAACAATTTGTTATAAAGTTTTTTCTCTTCAAAAGGAAGTAAAGTAGACTGTTTCGCTAGCGATTTTAGACTTTCAAGACGTTTTTTTAATTTTCATCAATAAGGTTATTCGGGATTTTGTATCGATAAAGTGTGGAAATCCGGATAAACAGTTAGTTAAAATTATTTATTTTTTCTGGATCGGTATTATAAGATGATAAGAATTAAAAAATGCAAAATGTGAACTTCAGTATGAAAATAATTAGTTTCTAGACGAAAAGAGTCATTATTATTTGAATGGTTCTGGTCCAGTCTAGTCCAATAGGATAACGATGCGAAAAGCGGTATCGTAGAGGATTTGTAAACATTTAATGTCGCTGGTGCACTGGAGGGTGCTCCACACCCCCCAGACCCCCCGGTCTATGCATTTAATTTTTTATCAGAAGTGAGTAGAAAATTTCAGTATATCCGCGTGGCAGTACATATTTAAATAATTTTCTATCCTATAATTAAAAGTCAAATTTAAGTGTAAAAATAAAATACATAGACCGGGGTCTGGAATACCCTCTAGCTCGAGGGGTCAACCGCTAGAGGAAATCGTGTACAATTAACTTCACACTTCACGTACTTCATCATAATTCTCCATACTTCTTCGTACTTCATATAATTCAGCAGTAATTCACGGGCCTTCACGTACTTCACCAGTAATTCACCGTACTTCACCAATAATTCACGGTACTTCACCTAATTCAACGGTACTTCATTGTATTTCACGTACTTTATCGGTATTTCAGAGACTTACCGAGATTCTAAAATTTGAGCACTACAGGGTGTTCCACACTACACCAATTTTGGAATGAAGAACATACAGAATCCCCAGACCGAGTAGTTTACTTTTTATCAGAAGTAAACTGAAGATTTTCCATTACAGAGGCACTGGAGGGTATTCCACACCACCAGACCCCCCGGATTGAGTAGTTTATTTTTTATTAAAAGTAAACCGAAGATCTCCCGTTGCAGAGATCTACCTCCCAGGGGGTACGGAATTTATAATTTACGCAGTTTATAATTAAATGTCAGATTACGAATTAAACACATTTACTTAGCCTAGCTAAATTTAATAAACTTGAGATATGCTTAAATATTTAATTCACTTTTAATAAAAATAAATTATTTAAACTGGGGGTCTGGGAGATGTGGAACACTCTCCAGTGCCTCTGCAACGGGAGATCTTCAGTTTACTTTTGATAAAAATAAACTACATGGTCTGAGAGGTTCTGCATGTTCTGCAATGTTTTTCATTCCAAAATTTGTGCACTGGAGGGTGTTCCACACCCCCCAGACCCCCCGGATTGAGTAGTTTGTTTTTATGAGAAGTAAACTAAAGATTTCCCGTTGCAGAAGCACCGGAATGTGTTCCATACCCCTCAAACCCCTCGGATGAAGTAATTTATTTTTTATTATATTGCAGAGATCTGCCTCCTGGGGTACGGAATATATAATTACGCAGCTTATAATTAATTGTCAGATTACGAATTAAACACATTTACTTGGCCATAGCTAATTTTAATAAACTTGAGATATGCTTAAACATTTAATTCACTTTTAATAAAAATAAATTATTTAAACCGGGGGTCTGGGGGGTGTGGAACACCCTCCAGTGCCTCTGCAACGGGAGATCTTCAGTTTACTTCTGATAAAAAATAAACTACTCAATCCGGGGGTCTGGGGTGTGGAACACCTCCAGTGCCCAAGTATGGAGAGATCTACAGTTTACTTCTGATAAAAAATAAACTAATTAATCTGGGGATTTGGGGATGTGAAACACCCTTCAGTACCCAAATATTACAATGCAGGCAAACATATTAAAGGTTTGAAAATTTAGTAGAAACTCTCCGCTACCGTTTTAGTTTTCTAAAAAAATTATGACATATTCTTGGAGGGGGGTAACAAAAACAGTAAAGCAAAAATAAATTATATACAATCATGCACAAACGATTATTAAGATTATTTTCAAAATCGAGAGGGTGGAGTTACCAGGTCTTCCCCCTCCCCCAGAACTAGTTTTCTAAATAATTTAAAACCAAAAAAGGTCCAACCGAAAATAGAGAATGCACAATAGACTTTTTGAATTAAAAATTCGCATTGGAAGGGGGCTGATGATTTATTCTTATAAAAAAATGTTAAGAAAATCTACTGATGTAAGATAATTTGCTATCAAATAATTATTATTGAATACACGTGCCTTATCTATGATACACATTAACCGTAGTGCATGCACATAAGCTAGTTTCAACTGCATGTAATTCACCAAAAATGTACTACATAACTTCATGATATTTCACTTGTACTTTAATATACTTAACAGGTATTTTACCTACTTTACCCGTACTTCATGTATTTTACCAGTACTTCATGTACTTCATAAGTACTTTATGTATTTTACAAGTACTTCATGTACTTCACATGAGATATCATGTACTTCATGAGATGTGTACAAAAAACTTTACCAGCGGTTAACCCCTCGCTCTAGCTATATTCAAATTGGAATTAACTTATATCCTTCAGCATCAAATAATCACCGGAGGAATTTTTTTAAAGTAAAAAAGTTATAAATAGTGACCGCCGGGGTTTTGGGAATATGAAAGGGGTACAGAAAAGGAGAGAATAAAGAAGAAAATTTTTATAAATCGAAAAGAAAACTGAAATTTTATTGGTAAATAGAATAGAATTCTTCTCACTTTGTTAGCTTAAGCGAAGCATACTACGTTGCGTAAGAAGAGAGCAATATAATTTTACCAGTAAAATGAAGATACAAGCAACGGTAATGCCAGATTTAATGATAATTATCCTTAACTGTTATACGATCTAAGTTCTTCCTCTGACTTTATACTGTCATTACCAAACTTCCAAATCTCAAAGAAAAACGTTTTCATAAATTGGCAATGTGAATCTCGTCATTCAAGTGGTCGTACTCTCACAGTCGTTCCACACCCACCCAGACCCCCCGGTTTACCCAAATTCCCACAGCCAAGGTGAAAAAATTATTATAAAATAAAATTCGAAATCACATCAATCTCTTTTATGCTGAAATTAACTGTGTAAAGGAGAAGTGCCCTCCCTCCTCCAAAATATCTGGCTACGAAACTTGGCTAAAGAAAACTTCAGAGTGATATCAATCCCAAAGAAATTAAAATTGTATCGTCAAGTTTTTGCATAATTTACAAATATTTAATGTCTTCCAATATTGATGTATCAAGAAGAATTTTTACACCCTCCGCGAGGGTGCCTTTTGCAAATGTAAAAAGCAAAACTTGATAGGTACTTGCTGTATTATAAACCTTTTTATATTTTATTATTTTCGAAATTTTGTGTAAACTCATGCTTTTATAACCCCAACCGCATAATTTCTTTTACTGTGAGAGGAATAATTTAAGATTAAATTGAAGTAAAACATTATTTTCAACTTACGTAAAAGTCAAATATAAACATTAAAATTATTTCTTTATTTTTTAATTAAGAGGATTAACTCTTATACATATTATTTGTTTGAATATTTGCTCAGAGTTAATTAAACAACTTCATTGCTTTTTCCGTTGTGTACATTAAAATAATTTTCCACTTCCATTTAACTTGATTTATTAAAACGCTTATGCTGAACATTTTCGTTCAAGTTAATTAATTAACTCGTTGTATATTGTGGTATTACGAGATATAATATAGCTCAATATAAATACTAATTCTCATCAGATCATGGTCGTGAGTAAGTCATGCAAGAAGCGTCTTACCACAATGCGAAATCTTCTCTTATGGCAAATTCCTCAAACTGGCAAGGGACAGGAAGAAAGAAGAACATCATTTGTGTCCCGGTCTGTCAGTTCATCATTATTAAAATTTTTTTTATCATTTTCGCTTCTCCAAGTAAAAACTACTCGGATGTCGTCAAAAGATTCTCTTTAGATAATATTATGCAGATTCTTCAAGTTAAAAATGTTATGTTTGTGTTTTCGAGTGTAGAGAGACTTTATTTTGTATGGGTTTCATTTAAACATTATACAGATATATTTCATAGACTTCGTTATTCTTGATTAAACTTCATAAAAACATTATTATAAAATTTACTGGTTCGGTAATTGATTAGAATCGGTTAATTAAATATGAATGAATTGGCATAGCTTGCGGGCTATATTAGCTTCTTCAATGGGTATCTCATCATATATCGGTAGAATTTTATCACAACGTAAAAATTGGAATAAATATTACATACTCACAAGCTCAAACAAACGGATGTGCTTTAAATTAAATTTATTGTACCTAAACGTAATTTTTAATCTGATTTTATTTGTATTAAAATAAATGTTAAACAAATGGATGAAAGACTATATAACAAAAAATTACTATTTGTAATTTGTATTTCCCGTTCTTTAGATGGCATCACATTTGTTGGGATATGAATATTTTACGGTGTTCTTGTGCTTACATCTATCTCTGCCAATTTCTCTTCAGTAGACCAATCACCTTTTCTAACAGACCAGGTGTTCTTTTCCAGTCATTGCGATAGCGTTGCTAGTTTTTATCATCATGAAAATTTTTGATATTAATATCTCATCTGGTTGAGGGAATATTAATTTAGGGTAAATCGTTTTTAAATATACACCCTGCATAATGTTTTACCTCAATCAATAGCGCGAAATTAATTGGTGGTATAAAATATGTTATTGGAAAATTAACTAACGACAAAATAAATTCGGAAAATATTAAATATTGATATTTTAAGTACCTGTAGTACCTATTTATATTTATAGAGCAAGAATATTGAAAACATCGAAAAGTAAATAAATAATATATAATGTAGGTGAGTGAAAATTTACGTGCTTTTTTATACGGTCTATAAATTTTTCGTATAAGCTTTTGTTATATAAACTGTAGTCAAAAATGTATAATCCTGGAAAACTCCAACTTTTCAATAGCGAATACTGATACTTTTCGCGTTTGTTTGGGAAGTTCACCATTATAAAAAAAGATTTATTTTAACGAATCAATTTTAGAAAAACTATGGCACCACTAACGCGTTTTGCATGAGACAGGAGTTTCAATCAATCAATTCTCCTTTTAACAATATCTCTGCTTTTTTGTTATATGTAAAATATCTGGATGGATAGATAGAAGACTTCAAAACGTCTTGAATATTTGCAATCATCCGGAATTGCTTTCTGCAATGACGACCGGGTAGGTAAGTTTTGTTATTTATATTTACTCGAGATACAGTAGGATTATTATTGCGTAAGTTTTGACATCAATCATCGTGGAATACTGGAGAACACGTTGACATGTAGGATTTAGCTGCCTAGCTGATAATAACACGAACCGCATATTGGCAGTAGAAGCCCGAACTTAGTCGTCTAAGACCTTAAACATAATTTAATGTAATTCTAAATCTTCTTGCAGTGTAGTTCAATTTGCAGCTGTGGTTAATTTCTAACTATAGAAATGATGTACAGGTATTAAACGACTCCCATTAATTTAACTGAAAATCATACTAGCCAGCAGGATAGTTTTTTATTTCTTGCAAAATTCATGTAGCCAGACGCTCAATAAGAATCCCTTTTCATGTTTATAAATTTTTTCTATTCGAAACTGAAGTTTTCAGAATAAAACCATCATTCCGTACTGGTAGTTTAGAACTAACAAAAATATTTGTCGTCTAACTTTCAATAATACAAAACAATAGCTCATCGTGTATGCTTCCACAAATTGTTTGAAAGGATTTTGGTTAACTTATGTTATACAACATAAATTTTCTTTATACGGTGAACTAATTAATGCAAAAGTTCTTGTAATCCAAAATTATATAAAATTAATCACAAGGCTAATTATATTAAATCGAAAACAATAATTACTTTAGTCGGGGAGCTGTCACTACGATTTTGTTTGTGAATTAATAGCCCTCCGTTCCGGAAATTCAATTTTTAATGTTATTTATCAACTAAATATTTTCTTCAAAATTCAATTGAGATAAATCTAGTGACTGTGCGGGCCATTCAATAGCGCCTCTCCTTCCAATCCATCGATCCGGAAGCCTTTGATCCAAATATTGTCGAACAGACAGTGCATAATGCGGAGAAACTCCGTTATTCTAGATAATATCGGTTAATATTAGATTAATGTCGTCTCTAACATGTCAAATTACCAGGTGAGGAAAAAGAGTCAAAGATTTAATCTTGTAATGGGGAAAAGTGATTCAAAAATTATTAATTGCACCATCACTCTGTATATTTAATTATAAATTAATTTCAGTACTGCTGCCTTCTTTTCAAGAGCATATACAGTGACTCCAGAAATTATTAATTCACCTCATACAATTTTAATAATTTGATTAAATGTTATAGTAAATTTGCTTTAATTAAAATTTTATTTTTTTAGTTGTTTTAAATAATACTTTATAATTCATTTTATAAAAAATAAAATAAAAAAACTACATGGGCAAGTGTAGTATTCAAAAAACCAATAAAGTAAGAAAAATGCACAGCAAACTGTTATTAATACACTTACCTTTTATACGTTAAGGACAGGAAGACAAACGATGCAGTTTAATAATTTGCTGATTAGTAGGTATGTAATTGTAGATACAATACAGTAGTGTGCTTACAATTTATTTACATAGTCATTCCAAGAAAATTTTTTAAGATGATTAACAAAACAAGTGAAACAGCAATTAGTGAAAGAAAATCAATATTAAAATTGGTGTGCGAAGAAAAATTTTATTATGAAACTGCTAAAATTGTTGGCAGATCACTGGGTGCAGTGAAATATGTTATTAAAAAAATTTTAAAATGAAGGAAATTTAATAAACAAAACTGATCGAGGCAGAAAAAGCATTCTTGGAACACGACACGAACATTATATTATTCGAAAAACTAAAGTTAATCCAAAACAAGTGTTCCAAAATTGACTAGATATTTCAAAGGGTATTGGTAAATCTGTTTCCACCGAATTTGTAAAAAAGTATTGCGTAAAGAGGGTTATAATGGTAAAGTTTCTAGAAAGAAACCCTTCATAAATAAAGTAAACAGAAATAAAAGATTAGAATTCGCTAAAAATATATTAACATGGACTTTAATTTTGGAAAAAATAATATTTAGTGATGAAAGCAAATTTAATAATTTTCGGCCAGATGGAATGCAAAATTTTGACAAAACCTAATACATAAATTAATAATGAAAACCTATGTGAAACTGTTAAACATGGTGGCGGAAATGTTATGGGTCTGGGGTGCATATCTGCTGATGGGGTTGGAAAGTTGCAATTTTTGAAACTATTATGACTAAGTGTGCTTACCTGAATATTCTATAATCAAATTTAGATCCCAGTATCAAAACCGTGTGTCAGCTCCGACGCACGACTAGAGTTTACTCAGTAAAAATTGTCACTAAATCTTTTACGTACAATAATAAATAGTACATGAAAATTATTTAAGTATGCTAGTCGCCTTGCAGTTTTTGGAGGTGGTTTAGATTTTTTCCTAGTAAAAAAATGTAAAAAAAAAAAATTAGAAAATTTATAAATGCATAATTATAAAAATTTTAACCAACTTTAAGAAAATTGATAAAAAAATGTTTTTATTTAAAATATAATATTATCTTAATAACTAACAAAATATGGTAATAAAAAGATAATTGTCACTAAATCTTTTACGTACAATAATAAATAGTACATGAAAATTATTTAAGTATGCTAAAAAATAACTTTTCGAAAGAAAATTTTATAAAAACATTATTATATATAATCATCATTATAATAAAGAAATATTGTTGATTTTTCAGATAATATTATCGAATTATTGACTTGAATTATTGATATTTAAAATTATTCATAAAATAAATCATAATAACCTGGAGGAATTTATAGACATCGAAAATAATTTTGGTTAGGTTAGAAATTGTCTAAATTGGATTAAATATCTAATTTTATGTGTTATTCTCAAATATATATTTATATGAACTACATCGATAATTATTAAATAAATAAATATTTAATATAACGTACCTTTTACCCACGTGGTTGTTAGATGTTCCGGCAATATTATCTACACCCATTTCTGCCATAGTTATTTAAAAATACTTTCAGTTCACTTTAGCGAAATGTAACGATAAAAAGTAACGCGGTCATTTCTACTAAAAAGTAACGCGTCACATCTTGCGCACCATAGGTGCGCACTAAAAGTAACGAGGTCATTCATCAGTAGATTTTACACCTCATATTTTTATCATACCGGGCGCCTTATATATGAAAATCGATTCTTAAGGAGTAAACTCAAAAAGTAACGCGGTCATTTCTACTAAAAAGTAACGCGGTCACATCTTGCGCACCATAGGTGCGCACTAAAAAGTAACGAGGTCATTCATCAGTAGATTTTACACCTCATATTTTTATCATACCGGGCGCCTTATATATGAAAATCGATTCTTAAGGAGTAAACTCAAAAATTAGGGTTGAAAAATGAGTATATGTTTCAACAAGATAACGACCTGAAACTTATTTCGTATCTTGTGCAGGAATAGCTTTTATATCACGTTCCAAAACAACTCCATATTCAACCCCAATCACCGGACATAAATCCCTTAGAAAATTGTGGCAAGAATTAGAAGGAAAATTGAAAACACCACATTTTTAGTACAAAAACATTAAAAGAGGTATTATTGCAAGAATGGGAAAAATAGACAAAAGTATTACCCAAAAATGGATGGAATCGATGCCAAGACGGCTACAAGCAATAATCGATGCTAAAGGGTATCCTACAAAATATTAATTTTGTAAACAATATTAATTTTAGCTAGATTTATGCAAGTGAATTAATAATAGTTGGGCGGTAATTCTTGTAAATATTTTGTTTTTTGTAATTTTAAGGTAAACTATTTAAGTTTTTTATACATTTTTTAAGGCATATTAACTGTTAATTATTATGTTGTATATATGTTTTAATTCAAAATTATTAAACTATAATTGAAGGTTTTATCGTGTTATAACTGGCATTTTATAAGGTGAATTAATAATTGTTGGAGTCACTGTAAATGTTCTTACAGTTGTCAGAATGTTTAATCAAGCAAAATGAGTGTTAAGAACATAAGTGGAGTTATGTAGATTATATCACAGATTGGTGAGGTTAAGTCGTTATAACTCTAATTATAACGTTAAGTCGTGCTTATGATTTGTAATTCAGTCTTCCGGGTTTGTCCGGGGTTTAATATCGGAACCTTTTATACTATTAAAAGATTTTTGAATGTATCTTGATAATATAGTTTAATGTTTAAGCACAAGTCGTTGGTAACGGTTCATAATTATGAATGTCGTTATAACGATTATTATGTAACTGGTAGAAATTACACTGTTAAATATACGTTATAAATTTATTTGTAATTAAATTCAGCAAATAAGTTTATTAGGAATTTTAAGGAAGTGTCCGAGGTAGTTTTTACTGGAAGCCAAAAACTTGCTTTTTTCATAAAACTAACTTCGTTTTCCTTAAATGAAAAAACAAAATCAATTTATCAGTATATTATTGAACAAAGTGATACCGAATGTGAGTACTGACAAGATGACAGTTGTCAATCCTATTACACTACTGATTCATTAATTATGAGTAGGTGTTATTACTATAATAGAAGTGGAAAAATATAAATATGTAAATACTTGTTGGTAATGAACCTGGGTCCGCCCTTTTAACTTCTTCAGAAGCAGCACTAATTTCGTGTAAAGTTTTTCTCTCATCATTAGTCTTGAATATCCAAGCTTGGCATATTGAGCTTGCATAAACCTTCAACAAATAAGTACCTACTTTGTAATCACAAAATCGATAAAACTAAATAGATAAATAGGTAGTCCAATTTTTTTCAAAGCTGCAATTAAAAATAACCCTCAAAATTCTCTCGTTAGTACCTACATTTTCTAATTACAATTAAATCTTAAATTTTTAATTAAAATATGTTTTAAAAAGAGTATATACGCACAGTGAACGACCTTTTACGTGTAAACAGAGCGCCCTTTAGGAAAAATATTGTACATCCAATAAGAACCCTTAGTAGTGGTGTTACGCCATAGCATAAAGCATAGATAATGCTACTCTCAAAATGGGTTAAGTGATAACCGACATTATACAATGGTGGTATAATTTCCAAGTAGCATAAACTGCGGAACAAACATGAGAAGAGCTTTAATCTTCCTTCGAGACTCGACGTGAACTTAGTTGTCACTTATTTGAATTTTTAATTTTAACGTTTTTCTATTGTTTTGAAAAAGTTTCTAAAGCAATTTATTGTAACGTGTCGGCGACGTCATTTAAACCTCGCATATTAAATTGAAACTCTTTAAAGGAGTTTCTGTAAAACTCTTCAAATACGTATATAGTAAATACGTATTACATATGTACTATGTTAAATCATCCATACAATTATAGTGGATGAATTATAATTTTTACAGGTCAATTGCAATTTCACAACGAAATATGTAATTTAGTGTGCACGTTATACAAAATCGTGTACTCAACCGTTGCTTTTTAAAATAGAAACACACCGAGTACAATTGAATTCCATACTTGTTTGAAAACCAAATTGTTTTCAGGATTTTGATTATTGCATTCGACGTTACCCAATAAATTAAATGTTATAAAAAGGGATGTAAAAAAATTGGCCAAAATTTTTCTTGGATTCCTGGTTTTATTAGATTTTTAAAGCAAAATTATAAATTTAAATGATATTGTGCAGTCTTTGACAAGATGTTGCAGTATTATCACTCATGCGTTACCTATTTCCGCATAAATAGCGAGGAGTTGAGGGCCATACTAAGAGTAGCGAATTAAGCTTCCCTTAACATAGTATCCCTTCTTAAGATTAAATTTAATTTCTAGAGAACTTTAATATATTGTAATTTAAACATAAGCTCTTCACGTAAAATGAATATAATAAACATGGACAATATCTTAACTCAAATAGTAACAGGTTATAGGCCCAGGCCAGCTATATGTTTCTTAAAAATTTAAAAAAAATAATAGTAAACATACAATTTATTTTCAATGTGATGGATGACTTTTGTACGCTCCTGCATGGTATTGTTAATTGTTTTGTGAAAATAACCCGGTATAGCAGATGAAATACAATAGTTATCCATCAAATTGAGGCGATATGGGTCGTTCCTTTATATATTGTAATATTTTCTTGATGTAAATGTGTAAATCTCTAAATCTGTAAATTTAGAATTGCTTTGTTTACTGTTAAATTTGAAAATGATAATTTAATGCAAAGTATATATTGAAAAGGGAGAAATTAGTTAACTGGAGTTTGCTGGATCTTTACTTTATACTTATGCATTGTCGTACTCAAATGTCCAATTTAATGCTCCAATAATTTGAATCAGATTATTATAATGTAGGTAATTGTTGAGTTAAAAATGATTGAACAGCTATAATTAAACGGTAATCATCAAATTGAAATTATTATTTGCATAGATCACATGTGTGATAAATTTATGTTTGAAGGGCTGCAATCGTATGCCATTAACTAAATCCATCCTTGTTTGAAGAAAATTAAATATGAATACATTATTTGGAAAAACATAAGTACCACCCTAATTTGTCAAGGTGAGATATCAAGACAACTTAAATTATATTATTATAAAAATTTCTTTGAAATTCATCAAAAAAATTTTGTTAGATAAAATCGTTTTGACTTTACATTTATTTTTAATTAGATAACCGGTTTTCTAACGGTTCCAAAACAAAATTAATTTTCCTGTAAAAGAGCTTATCTTTGAAGTAACAATATTTTAATTATAAATATAATAATTAAAATCTTCTGCACAAAGAAAAAGTGCTATGAATCTTTTCTATTGATAAAAATTACAATTATAATTGTTAAATACATTTTAATAAAATATTTTAAGAAGAGAGAATTATTTTTTAAACATTTTTTAAAAAACTTGACTTGTGAGTTAATTTTACTTTTGAATTTGAAAAGTTTAATGTAAAAATATGTAAAATTGTCGGTTAGCTCTGAAAATGTTTTAATGCGAAACCGGTTACTTAATTGAACATAAATGTACTGAGCAAAAAAATTTTTCGAAGAATTTTAATAAATTTTTGATAGTGTAATTTAAATACAAATAAACTTGTAAACATGAACAAATACAGAAATATAATATATTATATTTTACTGCGTGGTCCAGGTGAAAAATATTGAAGCAAAAATTATAAATATTAAACCAAAACTTAAGAAAAAATTTTCAAAACTCTGGCGTAAATTAAATAATATAATCTTAATTATAATAATGATTATTCTTAATATATTATCATATATTCTACATGTTCAATATGGAAAACATTCCCAAAGGATTGAATCAAAGACCAGAAATCGAGTCTTTCTGAAATTATTATACCAAATATTGGGCACCTATTTGTGGACACAAAATACTTTGAAATTTAAATGAAAATTAATAAATTTGTAAAAATTTAAAAGGATTACACCTAAATTTGCAAAAGCGCCTTTAAAGTGTTCTTATTTTTTTAGTTAACTTAAGTGCTTACTTTATGTTTTCTCCCAGTGTTCTGCTTTTCAATATAGTATCGTTGCTGCATATGTCAAAATTATGCAGATTTATATTTTAATTATTATTTTTCCGACTGACCCCCTCTCCCATCAAGCATTTTAAAAAAGTCAAGAAAATCTATTTTAAATCATGCAGGCTGGCAATACTTATGCTGCAGAATTAATATTTCGTCAAAATAAATTCAATTAAAACAAAAATATTTACGAAATGAAAAGAAATATAGTATAAAGTGTATCATAATAATATTACCAAATTCTCATCATGATAAAATGAGCGATATAGTAAATATAAAATATAAAAAACTAACTGAATATAAAAAATTAAATTTTACAGACAAAAACGTTTACAATACCTAAGTAACTAATTTAATTCATTAAAACTTACAAATAAAATTTTATTTAGTATTTAATTTTTAAAAAATATAGAAATATAATCTGAACATTTTTGCTGCTTTTGCATAAAGTACTTTACGAAATATTTCGGATTTTTTAATTTATATAAGATTCCACAATATAATTATCTGTGCATTTAGGCAAATGTGACGCCTGTATTTTGTCCTGCCATACATTAAAAGTTATAACAAATACTTTGGCTATATTTATATTACGAAGTGTTGAGTAAATTTGAAATGGGTAAACTAAGATTTCTGTTATATACCTTTTCGGTTATAATTTATATTTGTGTTATTAATTTTGAGTAACAAGTTATTATACAAACATAAATTGTGACACAAATTTAAATTGAAAGTGCAACTTGAAACGTACGATAAACCATAACTCATCGTTACCAAAAAATGTCTGGTTAAAACGTGTTACGATGATTTACTACTGTGATTTAGTACATTGAGTCGTGTGATCAACCTATACCACGCTTGATCAGAGATGGAATAGGTTTAGAATCTAAATAGCTTTTTAAAAGAAATTTCTAAAAAATAGTTGGCGTAACTTTGACAACCTCTCCAAAAACAATATAAAGTTTAAATGTTATTAGGGGTTGTTTTAAACGTTGCTTTAAAGTGTTTGATCATTTTACGATTCATTAAACATTTTATATCTGCAATGTCTGAGTATAACAATGTCGGTTTTTTAATGTCCATATTGGACCTTGGTATTACAGTTACAGCATCTGAAGTTATTAAATAACATAAATGTTTAAAATTTTGACGTTTATAATATAGATGATGGTGATGATACTTGTTGCTTTTATAATATTATTGCAATATGAAATTTCAGCATCTAATGCAAAATGTAGGTCAGGTTTCTGCTTCACAAAGATTTTCTTGAAATTCATTGTTGTATTTCAAGTTCGTCTAACTTGAAGTGGATTTAAAGATTTAAAATTAATTGAAAAATATATTTTTATCTCACATAAAATTTTTCTTTCTTGCTGTTTATTTTTGCTACCCTGTTCTTATTAAAATTAATATTAACAACAAACGAGATGATTTTCCATATTTTTAGCTATTCAATATAAATTTTCTTTCAATTTAACTTGATCAATGGCGTTTACTTTCTGCGGTTCAATTAAAAGCGCCGAAGGGGAGATGTAAATCATGGAAGTTAATAAATCTTCTTAAAGAAAATATATTAAGTGAAAATTAATTTATTATAAATTTGAAAAGTTACTGTAGAATTTAACAAAAAATTTTGTTGTGCACCTTTCTTGAAAATGTTTTTAAATTTTTTGTTTTGTTTGTAATAAGTAAATTTTATGAAGAATATTATATTACAAAACGAAACTTTTTGATTATTCTTTTATAGAAACACCCGCAGGTTTAATTACTTACAGCACTCGAGGGTGATTTTTTGAGCAGTAGAGAGGTTATAATTTTAAAACTTATTTTAAAAAAGCCAAATATTAAAATTGGACTTTTAAATTTACATGGAAAAATGAAAATTTATTAACGTTACGTATAGTACAAACCCTAATACGTACAAGTAACAATACACTCCATCCTCTCATTTAAATAAGAAGAGGCTCTACTAATGAATGTATACAGGCCTGGAAAATAATCCTTTCGAAAATACTGCAAGTGAGAAGTTCACAATTGTATCTTTTTTATTCATTCTTCCACTTTTAAATGTTTTTCATTTTTTTGTTAAAAATGCTTGATGGATTGTGCAACATTGAATACGAAATTTTATATTCACAATGGTGAAATGTAAATAATGCATTTCATAGAAGCTACAGATTTAGTTTTGACTGAAAATGTAAAAAATTCATCAACATTATGCTGACATTTTTATGTATTTTTGAAGATATGTACGTTGTACATACCAAACTGAAGTATACGCTGTGTTAATTTTTCAAGAAAGCACTAAATATTTTCATTCCTCTACGTCTGATTTATGAAAGTGCTTTTTGTAGTTTTAAAGAACAGCTAAAAGTTTAAGTTCTAAATAAGTGTGTAAAAGAGATACAATACCTATTATCTATATTTTCCATATTCAGGAGAACAAAACCGTTTAAATTTTTTACGAAACAAAACATTTAAGTTTAACGAAGAACGGGAAGTTATGACATCCTGCTTGAGGCGAAAATTTTTTTTAAACGTTTTAGCTTTAAATTATTTTTAATAAATTGAAATTTAAGAGTTAACCTGCTAAGCAAAAAATAAGTACTTGCCTATGAAACAATTTGAATTTGTTTGCTGAGATTGTTAATTGAAATTTTTTATATATTATTAATTCTTGTAAATATGTTTTTAACATTCACCGTTACTTTTTAAATTTTAATTGTGTTCTAAGGAAAATTAAATTAAAAAATCAGTTTGCATAAACACTTTTTTGAATTTTGACGGTTAAATAAATGAAGATATAATAGTGTGGTGATCTGCTGTGTTGTAGTTTTCTGAACATTGTCGTCTGTTATCTTGTGGCGTTGGAAATTTTCCAGCATTGGGCTAATAAATGTTTTATACTATTTATTTATCAACAAAATTTGCAGTTTTTGCAACTTATTAAACAATTTTCTTGACTTTTTATGTTTTTGCTTCGGTTTTTCTAACATTAATTTATTTCAAAGTCATTTTTGAGTTTACATTACAAATAATTCTTTGTTATATACTTTGCTTCAGGAAATATTTTATTTAAGAATTAAAATACATGTATTTTAAATAAATATTTAAAATACACGAGAAATATATTTCGTATTTCAAGTACAAATTGGAAATGTATTTTTATTATGCATTTTAAATACATAAATACAACATACATTTTGAAGGAAACCAATGCAACTTATTCTAATGCAGTATTGGAAGTAGTAACGTTTTTGAACGACCAAAGTCGATGCTTCTTAATTTTTGACAATTACCCAAATGTTAAAAACACTTTTATTAAATTTAATACAATTTTGTGTTCTTCTGTACCTGTAGAAGAATTATTTTTGTTTGCTAGGTTAATACATTCTCCAACTAGAAGAACATTGAGCCACATTCTATTTTTGAAAGGAAATCCCTTATTTAAAAATTAGTTTGTATACTAAACTGCTGAATAAAGAATGCCTTTTATTTATAATACTTGATTTGTTTTAAATTTAAAGTTTTTTTTTTAAAAAGATGTATTTAAAATACATCTTAAATTTTGCATTTTAAATGCTGTATATTGTATTTAAAATAATGTATTTTGTATTTTGTATTTCAAATACAAATTGCAAATGTATTTTGATGTACATATCTTTAACTGATTTTTTTTCAAACGAAATAGTAATAAAACGATAAAAATATTTGTACAACTTCTTGATTCTTTAGATTTTTGTAAATACTAATTTATTTTTGCATCACTTTTAAATTTACATTATAGTGATTTTCTTGATATGGACATCAACAATGAGCAAAATAAATTACAAAATGTATTTGAAACACAAATTACAAAATACATTTGTGTGTGTATTTAAAATATAAAATACATTTGTAATTTGTATATGAAATATAGGATACAGTATTTGAAATACAAAATACTGTATTTAAAATTCAAAATACTGTTTTTAAAATATAAAGTACTGCATTTAAAATACAAAATACTGTATTTGAAATACAAAATACAGTATTTGAAATACAAAATACTGTATTTGAAATACAAAATACAGTATTTGAAATAAAAATATGCAGCCTTTAAAATTCGAGATGTATTTCAAATTTAAAATAAGTTTTAAAAAATCCATTCTTTACTCAACAGTTTCTAAACATTTTCAGATATTTTTCATTTATTTTTTTAAATAAAATTTTCGGGAACGGGTAAGAAACCCGTCATCCGATTTTGACCATTTTAAAGTGGATTATGAAAGATGATGGTCTAATTAACGCATAAAAAAATAAAATTTGCGGATTATTCACACAATTTTGAAAAAACGGCTTTAAAATTTATTAACAATGCAAATTACTCATTGGCTCTTTTGAACTGTAACCCCGCCCCCAAAGTTGAAAGAGGATGTGGCGACAGTAAATATACCAGAATCTCGGTTTTCACGACGAATTATGATAGATAATGGTGTAATTAGCTAATAAAAGAATTAAATTTGTGATCGGACAACAAATTTCCAAAAAAATCACTTTTGTGTGAATTCATTTCTGAGGTGGTTGCACTGTCAAAACAGTGTATGTATAACACTGTCAGAAAAGTGTATTTTCGAAGACGGGTTTCTTACTCGACCCAAATTTTCATAAAACCATGAAAACATTTATGAATGAAATGGTTATAAAACCACAAAAAGATATAAATAAAATAGTCATAACACCATAAAAATATTTCTAAGTAAAATGGTTAGAAAATCATAAAAACACTTTTTGTTATTAAACAAAATAAATAATTTTGGTGATATTTGTAGTTTTAGAAATATAGAAAAACTACAGCTAAGAATTTGTCCATTTCGTGCGAATACTACTTGGAAAGTATAGATTTAATGAAAAACATGCATGGCACTTTTTATAGAGCATTTACTTATTATCTTCAATTTTATATACTATTATTTTGGAATGTAGCATGAAAAGAAAGCAAATTATATCGCAAAACCTATGTTTTTATGTCTAATTTACAAAATTAAGGGTGTTTACCAATCAATGCTAGCACACAATCAAAGAACTTAGTAACTTGAAAATTAATAATAGTAAAATTAATGTTTTGATTTATTTCTATCATTTTTGATGAGGTTTCACTTAACTTTATTTTGATAAAGAAATGTAGGTACTATGTATACTGAACTTTCGAAATTTTATTTAAATTACCTACAGACATATTTTATTAGTGAAATTGAAAACAATTAATTCAGTTTTTATTAACTGAACTTACTAGGTTCTTCGATTGTACGGATAGTTGAAAGTAATCACATCGTTGATATGCTTATATTTTTAACAAATCTTTCGACTTGTTGATGTTACTTGGATTAATAATAACTTATTCTCAATGTTTAAAGTGTAATAGTTATTGATATACGCGAAAAATAAAGTCTTTTGGTTTATGCTCACTTCTGAGCTTCTTCTTGTCATGAAAGTACAGAACATTAACATGATCAAGCATTTCTTTTGACTGGTAAAAAAACCAAAGCAACTAAAAAGTCGTGATTTGGTGTTTTCAAATAATTTTTGGTCAAAACATTTTTATTATGTCGTAAACATATTTTACTCTATAAGATCCATCTTGTTTAGATAAGTTTGTACAAGTGTTTTTTCGGTGTTTTGTTTTCGGCGTCTTGACTTTCGGCGTTTTTATTTTCGGTTTTTTGGCATTGATTTGGAATTACAGTGATTCAGTAATGGAATTACCGAGGAGTCAACCACTAGAGGAAATCGTGTACAATTAACTTCAGACTTCACGTAAATCATGATAATTCTTCATACTTCATATAATTCAGCAGTAATTCACGGGACTTCACGTACTTCGCCAGTGATTCACCGTACTTCATCAATAATTCACGGTACTTCACCTAATTCATCGATACTTCATTGTATTTCACGTACATCATTAGTATTTCAGATCAGTATTTCCAAAATTTGAGCAATGGAGGGTGTTCCACACCCCCCGGATCGAGTAGTTTATTTTTTATCAGAAGTAAACTGAAAATTTTCCGTTGCAGAGGCACTGGAAGGTGATCCAGACCCCCCAGATTAAGTAGTTTATTTTTTATTTTGTTGCAGAGATCTGCCTCCTAAGGGGTACGGAATTTATAATTACGCAGTTTATAATTAATTGTCAAATTACGAATTAAACACATTTATTTGACCATAGCTAATTTTAATAAACTTGAGATATGCTTAGATATTTAATTCACTTTTAATAAAAATAAATTATTTAAACCGGGAGTCTGGGGTGTGGAACATTCAGTGCCTCTGCAACGGAGATCTTCAGTTTACTTCTGATAAAAAGTAAACTACTGGTCTGGGGTTCTGTATGTTCTGCAATATTCTTCATTTTAAAATTTGTGCACTGGAGGTGTTCCACACCCCGGATTGAATAGTTTATTTTATCAGAAGTAAACTGAAGATCTCCCGTTGCAGAAGCACTAGAAAGCACGCCCCCAGACCCCCAGATCGAGTAGTTTATTTTTATCAGAAGTAAATTGAAGATCCGTTGCAGAGGCACTGGAGGATGTTCCACGTGAAGTACTTCATGTACTTCACATGAAATGTCATGTACTTCATGAGATGTGTACAAAAAACTTCACCACCGGTTAACCCCTCGGAAATTACAGTAAATGATAGACTACACCCAAACTGCATATAATTCAACATTTCTGAAACATTAATGCCCGGTTTCATAAACGTTTAAACTGCGATTAAATTATTTAGGCCTATAATATTTAGACCTAAATTTAAGCCAAAATCTCAGTTTAAATGTTTGTAAAACGGGGCATAAGAGTATTTTGTCCAATTTAATTTTTATTTAGCACGATAATTGATTAGTAAATTATAAGTTTTGTAAGTTTTTTTTCGCACAACATTTAAATTAAAAAAAAGAATCGAAAAATAGTTATTTTTACATAAATATGAATTTTTTTAAATACAAAAATATAAAATAGCTTATTTAAATAGCTTATTAAAATAGTATTTTACATAATATGCTTCTAAAATTTTAAGTTAATCAGTTAGGTCGTTTTTCAACTAATTATTTTCTAGTCGAACGAAATTCAATAGTCGACATTATTTAACTTTTAAAATATTTTTGTAATATTACCCTTTTTTGAAAAGAAAATATAGTTGAGGTGGTAATTATCACCTCAACTTTCTTTTCAATTTATAATTCAGGTGGACTATGTTTGTCTTTTTGCATTTCTAAAAATTTCCAAAATTACTTAAAAATTTTGTTTAATTCATTAATTTTCTAATTTCTCCAAATTCAAATATTGGCGGTGCTATTTATTACCCTTTTTTGTTTGTGGGTTTTTGTACGTGAGATAGGGACCGCATAAAAAGGAAATTTTTTTATTCATAAATTTCATAATTTACTATGCATTTGATGGAATTTTATTATATACTGATAAAAAAATATCGCACATAAACAATTTTAAATATAAAACCGCATAAAAACACGCCGCATAAAAATAGATTTAACTGTATCTTTAAACTAATAGTGAATTATATTTTACTGGAAAATTTCAAGTAAAGCAACAAAAATTGTTTTTCAACGACACTGCGATGTCTAATAATAATTACTACTAATAGCTTGCTCGGTTCGTACAAGACATTCACTGCGCATGAAGGTTTTTTTGGAAACTTCCAATTTTATAATAATAATTTGAAAAATAAAAGATTAAAGAAATACCTAAAAGCATCAGAGATTATGTTTAAAGTCGAATTTATCTTATTTTCAAGTGTATTTTAAGAAAACAACTACAAATAATGCATTAGAAATTATTTGAAACATCAAAGTCCTGTTTACATTTATACACCATCCAATCACAAAAAAAAACAGAAAACTTACACGTGTCGTAAACGTATAAACAGTATAAGTAGCAGCTTGGAGGTTTTTCAAGTGTGGTAGATCACGGTTCGACGCTATTGCATAATTTTATCCTCGTGGACGTCCCATTTAAATAAGGAAAAGAAATTTTAAAGTGCGTATTTCATTATTCTTTAAAAGCACTGAAATATACAAAATTGAATGTCAAATCAGAATAAAATCAAATAAACAAGCCACAATTTCACTAATTTAATAAAACCATTTAAACATTGTGCATAACTAAGAAAACAATAAAACGGAAATGTTTTATTAAATGAATGGAATTTATATCCCATCGTAACATCCAGATGGCCATTTCCGAAATTATTCTTTCATCAACGATGAAACAGCAGGGGTTTCAATTGGATCAATGCACGTTTGCCTACAATAAAAGAAATAACTTTTAATCTAAATGTTCTAATGAAATTTTGATTGCGTAATATCAGTAAATTTGATTTAAATACTATTCAATTTTTTGTGACATTTTGATATTATTTACCCTACCGCTTTTCTACCAACGGTACATAATATTTATTTATTACAGAATTTACTTTGGGGATTACACATTTCTTGTGGTAAACATCAATGTGCAGGCTGTTTTTCATTCACGAGTATATCATGTAATATTTCATATTTTAAGTTACACTTTAAGGATTTAGGATCTTAAGATATTCATCAAAAATGTCAGAAAACAACAGGTATGCGAATGTGAGGTAAATTAATACTTTATTTTGCTCTAAGCGTATAATAATATTTAAGGCATATCCTGGACTTGTAAGATCCTGACTATCCATCAACTTATGAGAAATTAAATAACCGACCGTGCAACCTAAAATTTTTGAAGTACTTATAAATTTAAAAAATGTTAAGTATTAAACTTTTCACCTTCCGAAATTTATTAGCCGACTAAAATACCTCTTGGTGCATTTCATGAATGATATTCTAAAGTTATCTATTTTTTATGAGTTTAATTTTCAGAATATTACGAAAATTAAAATAATCGCTTTTTAGCGTGATTCTTAAAACCTTAGCTTAAATCCTAACGAGAAAAAAAATTCTTTTTTTAGGAACGTAGAATAAAACAATCTTAAAAATCCACATGGAATCTTTTGCTACATTTTTTTGCAAGATGTTCTTATTAGTAACTGAGATTGTTTTCATATATATTTATACAAAAATGTATGACGTTTCACATTAAAAAGCGATGTTTTCAGTTTTTAATATTCTCACACAAAACACATGAAACATAAACAGTCTGTATATTATTCAAAAGTAATGGGCTGACGCAAAAATAATAATGAGCATGCGTTGCATTATCCTTCCGGTAATAAATTTTTATGTTTTAGTAATTTAGTCATTTATTATCAATTATTTTGCGCTTTATAGATAGTAAAAGGGAAAAGTAATTAAAATACATCAATGTTATATTTATTATTAACTTTAATGCTGGGATTTATAAAACACAAAATTTATTTGCTCCACCCATGCCTACTGGGTGTCCTAAGAACAACAATTCAATTTATTACCATCATGAAGGGGGTAGTTTATTCTCTATATCGAATTTTTTATTGAAACAATTCACGCTTTAAAAACTTTAAAAATCAATTATTGAACAATTTTTTTATTAAACTTAATTATTTATGGATGTGAGTGATTTCAAAGGCAACCAAATCATTTTAAATTAAGTGCAACTTCTAACATTTTGTAATCTTGACAAACTTAGCGTATTAATTAATAATAATTATAGATGCAATCAATAAAGCTTTTGTACTACACACGACAATTACAAACTTTTAATTGAACTGCTAATCTTGTTAGAAAAACTAATTAGGTATTATAATATCATAATCTTTCAGTTAATTATCAAATACAAATTAATTAAAATTAAAAACTAAGTAACTACGGAGACATCGTAAATAAAATACTTCAGAAATATCCATCAATTTATCAAATTAAATACACAGGAGGAAGGCAATCAGCCATCACTACTCGACTTATTGTGGATGTGAGACTCTCAACATTTTATTTGAGAAAGTTTTGGATAGTTTCAGATCATCTGTCCAATTTGGAGAATACGCGGTCTGCAGAAGCCCACTCTGGGTTCACTAATTAATGAGGTGGTTTTGCATTGTATTTCAGATTGCAGTATCACAATAAGGATACCCTCAGGTTATTGCTTATGACATTTTGATATTAAATCGAATCGAAGTTTATCTTATCTTCTCCATCTCAATATAGTAATAATGACTAGCTTACTGTTGCTCTCTGTCATAAAAAAGATTTATATACCCAGATATGGCTCTTAAATGACAGATGTTTAAGATGTAAATTAAAACATACTATGAAAATTGTTTAAATTTTCAATATCGTCCGAAGTGAACCCGATTCGCATGTTGCTCGGATATATTTCTAAAATAATGCCTTTATTCAATTGTCGAGTTGATTGGGAACATTAATTTTAGTATATAGAAATAGTTGATTTTATTCCAAAAAGTGCTTCACTAGCATAATATCAAAAACTTATTACGAATTTAAATTTTTGTAAAATACAATATACAATTCATAACATAAGGAAACACTAAACATCTGTGCATCATAACGTTGATTTTATTACACAATAAGATTGCTATCGATATTCTCTACATATTTCGTTCAAAGTACTAAATAGAAAATTTCGGTTTCAACTCTCATGCAATTTTAATAATAGAAATATTGTTTTTGAGACCGGAAATATTTAATTTGAATACAAGTTAGTACCTATCCTACACCCGGAAACCGGAAATTTAGGCGCGGTCGACTGAAACAGATGAATCTAGGTGCAGCTCAACTCGGTGCGGTGCCATTTGGGTTAAAATTAAATGTTAATGGTTCTAATGCAATTTTAATGCTTGCATCATTATCGATATCGATTAGATTTGATGTTCATGTTCTAATTTTGAATTTTCTATTTTATAAATTATGGTGCATTCTGCAGATGTATTACAAATATTAATAAATAATATAAAAAATTGAAATAAAAAACTACAAAATTTAATTTGTCACCCGGTTTCGGTTTTATGCAATTTTAAACAAAAAAATTAACAAAATTAAAATTATTTACAAAACACAACGATCTTATTATGTGAATTGAGTCTTCTCATTTAAAAATATTAATTAATTGGCATTTTGCTAAACGTAGAAATAAATTGTAATTTTAAGTTTTGTTTTATTTTTTAAAATACTGAAACAAACAACTTTGATAGGTTTTTGTCTGGTCATTAAAATAAAACAAAATAATAAATGTTTAATTATTATATTCGTCGACGCGTTTCGATTTTTCAACCGTCTTCCAAACAACTGTTAAAAATACTAAAAAAAAGAATCTATCGAAGTTGTTTGAACATGGAAGGTCATAACAACATTAATAAGGAGACAATCAAACGAATATTAAATCAAATATTTAATAAAAATTTCCAAGTCGATTTTTAGTACTACAAATCAAGTAAACTTCAGCCAGTGTAAGTGAACGCTTCTGTGCTATATTCCATCTCGTGCTGTCTACGTGCACGTCAGCGTTTGTATTTGTGGCGTTGAATGAAACCAACTTTAAGTTGAACGTAATGCAACAAATCATAGATTTTGAGTCAGTTAAGTTTTTTAAAATTAAGGAAGAAATTCATAGCTTCTACTGTGCTTTTTCTTTCATGTGCCTTTCCTTCCTGTCCCCGAACGTTGGCTATTCGACTTGGCCGAAGCTAAGACGAACTTACCAGAAATATAATTCATGGAATGGTTTCCGTTGTCTTCCCCACAGTTCACAGATCGTAAACCTTTTCAGAGAGAAGACCTTTGTTGTTCTCTGGAAAATATAAATTAATGTAAAAATATAGCAAATTACACGGTTTTCCGGTTAAAATCCTTATATAAACTGTAGAAATAAACATTTTTATCTAAATTTCCTTTATCAAATTTCCCGTATCAAAGTTAAAAATTTTTTTCTCAAACCTTTAATAGTTTTAAAAGAAAATTTAGAAAAAATAATTCTACTTTGGAATAAAAATGAATATAAAACGTTATTTAAGTGGAAAACCTTTGGATTACTTTATTTTTATTTGAGTTGATGACGAGAGATTAAACAACAAAAAATTTTTGTTTACAGGCACTCAAGATTCTCTAGAAATTCTTTACAAATTCTAGGAATTTCTAAGGAATTCTATATTTTGGCAATTCAAGATGTAATAAATATCCCCTCCGTTTCAGAGGAGTTAATGCAGAAACGTGCATTTCTTTTTAATTTCGTTGTTTGATGGCTCTCAAAATTGTAGCAAGGTCGGGTGAACTCCAAAATTTGGTAAATTAAAACGCTTTGAACCACGAGTCGATGTGCAAAAATTTTATTTTGATTAGATGATTGTGTCAAGCTAAAAAAGTACAAAGGTATTCCGGCTAGCAATCGCAGAGATCTATTGGGTGTGGACCATGCAATGATTTCTAGGTTGGTTTACACATGGATAATCAATAAATCACAATAAAATAAAGGAATGAATATATTTAAAATTAACAATAATACAGATTTAAGTTCAATAATAAATGGATATACATAATTATACCCTAAATAGTACGACTAGGTAATCGTAAGATAGTTCTTATATAACAAATATATTTACAAAATTGACAATATTCTTAAATTTTCTTACCCCAATCATTTGGTTTATCATTACTGTACATATCACAAATTTTAAGCTTTATCCTTGATGTAAAATCTTGATGATAGAGATAAGACGGCGAGATGATGCCAGGAGGTTAATATACAAATTAAATCTTGCCCACTAAAAAGCACAAAAAAATTATTTAAATTAAAAAAGTTAGTGCGTTTTTATTTAATTAACTTTTAAAAAATGCAATTTGGTTAAAAACTGCCCAAGCCTGTTTTTTTTTATTAAAAATTAGATCAAGTCGGTGATGAAACTGTGTTAAAAAATATTGCAAAATTTTGAATTAGAACCTCTGGTTTACAGATTTTACTAATTTTTTCATGTAATTTCTAACTTAATGCTATTTTTTTTCTATTAATCAAAACTAGTGAAGCGAAGTCAATTCAAAATTTGTGCTTTTATTTGTTTTTGCATTTATGCGGAACAAACGGCATCACCTAGCCAGGTTTTATGACAACGAACGTTATATTAGCTCTTAGGTGGATTAAAAATTAATTTCTGAGTACACAGAACTAATGAATAAATTAGAATAAAAATTACTTCCGTTTGGTCTTCGAACTTTACGGTTTTACAAATAAAAAATGTAATCAAAGTTATAATAAAATATTCATAAATTTAAAATTAAAAATAAATTAGCAATTAGCAAATAATAATTTGTCCTTAATTTGTGACTGTAATTTGCAGTGGCGTAACCATACATAGGCCAATGCACGCAATGTGTAAAAATCATTATTATTATTTGAACAAACATATGAAAACTTGCACATTGAAAAAATAGGCAAGTTAGTTAGTTGACTTTTCACTATGAAATAGTGAAGCCCGATTTTTTGCTCAAAAAAGCAATTGTACATCGTAAACATTTTTATATTTTTAATGGTGTACAAAATCCTTTATTAAAATATAATTATAAGAATGTAAATAAAAAATAATCTGAAGTCTTAATTAAAATTACATTTAAATGAAATAGTGCTTTTGAATAAACGCTCTTTTTGCTTTGCTGTTATTAAAATTGTATGTATATGTATTGCACAAAACAACGCAATAAATTACTTAACTCTGAAAAGCATGAAATAGAATGGAAATTTTTTTGAATGAGCTTGCACGGTTTCTTACTTTTGCATTAATTTCTACTAAAAGCTTTAAAGTTCTAAAGTAGATAGTTAAGAGAAAGACTACCGGTTAAGCCTATCAATAGCAGATTTCAAAGTTATTTTGAAAAGTAGAATGTTTTTAGTTACCATTGACATCAGAGAATAAGGATTTATTTTGAAATTCACAATTTCTTTTCAGATTTCTGGCAATCACATTTTTTTAGTCAAAATGACATAATATATTATGATGTTTAGAGGTTTTTTTCTAAAACACTGCTTGAGGCATTTTTTTACAGTGAATGATAAATACTTTTGTATTTGTTGTACATATTACATTTTCATTTTATCTATTTTGCTATTGACAATAACAATAGCCTACGGTTAACTCAAATTGAAAATATTTTGGTTTCAAATATTTGCACATTCAATAAGCCGATGGTAAAAATAAGATACGCATTTCTTCTAAACCATACAGTAACTGTTTTAGTGCCTTTTTACAGAGAAAGACCGTGGTGTAATTTGAATGTTGAAATTATATTTAAAAAAATTATATTCAATATTTGTACTATTTGCAATTTGTGTTTTCTTTTATTTCACAATATTTTGTCCAATTATTAATTAAATTGTGTTACCTCAACCTACTGATTTCTTCCAGCTTCCATTTTTTCGAATACTCTCTTCTAATTAAAATAACGACATCTGTCACCAATTCTTTCATTCGTTTATAATTTTATAAACTTAACAAAACTTGTTAAACTCAGGGTTTGGATCAAATATACCATGACGATAAATGTTTTGAACGGAATATAATATTCAATATCTGCAATTATTGGTATGGTATAAAACAATGATTTCAAGTGATCCAGAGGTCCTGCTCGACTACTTATGCACAGCATCCAAAGATCGTAATCCATAAACTACAGTTGATTTCTAATCTGGATTATTAGATATCGTTAATCAATTAACCAAAG
The DNA here is from genome assembly GCA_036346125.1 of Lycocerus yunnanus. Lineage (NCBI taxonomy): Eukaryota > Metazoa > Arthropoda > Insecta > Coleoptera > Cantharidae > Lycocerus > Lycocerus yunnanus. Next base: position 724,574 of record JARFIX010000011.1, on the reverse strand, counting down.
CAATGAACCAAATAATAAATTTAATAAATTAATAATTAAAAATTTTTATTGAAGCTCAAATTGAGAAAATCTGAATTATGAAGCTTTATATTAAACTTATTGTTTTCTACATTTCTCTTACGTAGCTGACTGACAGAATGGTGTCGTCTTTTATTATGGTGTTTTGTGTAGGTATGTATGAAATAGACTATCATAGTCATAGTTTCTATGGTCTATATTAGCAGCCTGCAGTTACATCAGCAACAATAAGTTAAAATCAGAACAACCTAGTGCATATTAATAATTTCATATTTTTAAATCGAAAAGTTTCATTTACATGCATTATTAAATTATTAATGTATTTTCATTCCGGAAACCTTTATAAAAAATTTTTATTTTATTTTAAATTAGAAAACTTTGTAAACAACGAAGAAGTAAGTAAATACCTTAATTTTCTAAATTAAAAGAGTTAAAAATGCTGAAGAGGATTTATAAGAATTACAAGAATAAAGTGAACTTATTAGTCTCAAAGGAGTATTTTTTACCAACTATGGGATGCTATTATATTTTCTTGTTTGCCCGTCTAGTTCAGTCGTACGGTGAAATTGTAAATTAATTGTTGCAAATGTGTGCTATTACTATTTATGTTCTTTCACATAATTAACTTGAAAAACTAACCTAAATTAAAATTTTTATTTCACAATAAGAAACCTCTATGTTGTCAACATTTCTTTTGTCGTGGTTTGGATTCCGTATTAAATAGAGTAGTAATCTTATCATCTGCGATAATAAGTGATGGATTACTTACAAGGAGAGATCCTGATTTGGAAGTACTATATGTATTTCGTTAAAAACGGTATAGCTATAAGCTTAATTATGATTATTTATAGTTACACTTACAAGCATTACAATTAACTAAAACAAATATTTCAAATTCGATAAATCTTACTTACTCGTCTGAGATTTAGTCTTGAAGTTACCCTGTAACCCATACTCCAAGCGGGATGATCGGGTGGTATTTATTTTTTTATATTATGTTATTTTAATTACCAAATTGGAATGAGCGAATAAAGTAATTAAATTTGCTAAATATAAACATCATAAAAAATACCATCGTGTTTAATTACGAGATTTTTTTTTAGCAACACGAAATGGAAAAAAAAGATACAAAAATAATGAATTCGAAATTATTACATCATACCTAACAGAAATAATTACGCAAACAAATTAATATACACAGACAAATAACAATTTACATGCAAATGAAACGGTCGAGAACTATATTGCAATAATTTATTTTGTTTTCTGGCAGCTCCCCGACTAAAATAATTTTAGAATTTGAAAACGTTATAATGCAATAATTATCGGCCACAGATTGAATTTTTAAATTGTTATTATTACCTACTGTTTCGTCGATCCTTGAACAGCTTTGAATTTGCTATTATTATTTTTTGTTTTCGGATAGAAACAATATTTTTAATTTACTTTTTAACGCGATGAAAAAATTTTAAATTTATTATACAAAAGATTTTGAGAGAAACATATCTGATACATTAATAATAAGTGTTATTTTATTTTGTAATATAACTACAAAAGATCAACGTTTCATTAATTTCGTGTATCGATGTGATTTGCCGATTCAATTGTGTGAGTTTTGTATTCAAGCTCAAAGACGACCCATTAAGATTTTGTTTTTGTAAAAATGAAATAATTTTTTGTTAATTTTTTCAATGGTCTCTTAAGGATCAGCTATCCGCTGAGTTTGGAAATTTAAATTGTGAACGTATAATAATCTAGGAGTAAAAACATATTTCCATATAACATCACAAATTCTGCTTCTGAATTTAAAAGTGACCTGCTACGCTGTATTTGAAATTAACATGAGAAACTTTTTGTGTTTAAAAAACAAACTACAAACTTTTTTGAATATTTTAGTAAAAAAATACAGTTTATAAAAATATGCGCTTTGTGCTACACTACCAATATTACGTTAAAACATATTTTAAAAATTAAAGGTAAACTCATTTTCATGTTTTTTTTAATTGCAAAACATCTAAAGCACCGTATATACAGCCGCTTGTAATTTTTTTGGAAGCCTCGGGTCAGCAACGACTGCAAATAATATTCTTTCCCCAATTTTTGAATGAACCCTTAATATAGCCAAGATCATTATCAAAACATATTAACTACGGTGAACAAATCACAATAAAAATTCATCATAATTAAATATTTAAAAAGTTTGAAAAAGAATATTGACACAAATATAATAAATATAAATTGTAATAAAAAGCATGATGAAAGAAGATGCTCAGATTTCCAACGATAAATAAAATAATAATGCAAACATAAAATACAATATTTGTAAATTGGAAACTTTATGATCTGTAAAAATTTTAATGTTATGAAAATTCAGTTTTGAGTTAAAAAGTTTACAAGTTCAAGTATTACAATGAGCATTGTATGAGAAACTTTAAAAAGCAAAAATTTAGATAAATAATATAAAGAAGAAATTTTTTTTATTATTTTGAAAAATACACATACCAACATCCTGGGAGTTAAAACCTAATAATAATATACAGTAATAATTATATGAGACTTTATACATAATAATTTGCCTCTTTTCTGCCGAGGCGAGGGTAAAAAGGGAGATATTGATCTTTGCTAATTTTCATAATGGACTGATAATTGAGACAATAATTAAGCAATTAGATAAATTGGAAACTTCAATATTAATTGCTTTCTCTGTTGTCAATTTTTGTCCTTTCTACCTAAAAATTCGCTTTCAAATGAAGAATGGTCCGAGTATCCACCTGACTAAAAATAGCTCAAAATCAACGTATTTAAAGGGTTGTTTTAAGTGCAGGATAGCATGGAGCTATTTATGTTTTATGTGGCTATCTTGTCGAATACAGATCATACAAAATTTATAATCGCTTTTTGACGTTAATCCTTAAACTTTTGTTTATGAAGAAAAAAACTGATTTGTAGATTAAAACATTTTTTAAAAAGTAAATTAACGCAGTATGTCATTTGGGGATTCCCAAAACCAAAATTCTCTTTGCGAAATGCTGCTGAATATTTTTATTCTAAAAATAATCCACATAAAATATTCTAATAATTAAAATCAGTTAATATTTGTATATACGACAAATTTTAATTGTCCAGTGATTTAAAATGTAAACATTTTTTTTAATTTTACGTAATATTTTAGAATTTGGTCTAGATATGTATTAATATTTATATTGTTATAATTATTTCTATCTTTATATACCTTTATACATTTGGAAAATTTGCAACAGAACGTGGACTTCCAACCACGAGAAGTGTGTACACCTCGGTGATTTGGCTTTTAAGGTTATCAGGATTTAAATGCCCTGTATAAACTTATTTAAAATAATTGAAATTTTTTCTGCAACGCAAGGTCAAAGCTAAAAAAAATTATAAATTCTTTCATATCGTTTACCTCTGTGACTAAATAATGAAATCAAATTTATGAGATAAGGAAATAAATTGAAAATATTATTCTATAATATAAATATTTTATTTACATGGTACATTAGTTCTACGTTGTAATTTATTCCCCATTATTTACCAATTTTTTTTGTTTATCATACAAGCAGGTACAATACAATATTATCAACGTAATCATTCAATTTGTACAATTTATTATAAAACAATATTCTTAGGCAAAATTTAAAATTGATGTAGATTTTTGGCATTTTTAAAATTATTTTTAATTTAAATCACTTTTATCATAAACTTCTACGTTAATATTCAATTTCGTAATTTTTTAAAAAATATTAAAAATAACTAAGTAAGTGATGGTCCTGATAGTCAAACTGAATAGCTTTGAAACCGTTTCTTCAATGTTATGGTACTGCAAACACCTATCGAAGTTATGATTTAAGATAAAGCAAAAGTGGTACAGTTTAAATGGCTAGGCATATTTCTTGGTTGAATTTATCTCAACGTGGGACGAATAAGAGACATTGTACCTCAACAAGGGGCTATTGTCGCTATTTTACCTATGAAATCACTGTAATTAAAGCTAAATTTGCTAAATTTGTAAATTGTTGAAGAGACGCTGGCGTTGGATCTTTTTTTTTTGTTTCATGATTTTGGTTATAATATTAAATTACTAAATAATTTTATAATTAAAGTATTTAATATGTCAACTTAATTTATTTTTCCAATCTCTTCTTGAAGAACCTTTTAAAGACATGTCCTTCCTGTTCGAATAAAATTGTATGTCGAAGAAAATTTAAATAATTTTATTGGACAGTAAATGAAAATAAGTTTCAATTTAAATTAATTTGACATATTAGATGTTTTCATTATTTATATTTTCACTCAATTTAATAACTTTACATTCAATAAGTAAAATATGGTAGACTCCGGCTTCTGTATATCTCATACATATATGATAATTTGGTAATATAAACAGAACATGCACAGATAAATATTAATTGAATAAACATGAAGAATAAAAATTAAATAATAATCGAAATATGTAAATATAACTAAACTGGATTGGAAGCCCATAAATTACTTATTATGTCAGAATCAATTTTCTAAATTTATAAAATAAAATAAAAGAATTTGTAAGACTTATAACTTCAAATATAAAATTGACAAAACATAATTATTACATAAGCGTCAAAAGCAAATAAACAGTAATTACTCACAAGTTACATAAATCGATAACCAAATCCAGAACATAAGTTGACGTTACAAACGACAACCTATATTTTTATTAATTTTCCTGAAATTAAAATTTATAAGAGATGTATGTTATATACAAACAGGTAATTTGGCTTACATAGAACTTCTCATTCAATTCCCCAACAACGAGGAAATAAATTCAAAAAACTCAAAAAATATAATTTTTCAAAATGTTTCCAACCAAAATATCACTGCCAAAAGAGTTACTAATTTTTTTAATACTATTTAACTTTGAGTTTACTCCCCCCTCCCGCGATCCTGTATCCTAAAAATCATGTTCATATCTAAGGTTTTGGACGCCTACAGTATATTTCGTTCATTGATAGTATACAAACGTTTCCTCGATCAAATTTTTTTGTATTCAACTCCAAAAGAACATTAGCAATAATTAACTGCTTTAAGTTTTCTGTATAATATTGCGTTTCTGAGGTATACAAACAATAGTCGTTACTATTTGGACTACCTATATAAAATTAATCTTTAACTTTTTTGAAAATGTAAACATTAGTGGTTCATTAACTTATATCATGTAGTTAAAACGTGATTAAAAACTTTAGCTCAATTGGGAGCTAATTTTATCTTTTCAAATAAATTAAAATGCACATAACATCAAAAATGCAACGCGAAAAAGCACTTTATCATGTCTCTTCCACCGCCTCTTAATTGTAGGAAATCAAATTTTGATCACAATCAAATTAATCAGAATCAATGAGTACGACATGTTTGACAATTTTCAGTTAATGCAGCAGATGGTCTGCTTTATATTGGAAATAATCCAATTTCTCGTTTGGTGAACGAACTGTACACTGTGCTAAGTATTCAATCTATCAATGTGTTGATGACGGGATTAGTATACAATTAAAGAAATCGAAAATTTCACGCAAAAATAAACACATCATGTAAAAGTTACTTTATTATATCCTAAAATACTTGTACTTAGTCATATTATTTATTTATTTTTGCCGTCATCTTATAATCTAAAATTGTTTATGCTAAACGTTTTCGTGGTGCGGCCTTTCCGAGCACTGCCACTCATAAAATTGTTTCAATTTGCTTGTTTGTCTGATATTATAAAAACCTGATTCTTGATTTTATCCTAATTAAATGCTGCACAATAAATAAAAAGAGTTTATAATAGAACAAAGCTTGATTGATTGATAAAATTAATTTAACAAAACCAAATAGAAAAGCTAAGCCTCGAAAAGTAAACCAGAACGTTGATATACCTACCTAGTTTATATTATAAAATTGCAATTTGATAAATAAAGCAATAACAGAAGCGTAAAGGTTTAGAATGAAATAGCAAAAAGAAGCTTCATAACGTATAAATCTTGGCAGAAAAAGCGCAACAAATACTATAAATATCAATGTCTAAAAACTATTGTCATTTTCTTCAACATACCAAAACTTACATATAAATATTTTCAAATACCTACAGAATATCTATTTTTACTGTTACGCACTTACACAACAAAATAAAATTTTAAAATCTAAAATATTGCATTAGAAATATGAGCGGATAATTTTAAAATGTAGCAGCTGTTTAAAATATCCTCAATTAAATCAACATACATGTAGCTAAATTAAGGTTACTCGTATGTATAAATTACAAAATTTATTTCGGTGTTAGCACAATAGACGAACCGAGAAGTTAAAAGTTTTGAACAATGCTGGACCGTTATTCGACGTGTATCCTTACAATTCGTAACCCCTTAAAATGAATTTCAATTTCCTTAAACCTGTCGACACGTTCAGCAAAACCCCAATGAGATCTATAACACTTTCGTGAATAATATTACAATTTCCAATAAAAAGAAAGATACCTTTTCGACAATGCAATACAAAAATAATCGTAAATTTAAATAATCGCAAAATTATTTTGTAAAAGTTAACATTGATGAGATTAGCTACAAATTTACTAATTGTTTGGTACTCCTAAATGCTGCTACGTCGATTGTATGATTTTATTTTGCAATCCCTAAAGAATAATCATTTATCCTAAACCTTGTTTTTTTTCTTTTGACGTTTATATCTTTATATGTTTTTATATTTTATTCTTTCTTCGAGTTTCTTAAATGATAAAAGAGATTTAAATGGTTTTAAGCTCTCTATACACGTACTCGAACATCAGGTTGTATTCAGCATAGTGAATGTAAAACATCCTTCAACTACTATATTGGTCTCTATGAAAGAAATAATGGACATTTATGTTGGACGATATTGATATAATAAAGAATTTTTGTACCTACAGCTGACTCGCACTGTATATTATATGTTTTTTTCAATGCACAAACATTATTATATAATTAATGTTATTTTGATATCAAATCCATACACGACTATAATCATGTTATATTATTGTATAGCTAAATGTTCCAATACAGAAATCATCAATCAGCATTTGTAGCTTAATATTGGAAATCACCATTTAATGAAAGCAATTTTCCAACTTCGATTTAAACGATTTTAACGTTTTAATTTATTGGAAACAAAAGTTCTTGCTTTTGCCTATTACATGTTCCGTAACATTTACGTGATGTAAAAAAATAGGTCACAATTTATGAGGAAAATTGATGCACACATTTCTTATCCTTATTTCTATTTAAATCGTGTAATTTTTTATATAACTTTTAATTAAAACTTCAATCGATAAGATTCAACATGCAATTGAAAACAGCAATTTTCCACTTTTCTTTTTTTAAAAAAAGAAAAGTAGCTATAATGTAATGAAGTTCCTGACAAGTTATTGTCAACGTTCCTAAAAACATTAACATTTATGTAAATTTGAACAAAAATTTTGTAAATATCCACAATTATGAAAATGATTACTGTTGACGTTTTCCAATATTCTTCAAGTTTTAAATAAATTTACTTGACGTTTTACGTCCCTTGAGCACCAAGATTAATTTTGTCAATAAAACAAGCCTTGAATATTAAAGATAAAACCATTAATACCAAACATTTGAAATTACATTTACGTTAAATAAACGTTAAATTAAGTAACATAAACTTTCAATTAGAGCTTATAGTGTAGCATTAGCATTCTTAACTTTTTTTAAGTAACAAATTGGAAGTCACTTTTCGTGTTTCCATTAGGCAAATATGTAACCAAACTAAAATTAAACTATTTCAGGTTAGAAAGGATTTAACTGTGTATTTTTTTTGTAAATTTCAAGTGCACTTAATTTCATCCAAATGCAGTCTGTCTAATAAGCTTTAAAAGTTTTAAAAGTCAAGTTAACTTTTATAAAACTTAAGAAGTGAAAACTGTTGCGAGTTTATTAAAAATATATCATCTATATTGAATTATTTATAACCTTCAGTTTTTATTAAAATCCTGTAATAATAGCTGCTGGAGCTATTTTTAGAAACGTTTATCATAAAATGAAATAAAACATAAAAAAAGGTAGGTAGCTAATTTCTTTCAAGTTAATTTTTAGTGAAACATTTATTTCAATTTAATTTTTTTTGTGATTTTAATATTAAATTGAAAATGTCATATGCTTGATTAGGGGCAATACTACTGCAACCGCAGACGTTACGAGTGTTCTTCTGCATTGCTTGGTTCTTGATGTGACAGATTTTATTTCGCACACCATTGACCAGATGACAAAGACGCCTTTCTTCCCCTCAAGGAAAAAGCAGCTTTTTAGAGATTTTCATTATATTCATGTTTTAAAACCATTAGCTCCCTCTAGTGCAAATTTATGAGTATCCCCTGGCTATAATACAATAGTAGAAAATCAATCTATTAGTAGGACGGTAATTTTTCCGTTAGATACTTATGTTTATTCTTTTTATCTATAAGTTTCTTTTTCGTCTTTGTTACTTCGACCAATTTCGATAAATTTTGCACTAAAATAAATAATGCGATGAAGATTAGTAGAAAAAATTAAATCGAAAATGCGGTTTTAGTTATTTTTTATAATTTTCCTCCGAGTTTAACATTCTTTGAGTTTTATAAAATTAAGCTGTAATAAAATGTAGATTTAAAGATTAAAAAAATGCAACTGGTCAAATTAATTACGAAATATTAAACACTAATTATTTCAAAGCCGTATTGCTGTTGCTGGTGAGGGGCTGAAATTTTATGGGAGGGTGGTGCTTGATGTGGATTAATCAGGAAAATTATTCGTTTGAAGATAGATCTATCGGCAGGTAGAGATTTAAAAAACGTGGTATGGCCCCGATAGTGATAAAATTTGCCGGGGAGGTTTTTCGAAACACATTTTCGTTTTTTTGTCGTATTTTCATTTTAAGGAAGCTCAACAATTTTTGTTTCTTGCTTTGGTGTAGCTCATTCACTTATTTAGCGGGCCCGGTTCCATTTTTTAAACTCATTTTGATCGTTCCGGTTTTAAAAAGTGTGCGTTTGGCAAAGAATCATGTCATCGCTCAATTTTTATTTTTTTGTGCTTTCATATTTACGACGTACGCTTTGTTGGCCAACATTCAGCATTTTAAATTAATCAATAAAATTGAATTCAAAAAAGCTCAAATGAAAGAAAAACATGTAGCTATTGGATTATTGTATTTTAAAATATAAAAATAAATGTACATACATAGTATATAGGCGTAGAATATACATATAGACGGAACATACAGAGATTTCTCATAAAATCGGTAAAAGTTCTACCATTTCTACAATTCTTAAAATAATGACCTGAAACTTTTACGGATTACTCTAAAAGTAATGTATAAAAAAATCTGTTAAGTAAAAATACTTTCAAAAATTTATATTTGAAGATGAACACTTCCAAAACTTCGAAATTTTGAGAAAGTAATAAAATTTGATATGTATTCCTAACTTTAACCACATACGTTTCTATACATGCAATTTTGAAACTAGAAATGTGTACTTTAAGATGCTGCTAAAAAAATTTTAGAATATATATAAACCAATACTTTTCACAAAATATTGAAAAAATCGGAACCAGGTATGATTCCGTGTGTACCAAGAGGTTCATGGATAAACTAAGGTTTTTCAAATCTATTTTTGTTTAGAAACCGAATTCATTAGTTAAAATTGTCTCAGAATAGTACCTACAATTTATTTAGACTAATAAAAATTAAATCACAAAACACAAAACGCAATTGTTTAAACAAATACAAAAATTTACAAATTTTGGTTCAAACTATTTTTTGTCTAATAATTTGAACCATTTTAAGAAGAAAATGTATCATAGAAATCTGTTGTTAAATGATTCTAAAAAAAGTTATGAATTTTTAAAGTTAGTAAAAAATGCTTGATTGATTTAGAATTTCAAAAATTCATAATTTTTTTAAAAAGCATTTTACAAAAAAGTACAAAAAACTTTTTCTTCTTAAAATGGATCAAATTATTAGAAAAAGAAATAGTTTGCACCAAAATCTGTAAATTATCGTATTTGTTTAATCAATTGCATTTTAAACAAATTGTACTTCTCTGAGACAATTGTAACCAATGAATTCGGATTTTAAACAAAAAAATAAATTAGACCCTTATGGGGTACAGAGCCATGAGTTATAAAATTTGAAATTACGTATTTTTAATGAAATTTTATGGAAAAGTCGGCCATATTGGATCAAACATTCTGAATAACTTATATTTGATATCATAATCTGTTTCAGAGACCTTGAAAATCCCTATTAAGTCAATTTGAATTAAATCGGCTTAAAATTTCTCAATTTATAATCATTTGGTTTAAAAATCCGTTTTGTTTTATTTAAACAATGAATAAAGAATTTTCTGACATTTATATCTTTATAACTTTTTCCTTTATAACCTATTAAAAAGTGATATCAAAAGGTTTTAGCAAAATTGAAGTTTCCGTAATTATTCCGAAATAGTGCATATTTTCAGTCTCTATTGACTCTATTAATTTAACTTTTAATATTTTGCATATTTTATTTAATTTTACTTCATCGTTTTGCTTACTTTTGTCTTTTTTAAACTAATTTTTGGTAATTTTTCACTTTTTTCTTTTATCTGTCATATTTTTTAATTACTTAGTAGTTGAAATTTTCTTTATCGGTTTATTTATTAGCAGGATTGTGACATGCCACCTATCTTCCTTCTTAAGGATTTCTTTATTACAATTGATTTATTTAATAAAAATTGCTTTACGGCAGTTAAACATTATATTTTATTTATGTTCATTATTTATTACACATATCAGCAGTGTGGCATAGAAGACTCATCGATAGGCTATGGAGCAGGAACCGTGGTTTTATACTTGGTAGTTTCATCTACACTATTGTGGTCCAAACACTAAAGGAATTTGTTTCAATGGAAGAGTAATCCACCTCATGAAATAAATTGTAAAGAAGAAAAATACAAAGGGTAAATATGTACATCCATAATTAAGTGTACACAAGAATTCCTAAGATAAAGAATTCCCAGAAATTCTTGAGATTTCCTAAGAATTCCTGAGACTTCTTAGAAGTCTCAAAAAATTCTTGAGATTTGTTGGAATTTTCAAGAATTCCTAGACTTCCTAGAAATCGAAAATAATGCCTAAGAATATTTAATGCGAATTTAATTATTTTCAGTTATTTTCGAGATTACTTTTATTTAGAAATTATTAGCATACCCAAATTATATTGGAAGTTTGAAAAAAGGCATAAAGTTTTAATAACTGTTCTTGATTTGTTCTAATTTTGGCATTTTCTGAATCTTCTTGGGTGAGATGCAAACCTGGATCAGAATCTGCGTCCAAACCATCTTCCTCGTGGGGCATTCTTTCCATCCTCCCTTAGACGCGTAAAGTAAGATAAAATTGTATTTTCAGGAGTGTTTATGGAAGAGTTATTATATTTGCTCTGATTTTTCTTTGGTGTTCTATCCTCATGATGTAATTCAAAATGACCTTTATTATTTTCTAATGTCCATCTGGCAATTCCATTCTTTTTATATTTCCGTACCCGAAGTAACTGAAAGCTGCAAAAATCAATTTTAAGTTTTATTTCTTTCAGCTTACACCAAGCATACCTTAATATTATTGCATATTTGAAAATGCGCACGACAAAAAGCAATAAGTGTCCGAGTAAATGTCAGTTTGAATATTTTCAGTATTTTTATCCACTATACTCATTTTACAATCGATGGAAAGTTTAAAATTCTTTTTAATACATTTTCATTTCATTTTATACCGACAAAAATTTACCGTCGTAAAACTACATTTTTAGGTTTTTTTTTACAAAACCGACAAAGTACTTTTTAATTTCATCTGCAGATATTAAGTCTGACAGTGCATTTCTTGCAAAAGTTTGAATATTATTAATATTATTCTCCGTCAATCGTGATAATACTTTATAGCTTTTATAATTTTAAAGAATAAGGTTCTGTATAATGTGAGAATCAATTTTTATATTCATTTTAATTTAACCTCAAATAAAATTCACAACAAAAGATACAGCAAAAGGAAGTGTAATTTTTGCTATAGTAAAGGGTCTACCAATCAGGGTTTGTTTTAAATTTTAAAAGAAACACATATTTTGTATGAAAATTTTCTAATTCTCTACTGAAATATGTTGTAGGGGCTTGAACATTTATGAATGGAAAACAATATCCGGTAAATGTCCTCCACGACTACGTTTGCAGACGTCGATTCTTTTAACAAAATTTTCGAATACATTTTGCATAATTGCAAACTTATTTCTCGGATGACGGCTTCGATATTTGTTTTAGTTCTGAAATTGTTTGTGGATTATTCGCGTAAACATTATCTTTCACATAGCCCCACAAAAGAAGTCCAATGGCGTTAAATCACAGGATCTTGCTGGCCAGTTGACGTCACCTTTTCGCGAAATTAAACGCCCGTTAAATTTAGTTTTCAATAGTTGGATTGTTTCTCGCGCTGTATGGCACGTAGCTCCATCCTGTTGAAACCACAAGTCTTCCACACCCATATCATCCAAAATAGGCCATAAAAATTGGTTACCATATCCCTATAGCGAACTCCATTGACAGTAACGAAAGCACCAGCCTCATTTTCGAAAAATAGGGACCAATGATGCCCCTACCCATAAACCACACCATACAGTGACACGAGATGGATGTAGTGGTTGTTCAACAACTGCTTTTGGATTTTCAGAAGCCCAAATTCGACAATTTTGCTTGTTAACATACCCGTTTAAGTGAAAATGTGCTTCGTCCGAAAAGATGATTTTTTCTGAAAAACAAGCACCACGTTCAATGATCCAATCAGCAAATCTAAGACGTTGAGAATGATCTGCTGGCTTTAATTCTTGTACCAGTTGTATCTTATAAGGCTTTAGAGCTAAATCCTTCCGTAAAATTCGCCATGTGGTCATTGTGGACAGGCCTAATTGTTGAGAACGTCGTGAAACCGATAAATTTGGGTCCTCTGTGACACTTTCACGTACTGCAGCAATATTTTCGATTGAACGACATGGACGAGCACATATTTTTGTGCTTACGTTTACTACTGAACCGGTGGACTCAAATTTTCGCACTAAATTCGCAATTGTAGTCTCAGATGGACGATCGTTACAAAAAAAAATATCGCGAATTTTGCGAAATGTAGTCTTCACGGATCGACCATTTTCATAATGGATTTGAATTATCTTAACACGATTTTCGAGCGAAATCAAAGGCATTATATTAAATGTTGACCTTTTATTATACATATGATAAAAAACTGAATAACAGAACTGCCTACTTGACCTATTTCAACCAAATTTAAAAAAAACCCCTGATTGGTAGACCCTTTAGTAACCAAATATACTCGAGTATGACTCACGACATATTTTCAAAACTAATAACTTGAAATTGGTTAAGATATCAAAAATGTTAAAAAAGACAAAAGTGTTCAGTATAATAAGTAAAATAGATTTGCATTTAAAAAATTTTGATATCTCTCACTGATTTCAAATTATTAGTGAAAATATAGTGAAAATTAGCGAAATATATTCGAGTATATTTATACGGAAAAATAGCTGGCAAATTTTACCAAATTTATGTTGTACTAATCACTACAGAGACTTTTTCTTGAAAAAATTGGTCAGAAACGTGCCGTTTTCGAATTACAACAAAATCAAATTTTTCGGTTTTTGATTGAAAATTTATTGAAAAATCTGATGACTTTGCATTTTAGTAGTAAAATTTCCGAAATAAACCAAATCTTCATAACAGCACGCTTGTAAACTCAACTGTTTATGACTTTTAACAGATTCATCATTTTTTGTTTGAAAAATTTGTATTTTTGTGCAGTTATAATCAACGGTAGTTCTGACCAATTTTTTTGCAATACTTTTTCTTTTGTAATGATTAACACTGTATAACTTTGGTAAAATTGGCCTACTATTTTAAAGTACAAAAAATGTTTAAAAAGTGTAATTGTTAATTAAAATATAGTTTTGCCCCAATACGTGTTTACAATTACAAAAAAGCGAATTTAAACTTTTTGCAATGGCACAGACAATTGTGATATAAATTTTCGACGACAGATTTTTTAAATTAATTGCTACTTAATAAAAAAAACCTTCTGCAGAGTTTATCAAGTTGGTTTCTGTAAAATTTTCTAAAAGTTATGGCTTTTTTAAATTAATACATACTGCTTTAGTTTAGTCTTAATTAAAAATTTCCTTATTTTTGAAGTTATTGTCAAAGTTTTAATTGGCGTCAGTTGTTGTAAAGAAATTCCAGAGATTTTATATAGAAACTAATTGTAAGTTATTTTGAAATTAAGTAACGGCTGTTAATGTGATAATTTTGTTTCATTAATTTGTGCAATTTTATTTATTACTCTCAAACGAAATTATAATTATATTGACTTGCAGTGTTTTTTGTTGACTGCGGTGCCTATAAAATATAATTATTGCTGCTTAAAATATAACGTGTGGTTCAAAACCAATTTTTTTTTAATTTAGCAATATATTTCTTATCTGTTTTTGTAAAAGAAAATAATAGCTATTTTCATACTTTGAATGACACGGCCAGAACTGTAATATTTTTATTTTAGAAGCAATTAATCGCGCGTTTTAAAAATATTTTAATATGTAAACTTCAAGAAATTTTAAAAAAATCAGAAAAGTATGCAACAAATTGCCATAATTCGAAGATATTAAATACTTGAAATATGTAGTATGTGCTCTACCAGTACCCTGCAGCCGTGGATCGATGAAGTAGTTAAAGTAGGTCCTTAGGATACTACAAAAGTTATACTAGAGTTTTGTAGAGTTTTCAATGAGTCTCACACGGATTAGAGATATACCCATTCAACTCTTATTATTTTTCAAGTTGTATTATAATTATTACTAGACTGTGAATGTTTACTGTGACAATTTGTGGAGTATTTAATTTATTTAATTTTATTTATCTTTAAGCTTTCTTTCTTGGCCTGTTGTTTTTATTTTGTAATAATTTATTTGCAATAATTTTTTCTAATGTACTGCTATGTACTTCGTGTTGAAAATGAGATACTTGTGGTGCAAGTAATTTATGGACTTTTGGTTGAAACACACGTTAATAAATTGCACACTTTCTATTGGTTTTTTTAACCAATCAACAAATGATGAGATACTCATTGTTATGGTTTTGAAAATTTTATTTACTATTTTCACGACTCAGTATCATTGACAGAGTTAAAATAAAAAACAAATACAAACAAATTTACGAATTTACTTCTTTTAAGAAGAAAAGAATACCCAGACAAATGGCTCAGTTTTGGATGTGCATAACTTTTAATTCTGACTAGATTATCAATAAGCACAGGATATTTCAACGTCTTCTGATATTATGAGTTTAGCTTGAAAATCTCGTTAATTTAACATTTAGCTTTTGGGAGGTAAATTCCCCTTCCCCTATGAGTTAAATAAAAATTTTAAAATGTCTACATATTAGCTGTTATAAAAAAAATTTAATTTATTTATAAATAGCACTATTTTCTAAATTCGTGACAAATTTATAAAAGATATCAAATAAGGCAGAAGAATATAAATTTTTAATTTTTATTATTTTTTTAGATTTGTATCAATGTTTTATTATCATTAATCATGCAATTTGAACCGTTACAATGTAAATAACAAAGCATACTAGTACTTTATTAAATATGCAAAAGTTCCTAGCAAATTGTGTCATCGATTTTTCTTTACCTAGTGTGTATATTTATCTTTTTTTGTCAAGTTCTATAATAGTGGCAACTACATACATGTTTCATGTAATACTTGATGATAAACGATCGTATGAAGTACGCTCATTGTAACAAGTGTAGTGTAAATTGAAATGTAGTTCCTAATCATCCTGTTACACGTAGGGCAAATAACAGATGTGCGACATAATTTAATTTGCAAATTTTAGTGAGACATGATGAGCCAGGTAACGCCAGTAGAAAATATAATTTATTAGAACATCGATAAGTGAATCGCAAAATTTCATAAAATAGAAATTAATTTTAAACAATTGCGATTTCGCTGCAAAAGTATGAAAATTTTAAATAACTTGAAAAATCTTTGAATGCAACTTTGTTAATTTAATATTATAAAAGCATACTAAAAGTTCTGATATTTTCATCCTGATGCCAATTTAAATGGTGTAACAATAGAACAGATCTTATTTTTACTGAACATTCTGCTGTGGCAACTGTCGTTCATTAAAAAATTAAAAAATTATCTAAAAACTTGAATCATTTTTAGAAACGTCGAGAAATACAGTATGACGCTAATATTTTTAACCAAACGGTGAAGAAATGGAGAAAAGCCGGATATTAAAGCTAGTTTATTGTGAAATACATATAAAGAAAATAAAAAGTTTTTCAAAAAATGTACGTAATATGTTGTACAAGTATTATAAAATTGCAAGTACAAAATTATATACTATCTCCCGTTTTATATTGCAAATAAAATGTTGAAAATCTCGATAACTTGAAAACTTTTTGTGAAATTTCCAGCTATCGGTAGTACTTTTTTTACATTGCAAGTGCGGAAATTACACTATTTATGATGTCCCCAAAGAAGATTTTCTGTATCAATTTTTAAAACCTCTCGAAAAATTTCTATCTTACAATTTAACCGAAGGATTTAAACCAACAATTGAATACTACTCAATAAAATTTTATATAATACTAAATAAATACGTAAGTAAATAATTCTAGTTATATTTTATTAATTGGTCATTCTCTCCTGCTAGTAAAATTGTTTCAAAATTGCGCTTTTTACTGCTAATGAAATATTGCAGTAAAGTTTAGAATAAATTACACTTCATAAATTTAAATATTTTTATATCTTTTTAACCCCATATTAAAATTTAAATTTTATTTAACCCACATAAAATGCAACACATTTTTAGCGTACGGTAACATTATAATACATTAATAAAATTTCACTTAACTTTAAATAGGGAATAAATATTGCATTGGGTAGATGAGCTTTTAAAAAATTCATAATACCAATTAATGAAATTTTAAGAGTGATAACGTTCTGTACAGTAAGCAACAAGTGATTTCTCTTCCGGATGATTAACTTGCACTTGCTGATAATTGGCACCCCCTTTTTTCGTTTTTTTAATATAATTTTGACGCAAATTTTTCTACAAATTTCAAATTGTTTTTATTTTTCAAAAATTCTTGTTTTCATCATCTGCAATGCCCACTAACGGTTTTTGCTCTCTTCAGATTGTAAATTAGATTTAGAAATGTTTTGTTGCGGTTTAGAATAAGTAAACAACTTTTTAGCACTAAATATGTTTGACTTTATTCTTACATTTTATACACATTATGTATTCTGCAAAATTAAATTTGAAAATTACTACAAACAAAGGCCTTTTTGTTTCACTCTTTGTCGCTATACCAGGAAAACTTTGTTTAGAAAATCTCCAACGACTACAAATAAACAGCATTAACTACACCTAAGTTATATTAATTTTAATGACGGGCTGGGGTAATGTGGGTAATGCGTCTGCAGCTTTAGTAACTAACGAATTTTAAGTACAACTAATAAAATGTTACGGTTACAAATGAAATAACCAAACCAGTAAATTTTATTTATCTAAATGTTTACCAAGTTCATATTTAACTTGAATTTTTATAATATCCCTCATTCGGCAGTTTTTTCTTTTAAGATATAGGAATTCACCCAATAGCTGGACCATGGTGTCTGCTGATCAGTCAGTTCTTCTGCCAACAGCTGGATGAATTATCCACACTCATGGCAAACGTTTTTTTAACTGTAATGTTCGAGTTAGGATTGTTTGAAAGGTTTCAACCGTGTTCGTACTGGAAAACTCAAAAACAAGTGACGGCGCCATTTGAAGGATTTTATTTTCAAACCTGTAATTGATTCAAAACGCACTTAATTGCCATATGTTTTGATTTAAACCAGGATGCTTCATCTTCGTCTGATGCAAACAAATTCATTTTCAATAGTACTTAATCAAGTGCAGATAACCGGTCAAACGAGTAAGAGGTGATGGATTATCAAAACATCAAAAGGGGGTCAAGGTCTAAAATCTAGAAGATTTGCAAAAAGTTTTAAATCTAAAGTTAGATTGCGTAACTTAGACTCTTTTGTAGTAACCAATAACAAATTCAAGCTCGAAAATTATCTTCTTGAAAAATCTTCTGTGGTTCACTAAACCAAAAAATTGTGAATCGCACTAAGAACGCAGTTTCTTCAATCGATAAAACCGAAGAGTAATTAAAATCGTCGGCCAAAAGTAAAAAGTTGGCAAATGTAAATTTGGTGCAAACAGCAGAACAAAAATCACATTTTTAAATTTTTCTTTGCGGTCGGTTGTTTTGTTTTCACTTCTTATAAAACCATTCTTTGATTTTTGAAAAAACTGCCTGCTAGTGCTTTTATATCGTAAGTTAATTTTAAACTTTTTATTGGTCAAACAATAAAATAAAAAGGTTTTTATTGAATAATTGAAATTCCGCCTGTTATTGTAATCAAAATTGCTTTAATCAAATTACACCAAAATACATTTAATTTTCTTTGAGAATCAAATTTCTAAACACTGATCATATTTTTGTAATAACATTATTTTCACATACACACATAAAAATTGATATTAGGTGCCAAGAGCATAAAAAAATTAGGTTTGCTTGCATTGTAAGTTTATTTCGAAAGTTAGAAGCGCAAAAGTAACACCATTCGATAAAATTTTATAATACAGACGCTAATTTACTTTCTTTATGTAGGATACTGCAGCGGAGTGAATAAACTTTATTAATCAAACTGGCACACCAATTCTGGATTTCATACCCGCCGCCGGGGCCGGGAAGCTCGACCAGCTCAAAGGATAAAGAAAAACAAATCCAACAAGAAGAAGATAAGCGTGCAGTTACAAAAGAACAGAGGCAACTTGACTACGATGCAGCTGTTAAGGTAAAATTAATTCAGCTAATTAAAAAGGCGCTATACGTGCGCTACCGTCCTAAAGGATGCTGATAAAATGTGAAACGTTTCAGGAACATCATAGAAATCAACGAGAGCAATGGGAAATTAGACAATTAGATCACGATCTTTTACAACAACGACATTCTGAAAGAGAAAGAGAACGCGAACGTAAAGAATTGGCAGAACATCGAGTATTGGCCGACGATCAAGATGATTCTAGTTTGCAATCAGTGTAAGTTGTAAGTTAGTCAAGTGTTAGTTCGTAAACTTAATTCAATTCAATTTAAAAAGTTTATTTGCAAAATAATAATTTTATTAAATCGATTAACATCTAAGCAGTCCTCAAACTTTGCAATACTGGGAACAAAGTTATGTATGTACCCTCCTTAAACTAAACAATGACTGTTTCAATGAAGTTAAAGCTAGCAAAGATAAACTAAAGCTAAAATTAGTTTAAAAAAAATGCTAATCGCTGCTAATTGCTAACCTATTCCATTGTTTTTATCATTGGAACTAATTTTAGATTTCAATAGACTTTTTTATCACATATCCCGATCACACTTTAAATATATCGTCCGGTGTTATTTTTACTCACACAATTTCAAAAATACACACAACTTTAATTCGGTACGAAGTAGACGGTGTTTGCAGCACCAAGTGGTGTAGAAATTCGATTAAGTGCAAATTACAAGTTATAAACATAAAAAAGTTGCATAAGGTAATCTTAATTTCCTCTTAATCTTTCTTGTGAAATTATGCAAAAATGTAATTTTAACGAAATTAAATTTAGAAAACGGGGGTATGGATTTAACTACATTTTCTAATAATAATAGCGGCAGTCTGAAACTTAATCAAGCGAAAAACGTGATGTAACAAGCGATAAATATAAAACCAAAAATTGTTGTTCTATTTTTGAGAGGAGATGGTTAAAATAAAATTTATTGTGACCCCGAAAGATTTTCCGTTCGTTTATGAAGTTAGTAGGAAAAATTCCTACATTTTCGCGGAATATTCAATTTTTGGCTTCGTTGCCAGAAGTTTTTTGATTTGAAAATTGTCACGGGGACATGTTTTCTAAAAATATTCAGCTTTCGTTTCCGGCAACTGTATTTTGCTATGAAAAAGTAAATAATTGAGTACTAACTAATTAACCAAGTTCATTAATTATGAAGCTATTCATATGCGCAAGTATCAGACCAATTACATATTATTTAGAGAAATGTCAAGAACTTTCTGATTCGTGGAATTGGATAAATAACAAATTTTGCTAAATTTTACATCTTGAGATTTGTTTATTTATACATAAGTTAAGTAGTTAAATTAAAAACATCGCCTGACGTCACGGGTTACAAATTGTATTTTAATGCAGTTTCTGATATCAAACGGATGATATTTTCTATCCGCAAACAACGGTAAAGAGTTTATAAGAATTTCAACTTATAAAAATATTTGATCGGTTTCTCAAATATAATTAATGTAGAGGTGTAGATTTACATTAATTATTCCATAGCCCACAGATCAATCTTTGATTTCATGAAGCCCAACAGACCTCTCCAACTTTTCGATATGTAATCAAATAGTAAGAATAACTAAAAGCTTCTTGGTCTCTCCCTCTGTCCTCTGCTATGGTCATCTATCTAATATATCTTGTTTTTGCATTCTCACTCTTGCTGTTCATTGTAGAATTTTTTGTATTTACCTTCCATCGCTCATTCAGACTATGTGGCCAGCCTACCTCCAATTCAACTGAAATGCTTCTTTTGCCACATTCTTTACTTCTGCCTGCTGGCTTATCTTTTCATTACATTTGTAGCCTCTAGGGGTTATTCCTAGAATTTACTGCTGTATTCCTCTCTACGTAATTCTACAAGTTTCTTCTCGTTTGACTTTGTCAACCTTAAATATTAGAACGGATAGAGATATTGATCAAATATGCGTCGCTTCAGTGGCATTGATATGCTGAACTTTAACCTTCCGAAGGCTTTCCATCCCAACTTGGTTTTTCCCATTATATTAGGTGTCGTTTATGTTGCCGTTTAATATGTTTGACACAAGATATTCTCGGTCTAAACGCATTTCTGTGTTTTGCTGTTCTAAAGCTTTAAAGACATCTTCCATCGCTGTTTTGAAAAGCTTTCGAGAGATTGGATCTGCCTGTTGTGTGCCCTTCTAATTTTTATGCTTTTGCCGGTTCATCCATTTTATGGACGTGACTTGGTTTATTAGTGTCATTTTCGATGAGAGTATACTTGACTTCATTTTTACAACAAAATGTGGATTGTTCAATTTTTAGATACAATACATTTTTATATCGCAATTAGAATTACCTTTAGTAGCTCGACTTACTAAGTTCTTCGATTGTACTCTGTACAATTTATTATTATGCCGCTATTTCTTATTACTTATTAGTAAATTTTTAATTTTTGTTTAAACCGGCAGAGAAAGCAATAGTACAAAAACGATAAATGAGAACGATCGATTCTAAACTTGATACTTGAATATTCATATTTGTTCATAAAATATGTTTTGCTTGATTTAAATTAATTTTATCGCCGTGCTCGTTGGTGAGAATCTTCTAACCTGCGGCAAATCGGAGATATGACGGTACGTAGGGGAAATCTCCGCTTTTCTCCTAGGTGACGTCATTGTTATAACAGCGAGTTGCTATTGGCGGGAAAAAATATTTACCAACCAGCGGTAAAATTAATCTCAATCTCGAATAGTCTGTCAGTAAACAATCAGGTTTTCCTAATTGCTATATCACAATTTCGACGGAATTAATCAAAGCGTTAACTTTGTTAACCATTGCTTGTTAATGGAAAGTTTGAAAATATTTTTAAAATTTAATCAGACTCTACTTTTACTGTGTGTTGCAGGGTTTTATCTTGCAGCCTGACTGTTCTTGCTTTTCCTTTATGACTCGTTTATAAGATTTGTAATGTAGATGATATCTGAAAACTAATTTAAGAAACGTTTCGGTTTGAAATTGTTCGGGAATCATGTAAAAACTGTAAGACCCTTCTGACAATCTTAGAAATTCTCCATTTTCCAAAGTCCCTTACATAATCAACAGATACTTATAATTGTAGTATTATTTATCGTATCCTCATATTCTTCCATCGCTGTCTTTCCCCTGCTTTCTGAATATCATATCACAAATCTCTTCACATAGTCCGTTAAGCTTATCGAGGACGTCTTACATACTGATTGGACTTCTAAATTTACAATATAGTGAAGATAATAACATTTCATTATTACTATACTCGAACTGAAGCCCGATATTTATTGCTCTTGGAAATTCTAAAAAAATGCCAATAAAATGCTCTTTAGAATCGAAAAAAATATCTACAAATTTACATAAAATTTCCGTTAAAAATGACAAACATTTTTATGCAAATAATTATAATTACATCAATCAATATCTGGAATAATAACGAGGTCTTGTCCTCAATAAGGATCTTGACTGGAATTGCTCGGTTCTCAATTATGAATCATTTAAATTGACAAATACATAAAATTAAGGCAATATATTAACTGTATACTGTGTACTTATCTTATCAAAAACTTTAAGATTTTTTAGTATTTTGTAGAAAATCTTCGATGCAGATTGGATAATAATTTCCACCTCCGCATGCAATTGGACATTACACGTACACAAATGAAAGAGTGAAGCATTAGCAGAACTGAAAGCAATCTGAGAAAATGGTTTGATGAAATATTAAAATCTGTGGAAACTTGAAATATTCTGACATCAAATTTCACAAAAGTTTGAATCTTAGTTTTATTTACTTTTTTAATGAAACAAGTTCTTCCAGCTATCGTTTAATCAAATCTAGGATTCGATTAACTTTTTATAACGATTTCCGGTAGGTAATCATTTAACGAGGAGTCATAACATTAAAAAGTTAAGAAGCACTGGTTTAGTAAGTTTCTCCTCGTGTTCCTTTTCATTTTCAGTGGGTTACTCACTTTTTAAGTTCTTCAAATTGCGAACTTTATGATAGCAAAAAGATTATGAGTTACGCTTTTAATTTTTCACATTCCATCTTCTGTTTATTTCTTTATTAAAGCGCAGCGTAGCACGCTTTTTGCAGCCATTGTACCGGCGCTTCTTATCAGCAATTACTATTTGTTCGAATTTAATGAATTTTTCTCTTGTTGACTTGGCGGCGTTCGTCTGGCCATTACTTCAAATTCCATTTACAATAATTTGGTTCTTATTTAATTGTATAATTATTGTTTATGTAAATTTTATGTTTATAGATCCTGATGAAGACTAAATAAATAAGTCGAATGCATCCAGTTTGCTATACAATAATTATGTCAATTATTTCAAGAAACCATGAGAATTAAAATATCTATTTCAAGCAATGTTAATTATAACTTCAAAAGAACATATTTACATATAACAAATTACCTTACCAGAGATTTATCTCTACATTTATTAATTTAATTTTATTTTGTTATCCTTTAAGAAATTTAAAATCAATATCATGTCTACTTTTTACATTTAATATATCACCATTGTTTCTAATTTTATATTTATATCATAAAAAGTAGTTCATATTTTCTTTACATCTTGGATAAAATTGGCAAGTCCATTGCATGCTTATTAGTTTAGCAAATTTAATTATATTACGTTTTTGTTTAACTAACCAATAACCACACTTTCATGTACAATTAACACCGTCGTGCGGTTTTTGCGGCTGAATTGGTCTGCAAAGGATGAAATTCTCTTCCATGCAAAATCAATCAATATTTTGCATAGCCATAGGAACTATTCTTATACTGTTTTATTTTTAAACTAATAATTACATACATAAATCGCCTGTTAGGTAAAATATAAAAAGCTCAAAATATAAATTATGCACAATCAAACTTTTCGAGGATATTAAATATTTTGCGATTGTTCTTGAATCAATTTTTCAATAAAAGTTTGCCTGCAGAAATCTAAAAAGCAATGCTTTACTTTAATTATAAAGGAAAATAACAATAATACTTACCTAATACATTATGAGAAAACGGAAGAGCACTTCTCGGTGCTTGAGAAATTGGATCAAATATATTAAAGTGACTTCTAAAATAACGACAAAATTCTTCACCATATAAACAAAAACAAATTGATACATTTTAATTAAATCATATGAAATACTATAAATAATTTAAATATTACGCAAAACTATATTACATAAAAATGGAAAACATTTTCCATAAAAAAAGATCGGAATTCGAACATTCGATTTTTATTATTAAATATTTGTTAGCCATTTTCATGCCACCATTTTGTATTTATGTTTTTATAACTGCATATTCTTAATTTAATTAAAAGCATTTTAAAATAAGCTGCGCAGCTAACATCTTTTTGCATTTCGGCCAGCAACATTTTGCATGTGGTGGGGAGAAGTTCATTTTTTTCAGTTTTAAAATCTTTTATCATAAAATCTGATATTGTTTATAATATAGTATTTACAAAAAAAGAGATAACTTTACAAGTTCAGCTACATTTTCCCAAAAAATATAAAATTTTCATCTTTAAGATATCTAAGAAACTAAATGGTCGTAAAGGATATTCTGTTGTTATCGTACAGCATACTTGAATAAAAAATATAAACTAAAATAATTTATTATGTACCTATAATAGGAATGCAAAATATTTTAAAAATGAATTTTTATTAAAATCAATAAATTTAGCAAGTTATTAATTTTGATGGATATTAATAAAAATTAATTCTTAAAATGTTAGTATATTTTGATTTTGTTTTCATAATTTAACTAATATGGGAACCATCAGACATGTTAAGAACGGATTTTAATAGTTTTTACTCATATTGTAAAAAGACCTGCTCTGTCTGTCTGTAAAATGAAATTAACTTCTAAAAAAGAAGTGGGTTTTGATTAAATAAATGACTTGGAACACCTTTTCCAAATTTTCTAAACGAAGTAATAGATGAAAAGATATTGGAGGTTAGTGAGGCATCCTCGAGAAGAAAAGAGTGTTTGTAAATTACAGAAAATGAATCAGGGATATGAAATTGTTCTGTCAGGTACCAATTTCGTTTTTCATAAGAATAATGAACATTTTGATGAAGAAATAGCAACAACTCTAAAATAGAATCATCAAACCCTCTAGAGGGTAAACGGACTGAAAAGGAGGATTGATTAAAACATATTTTTTATTAAACAAAAGCTGTACGATTCCAAACATAAATTTATTAATTTGCGTTATTTAAAAAAAGAAATAATTTTTTTTCTAAACTAAGGGAACAATCAAATTAATAAAAAAAAACTAAGTTTTATGTCTACCAAATTAAATTTGACGTTTGCTTTGGCTTTGCTTCATGGCATTCAAATTTACGCAAATCAATTAATAAAAGTAAATTGGACTATGGCAAATCGGTTAAAGTGTATATTCCGGAATTTTTTTTAAAATTTGTATCCAAATTTTACAGTTACAGAGAACTTAATAAATGCAATGGTGAAAATTTTGGAAATGTGGAAAATCATTTCATAGTCGTGATTTAGAAAAATGCATCATATGCCATCTTATATAATGAAGAAAACGTCCCGAGAGGGTGAAAACAATTGTGTACTCAAATTACGAAACACTAATAAGAAAGAATTATGTACGAAAGCTACACGCCAATTCTGACAGTACAGCCAAAAAATACTACTAGCAAATACCAGATACAGTCATGATCACCATTCATTAAAAAATAGTTCAGAAACTTTTGCCACGGCTGCTGGGACTTATGGGAACACCAAAGCATACAAATAAAAGCTGCTGCAGTATTAATTAAGATGTTTTCCCAGACCAAGTCATCCGGTAACGATTTTTTGGAACAGCATGATAACTGAGTAAGTCAGGGCACTCTGCTATACGAATGCGAAAATTGAGTTTAACAAACTATAAGAGGATTAAACCAGCAAAACTTAGATTTCTAAAACATGATCCAATTACACCATTTTCAACTAAGAAAGGCGCAAAAAACATACAGCAAAAGTTGGAGATTTTCTAAAGTTGTATTTCCAAAGTAATTATCAACCAGTTCCAATATAAAATCAAAACAGAAGGTATATAAGAACAGATAACTCATAACTGATGATGACTCACCTAATTGTTTTCTTCTTCAAAACACACCAGGTACAAAAATTACCGATCATGTTCCAAAGCACAAACAGCGTTTCCTGATGACGGTCAGTCCAAAGTTTTTGATAAATGAACGATTTCTAAAACTTTTCAAAGGAGTAATCAACTTTTTATTTTTTTGCACTAACAAAATGATTCTTCAATCTACAATCTTAACAATATAATAAATAATTTAATATGTATTTCTGTCAACTTACACTTTTTGATGGGCTAATTCGTAGATCACAGCCTGTAGAACTAAAATCTCTTTGTCGCTGTTCTTTTAACTTTCCATCTTTCAGCTTTCAATTGAACTTACTAATTTTCTTGTCTTAAAATTATATTTTTCTCGATCTTCGTTTTGAAGTCATTCTTATCGACATTAAATATTATCCAATAAAAAACTTCCACTTTCTGAAACGTGAAACCTAGTTAATACCAACCAATTTATATAAGAAAACTTTTAAATTAAGACAAAAAATACTATTTTAAGTAAAGAAATTAAACGAATTTGGGAGAAACCGTATTTATATTTTTAGTAATTTAAAAATTAGTTAAACTTAAATTTTAATTTTATAAGGAAGCAATTTATTACTTTAATTGGCTTGGTTCTTTGTAAACACACGCCTTCCTAAACGGAGTATTTTGTTCCTTTGTGTTAAATACACGTTAATTACCAAGTGAAAATTTTATGCAGGTGTTTACTTAACAAAATCGTGTCGAGACTGCATACTGCAGCATCCCAAAAGAAACCGCCTTATTGACTGCGTCGTGACGCTTACAATGACGTCAGTCTCACTTCAAAGATTTAAAATACCGCATTTACTTCTTATACAGTTTTAGAACAACTGCTGATAATAATTTATTTGTTTAATCATAAAACTTTAGCCATTTTTCTTACTCTCTGTCATGGAGTGGTTTCGTATTATTATATAAAAAAAAACTTATTTAATCAATAAAAATGTCTGTTGAAGTTTTGTTACATTTAAAATAAATTGTTATACTTTTGGAATACACTTTTTTATAGCGAATTTTTTAATGCGATTAATTTAACATATTTTTAGTTATATAAAAAATTTTAGCAGATATTACGTGTCTTTATGAATAGGCACTAAAGAACTTATTTTTATGATGTACATGTAGGTGGCATTGAAACGAAAATTTTATATGAATTTAGATATGACACAAAACTTGCTTATTCAGAATTCCATTTAAATTGGTAAGATTGGAGGAAATTGAAAGCGGCATAACTTGCTCATTCAATTTTTGAATGCTATTATGTGGTGGCATAAAATTCGTACATATATGAAAAATGCGTGTATGAATATAAAAAACTCAAAAAAGCATTAACATTATCTGTTAGTTAATCAAAATAAATAATAAAAAATAGGTACAATAGCGTCGTAAAGTTAAAACCTTGATATTTTTTTATTTAAAAACCCATACCAGTTTAATCCGCAACATCCATACGTTTGAGGAAAATACATTATTATAGATTAGATCTGGTGGTCCACCTGCAATTATCAAAATGTTTGGTATTTTTATTGTTTTTACTGTCTCTCCTTTTGTGTAGCTAACTATACTATCATATTTATCTCTTCGATTAATTACGTGACACTAGAAAGTCGCCGTTATCGATTCTTTAGATCATTAGAGTGTTTAAACCCTAATTCGGAAATAAAGTAATTGAGATAAGGACGTGACAAACATCGCTTACGAGGAATAACCGTATCATTTTTAGCTTCATTGTAGCTTAACAAAAATCGCTAGTAATACCAACCTAGAAGTTTAGGTTTCGATACGGGAAATTAGCTACATTACGTTCAAGAAAAAGGAGAACAAAAGCAGGCTTTGATTTGATTTTAAAGGTATTCAAAAATCAATTTTGAACTGCTTTTCACTTACCGATAGGTTCCTCGTTAGCTCTGATGTACCATCGTACTCATTCCTCATCTGATAAATGCAAGTCAGGGTGTTTCTTGAAAAATAACTAATAACTATAAGAGTCAATTATTTTTTACTTCAAAATACTAATTGAATGTGTGACAGAAATTTTTAGTCCTTACCGTAGTGCATTCCTGCAACCTGTTGAATAGGAAACTCTTATTGCATTCGATCACTTACATCAATATCTTCTTTATGCCCCAAGTGATGGCCACTGCATTTTTGAGCAAGGATCATTTTCAAAAATGCGATTGTTGAAAAGATTTTGTGTTGCTCCAAAAAGTTTGTATTACAATGTGTCTGTAAATTTGGGCCAACATGAAAAGTGAAAGTAAATTAATTAAGTGGAAAATGATCGACCATATGCATGAAGAGTTGATGCATTGTCTCGGCCATTGCCAAAGCAGTTAACGACCATAAACTTGAAGACTAACTTTTATTATTTTACTTTGGTCATTACAAATTTTATAATCAAATGTTTGATGATGAAGTCCTATAAAATTTTTACACCGATGAATGTGGAAAATTACGGTTCTTTAAATGGCTTAAAACTAAAAGTTTTCTTTTTTTTTAATTTTGAACCCTAACCGTTTTTATAATTTATTATGTAATCCACTGGAATATCTGTATAATTTAAGTCAATTCACAGTTTGACAACTATTTTGATTAAGCTAAGTGGCCTGAATATTCACTTTCATGTTCCTTTTGAATTTATTACTCACATTAGATACACAAACAAATACTTGCCTAATATTAAATTAAATTTAAATTAGTTGAGCGAAAATGTAATATACAGTATGGAGCACGTATTGCAATTAATAAACTCCGGCACAGATGATATTTTCCGTCTTAACGTGTTCTCTCAATTCCATTGCGTTGATATCATTTTTCAAGAATCAAACGGATATAAAATTGCTACACGTGAAAAGCGTTTATTTGAAATGACGTAAAGGATATACCAAAAAGAAATATATAACCTTATTTTGGGCGTAACTAAATAAAAGAAAGCAAAAGTGCAATAAAGCTGCCCAAGCCTTGAAAAACTTTTATTATGTGAGATTTAGGAAAATCCCTTGTTTAAACTATTCTTTTATAAATTGTGTGCATGCGTTGTTCCTACAATCAAAATCCGCTTTGACTACTTAATTTAAAAAAATAAACCAGGACTTTTTATGAGAAAATTCCAAACAAAATTTTAGGAACGCAGCTTTCAAGGTGGCTTTCACAATGAAGTAATCTGTTCTAATACGTGGATTAATCTTAAAACTTGGGAACGTAAATTAAGAGAATTATGTCATTGTAATCCTAAATTGTACCTTAGAAATTGGAACCAACGTGCGAATTAACGTGGCTCTTGCACTTAATTCCATTCTACGAATAAACGCTCTAATTTAAGTGTTACAACAACTCCATTTTATCTACAATTATCATCGATATGAAAAGATTTACCAAGCTTATTGTCGGTTAAACACATCAATAACTCAAAATGTTATGTTTTCTGCAATTAATCATATTTTAGACCGAGAATTTAACCAAGTTAGTTCAACTTTTTCTATTTGGACTTCTAATTCGATCAGAAATCGAAGTTGGAAGTATTTAATTTTTTATTTGGAAACTTAAATTTAAAAAATTAAAGGCGTTAAAACGAACTTTTAATCGATTAAAGGTATCCAATAATTCTCAGCAACTGATTACTAATTTAATTCCTCTCGGAAAATGTACAAGGAAACTTTTTTGAACTTAATATTACCATATTTATGTATAATTTTATTTTCATTTAAGTAACCAGCACCACACTTTTTCATAAACTTCCCAAGTTATGCTTACTAATTTATAATTCTGAAGATTTTCAAAAACGTAAATGTAAATAATATTGGTAAAATTTAAGACAGCTTTATACGGAAAATCTTTTAGTATCTACGGTATCAGAAAATTGTTGTACATCCAATTGGCTTCAACAATTAAATTTTCTTCGGTAATTTTGGTTAAAAAACATTTATTTTTTTGTTTTTTAAAATAAGTTGGCATAACTTTGAAAATAATTAAAAGATTTAGAATAAAAACTTTGGACATGTATTTAAATAACCCCTTCCCCTCCTGTGTGAAAGGATAACATATCTTTCGAAATTTTAAAAAAATTTGCTTTTAATCGGAAGCATTTCAAAGATTAATGTCTCACGTTTATTTAACAGCATAATTTAACAAATTCTTGCCAATACCGAAGGGGGTGAAAACACAAATTAGAGAGAATTAAATTACCTTTTGGGAAACTTTTGGGATCACTTTTAGAAAAGAAAACAAAAGAAAAACAACAAGTAAATTCTACGTTAAAAACTTAAAACTTTTTTACAAAAATTGAGAAAAATCTCCGCGCGAATTTTTATAAGTTGCAATTTTATAGTAAGTTTAACTCATGGTTTGAATTACATTTCTATAGACCCTCCCCTTTTGCCAATGACTTGGAATTGAATATTCCCATGAAATATCTGGAAGGTAGAGAAGAGTCATGACCTGGTAGTTAATCCTAATTCAGGATTCAAATTATAATTTTTGCTGATTGTCACTGCTTCGAAACACACGTAAAACTAGCGGTCTCCCTAAGTTAATGATTGCCATCGTTAACCATAAAAGTCTACGCAGTCCTAAGGTCTTAATACTTAAAACCTTTCTGTTAAGAAAAGAGGTTAATATCGAGGGGTTAACCGCTGATGAAGTTTTTTGTACACATCTCATGAAGTACATGAAGTACTTCACGTGGAACATCCTCCAGTGCCTCTGCAACGGAAGATCTTCAATTTACTTTTGATAAAAAATAAACTACTCGATCCGGAGGATCTGGGGAGCGTGGAACACCCTCCAGTGCCTCTGCAACGGAAGACCTTCAGTTTACTTCTGATAAAAATAAACTATTCAATCCGGGGGGTCTGGGGTGTGGAACACCCTCCAGTGCACAAATTTTGGAATAAAAAACATTCCAGAACATGCAGAACCCCCAGACCAAGTAGTTTACTTTCTATCAGAAGTAAACCGAAGATCTCCGTTGCAAAGGCACTGGAGGGTGTTCCACACCCCAGACTCCCGGTTTAGATAATTTATTATTATTAAAAGTGAATTAAATATTTAAACATATCTCAAGTTTATTAAAATTAGCTATGGTCAAGTAAATGTGTTTAATAAGAATTAAACACATTGCAAGATAATTTGACAATTAATTATAAATTCCGTACCCTTTGGGAGGCAGATCTCTGCAACAAAATAAACAATAAACTACTTAATCCGGGGGGGGGGTCTAGAGGGTGTGGAACACCTTCTAGTGCCTCTGCAACGGAAAATTTTCAGTTTACTAATGATAAAAAATGAACTACTTGATCCGGGGAGTGTGGACCTCCATTACTCAAATTTTGGAATCCCGTGAATTACTGCTGAATTATATGAAGTACGAAGAAGTATGCAGAATTATCAAGAATTACGTTAAGTGTGAAGTCAATTGTACACGATTTCCTCTAGCGGTTGACCCCTCGGTTAATATTCAACAGTGGGTGGAACAAGATTCAAAAGAAGAAAATACAATACCCTGCAGTGTCAAAGTATCAGAATATTAATAATTGCAGAAATAATTGCAAAATTATGACTGAAGGTTTCCTAAAATTATAGTTTTTATAAAAAGCACGCAGCTCAAATTTTTAATTTTCCGATGGTCTAGAAGTGATCTAACCAACCAAGTCAAGTAGTGATGATAGAATTGTAAATACATTTTGCAATAATTCGTTTTAAAATTGAGATTATAATCTCTATTTCATGAAAGTGTTTAATTTTAAAATTTTATTTCGTTTTCAAATCAATATAGTGTATATCGGTTTGATTCAATTTATGAATTTATGATTCAATGATAAAACACACTTTTCTAAGAGATATTTTTAAATAAATTTTTTGTCCTAGTCCAAACCCTTGGGGGATAGTCCTCTTTAAAGCAATTTTTTGAATTTCTGCTTTCAAACGACCATAGTTAGCACCGTAACCATTGATTTTATAGTTATTAATGGATTAGCAATTTTTTAAAGATTATTTATTTATCTACAAAATGGTTTATAACCTCTTATCCTCTGGAATCAACGGAAAGTTATGAATTAAACTAAGAGAAGAAATGTTAAAAAATTGCAAGTTTTATTTTTTGTTTTTCTTGCGAATCCTTTATCTTTTAAACAAAAACTACTTACAAAAAACTAATGGACTATATACCCTATTTGGATAGCAAATTTAACCGACTATAATTTTAGTCTAGTAACATTTTTTGAAAACCAACCCATTTTACAAAAATCTAAAAATATAAACAAGGTCAAAAAATTTATTTTAATACATTTTCAAAATGGCCGCTCTCATTTTCAACACACAAACGTGTCTTTTAAAAGGTGTAAAGCAGTATTATTTATAACACCACTATTTTTCATTAATTTCCCCTACATCTAGCTGTCTATCAAATTCAGATTTTTGATAATCTCTTGAATTTATTATATTTTTTGTATCGACTTTGTTCCCAAAATTTTGGGATTTTCTGTGAAATGGGTTGGTTTTCAAATTTTTTTTAGATAACTAAAGTTATAGGCTGTTAAATTTACTACCCGAATTGGGCCGTTAGTTTTTTGTAAGTAGTTTCAAAGATACAAGATTTGTAGCAGAAGCAAAAAAAAACTTGACATTTTTTTGACATTTTTCTCTTAATTTAATTCATAACTCGAAATATGATTATCCTAGACAATAAGAGATTATAAACTAGTTTGTAGATAAATAAATGATCTTTAAAAAATTGCTAATCTAAAATCAATGGCTAAGGTTCTATGGCCGTTTGTAGGCAGAAATTCAAAAAATTGCTTTAAGAAGGGGTACTCCCCAAGGTTTGGACTAGGACAAAATTTTATTTAAAAATATCTCTTAGAAAAGTATCTTCTATCACCACCTCAAAGGTTTGGTCACGAAGATACCCTGTATGTATTGATTTCGTATGAATTTTGCCGCCATGACTATTAGACACACACTAAATTTAATTATTTTGTTTCATGATAACTTTTCTCGGTTTTTCTTTCTTCTTTCTAATTTTATTCATTGCTCTTTATTTTAGGAAAAATTAAAGTCTTTTCTGAAATTTACAATATAATTTGATACTCCAATTGTGTGCAAGTTTTTTATTTAACTTAAAATATCGATATTGAAAACAAATTTTTTGTAAATGTCACTTGTGATGAAATTCTCTTCAGAATCAGATGAAATTCTTCAATTTTCTATCTAAAAACTACTCCAAATGTACAATTTTAAATCTTAAAATAAAATAAATGAGAAATGTTTAAATTTTGTGAGATCACTGTTTGTTTTAAAATTTGTATTTACTGATTATGATTTTCTTTTTAATTTTACCGTGCTTGTTGTTTTTTCATTTGAATTGTCCATTCTTGTTGTTTCCATCTCCATTCGCTTGTATGTTTCAGTTCAGTTCAAAATAGCAATATTCAGTATTCCATGAAGTATTTTTAAAATACTTGATTTTAGGAGTATGTCCCCCCCCTGTCAACGGGGGTAATAAAAAAAGTTAAAAAATTAGAACTTATAATTATAATCACATAGGAAAATCGATATTTCAGTTTTCAATATTACGCAGTATTAATTTCGGTATTTAATTTTTTCAAGTTTTGGTTGATTTTAGTGTAGCTATAAAATAAAGTTTTATTTACTATAATTCTTTAAATTCTTGATATCTTTATATTAAAATCTTAAATCTTAAAATCTTTATATTAAATATATAAATCTACATAGCAACTAAAAAAAAAAAGTTTTCGCAACCTTTAATTCGAAACCCTGCAAATTTTATAAATTTTTCAAGCAATTCCTATTTCTAAGTTCATATAATTTTCTATCAACATATTATACGATATCTTTAACAGTTAAAACATAAAAATCATACAAAGTCGCAAGCATTCAATTTTTCGTAGGATTTTGCAGAGTTTGGAGTAAAAGGCCGCGAGGCACTTCTTTGAAGTTATTATAATGTTTCACACAAAGTGAACTTTAATTTTGTCTTCCTGTAATTTCACTTCAAAAATGTAAGAGATGGTAATTCAAATAATCTTAAATTTAGTTTACCCATATAATTATTATCAACAGCCGAACTAATTAAAATCAAAACCAAACTTTCGCTGACCTATCCTTTTTCTTCAATAACTTCTATCGATGCTGTAGATTCATTAAGCGAGTGCGGAAAACTCGTACTGAATGTGATGGCCTGATTTGTAAAATCATTTAAATATCTTTTGGATTAAAACCCAAGTCTATGAATATGCATAGGAAAGGTTCTACTAATTGCTTCTCCTGTATGCGGCGTCTTGCCCACATGCTAAGATGTTCGACAACGGAAAAACTATAGTTTTCATAAAGCATGGAAATTTGAAAACTATGTATTTTTATATAAAATTAAATGTCTTGGAAACTAAAGTGATGTGAAATGTAGTAACTAATAAACAATTTCATTTTCTCAAGTAGATAAATAACGCAATTGAGACGACCAATATTTGCATAATTATAATTAATGTTACAACTAATGGTAATGGACACGAGAGAAACCATTTTGATGTTAATTAGTGTTTCAATTATACAGTTTATCCTAACGACTAATACATTAGGGGGGTTGCATTGCTATAGGGTACGCTTTGAGATTTCATGAACCATCGCCTAAAAAAAATTAATAAACTCGATTTTTGTTATTGAAAAACACATTGATACCGGCGAAAAACCCGCATAATATTTTTTTCCACTATACCCATGACAGTTTCCCTATGATGCTGGTTCATTAACCAAGATGTCCATGTTTAGTTTTAACTTTCAAAAAAATCAACGTCAAATTTGAACAATTTTAAAACGTCTGCAAATAAAAATATAAAGTAACCATTGAACAAACACATTAACAACGTCTTAGTGAAACTCAAGCTTCTTCGAAGAGACACTTAAGATTTTATTAAGAAATTCTATATTTTAAGTTACCTCCTACATCATCGATAAGTTCGATTCAATAAATAATATTTTTGGATGTTTATTCAGTTGTTTTACAATTGGATAACTCTAAATACTACCAATAGTGCGTGTTGTGCCAACAGGCATTCCGAAAGTAAAATGAAAATTAAACAGAAGCCTTCTATGGCGTTGTACGAGAGTCGAATAATAAAGGTTGCCATTTTCTCAATAGCTGGAACGATTTTCATTATGTAACCCGCAAAATATTTCGGATAGATATCTAAAAAATGTTACGCACAAAGCTCTTGCTCGAATTTTTATAACTTAAACTCTACAATCATGTTTATAATTAAATGTCTTGGTTGCAGTAGTTGAACGTCCTTTGTGTTTCACTTTGCGTTTATAATACGTTCGTTAAATAACTGGAAACTTTTGAAGGCAAACTTTTACAACAATTTTATAAATAGCAACTTGGCAAGGGAGGTTGTTGCAATGTGAGCCTCCGGTATTGGGTGGTTACGAAGTGATTCGAGCTAATTGAAATTTAGAAACATTTTTTTGAAACATAATACCAATAATCAATACCTATTTACAATAATTATGTAACTTAGTTATTTTAGTGGAAAACAAAATTTCTACTAAAGGTTAGTTTATCAACTTTCCAGTTAATTTATAAACTAAATATAGTTAGCTAGTTTACTTCCTGCATTAGAGTAAATTAGAAAAAGTACAGAGCTACACAACTTATACAAGCGGGAAGTCTGCAGGAAAAATTGTTACAGGAAAAACTGAACTTGGGTTGTGAATACATTCTTGTACTACCATATTTTTCAAAAAATATGCACAAATTTTAACAAATGCTGAACAAAGCTTTTGCAATGGAAGCTCCTGCTTCATACAAATACAAAAAAAATGTTTAAAATTGCTTTCTGGAAACACGAAAAACTTTTGATTTTCACAAAATCATCAAATTGAATTGAAAAAATATATTTATAACAACAGTTACCATGAAATTTTAACAATATTTTGATAATGCTACTTTTGCCCACAATATAAATTTAATTATTTGTCGTTGTAATTAAAAATTTTTTTTTGTTAAAACAATTTTGTCATAAACCAAGTACTGGTAACTGATGGAATACCAAAAATTACACTGCCTAAAATTTTCCAATGGTTTTTGCATTGGAAAAACATTTTAAATAAAGGGTCTACCAATCAGGGTTTGTTTTAAATTTTAAAAGAAACACATATTTTGTATGAAAATTTTCTAATTCTCTACTGAAATATGTTGTAGGGGCTTGAACATTTATGAATGGAAAACAATATCCGGTAAATGTCCTCCACGACTACGTTTGCAGACGTCGATTCTTTTAACAAAATTTTCGAATACATTTTGCATAATTGCGAACTTATTTCTCGGATGACGGCTTCGATATTTGTTTTAGTTCTGAAATTGTTTGTGGATTATTCGCGTAAACATTATCTTTCACATAGCCCCACAAAAGAAGTCCAATGGCGTTAAATCACAGGATCTTGCTGGCCAGTTGACGTCACCTTTTCGCGAAATTAAACGCCCGTTAAATTTAGTTTTCAATAGTTGGATTGTTTCTCGCGCTGTATGGCACGTAGCTCCATCCTGTTGAAACCACAAGTCTTCCACACCCATATCATCCAAAATAGGCCATAAAAATTGGTTACCATATCCCTATAGCGAACTCCATTGACAGTAACGAAAGCACCAGCCTCATTTTCGAAAAAATAGGGACCAATGATGCCCCTACCCATAAACCACACCATACAGTGACACGAGATGGATGTAGTGGTTGTTCAACAACTGCTTTTGGATTTTCAGAAGCCCAAATTCGACAATTTTGCTTGTTAACATACCCGTTTAAGTGAAAATGTGCTTCGTCCGAAAAGATGATTTTTTCTGAAAAACAAGCACCACGTTCAATGATCCAATCAGCAAATCTAAGACGTTGAGAATGATCTGCTGGCTTTAATTCTTGTACCAGTTGTATCTTATAAGGCTTTAGAGCTAAATCCTTCCGTAAAATTCGCCATGTGGTCATTGTGGACAGGCCTAATTGTTGAGAACGTCGTGAAACCGATAAATTTGGGTCCTCTGTGACACTTTCACGTACTGCAGCAATATTTTCGATTGAACGACATGGACGAGCACATATTTTTGTGCTTACGTTTACTACTGAACCGGTGGACTCAAATTTTCGCACTAAATTCGCAATTGTAGTCTCAGATGGACGATCGTTACAAATAAAAATATCGCGAATTTTGCGAAATGTAGTCTTCACGGATCGACCATTTTCATAATGGATTTGAATTATCTTAACACGATTTTCGAGCGAAATCAAAGGCATTATATTAAATGTTGACCTTTTATTATACATATGATAAAAAACTGAATAACAGAACTGCCTACTTGACCTATTTTAACCAAATTTAAAACAAACCCTGATTGGTAGACCCGATATAAGTCTTAAAATATTATAAGTTAGCTTTGTACATTTTTAGTTGGTCGATTAAGTGTGCCCTGAGAGCATGCAGTGCATAATTCCGATTTTAGTTAGTACATCTGGTACGCACTGAGCATTTATTGTGTTTCAGTGGTAGTTTTAAATCTCACTAGGTGGGTGCCTATTTATTTCATTCGTAGGTTGGAGTCACACTTACAGTTTCACTTAGGACGCACTGAGTTGCGCTTGTAGTCGCCCTTGGCGAGTCAATACTTGCACTAAGTGCGCACTAAATAGAGCAGCTAAAAACACTATTAGACTATCAATTTAATGCTTGTGTGCACTGGTTTAACAATTACAGCACTAACTTTAAAGTGCAAAACAGCCCAAGGTACGAACTTCTATCAAAATATCCGCCAATAGAAAAATATTGATCGCATAGTACATCTTTTATTTTCATTAATATGTATTTTATTTATGTCGTCCTTTTTTATTTCAAAGAAATTTTAAATTTGATTCATGAAAATAAAATTATAAGGGTGCTGCTATGTTTTCAACACACAGTAATGCAATTTACAGCACACACAAATCATTTTAACCGGCGAAAAGCTGTTTTGAACCGGTTTTTTACGACAAATATGATTTAATTTTTTCAATTATTTTTTATTCATTGGAAAAAGCGTTTAACTATGTACATAATATTGTTCAATAAGAGTTTCCCGTAGTGTGTGCTATGTCTTTGTGTTGGTTATTGTGGTTCCAAGTTTCTTACTCGACATAAGAGACATTTTTTAGCTAAGAAAGTTTCCAATAATATGTCGGTTGTTGTGAAGTGACGTTAACATTTCAGTTTTATTTTACTCACAAATATTAGTAATAAAATTTTATTATAATATATTATTAGTTATAACTCATTGGTAATATTAAAAAATCTAGTGGAGTTAAAAAAAAGAAAAAAATTACTAGAAAATGTAAAGAAGAAACATGCGGAATTACTAACTGAAATATTAATTAAAACTTAGGCACTGATTCTGTCAGGTAAACTCCTGAATATACAATATTCTAAAGAAGTTTTTGAAAACGATTAGCTAGGATTAAAACCCTTTCAAATCTACCAACAACAATGCTTTTAATAAATTATTTAAAAACAACTTTTGAACAGGGTGGTATTTAGTACTTACCATTTGTTTTTTATTACAAAAATTGTGTTATAAATGTCGATTAACTTTGGGTTAATACAGTTTTCGGTTTACTCAATTAATACAGAGCATTTGGTCAATTTATACATATTATATTACTTGTAACCAGCAGGTAGACATTGAAATGAGCAAAAATAAAACTATGTAGGGTACGCTGCTTTTTATAACATACTCATCGTTTTTAATTATATTTTAACAAAAACTACACATCAAAGGTGGCTTTCCTGCATTACTCCTTTGGGCGACCCTGAACATAATCTGTAATAAGTTGTGGCGTTTGTAAATTATGTGCCATTAAAACAATCTCTAATGCAACTGCTTTTGGCTAGTTTAGATTGGAACTGGAGAGTATGGCTAGTTTCAATTTAATCACTGTCAGGGCAATTTAAAATACATGTGGCAAGTTAATAAGTAGAATAGTTTCACCAAAGTTGTAAGATATTTAAGGAGACGTATAGACGTAACTAGCACTGTAATACTCGTAGTTGCAAATTAACGGTTTCATTGGCCAGCTTAAACTTAGTTGCATATTTTCAGACCTTCTTGTGGTTACCACTGCAAATTTCAAATTAACAGGAATTAGTTTGACCTACTAATAATCTTCTACTCGTGCTAATTTGACTGAAATATGCCAAGAAAGTTTTAAGAGCACAATACAATGGTTTCCTTGATTACGTTTATGCTATTATCGAAATTGCGAAGTAATAAAATCTAGAATATTATTTATTTTAATAGGCATTAAGTTTTTTATTTTCTTTTTATTGTATTTGTTCATTTACAAGCTTTGATAATATTCTAAGTGCATTAAAAGAGCTTTTTGCTTGTATTTTTTACTATTTTGCTTGGATAACCGGCTTCGTGGTTACAACATTTTCAGATCCAATATTATGATTCATTTAAAGATTAAAATTATTAAAAATATTTCAAAAAGAAATGAACGTGAAAAACAAGCTGCGAAAGCTTTCCAATCAGACCCCCAGCCCTAGCCCTTCCGAAATGTTAAAAGACAAATTTTTTTATAGTAAAAAATTTGTATTTTGAAAATAAAACCGGTGAAGGTATTTTCAAATTGGAAAATTTTTACAAGTGTCTCCTCACCCGACATGAAATTCTGACTACGAGTCTGTTTCCAATAGTGTTCATTCGGGATTAAATTTAATTTTCCTACCAGTTACATGGCTTTTCAAAAATTGCATCATGCCAAAGTAGAACTTAGTGCATTATCTTGTTGAAATATTCAGTTATTCAGGTGTATATAAAACGTTATTTTAAAGGTGACCGTTATGAAATACAATAAAGGTTTACGTCAAGCCAGTGACAATTTAAAGGCTAAAAACCTTTATTGTAAAGATTATGGCATGATGATTGTAATAAAAGTTTTCTTAATCTTGAAAGTGTCACCGGTTTGACGTAAATCTTGATGCTATTTCATAACGGTCACCTTTAAAATAACGTTTTGTGATAGGTACATAATACACCTGATTGTTAACTAAGTATTTCTAAACCAAAATGAAAAAACTTATTTTGGAAAATTTCTTGTTCCTTTAATAATAAATTAATTTTCTGCAACATTTCTTATTCAAATGCACCCCAAACAATGGCACCTCCTTTTTTTCGTCACTAAATACATCATTTTCTCTGTCCAAGATTGTTAGGTGTTTTTAGTGAAGTATTTTGGTAAAGTTTTTGGTGATAGTGAAGTTACCCAACTCTTAATTCGGTGCTTGTCTACTTGTTTGCTTCCTTTGCCATTCTTCTTCTTCATGAGCCATATCAGGTCCCTCCGGACGTTGGCGATTCAACTTGGCTGAAGCCAAGATGAATTTACCAGGGAGTAAAATACATTAAGTGATTTTCCGTTGCCTTCCCTATAGTTCAGAGATCGATATTGGACTTTTTGATCACAGCAGTAAATCTCACGTAATCAGGGTTTGAACCGCAAGCTTACGCATTGTAGTCGACTCGTTTTACCATTCATCGTGTAATAATTGTGTCACTTTAGTTTAGAAATGACTTTTTTACGCACTAGTGCTCAAAAGTAAACGTTTTCCGGTATGCAACAGTCGTTTTTATAGTTATATTAGACATTTAAAATGTTTTCCTTATTTTGTTTAGTTAATCCAAGTTTAGCTATCCAAATATTTACTTTAAATTAAATTCAAAAAGGAAATATTGATTATAATAAATTATTTTAAACAATAATTTGAATAATTTTCAACATAAACAGAATATTTGAGTCTTGATTTATAATTAAAACAAATATTTAGATTACTAAACTTGAATTAATTAAACACAATAACAAAAAACAAAACAATAAAATTATTAAATAAACTTCACCGTTCTTTGTTCTTTGCTCTATTGCAATGCTTTGAATAATGCAATATGAATCAAATATTTCTTTGAGTTTTCCTTACTACCGCTGACTGAAAAATTGGTAACTAAAGTTTTCCAAAGTTTCTCCCGGGTCCCCCCGACGTTAACAACCTATGCTGTGTGT
This sequence comes from Lycocerus yunnanus, assembly GCA_036346125.1. NCBI lineage: Eukaryota > Metazoa > Arthropoda > Insecta > Coleoptera > Cantharidae > Lycocerus > Lycocerus yunnanus. The sequence continues at coordinate 683,297 of JARFIX010000011.1, read as the reverse complement.
GGTAAATGTTATCGTACACATTGGGTTTAACGTGGTTTTTAAACCATGGATATGTAATACACTTCAGTTTTACTAAACAGCTTGCACCTCGGTGGTTCTTCTTCTTGCCTTCCAGAAGAAAACTGTCAGAAATATAGTTTTTAATGTGCCAAATAACTCCATGGTTACAATAACAACGACAAAACGGATCTGCAATTCACTTCTGATAAAATTAACTCCATATCTGAGAGTCTGGAATATCCCCTCTCTCTACTGCGCCAGTATCAAGAGGGAGAACATTAAATGTTGAAAACTTTTTGCAGTTTTAGCTTTATTAAGAATTATAACATTTTATACTGGAAGATATTTTATACCCTCAGACCCTGCGGTTTCCATATTTTATTTTGTATTTTTGACAGATTTCCCTAGCTTATCAGAATTATTTTCGCAATATTCTCCTATGGTTTTATTCTTAAAGAATCACGTAAGCTTTATCGTCCGTAGTGGCTGATGTTCTAATTTATGCTTTGCAAAAACAATTGATTTGGGAGATTTTGAGAGCACTGAATGTATGTGCCCCCCTTTAGTCAACAGAATTGACCAGATAAACATAAGCAGAAGAAGATGCAAATTTTCAAAATAGTACACGTTCTATTACGTCGACGCTCCGCAGCCAGCATTGACGTCATTTTTTATCACTGCACCCAGCACCGCTGCCATCACAGTTTCCAGCATGCAATCCAGCACCGAAACAAGGCGGGCTTAAATTTACTTAGCCAAATTCAATATTTTTGAATTAACTAGAACAACACAAACACAACAACTTTGCTTTACTTTCGTGAATAGTTCCTTTAGCTGCGATTTTGCTGTAAATTAGATAAAAACCAAATGAGCCTCGTTAATCTATTCACACGCACCTCCAATTTCCGCGGTTGCCCTCTTTTCTAGAAATTTTGTTTCCTTCCTTTTTAGGCAAATAATTCAGCAGGATCTTATGAGTTACTATGCTAAATTTAGTTTAGATGTGTCAAAGAGCATAGAAGTACATAAGCAAACATACAATCAGACAAAAACATACATTATGCTAAAAATAGGTAAACAGTCAAAGCGGTTAACGCAACCGAGACGCGTGTAATCTTACTCTTGTAGTTTTAGGTAAAATTGTATCCAGTTTAATTTTGTTTCTACCTTGAGAGCATAGGAAATGGTCAAACCGTGACTTTGTGCTTTCAGGAATCTTTTCAATTTTGGCTATCTTTAATAATAACCTGAAAATCAATAACAAAAGCAGAAATATATATAAAAAATAAATATAAAGCGTAGGGATGACCACTGTAGAGAAGTAAGACCCACCCCTAGTTTTCCCGAATCAAAAGGTCTGGCGACACCGTTGTCTGTAAAGTTGGGTTTCTGTACACGCCGTAATCTGACGCAATCACATTCGATGATTCTGATTGGCTTCTTGACGTTTGTTTCATGTTAGACCAATCGGGACGTAACGACGTTCTGTATTATAAATTAAACTCAGTTTAACTTGTAACTGCCTGTTAGTTCACGTTCGTATTTCGTTACACCGGTTCACGATGTCACTCTCTAATTTGTTACTAATATTTAAATAAAGAATGATTAAATTAAGTAAATTGGGAATGTTTTAAAGTTTTATCACATTAATTTTTTTGGTTTCATGTTTTCATTTAATTACTTTAAATAATTAACGAAAAGGTGGTGTCTCTAGGGTTTTGTCGCAGAGCACACAATAGAAAAGCTTAATTCGGATTGAAGCTACTATCGGTTTTGATTGTGCGTATAAGGCGTGGACGTCTGCAAACTAATTTGATTATGTTTTTTAACAGCAACAAATATTTGCACGTCTGGAGCTGTGCTAAATCGACTAATAAAAAAATTTATTACACCAAAACCACAAAATCGAAAATGACCTTTTGCAATACTTAAGGAAGGTTTCGTTAGGAAATAATATTAAATTATTTAATTAAGTAAAGTTTTAAAAGTTGAATAAATTCAATTTCCATTAAATTCCGACGCTGTTCGGCGCATGCTTCTGTATATAGGAGCACTGCAATGACGTAATAACTGTGAGCGCTTTGACGTCCCTGCACCAGCTTATTTTTATTGTTACATTGTTGTTAATCATGTAATCTTTGATCTGATTTTGTTAGTGTAATATTTTTGGAGTAATAAGACGCGGGACTTACGACTATTTAATATTTTTTCGAAAATTTGTTGGGCGTTTAACCTCATTCCGTTAAAAAGTTAATTGTTAGTAGTTCCTTAGCAAAATTTATAGTCAATAATATTTAATCCTAAAGTTTAATAATAAAAAAGTGAGATTCGGAACAATTAATGTGAAGGCAATAATTAGTGATTAATTGGAAATTTAATAAATTGTGTAATGAACATACTGTTAATAAAATATGATTAATTAAATACGGGTAGTTAATATAATGATAAATTGTTGTTATTATAATAGCGTCACATTTTCTAAGTCACATTTTGACTTTTTTTAAAACACACAATTTTTAAATGACCAGGTACACGGCGCTCAAATATCGACCTAATAGTGCATAAATTATTCGAAAATTACTTGATCCTAGATTTGAAATTGTGCCAACAAATTATGTATGCACTTAAAATTGCTGGTATGTAAAATTCAGTATTTAATGTTGTATTTAAGGGACCTGGAAGCACCTGCTATGTTTTCCGTTTGTAGCTAACAATTCGGCTTAAGATTTTTCTAATAATAATTCCTCTATATAGCGACTAATTTTCAAAAAAAAAAACGCCGATTGTGATTTGACAATTTTAAAAATTAACATTATTGCCTTATTAAGAAAACACGTTTAGTGCCTATATTGCTTATCATACTTGCGCGAATTTTAAAAAAAATCAGGAAAAATCATAACCGCTTTGGCATCGGCAAAAATACTTATTTAAAATGTCGCAAATTGCTTTGTGTAATCTTGCTAATAATGATAATAATAATAACGATAATGTCAGTGAAGACTCCAATCAACTACCTACCATTTATCGGTAATTATAAAAATATTTTACTTATTTACTGCACAATAATTCAAATTTAAAATTTATTATATAACTAAATATTATATATCTAAAAGGCACCATTTAATTTTTTTAACTTATATCACAAACACAGTCACATTATAAAATTCAAAAAACTTTTTTGAATTTAAAACTTTTGTTTTCCAAGTACACGCTTTCAAAAATATCGACAATATTTTTAATAAACTACCTGTCAAAAACACGAAGACGATTCTGTCGATTTTGATACCATAAAAGTAGATTTTGTGCATCGCTGCTTTCGCTTTATAAATCCTTTTCCGGTTACACTATCCCGCAAACCCAGCTTTATCACAAAACCATCATTAGCAACTATTAAAAACCAACGCAGTAGGTTAGTTTCCATTTTATCAATAATTGATTTCATTGGCACATAATACACTTTCCCCTCTGACGTGTTTATTCATAGCTAAACGTTGTTTCTCCAATTTTTAATAAGTACGATTCATTTACATAACCAACAGTCACAAAGACAAAGATATGCTTTTCCATGGCTTGCATTTTTTTTTTAATTTATTGCTTGGCAGGTATTTAATCATATTAACTAATAATAATTCTAATACTTTTCTAGTTTGTACCTAAAAGAAAATCGAAGTAAAAATTATTGCTCGGTTAAGGTTTTCACTATGTAGGTCAATATAATATTGCATGTTTTTCCATTCCTATAAATGTAACGATTCTCGATTCTCGTGGTGGTACTACCAAATTTAACGCCAAGGGTGAAAATATCAAACTCTAATGTTTGACTTAAATTAGAAAACTTTCTTAAGTGCGTTTATCATCAGCAATCATTAAAGAAGCTCAAGATTACGGTTTAATATTATATTGACTTAGCAAATTGAGATTTGAATTTATATATTTTTTAAATCTTAAATGTTTTGGAACTCTTGTGGGAAAAGAGCGTAGACTATGCAAATAAGAAACAAACACGAACTTGAAAATTTTAAGCTCAAATATAATCCTCGAGTATTGTTTATTCTTGAAATTGAATTTTAGCTACCGTAAAATGTCGAAAATAATAAATTATTTCGGTTAACAGAAAGATTACAATTTGGGTAAAACGTAAAAACAACTTTGTTGTAATAAGCGATGCCAAGAAGTCCTGCCCTTCGTAGACACGTCGACCAGGACTATAAATATTAAATGCTACAAAACCTCGACCATTCGGCAGATTCATTTCGAAAACTTTAATGTTGAAATCTAAATCGATAAATAAATATTATCATACCACCAAAATTTATTGAAATGAATAATTCATCAGAAAAATACGAAACAATTAAAATGTTTTTTGAACTCAAAAGAATGTCAGATTGCAGAATTATTATCTGCGAAACGAAGAAGGAAAATGAGGCAACCGGGAAATTAAAAAAATTAATCCCTCCTTTTCTTTCATACTTTTGTTGGTGCGAAGCTCTTGGTATTTTATTTACAATGCCTAACATATTTCTATGCAAAGTTTAACTATACATTTTTATTGTCGTTCGCAACCTTTGATTAAATTTATCTACACTGTAGGTAGTAATAAAAATAATATCCAAATTTAATGAGCAAATGGCATAGTGATTAACGTGTTTGATTGTACATATGGACGGATTTTTTGCTTGGCAATTTGCTGGGCTACCAGGTAAATTTACAAGTCTACATCCTGGCCCCAGGTGACATTATACGATGTTTGATTCACCTTCACTGGCCATTCAAGCCTTGTAGACGATGGTATGGAAAATAATCCGGAAATTGGGTAATTGATTGGAAATGGAAGATCTAGGAAAAACCTAATTTAGGTTTTATTACACATAGCAGCTAGCTTTGTCAAAACTAAATTGTTTGACAATATTTTACATTTTAAAATCATTCAGGTATTAACGATATAACAAATTCAATCAATAATATAGAGAAAGAGAGAGTTGCTTCATTGTAACAGCAAAAAAAAGAAAACAATCGAAAAGTTAAACAGCAACAATAAATGATTTGACGAATCAAGGTGAAATACTGACGCCAAAAATTTACAAAATCCAAGAAATTATTATTAAAACTAATCTGTTATTGTATTTCTCCTGAAATTTGAATATCCTCTTGAATCGATAATTAATCTTACTTTAATCTTAATTAATCACCATGTGATTTCCTCTTGATTTCAACTGAGTTCCATTAGATAAAACGGAATTACAGAATCGACAATGCTCAAATTACGTCCCTGTGCTAATAAAATTAATTTAATGAGTAACACAAGGCAAAAAGTCACAACCAAAAATAACACTTTATATTATTCTCCATTTAAAATATATTGCTGACCGGCAAACAGCTGATCAGATAAAACACCATTTTGAAAAAGTGCAGTAAAGTACAAAAAACTAGCAATCAAGCTTTGAACGCTGGGATTTTTGAATTCAAATTCGGAGTTTTAAATATTTAAAATTTGCAAATTGAATAAAGAGAAAAAATAGAAAAAACCTTCTTTTTTCGTTTTAGGGAAACCTAACTATTTTACTGTATCCAGGCCATTGATAAACTTTTGCTGTTTGTTTTTATTTTATATTGTTGATTTCGAATTTATACTTTTTTTCGTTAAAAAAGACGTAACATGAGAAGACGAAATTTTGACTTTTCGTTCTAGCTTTATAAACCTGCAAAGACAAGGTTACGATCAGTGGCGTATTTAAAATTTCCTATGGAGGGAACTACATTATTTGTCTGGATCTCGTTAATCCATTCATGCTCGTTAGTGGTAGAGAGATAAATACTGCCAAATTCCAAAAATCAAAAATAAATGAAACTCAAACTAATTTTAAACTTAAAGTTATTTAAAACTGCGTGGTAACATTATTTTTATCACAGAGAGCTTCAGAGATACAATCCGAGTCATCTTTGGGGGTGGGAAATTGCCTTTGCTCACCCCTAAATACGCCTCACGATCGTCAAAAAAACGATGAAACAAGCAAAAACTTGTCATTTTCTTGTCTTGGCTTTTATAGTTTCCTTGACGACTACGATATATTCATACAAAAATAATCTGTTTTAAAATTATTACACTTTAACTAAGCCTGATTTTTCTATGTAAGCCCGGTTTACTGTGCATAACCGTAGTTTATATTACATTGAGATATATTATTTGAATTAATGATGAAGATTTTATGATATTTAAGTCAGGTTTATAATTAACATTGTCAAAATTTATTTTTTTCGTAAAAAATAGAATAACAACTAATGGTAAGAAACTAAAAAAGTAATTTTAAAAGGACACTGTCAAGGGTACGTCACAACATAAACAAAGCACTTCTACTAAATAGAAATTCTTTAAAGCTTTGTTTTTCAATCTTTTATAAGATTTAAAGTGATGCGATCAACAAACCAAATCGTAGAAAGTTTATTGAAATTTATATTGCGGGAAAGATAAATAGTAGAGAACTGAAAGGAAGTGGCATGTGAACGAAAAAAGTTGTTTTCTAAAGCCATCCTCTCAGGACGTTATCTTTGGTGATGGCAATACATATTGATAGTAATCTTTTTGAAAAAATTATCAAACCAAATGAGTCATAAGTTTGAATTCCGGTCCCTTTGAAATTATTACTGCTAAAACCGTAACTTCTCGATTAATTTTTACACTTGAAGTTAATATAATATGATATTCTGAGGTACCTAACCAAAACTGTTAAAACCACAAGCCATTTCCAATTTTTTCAGACCCTAATTGCCCCCCTAGCTGACCGACAACACCTAGAATTAAGCCTTCCAATGTGAAATTTAATGCTATTTATACATAATATTGATTTACAGCGTATTTACCTTTTTTTGTTTATAAAACATTTTTTACCTATTTGAAATTTTTATTTATCAAACATAATATCTTCTATATATAATTTTTTATACTTAACTAAAGGAAATTTCGTAATAAATTTCCATGGAAGCATTAAACTAAAATATTTTATGTTGAAGTAATTTTTATTAGTGTGAGCTTATTTTCACTGTTGTTCTTTTCTTTTATATTACTTTTTGTAATTTCAACTTTATTTTTCATTTTATCCTTACAACTGTTTCCAACTAATTTGTTGTTGTTACGACAATTTTTATTTTTGGTACTTTGAGGAAATGTTCTCTCCATCCCATCTTTTATGTGTTAGCAACTGCAGCATTATATAATTCATCAACATTTAAATGTTAATGTTCGATGCACGAAACACTTTATAAGGCATGAATATTTTGCAAGCGCCATTACACTTCCATTCCCACAGGAATACATATTAATTTTAATCGAATCTACGCTCACGTATGACATTTTTTTATCTGTCAATGCTCGTTAACTCTAACACAGTAAATCTTAAATTTTTTCTTTCTGAAACACAAAGTGCTTACATTTTAACAAATCAAATATGCACGTGGAATCTATTTATTGAATAGTGCTAATATCCGATTTCGGTTGCACGTTAAAGTGTTGACATAGAAATTGACAAATAAAATGGAGCATCCGCACATTTAAATTCAATACTTTGGTCCAAAAAAGCTTTAACCTACTTCTACATTTTTGGAAACAAGCCAAATTTGGGCTTTGCGTCGAGAATTTATAGTTCTCAAATTATTTTCAAGGAAATGAAAGATATAAAGAAATATGGTGTTGTTTTGAAATCACTCGATACGGAATTTTCAAGGAAGACCCAAATTCACCAGAACAGCTACTGCAGCTAAACGGAACGTTGCTCGTGATTAAATTATTACAAGTTTCATTGTGTAGATGAAACGTTATTAATAATTTGAATACTTACTCATCATACGAAATGCATTTCGTGCTCAGTGAAATATTTCATTCAAACAAGAACGTCTACATAAATTCATATGTGAAACTCGTCCATAATTGTTTTCTCTGGATTTATAGTGACGAATGATGCAGCGAAGGGCATACTTGCGGTATTTATTTAATATTATTTGTCTACATGCCATGTTTGTTAATAATTATTTCAAGGTTTTAAATATTTTTTCAGATTCGACCGGAATATGTTTAGATTTTTTTGTTTTAATGTATTTGTTAAATTTTATAAGCAATGTTGTGGTTGTGTTTCTTCAAATATTTTGCTGTTTCATATAAATGTTATTGTTGTCACAACAACAGCATTATCGGTACTTGCCCAGCACCAAACCATTATTTCTTGCCAAGAATTACAGTTTAGGGTATCTGTTTTGTTTAGTTTAACTGCCACGAGTTTGTTTTTTAATATTATAGTGAATCTGTTCATTGAAAAGTACACAAGGTGTACATACATCCCCGCTCGTACACCTAGAGGTTGTCCTTATTATCCTTCCTATATCAAATGCGGTTTTTTTCTCGGTGGAGCTATTATTTATCGTCATATCGCAACTTACTAAGCTATCACAACATACATCAAAGCATTTATCACTTTAAACTGCCAGATAGATGATTTTAGATATTATAAAACAAGCAAATGCACTTAAAAAATGTTTTATTAAATTCATTATGGTGCCTTGCAAGGATAGTTACATCAAGTTTTTAAATTTAATATACTATAAACTAATTTTATGATGAAGTTGGTGTGTTTGTTGTTTAAATTTTAATTCAAAGTCTTTAAAAAATTCTGTAAAAATACTCGGGTAGGTTAGCTTTACAAGTAGCCTGGTCGGTATTTAATTTGCTTCTCTCGTGTTCTCTTTCCAAGCTAAATTTTTCACATTTTCTACCAATTATATTCTCCATATTCTAGCGAGTTTTCCTTGCCGGAAACAAGAATTTTGTTAATTGGTAATAATGATTTGCAGTCCTAATTAAACAACCTGTTTTACACTCATGTATTTATAGAGTATCCATGCTATTAATTTTTCTTGTAATCTAAGGTTTGTTAGTTTGCTTTACTTTCAAAGAAATGATTTACGTTGTAGTAATAATTAATTATTAGTTTGTGTAATGTGGTAAATTATTTAACCGACCACCGATTGAATAACACTGGTTTAATCAACATTCACAAAAAATACATTTGGTCTCTTATTTGCAAACCACTTACGTGTCAGGACTTTTAGTACAAGTTAATATGCTAAATAGAGGGTTTATTGGTCATATCTACATTTATATCCAAATGTTTCTGTACAATTCAAGTTCTCTGATGTATGCACTCCATTAATGCAATAATTATTATATTAATAAAAAAATGTTATCCAAGTCATGAATATTAATTATGTTTTCAATTTCTTGTTCGAGTGAGCATTATTGCTGTAGATAAAGATGATGACTTTAAAGTGACCCTAAGGAAAAATATTCGTAAGGGTTGAACTCTACTGAATACAAAGACCACGATCAATTATGATTATGCCTTCTCAGATTTCGTTTAATTAAAGTTCGTTCAAGAGCATCTGGCTTATAAAATACACCTTTGTATAGGCTTTTTGAAATTCTATAAATTTTTCTGTTTTGCTCGAGCGCCACTTTCAACGATGGAAGAATTTAGATGGACATAAAAAGCGGACAAAACAACTCAGCGACCTGAACTTTTTGATCGTTAAATTGGAGTTTTAGTTTGTGTAAAGTGTGTTCAGTGGGGCCATTTGTATGATGTTGGTATTAATAATTAAAATACTTTACAAACTGAACAGGGGTAAAGCTAATGGGGTTAGTGTTCACACTCTGTAATCTCATGAGTGCAAAATTTGACATGATTATTCCATGCACATCGTGACACATTTTGATGTATGTATAGGCGGTTACACACATAATTATCTAACAGGTTAATATTTCATTGCAACTGCATCTTCTGCATATTGACGATACATAACATGCCGATGTTTGATGTTGAAGTTGCTATTTTTCAGTTTGAACATAATTAATATGCTCTGACTCCACTTTGCTCTAACTTATTATTGTTTAAAAAAAATTCTCATTTACTAATGTACATATTCAATCAGAAACAAATAATTTCCATGGAAATATATGTTAGAAAAATTAGTTTCGGTGGGTCTATTTTGTATTTTTGATTTAGCTTATCATTTTTCATATATTTTATCAAAATTTAAAAATTGAAATTTTTTCCCTATTATTCCTTTTATTCCCTATTGTCTTATTTTCTTTTCAAATTTTACTATACTTCTTTTTCATGTTTTGTTACATATTTTTAAGATTAATTTTAAGATTAATCCAATCATGGCTATGGTTCCTTATATACATTTTCTAATTTTTGAACTACTTGAAAAGAATAAATTTCTATTTTACATTAAAAAGTATTTTACGTTTGAAAAGCTCTAGGGGAATAGCTTTTAATAAAAACAACAAAACGAAAAAAAAGTTATAATAAATTTTGTAATTATTATTAATTTATAATTTAAACAATTAACAGGTTAACTTTAACATAAAACAAATTTTTCTTGAGCTTTCAGCAATGGATTATCATCAAATTTTTTAATGAACACCTTCAGGAATAAATTCATGATTTATATAATTTTGCTATTATCTGCAATTCTTTGCACACATCCTGCAATTGTTGCAATATTATTGCAACTTATTGGTAATTGTTTTAAAACTTTAATTGAAGTTTATTTGATACAATAATACGCACTGCAATCCCTCAGAAATAAATGGTAAGGCTCAGAGCCCGGTCGGATTGCGCCATGCCATATATATACATATGAATGATTTATGAACTTGTAGCATTTTATGCGAGGGGTTAACCGCTGGTGAAGTTTTTTGTACACATCTCATGAAGTACATGACATCTCATGTAAAGTACATGAAGTACTTCACGTGGAACATCCTTCAGTACCTCTGCAACGGAAGATCTTTAATTTACTTCTGATAAAAAATAAATTACTCGATCCGGGGGGTCTGGGGAGCGTGGAACACTCTGCAGTGCCTCTGCAACGAGAGATCTTCAGTTTACTTCTGATAAAAATAAACTATTCAATCCGGGGTCTGGGGGGTGTGGAACACCCTCCAGTGCACAAATTTTGGAATGAAGAACATTGCAGAAGATGCATAACCTCAGACCAAGTAGTTTACTTTTTATCAGAAGTAAACTAAAGATCTCCGTTCCAGAGGCACTGGAGGGTGTTCCACACCCCAGACTCCCGGTTTAAATAATTTATTTTTATTAAAAGTGAATTAAATATTTTAGCATATCTCAAGTTTATTAAAATTAGCTATGGTCAAGTAAGTGTGTTTAATTCGTAATTTGACAATTAATTATAAACTGCGTAATTATAAATTCTGTATAAAAAAATAAATTTTTCAGTTTACTTCTGATAAAAATAAACTACTTGATCCGGGGTGTGGAACACCCTTCATTGCTTAAATTTTGGAATCTCGGTGAGTCCCTGAAATACCAATGATGTAGTACGTGAAATACAATGAAGTATCGATAAATTAGGTGAATTATTGATGAAGTACGGTGAAATACTGGTGAAGTGTAAGTTAATTGTACACGATTTCTCTAGCTGTTGACTCCTCGATTTTATGTTTTAAAAAGGTTTTCAAATTTTGCGCTGCTATTTAATAAAAATCTTTTAAGTTGGTGAATTTTTCCACTTACATATTTTTATTATTGGCATATTGTACAATCATGTTTCGATTTTACAAAATCTCGTCAGTTAAACTTGTTCCTAATAACTGAGTAAGGATAAAAATCTACTATATAATTGAATTCACAACTAAAATATTATGTGAAAAAACTAAAATTAAATAGATGACATACGTAATCTATAGTTTTGACAAAACTACATTGACACACTAGTTTTATTTTTAAAAATGTTACCAATTTTACTGTTCATGGATTTTGGTCAGAATAAGAGTAAAAATTAGTTTAAAATTTTTGTTGAATAATTTTAAGAAAACATGGATTTAACCCTCCCATGTTGTGCATTTTAAGTTTTGATGATTGTGCTGAGTTGTGCTAATATTGTGCCAACTTGTTCCGATCGAAGAACAAAGATTCAATTATTCGTTTAGACTTAAAATAAAAAAATCATTTTTTACATTATTCCCTTATTTTTGGAAAAAATAAAATTTTTTTTGTTATGCTAAATTGTGCTAAAATTTTAGTGTAATGGGATTAACCATTTTCTTAAAAAATACAAAAAAACGATTTGAAGTTAGATTAGAAACACAATATTTAGAACAACTAGCACAATTTAGCACAACAAAATGGGGGCTAACGTAAAAACGACTTTTTTAATTTTAAGCTAAACGAATAATTGAATCTTTTTTCTTCGATCGCTATAAGTTGGCATAACACTAGCACAACCAGCAAAACTTAAAAATTCAAAAATCAGGGGGCCAACTTCACGCACGTGCATTTTATTCCGTCCAAAACCCATGGACAGTGAAATTAGTAAAATTTTATCTTTGTTAAAAATAAAACTTCTTGTAATTATTATTTCGTGACAAATTAGTAGAGATATCTCTAGTAGGTCAATGAAGTTTTGTCAAACATACATATTTTCATATCATATTTGAACTCAAATGTAAAACAAATTTATTTTGAAACTTTTATAAAAAAGAAACCTTAAATAAATATGTAAAATTACTTTTACAAAATTTTAAATTGTATGCAAATCTTTGGTGATAAGGTCATCGAAGATTTTGTCATTTTAGAAAGGAAATTTCTGCTAGCTCATCGCATGGATACTTTGTGTAATCTGAAAATTAAAAAATTATTAATATTAATACGAGGGGTTAACCGCTGGTGAAGTTTTTTGTACACATCTCATGAAGTACATGAAGTACTTCACGTGGAACATCCTCCAGTGCCTCTGCTACGGTAGATCTTCAATTTACTTCTGATAAAAATAAACTATTTAATCCGGGGGGTCTGGGGTGTGGAACACCCTCCAGTGCACAAATTTTGGAATGAAGAACATTGCAGAACATTGCAGAACGTGCAGAACCCCCAGACCGAGTAGTTTACTTTTTATCAGAAGTAAACTGAAGATCTCCCGTTGCAGAGGCACTGGAGGTGTTCCACACCCCAGACTCCCGGTTTAAATAATTTATTTTTATTAAAAGTGAATATTTAAGCATATCTCAAGTTTATTAAAATTAGCTATGGTCAAGTAAATGTGTTTAATTCGTAATTTGACAATTAATTATAAATTGAGTAATTATAAATTCCTGAATTATATGAAGTACGAAGTATGCAGAATTATCATGAATTACGTGAAGTGTGAAGTTAATTGTACACGATTTCCTCTAGCGGTTGACCCCTCGTATTAATATTAGATCACAAATGTTATAACAACCAAAATTATAAGAAACGAAAATAAATTATTAATAATGAAATCTTTAGTTCAATACAAATAAGGCAGATGTCGCCAACAGCAAGTTTTGTGAATTGTTTGATGTACAAAAATGAAAAATAAATTACAAAGCATTAAACTCCAAATTATTGATAATATTTAAGGTATTATTATAATTTACTCAACAGTATTTAAACGTGATTTAAAATAGTTCGGACTACGCTCCACTCCGCTAAGGCCGCTGCAAGCGCCATTTTGACAAGCACTTTACTCATTAAATATATTCCCCTAGAACGGTCCAACTCGGCAAAGTGTAGATATTGACCCGACGAATCTCAGGGAGCGACTGCTAGCTCCCAACTACTACACCACCTACAGCGCACGGACGGGTGATAGAATTTTTACATTATTTGGCATAATATTACGCAATAGTACGCATGCATGCATTTTTTTTGACAAAATCGTAATTTTCAAACTTAAATTATGTCCTTATTACAAGTCTGACTAAATTCATCCTCACCTTAAAGAGCTAAATAGAAACACTCATGTTAGATCGGGAGCAATGGAAGGATATTGTGAAGTCAGCCAAGACCCACCCAGGGTTGTAGAGCTACACGATGATGATGATGATGATGACCTTAAAGAGCTTGTATTTTTCTGTTCTTTCATTTACTGAAGCAAAGTGTACTTTCGAGTCAGGGTTAGTTAACTCTTGCCCATTTTTCTCTAGTTTTAAATCTTAGTGCCTATTAATTATAAATATTAGCGCCTGATCTATGATTGAATCTCACTATCAGATGAATCTTAAAATGTATTCAATAGTCAGCATAATTCTGGATTAGGTACTATTCCTGTTTGTTTCAAATTGTGCGGTGGTTCGAATTTTACGTTCTTGTTTACATTTTGTTAGGAAATAACGCTGTGCAATTTTTTCTATTAATCAGTAAAAGTATCGATCAATTGATTGAACGCAAATTATTTTTTTTTGTTCTTTGCTAACAAATTAATTATTAATACCTTATAATTTAGTGCATTTCATAATCATATTGTTCGATTACGCGATCAATTGATTAGGTACTTGATTAATCGATTGCTCAATTTTTGATTGTTTGGTTAATTGATTTTTTTGTTAATCGATTGTTCTATTAATAAATTGTGAAAATATTATCAATGGATAACCGTAGAACTGAAACTAAAAATAAGCTTGATTGATGTTTTAATTAATTTAATTTTCAATTTTCTGATTAACTTAAAATTCGCTTAACTTAAAAGTCGACAAAAATTAATTATTAGTCAATCAATCAAATCAAAAATATTAATTTTTTTACTATTAATATTTATTATAATTTATATTTCAGTTTTTGACTCGAATGAAAATATAAATAATTGTAGCATTTAATACTTCACGTTAATGTAAATTGAAAATTATTTTAATTTACAAGTGAATATCAAATTAAGCCGGATAAAAATGATTTCTCTTTCTCGTTTTCCTTTCTGCTAGAACAAAGAAAATATGTTGGAGGAATTTCAAATAATTTTTTGGTCATTTTAATAGCAACTTGTTTACTTTTAGTTTCAGCTCCATGACTATAACTATTTGGAATAAATTTTCAACATTTTCTTTTTACTTTCTACGATCACGAAGCATGCACGATGAGTTTTGTTTATTGATTTACATACAAAATTTTATACCCTAGTACTTACGTATGTTTAAAATAATTAGAGAAGCAGAAAATTGCGATCACCACACTGTATATAATTAAAAATAAAATCGTAACTTTATAAAACAGGAAATCCCCTTTAGATAGTTCCTTAAAATAATATGTTGAGCATAATTACAAGCGATCAATAATTTTATTTTTATTATGCATGTAGGTAGGTTTACGATTAATACTAACAATAGTAAACGGTTCGTGTTGACTGACAAAACGTTTTTCAGTTAACGTGCGTTATTGTAAGTGTATTGTGGGGTATTTGCTCATATATAAATAAAAATTGCACCTTCTAGAGTCAATTTAGTTATTTGGTTAATTTTGTAATTAACAATTACGTCAATTGAATCATCAATTAGTTGCACGCATAGAAGGCTTTTCGTGCAGCTTTTTCTAAATTTAAATATGTGAGATTCGAATCTACATGTTCATTAAGTTGGTAATTTAATAAAATCAGCGCGATGTTCAGAAAATGCTTGAAAAATGAAATTTTGTTTTGAATGCGGAAATAGCTGTTTGTATAATTAGTAGGGAAAGTAACATTTTTCCATACCAGGCGACAGGTTTTTAAAAGGTGTAAATTAATAAAACGACTTCTATCGATAATTATTTTGCGATTCCTCGGAAGTCGAGGGTGATAAGGTGAACGGTTAAAAAAAATTTTACGGGGTTGACTTTTAAATTAAATTGTTTCTTACTTGTGATAATGCAAGTTCTGAAAGTCTCTTGACGTTAGTTATAATTAAAACTCTCAAACATAATGAGAAACTAAGCAAAGCGTTAATTTGTTAATTATTTTCTTAAAGAACGTTTTAATCGATTTGAATAGTTCATCAGACGTGAAACACATGAAACACTAAATATTTGATAAATTACTATTAAATTACTAACGGAGTCTCAAACTTCTTACGCCTGCAGTAATATTTTATCAGACACCGCCAAAATTGATTTAAAATTATGCATAATTTTTACATAAAATCTATTAATTTTAGTACGTCCCAACTTGAAATTTATTCCAACAAAAAACTAAATTTCATCACTTTAAAATTACACATTTAAATGATAATCTAAAAGCTTTTTAATTAAATCTGCATTCTTAACTCCTGCTTTATTACTTAAATTACTGTAAACATGTTTGCGGAAAGGAATGTAAACTTAATAAATAATTCTTAGCTGCAGAGCACCGATAGCAAGTTTAGATTGCATGGAAGAATTTAGTGCAGGAAGTGCCCTGAGTGCTTTAGGAGATCGACCTGGAGATGGTGTTATTACCAAGGAACAGCTCCTTCTTAGCGGGTTGACACATACGACACCTGGAAACCCATATCAACTATCTCGTCAAACATCACTTACACCGGGATTACGTTATCGGAATTTAGGAAAAAGTGGACTGCGTGTTTCAAATATAGGATTAGGTAAGTTGAAAGGGGTCGATTGATTTTCCGCATTTCCAATTTTCGCTTCTAGGTACATGGCCTATTTTTGGACCCGGCATAACAGAAGAACAAGCCGAACAAATTGTGTCTATGGCAATGGATAGTGGAATCAATGTGTTCGACCTTTCTGAAGCGCACTCGGGTAAAACATTATTTTATTAAATTCCATTACGTAATAATTTATCAAAACACATTAACGTTTAAATTACTACATAATGCAATTATTACATCAGATGCTTTACTAATTAGGAACTAGGGCGGAAGTTGAACTAGGGCGAATTTTGATGCGTAAAGGTTGGAAGAGATCCAGTTATGTTGTTACTACAAAGATTTACTGGAGCACCAGGTACATGTACGGTTTTCGAAGCGTATTATTAACGTAATTAATTTTATTTCCATTATAGGTCCGAAGAACGTGGGCTTTCCAGAAAGCACATCATTGAAAGTGTCAAAGCCAGTTTGTTGCGGTTACAACTTGCTTACATCGATGTTGTCATTGTGCATAAAGCGGATCCGATGTGTCCAATGGAAGGTACGACAACGCTTATTTTTTAATGTAAATTAATCTGCACATTTATTCTTTTGGCAGAAATTGTCAGAGCCATGCATTACATTATATCGCAAGGTTGGTGCATGTATTGGGGTACCGCAAGATGGTCGCCGGTGGAAATTATGGAAGCTTATACCAATTCAAGACAATTTAACTGCATCACTCCGATCGTCGAACAAGCAGAATATCACATGTTTTGTAGAGAAAAAACAGAACTGTACATACCAGAACTATACAATAAAATAGGAGTTGGTGAGTCGGTCAAAAATATTTGTTCGCCTTTCCATTTTGTGCGTTTTTAACTCCAGGTTTAATGGCTTGGTCTCCAGTAACAATGGGTTTAATTCAAAATAAAGAAGACGGTGGGGTTCACTTATTTTCTAGGTACAGTTTTAGAAGTAAATATCGTTCTTTCTCTTGGACTGAAGACGAAACATCAATAAACAAGGAAGTAAGCAAAAAATATAATTTTCCTTCTCAGGCGATAATAAAATTTCCGATAGGGTTTCAGTTGGGTGAAAGAGCGGGCTCAGCCTGAAGAAACTAGAAGACAATCAGAAAAAATAAGAGAACTAAGTGCGTTATCGGAACGGTTAGGTTGTACTTTAGCACAATTATCCATCGCATGGTGTTTAAAAAATGAATCGGTTCAATGTCTTTTGCTAGGTGCCATAACTACCGATCAACTTTATGATAATATTCAAGCTTTACAGGTAAGTTTTTGATAAAAGATAAATTTAAGTAATAAGCTAGAAAGGTTATGTGAATTTTAGCTTATTCCAAAATTAAATACCAATATGGTAGCTGAAATTGAAAGAATTCTAGATAATAAACCAGCAAGACCGCCCATGGTATCGACCTTGGCGCTTAGATGACAATCAATGTGCCCTCCTGGCTCGATCGGGTAATGTTTTTTATATTTATGCGTTGCACGCAATATAGTATAACTAAAATTATTTTTGCAGTGGTGGCCAGGGAGGCACAAGTAACGCGGAAAGTCCTAAAGAAGAAGATTGCAGCGCCGCTGAAATCGAATCCAAAGACTCTCAAAAACTGCCATTTTGTGAGATTCAGTGACAAAGGGTCAGCGAGTTTGTAAAAACTCGAAAAGTAAAAACTCCCGATGAAAAACCACAAAAGGAAAAAGTTAAATGGACATATAGTCCTGACGAAGGACCAAAATGTACTATTGAACCTTTTGTCTACAAGAGGAAGGATAAAAAGGCCACCAGTCTTAGTCCAACACAGGTATGAAACCAGACGAAGTTTAATGAAAATTTGATCTAATGATGGCAATTTAATACAAAATCTTGAAGCTAGAAGAAAAATGAATTGATAATAAAAATGCTATTGTATATTATTAACCTACACACGCAGTGCTAAGTTAGATAAGACGATTTGTCCTGCAAGTTATTGACGAATTTTTGTGAAAATATTGGAAGATTTATTGTCGTTTACAATAAATCCGTATCATAAGCGTGCGCAAGGCTTTTTTAAGGGTAACATTTTAAAATTTATTGAGACGCCACCATATTGCTTTTAAAGTATTTTTCTTAGAATAGCATAGAAAGCAAAATTTGCAAGAGGTAGATGTGTAGTAGTGATTGTTAAAATGTTTAAACATATAAAACACACTGTTTACGATGATATAGAAAATTTTGTAGCTATCTAATTTAAATATTTACGGGAGGGGTGATGGTACTCTCTTTGTGCATGCTTATGGTTAACAAAAAATAAATTATTGTAAGTTTTGCATCGGGATAAATCTTATATCGTATTTAGATGAGCAAATAGTGGAAATTTGCGCAAATTATTAAGCAATTAAAAGCGACATACAATATTGATTAGCCAAAAAGGAGCTGAAATTTAGTAATCATTTGTAGTTGGAAATACACGCGGCATGGTGTATGAGGTCTTGCTATATATTCCAATGTAACTTCATCAATGCAATATTATAAAAAATGGCTGAACATTTAGAAATAAATGATACAATATACTACTCGTATTATGGCACAATTAGATTTAGTACGCGGCTTTTGTTGACGATTTAAATCATTTCGAATACGATAATCAAATAATAAATTGTAAAAGTTAGCTGACCAAAAATTACACTTACTTCAAAAATTCATTTTTACGGAGAAGGTTTACTTTTCAAGGTCGGCTCTTTAATTTGTGAAGAGCACAGGTCCCATATAGGTTCCATGCGGAGCACAAAAATTTATAACCCCAATTTTCATGTTAGTTCGAAAGTAAACCTTCTTTTAAAATTTCCAATTATTGTAGATAACTTATTGAAATTGTTAAATAGTTGGCACAATTTTTTGCGTTAAAAATATTTGAATATTTTTTTTTAATATTGAATAAGCATTGTTGAAACTTGATAAAACGATGGAAGTACCTTGCATATATTATTATCAACACTCTTGTAAATGTATTTACAATGACGATGTCAAATTTAATTTATGTAATATAAAATATTATATTTTCCTGTTGATGGTGGTATTATAATGTATATAGAATGTAAAACGGTTTTTTAATCGCTGTAATTTTTGACCATAACCTGTTTGTTCCGTATCGGATCAACCGAGTCCTGTGTAATTTTCTCAATGTGTGAACTATAACTCTCTCTACTTCTGATAGATGATGTCTTCCATCGGTTCACCACCTCTATATTTTTTCTTCAATATTTATGAATTACTAAAAAGAAGTGCTGCCGTTAATGTGTACTAGTATCGTTGATCAAACTTGTTAGAACAAACTGGTTATGCCAAATATTTCTCTGCGTCATTGATTTTATATTTGGTTATAACATTCAAATTATGAGGCCATCTGTTTTGAGCAAAATGGTTCCAAACTACGCCTTAGCATTGGTAGATCCTTCTTCGTAGCCTTAAAGCTCACAAGTGGAAGTTATAACCAAATTTAGCATTGCGTTGTACATCTATAAGTATATAAAATCAATGTCTCGGTATAGAATGACTTAAAATTTGAAACGAAACTATTAAAGGTTTACCTCGAAGACACATTTTTCCTATTCAAAACTATAAGAGGTAAACTTAAATAATTGGGGCATTGACATTAAGAATAATAAAAACAGTATTACTACTCTTATTATTAAATTAAAAGTTGTTATTATATGGTTATGTATACTTCAATAGGAGCTCATCATAGATCGCTGAAATTGAGAAAGATAGAAATTAAAAACTTGGTATTGAAGCAACATTGCATGAAGAATGCCAAAAATATAAGTCCGAGCACTATTGATGTATGTACCTACTGTAGGCCGACCAAGCCTGTACAATGGCGAAAAATAATTTTTTGAAAGAATATTGGAGGCTTGGTCGTACGTCATATTTTAATGTTGTGACTAAAGTAATTCTTTTACAAATCGAAATCCTGCACGTGTTTTACTGAACTTGATAATGAGACTGTATTTACAATATTGACAGCATCCAATAATAGAAAACACGTGTAATTATGTATGTATTAATTAATTTTAGTTACATATTATGTAAGTTATCAAGAATACTGCCTTTTTAACTTTCTGCTGTTATGTCGTGATAAAATATTGTTTTAATTGTACATACTACAGTCGTGATGTAATTTTTGGCAAGTGGTACTTAAACTAAAGGTTGGTCAAAATCTATGCGTGATTCTCAATCTTTTACATATCAACTTCATCTATTTGTTACTTCATTTTCAAACGTCCTATATTATGTGACTCCCGATCTTTATTAATATTGAAATGAAGTTTATGTGTAAAACACAACTATTGTAGGCGGGTCGGATATACCGGCTTGCTAAATTGTTATGTATATAAATTTTAATGACGATTTCGCTCAAACGAATTTTATTCTTAAAATTTTCAAATTTTAATCTTTATCGAGTACTGTTTTAAGACTCGATTGTACAATATTATAAAAAGCTTGTTTTCTCTTGAAAAAAAATATTGACTATAGAATGCGTTGTTTTATTTATTCCATGTTATCCTTTATTCCATCAACGCATCAGGTAATTCGTTCAAATTCTTTTCTATACAGTAAATATCAATTTGTTAATATACAACTTGTCTATTAAATCTTAATCTAACCATAACTACACAAACACTCTTTTGCTCGTGTCAATCTGTTTGAACACTACTTAAACTTACTATACGCAGGTTCTATGAATCGATCTCACAAAATTTTTCAATTAAAACTGGCTTGCACGAGTATAAAATTAGAATCTAATCGCTCCACTTGCAATATGAAAATAATAATTTTAAATTCGAAATAGTTCGTTCCAGCACTAAAGGCAAAAATATAAATCCTAGTTATAAAATTAACAAAATTGCATTTAAATGCACAGAGATTTTTAAATAATTATCACTAAGTTACGAGCAAAGCATCTTTATTGCAAAAATCCAAGTTCCAGCAAAGGTACGTGACCACTTCAATATTGATAAGTTAACAACGATTGAACTACCCTTAATTGAAATTCAAAATGTCAATAACATCTTTTGAGGTCTGATTAGGATTAGTCAATTTACAAGGAAACATTCCGTCAATTAAATTGTTAACAATAGTTTTTTTATTATAGCAGCTATAAACAATTTTATTTAAATCATGTTATCATTTTATGCAACACAATAAAAACACATTACTATACATTTTTTTATACAGCAGTTTCATTTCCGCCATCACAGATATCTTGCAAAATACATAGAATCCAAATGTGAAAACTTTATTGAAACATATTTTGGATCACAATCAGCTAAGCCCATACAAAATTATATTCCTTAATAATATATTTTTTACAGGTAAGTATTATATTACAAATCGCTTTTTATTTAATCGTAAATCACTTCCAGGAGGTCAGAATGTTTATCTCCTCGATGATTTCCTCTTTTCCACCACACTTTTTCCTGGGGTTTAACAGTGTGCAGAACATACTTGTACTCGATATATAATGGATTACCATCTAATATTGCCTCTGCAAACCACAACATTTTTAAAGTAGCCAAATTTTTTAAATCAACCTTACCTGAATGTAACAACCATAAAACACAAATTACTATTACAATTTTGTACATTTTGTTGTAAAACTACCGTTGCAGTGTTGATCTTAACACTAACCGAGTGAATAGTTTTGAGCTCTCTCACCTACCAGTTTACATCCTTGAAACAGTTACAGTTTATAGGTATTGGGATCAATTATTTTTTATATTTTAATCACAATGTTAATTTATAAGTAAAATTATTTAATTACTTTTTTCATTAAATTTTTTTTTCAAAATATAGGAATTTAACGCGAAGGAAATTTGAACAAAATTTTAAATTCAATTACTATGTACTTAAACCTACTTTTTAGATAAACCTTGTTTGATTTCTTCTAAACTAAATAGATCTGTGCTGTAACTAATTAAATGATCAGCAGAGTTGGCTTTACTGGAATATAATATTGTGATTTTACATCTTTGGAGCATGAGCTTGCTCAACGACATTTTTTCAATTATTTAAATGGAGATATTTTCCGCATTATATTATATCTTCGTAAATAATAATCCCAATCAATGTTCACTAAAGTCAAATTTGAGATTTCCAAAGTTTACCCAGAGAGCAGAGAAAGGGCTGCCTTTTCCAATATGTCCAATAAGAACTAGATATGGCATCAAAATTAAAACAGACGGAGTTTTTTTAATTTATGAAAAAAATATGTTTTAAATTTTCTTGAGTTATTTTTATAATATAAATATTTCACAACTAATAAAATCACTAAATTAAATATAGGCAGTAAAGTCCCCGCGACCGTTGGTTTGTGGTTGTGATTTGGCACACTCTTTTCTAAGAGAAATTTTTAAATAAAATTATTGTCCAAACCCAAATAGTCTTCTTTAAACAAAAATTTTTAATTTCTGCCTTCAAATGGCCATATCACCGAAACTTGATTTTTTAGTGTTATTGGATTAATAATCATTTAATTGGCATTTGCTTGATTATACAAACTAGATTATAACCTTTTATCGCCTAGAATCGACGAATTTCGAGTTATGAATTAAATTGAGAGAAGAAAACCTCTGTAGTTGGTAAAATCACATTTGGCAAAAAAAGCTCATCTGAAATAGAAAGCACTTGGAAACTTGGATTATAAGCCCGTATATAAGCCTCGTTACCCAAAACAAGGATTCAATACCTCACGGATGCTTCTGCCGAGTTGGCGACCCTGCTCATGTTACTAATGCTACTAATTATCAACACAGGGGGACCGATGGCGGCTTTATGTGCCTTCCAATGTACAGAGACCATGAAAATCTAAGCTCTCCTGTATTTCAACCAAGGGGTCAACCGCTAGAGGAAATCGTGTACAATTAACTTCACACTTCACGTACTTCATCATAATTCTCCATACTTCTTTGTCCTTCATATAATTCAGCAGTTCAATAATTCAGCATAATTCACATCGATACTTTCAGTATCAGAGACTTTCAATTTCTGAGACTTACAGAAATACCAAAATTTGAGCACTGGAGGGTGTTCCACACCCCCCAGACCCCCCGGATTGAGTAGATTATTTTATCAGAAGTAAACTAAAATCTCCTGTTGCAGAGGCACTAGAGGGTGTTTCACTCCCCAGCCCCCGGATCAAGTAGTTTATTTTTATCAGAAGTAAACTGAACTCTCCTGTTGCAGAGATCTACCTCCCAGGAGTACGGAATTTATAATTAGGTAGTTTATAATTAATTATCAGATTACGAATTAAACACATTTACTTGGCCATAGCTAATTTTAATAAACTTAAGATATGCTTAAATATTTAATTCACTTTTAATAAAAATAAATTATTTAAACCGGGGGTCTGGGGTGTGGAACACCTCCAGTGCTTCTGCAACGGAGATCTTCAGTTTACTTCTGATAAAAAGTAAACTACTCGGTCTGGGGTTTTGCATGTTCTGCAATGTCCTTCATTCCAAAATTTGTGCACTGGAAGGTGTTCTACACCCCTCCCCAGTACTTCATGTACTTCATTAAATGTGTACAAAAACTTCAGCAGCGGTTAACCCTCGATTTCAACCTTAGCATCAGCAGTTTTTACAATAACTACCAAGTCACGATTACCAACCAAATAGTTGCAAGATATTTAAAGACTGCATAATTTTTCCTTAAATTCGGCCATTTTAAAGCCGCCATTTCGTACTTTTATAACTCCAGATTGACAAACGGTGATCTCCAGATAACCTAAGTAGTTACTTTTAAAACAAAATCACTTGTCTATAACTTTGCCTCTGTACGATTAGGATTGCTAAAAAAGAAAATAAATAAAATCACAAATATTACAATCTCGTTTTTCTGTCATCAAAGTAATCTTTCTGCATATTTTTTATAAGAGGAAACAAAATTATTAACTCGGTACCATTAGGATCGCATAAGTAAAGGGTAAAACATAAATTGAAAGGTTTTACCTTTTCGGCTTTCTGTGCTCCTAGTGATATTTTGGACGTCTTTAAATAACTTTTTAAAAACAATCCAAAAATTTATTGATTAATTTTACAACACACCAAACAAATGACTAAACTAGCAGCGTAACGCCCTTAAACTAAAATGAGTAATAACTATGTACTAACTATTAACTGACTTCTTATTCTAGAATGGCTACCTTATATATAATAAAAGATGACGAATGTGCATTTCTATATTTACGAAGTGCTAAAATGCAGAAATGCAGTTCTCATCGCTTCTTATATAATTTAAATGGAAAAATACTTATCGCTATTTTCGTTAATATTACAATATATAACTCCTCCCCTCTTAGTATGGAAAATTAGGGTCCATTGTGACATTAATTTTCTCAGGAGTATCATTTTGGCAATTATATTTTCTTTAATAATAGTTGAAATTTTTCTAGTTTTAACAAAATTATAAATTTTTAATATTATTAATACAATAATGATTATGTAAATTAAAATAGTCCAAATGCTCGTTTTGTCGAAACTTATCACTGAACTTCTATTTAACAGGCCTTTTTAATCACTGAGTTCACTTTGATTTTTGATCACTGAGTTCACTTTGAAGGTGTTTGATTTCACTTATGTCCAAATTTGAAAGTTCTATTTGTTCGATTTTGAAATTATTATCGGTGGATCTTCTTGAAGATGTTGAAACATCGATGTCCGGGATGGAAATGATTTTTAAATTTTCGTTACTGGTACTTCTTTGTATTTCTCTTGAAATTTTGATTAATAGCGTTCGTTTAGGATAAGGAATTTGGAGCTTGGAACGATCATTTTATAGTGGTTATTGGAAAAATCGGTAATGAATAAAATTGGAAATAATTATAATTTTGTTTTCTATGATAATATAATTTCATTAAATTTTGTAAAACTTTTAATTTATAACATGTTTTCGAAAAGTAACACATTTTCTAGAATTTGTTCAAATGGCAATTTGATATTTAATAATTTTTGATTATGAACCAAAGTGGTTGCTGTTTCATTAAATTTTGAAATAGTGGTTTGCATTAACGTTATTTGGTCATTTACTATCGTTTTAATTTTGTTTTGATCCTGTTTTAAATTTTGAATTGCATTGTCATAACGTATAGCGTCTTTATGATCAAGGTTTTTAAAAAATTTTTTGTTTTACTGGGTTTAGAGGATTGATTGGTAAAATTTGATCGTTTATTAAATTAATTAAATGATCTGCTATTAAAAGTGAGTTGTGAAATTCTTTTTTGTATTGAAGAATAATAGAGCATCTGAAATCCGATTTGGTCTTTAATTTTCTGTTGTTTTATTTTGTTTCTAAATTTAAAGGTTCGTTTACTAAAAGGCTCGTTAAAATTTGAAGTTATATTATGTTTTTAAATTGAATTTATAAGTAATTGTAACAATTGCAAAATTAATGTTTACTAATTTAAAGTCATTTGTGGAAATTATTATTTAGTTTGCAATTTATTGGAATTTGGAAATATTTTAGGCGTTCGTTTAATGTTAAATGTAATATTTCAATTGCTTCTTTCTAATGTGATGGGATGGTGTAAAATTAATTTTGATGAATTCTAATATTTAAATTATTTATGTTAGGTTTATTCAGTATAATATATATATATTTTTTTTTGGTTGTTGAAACTTATTAGGATAGGAAATTGTGCAGTTATTAGATATTGAAAAATTTTATTTTGGTTATGTTGAAAATTTGATAATTTTAAATCTGAATCTATTAATTATGGTTATAAAATTTGAAATAAGATTAATTTAATATTTAATTTTGAAAATAAATTTATATTAGAAAATTTAAGATGTGATATTAAATGATTGTATCACGTTAAGTAGTTGTGATAATTTAATTGTAAACTGCATGTCAGCTTATCTTTAAACTATTGTTACTAAGAATATTCCAGAATCGTTTACCGTGAACTTTGCGTTAAAATTCTAAAATGTAAATTATTTGTTTAAAAAGATTCGAAATTAGTTTGGTTGTTCAAAGTTATTAAAATACGTTTGTCAAAAATTTGGATGTATTAATTTATGTATATTTTAAGGGGATTTTAAATTTAGAAAATTTTACATTTGTTATCATATAAGTTTACGAGTGTCCAAAATTTGAAATTATTATTTGGGGGTGGTAACAGAATTGAATATATATCAATAAAGCGGTTGGAAATTTGTTTTCGTTTCCGGTTATTGATTTTGAAAATTTGAGATAATTTACCTTTTAAAGAGTGATTATCTAAATATTTTCTCTTATTATTGGTCGCGTTTCTGGTTTTGCTTTTTGAATAAAAATTTGAGAATTGTTTCTTTA
Source organism: Lycocerus yunnanus (assembly GCA_036346125.1). Lineage (NCBI taxonomy): Eukaryota > Metazoa > Arthropoda > Insecta > Coleoptera > Cantharidae > Lycocerus > Lycocerus yunnanus. Next base: position 656,527 of record JARFIX010000011.1, on the reverse strand, counting down.
CGAAACAGTTTCGATTTAATCTTGTGGAAAGTTTTGCTGATCCTAATGTGTCATTTTCTATTGATTTATTTTCTGAAAATTTAGTTTTAACGTCATCAATTTATTACTATTTTCTATAATTAAAATTTCTACCAATTTTATGGAATTATTCAATCTTAATTTTAAATTTCTAGTTTTAGTTTTAATGTCATGTTGAAGCTTATTAATTGATTTTGAATATTAAAATTTTGATTTAAATTTGGAGTTGATTCTAATTTGTGATCATTATCATTTGATTCGACTTTTCTTCGTTTTCGGCAATTGCATTTTGTTCTAAGATTGATTTTTTTTGACATTTGACTTGATTTAAATTGAGGTTTAATAATTTAGTTGATTCTATAATATTATGATAGTGCAAATTTACTGTTGGCTTGGTTTCTGAATTTTTTGATTTTAATAAAATTAATTCTTTAATATTGTCAGCTATAATTCCGGTAGGTTGTTTTCTGTGTTTTGATGTATTTAAACAAATTTTTACGTTATCCGAGTATGTTCGGGAGTTATCCGAAAATTTTCGTTTGATGGTTCATTTACATTATCAATATCTTCTATTCCAAAATTATTAATTTCATTAAAATTTTGAGTTGGTTCAAAATTTTCATTGATAGGATTTTCATTTTCATAAAAAGTTTCATAAAAGGGATATTGTGCGTTTTGCATTTCGCAATTTTCTTCTTCGAAATTATGGTAGTTAGTTTGAAAATTTGGTCTAGTAAATTTGGAAAAATTCGTTCTATTGGAGTCAACGTCCATTGGTGTAGGTTTAAAAGTATTATTTGTTCTCGTTGAATTTTGGTTTCGAATGTTTGATGTAAAATTCGGTCTAAAATTTTGAAAGTTTTGTCTAGGTTGATAAGTTGAGTTTTGCAAATTTTGTTGTGGTTGAGAGTTATTAGGCGTGAAATTTGGAAGGTTATAATTTGGTCTTTGAAAGTTTGAATTTTGGAAATTTTGTTGTGGTTGAAAATTATTATTAGGCGTGAAATTTTGAAAGTTATAATTTGGTCTTTGAAAATTTGAAATTGGTTGATTTTTGAAATTTTGATTTTGAAATTTTTGAGTAGTTGGTTTAAATTGGTTATTAGTAAAATTTTGCAAATTTGATTTATTTTGTTTATAGAAAGTTGAGATTGCAAAGTGTTTCTTTGTTGGGTGTAATATAAAATTTTCCTCTTCTATTACAAGGTTCATTGCTTTCTCAAGCGTCCCCGGATTTCTTAATCTTACATTGTTTTGAACTTGACCTGATAAGCCTCTGATATACGTTTTCAAAGCTAAATCATCATAATTTTTAATTTGTAATCGTTTTCTTCTGAATTTAAGTTACTTGAATTTATTTTGTTAAAATTAGACATCTTGCGTCTTGACAACGCGTTCCAAAATTATGAAGACTTTCATTTTTATTCGGTTTTAATAAAATTAAGTCTTGCACCAAACAATCTACATCGCGTTGGTCACAAAAATTTAAATTTAATGCACCCTTTAATGTATCCCATGTATTTACTTCTGGTCGGTTCCCAATTAATGCTAATGCACGACCGGTTAGTTTCCTAATATTGCTCTAAATAAAATTGATTTATTGGATCGTTTGCATTTATTCTGTTAGCAAAAGCGTTAATAAAATTTTCACATGCGTTTATAAAAATATTTAAAGTAAATTGATTTCCATTGAATTGTGGTATCGTATCAAGATAGAGTTTAATAAATTGATAGTTATTCGATGAAGTTTGAGGAAGTGGCAATGCCGATGCATTTGAAACTTGAGGTGGTAAACTCATTTTTAATTTAGTGATTAAATTGAAATTGTAAAATAGTAAATTAAATTAAAATTATTTTAAAATTACGTCGTTAAATTATTTGTTCAAATTATAATTGTTTCCTTAGGATTAAATTAGGATCGGTTTTTATAATTAGGATAAATGGTTAAATTTTCACTTACGCTATTATCAACGTTTTCATTTGATGTTACGGGTTGATCTCGGACCAGCGATTTTCGTCTGTTTCCGTGGTTTTGATCGGTTGTTTCCTTAAAATTATGGTCCTCGTGGGATGTTGCGGTAGCGATTTTTGTCCACCTTCAAATCCTCGATTGACGTTTTCTTAAAATTATGATCCTCGTGGAATGTTGGCAGCGATTTTTGTCCACCTTCAAATCCTTGATTCACGTTCCTTAAAATTATGATCCTCGTGGAATGTTGGCAGCGATTTTTGTCCACCTTCAAATCCTTGATTCACGTTTCTTAAAATTATGATCCTCGGGGAATGTTAGCAGCGATTTTTGTCCACTTTCAAATCCTCGATTCACGTTTCTTAAACTAAATTTGTTCCTCGATGTTTGAGACGATAGCGGAGTATTTACAGCGATTTTTGTCTGCGTGGTACCCTTTTATCGTTGGCTTGTAAATTAATTGTTTGACTGATTGTCTGTCTGTGGCAATTTTTGTCCACGTTGCAGGTTGTGACTTCCCAAAAATTGACGATTTTTGTTCAAAATTTCAGGAAATTCGATCCGCACGACTGCGCCAGTGATATTTTGGACGTCTTTAAATAACTTTTAAAACGCATCAAAATTAAAACAGACGGAGTTTTTTGAATTTATGAAAAATATGTTTTAAATTTTCTTGAGTTTTTTTTATAATATAAATATTTCACAACTAATAAAATCACTAAATTAAATATAGGTAGTAAAGTCTCTGCGACCGTTGGTTTGTGGTTGTGATGTACACCCTTTTCTAAGAAAAATTTTTAAATAAAATTATTGTCCAAACCCAAATAGTCTTCTTTAAACAAAATTTTAATTTCTGCCTTCAAATGACCATATCACCGAAACTTGATTTTTAGTGTTATTGGATTAATAATCATTTAATTGGCATTTGCTTGATTATACAAACTAGATTAAAACCCTTTTTATCGCCTAGAATCAACGAATTTCGAGTTATGAATTAAATTGGGAGAAGAAACCTCTGTGCTCAGAAATGGGAAAAATAGTAGTTGGTAAAATCACATTTGGCAAAAAAAGCTCATAAGAAATAGAAAGAACTTGGAAACTTGGATTATAAGCCCGTATATAAGCCTCATTACCCAAAACAAGGATTCAATACCTCACGGATGCTTCTGCCGAGTTGGTGACCCTGCTCATATTACTAATGCTACTAATTATCAACACAGGGGGACCGATGGCGGCTTTATGTGCCCTCCAATGTACAGAGACCATGAAAATCTAAGCTCTCCTGTATTTCAACCAAGGGTCAACCGCTGAGGAAATCGTGTACAATTAACTTCACACTTCACGTACTTCATCATAATTCTCCATACTTCTTTGTCCTTCATATAATTCAGCAGTTCAATAATTCAGCATAATTCACATCGATACTTTCAGTATCAGAGACTTTCAATTTCTGAGACTTACAGAAATACCAAAATTTGAGCACTGGAGGGTGTTCCACACCCCCCAGACCCCCCGGATTGAGTAGATTATTTTTATCACAAGTAACCTAAGATCTCCCGTTGGAGAGGCACTAGAGGGTGTTTCACTCCCCAGCCCCCGGATCAAGTAGTTTATTTTTATCAGAAGTAAACTGAACTCTCCTGTTGCAGAGATCTACCTCCCAGGAGTACGGAATTTATAATTAGGTAGTTTATAATTAATTGTCAGATTACGAATTAAACACATTTACTTGGCCATAGCTAATTTTAATAAACTTAAGATATGCTTAAATATTTAATTCACTTTTAATAAAAATAAATTATTTAAACCGGGGGTCTGGGGTGTGGAACACCTCCAGTGCTTCTGCAACGGAGATCTTCAGTTTACTTCTGATAAAAAGTAAACTACTCGGTCTGGGGTTTGCATGTTCTGCAATGTCCTTCATTCCAAAATTTGTGCACTGGAAGGTGTTCTACACCCCCTCCCCAGTACTTCATGTACTTCATTAAATGTGTACAAAAACTTCAGCAGCGGTTAACCCTCGATTTCAACCTTAGCATCAGCAGTTTTTACAATAACTACCAAGTCACGATTACCAACCAAATAGTTGCAAGATATTTAAAGACTGCATAATTTTTCCTTAAATTCGGCCATTTTAAAGCCGCCATTTCGTACTTTTATAACTCCAGATTGACAAACGGTGATCTCCAGATAACCTAAGTAGTTACTTTTAAAACAAAATCACTTGTCTATAACTTTGCCTCTGTACGATTAGGATTGCTAAAAAAGAAAATAAATAAAATCACAAATATTACAATCTCGTTTTTCTGTCATCAAAGTAATCTTTCTGCATATTTTTTATAAGAGGAAACAAAATTATTAACTCGGTACCATTAGGATCGCATAAGTAAAGGGTAAAACATAAATTGAAAGGTTTTACCTTTTCGGCTTTCTGTGCTCCTAGTGATATTTTGGACGTCTTTAAATAACTTTTAAAACAATCCAAAAATTTATTGATTAATTTTACAACACACCAAACAAATGACTAAACTAGCAGCGTAACGCCCTTAAACTAAAATGAGTAATAACTATATACTAACTATTAACTGACTTCTTACTAGAATGGCTACTTATATATAATAAAAGATGACGAATGTGCATTTCTATATTTACGAAGTGCTAAAATGCAGAAATGCAGTTCTCATCGCTTCTTATATAATTTAAAGGGAAAAAATACTTATCGCTATTTTCGTTAATATTACAATATATAACTCCCCCCTCTTAGTATGGAAAATTAGGGTCCATTGTGACATTAATTTTCTCAGGAGTATAATTTTGGCAAATACATTTTCTTTAATAATAGTTGAAATTTTTCTAGTTTTAACAAAATTATAAATTTTAATATTATTAATACAATAATGATTATGTAAATTAAAATAGTCCAAATGCTCGTTTTGTCGAAACTTATCACTGAACTTCTATTTAACAGGCCTTTTTAATCACTGAGTTCACTTTGATTTTTGATCACTGAGTTCACTTTGAAGGTGTTTGATTTCACTTATGTCCAAATTTGAAAGTTCTATTTGTTCGATTTTGAAACTATTATCGGTGGATCTTCTTGAAGATGTTGAAACATCGATGTCCGGGATGGAAATGATTTTTAAATTTTCGTTACTGGTACTTCTTTGTATTTCTCTTGAAATTTTGATTAATAGCGTTCGTTTAGGATAAGGAATTTGGAGCTTGGAACGATCATTTTATAGTGGTTATTGGAAAAATCGGTAATGAATAAAATTGGAAATAATTATAATTTTGTTTTCTATGATAATATAATTTCATTAAATTTTGTAAAACTTTTAATTTATAACATGTTTTCGAAAAGTAACACATTTTCTAGAATTTGTTCAAATGGCAATTTGATATTTAATAATTTTTGATTATGAACCAAAGTGGTTGCTGTTTCATTAAATTTTGAAATAGTGGTTTGCATTAACGTTATTTGGTCATTTACTATCGTTTTAATTTTGTTTTGATCCTGTTTTAAATTTTGAATTGCATTGTCATAACGTATAGCGTCTTTATGATAAAGGGTTTTTTAAAAAAATTTTTTGTTTTACTGGGTTTAGAGGATTGATTGGTAAAATTTGATCGTTTATTAAATTAATTAAATGATCTGCTATTAAAAGTGAGTTGTGAAATTCTTTTGTATTGAAGAATAATAGAGCATCTGAAATCCGATTTGGTCTTTAATTTTCTGTTGTTTTATTTTGTTTCTAAATTTAAAGGTTCGTTTACTAAAAGGCTCGTTAAAATTTAAGTTATATTACGTTTTTATAAATTGAATTTATAAGTAATTGTAACAATTGCAAAATTAATGTTTACTAATTCAAAGTCATTTGTGGAAATTATTATTAGGTTTGCAAATTATTGAAATTTGGAAATATTTTAGGCGTTCGTTTAATGTTAAATGTAATATTTCAATTGCTTCTTTCTAATTTGATGGGATGGTGTAAAATTAACTTTGATGAATTCTAATATTTAAATTATTAATGTTAGTATAATATATATATATTTTTTTTTGTTATTGAAACTTATTAGGATAGGAAATTGTGCAGTTATTAGATATTGAAAAATTTTATTTTGGTTATGTTGAAAATTTGATAATTTTAAATCTGAATCTATTAATTATGGTTATAAAATTTGAAATAAGATTAATTTAATATTTAATTTTGAAAATAAATTTATATTAGAAAATTTAAGATGTGATATTAAATGATTGTATCACGTTAAGTAGTTGTGATAATTTAATTGTAAACTGCATGTCAGCTTATCTTTAAACTATTGTTACTAAGAATATTCCAGAATCGTTTACCGTGAACTTTGCGTTAAAATTCTAAAATGTAAATTATTTGTTTAAAAAGATTCGAAATTAGTTTGGTTGTTCAAAGTTATTAAAATACGTTTGTCAAAAATTTGGATGTATTAATTTATGTATATTTAGGGAGATTTTAAATTTAGAAAATTTTACATTTGTTATCATATAAGTTTACGAATGTCCAAAATTTGAAATTATTATTTGGGGGTGGTAACAGAATTGAATATATATCAATAAAGCGGTTGGAAATTTGTTTTCGTTTCCGGTTATTGATTTTGAAAATTTGAGATAATTTACCTTTTAAAGAGTGATTATCTAAATATTTTCTCTTATTATTGGTCGCGTTTCTGGTTTTGCTTTTTGAATAAAAATTTGAGAATTGTTTCTTTACGAAACAGTTTCGATTTAATCTTGTGGAAAGTTTTGCTGATCCTAATGTGTCATTTTCTATTGATTTATTTTCTGAAAATTTAGTTTTAACGTCATCAATTTATTACTATTTTCTATAATTAAAATTTCTACCAATTTTATGGAATTATTCAATCTTAATTTTAAATTTCTAGTTTTAGTTTTAATGTCATGTTGAAGCTTATTAATTGATTTTGAATATTAAAATTTTGATTTAAATTTGGAGTTGATTCTAATTTGTGATCATTATCATTTGATTTGACTTTTCTTCGTTTTCGGCAATTGCATTTTGTTCTAAGATTGATTTTTTGACATTTGACTTGATTTAAATTGAGGTTTAATAATTTAGTTGATTCTATAATATTATGATAGTGCAAATTTACTGTTGGCTTGGTTTCTGAATTTTTTGATTTTAATAAAATTAATTCTTTAATATTGTCAGCTATAATTCCGGTAGGTTGTTTTCTTGGTTTTGATGTAGTTAAAAAAATTTTTTACGTTATCTGAGTATGTTCGGGAGTTATCCGAAAATTTTCGTTTGATGGTTCATTTACATTATCAATATCTTCTATTCCAAAATTATTAATTTCATTAAAATTTTGAGTTGGTTCAAAATTTTCATTGATAGGATTTTCATTTTCATAAAAAGTTTCATAAAAGGGATATTGTGCGTTTTGCATTTCGCAATTTTCTTCTTCGAAATTATGGTAGTTAGTTTGAAAATTTGGTCTAGTAAATTTAGAAAAATTCGTTCTATTGGAGTCAACGTCCATTGGTGTAGGTTTAAAAGTATTATTTGTTCTCGTTGAATTTTGGTTTCGAATGTTTGATGTAAAATTCGGTCTAAAATTTTGAAAGTTTTGTCTAGGTTGATAAGTTGAATTTTGGAAATTTTGTTGTGGTTGAGAGTTATTAGGCGTGAAATTTGGAAGGTTATAATTTGGTCTTTGAAAGTTTGAATTTGTGAAATTTTGTTGTGGTTGAAAATTATTATTAGGCGTGAAATTTTGAAAGTTATAATTTGGTCTTTGAAAATTTGAAATTGGTTGATTTTGAAATTTTGATTTTAAAATTTTTTGAGTAGGTGGTTTAAATTGGTTATTAGTAAAATTTTGCAAATTTGATTTATTTTATTTATAGAAAGTTGAGATTGCAAAGTGTTTCTTTGTTGGGTGTAATATAAAAGTTTTCCTCTTCTATTACAAGGTTCATTGCTTTCTCAAGCGTCCCCGGATTTCTTAATCTTACATTGTTTTGAACTTGACCTGATAAGCCTCTGATATACGTTTTCAAAGCTAAATCATCATAATTTTTAATTTGTAATCGTTTTCTTCTGAATTTAAGTTACTTGAATTTATTTTGTTAAAATTAGACATCTTGCGTCTTGACAACGCGTTCCAAAATTATGAAGACTTTCATTTTTATTCGGTTTTAATAAAATTAAGTCTTGCACCAAACAATCTACATCGCGTTGGTCACAAAAATTTAAATTTAATGCACCCTTTAATGTATCCCATGTATTTACTTCTGGTCGGTTCCCAATTAATGCTAATGCACGACCGGTTAGTTTCCTAATATTGCTCTAAATAAAATTGATTTATTGGATCGTTTGCATTTATTCTGTTAGCAAAAGCGTTAATAAAATTTTCACATGCGTTTATAAAAATATTTAAAGTAAATTGATTTCCATTGAATTGTGGTATCGTATCAAGATAGAGTTTAATAAATTGATAGTTATTCGATGAAGTTTGAGGAAGTGGCAATGCCGATGCATTTGAAACTTGAGGTGGTAAACTCATTTTTTAATTTAGTGATTAAATTGAAATTGTAAAATAGTAAATTAAATTAAAATTATTTTAAAATTACGTCGTTAAATTATTTGTTCAAATTATAATTGTTTCCTTAGGATTAAATTAGGATCGGTTTTTATAATTAGGATAAATGGTTAAATTTTCACTTACGCTATTATCAACGTTTTCATTTGATGTTACGGGTTGATCTCGGACCAGCGATTTTCGTCTGTTTCCGTGGTTTTGATCGGTTGTTTCCTTAAAATTATGGTCCTCGTGGGATGTTGCGGTAGCGATTTTTGTCCACCTTCAAATCCTCGATTGACGTTTTCTTAAAATTATGATCCTCGTGGAATGTTGGCAGCGATTTTTGTCCACCTTCAAATCCTTGATTCACGTTCCTTAAAATTATGATCCTCGTGGAATGTTGGCAGCGATTTTTGTCCACCTTCAAATCCTTGATTCACGTTTCTTAAAATTATGATCCTCGGGGAATGTTAGCAGCGATTTTTGTCCACCTTCAAATCCTCGATTCACGTTTCTTAAACTAAATTTGTTCCTCGATGTTTGAGACGATAGCGGAGTATTTACAGCGATTTTTGTCTGCGTGGTACCCTTTTATCGTTGGCTTGTAATTTAATTGTTTGACTGTCTGTCTGTCTGTCTGTGGCAATTTTTGTCCACGTTGCAGGTTGTGACTTCCCAAAAATTGACGATTTTTGTTCAAAATTTCAGGAAATTCGATCCGCACGACTGCGCCAGTGATTTTTTGGACGTCTTTAAATAACTTTTTAAAAACAATCCAAAAATTTATTGATTAATTTTACAACACACCAAACAAATGACTAAACTAGCAGCGTAACGCCCTTAAACTAAAATGAGTAATAACTATTAATAACTATTAACTGACTTCTTATTCTAGAATGGCTACCTTATATAAAATAAAAGATGACGAATGTGCATTTCTATATTTACGAAGTGCTAAAATGCAGAAATGCAGTTCTCATCGCTTCTTATATAATTTAAATGGAAAAATACTTATCGCTATTTTCGTTAATATTACAATATATAACTCTCCTGTCATAAAAGTACTTTTTAAATATTTTATAGCAAAACCTGTTTGATTAGCATATAGTTTTTAACTCTATACGATCAGGATTGCATAAGTGAAAGAAATAGCAGAAATTAAAAAGTTTTACATTCTTGACTCTCTTTGCTCCTATCAGCAAGGTATTTTCTGGATATTAGCAGCAAACGATTTGAACAAAATTTTGACTAAGATCGATAAAAATCGCATATATAAAATGAAAAACAAATTGAAAGGTTTTACCTTCTCGATTTTCTATACTTCTGTTTTCAAAGTATTTTTTTGGAATATTTTATAGCTGAAAACTTTTTGATCAACAAAGTTTTTGACTCACATCAGTACGATCAAGATCGCAAAATAAAAAAAAAACGCAAATTCAAAGGTTTTACATTCTCGACTTTCTTTTCTCCTGTCAACAGGGTATTTTTTTGAATATTTATTAGCAGTAAACAGTTTAGACACCAAGTTTTTGTTTCAGTAAGATCAAAATGGCATAAATAAAAGGAAAAACAGAAATTCGAAGGTTTTACCTTCCCGACTTCTGTACTCCTGTTATCAAAGTATTTTTTTACTTTATCATAATATATAATATAAAAGTATTGTTTTCGTGGAGAAAAAATTGAAATTTGGATGGATTTACACTTTTTGAGGTCCCATGAGCGAAATAAGACCACTTCCAAAAAATGTCTGTGTGGGTGATGGTGTGTATGTCTGTGGTCAAATTTTGTGAGTGCACTACAGCAAAAACTATAGAATAAGAATTTTAAAACCAAGTTTAGGACTTTGTATTTGATTTTAGTTCAAAATTGATTCATGGGAACTATTTTTTAAATCATATTATTTAATATCAGCTTTTATTTAATATTGAAAAATGAATAGAAATTTTAAATTCAAATTTGATAGTTTGTTAGCTCATTTCCCCAGCTTGGGGTTAACCTACCTCGCAAACTTAAGAGCTTTCGATGCCTCGGGTAGTCAGCGTCCCCCCGTCCAAATAATCATATTTGAAGGAGGCCAGGGTCGAAAATTGCTTACTCTTTCTAGGCAGATTATTAATAAAACACAAGATAAAAATATAGTCGTATAATAAAATCAAAGATTAAACTGCATTCACATATTTACACAATTACACTATTAATTGGTCAATTTTGGTACCATTTAAAAATATGGTGTGGTACCATTAAAAATAATAATTAGACAAAATTCGACAAAATATTCCAATATCAAACATATTCTGCCTATAGTGGCCTAACAAAAATATAAAGTTACGTTGATCTTTAATTAACTTTAATATTACGATAATAGACCTTTATTGGGCCTTGTCGTCTATAAGTAACACTGTCACTAGCGCACTTTCCTTAAAATTAGGTACAATAAATTTACCTTTTGAAGATAATTGGCAGCGATATCCTAAATGCTGTTGTGACACCCCTTGAGCGATTTTGTAGTTGTCAGCTTCCCCAACTGAGTTTGGTTGGAAGATGGTATTCAATAATTGCGGTTGTAATATTTGTTGCAGTTTTATTCTGCTTATATGATTCGGCATTATACTAGCACGAAGTAAAGCTCTTTTTATGTTAGCTTTAGATAAGAATTAATTTCACGAGATACTTTAATCACGTAAGATAACTTTAATGTTGTTACTTCGAATTTGGTAACATCGATTTAATTCACCTTGGTTAATTTGTTTAAATTTATTGATTTATAAATCCATTACGTTATTTATCGGCATTAATCACTATATTATTTATTACGTTAATCGTATTGATCGGCTTTTATCACTATATTATTTATTACGCTATTTGTATGGATCGGCATTAATCACTATATTATTTAAAAGCCCGTTATTGTTCAAATTTGCAGCAAAATGTAGTTAATTTTTGGTAATAACAATTTAACACGATAACTAGGTAGTACTCCCGAGTTTTGAATTTATTTCCCGAATTGCGGATTGTTGAACAAAACCCGGTTCTCGATCCGAGGTCCCGAAGGACTTACTTCCTCGGTGTCGTTACATTCACCTTTCTTGGTGGTCGGTACATTAATTCTTCTCCTACGTTCCCTACCTCTATATATGCATTTACTTTGCTTGGTGCTTTGTTTATCACGGTTTATCTTGTCAGCAGTTAAATGCACGTAGGCTAGTCGGTACGGCACGTGTCATTCGCTCAAGTGAAGCTTAGATATTAAATTATTCTTTTACTATTTAACTCAGCATCAGTTAATTGCTGGTTTACTGTTTAATTGCTACTTAGTATATTGCAGTTATAAGTTGCACGGACTTGTCATATCTTATGCTGACGCGACTCGCGACTTCTTGGCGTTGCTAGAGATTAATTATTATTATGCTGCAGAATTGTCATACAAAGTATATTAATTTTAGATACTCTTTTTCAAAATTTCTACTTTATAGCTTTAAATTGCTAATTCGTGTTACGTAAAAAAGTGGAGCGTAACAGTTCATATCTTTATAGTAAGTCTGGAACTGATTAAATTTTAGTTAAAATTGGTTCTTAGAAACTTTATTTAATATTTGAATATTTCATAGCTGAAAATAAAGTTTTTGAGTCTGCACGATAAGGATCACTTAAATAAAAAGAAAAACATTGATTCAAAAGTTTTACCCTTGATTTTCGGTACTCCTGTCATTAAAGTATCATTTACAAGTATTTTATAGCAGAACGCTGTTTGATCAACAAAATTTTTGACTCTGTACTATCGGGATCGCACAAGTAAAAGGAAAAACATAAATTTCAGGGTTTACAATTTCCATTTTCTGTGCTCCTGTCAGCAAGGGATTTTTTTCATAAATTATAAGAGGAATCGTTTTGGGCAGAAAAGTTTTTAACCCTGTACGATCAGGATCGTATAAGTAAAAAGAAAAACATAAATTCAAAAGCTTTATCTTCTCGACTTTCTGTGCTCTTATCAACAAAGCATTTTCTCTGAATATTTTATAACAGAAAACGGCAGAATACAAAATTTTTTGAGTCTGTACAATCAGGATTACATAAATTGAAGAAAAATCAAAATCAATCATACTGACGTTTATACAGGGTGGTCAACTAAGGAATTCCGATTTAAAAGAGAAATAAAACAAAAACTTTCAAGTCAATTTTAATTTTTTTTTTTACAAATAATGTTCAGCTCTTTGGAAATTCATTTCTTAAAAATTACGCTCTCCAAATGTCCACCGTTTTTCTGCTGGCACTCTTCGAGTCGAACCCCGAAATTTAGAAAAACACGTCGCAAAGTTTCTGGACCGATGGCTTGAATTTCCTGGCGGATATTTTCCTTCAACGCAATTAGAGTGCGGGGATTGTTGCGGTAGACTACACTTTTGAGGTATCCCCATAAGTAAAAGTCGCAAGGTGTCAAGTCCGGGCTTCTGGGGGGGCCATGGAAGGTCTCCACGCCGAGAAATCAATTTTTCAGGAAAAAGCGCCTGAATAACAGGTAAAGACCTATTTGAAGTGTGACAAGTGGCCCCGTCTTGCTGAAACCAAGTGTCCCGATTGTATCCATCAAAGTCTTGAAGGGCTGGTTCAAAAACATTGTTCAACATGTCCACATAACGATCAGAATCCACTGTTACTGCTCGGCCGCGTCCGTCTTCGAAAAAGTACGGGCCAATAATGCCTTGTGCGTGTATTGCACACCAAACTGTGACCTTCAGACTATGCAATTGAGTTTCATGTTTCTGTTTGGGGTTTTCTGAAGACCAATACCGGCAATTCTGTTTGTTTACATAGCCGTTCAGATGAAAATGGGCTTGCAATAATGCAAGAATTTTGATTTTGGTAATAAGCGCGCACACAGAACGAACGCTCCTCACCCGTCCAGCGAACCATGGCGACTGAATTTCCATGAGCCCCTCCTTCGTTTAAGACCAACTCCACTTCTCTATTCCTATTCAAAACAATTTTAGAGCGCTTGTAAATCGAAATTCCTTAGTTGACCACCCTGTATAACGTCCACAATAACCAAAATTTTGCTGCTACTAAAAGAACGAAATGTCTTTTGAATTGAATTTTTGAATTATTTATATTAAAAAAAATGTACATATAAATAATATAGTAAAATAGTGGGTACATTATACATTAAGATAGAAAATATATTATCGCACTTTTCCTTTGCATTGAAACTCAACAATTTGTAGTAATTTTTAAAAAACATCTTTTTCTAAAATCGTGATTGTTTTTAACTACCCCCTCTGCCGCCCCAATGTTTTTTATATTTAATTTTTTGTGTATAAAAATATTTTTATAAAGAAGAAATAATGTTATAATGTAATAATAAATTTATTGTTTTCTTATTATTTTTTAAAAAAATTGGATGTTGCCATGCCCATGACTTTATCTTACTTTCATTAAATATTAAAATAAAAAAACAATAGTTCTCATAAACCAATTTTAACTAAAGCTTAACTAGTTTTAAATCTCGATATAAGTATGCAAAATCTTAAATTTGATTTTGAAATTTTTATGAATTTTTGAAATATTAATTAAAATTATATAATATTATTAAAAAAAATAGTCTCCATGAACCTATTTTAAACAAAATTTAATCAGCTCTAACTCCTATCATAAAGATACTAAATCTTAGATTTGGTTTTGAAAATCTTGTTAGTTTTTAAAATATTAAATAAAGACTAATATTAAATAATAAAATTTAAAAAAATAAAAAAACAATAATTTCCATAAACCAATTTTAACTAAAACTTAATCAGTTTTAAATCTTGATATATCCTAAATTTAGTTTTAAAATTCTTATTAGTTTTTGAAATAATAATTAAAAACTAATATTAAATAATAAAATTTTAAAAAATAGTTCCCATCAACCAATTTGACCACACACACACACAGACTTTTTTCTGCAAGAAAACAATACTTTCTCATATTATAATATGATAAAACAAAAACGTGATAGAGGGTTCAAAAATAAAATCTTGCACGAGGCACATAAACAGCTAGTTACGGCATTGTCGTTATTAATAAATCTACTAATTTTATGCCATAATTTTTTCCCAAATTTGGGGGTAATTGGATTTCATCATCTAAAATTTTTTGTATCAAAAAATAAATTAAACTACAATTATTTTGATAATTAAAAAATTTATAAAATTTAAAATGAAATATTAACTTCAGTCGAATGATTTGTCTTAAATAAATCTAGACAATTACAAACAAATCCTTCACACAAAACAGTAGCATGATCCCAAAATACATCAGTCAAAACCGCCCTTTTAGAAATTCATTAAATTTTATAAATTGAAATTTTTTACTATAAGTAATATGAAAAAGTATTGTCTTCGTGCAGAAAAAAATTGAGATTTTGATGGATTTACACTTTTTGAGGTCCCCTGAGTTAAATAAGACTATTTCCAAAAAATTTCTGTGTGTGTGGTCAAATTGTTTGTGAAACCGAGCATTAGAGCTGATTAGATTTTGGTTAAAATTGGTTCATGGAAAGTGTTTTTTTTTAATTTTTTTAAATTTTATTATTTAATATTAGTTTTTATTTAATATTTTAAAAACTAACAAGATTTTCAAAACTAAATTTGAGATTTCTTCTCTTTATGGTAAGAATTTGAGCTGATTAAATTTTGGGTCAAATTGGTTAATGGATAATATTTTTTTCTTTTTATTATTAAAAATTATTTTTTTAATATTTATTTATATATGAAATTGAAGTCAATATTCATTAAATATTTTTATAAAATTTCATAGAAGATAAATTTGTTTTCTAAAACACCTAAATAAATACCTCTTGGTTTTGTGGAAAATTATAATAATTCGTAATTGGTATAAAAAATAATCGTATAAATATTTAATATAAAAATTATAGTAAAAATAATTGTAATTAATGGCTTTATACCATAA
Source organism: Lycocerus yunnanus (assembly GCA_036346125.1). Classification (NCBI taxonomy): domain Eukaryota; kingdom Metazoa; phylum Arthropoda; class Insecta; order Coleoptera; family Cantharidae; genus Lycocerus; species Lycocerus yunnanus. The sequence continues at coordinate 641,019 of JARFIX010000011.1, read as the reverse complement.
AGTTCATAAATATATTATGAACTATATTACAATAAAAATTTGCATTCCAATAAATACTTAATATAATATAATCAAAAATTACTTTTTAAGTATTTCTGTTCGTTTTGTTTTATTAGTTTGTTTTAAACTTATTTTTAAAGATTTTATAATATAAAATAATAAAAAAATCCTCCCCGGCGGGGAATCGAACCCCGGTCTCCCGCGTGACAGGCGGGGATACTGACCACTATACTACCGAGGACTATAAATGTTTTTGTCAAAATACAAAATATTGAAATATAAATTTCATAAAAAAAAAATTCAAAATTTTTTTCTGATTTTTATATAATTTTATAATTATAATTTTTAATTATTTCAATTATAATAATTTCAGAATACTTTTCATAAAAATAAAAAACATTTTCAAAAATTATTTTTTTTAATTTTTCTGTAAATAAAAAAAACAAACTTCCAATGTATTATATTAAAAATTAGAAAATAAAAGCAGAGGTTTATTATTTTAACGAACTACATTAGCTTTTGAGTTTAAATATAATTCAAAGAATAATGTTATTATACAATAAATCGCCGACACTTTTGAATTGATGCTAAACCGTAAGTTTTCAATAATTTACAATTACTATCAAGTCAAGCATGTTACACTGCACATCTACTGTAGAAAAATACAATGCTGACAATTTTCTATTAGATACATTTAATTAATTAATTATAAGAGAAAATCAAGTAATATTTAAAATGTGATTGTTACAATAAAAATATAATATCTACTTAAAGCAACCGAACAAAGATTACAAACTTACGTACTATTCAACATAAATAGGTAACTTTTAAGAGATTACTTTTCTTTGCCAAACTGCAACAAATGCAAAGCCTTTTGCAAATTATCGACTGCTGACGTCACGTCATCGTAATTTAAAGCAGAACCAGCATATTTGCAATACTTTTGTGCTTTTTCAATTTGCTCAGGTCCAATAGAAACTGGTGCACCACCCGAGGAAGTTGGAGTAGCAGCAGGTGGAGGTGCTATAGTTGGAGGAGAAGGACTCGGAGGTGATGGAATTGTCGGTGCAGGTGCCAATGGTATTAATGGTTCGACTGGATCTTCTGATGGTGGTGGTGGTAGTTCAAACTCATTAGATTCGTTTGGATCTTGAGAAAAGTTACTATTATTGAAACCACCCATGGGGATGTTTTTACGAGCAGCTTTTATTCTCTGATAATCTTCGTCGTCATCTTCTTCGTCACTATCAACTATGCGATCCCTTGGTGGTCCCGAAGTTGGTTTTTCACCTCGCTTAAGACAATTGTGAATGTGGGCTGCCTTCCACTTGGAGTACTTTTTCTTTTGAAAAAATTCATCACTCAATGGTCCAAATTGAGTCAAAACGTCCATCAATATACCACACGTATAAAATGCCTTTATGACGTTTCTGTAAACAAAATAATTATATCGGATAACCTTGCAAGAAGAACACCACTAACTTATTATAAACTTCAGCTTTGTCTTGTGCATCGGCATAATTAAACAACTGTAAGCAATACTCTTCGATTAAAGCTTGTGCACAAGTATCATTCGTAATCCCATCCAAATCTTGATTAGCTTTCTTTGTCTTTTCCAACCAATCCATTATCGCAAGAAGAAGAGTGGTTACTTCTGGTGGCTTGTTGCCCGAAATTGTATTCATTGCAGCTTGACAAGCAAACATTCGACCTGTAACAAGGTGTGTTAATTTGCATCTACAGTCAATTACCTCATAATTTTAAAGTAATAATTACTCCAGTAACTGATGACGATGTTGCGATTGTCATGTTCATCTGCAACTTTCAGAAAATGGGCGATGTGTTTCACCCGATCAGGAACTGGTGGTAAAGAAATCATTTTCACTGATTTTACCAATAGTCCTTAATTATCACAAATTCAATTACTTGACAGTTCGTTTTATTAGAACCTATGATTCAATGACAAATGCGCCACTGCGTGACAGCTGTGTAAGTTAACGGATCGAAAATAAAGAGGCCCATACACACTCAAATCGTAGCGCGAAAATTAATTTTTTTTAAATACTACAATTAATTCAATTATTCTATTTGTTTATATTTTTTAAATAATTCAATGTCAGTATTAATTTATAATTGGAATCATCGATTTTTACTCGGGATCTATTTAACTAGAACAAAATCTCCATTGCACTATTTTCATCATTCATTTTTTCAAATTCTTTATTGGTGATGGAATGTTTCCCAAGCGCACTATAATTAACAAAATTTCAAATAATTAAAATCGATATTAGTGTATTGAGCGAAAATAAATCACAATTTAAAAACCATTTTACTTTATCTATAATTTTGTGTGCGACCTACAGCAAAAACTAATAGGAATTTTCAAACAAAATTTTGATTTTGTATCTTATATTGATACGTAGAGCTGATTAAATTTTGGTTAAAATTAGTTCATGAGAACTATTTTTAATTTTATTATTTAATATTAGTTTTAATTATTATTTCAAAAATAATAAGAATTTCAAAACTAAATTTAGGATTTAGCATACTTATGTCCCGATTTGGAACTGATTAAATTTTAGTTAAAATTGGTTTATGAGAACTATTGTTTTTTTTTATTTTTTTAAGTTTTATTATTTAATATTAGTCTTTATTTAACAATTTATAAACTAACAGAATTTTTCTAAACCAAATTTGATATTTCCTATCTTTATGTTATTTAAATTTTGGTTAAAATTGGTTCATGAAAACTATTTTTTTTAATTTTTTTAAATCTTATTATTTAATATTAGTTTTTAATTAATATTTTGAAAAGTAATAGAATTTTAAAACCAAATTTAGGTTTTTGCATATTTTAATAGATATTTAGAACTGATTAAATTTTAGTTAAAATTCGTTTATAAAAACTATTGTTTTTTATTATTTAATATTAGTCTTTATTTAATATTTTAAAAACTAACAGGATTTTCAAAACTAAAGTTGAGATTTGTTATGTTTATGGCAGGAATTAGAGCTGATTAAATTTTGGATAAAATTGGTTCATGGAAGCAATTTTTTTAAATCTTTTTATTTAATATTAGTTTTTATTAAATATTTCAAAAACTAATGAGAATTTCAAAATTAAAATTGGTATTTTGTTTCTTTATATTTAGACTTGGATCTGATTAGATTTTGGGTCACATTGGTTAATGGAAAATATTTTATTCTTTTATTATTTTTTTAATATTTAATAAAAGTATGATAAAGTCATGGGCATGGCCACATCCAATTTTTTCTTATCGGTTTTGTAGACTGGGTCGAAGAAATTAAACTTTAACTTTTTACTATAAAAATGGCTTCACCAAACGAAAGAGTACAAAAATACAAATCATTTAAGGTGAGGATGAATTTAGTCAAGACTTCTAATAAAACCACAATTCAAATTTGAAAATTACGATTTTTCCATAAGAAACACAACATGTAAGTATATTATTGCAAAATATTACGTCATTATAGTACACATTCAATCACCAATCTGTGCGCTGTACAGGTGGTGAGTCAACAGTCAGTAACCGTAGAGAGCTATCAGTCGCTCCCTGATAGCTGCCGGATCAACATCCACACTTTTCAGAGTTGGGCCGTTCTAGAGAAATATTTTTAATGAGTAAAGCGCTTGTCAAAACGGCTTGAGATTAGCGAAGGCTGCAAAAAGTCAGTTTTGACAAACGCAACCACGTCAAATCTCGAATTCACCCTAAAAATATACGCTACATTACATTTTATTAGGAGCTTTATTTTATTTATTTTACATATTTATTGCATTTATTTATTATTGGAATTACATTTTATTTTATTATTAATTATTATTTAAAGCATTACATTCCTGAAAGAATCTTGATCTCCTATTTCTAGGATTTACAAATCTTTTTAATGAGGAGGATTAGTCCCCGTTTACTTGCTATATTTTAATTCTTCTGTTTTCTGGCTGTTGGCTACAATTTCGTGTGAGTTACCGCTTATCTTACTATTTCTCTCCACAATTTCCTATCTTATACTTTCCTCCACCACTCGTTGACTTCCATCGCTCATTATTAATTAGGAGTATTTATATATTTTGAAAAATATAATAGGAATTGTTGCTATTGATCATATAATGCTCTCCACTACCTAATGCATTTTCTATACGGTTGATTTTTACACTACAGTTTAACGAGATACTCAAACCACGGCATATCAGATCAGCACTGATCAAGCTATGCAGATATTCCACACTTTTCGCCGCTTGCTAAAAAATTGGTGGGTAAAGTTTGTTAAAAATTACGAAATATTTTTATTATTCCTTGATTTTACTTTTGATAAAAATAAACTAAGTACATAGATTGGGAGGTCTAGAGAAATGGAATATCTATTAGTGCCCCAGTACAAAAAGGTATCCAAAATTTGTCAAATTGTGGTTTTCAATATCAAGTGATCAATACAGCAACTTTTTAAAACAACGTATAAAATGAAAGACGATTGACACCAGAGGTCTGATAGGTGTGGAATACTTACGCTTCCGATTTTTCATTGCCCGATAAGCTCACCTGGGCTTAAATCAGGTACTCAATCAATGGAATTAATCACTAACCTGTGATGATATCTCTAAACTATGCTTAGCAAAAACTTCAAAATTAAGTAATAATTTTCATGCATTCATATGCCAGAAAAATTGATAACAAACGCAACGATTTATCTTTTTAAGATGATCAATTTATGTTGGATCCTGAAGAGGTAGATATATCACGGTATCTAATGGAAAAGTTTGATGAATAGATTGTACTCGAATGTTGTCAAAAATAAATGATGACAGATCTTCGTTTTGGAATATATTTGACTTGGTCTAAAATTTTTTATAATACAAAAGTGAAAGTGTTGAAAGAAATATTTTGTTGATATGGAACTACAATATAAAACAATTTGTATACACAATTACTATGATTTAATAAAGCAATTTAAATAAAACATTACATTACAGTAGATAAAAATAATTAAGTATATGACTAATTAAATACTAAAAAATACAGTCAGAATTTACCACATATCACATAAAAAGTGACCCCTACTTTCTCTTATTTTAAAATACCATTTACAGAGATATACCACAAAAATATTTTTGAATAAAACATTTATTTAAGTTACAAAATCAAAACAAATTTATGTGTAGTAATTTTATAAGTAAAACACTACATTGTAAACTAGAGATTTTCAAGACAATTAAACTTGATAATGGAAAAATTCAGATTTTAACATTCTTATGTTATTCACCATCTTTATTACCCAGTGCGTCACACACTATCAGCTTTTTATAAATTAAGCAAACGTTTCTTACTGCGATTTTTACAATGTGTGAAGCTACTAACTTGCTACATGACCCAATATCTTATTTAGTTACAATATTAAATTATTTTGAACGGAAAATTCATAATTCAAATTAATTGATTTGTTATGTCAAATTACTACAAGAGCATTGTGTACTGCATAATCACAACAATAATGGCTATTACTTTTAATTACGTATTTGAAGAGCTTTTATTTGATAGTTAAAATTGAAAACTCCATTTGTACTCCAATGGGTAAGTAAAACAATGCTAATCAGATTTTTAGATTTTTATAAATTAAGTACCAACAGTGGTGGTGATAAGGCCCTCAAAAGCAGGTTCCTATAGATTATTATGTAATTTCTTTCGGTAGGATCAACTGGGGTTAATGTAAACAGTAGTAATCTGTACCGAAATATGAGTTAATAAATTCACTCTGTGTTTTCTTTGAAGTAGTTTTTGCAGTCCTGTTGTGAAATTCCCATTAATCCAAATACGCTACGATTTACAATGATTTCTAATTTGTGCTTTGTCAGACATTACTATTGTTTTATATTTATAAAAAAAATTGTAATTACATTTACTGGATATTAGTGCAAAGGTAAATACTAAAATGGAATAAATGTAAATGAAATAAATCTGTCCGAACTGAAAACCCCTCTTCCAAATATGCACCAAAACAGACGAAATTTTTTAAAATTAAATCCTTAACCAGATGAAAAGCGATAAAATGTGCTTCAGGTTCTATAATCTCTTAGACCCAATGAGATAACTACTTCGTTTTTTTATTGCAAAAGTTAGCTATAGAAATGCTTAAAACCACAATTCAGAATTTTGCCTTAATCAACTTCCAAAGAGAAGAATCTAGATTTGGGGTGAATTGTAGAAGTCATATCTCTCAAATTTGTTGAGATAGAATACTCGTTTTTAGTATACAAGTATATCATTAAAATTCTTAGTGATTTTATTTATAGTAAATTATGATCTGTTCATTTCCATTTTCCCTTAATGAGTAGGGACACATGTAAACGTGTAATCAATTAAAAATTAAGTACTCTACAATCTGCTTATTTTGGGTATAATAAGCAGTGAAGACAATATATATGAATTCATCCTAAAAACTTCGTCAAATTTAAATAATAAAAACCATTAGTTTTTGTGCGGTAAACTTAAAGTTGCATAAACTATTTACAATTATTCCAGGTGATCCTGTAGTGTCAGTTTTAAAATATTTTAATTTTATAGAAAATAAAGACAATTTGGTTTTATCTAGTTAGTTATAATAATGAAATTTTAGAAATTATATATATTATTAACCTTTGAAATTAATATTTGATTCAAATTTTTTAAAATTAGAAGGTTAAATGAACAATAAAACGAAACATTATTTGTAAGCTTTCAGCAAGACGTTTAAACGTCTGATGACAGCAGTAACCATTGCTGAAAGTTTACAAATAATGTTTCGTTTTATTGTTCATTTAACCTTCTAATTTTAAAAAATTTGAATCAAATATAATGAAATTTTAGCCTAATTTCTTACCTTTCCATATGGAATGGCTATTATAATATTCTGACCACTACCCAAACTTATTAAAATCAAAAAATCTAATTAGCATTGCTTGTCGAAATTTAGTTAGTTTTTTCGACCTGCCGTCTGGATTACTGACTAAACAGAATATTGAATAGTATCAATCAGCAGTCGACTTACTCAGTTTTCAAGGTTACACAAATATACAATGAACACTTAACATTTCGGTTTGATATAGAACACTGATACAGAATAATAGCATGGACTATTGGCTAATCAAAATATGCAATAGTATTAATCACAGCAGTCGACTGACTCTGTTGTCATGGGTATACAAATATATAATTAACATTTAACATTTCAGTTTGATATAGAACACTGGTACAGAATAATAGCATGGGCTATTGGCTAATCAAAATATGGAATAGTATTAATCACAGCAGTTGACTGACTGTTGTCATGGGTACACAAATATATAATTAACATATAGCAGTTTGATATCGAACATTGATATAGAATAATAGCCTGGACTATTGGCTAAACAAAATATTGAATAGTATTAATCACAGCAGTTGACTGACTCTGTTATCATGGGTACACAAATATATAATTAACATTTAACATTTCAGTTTGATATAGAACACTGGTACAGAATAATAGCATGGGCTATTGGCTGATCAAAATATGGAATAGTATTAATCACAGCAGTCGACTGACTCTGTTGTTATGGGTACACAAATATATATAATTAACACAGCAATTTGATATAGAACATTGATATAGAATAATAGCCTGGACTATTGGCTAAACAAAATATTGAATAGTATTAATCACAGCAGTCGACTGACTGTTTTCATGGGTACACAAATATATAAGTAACACTTAACATTTCCGTTTACTATAGAACACTGAGATAGAACAATAGCCTCGACTATTATTGTCTAAACAAAATATTGAATAGCATCAATCATAGCAGTCAACCGACTATGTTTTCATGGGTACACAAATATATTATAATTAACACTAAATATTTGGGTTTACTATAACACTGAGAACAAACGGCCTGGACTATTATTGACTACAGAAAATATTGATTAGTATTAATTATAGTAGTTGACATCTTCATGTTTATATTTCACAAATACATAATTAACATCTAACAATTTGGTTTGATATAGAACACTGATATAGAACAATAGCCTGGACTATTGTCTAAAAAAAAAATTAGTAAATAGTATCAATAACAGCAGTCGACTTGCTGTTTTCATGGGTTCACAACCATACAATTAACATTTAATATTTCAGTTTGATATAGAACTACATCATGATACAATAATAACAAGATATCTTATTACGCAGATTATGCACTAACCACATGACGTGATGCGCACCAATTACCAAAATGAAATTTGCATCTCTCATATTATTGGTTCAAGATAGGTTATTGTGCCGAATATCACTAGCCACGTGACGTCATGTGCAGAAATTACCAAAATAGAACTCGGATATATCATATCTTGTATATTATTGTATCATGGAACTACATTATATTGGTAGAGCAGCAAAAAGCACATTGGAAGTTAATAAAGTAAATTTAAAATTGCAGTCAATTCGTTAAAGTTACTGTCAAATAAAATCGTAAAAATGGACCAAATTAAAAAAAATTCAAATACGGCTTATGGTAGAACTTAATAATAGGCAAGGGGGTCATAAAGGGGAGCCCATGGCCCCTTCCAAACCAGCAGTGTGTTAAGCAAAGTTGTTACCTATCTTATTATGTTTTTCATTACATTGGTTACTTTCCAGAAATGGCTCCCCTCTCAGAAATATGACCGCCCTTGGTGGTAGATACAGATGAGTTATTTGCATTAAATGCTGGATACAAAATTACAACATATATATTACTGATTACTGTGTAAACATGCACTGCAAGGGTAACTAATCCTCTCCCCCCCCTCCCACTTATCAATATACTTGACAATAATTATCTTCATAATCAAATTGTAAATTATTAAAATTGTTACTCATGTCAATCCTAAAATCCAGTAAATTATAGCAAACTCCATGAGTTTATCCGTTATAAAAATATAGAAATAAACTGTAAAAAGCACATCAATAATTTGAACAATAAAATCGTCACAAGCCTATGATAGGCCAATCAGTAGAGAATCGAAACAAGAAGGTATGTTGCAAAAGGTGGTGTAGAAGCTTTTATTTTTTAACTTTATAAATAGGTACAAGCATATGAAAAACAAAAATGCTAACACGGGCAACCTCGGAAAAACTTTTGGCAGCCAAAGAACTTCAAAATTTTAAGACTTTTTTTAGTTTTTTGAATATAACTCCTAAACCGTGGATCCTAGCAAAAAATATGTATGTGGTTTAACAAATTAAAGAGCATTAAATTCTGCGTCAAATGAGTACCACAAAACTACGATCGAAAACTACGGTCAAAAAACGACGATTTCTTCTAGTTGTCTCAGAATGGTACAATTTGTTTAAAAATGCAATTGTTTAAACAAATTCAAAAATTTACAAGTTTTAGTTCGAACTATTTTTTTCAAATAATTTGGCCTATTTTAAAAAGAAAAGGTCTTATGTAAATTTTTCGTTAAATGTTTCTAGAAAAAGTTATGAATTTTTGAAGTTGGTAAAAAATGCTTGATTTTGAAACTTCAAAAATTCATAATTTTTTTTAGAAGCGTTTTACGAAAAAATAACAAGAGACCTGTTCTTCTTAAAATGGGTCAAATTATTAGAAAAGAAAATAGTTTGAACCAAAATCTGTAAATTATTGTATTTGTTTAAACAATTGCATTTTAAACAAATTGTACCTCTCTTAATACCTTGTAATTAATATTAGAAAGAAAATATTTCAGAAAAATTTCTTGGAAAAACACAATTCTAAGAAATAGAACGTAAATGCATGCTCAATAATTCTTCATTCAAAAGCATATTGCGCTTAATTATCAAGTTTCTGTAATGTAATACTTTTTTATTTTTTTATAATGACTTAGTCAATTGCTTAGAAGCATAATAAACAAGAATTGCTTACATGAAATAGTTCTACTTCGTATTTTGCTAAGATGGGTCGCAAAGAAAGCGAAACTAGTATTGAAGAAAGGAAATTAATTCTTAAATTGGTTTGTCAGGGAAAATCTATGCGAGAAACAGCAAAAATTGTTAATAGAAACCATTGTACAGTGCAGTACATAATAAATAAATTTAAAAATGAAGGAAATCTCGCAAATAAAGCAGGACGAGGAAGGAAGTGTATACTGACACCAAAGACTAAAAATTATATTGTGAAGCAAATTAAGTGTAATCCTAAAACAAGTGTGCCAAAATTGATTGTAGAGGTTTCAGATATTATCGGTCAACACATTGCTATCGAAACTGTCCGTAAAGCCCTTAGGAAAGAAGGGTATACACGCAAGAAACCATTTGTATCGAAAGTTAATAGAATTAAAAGACTTGAATTTCCGAAAAAATATGTAAATGAAAGTGTCGAGTTCTGGAAAACAGTTATTTTTAGTGATGAAAGTGAATTTAACATATTCGGTTCCGACGGTAAGCAGATGGTGTGGAGAAAACGGAATACATAGTTGAACAAAGAAAATTTATGCCCTCCTGTAAAGCATGGTGGTGGAACCGTGAAAACTTCAATTTATCGACGCTACCATGGACAAATATCAATATTTGAACATTTTAAACCTAGCGTCAATAAATTGGGCTTACAAAACGTTTATTGGTTCCGGCATGACAATGATCCGAAGCATTCTGCTTATATTGTAAGGGAATGGTTGCTTTATCATGTAAGAAGACAGCTTAAAACCCCTCCTCAGTCACCAGATCTCAATCCTATTGAGAATTTGTGGCAGGAATTAGAGAGAAAAATAAGACAGAGGCCCATTTCGTCAAAAGAAACCCTGAAAACTGTTATTTTGGAAGAATGGCACAAAATTTCGGAATCCACAACTAATAAATTAATAGAATCCATGCCTCGACGCTTACAAGCTGTTATAGCTGCAAAGGGATACCCTACTAAGTATTAATTTATTAAATAAAAGCAAAATTGTAAACCTTCTGGTAGTGGATGAATAATTAATTGTCATTGTTTTACTTCATTTTGTTTATTACATTATTGTTTCTTTTTTATTATTTCTTTGTTTATATTTATTGCAAAGTATGCTTTAATATATTAAAAACTAAATAAATATATTTCGGTATTATTTATAGAAGTTATTGCAATAATTTGTAAGTTTTATGTAGTGGATGAATAATTTGGTGAGCCACTGTAGATTCTAAACAAAAAAATAAATTAGACCCTCACCAGGTACAGAGCCGTGAGTCATAAAATATCGAGTTAAATCTTTTTTAATGAAATTTTTATCGAAAAGTTGGCCATATTGGATCCGCCATTTATTATTATTTTTTACAGATCCAAGCTAAGTCTAATATCAATTTGTGGACTATGGGGAAGGCAATGGAAAACCACCTCACAAACTATACTCCCTAGAAAATTCATCTTGGCTTTGGCCAAGTTTATGATCGCTAACAGCCGGTAACGGATTAGCATGTGAAGAAGAAGAAATGATTATTTGATGATACTAAAGCAAGAATAACTTTGTGGGATATACACTCGTACAGTTGAAGCGTTGTGACTCATAGTTAACTTGATATGCTAATTGCCGGACATCAGGAGATTGCCAATTTCAAGAGGTGCACTGGACTGAATTTAAAAATTTTGCTATTTAGTGGACGCAGAATTTGATGCTTTACAACTTTTATTATACGACTTTTTTTCTTCGAGCACTCATTTCCAAACTGCAGACTCACATATTTAATACTCTTTAATTTGTTAAACCACAAATTTTTTGCTAGGATCCACGGTTTAGGAGTTATATGCAAAAAACTAAAAAAATTCCTAAAATTTTGAAGTCCTTTAGCTGCCAAAAGTTCTCCCGAGGTCGCCTGTGTTAGCATTTTTGTTTTTCACATGTTTGTACCTATTTATACAAGTTAAAAAAATAAAAGCTTCTACACCACCTTTTGCAACATAAAATTCCTGTACTGACTGGCCTATGATGTATTCACAGCAATACAAATTTATTAATTCTTCACACTACACAAACGACATAAAAAATAAAAAACTAAGCAAAAAAATTAATAAGTTTTAATACGAAAACCTGCGTTTTATTTGATTTATAGTTCATTTACAAACAATTTAAAAAGAGACAAATTAAAAAACTTTCAACAGATAAAAAAATTAATTGCAATAAAATTTCAAATTTAAAGACTCATCTTACTTTATGTAGTGTAATCGATCAGTAAATTATGCATTTTAATTTGGTAACTTTTTTCTGAAGTGCTGTCAATTCAATTAATTTTACCCCAGATAATTTTAATTTGAAAATATAACTCGTACTTACTGGAAGTAACTACAAAGTAGTGCTCATTTTACATAAAATATATAATAAATCCATCTGTTTTATCGTTATATAAAAAAAAACCTATCTATCATGTACTTACTAATCAGTACAAGATTTAATTAATTTCCTTTATAATAGGAATTTATCCTATTAGCCCGGTCCACCATATTTTCATAAAGAGTATCGAAATCCTATAAAAAAAATGCAGAACATGGAACATTTTGTAAGTAAAAAACTTATATAACTTACAGTCATACAGATATTGTTCTCTTCATCTTCGCACTCGTCGTTGGGATGGAACATATTGTTCCAATCGATTTCTAAACAAAATAAATTTTTTTTGTATTAATACATAAATCAAAAATAAAAACTTACCATCACTTAAATTATCGGGTTCTGATTTAATGTGCATATTCTTCGGAGAAAACGAATCGTCTTCCAAGACCTCAGTTTTAATTTTAACTGGCTTATCGTCTACTTCTTCTTTTATTTTAACTTTCACGTCACTTGGAATAGGTTTGTGATTAAAATCATCTTTAGTTGAATGAGCAATACCTGATACGAGCTCATTTGTAGGGCTAGGTTGCTCACGTTTAATAGAACCAACATTAACTTCGCTTGTGTCAGTTGTTGTAGATGAAGCAACCGACGAAGCTCGGACTATCCCACCTGATGTTGGAATCATGTCTAACACGTCAACCAATGAAGTACTCTCAGTGCCATTGGTAACTACAGTCGGTGTGGGTTGTTTTTCAGTTGAAGGAGAAGTTGAAACCAAATTAGCTGAAACATTATCCACTGAGTCGTCTTTACTTTTTGGAGGATTTTGTAATTTAGCTTCACCTGGCATACCAACGGTGCCATGTAAACGTCTAAATCTTACTATCAGACTTTTACTGTGAAGTTCTCTATTGTGGACACTTCTAAATGCTGCCAATGAATCTTTTATCGTTTTAAACACGATAAAAGCGTATCTGGTAAATTTCATTTTTTTTGCAAAACCAATATCCATGCGTTTATGACTTGGAAACATTGACTGAATGTCTTCTTTTGTAACTTCTTGAGCAAGGTTGCCTACATACAAAGTTAACGGATCTATATCTTCGGCGTTTACAACCAAATCCTCCTCTCTATCACGTTTATATTCTGCTGTAATAAAACCACTACCAAACTGTTTTTTATTGAGTTCGCTTATAACTTCTGCTGCATTCGCCGAATCCTGTAATTTTATTTAAAAAATAATTAAAGTTCACTTTAAGAATCAACAGCAGACAGAGAAGTATAAAGTTTTGGTGGATAGAAGGAACTGAATACATTATAGTTAACATAAGCAACATCAATTAACAGCATTAACCTGTTGGAAATGGTTAAATACAAAAACATTCAAGCAAGTTTTCATACTTACCCCTTTTCAAGACTTTTGGTAGTGTGACACGCATAATTTACTTTTTCATAGTTAATTAATAGACAATCTAAACAAAACAGATTGTGTTCACACAGAAATTAGAAGACATTCTGTTAAGTTACTTAGGTAAAAGTCCCATGATCGAGTCCAGATAAAACTAACTAGGTAAAGAACCTTCCAACTGAAGCTGTACGATTTAGACAGCAAATATAATTTTTTCGAGTGCTATGAGCAGTAATTCAATTGACAAATCTGCATTATACTTTCTGAATTATAATTAATTAATATGAATATCATTTGATGATTTTTGAATTGCAATTTACTAATTTGTAACTTCTATCGAAAGATTTTTTTGAGTAGGATTGATTAGTTAATTAATAGAGATGATGCTAAATCTAAAAAAAAAAGAGACAGTCAATGCCCTGGTTGTTAGTGCGATCAGCTGCTAACGTAAGGCGCCCCTCCGTGCTTCGGAAGGTACGTAAATACGGTGGTCCTAGTATGTTAATGAATTGCAAGCATTAACAACAAAAAATAGGGTAACAAGCAGATCTCAGGTAAGCCTAGCTAGCTACTTCAGATGTAAAGCAAGTAATGCTTGGTATTGACACAGTAGCTTCGGAATATCGCCGATGCTACTGTCAAGTAAACAGATCAACAGATCTGTGCATACAGGGCCTACACCTAGCCAAAAGCAGAAGAAGAAGAAGCTAAATCTAAAATTTAAATTCTAAAATTAAAATTTTCAATCAAGTGATTTGTCATAGATAAATCTAGACAAATCGTAAAAAGTCCTTCACAATTCGTATCCAAAACAGTAGTACACCACACTAGCCGAAGCTACGCCTCCTGCATAGGATACAAATGCAGGTAGCAGTCTGGCATGAACATGCATGAACCTTTCCATGTGACCGGTTTCAGCATCACCCAGAGGACTTGCCATCTTCAGACATGCATATTCACACATATATTTTAATTTTAAATTTAAAATTTTAGATTTATCTAATCACAGTCGATAAAATGTTAAATTTGTTTACAAGTTTTAACATAAATAGAGATGAGGCAATGGATATAATATAGAAGTACTATGTAGACAACGTAGAAGTTATATTAGGCAGAACTTTTGCAAAAATCAAAAATGAGTAGAGCAAGAGCTCTGGAAGATCTTGCAACCTACTACGAGAACTTTACCAAAGCTAAACTCTGCACATATCATCTAAAAACCAAAAAGGATCGGAATAAAATTTAAAATAGTCTGGAGAGAACAAGAACTTCAACATAGTAACTTGCCAGATACCTCAACCTAACCAATCATTCTGCGTACCTTAGTTCTTACACTAGAATATGTAGTCCCAGTATAAAAAACCCATATTAAACGAAACATACTGACGTAGCTATCAACGAAGCAAGGGGTGTTATATGCTGCATAAAAGATATAGAAGGTTAAAGGCATTTTTGATTCGAAATATTAATGAATTTTAATACACATCCTTTAAAATTTAAATACCTTTCAACTAAGTAACCAATGAAAATCTGCACTTTTATTTTCAAAGCGGAGCTAAAACACAGTTCTTGATTTTTATTGGTTAGTTTAAACATTTTAAACTTGAAAATAATGTGTCGATTTTAGCCTTTAAAACTTAAATGCCTTTAAACTTTAATCGGAGTAATTAATAAAAAATCAACAGTTTAAAAAATCTCTTGGTTTTTAATTTTTTTATATATTCTCAGATATCCAGAATTAGTTAAAAAATAAACAGTTTTATTTGTCGTTAAAATAAAATTCTTGATTTTCATTAATTAAAGTTAAAACATTGAAACTTAAACGCCTTTTAACTTTAATTTTAACTGAAGCAACACATGAAAATCAATAATTATTGCATTTGTAGGCGGAGCTAAACAAAACTGTTGATTTTTATAGTTTAGCTTGAACTACTTAAAATATTTGTTGTTCAAACTGCACAACAAAAATACAATTTAATTTTAGTAATACAAATTTAAAATAAAAGATTTTGATGGAACTTACTTGCAAAGTGACATAACAAAACCTAGGAGTGCATGGTTGTTGAAAATGCACACTATCTATGGCGGATTGAGCCGAGTTACTATTTCTTTATTTAATTCTTGGTCGGGAAATTTAATTATCAAAGAAAGTTTTGATTTCTTGTTTAACTCTTTTTCAACAGATAATGCGAATTTGGCTTCCGCTAGTGTCCAGTCTCGCCTAGGTACGTTTTGCGATAAAGACTTTTTCTTCTTTTTTGGTTTCATATGGGGTTCACCTTGATCTGACTGACCATCTGACCGTGGTCGTTTATACGTATTTTGAGGGTTAGAAAATCTAACAGGCTGTGATCCTGATGAACCATTCATACCATATTGTTGATTACCCGTAGGGTACCGACTACAATATAATAAAATTAGTGAGAATAATATAAAGAGCATACTTTGGCTAACTTGTTGCGATAATATGGTCTGTTGTTGTTATTATTGTTATTATTGTTATTATTTGTTGGTGGTTTATTATGAAAAGCTGGAGGGCGTACATGCATTGGTGGTGGCGGAGGTGGTGGATGATTGTGATTCGGTGGTGCTCGACTAAAATTTTGATGCATGTAGGGCGGTTGTTGGTAATTCCAATTGTTCCACGACTGATTGTGCTGCAATAATCAATAAAGGTTAACCTGTGTTTTTTTTTTTTTTTAATTAAAAATAGTTATTGACGTACCGTTTGATTTGGGGGATAATTGTAAAAATAGGGTGCATAATTTTCGCCGTTCATGATTATTTATTGTTATTACTATAACTAAATTGTTGTTAATACGTTCTGTTACATTTTAATCAAACGAGAGCAATATATTGCTAAATTCAACAACCACAGCAACTGTCACAAACTGATAGATGTCGGCAGAAGTTACACAAATAAAAATAATACAAAAATTATGTTCTCATTTAACCAAATTCTCGTTGCTTCCAAATTCCAATGCAAGACGCAAGTCCAAAATTTGCATTTTATTTTTGAAAATAATAGTTTCAATAAGAGCGCCAAATTTTAATTTGGAATAACTTAAAAAAATATTTTTAAAATTATATATTATTATGTACTCTTTTGATAGGTAGTATGTATGTACTTACCATAATAATAATAATAAACGAAGAAAAAATAAAATTGTTTGATTCAAAAATCAGATATTTAATGCTAGGTTGTAATGTAGTAATTACAGTTTCTTGTCATTTAGGTTTGGTCTTTACTACCTATACAAATATTTAATTTTCAAAAAAGTATATAATTAATTAAAAAAAAACTTCTTACAATAGGGATGTTGCATGGTATCGAATTTAGTGATAACTCCTATTAATTTTTGAAAATAATAGGAAATGAAATTTATAACCAAAATAAAAATTTTTGAAATGCGGTCTGCGCTGAGGAAATCAAATTTAAAATTCAAAAATGAATCGGTCAGCCGATTATGCTTCTGACGTCAGACGCGTGATCCCGAACGTTTTTATGGAAATTTTACAACGTCGCAAAGACTTGACAGTTAAATATTTGACTTGTATTTGACAGTTGTAAACAATGTAACGTTTACCATTTAAATTGAATTTTTATTAATATATATTTATTTTAATACAAACTGTAGTTACAAGCAATTATAAGAAAAATTGTTTATTCCTAGTTTTCTGTGTTTTTATTAAAATTCATATTTCAATTTTTACACAAACTATTTATAGGTTACATTATCAACACAAACTGCATTTGCTGTGTTGCCAGTTGTTAAAAAAAATAGTTTGTGACGTCAAACACGGTTTCAGGAATCATTTTTTATAATTTTTTTTTGAGAAAACTGAAGGTCTCCTGAACTTTTTATCTATGCAGTGCTGTTTACCAGCACCTAAAGTTTATAAAAAAAATACTTCAAAAATCATGCAACGTCCCTATTGAGTTGCTTTTATATTTATTTATTTGTTCGTATAACTACATAACAACATAAATATTTTTACAACACCAATTAACTAATCAAGAGTTAATGCAATAAATCCCAGACCATTCATATAAGTACATACTTTTACTTTTATACTATTTTATTTCAAATAAACTAAAAATTATAGTTTTTATTTGACTTTATTGTTTATTTACATAATACTATTATTATTTACATTATAACAGAATAAAAATAAGCTATTTGAATAATAGGTATATAATTTTAAATTTTAAAATGTGAATTATGGAGATCATTCAGTACGTCACATCATACATACTATTATTATTATACATAACAATCATGGGCATCCATAAAATTCTTTCCAAAGGGGGGAGAGGTAAACAATTTTTTTCTCATAGGTATACATTACAAAAAAGTATTAATTAAAAAGTCACCAGTGCTTTTGAGGAGTATAGCGATTAAATTAAAAAATTTAAATTAATCTTAAATAATCCAATAAAAATTAAAAAGTTTTACACTCCTGGTACTAATGTAAAGCGTGCTTTAGTACCTTAATAAAGTGTCTCCGTCAATCAATAAACAAGATAAACTAATGACATTAAAACTAGCGTATAAAATGCAAAAAATAAAACAATTGCAAGAACTATCAAATCAATGAGAAAAGGTTCTTAAAATTACAATTAAAAATTATTGAAATTGCAATAAATCACAATTAAAAAAATTTTCTCATAAATTATTTTACTTATGTACCTATATTTTATTAATTTGCATGTTAAAGTAATATCTTTTTGTATTGTAACCTTTACATATTTATTAGCCAGTACTGACAGCCTTCCTGAAGATGTGGAGAACGAAACATTTTACTTTAGTTATTTTTATTTTAAATACATGCAATGCTGCCAATTTGAAAGAAATACTGTTTTTGGTAATCATTTTTAGTGCTTTTTTTTAAAATAGCAATGTTTATAACAATTATTAAACAGCTACTTTTACAACTAAATTTTAAAATATTTTTAATTTTCTGATTTCAATATGTCAAAAATACAAATTGATTTTATTTCTCTGACTTATGTCCGTTTTCTTCACCTACAGACAGTGCCGGATTTAGAGGCGTAAAGCTCCTGGGGCAACAAAGGAGTGGAGGCCCTAATTATTTTTCAAATAGGGTAAACAATTTTTTAATTATTATTTGAAAATTTTAGCTAAAAATTTTTTATGTGGAAATTCTATTACATAAGCCACAATTAGATAAAAGCAAAACAGCTAACCAAACAGCAGCAAATCAAAGTAATCAAAAATCTGATTGATTATTTACTTAAATTGTCACGAAAATAAAATAAGGTTTAATTGTTAACAGGTGAAGAAACCTGGTGTAATGCCAGTTGTTCAGTTGCAATTTACAATTTTTTTTAGATTAACCATAATAATTTGTTTTTAACTACATTTTGAAAGCCGTTGATCAATGCAATATTAGCTATAGTGCGTAGCTTGATCCCATAAGTTGATTCTCACAATAGACAATTTTTATTATTAAACCAAATATTTTTCTATTAATTTCTATTGTGTATTTTATTTTGTGAAAATATAGTAAATTAAGAAACAACTCCTGCAGGGTATTTAAATTAAATTAAAAATATAAAATGTATATAAATTATTATATTATTATAAGCATTGTAAGAATAATATAATAAATTATTATGATAAGCAAAATTAATAAAACATAACTTGCAAGTATAATTATTATAAAAATGTGGAGAAAATATCATTAGATAACAAATTGAATGCAAGCAAAAAATTATTTATTGGTTTTTTATTATTTATTTTTAAAACTATAGTTTTTATTTTAGATTCATATACAATATATTATTTATAATTTTTTATTTTAAGACGTTTAATAATAAGCTAATAAAATACTGATAACAGCAGTAACCATTACTGAAAGCTTACGAGTAATATTTCGTTTTATTGTTTATTTAACCTTTTAATTTTAATCTAATATTAATTTCAAAGGTTAATAATAAATATAATTTTTATATTATTTATATACCTATACAAAGATAAATATAATTCTGTATGTACCTACCTAATATGTCGTATTTTGCACTTGGCATTAGAATAACTTTTGCTTGTATTCAATTGGTTTATGCTTACATAATAATATTATTCTGTATAATATAATGAGAGTTTTTTAATTAACGATGGCTATAAATTTGGTAACAGATTTTAAACTTTACATTAGAGTGATTGGAAGTTGAAAATTTCAAAAAAAAATTCATAAAATGGATATTTAATTATTTTAGTTTTTTTTATTTGTAATTTGTTAGTCATATAGAGTATAAAATAGATTTTATTACAAAATTAATGGCGTTAAACAAATCTGTTGTTTATACCCTTTTGCCTTTCAACCAATGGTATGAAGACATATTCCATATCCCAGTTTTCATTTTCTTCTATTTTGAATTTTTTTTATGCAATTTTCGAACCCCTCATTGCGACTGTTATACCCTATCCCCACAATATTCTGTTAGTCTTGTCTACATTGTTTTATTCTCCTTATTTTTCCATAATTTTTTTTGACAATCTATTTGTAACATTTTTGGTTGGAGTACGCCAACTGGGACTTTTTCCCTGTGATTATTTTACAAATGTTTATTTAGAATTAGGTAGAGAACGTTAATACGAGTAGAATGTACTATGGATGAATTCGATATTTGCAATAATAACGCCAAAAATCGATTTTAAAAATCACAAAATCGGGCAAATTATTCATTTTCATGACAGTACGTGCATTTCAATATGCATGAATTGGTGATGGGCGGGGCCTACTAGAGCAGCAAAAGTGGGATTAGTCGCTCCTGAGATCCGCCGCGTCAACTTGGAAACTTTTCGAGTTGGAGCCGCTTAAGGGATGTTTTTAATGAGTTTAGCACGTGTCAAAACCGCTCGAAGCGCCGCCAGCGCCCGGGACGGGCGCGGGCGTGTGCGGAGAGTAGGTTTTGACAGTGCAACCACCTCAGAAACGAATTCACACAAAAAGTGATTTTTTATAGAAAATACTCCTTAAATCGATGCAATTCCATGTTTTATTCAAATAACAGTACACATATGTGACGTCTGCATCAAAAATGTGATAAAATACGTAATTTTTGTAAAATTGCTACAAACAATTCAAAATGGGCGGGGCTTAAGGTTCAAATGTAGCCTATCATGGATACGTATTTCAATTTTGAGTTTTAATGCCTAAACGTGAAAATTTTAAATCATCCATAGTTTATAATATTTCTAATTATGTTCTTTTCATAATATTATACCATTTCTATAGGAATTTGCGATTGTAGAGTCCCAGTTCCCGTACCCTACCCCATTTTTATTAAATATATCAATTTCCTCCAAAAAAAATAAAAAATTGATATGGAAGTTGCCTTCTAATTTCATCGTTTCAGTTTCTATCCAACTTTATTCTACTATTACCGCGGATACATGCAGTCGTTAGTTCGAACTAAGTCAGCTCGACCTGGCCTGTCCTTACATGTGTACACTTAGATAAAGCGACCTAATCCGCTGGATCGACCTTAGTTAGATCGAGCTATATCATTGCTTTCAGTTTGAACTACAAAAAAACATGTATACATATGTGCAATAAAATTTAAAGCAAACTAGCTTAGATCGAACTAAGGTTAGTTCGAACTAACGACCGCATGTATCCGCGGTAAATGTCTCATAGATTAGTCCTTTGATCCTTTTGCTACGGTTTGACTTCAGACTAGTGGATGCAACTTTTATATGAGTGATTATTTATTCTTCGTAGTTGTCCATATCTGTGAAAAAGGTGCACAGGTTCTGCTTAGACCTCGTCGTGCACTGGATGATTCCATCCTCAGATCTAAAATTTTCTCGACCAAGGCATTTACGTAGTTTCACTTTAGGATATTTTGTTCTAAATGATCAAAAAATGATTAGACAGCATTCAAATAGATAAAGGAGGAAAATGATAAAAAATCAATTTACATATCTAAAAATTTCACAATTGTTTATCTTCTTCTTATCTTGAATGCATTTAAAGCTGCGTTCACATTACAGTATTTTACGCACACAAATACAGCTAAACTGGCCGAAAACGAAAAAAAAAGTATTTTTTAACGTAAATGTTACTTTCAGTCTTCCAGTGTTTATACAGAAATGTTGTAAAAAGGATATAATATAATAAATTAATGTAATTTTTAAATTTTGGAATGGCATATACTAACATTTTTTTTGTGCTTGCGCATCCTAAGTGTAAATCCTGGATAAGCTATTTTTCAACTTAAGTAATATTATACTCATAAAGTAAAAAAAAAGATTTATTATAAATATATAGATAATACAATAGTACAAGTAAATAACAAATTATATAAATATAGTATGTAGGTTAGAAAAAAAGCATTCTGAACTTTTCACTACTGCACTTTTGTCTTTGAAGTAGTAGAACTGCTTGAGTGAATCCCTTTCTTCGTATTTTTAGCGATGTAAGATTTGTAGAAAAAGTTTGCAAATAACAGAAAATAACTAAAATACATCATCAGAGAATATTTGATGTTGTCGTAAGAAGTTCTGCAGGTTACATTATTATTCAATAGATGCAATGCCCAAATGTTAACTAAACATCCAACGACCATTTGAAGAAGTTGTAAAGTTGTGATGAGCATGGCTATTTGGCGAGGTGGATTGTATCGCATAGCTCTTAAAGCATAATACGAATACATCAAAGCATGAACAGAATAATTCATGACGATAAACCATCGCGCAATAGATGCCGTTTCTGCGAATGCTAACCACGAATACAAAAGCACCGTGATATGATGATACCAATGCAAAAATATAAGAGGTTGTTTTCGCAAGACTATGAAAACTGTGTCTCCCAATTCGGGTAATTTGCTAAGTACAAACAGCCATGTCCAAAAACTGGAAACTCGATCTAATTCAGCATAAGATGGAATGCAGACGGAATAATAGATGCCGTAATTTGAAATTTGTGTGTATAAATTCTGGAATGGTGCGAATTGCTCCCATAATACTGAATGTTGCCAATCCTAAATTCCACAATATTAATGGAATTCGTAAGTCAAAACGTGATCTATCTTTCATCAAATACTTTCCACCAAAAATAATCAACACATATAAAGTAATATAATAAAAACCATTTGTCCAATTTTTAACCATCCATTCCAATGCGTCTTTATGCACAAACTCACTCTCAAAACTAAAAACGTACGAATAATTTCGTATACGTATATCTGCGTATTCTTTCATAATGACGAGTTAGATTGACTGATCAAGTAACCTTGCACAATTACCTACATGTACTGATAAAATATAATTTTTTCGTGAATTTATAGTTATTTGGTCTGATATCTGGTTAATTGGATACCTACTTGACAACCACTTATGCTAAAAAATCGCGTGTCAATTTTATCTATTTAATTGCAAATAAGTAGTACTTAGTACCTATTCAAAATAATTTAAATAACTTCATTTTTATAATTTAATTTGTACAGTTAATTTTCTTAATTATTTAAAAAATTAACTTATGTACTTTTCATTTCTGCACAAAACCATACTATTATATGCGGTGAAAACAAGTGGACCAAACAGAATTCATATATTAGGCAATTTTCCGCTTCCAGTGCAGAAAAACTTTATGAACGAATAAATAATGTAGTCATGTAGTACATAGTAGGTATCTACATTATATAATACTAATAATTATTGAATACATTTAATTTTAATATAGTACAGGGTGTCCCCGTGACATTGTTAAAAGAGACATTGTTTGAAAAGAGTACTTATGTGTGGTGAAAATGAGGGAGGTCATTTTGAAAATTTATTAAAATAAATTTTGTGAATTTTTTTAACCTACACCTTGTTCATTATTTTCGTAATTTATGTGAAAACGGTTGGTTTCCCAAAAAAAATTATTAGACCAACGTTGTAGCCCGTTAAAATTCCTATCCGGTTTGGGCCGTTAGTTTTTTGCTAAGACGTTTCGTTTAAAAGATACGGGGTTGGCAAGAAAAGTAAAAAAAATAAAACTCAGAATTTTTTGACATTTTTTCCCTTAATTTAATTCATAACTCGAAATCTGTTGATTCTAGGCGATAAGGGGTTATAACATAATTTGTAGATATTCAAATGCTCTATAGAAAAGCTCTAATCCATTAAACCCAAAAAATCAAAAATATCGGTGCAATGGCCGCTTGAAATCATAAATTGAAAAAATTGCTTTAAAGTGAGGTACCCCCCAAGGGTTTGGACTTGGACAAAAAATTTTATTTAAAAATATGTCTTAGAAAAGTATCCTCTATCACCACCTAAGAGGTTCTCCACGGTCACGGGGACACCCTGTATGTATAGTTATTATTAAAATAATATCTATGATTTATGATTCTTTTTCTCATTTTTCCCTGTATATGTTAACATCCCCAAGAAAACGAAAGTGATTTTGATGTTTTGCCTCTAGGTATTGACGAAGTTTTTTTATTCAAAAATTATTAAGGTTGGTGAGGAAAACCGAGGATCCTTTCCTTGTAAAAGTTTTAATTTTTGTCAAAAATGTATGTACTATACTTTCTCAACAATATTTATTACATTAGTAGGGTTACAGGTCGCATAAAAATATTTTTATTAGAAATCCCAAAACCGTTGGGATGAGAAATTGGATGAGGATTATATTGCAGAAGTACAAGAAAGTTGAAAATTATTGTTATAAATTGTTTAAACATCTCACGAGGTCATATTGTCAATTGTCATGACTTTCATGCAATGATTGTTGGGGTCACTTAGTTCATTATTTTCCGGGGAATCCCCGGGAGTGAATGCGTTTATTGTGTCCGCTTTGGTATCAGTAACGTGGCGTGTTGTTTAACTGGATACATGTGTATCCTTAAATTTAAAATATGTGTATTTTTATTTACTACTGAATATTGAGTGACAAAACAAACTATTTTGTTATAAGACGTACGTAAATGTGACAATTATGTTGATACACTAATAAGAATATTGAAACATGGTATGTAACTAAATATTATACATAATATGCTTTGCTATCATAATAATTATGGTACATCTGCATCTCACAGTAATTTACTAATTATTAGGTAACAATTGCTTCTAAAATCCCAGTTTTATTTATATCACGCTCATTTAATTCTTAATCGTTCAGACAGTGACGGCTTCAGGTAATTTCGCTATTATGATGTTATACATAGTATGCACATAATTATGTATTTGCTTACTGCTATAAATTTTTTTTAAGTAAAACAACTTTTTTGCAAACGTAAAAGTTTATTTACCTATATTTGATTTGGATAAAAATAATCCTATAATATTACATTTAAAGCACCCACTTCAATATTTTGATCATTCATTTGTTCAAAGGTTGACTCCTACAATTTGTATGGAACTCTATTAATATAATTTTCATAACATCCTCACGTGTTCAGTTATTCATTTTTGAACTTTAAAATACATGGCCTGATGGTTTTGTAAGTATGTTTATATAATTTAGCAATCCCATCGAAATTAATTTCTTTAATTGCAAGCTTTAACTAAAACACCAAGAATTGCCCTTGATTGTAGAAAAATTTAACGGTGTAGGTCAGTTATAGACTTATTGGCAGATGAAGGGGCCAAGAGTTAATTTAATATATTATTTCCTGATACATATTAACTCAAAATATTATGCGCAAAACCAAAATTTTTAAGTCAAATTTTATGTCTCTTTTTATTTTGTGAAAATATAGTAAATTGGAACAACCTCTGTAATCTCACTGTTGAACTTTTCTATTTTAAAAAAAATTTACAACCAGCCCTAACAGGGTATTTAGATTAAATTAATATATAAATTATATTATTAAAAGTATTGTAGCAATAAAATTTTTATTTTTACGATAAGCAAAATTAAATATCTTTAAAAATTAAACATAGCTTGCCCGCTTTACAAAAATGTGCAGAAAATATTAAAAGATAGCAAATAGAATGCAAGCTATAGTTTATTTATTATTTGTTTAATTTATTACTTACATTTATTGCGAGTATTTATTTTTAAAACTTAATAGTCTTATATTTATATTATTTTACAAAAAATTTATATTTCTAAAGTAATTTTCTGAATTTTAATATCCACACTAGCTGGTAACAATATCTAATACATAATAATATAATGTAAATATTATTTTTTAATAACAATTTTTTTAGCTAATAAATTTAATTAATCAGTAAATATTAATAAACTAGTGTATTTTATAAATATTAAGCTAATAAATTTTAATAATATAATTCCATAGAAGCTTATTATGAAAATTACAAAAATTTAAGTTTTAATAAATTGGTCTTTTAAAATGTGTATACACACTGTATACTATAAAAATTACGTAGTTCGGGAATACTGAAAACTTTAAAAACAAGAAAATAAAATTTTCTATTTTTTTACTTAAAAGTAAGTACGATATTGTTTCATTCTGCTAAAAACTTCCTTTAAACGTAAATTGGAACATAGCAATATGTAAGTTAAAAGCATTCCGTAGTTTTGACTACTGCATTTTTGTCTTTGAAGTAGCAGAAGTGTAGAACTTCTAAAATATGTTTGTACATAAGGAAAAATAATTAAAATACATCATCAGAGAATATTTGCCGTTGTTATAAGAAGTTCCGAGTAACATAGTTCATAAAATGGACTGTACTAATTAAATTTGACATTGAAGTTATTATTATTATAAACCAGTACCAAGTCCTACTTCTGGATTAAACTATAAGAAAAAACAACTATAAAATCCATGAAAAAATTGTATTTCATCAGTACATATAGGTTAGTTGTTCAAAGTGATTTGCTCGCATCACTCAATTTAACTGCTCGTCATGGAAGAATATGCAGATATACGTGTACGAAATTATTCGTACGTTTTTAGTTTTGAGAGGGAGTTTGTGCATAAAGAAGCATTGGAATGGATGGTTAAAAATTGGACAAATGGGTTTTATTATACTACCTTATATGTGTTGATTATTTTTGGTGGAAAGTATTTGATGAAAGATAGATCACGTTTTGACTTAAGAATTCCGTTAATATTGTGGAATTTAGGATTGGCAACATTCAGTATTATGGGAGCAAGTCGCACCATTCCAGAATTTATACACACAATTTCAAATTACGGCATCTATTCTTCCGTCTGTATTCCATCATATGTTGAATTAGATCGAGTTTCCAGTTTTTGGACATGGCTGTTTGTACTTAGCAAATTACCCGAATTGGGAGACACAGTTTTCATAGTCTTGCGAAAACAACCTCTTATATTCTTGCATTGGTATCATCATATCACGGTGCTTTTGTATTCGTGGTTAGCATACGCAGAAACGGCATCTATCGCGCGATGGTTTGTCGTCATGAATTATTCTGTTCATGCTTTGATGTATTCGTATTACGCTTTAAGAGCTATGCGATACAATCCCCTCGTCAAATAGCCATGCTCATCACAACTTTACAACTTCTTCAAATGGCGGTTGGATGTTCAGTTAACATTTGGGCATTGCATCTACTGAATAATAATGTAACCTGCAAAACTTCTTACGACAACATCAAATATTCTCTGATGATGTATTTTAGTTATTTTCTCTTATTTGCAAACCTTTTCTATAAATCCTACATTGCTAAAAATACGAAGAAAGGGATGAATCGGGAGATTCGCTCAAGCAATTCTACTACTTCAAAGACAAAAGTGCAGTAGTAAAAAGTTTGAAATGCTAACCTACATATTGGTATGTTTCAATTAATTTTAGCTACTGTTTAAAATGAGGGTTTAGCTTTAAAGTTTTCTCAGAAATTAAAATCTTTTTTTTGTTAAACGTTCAATGTAATGTTGGAATGGACAGTATTTAAATTGTTGTTTGCATCAATGGGGAAATTAAAATCTTTTTTTGTTTAAATGTTCAATGTACGGTTGTTGGTTAAAACTTTTGTGTCATAAATAAATGTTAGAAAATCTAATCATTTGAATTGAATTTTTTCCTCAAATCGGACTGATGAACTACTCTTAGATTGCCTGTTGCAAAAATTATCAAGCCTAAAATTAAAACAATAATGAAAATTCTTTTAAATTACTAAAAAATCTTTTGAAATACGTGTGATCACTATCGCTAAAAATAATTTAGAATTAGAGAATTTTATATTTATAATATAATTACGAATGGTGGAAGTCTTTATTAAAAAATTGGCTTGAGCCAAAAGGGGTTCGAGGGTCAGCTGGAAGTTGGTAAACTATAAAATGTCACTATTTACAATGGGTGCAAGTATCGTCAGCAAAATTCGTCAAATCTTTTCCCAAGGTATGCTTCCATATGTTTGTATAGGAAATTCGTGAATTTTAAAATCGATTTTTAAGGTTATAATTGCAAATATCGAGTTCATCAATCGACTGAGTTTAATGTTATCTAACTAATTATAAAAAAAATTTGAAAAATCTACTGATAAAAAGTTTGGGAAACATACTACAACCTATGCAAGCTTCACCTTCATCAATATTTAACTGAATTCAAATATTGAAAACGTATCGTCTTATAATTACGAATTAAATTGGAATAATATTAATTAACCTAACATTTGACCGTTGTTCATAGTACACGAGGTAACAAAACGTGTATTAAAAATCCAATTAAACTTTGAAATGACAAAACTTGCTATGCAAGGGAATACAAACATAATAGATAACAATATTATGTATGTACATAGTAGTTGCTACTATGGATAATATTTTAAATAATTTCAGTATTTATAGCAATTTTAATTTAAAAATGTCGAGATTTTCAAAATTGCTTAATAAGTATAATTATTTTCAATATACAGGGTACCTCTGAGAGGTCTGTACAACAATCTTGTATCACAACATGTACTTTCTAGATCAAAATAAGACCACGACCATTATATCATGTTGTGGTCGATATTAAAAAATTGTTTTGCTAAATTGCACTAGAATGCTGTTTGCGTTGCAACAAAGTTTAATATTATTATTAATTTTTAAATTTAAAATGTTGTTAAAAATAATTGTCGAACTACAGTTAGTAGAAAATTCAATTTTTTTACATGATCCAGAGAACCTTTGATTTTAATATCTATGCTTTACCTCTCGAATAAAGTATTATTGAGAACACAATTATTGTAATTACATTATATAGGATATTAATAAATGTTATATAATATGATAACTCAGTAAGGAATGGGAACATACAAACGAATTATTTATGAATTAAAAATTCAAATGCAATCTAATCCAATAAACAATAATTTTGAATCCCTTTTCTTTACTGCTCTAAAAAATTTTTATTTGATTATCCGAATATCAACGCCGATTATCCGAATCATCACAGCTAAAAAATAAGGTAATAAATAACGTAACTGAGAGGTGGTGGGAATATAATTATAAATTATTACGCAGAATATAGTCTTTAATACCTTTTTATAAACAAATTACATTGTGATAAAATCGTTGTTAATTATTAAAGCGCGAGTAAATTATTTCACATTAAAAAATAGCACTTAACATACATAAATACTTTTTTTAAAACAACAGGATCAATTTCCCAGTATTTTAAAATTACAATTATTAATAATTATTTCTGTATATGAATAGGCAGTTTACATCTCGGTGATTAACTTTTGCCTTCCAAGTAATGGTGGTCAGAAATATCTCACTTTGCTCGGAGTTGTCAGCGTGCCCATACTGCCATGGCCAGGTTTCTCTCAGGGAGGGGGCACTTCTGAATTTTTCTTTACTGCCCGGAAAGATACTTATGGGTCTACTTTCCAGCCAAATGTAATCGATTCAGAATTGGATTTGAATGTTCAAGTTACCTTCGATCTGTGCAAATAGTTGAAGTCATGCAGAGGAATTTGAGCATTGATTGCTTCATTTTAACGATATCATTCAAGTTTATTTAAGTTTCAGCTGTGTGCTTTTTTTTAATATTCCCACTTTGAACTCATTCGATGAAAATTCGTAGGTTCGTAGGTATAATTCATATCTGCATGATAAAAATAAACAGAATAGACTGGGGGTTCGGGGGTATTCCATATACCAGTTAGAAGACACCCATCGGTGTAATTAGTATCTATTGACGTGCATGTTTATAATACTTGTTGCCGGTGTATTATTTTGCAAAGCTCGTTTCATTGTTCTTGCTTAGTGCTAATTCATAACGCCCAAAAGTTATTATAGTATTTTGAATCTTGTGAAGGTTAATAATGACGATTTTCAAACTCAACTACTGTAACATAATTGACATCAACAATTGTTTAGTTTATTAATAATTATTCTTAGAATTATTTTAAATAATATAACTAATAGGTTTGCATAAATAATAACGACAATTGCGTAACCCGCAAAATTATTATTTAAAAATCCGATTTGCTATTCTGATTTGACTTGAAACATGAATTTTCACCTTCTCCTGTTAATTGTTAACGATTAGCAATTTGACCATAACTTTAATAGTTGTCAATTCATGTGAGGAAAAGGTTCTGTATGTGCGACGGAACTTCCATTTGGAATGGAACATAAATCCGTAATAAATATCAAGATGTCACAAAAGAACCTACCCCAGAGTACTACTCGAAATTGTGCCTTCACCGGTTTAAATATTTTATTTTTCGGATTAACTGATTCCGGTTTGGCATTACGACCTTGACCGCGAAAGTGTAGAATTGTCGATCTAGTTGAATATGTTTTTTAATTAACTTTCAGCAATAAAACTTGACCATCACGAGCGTTATTATTCTAAATGATGCATAAATAAATACAAGGACTTAGATATTTTGTTTATAAACATGCAAACTATTTAGTTATTGTTTTTTAAAAATAACTTTCATGTACGAATGACAAAAGAATTAATCATTACCGTTCGTTATCAGTAATAATATTGGAACAAGGAGCGACAATAGCTAAACCACTTTTTATATTAATTTATTATTATTCAATAGGTACTGAGAGAAAATAGTATAAGAAAGTCGGTTAGATCTTTTCATAAAATCTGTAAGTACAGTTGTAGCTTACAAGCTGCTGTATATTGTAATTCAAAATAAAGCCAGTAGAACCAAATCTCGCGCTTTTATTGGCGGTACTATTACGTACCATTGCGTTATATCCTGTATGCAAATCAGACACCAATTAATTATTAATAGTCCTCACGCGAAGAAGTAAAACTATTTTATTTGTTGTACCTATCCACCGTTTTTCCGTTACCCAGACCTTTAATTTTCAAATTTCTATGCTAAAAATTAATATGCGGTTACAGATACATTACTAACTTTCTTACAATATTATGATGTAAATGTAATTTCATGTCACCTTGCGAAAAAGTACTACTAACCCTGACCCACAGGCAGGTTTGGATGATATGTGTGTATCTAAAACATTAATCAAGGTTATACCACACGATGATGTACGAAATACAAATTCTAAAAATTATAAAAAAGTATTATGTAAATATTTTTGTCATCTGACAGGTTTTGGTTGGACAAAAAATTGATTATAAAACACTAACGCAATTGAATCGTCAAATAAAACTAGTACTGCTACTGTAACAATTTGGAATTTTGAAATCACTTAACTTTTCTTTAATCTAGATTTTTTAATCTTCAAGAACGGGATTTTTAAAAATGTAAGTTTCTGAATTGTATTCTGGATAGCATAAAAAGAAGAAATTCAGTCATCGTTGAATAATTAAACATAATTGAAGAAAACGTGTTATGGAGATAAACATTTAAGAGATGAATTAAGAGCAGGAATATCGGAACTGCAGTGTATTAGGAGGAGGTCCTATGGAAGTGTATAGCATTGCTAACGATGAAATCGAATAGCTCAATAATCGAAATAAGATCGATGGCCTAAACGAGTTTATCAATAAGCCCCTCCTGGAAAGCAGAAACGGAGAAGACTAAAGATGGAATACAAACAGGGAGGAATGGCGAAGGATAACACAATAACAGGATACCCTTAAAAAAGGGTGATACACATCCTGGTAACAGGCTGCTGTGTTTTATTACATACATAATATATTTTATTAATAACCAATTTTCATGACTTAATGTTATCTTAAGTTTATTCGATCTGAACTTTTGACTTACTTTGAAGCTAAAAATATTTTAGCTTATGTATGTAGTAAATTATATTATTGTTTAGCAATTTAGTTCGTTTTTATCTAATTTGTTAATTATAATATTATGAATAATGCATTTTAAGCATTTCAAAGTACGAAATTAATATTTTTTTTTAAATATGCTAATTGCTAGGTTTCATAATTAATATTAGTGTTTTAAAAAAAATAGTAAATAAAATTATGTAAATAATTCTTTTGCAGATTTCTATTTGGATAACTTAATCAATTTATTTTATGCTGTTATTAATGTTTACACATGATATTAAACCATACAAATTAAGTATCCTTTTTTGATTATGATGACAGTTCAAAAAATTACATTTTTATAGTGGTAATATAAAATGATGAACATTAGCTTTTCTCTGCAAGAAAAGTTTTAAACAATTAGACATCCCTGGCTGTTGAAACCGATTGGAAAGTGTATCTGTAACTCTGTTATTATTGTTTATGGCAGTCATCAACGCAGGGAGACCGCCGATTTTACGTACGCTGCGAAGTACAGACACGGTAAAATATCGGTAAGGTCAGATGTCGATTGATTTGATTTATTCTACCGGCCCCTAAAGAAACCAGACGTATCCTCACTTGAGATATCTTCACTTTCACTTCGTAAAATTTGATGAAATACATATGCAGTTGGTTGAAAGTCGAAGTTATGCTTTATTTAGATTTAATAGTTCATTAAACACAAACATTGTGTAAAATACTTATTTGAAGAGCCATATGAGCTTGCTATGTAAATGGGAAGGTCAATAAAATCCGACGAAGACCTTAAGGCCGATCATCGAAATTGCTAAAAAAAAATGCAAAAATTATTACAACATTCAGTTTGCAAATCATTTGAAACATTGGAGAAAAATGGGAAGGTTCGAAACTGGGGAGTAAGAACTTTATTCTAATCATATTTTTTCGGAAGGTAAAAAGCACCAAGGTAATCTGCGTTAAAGGGCCTTCTTGAAATGAAGTGAACACTTTCCATGGTTCGGAGTCAAGCGAAGTAAAATCGTCATTATCTTCCTAACGCTATATCCCTCATGTACTGCACCAATACCTAAAATATGAAACATCACACTCACTGATATTACTCTTTCCTGGCGCCATATAGCAACAATTAACGATTTCTTACACACATTTAAAAATGTAATCATAATAAAAGATTATTTTTTTTTGTAAAACTCAGCATTATGCAACGGAAATATTGGATCTAGAAAATGCACACCCGTTGTACCTAAATTTGCTTGGTTATAAAATATTTTTTCATCGTGTGTTTCAAAACGAAACAACTTCCAGTTATACCTACGTACGTAGTTATGTTTATAATATTTTTTTACCTTTAAAACTTTAAAATCAAAATAAAACTTTTGACGAGATCGTAAAAAACAATATTGCAATCGTAATAGCACATAAATCAGACGGAATTATATAGGTACATATAAATACGGTCGTAAATAAACAAGTGTAAATTTATCGAATAAATACTGCAAAATATTTAATGCAATTGCAATTTTCTACGAAGAAAGACAAAACAAAAAAATGAGTTTTATTAATCCATGCCAGATAAATTTTGGGTGGACCACGGACAACTTTGGTGACGCTTCTGTCGAGAAAGATGGAATAGAACATAGTTATTGCAGAAAGGAAGAGTTGTCTAAACCTATAGACCATAACTGAGTTAACCTATATTCCTGATGAGTGTGTTAATTCATACAACTCGTACAATTAAACATGTATAATTCATTTTAATGCAAATTACTTGCACGTATTATAATAGTAGACATTTATATGGCATAAAATGGAACGTTAACCAGTTGCAATATAAAATTAGTTATATGCATTTCTTTGGAAAAATAAAAATAAATCAATGTTTTTTGACATCGACTATGATTTTTCATAACATATGACAAAGCAAATATTTACCTTCCCTTCTGCCCAAAATTCGTGAAAAGGATTCATTTTTCTCTTTTTCGCTTAGAGATACATAGGTAGATAGATTCTGAATAAGATGGAAAATATTTACCTCGCCCTCTTCACCACTGAATCATGTATTTAAAAGATCCTTGATTAAATATAAAAATTGAGTAGGTACCTCAGCTGAGCTGTGCTGAAGGCTATCATCTGTCATTCTGGGATCCATTTAGCTAAAAGAAAAAATTAAGTTTTCTTATTCAAATCCTCTCCAAAGTAACATAAATTTTATTCATATTGCTTTACAAGTTTATTCACATTATGTTAATGTGTTCTTGAAAATATTCAGATTTTCAAATAATTACTGCAATCTATATGTACTTATTGCCACAACCAAGCATAAAGAAAATTATAATTTTTGTTTAAATAGCTCGTCAAACTTCCAACAATACCAAACATGACGTAAATACTTTAAAAAAATAACAATGCCTCTTTTTCAAATACAGCAGCCTCTAAAATTCTGTTTATTAATACAATATAATACAAAATATATTATATGTACTACATAAATATATATTATAATTTTATTTTTTAAAATGTGTTTTATGATAAAACAGAGAGAAAGTTTTTATTAAAAAATCTTTAAAAAAATAATGAACCCCCAAGTTTCGGATTTGCGACGCGTTATTGCGAATCGGCGCAAATTGAGCCGGCGTAAACGGAGGGATCCCTGTGCTGATGGTACTAAAAAATATAATATTATACTATGTATGTCAACTTAAATGACATAATATTAACGGCATATTAATTAACTTTTTTTAATTCGTTTATTTGAAAATAATTACAACTGGTTTCAATTTGCTTAATTTTTTCATTTATGTAATCAATTTAATTTAATTCGTATGTAAATATCAATTATCTTTTAAAACGATTTATCGCCATTTCTTCAAAGCATTAGCGCAAAATTGTAAAAAATAGTGTTTTTTTGCTCATATCTAATGAAATATATGGTATATTATTCGAAGGACAAAATAAACTTGTAGTGAACTTCAATTTTAAACAATAATAGTCCTCACGCGAAGATTTTTTATTGGTCAAGTTGTCTAATAGCTAATTCTCAATTCAATTTTATAATAACAAATAAAAATAATAATTAAATTTTGAATTTTAATTTTATTGCAATTCTATACAAGTTCAAATCTCACACTTCGCCTCTTCTACAATTTTAATTTTTTTTAAATTTTGGAAAAGCAACCAATCAATAAAGTAAACTTTTACCTACAAACTTGAATATTAAATTTACGTTATCAAATTTCTAATATTTAACAAATTCAGAAATCATAAAATCAACAAAATACTATGCCAGTTTATAGGAGCATTTTTCTACTAATATTAAGTATTACTTAAATTTGAAATTTAAATTGCCTCTATTGACGTAATAAAACTACCGCATTATTAATAAGTGGTTTTAAAAAAAATTACTAATTAATTAACAAATTTGTTGTCAGTATACAAACTTTTAGGAGAGCATTGAAAGCCTATTTATTGGCTAGGGTACCAGGCTTTTACCCCAGAAGTCTCGGGTTTGATTCTCGAAATGGGATATATTATTATAGGATATAGTAATTTGCTTCAATTTCTGAGAGTGTAACACATATGAATTTTTTATATGTAGTACATGCTATCGTCGAATAAACGTTACTTTTCGAACTCAAGCAATAACATTCAGTACCGATCTGGGTGCGTAATTAATATCATCGGTTAATGCTTCGTTGATTAAAAAAATTACTCGCATGCGACAATGATACCTTTATCTCACTAATTATATAATTATTAGTTACTTTAAATTATTAATCATTAATTAATTTTATTCAAAAATGTAATTTAAGGTCACATCAACCTATTTTTCTATTATTTTTTTTCTAATTAGATTATAACTTGTTTATAACCTGTTCGCTCGTAATGAACTCACTTTTAGTTACCTCTCCACTATATGTAGATTGAAAATTGAATATACGAACAATCATCTTCTATTTATCACCTTCGGTTATATTATCACCTTTGGTTATAACGCATTACTTCCTCCAATCTTTCCCTGTATAAAATCTTAAGTTGAGACTAGAAATTAACATGCAAATAATTCTTTTTTAAATTAATATTTAAAAACAACAGCCATGGCTGTCGAAAGCCATGTATACGGGTGTTTATTTTAAAACTTCCAGCAATTAATATCTCAAAAACCAAAAGTCAGATGAAAAAATGTTTCGAACGAAAGTTGTATGATAGCGAGGGGACAGAATATGGCATAATTGTTTTCTTAATTTATTGACCTTTTCAAGGTCATTTGAAGGTCAACTGTGGTTTTTTAAATGGCACCTTAATTTTTTTAGCAGATTCATATTTTGCATGAAAAAATAAACAACTTTTGTTGGAAAATTTTTTTTATCCCACATTAGGATTTTCGAGTAAGATGCGTTGAAACAAAATAAAAACATTATTATCAACTAACCATTGTTAATCAAAATTTAATATTTACATGTTTTAGAAGGCTATTTATTAGTATTAAACAGTAGAAAAAATGTTTGTAAGCGAGTGTTTTCATAACAAGTTTTCAAAATGTTCCCCATTTACAGCTAAACAATGATACAGCCTTTGTTGAAACTCGTTTCTAACATTTTCAAAAGTTTCTTTCGTAATATTTTTGCAAGCCACTGTGATTCGAAATTTTAACTCTTCAATATTAGCTGGTATTGTATCATAAATTACAGATTTTAAATGTCCCCATAAAAGAAATCAAGAGGAGTTAAGTCAGGGGACCTAGCTGGCCATTCTATCGGTCCTCGTCTGCCGATCCACTGCCCTGGAAATTTATCATCTAACCAGTTTCGAACAGGAATAGTATAGTGAGGAGGTGCGCCATCTTGTTGAAAATGCAAAACAGTTTCATCGAGCTCCAGGTGTCCTTCTTCGTCACTTTGACTTTCTAACGCATCAACTATTAAAGGATAGATTGTATCTTCAAGCATTTCTAGATTTTTTTGACCTGTTAAATTTCCATCAATAAATAATGGTCCAATAATTGTATCACCAAGTATACCAGCCCACACGTTTACCTTCTGCGGCCACTGTGTATGTCCATCAGTAAACACATGAGGATTTTCATCACACCAATATCGACAGTTGTGTTTATTGACAAATCCATTTAAAAAAAAGGTTGACTCATCAGAAAAACAAGTCGATTTCAATAAATGTGGATGTGTAGTTAATAATTGAAGCATTTCTTCACTAAACTCCACTCGTCTGTCTGGATCATCCTCGGTCAAAGTTTGATGAATCTGCATTTTATATGGGTGAAATTTATGCAATTTTAGCGCCTTATGAACAGTGCCCACTGATAGACCACTAATAGCAGAAACTTCACGCACCGAACTATTAGGATTTGAAGCATAATGGCCTATAACTTCAATTTGAGCTAAGTCATCCAATATTCTAGTAGAATTCTTGCGTGTTTTATTTTGACGGATCCTGTTTCCCGAAATTTTGAAACAAGGTCTATAACATACCTATGAGAGACATTTCTACCAGGTTGTCTCGCGTTATAAGATTCTGCAGTTCTTGCAGCATTTTCATTTTGAGCTCCGTACAAGAAAATTAATTCGATTCTTTCTTCTACAGTATAAACCATTTTAATGATCTAATTGCGAACTTTTATCAGATCTAAAGCGAACGGGAAAAATAAAACTCACTGAAAATCACAAAACTAACAATAGTTGAAGAAACTAATGTCAATTTATTTGTTTTGACAGTGTTTTGTTTTCATTGTCCTAAAATTATTCAAGTTGAATAATAACAAAAGCAATAACAGCCTTCTAACTTTAAAAAAAATAAATTTCGATATAATCAGCTGCAGTTTATTAAAATGTTTTTATTTTGTTTCAACGCATCTTACTCGAAAATCCTAATGTGGGATAAAAAATTTTCAACAAAGTTGTTTATTTTTCATGCAAAATATGAATCTGCTAAAAAATTAAAGTGCCATTTAAAAAACCAAAGTTGACCTTCCAATGACCTTGAAAAGGTCAATAAATTAAGAAAGCAATTATGCCATATTCTGTCCCCCTCGCTATCATACAACTTTTGTTCGAAACATTTTTTCATCTGACTTTTGGTTTTTGAGATATTAATTGCTGGAAGTTTTAAAATGAACACCCGGTATAGCTATAGTATATAAAATGGCGACTCCAATATGAATGCCTAAATTTGTGCCAAACAAATTTGTTGCCATTTAAAACAGTTGCTGATGACGTTACAGCTTATAAACAAAACACAATAAAAGTGTCAATGGCGACTAATAATGTAAAAAAATATATAATTTATGTAAATCAGAAAAACTTGAACCTAATGTAGAATTTAAAGTAGAATGTACATACCCTTAGATATTAATAGATAAACTTATTTGCATAAAGCAATCAATATTGCTCTGCCTGTTTGGAGAGATGCTTGAAATTTGAGAATTGGGGCAGTTAACAAAAGGATAGTCAAGTAGTACAGGATGTATGTCGCTAATACTGCGAGTTATTTTAAAACTCATCGCCTTGATGTATAGCAAGGTTATATTTTATGATAAATTGTGTTTTAATGAAAATGTCGAACAAATATTGAAATTTATACATTTTTTTTAAATCGACGAAATACCGATTCAGTTTTGTACCCAATAGTTCTTTTTCTACCTTTCGATTTGTACACAGCTAATATCAAAGCGTTTGACATTGTATAAAATTTTAAAATATTTTGGGTGTTTTGTTCTAGATACCGAGTTTGATTATCCTTCAAAATTGTAAACAGAAAGGTAAGCAATGTCCAAAAGCTTTAAGTTGAGTAATTTTGTTTAAAAAATCACATGTAGTAACGTCATATTCAATTGTATTATAATTTGATGGTACAATGATACCATGAAAAAAAATAATAAAATTTTTATATTATGTTTTTATTATAAAAACATTATTCTCGTTGTATTTATATGCAAATTTATATAAAAATGTTAAATACTTACTGTATAGCATTCATGGCATAGATAGTACTTTAAAATAAACTACAATAAAATAAACAGGATACGCAACGTTTATTGAACGAATGAAGAATTTTTTTATAAAAATATTTACGGATCTTTGTATTGCACACAGTTATCAAAAAATAGTTATTTAAGCCGCTAGGGATGTAACAACCCCATTAACATTCAAGGAAGGTTAATATAAACCTTTCGGTTTACTTCGTTAATTTGCCTAATAGATAATTCTAGGTGAAGAAATCGGGCATAAGTTTACTTTGTCTGTTGCTTAGTAATAAACAAACAATTACAAATAATATAATATTAATTATATTATTGTTCTAGGAACGTAAGTGACTATTAAGTTTTGTTGTCAACGATAATCAAATAAACAAATGATATGACCAACTTACGCCTATTGCAACCACGAACGTAGTAACCGTAGCGGGAAAAAATTATAAATATAAATATTTTTATCAAAAAAAAAAAAATAATAATAATAATAATAATAGAATGGAATGGAAAAAGGGCGACGATCATCATGCAAATGACAAATATAAATTAAAAATATATAGTACTTAGTAAATTAGTAACGAGAAATATTAATATTAAATTAAAATTCAAAAAGTAACAGGTGATTAAGCTTAGGAAATAAATCAATTTTTATTAATAATTAATAATTAACCTGTTAATTTTTTAATTTTCATTTAATATGAAAAACAAAATAACATAAGTCCTTACAATGGAATGCGTATTAACGCGTAAATATGTAAAAATTACGGAAATGCCAGTAAGTTTTAAATTTCAAATTAGTCAATAAAAACGTTTATGCAATTATGCAAACATTTATATTAGGAATTGAGAAAGTTTTGAGAAAATTATGTTTAATATGTATGATGTATTTAATTTCTAGCTTAAGGATCGAACATTGATATTATATAAAATCTATCGATAGTAGTTAGCAATTCGTGTGTTAAAATTGCAGCCCCCCACGATATAATAAAACTAATCCATTACTCAAAAGTTTCCAACATGAATTTAACTTGGCTTGAAATTGTCGTGAACTTTAAACATATTCGTGGCATTTTCGTACTATATCCTTAGTAATTTGATGAGTCCCA
Source organism: Lycocerus yunnanus (assembly GCA_036346125.1). NCBI lineage: Eukaryota > Metazoa > Arthropoda > Insecta > Coleoptera > Cantharidae > Lycocerus > Lycocerus yunnanus. The sequence continues at coordinate 601,123 of JARFIX010000011.1, read as the reverse complement.
AACTTTTTCACCCTTCCTCCCCTTTATTGGATTTTTATCCCGGCTACATGCGTGATTCATTAAATTTCTATTACCTTTGTATTTGCTTCATAGTTAACAATAAACGCATTTTTTTGGCAGTTTTATCTAAGAATTGAGATGTATTTAGCATAAAATGAATATTATCTTAGTTAATATTTATTTTTAGAATTAAGGAAATAAATCAACCGTTTTTATATAATTGCCATCGTTTACTTATTCTGTGGAATCATGAAGATAAGATTAATGAAGTAAGAAAAAAGTATTTATAAAATGTGCATCTACATACCAGCGTATTATTAAATTATATACTTCTAAAAATTTTAATTACGAAATAATAGTTTGTGCACATAGAGCTGAAAGTGTCTTTTTACCACAGATAGTGGAGAAATAATTCTGAAAAGAGAACCAAGAAGTTATTGTGTATAACCTGTTAAAGGATGAATTAAAATAGCAATGAAGAGCATTATTACGTTATGGGTCCAGGACAACCATACGTTCAAAATTGAAACAATTACTTTGCAATAACAGCAATCTCGATGGTGTACCAAAATCACAATCAGTACCATGATGGGCATAGTTGTTATTTACATCTCAGGTAGCTTGCCTGGTTGACATCAGATGTGTCTGTAAATCTGTTTCTTTATTGTTAATGGTGGCAATTTATCAACACAGGTGGGCCATGGGTTTTATCCACGATGATTAAGTCTTAAGGGCAAACATGGTGAACACTGTCGGAATAGATCCGAGCGAAAATTGTTTTTACGTGCAAATTTATTTATACTTACAAATAATGATAACAGTAATTAGTATAATATAAATATTTAATTTATCAGATTTTGTAAATAAAAACAATTTTGAATTGTATACACGAGTTAGTTTTTATTCTATAGTAATCAGTATTGTATGTATATTTAGAGTAAGACTCAAGAAGAAGTCGGTCAAAAAGATTATAATTTTTTACGGCAGTTTACTCGTACCTCCATTGGTTAGGTTATACCTTGACGCTTATTGAGCCAAAATAGCCTGGTTTACGCCCGGGTGAAGTATAAACTTTATTCTGACTGTCTTCCCTCGGGACGCAAAGGCAAACCACCGAGGTAATTTACCGCAAAAAGTTTACGATTAAGACCTACGTAATGCTACAGGAGGTCCACTATATAAATACAAAACTTTTTAATTCCAATTCCAAGCAGTGGTGGCTGGTGCAAAAAGGGCGATGAAAACATCGTCCCCATATTATGGTAAACCACGAGCGGCCTTTGATCCTGATATCGCTAACACTTTAATTTCGATTCAGAAATCATGCGATTGAAATTAAACAATTAATTAACATTTATGCAAAAAATTATCTAATAAAATATATTCTGATTAAATTGTTTAGATATTTTATCATGAAATATTATAACTTATTTATAGATGATAATAATTAATGTTTAATCCTCACCGTAATTTAAAGATTAATATTTAATATAATGCAAATATGAAATAAGTAAATAAGCAATAAACGCAATTTGGGATTCCCGCTAAAAGGGGTCTACGCAAAACTTAAAGAGGATTTCGATAAAAAATAAATATCTAAAAATATTTAGCTGACACAACAAATCCTACCTTGGATGAACCTATCAAAAATTAATAAAACGATGATTTCTAACCACATCTCTAATGTCAGCCATTTCTTTTCGTTATAGGTTTTCGCCCATAACTACAGGCTAGCCCAAACTATTTTACTGTGAAATACGCTAAGGGTCAAAGGAAAACTTTTCTTTCGTTAAAAATAGTGAACTTTATTCTCCTGTTGTGTAATATACTATTTTTTGTCGGCGTCGCAATGGCGACAAAAAACTAGAGCAACTTGGACCCTGTTGATTGAATGACATAAAATTGACATTTGAATGAAAATAATTTTTTTATCGAAGGTAATTTACTTAAAACAATGGTTCGTGCAGATAATTCAACAATTTGTCTCAACTTGAATACAATTTAAATGCACGGTATTGTATTTGAACATCAAGTAGGTATATTACTTTCATTCGATAAAAAATAAACCTCTGATGGTAAAAGCAATTGTATGTTAAAATGAAAATTCCTTCATTTCTATTAAACACACTTAAAATTATTTTTACTGCCCTTGAAATTTCCGATAACAATTAAAAGTAATGATCAAGTTGGAAGGCTTTTTAAATGCTTTGTTTTTAATTATCTGCGCTTTAGAATGATTGAAAATTATTTCCGTATTGAATTCTATTTTGAAATAATTTGCATAATTGAAATGCAGCTTCGTATACTGCCTCAAAGTCCGGAGTCTGTGAGTGCATCTTTTTTTAAATTACTCAAAAATTAATTAAAATACATGGTTTTGTGACGTTATAGCTCCCCATTAAAACAATAATAAAGTATGGATGTCCATTTTGTTTTAAAATACAATAGCTATTTGTGCACTAAGATCGCAAACATTACCGTTCGGGAAAAAAATTGCAATTTACGAGAATGGCAACGTTTATTTACGCTGCTCGAACATACACGCATACAAGATTCTTTCTAAAATAGAAAACTTTTTTAATAGTTTCTCCCTCTGAAAACGTTAATTTTGCGTTGCCAATAAGTGCGAGCGCGAAAACCTGCTTTCCATGTTAATTGTAGAAAAAATGCTTTTAATATAACAAAAAAATTATTGTATTTTAACATAATAAAAGCTACTTTGTATGATATTATACAAAATGGACAAACATTTCTTATCGTTTTAATGAAAAATTGTACCGTCACAATATATTGTTACTTAAATAGTTAATTACGTTGCGCAGAATTAAAAGAATGATGGTACAGGACATTTTTAAGGATTGTATTTTCATAAATTTCGCCCAAACATTTTTTTTTAAATTCTAAATTAAACCTACACAGAACTCGATCGCAAAACACACAACGTGAGGTCGACGTGCGAGGCGGTTGAATATTCAGGTTACTTCTTACAATTTGCTAACAAACTTAGATGAAGGTGAATAACATTTTTGACAGTTTAATTAATTTTATTTGAAACATTCCATTGTTTTATAATATACCAGCAGTATACCCGGCTTTGCCCGGGGTTTAAATTTATATGAAATTCTATCCAGGGGTAGGTTCAATATTGATTTATTTTAAATATGTATATCACTATAGGCTGTAACAATTTAAATTTTAAGTTTAAAAAACTTAACCAAGAGAGTAGTTTCACAATTCCAATTTTGATATTGGTAGACATCGCGAAAAGAACGTCTTGGTACAATGTAAATAGCGGTGTTTGTTTTAGTTAGATTATAAAAAGTAAACTTTCTGTTTTATAAATTATTATTAACATATTTGACGACATCATATTTTATCGCAATTTAAATTTTTATGCAAATTTGATAGATTTTAGGTACTTGGGTAAAAAAATTGCAATAAAATTTATGGATTTGTTAATAAATTTTTTTTGGGAATGTGTTTAAAGCTGGGAATAGCGGCATTGACCTAAGAATTCGTACCAGAATTACCATTGAATATTTCACTTCGTTAGAACTTTCCGTTGGGAAGAATTTTATGGGACGGACATACAAACTTTTAGTTTTATATATTAAAACTAGGCATGGCGACCGATAGGCCGCCTGACCTCCTAGTGACTGAATACAGTGAAACTCGATTGATTGCTATTATATTTTAATTTTCTTAAACTAAACTCTTAATTTTAACTAGCTAATCTTTTTGACATTATAGTTCGGCCTTCGGCCTCACTTAGGTAAACCTGACAGAAATTTTGTAGGATATTGCTGTTCGGTCTTCGGCTTCGCTCAGGAAGACCTGACAGAAATTGTAAGTCATTATTGTTCGGCCTCACTTAGTCAGAGTTAAGGGGCCCCACCCTTTGTCGCAGTTTGTCACAATCTTTCATCTCCCCCTCTCCGGAACGTCAGATGGTCACAAATTAACGACTTCCCCCTTCATTTATAAAATTGAACTTAATGTTAATTTTAAAGAAATACTAAAATTTTTAGCTTTTACATTTTATTAATAACTTTTAAATTTGTTTATATTAATATTAATATTATTTTTTACAATTCTAATGAAACTTGAAAATTTTCCAACTTACATTTTAGTCTAGGACCTCCTTTGCGTAAAGTGGTTTCGTCTTTTCAAGATATCATCAGCTAAACTATCCCTAAAAAATACTATGCACAATTTTTTACAAATCCCAAAAGTGAAATGCGGATGTCACATTTGGCTAACCCTCGCCCCCCTTGTCACATTTTGTGACCCCTCCTCCCAAAACAAGGACGTCCTTTATGGACGACCCCTAAGATCCTGATGATTATTATAAAATAAATTTTATTACCAACCTAACAATATTCGGTCACATATTTCGGTTACATATTGATAAACCAGACAAAATATATTTACTAAATAAATAGTTATTCATGTATTAAGTGCATCAGATGTAACATTTAGCTAAAACCGTTGGATGACGGACAACCAGAAAAATTGATATTATAATTTGTGATTATATTTAAATTGTAATGGCCTTGTCGTTATAATAAAATATTAGTTAGTTGTTATTGTGGTACCATGAATATACTTTTATGTAAAACAAATGACTATCAATCCGACTACAATCTTTATATTTAAATTTCTGTATGCTAATGGAAATTGTAAAAAACTTACTGCATTTAAACAATTAAAATATTAATTTTATATAAACTATAAAATACAATTTACAATGCATGTGATAAAATATAAAAACAATAAAATTAAATTTATAATGCAAATATAAATTGGCAGTTAAACATTATATTAGGTGAGAACAAATTATTAAAAATAATTAACAAAACGGGGTTAGGGTGGGATGCCATTCTTGATAAAAAACTAAAATTACTTAAATTTGGTAGTAGTAAACAGGTGCGGACTTACAATTTTTTCAGTTCAGCCACAAAAAATTAAAAAAAAAAAACAAATACCCCTATATAAATAGTATCTATATTTTCCAGCTTAATTTTTTGGAAAGGGCTATATTAGTGAAAGTGTAAGAACTGTATGTAGCACATTTTGTAGCCAGTAATGGATTCGGCAATCGCATGAACGGTAACAAACCCCTCAATCAATATGGGGACAGTTACCCCCTTAAATGTCATTTCGGTTAAACATTGTGCGCTATTATGTTCAACATACATACATCCTTCTAGAAATTATCAAAATGGGCTCGGAAAACCTCAAAACATGAATAGTTAAAAAGGTGGTTGGGGAGTTGATATTACCTGATAGGTGATAACAATACTTTCCTTACCTAAGGGGTCGGAAAGTAGAAATATCAAATATTTTAAAGTAATCTCGTTTATGTAATATGTAGGTATGTCATATAAAGAAAGTTTCCTTTAATGACAGTTTAGAATGTATTTTTTACGCACTTACGAAATACCTTCACTTGCGCTTTGATATTAAAATATCATTTTAACCCAAAAATCGCTCTATTTATAAAATATTTCTATTTATATTTTTTTAATTTAAAAATTAGTTAATTAAATACCAAATACCTAATAAAAAATTTAATTTTTCATATAAGCTTTCAGCATGAGTTGTTAATATCATCCGATGTTTAAAAAAAATAGAAAAATAAGTCGTATTGCCATTTTATATGATCTGAAATACACGATCTTACCTTGGTTACAGAGGTTAAATGCAGTTCAAAAGTAAGTTTTATGATTATGGGTTAAGGTACAACTTAATGCGAGTTTCCGTCAGAAAAGGAAAACATTTTTCATAACTTTTAAAAATCTTCATTAATCAGCTTTTCAGTAAGCGGTAGCAAGTGAGAAAAGATGGGTGGTAACATCTAATAACTATATAAAATCATTCCATCTCTTTTTCGTTGTAAAACGCTTGTCTAAAAAAAAGAATTCAAAAACCTTAAATTTTGTTTTCATTTATTGAAGTCGTTGATTAAATGAATTTTTGTTTTTTTGGGACTGATTGTCTCGAAAACTTTTCGAGAAATCATGAAAATCAAAAAATTGTGCTCTGTAAAGAAAAATAAAGGTTACCATTTAAAAAAATTTACAATGACGTCGCTGCTCAAAAACAAACAACGATAAGAAAATGTAAATGACAGAAAAATTTAAAACAATAAGGTTGACGATTTTTTGAGAAAATTCTTATAAAATTTTTTATCAAATTTGTTGCAAACTTTACGAGCTCTCTGTATGTTATACACCTATTAGTAGTAATTAGTAAATGAAGAAGTCATGTTATGTCACATCGAATTGTTTTCTATTTGTTTCAACTTTCAATTTTCTTGATGTTCTAGTTCCTGTTAAATGTTTTAATTTTGCTCCTACTAAAAATGTTTTATTTCATAAAAATTCTATTTTGAATCTTAAAAATACAGAATTCCCAATCGAAGGCAACCAAATGGATAAGTGTATGGCACTGCGACTACACTGTTTAATTTCGACTAAATTCAGCAGCTTCGGTTTGATCACACAAAATTTTGTTTTATTATAATTTCTTTATCGCTCACTGCGTTTAGCAAATTATAAATTAAGATAAAATTTAACAATAACAACCACAACATAAGTTTTCTTAATATCGCTCAGATAGTTTAATAATAAACAAAAATACATATTATTTCACTATAAATTAGTAATTTTTTCTTTACAAAATTTTTTACTATGTAAAAATATAACAATTTCAAAAATATAACAAGTCCAAAATTTATTGCCAACAATCAATCACAAAGCAAACATCTCACTAAATTTTAAATACATTTTTCTTGTATAAAGCCAAATCGCGAGTAATATAAATAAATTTTTATTTAAAGCTTACAGTAATAAGGTAACGCTTAACACATAATATATACAAAAAAATTAAATAAGTTGTCTCCCAATTTATTAATGTGAATTTTTAACGAATAAATTACTAAATTTAAAAAACCTAATGCATCTTGGATTTTAGATGTGGATAATCGGTGTTCACTAAAACACTCCTTTCCTTTTTGGATCTTGCTCCCGATAAATAAGCCTTGAAGAAGAATCTTGCAAATAGCACAAAGTAACTCAAATACATGGCCAACGACAATTTTATATTTGTATACGATATACGACAATCGACTCGGTCGTTTAACAATTGTAAGGCCCAAATGTTAACAGCACATCCGATTATCATTTGAAGTAATTGTAAAGACGTGATAAGCATTGCTATCTGTCGGGGTGGATTGTACCGCATGGCTCTCAAAGCATAATACGAATACATAATTGCATGTACACAATAATTCATCACCACGAACCATCTGGCACTGGCAGTTGTTTCGGTGTAGGAAAACCATGAATATAGAAGCACCGTTACATGATGATACCAATGCAGAAAAATCAGTGGCTGTTTTCGTAGCACTACAAAAACCGTATCTCCCAATTCTGGCAATTTACTAAGAACAAATACCCAGGTCCAAAAACCTGACACACGGTCCAATTCGGCGTAAGAAGGCACACAAACGGAATGATACAAACTGTGATGGCTCAAAATGTGCACAAACTCCGGTACGGTGCGGAAGGCCCCCATAATACTAAAAATTGCTAATGCAGAATTCCATACCACTAACAAACCCCGCAACTCGAAACGAGGCCTATTTTGCATTAAATGTTGACCACCAAAAACAAATATCATGTAAATCCCTACATAATAAAAACCTAACGTCCAATTTTTGCTCATCCACGTGAGAGTTTCTTGATGTATAAAATCATGTTCGAAATTGAACATGTACGAATAATTAGGTAATGTCACGTCTTTATACTCTCTCATTTCGATCGCGAACTACTATACGAAAACCGTTATACCGTACTTCCTCAACTTAAAAGTAGAATAAATGCTATCACTCGCTGTTTACATGGGTTAACCGGCTTTTACAGTGTTTTACACGCCCAAATCTCGCCACCACTTCGGGCGCTTGCGCTTACCACTCGCAAAATTTTCACCGCAATTATTTGCAAATTTCTTTCGCATTTTCGATTGCAAACAAACCCCTTTCCTTAAAACCTTTAATCCCAAAAAAAGAATTTCAAATTCAAAATTTCGTACACCACTTTTAGGTTAGGTCGTTATTTTCCAAAAATATCCAAAATCAGACGGATTTCGAAAATTTCCCTATTTACAATTATAAGTGAAACTCTTAGAAATCATACAAACCTAAATGAGTGGAAAACCTTCAAAAATAAATTAAGAGAACCGTAAAAACGAAATCATAACAAAGTGTTTGACGTTTATTTGACATTCGTGACGTTTCTGCACACCACGTGGGTCAAAAGTTTCAAATGAAAATGTTGTCGAATCAGCGGATTTAAAATAATAATTGTAATCGCGTTGAAATTGTTGAAAAAAATAATTAAGAGCTTAAATTTTGGAAAAAATTAAATTTGTAGTTTTTATTTCGTCACGATGGCGCGAGAATGTGTTTTATAATATTATGATTCATTGCAACAAAGTAAGAAAGTAAGTTGTTTTGATGACAGCGCGTTGAAAGTGATCATTTGTGATGTGTATGTTGTCAAATTATGGTTAGAATTTATTAACTATGAATCCTGAAAGTTATATTATTGCTAAAGAAAGACTATGCACCAGTAACTGTTCGCTAAATAAGTTGAAAGAATTAAAAGAACTCTTTAAGGATGGTATAAATTCTACCAGAAGATTTCGAAATATTAGAAGTGTAGCAGATTTACTAAATATTCTAGAAAAAAGGGACCTGCTTAGTTGCGAAAATCCTGTTCCCTTGAGCAACATTGCTATGATATTAAATAATGTAAACATTATTAGAAATGCACCGGAGGTTGCAGAACCAAACCGTCGAGGTAATTTTACTTTTAGTTTTTACACAGCATGGTTAAAGGAATTTTAATCTATTATTTTTCAGTGTTAAATTTTAATCCCAATACAGTAACAGAACAAATTCATGACTTGATATCTAGTGAAATCGGCAAGAAATGGAAGGATTTGGCTAGAGCTTTGAACATAAAGGAAGGAGAAATTGATAATTTAGAACAATTGCATCCTACAATACCACTGCGAGTCAAGGAAATTCTATTATATTATGAAAAGTACAATTCAGATGGTACTTGGTTCGGACTACTCAATGCACTTATTGTAAGTCGTAGAAAGGACTTACATAATCGAGTTCAAATAATTCTGAGCAGATAATAAATTTGTTGTGATGTTTTATTATTGTACAAAGTTTTTCTTTTTTAAGTTTTTTAAATAAATTAGAGTGTTTATTTACACTTTTGACATTTTTCTTCAAATTACGAGTTGCAAAAGTAGTGGAGAGCAATTAGATTTTTGCTCTGAATCTCGTTCGATCTCAAATTTATTTTATCTGCATCATTTATCTATAAATGTTATCAAATTCTTGTGTCTATGATCCAAAATTTTGTAACACATTTAATTCGCTTTTTGGTTTCGAACATCAGCAAAATAATTAACAATTTCAAAAAACCATTTTGAACTTTAATATTAAATATTTGATGAAATTTGCAATAATATTTATCTTATGTTAAATTTTTTTGCCATTTTGATTTCACCATTTCGTATTTTCAATCTTTACGGTCAGTACGGTACAAATAGCTTGATTTTGTCCATTTAAGAGAAAAAATTAAAGGGTCACCGAAACTCGGCATGGATATTGTAATCAAATACTTCCACTTCAGGAACCGATGAATTTATCTCAAATTTAAGGACACTTTAGGTTTTGTTAAAGGGTTAAAAATTACTTTTTGTGTATAATTTCAAAGCGCATAATTTTATCGAAAAATTACAAGAGATCTTTTTTGTAGATAAATAAATTATCTCGATTCTTTTGTACGATATAATTTACCCACTTATGCTTTTTTAAGAGTTGGTGCTTTTCAGTCCCATTGAAAAGTAAAATTTCAACGCGTTTCTCTCGAGTCGCTCGAAAGGAAAAGGTCCTACAAAAAACATTAAGTAGAAAGGTATTTTTTCTTGAAATTTCGTGTTTAATTTTAACCTTTTCCAAAAAAATTGACCAAACCTTGTTGAAATTTGATTTTTACATGGGGGTAAAAAAACACCAACTCTTAAAAATCATAAGGCGGTTACTTTTATCATACAGAAAAACGAAATAATAGAATTTAAAGAAAATTTATTTATCTACAGAAAGATCTCTAGTAATTTTTCGAAAAATTAATCGTTATTTAATGCGAAAAGGCACTATTCACCCCTTTGACAACCCCTAAAACGACAAGGTCTCTTAAATCTCAGATATACTCATCGCTTCCTAAAAGAGAAAGTATTCAACTAGGTAAATAGAATTTTACTTTGATTAAATACTCGATAAATTTTGCGTTATATTTATGTTAAAATCGTTCATTTTGAAGCCGCCATGTCGTATTTTTAACATTAGAATAATAATCGATGAACTCAAATACTCTAAGTGTTATATTTCAATTTTAAATTGTAATACTGAAATGAATATTATTGAAATTTACATGATTTTTATCTTAAATTCTGCCATTTTAGAACCGCCATTTTGTATTTTTTTATAAATTCAAGTATATAATCAATAATCTAGAAAACCGCTATGTAATTAATTTTAGAACAAAATTATTTATTATTCACAATTAAATATTAATTCAAAATAGTTAAAACATTTTGCGGCAAATCTCGTTTTTAAGAAATGATAATTATTGGATCTAACAACCCCTTTGCGTGTGAAAATTTGTTTTCAATGCAGTAGCGTTGTCAACTGCTCACTATTATACTAATAAATTTGGGAGGGATGGTCGGAAAAGAGGGAAATGATCTTGACGATTTTACGCGGAGAATTACAGAATCACCCCGAGTCTGTTATGCTGCAAAAATCCTTGAGTTAGTAGCTACCTAGCTCTTGAATTAATGGATTGTTGGAGAATTTCATTACAGATGAAATGCTATTTTATTTTCGGCGAGCTTCAGGTGGGAGTTATCTCTTGCGGAATCGCGTTTGCATCTTATGGCAATGTTTTGGGTTGTACGGAGTGTGTCCATGTGTCTTCTGACTGCATAACCCGAGGCATACGTCATAAATGAACCGGACTATTGATTTTAAAAAGTAGGAGTTGGTTTGGTGTGGAGAAGTTACTATTACAGTTTAGCAAGGGATCTAAGGCTACCATTGCGCTCCTTGCTTTTGGTTATGCCGTCATCCTCAGGACCTGTAGCTTTCTTTTGTTTAGATTTTATATTGTCTTGGCGAAATCGGGTTGAGTATGGTTTTGAAATCAATATAGACTTCCTCAGACATTGCCAAGTCGTTCAATTTCAAAAACTACTTTTACTTCAACAATTTAGGCGGTGTTAACTACAAGATTCACCTTTAAAATGCTTGTTGATTTAATCGATAACCAAAATAATCCATGTTCTCAAAATATTCGAAAGTATTTAAAAATTAAGGATTGTTTTTATGTTAAATTCACCTTTTTAAAGCCGCCATCTTATATTTTTAACGTTAGAATAATAATTATTGACCACAACTCCAGCATCGACGTCACGATATTTAAATTATATATTTGTAATAAGTATTGTTGACACTTGCATAAATTTACGTCTGGCGGCTGGGCTTTTACTAGAAAATCATCTCAAAATGGCTTACGTTCAAATTTTGAAATCATAATATAAAACATATAATAGGTATTTTGTAAAATACAAAAAGCTTTCCTATGCCGTTTTATAATTATATTCCAAAATTTTAAGTCGATCTGTGCAATTGTTTGTGAAATGAATATTTTTAGACACACAGCAAAAGCCTATCCGTAAGAGCACAGTTCAAGTGCCGTTTGAGTAATTCATATTCAGAATATTACAAAAATTTAATTAATTTCTGTATAGTTATTCCTTAAATCTTTGTTTATCTACATGTGAAGAAAACTTTTAATTTACTCACAGGAATGTCGTGTAAAATAAAATTGAGAATCCCAATTTTATATAGTGATTCTATGAATAAAAGAATTTTGCTTCACATTTAGATAAACAAAGGTTTCAAGAACAACAGCTCTAAGTCTTTCAATCAAATAAATAAAATATTGTAAATCTTTTTGCTATTTTCATTTAAATTGAGGAAACCATCAAGCTGTGGATTTGCATCATAAAATGTATATAAATATCCTTAATAAAATTTATTTTATTTCAAAATAACGTTAAAAACATTTTACCACAGTACATTACGATTCTATCAACAAGTAGAAATTTTTTTTTATAAAATAAAACACAAAATTTGAACGCAAAAATTAAAGAACTTTCGAACTAATTCAAATTGATTGCTAAAATTATGCCTGCATGGTAACACAAATACATGACTAATAAATTTGAAAATCAATAACGATTCATTATAATAATAATAAATATGCTAAATTTAAACTTCCTTATAAAAAAAGATCACAGTAATGAACTAGATGACAACATGTTAGACTGTGTAAGTATTTTTCGTGCTCGAACCAGACTTATCCATTGTGTCTTTATGAATTTGATAAGCAATTATTAATTTCGGAGCAATGTGCAACTGTTCTTTCAGTCTTCTTCCAATTTCCAAAGCAGCATTTTCATTCTTTGCATCAGATGTCCACAATCCTGACAACATATCAAATTGAACTCACAAAATAGGATAAAGCAATTGCAAATATTTACCAATTTTATCTCCCTTTCCACGTATATTTACAGTAACACCACAAACTTGATCGGAATGACTTCTCAAAGTTCCACCAATTAAAAGAAGTAACTAAAATTCATACAAATCAAAACTTTTTGAATTAGTAATCACAATTAACTTACAATTTCTAGCCAATATCGATCAAGATCGTTACTACGCTGCCTCTTTTCTAAATTTATTAACCATCTGCCTCCGTATTTGTTTGCATCATCTTCCCACATGGGCTTAATTCCCTTTTTAAATAATGAATAATCACACCCGTGCTTTAAATCGCTTGGCAACTTAATGTGATTGTATAAACTGAAATTATTTTGTGAAGACAAAGTGGCTCGGCTAGCTCAGTGATCGTTTACAATGGACGTAAGCCTATGAAATGCGTAAAGCTAAAACTTCAATAGTTTCAACAACTCATTGCAAATGCTCCCTCAAGCTTTCAACGTTACGCTTACGTCCATTGGGAACGCTCACTTACGCCCAAAAATCTTCAATAGTTTCAAAAGAGGCTATTTCTCTCAAATTCCTCTCCCATGTGTTCTGACGGTCGTTTTCGTAATACCACAAAGTCCAACAGTGCTCCAAAGGGTGTTTTATTGCAAAATCGATCGGAGAATCCAAGTCGTTTACAATTATCTGCAATAATTTTTAAAATTAAGCAAAATTGACAAAGAAAATTGAAAGTTGCGGACACACATAACCTCAAAATGAATTCCATATGTTATCGCTTACTTTCATACTAATAACTTAATTCACACACTATAAAACCTACTCAAATGCACTCAAAGGTATTTATCTACAAAGGGTTAGAACTGTCAATAGATTCACTGTCGCCCTAGATACTTTTCTCAAACAACAAGTCTACATTGAGGATACTAAGAAACTACGTAAAAAAATGTAAAAAAAAACTGGCCTCGAGATCGTCCAAATTATTTTCAGACATTGTCCTGATTTTATCGATGTAACCACACATAAAACTGGGAAAATTTTGTTGTGCCTAATAAATTTTTGACATGATGGATGATGGCACCAATGGTCGCCTTGCCAACCATTTATGGAATGAAATTTAATCGAGAAATCGAGGGTGGCGAAGTGGGAAATTAGGTTGGTGTACCTGCCCACACTTGAAATTCGAAATTTTCGTAACAAATTCTACACTCGAGGTTTTATATTTTAAAATCAAACATTAAAAAACTTGTAATTTTTATTAGGCCAAAATTAATGTGATTCTTGCGTTAAATTGGCATTTTGAACTCGAATCTAGGGTATTTTATTCTTGCAGTTGCATATTAAATTTAGAAAGTGAAAATCCACCTTTCAAATACTCGTGTATGGGGCTTGCATAACCGTAGTGTTGTGATCGATTGTTATTCCCATAAAATACAGTTTTTGCAAAAATGTGACTCACAATTATAGTATTTTGAAATGTTTAAACTTAAATATGTTTTATGGCGCTCAAAATTGTAAGAATAATCGAATATTTGACACTTTCACGAGGTGTGGTCCTAAAATAGCTTACCTAATCTTTTAATAAATTGTCCTTACAATGCAAGTTCAATTTAACTTTGTTACTTCATTCCAGCCTAATTTATAAATGATTTCATTACTACCATAAAAATTTTATTTACAAATAATAGTATCATCAATAATTACCTATAATAATCATGGACGCACACAAAATGAGTTAGTATTTTTTATTATTGTTTATTGCTCGATTATAGATTTTTAAATTATTGTAAGTACATAATATAATTAATAATTATTTTAATAACCAATTGGTAAATATAACTTACAGTATATTTAATAATTTTATTTTATTTAAAATAAAATAATAAGCGCAACACTAAAATATATGGGCAACTTTTAAAAAATTTAAACGGCCTCTTAATTGCATTTTCGTTATAATAATTTATTAATATTTTATCTTGTGTTTCTTAAAGATTATCCATCAGCCCCGGGCTACGAAGGGAATTATACACCACCACCACAAGGATATCCTCCATACCAGGGTGGATATCCTCCGCCACAATACTCGCAACCTGATGGAGGTTATCCTCCTGCTCAGCCTGGCTGTCCACCAATGCAAGGAGGATATCCACCACCTCAACAAGGTGGTTATCCACCTCCACAAGGTGGTTATCCACCTCCACAAATTGGTTATCCTCCACCCCAACACGGTGGTTATCCTCCACCACAAGGTGGTTTTCTACCGCCGCAATGCGGTTATCCACCCCCTCAAGGTGGCTATCCTCCAGGACCTGTAATTACAAACCAACCAATAGCTGGAGGTAAGAAAATTTAAAATATCTTATTGTACTATTGAAATTTTTTAATGTGATATTGTACATAGCACATAAATGGGGGTAATAAGATAACAAATAATTATTATGCTCTGTCTTTGATTTTTTAAGCAATTGATAATTATAGATATACCACCACTACCATTGGGTAATCTTTTTCCATATATGGCGTTCCATAGCCTTCAAGTTCGCGGAGGAAACATTTAGGTGCTACCCTTTGGGAACCCCGTTTAAGCTACGGTTTGTTAGAGCAGTGCGCGACGCATGACGTAGACGTAGGGCAGAATCTGTCGCGCTTGACTTACATCAGTTTTGGCAGAAGTGGTTTGTTATACCGAAATCAGTTCTAATTATTCTAATAGAAGAACAGTGGAGAGAAGATTGTTTGGAAACAAATATAAATTTTGGGAATTCGTACAGTGTTGGATAGTTCCTCACTAGATCGATTAATCGTTCATCCTCTTCAGTTCAAAATTTACACATTTTAGTATGTTCGTCACTATGAACGTTGAGTTCAGCTGAACGACTGCTCTACCGCTGTACAGTCTACAGTACGCGCACCTGAGCTAAACTTAATATTCCACTTCCTCACATTAACATGTGCGCAGCGTTCAATTGACTGTGAGGTATGCGTCGCGCACTTTTCTAACAAACTGTAGCTTTAGGCGACAGAACTTTTGGGAGCAGTCGCTTTGGGGACATAACCATTTAACGCTTGATGTGTAATTTAAAAAAATAATATTTTTAGAATATTTTCGATTTAATAATATTTTTATATTAAATACGCCCCTTCGGGGCGATAGGGCTCGCCTGCGGCTCGCCTATTCTTCCCCCAACGGTTCGTCGAAAAAAAATTCGGTATCTTTTTAGTATATTAGAGCGATACATAGTATAGAGAAGTTCAAAATTCAAAATTGTTTGAAAAACGAGCGAATTTATTCGGTCACTTGAAATTTAAAGTTTCTCCTATGAAGAGTTCAATATTATACAGGGTGTCCCCGTAACCATGGTAAACCTTTGAGGAGGTGATAGAAGACACTTTTCTAAGATATATTTTTAAATAAAATTTTTGTCCTAGCCTTAACCCTTGGGGTACTCCTTTTAAAAGTAATTTTTTGAATTTCTGTCTTCAAACGGTCATACCACCGTAACTATTGATTTTGTGGTATTAACGAATTAGAGATTTGCTTACTAGATCATTTACTTATCATTAACTAGATCATTTACTTATCTACAAATTGGTTTATAACCTTCTATCGTTTAGAATGAACGGATTTCGAGTTATGAATTAAATTAACAGTCGAAATGTTAAAAACTTCTAAGTTTTATTTTTTTTATTATTGTTGCAAACCCCGTATCTTTTAAACGAAATTACTTACATAAAAACTAAAGAGCCAATTCGGGTAGCAAATTTAACAGGCTATAAATTTAGTCTACTATTTTTTTTGGAAAAGCCACCCATTTCACAGAAAATTTCAAAATAATGAACAAGGTCGGTACAAAAAATATAATAGACATACATACATATTGCCAGTATGGTCTCTACCAGTGCGTGCGGCCTTCTGCCGCTTTATTTCTTTTATGTAGTTAAATTTAAAAGATTTTTTCACAAGGAGATTTTTAGACCTATTAATAGCGGATTTTAATAGTCCTTATTTGTATCCATACGTTGTCGGGCTTCCACTCTCGCATATTTTCAAAATTATTTAAGCGGGGCTGCAATATGACAAAATACTTGTAGCGGACTTGGGCTTGTAAACTTTGTATTTTTAGAACTTGCTGAGTATTTCTAAAACATTTTAGTTTTTAATTTTTATACCAAGTAGACATACTAAAATTAGATTGATCAAACATAGTACTCAAAGGTCCTGGTGGGCAAACGATTAATTATGGCCGTCATTTCGAATCGGGTCAGTATGGTACAGGGGGGCTAAAACCGACGCATCTAGGGGTAAATTATAGTAGCTTCTGAGATAGCACGTAAGGTTCTGACAAGATTGTCACATGCTTGATAAGCTTGTTACAACCTTGTGACAACCGTACAATACTATTAGGGAGGGGGTTGAGTAGCGTATCTTGGTAACTTGGAGATAGTGATAGTGAAAATTAAGTTTTAACTCGTTTTTTTAAAAGAATTGCTAGCCAGGTAACTTTTGTTCAAATATTCGATAATTAAATTAACAAAACTACATATTAAATTATTAAATCAAAGATTGTTGAATTAAAGGAAATTATAACAAAGACGTCGCGTGCAGTTTCTTTTTACGAAAAACGAACGCCTCGACTGAACTGGTTTGGCTGTACTTATATGACTGACTGAAGGTTTGAAGCCACTGAGTTTGACTGAATTATTTTACGTAATCTTGATGCAACTGACTATCTGCATTTTTGGCGGTCGTATTTATGCCCTTGCTTTCAAGGACCATTTCTGTTCTTTTCTTTTGGGTTCCCATGAGGGTTACTGGTTACGTAATAGATTTGGAAGGTAATTGAAATCTTTAATGATAAGCGAATTGAAGATGCAATTACTGTAGATGGTTGGTTATTAAACAGTCGTAGAGATATTACACAGAACAAGTATCTCGTACACGATTTGGTCAAAATTTGTCTGGAATAAAAGGGTTTGACGACATCATTAATTATTCGCTCCAACATTTAACAATTTAAATAGATATTTGACCAAATTCGGTTAATTTATAAACTTATTATGTTGGGAAGTTGGGATAAAATTAAAGTTACAAAATACCTTGGTTTATTAATTTTAGTGAGCTATTTAGGCGCTCTCAAATATCTTTCAAAATCTCTTCTCAAAAATCTGATCTGAAATAATGGTTATTTAACCTAATCGAACCATTGAAGGCTGCTTTTGGTTCAAAACCAATAGCAGTGCTTACACGCGATGACGTAGGTGCCAACTTATATTATTCCTACTATATCGACTTTTTACTTACTCTGTAAAGCTTCAGAGCACTAGTGCATAAGAAGAGTACCGACATCCGACACTTTTTGATTTTTAGAGCAATAATTTAAAATTAAATAAAAATAAAAAAAGGTAAATTTGTCCGGGTATTTACCGGATATAACGAACCATATTACCGTGTCTCTTGTTCGTTATAATCGTACATAACTGTATTTTTTTTAAATTTGTGATGTAATCATGAACTTTATAGAGAGGAAAAAAATAATGCAATTACTGAATGTGGTCAAATGAATTATAATTAGTACAAATAAAAGAATATCACATGAGGTGGTCATTGGCTTAGTAATTGATGAGAACAATTGCTAAGGGGTCCGTTAAAACGAGGACGATTGTTTTTATGACTCTCTAGGTACTTGTACAATTAATTCATCTTCATACGTTTCTTGAAAGCGAATCCTCCGTGTTAGTCGATTAATCCCAGGGTTATGAGAGAAAAGGTTTCCTGGACAACATAATATAAAGACTGTCCCAGATGAAATCCGACCACTTTTCAGGTACAATTTTAATGATAACCCTTAAAGATTTATACCATTGTATTCACAATAGGTTTCTAAACAGCAAGTATTTTACTTGCATTCGGTAGTTCATAGATAGAAAGAGTAATAGTTAAACGTTATAAATTATGGAGAGTGAACAAGCGCGAAAGAGAAAATTAATTGTGAACAAATATTTGAAAAATCCGCGAATATCGCCAAGACAATTAGCGAAATCCTTAAAAATGCCTAAAACGACCATCCAAAATGTGCTAGCTAAGTTTAATGAAGTGTCAAGTGTACAACGAAAACGTGGTACGGGAAAAAACGTGGTTCAGTTGATCAAAAAATACAAAAGAAGTGATAAGGCGATACAAACGCAAACCCAACTTATCGGTAAGGGATATGGCTGATCAAGTGGGTACTTCAAAATCTACTGTGCAGGGAATGAAAACCCGAGGTGGTTTAAGAAGCTATAAAGTGTAAAAAATGGCTAACCGATCGGAAGAACAGCAAATAAGAGCAAAAACTAGAGTACGTAAGCTGTACGACGATTTTTTAACAAAATTTTCATGTGTTGTTATGGACGACGAAACTTACTGTAAGGCAAATTTTAAGCAGCTACCAGGACAGGAGTTTTATGTTGCCTCGGGTCGAGGACAGGTACCTGAAGCTAATAAAACTCAAAAAATTTCAAAATTTTCCAAAAAGTACCTGATTTGGCCAGCGCTTTGTTCTTGTGGGTTAACACCCTATTCTGTAACTTTTCGTTATCGTAACGAATTTCGTTGAGTTTTGTTTCGTAGAGAAGTGATTGAACGAATTCGTTCAGAATCGTATTCTGTAACCGAACTCTAACGAATTCGTTACGGGCTTCATTCGTACATGAATCTCAACGAAAACGCTAAGCGTTTTGACACGATTAATTCCGAAGTTGTACTCGTGCCGCGCACTAGCTATCTTCGGATTTTAAATTTTAAAAATTATTATAAAACGAAAAATTATTGGCTGTAAAACTTGATAACGTAATCGGATTTTGTATGTAATCGATTAATAATGCGTATGTGCATCTAGCACTACATTTTACAAGTAAAAGAGCACAATTCACGTGTTAATTATAATTTAACTAAAAAAATATTATTTAAATCAGAAATAATAGTAGTTGTTTGCACACAAACTTGAAAAGCTTAACCGTTTTTGTAATCAAATCAACAGAAACTTAACCTACAAATGGACGGCCTTTTCCAGAAAGAAACCAACTTACGAAACCAAAAATTTTAGTTCTTGGGAATATTTGATTCGAAATCTAATAAAGTATTGTGCAAAAAGTACCAATCCCCAGCTAAAATCCCGAATTTTATCTTAATTTTGAAGAATTAGAATGAATATTTGTTTTAGTATATTATTAGGTAATAATTGTTATTTGAATTCTTAAGTTCAAGTAAATGAAATATCTATAAAGGAAATAAAAAGTTCTAGTATTGTAGGTGTAAATATTTTATTAAATTAAAAATTAATTAAGTATAATTATTAACAATAAAATTATTTCTTCTTATTTTTCTAATTATTCTTCTTATTATTGCTGTGCACGAGCGTTGTCATTTATATTGCAGCATAATGAATAGATCCAGGATGTTTTGCATTTACGGCCAGTAATTTCAGATTTGCTTCACATATTAGTTGAACATTTATACTGTGATAAGCTTTTCTATTAACACATAAATATCCCGGGAACTGTTCATCGTTGTTGGAAGGGCCCACGATTGCTATATGCAAACCTTCTATTACACAACTAACTATGATCGGTGCAAATTTTTCATAAAGGTCGCGTTTAACTATTTGTCTTTCAGCATTAGTTAATGGAAATTGAATCCAAATGTTTAATAAATTGTTGTACAATGCATCGGTGACTTTATTAGTGCATCGGCTTACATTAACCTGATTTAGGCCAAACAAGTAACTTGTATCTACAGACTTTTGATGTTGCTCTTTCTTCAACGTGTACCATAATTATTGTAATTAACGTACTAACCAAAGCTTTAACAAGTTTTATCAAAAGTCAAAACAGCATTCGAAAATTATTTTCTGGCAAATTGAATAGGTTACTTGTATCTCGAAGGTGACCATAGTGATTTCTTAAATTGTTCCTAAACACAAATTATAAATTATTGATATTATTGACGATATTTTTAGAAAGTTAGTGATTATTGTAAAATTTCGTTTCATACCTGTTTATATTTTGTGTTGTTCATATATAAGAATAATCTGTAACAATTCTGGATCCATTTTATATAGGAATTAACAATTATGTTTCGACTTTGTAATTATTTTTCACTACTTATATTACTTTGAATGTCGATTACTAACCTCAAAATACAATCTGTCACTTCTCAACGACACCTCAAGAGCATTCGTTCAATAATACCGTAATAACGAAGTTGGTAACGAATTCGGTTACGAATTGTCGTGTAGTGAATACCAATTCGACAACTGAACTACGTTTTCAACGAAACGTAACGAAACCGCTTAACGAACGGTTTACAGAATAGGGTGTTAAAGTCGAAACAGTTTGTGACAACAGGTTTGGTAAATACGGAAATGTATTTAAATCAGTGCTTTCAGAAACGGTTATCTTTTCTAGAATTACATGACCCCCCTTTGTTTTGGCCAGATTTTGCGACATGTCACTACAGAAAACGATGTATTAAATTTTATACAGACAATTCAATAAATATTGTACCAAACATTGCCAATCCGCTTAACTGCCCAGAACTTCGTCCGATAGAAAACTATTGGGCCCAAATTAAACAAAAATTTTAAAAAACAAAAGGGACAACAACCGACATTGTTTGTTACCGAAGAAAATATAAAAATGCTGCCGATTCGTTTAGCATTCGTGATGTTCAAGTGTTAATGAAGGGTATAAAACAAAAAGTAAAAAAATTTACGGCCCTTTATAAAAAATTTTGCTTTTATTTTTTTATGCATAGAAGTATGTTATAGGTAAACAATAAAAAAATTTCAAAAAATATTCATTAGTTTTCATTTAATGGACAATACAAAGTGGTCGGATTTCATCTGGGACAGTTTTATGTCACTAATCAGCGCATATTGTTTCCATCTTTGAATAATCGCTTTTTCTCTGCCGCATACTATCTTCAGCCTAAGAATTAGGATCTAATTCTTTCAATTAAGAATTTGGATTAATTAGAATTAAGAAAAATTAGGATTCTGTTACTATTAGTTTGCATAACATTAAAATAAGACGATTAAGGTGAGGATGAAGTCAATATGTCCAATAATAACCGAAAAAATCGATTTCAAAGATGCTAAATTTTACCATAGAAACATATTATGCTGGTGGGAAAACTTTTACTTCATTTTGTTGTCGGATATCTAAAAAGTAGTATATACACATTACATTAAAATTTAAGATTATGTTTAAAATAATTCTTACACTTGTTACTCATATATTTAACAAATTTGAGGTATAATTTGATAAAGGCACATAAGTATCGATGGGTGGGATTATAGCATAGTGCAAATATATTCGGATTACATAAATCATCATCATTTACTTCATGGATTAAGCCTGTTGGCCTGTTTCGACTCAAGTCGGGGGTTTTCTCACATCTCTCTTCCCTCTGGGTTTGTAGAATAGCATTTTCTTGGGGATCCTTGAAGAGTCTATTATGTGTAGGTATTCTTCTCACCTTTGTCTATGTTGGTTTATTTTTTCTTGCAGAGGTGTCATTTTAATTTTTCTCGTAGATCTTCATTGCAGATTCTGGCAACTCTTGTGCAGCCGTTCACGGATCGGAGAAATCTCATTTCTGCTGCTTGGACTCCTGATCTGTCTTTGTTAGACATCGTCCATAATTCGCATCCAAATATCATCGTCGATATTGCCATTGCGTTGTAGAATTTAATTTGGGTTTCTCGTCTCGTTTTGTTTACATATCAAAAATTAAATGCCGTTGTTTTTCAAAATTTGTGAAGGAACAGCAATTTTTTTATCTTCCATAATTTTATTATCAAATTTTTACTTTCTCCATCCGGGAAAATAAACTACTCCCAGATTTAGTATTGGGAACCTATTGGAAACGAGGGATTTGAACAACTAACGGTTTCAGTATTTAAATTCCACGGCTGCTTACACCGGATGGGTAAATTGTGTGTGCTTGGTTGCAGCATTAGTTTTAGTTTTGCTACATAGTTTACCCGGAATCGAACCTGGTGGAACCTGCATTAATCTGCACTTTATAAAATAAAACGAAATAATTATGGAATAATGCATAACATCTCATCTTTACATCTATCTTGACATGTCAGTAATAGTTTAAAAAAGAAATAATAGTAGTTTACGTAACAACCAACAAGTGATGTAACGGTACGATTAATTTTCATTCGTAGTTAATAAAACTAGACATTTTAATATTTTTTAAGATAATAATATGAAAAATAATCTTTTTATCTCACACACGTGTATTGAACAAAATCTTATAATTCATTGCCATCACACGCTGTGGAGTATAATTTCTAATATGTATGATAACTTGATAATATTATCAAATATAGCTCAATTATAAGTTATACTAGAAAGTAAATAAATAAACAGTAAATATGTACCAAACAATTATCCTAATTATTTATCTTTTCTGTTTTGACGTAATTATATATTATAATTACTTAAAAGTGATAAGCTTGAAAAATAAGATTTAGTACAACGTCGAACGAAGTTGTGTCGTTCAATTATATTTAAAATAGTTTATTTTAATGTTTAAAAAGTAAAATGCCAAAACCAAAAAGGTCCCACATTTAAAGAAGTGCAAAACATAGTTGTTGATAAATTGAGAAATTGCTTTACGCCAAGAAAATCTGTTTTAAAACGTGACGGTTATCAACATCTGATTAGTGATGAAAAGCAAAGGTTTGTTTTTGAAAAGTTATAAACAATATTTGCTAGGGTTTGATAAAATATTATTGTTCATATGTGACGCAACGCCACGCTCCCTGATGCTAATTCACCCAACACGAAACACAAAGCGTCATTTAGCCAATTAGCAATCAGCACGTGGACAACGATATTGCGTTACGGAATGTTCGTAAACCCATTTTTAATGTCTTCCGGAATAGCTTTACGAATTTATGATGCGGTTGTATATAAGCCAAGGAAACAATTTGTTTTCTACATTTTCGGGATGTAACAAGAACAAACAAGGTCAAATTCAAAAATAAAAAACCTAAAACTATAAGTAGAACACATTTCCCTACAGAAATTTACATATAATTTTTTGTTTCTTTAGGTGGTTGGATGAATATGCCACACAATGTACCGAATTGTCCACCAGGTCTGGAATACCTTAGCATGATTGATCAACTTTTGGTCCAACAAAAAGTTGAACTCCTAGAAGGTATAACGAAATATTATACTTTTCAAATTTTTAAAAACACATTTCAGCATTTACTGGTTTTGAGACTGCAAATAAGTATACAATTAAGAATAGTTTAGGACAAAAAATTTATTTTGCTGCTGAAGAGTCTGATTGCTGTACTAGAAATTGTTGTGGGCCACTCAGACAATTTGATATGAAAATTTTGGATAATATGGGTAATCAGGTTATACGTTTACATCGGCCTTTGGCGTGCGATTCTTGTTTATTTCCGTGCTGTTTGCAGGTGATCAATTTTTTTTAAATAGTGAGTATGTCTAAAATAAAAAATATATGTTCCAGAGTATAGAAGTTTCGTCACCACCTGGTAATATTGTTGGTTCGGTTGAACAGGAATGGGGTCTTTGTTGTCCTTCCTACGCAATTAAAGATAGCAATGGAGAAACTGTGTTACGAATCGATGGTCCTCTCTGTCGATGGAGCATTTGTGGTGATGTCGAATTTAAAGTTATGTCTGTGGACGGAAGTACACAAGTGGGCAAAATTTCTAAACAATGGTCAGGTGTGATTAAAGAAATGTTCACAGATGCAGACACGTTTGGAATAACATTTCCTATGGATCTCGATGTTAGAATCAAGGCAGTTTTGATGGGTGCTTGCTTTTTAATAGTAAAATTTTTATTTTCTCTGAAAAAAGCGATACATTTTAACTCTCATTTTTTAGGATGCAATGTTTTTTGAAAAATCTGATAATAAGGAAAACGATGGGCCTTCTATGCTATAATAAATTTTTACAATATAAATTTTAATTTATGGAACTGAATTTTTAGATAATAAGTTTATTTTTAGAGAATATCGTTTATAATATTGAATCTGCTATGCTGGTCTCATTGAATATGCTATTTACATCCTATTTACCTACTTTATGTACCTTACTATTACTGTGTCTTATAAATAATCCTACTTATATTAATAGTTCCTAGGAGAAAATAAAACTATGTATGTAAAAAATATTTTATTTAAAATTAAAAGTAAAAACAATCAAATTTCCTGTACGTTAACAAATGTTGGTATGTAAAATTGTAGGTAAGAATTTAAATTGTACATACCCAGTTTAAAGAGGTATTAAAATTCTACTTGATAATCATCAAGGGTTGGTCCAGATTTAGAGATAGAAACGACTTCGTGAACTCAAAATTGTTATGTTGATCTAGAAATTAGCAGCAAGACGTTCTGTAATAAACTCGTATAATTTTCATAATTTCTTTTGGATGCAGCAAGAGTAGCTTTCTTAAACATTTTCATGTGAACAAAGGCTTACTCCATAGTGTTAAAAGGTTATCACTTATTTGGCATACAAAAATACAACTATCATAGTCTTATTTTTGCTTTTTATTTCAAGGAATATGATTAAACTAAGCGTTTTATGTTGCAAAACTTAAACGGACTTCCTGAAAAACAAGTTTGTGTAATAATAATTGAAGTGCGAATTTGAAGCTATAAGTTATATAAAAGGTGATCCAAATAGAGGTACAATTTTAAATTTCGCCCAATTTGAAATGTTTCGTGTGTAAAATTTGCTTTGTATTTCGTAAAAATCATGTGCTAACAACATGTAACATTTTACATTTTAAAAATTTAATGGAAAAATTCGAAGAAAGTGGATTGAGACTAACTAAAACACCACCACCAACAAAGAGATTGTTTCTATGTGTCAACATGTGACCAATGATTCAATATCATCAATTCGTCATGATTCTCAGCAATTGAACATTTCTTGTGGCAGTTTACAACGAATTCCGACAATAGATTTGCATGTATATAAAGTTGAATTGTGTCAAGAATTAAAGACTTGGGATCATTTACAGCGTCATGGGTTTGTTAATTTTGTTTTTCAAATAATTGTTTGGTGTGGATTTTGGGAGGGTTCTGTACTTGGCCCTTACTTTTCGAATATGATCATCATTGAGCTGTTACCGTCAATGTAATGTTTGAAGAAATTTTGTGACCGAAATTAAAGGATTTAGAATTATGGTTTTAACAGGATGGTGCCACATGCCACGCATCTAATGAAACAATAGTCGTATTGAATGGAAAATTTGAAGATTGTTTATTATCGTGTCATAGTGGCCACCAAGATCATGTGATTTAACATCATTAGATTTTAACTCTTGCTAATTTAATAAATAAGTAAATCATGATTGTCTTATATTAGTTCTGGTATTTTATTCAGTTCACCTAGAAGTTTCTCTATCTTTTACCTACTAATATAGATTAGACCAACCCGGTTCATCCTGAAGTGTGCGTATTCATACTAGGAGTACCAGTCCAGCCTAGGCTAAACTGATTTCTTCTATAGGGCTTAGGACGGACCAGTTTGCATATAGAAAGTACTGATTTGGCCTAGGTAAAACTAGTTTGTTCGAAAATCAGGTTTGGCCGGTAACATATTATATAAGCATATATTATTAACTTAATATAGGTATTAATCTTATAAGTACTAAGATTTTCACTAAAGATGCTGCCGTAGTCAAAATTAGAATGGCAGTAGATTAATGGATAGTTCAGTAGCTAATCAAATTGGTACAACAGTACCTATTGAGTAACTTTGCATGAAATGGACAAATTCTATGACCTCCCGTACGATGCTGTACGTTCGATCAGTTATATACACAGGAGTGTACATAAGTCAAGTTAGAGAACTCTGTATTATTTTAATCCAATAAGCGAAAAATAAAGCTTAGGCGAATAAATGGAACTTGAATTTATCTTCAGCACCACAAACGGGTGGATGCTGGGAGAAAGTTGGTATAAAATCAGTAAAAATGCACTTGGAGCAATTTTAAAATCAAAATCCTCGAAGAAGTTCTATAAACCGCATTTACAAAATCGGAAAATATCGTTATTAAGGTAAAAATTAGATTTGGTTTTATTATAGATGGAAATTTACCTAGAAACACACGGCCAAGAGAAACTACTCTTCTTGGATTGAGTAATATTCAAGTTCTCGTGTTGGTACATTCGATGACCAAAACAAATGTCTAAATGGTTAACATAAAATGCTTCAATAAAGTTGAAGCGCGTCCTCAAAATTTTGATTGCTTTTTTCGATTTATTGTTTTTGCAAAAATCCGCATTGAATTGGTTAAAAAATGAAGTTGTGAGATCTAACTTTCTAAAAACCTTCATAATAATTAGTACAAATACACAGGATCTCTTCAAGATCCATGAGTAAACTTTAGATGGGGATAGAAAAGCATTTTCAAAATCATATATTTTTTGTCTAAATGAAAACCCTCAAGGGATACCTTTATCTGATTTGTGTATTCTTATTACTCTTCCCAAGAAGATGATAATCTGATCAGGACATGATTGATAAAAATCAATTTTAACATACGTTATTAATGTTATAAATAATTAAAATTGATTTACGGTTTGCGTTGTGAATTTCGCAAGAAAAAAAAAGAAATAAACTAGGAAAACGCACTTCCACTGCAATTATTTATAATTAATTAAACAAATTTAAATGAACAGAAATTTATTAAGTAATTGTTGAATAATTTGCACCCCAAAACATTGACTGTAAACAACTCAAATGAGAACACCATTTGCTTTAATCCCTTCAGGATTAAACACGAGTGGCTAGTCCTTTCAGGACTTGACCAACACAAAACTAATGTTCCTTAAATCAAATTTACTTTTATTTTATAACAGAATTTTGTATAAATAAAATCACACAATGCTTAAGTATAGCAACATTTATTATTACGACATTTTCACAATTGGGAAAGGCTTTTCACGATTTTCGATTAATGTTCACTGCCAAAGTTGTAAATTTACTTCCCCTTAATCGTTGAGTATTTTCAATCAGAATCAGGACACCACTTCCTGCTAATCCTTTAACATACACACAGTCACGTTATTAATTTTATAAATAATTAAAATTGGATTTACGGTTTGCGTTGTGAATTTCGCAAGAAAAAAAAAAGAAATAAACTAGGAAAAACGCACTTCCACTGCAATTATTTATAATTAATTAAACAAATTTAAATAAACAGAAATTTATTAAGTAATTGTTGAATATTTGCATCCCCATCCCCCATTGTTTAACTGTAAACAACTGAAATGAGAACACCATTTGCTTTAATCCCTTCAGGATTAAACACGAGTGGCTAGTCCTTTCAGGACTTGACCAACACAAAACTAATGTTCCTTAAATCAAAATTACTTTTATTTTATAACAGAATTTTTTTATATAAATTCGCACAATGCTTAAGTAAAGCAACATTTATTATTATGACATTTTTCACAATTGGGAAAGGCTTTTCACGATTTTCGATTAATGTTCACTGCCAAAGTTGTAAATTTACTTCCCCTTAATCGTTGAGTATTTTCAATCAGAATCAGGACACCACTTCCTGCTAATCCTTTAACATACACACAGTCACGTTATTAATTTTATAAATAATTAAAATTGGATTTACGGTTTGCGTTGTGAATTTCGCAAGAAAAAAAAAAGAAATAAACTAGGAAAAACGCACTTCCACTGCAATTATTTATAATTAATTAAACAAATTTAAATAAACAGAAATTTATTAAGTAATTGTTGAATATTTGCATCCCCATCCCCCATTGTTTAACTGTAAACAACTGAAATGAGAACACCATTTGCTTTAATCCCTTCAGGATTAAACACGAGTGGCTAGTCCTTTCAGGACTTGACCAACACAAAACTAATGTTCCTTAAATCAAAATTACTTTTATTTTATAACAGAATTTTTTTATATAAATTCGCACAATGCTTAAGTAAAGCAACATTTATTATTATGACATTTTTCACAATTGGGAAAGGCTTTTCACGATTTTCTATTAATGTTCACTGCCAAAGTTGTAAATTTACTTCCCCTTAATCGTTGAGTATTTTCAATCAGAATCAGGACACCACTTCCTGCTAATCCTTTAACATACACACAGTCACGTTATTAATTTTATAAATAATTAAAATTGATTTACGGTTTGCGTTGTGAATTTCGCAAGAAAAAAGAAATAAACTAGGAAAACGCACTTCCACTGCAATTATTTATAATTAATTAAACAAATTTAAATAAACAGAAATTTATTAAGTAATTGTTGAATATTTGCATCCCCATCCCCCATTGTTTAACTGTAAACAACTGAAATGAGAACACCATTTGCTTTAATCCCTTCAGGATTAAACACGAGTGGCTAGTCCTTTCAGGACTTGACCAACACAAAACTAATGTTCCTTAAATCAAAATTACTTTTATTTTATAACAGAATTTTGTATAAATAAAATCACACAATGCTTAAGTATAGCAACATTTATTATTACGACATTTTCACAATTGGGAAAGGCTTTTCACGATTTTCGATTAATGTTCACTGCCAAAGTTGTAAATTTACTTCCCTTAATCGTTGAGTATTTTCAATCAGAATCAGGACACCACTTCCTGCTAATCCTTTAACATACACACAGTCACGTTATTAATTTTATAAATAATTAAAATTGATTTACGGTTTGCGTTGTGAATTTCGCAAGAAAAAAAGAAATAAACTAGGAAAACGCACTTCCACTGCAATTATTTATAATTAATTAAACAAATTTAAATGAACAGAAATTTATTAAGTAATTGTTGAATAATTGCATCCCCAAAAACATTGACTGTAAACAACTCAAATGAGAACACCATTTGCTTTAATTCCTTCAGGATTAAACACGACTGGCTAGTCCTTTCAGGACTTGACCAACACAAAACTAATGTTCCTTAAATCAAAATTACTTTTATTTTATAACAGAATTTTTTTATATAAATTCGCACAATGCTTAAGTAAAGCAACATTTATTATTATGACATTTTTCACAATTGGGAAAGGCTTTTCACGATTTTCGATTAATGTTCACTGCCAAAGTTGTAAATTTACTTCCCTTAATCGTTGAGTATTTTCAATCAGAATCAGGACACCACTTCCTGCTAATCCTTTAACATACACACAGTCACGTTATTAATTTTATAAATAATTAAAATTGGATTTACGGTTTGCGTTGTGAATTTCGTAAGAAAAAAAAGAAATAAACTAGGAAAACGCACTTCCACTGCAATTATTTATAATTAATTAAACAAATTTAAATAAACAGAAATTTATTAAGTAATTGTTGAATATTTGCATCCCCATCCCCCATTGTTTAACTGTAAACAACTGAAATGAGAACACCATTTGCTTTAATCCCTTCAGGATTAAACACGAGTGGCTAGTCCTTTCAGGACTTGACCAACACAAAACTAATGTTCCTTAAATCAAAATTACTTTTATTTTATAACAGAATTTTTTTATATAAATTCGCACAATGCTTAAGTAAAGCAACATTTATTATTATGACATTTTTCACAATTGGGAAAGGCTTTTCACGATTTTCGATTAATGTTCACTGCCAAAGTTGTAAATTTACTTCCCTTAATCGTTGAGTATTTTCAATCAGAATCAGGACACCACTTCCTGCTAATCCTTTAACATACACACAGTCACGTTATTAATTTTATAAATAATTAAAATTGGATTTACGGTTTGCGTTGTGAATTTCGCAAGAAAAAAAAAAGAAATAAACTAGGAAAAACGCACTTCCACTGCAATTATTTATAATTAATTAAACAAATTTAAATAAACAGAAATTTATTAAGTAATTGTTGAATATTTGCATCCCCATCCCCCATTGTTTAACTGTAAACAACTGAAATGAGAACACCATTTGCTTTAATCCCTTCAGGATTAAACACGAGTGGCTAGTCCTTTCAGGACTTGACCAACACAAAACTAATGTTCCTTAAATCAAAATTACTTTTATTTTATAACAGAATTTTGTTAAATAAAATCACACAATGCTTAAGTAAAGCAACATTTATTATTATGACATTTTTCACAATTGGGAAAGGCTTTTCACGATTTTCTATTAATGTTCACTGCCAAAGTTGTAAATTTACTTCCCCTTAATCGTTGAGTATTTTCAATCAGAATCAGGACACCACTTCCTGCTAATCCTTTAACATACACACAGTCACGTTATTAATTTTATAAATAATTAAAATTGAATTTACGGTTTTCGTTGTGAATTTCGCAAGAAAAAAAAGAAATAAACTAGGAAAAACGTACTTCCACTGCAATTATTTATAATTAATTAAACGAATTTAAATGAATAGAAATTTATTAAGTATTTGTTGAATATTTGCATCCCCAAAACATTGACTGTAAACAACTCAAATGAGAACACCATTTGCTTTAATCCCTTCAGGATTAAACACGACTGGCTAGTCCTTTCAGGACTTGACCAACACAAAACTAATGTTCCTTAAATCAAAATTACTTTTATTTTATAACAGAATTTTTTTATATAAATTCGCACAATGCTTAAGTAAAGCAACATTTATTATTATGACATTTTTCACAATTGGGAAAGGCTTTTCACGATTTTCTATTAATGTTCACTGCCAAAGTTGTAAATTTACTTCCCTTAATCGTTGAGTATTTTCAATCAGAATCAGGACACCACTTCCTGCTAATCCTTTAACATACACACAGTCACGTTATTAATTTTATAAATAATTAAAATTGATTTACGGTTTGCGTTGTGAATTTCGCAAGAAAAAAAGAAATAAACTAGGAAAACGCACTTCCACTGCAATTATTTATAATTAATTAAACAAATTTAAATGAACAGAAATTTATTAAGTAATTGTTGAATAATTGCATCCCCAAAAACATTGACTGTAAACAACTCAAATGAGAACACCATTTGCTTTAATTCCTTCAGGATTAAACACGACTGGCTAGTCCTTTCAGGACTTGACCAACACAAAACTAATGTTCCTTAAATCAAAATTACTTTTATTTTATAACAGAATTTTTTTATATAAATTCGCACAATGCTTAAGTATAGCAACATTTATTATTACGACATTTTTCACAATTGGGAAAGGCTTTTCACGATTTTCGATTAATGTTCACTGCCAAAGTTGTAAATTTACTTCCCCTTAATCGTTGAGTATTTTCAATCAGAATCAGGACACCACTTCCTGCTAATCCTTTAACATACACACAGTCACGTTATTAATTTTATAAATAATTAAAATTGGATTTACGGTTTGCGTTGTGAATTTCGCAAGAAAAAAAGAAATAAACTAGGAAAACGCACTTCCACTGCAATTATTTATAATTAATTAAACAAATTTAAATGAACAGAAATTTATTAAGTAATTGTTGAATAATTGCATCCCCAAAAACATTGACTGTAAACAACTCAAATGAGAACACCATTTGCTTTAATTCCTTCAGGATTAAACACGAGTGGCTAGTCCTTTCAGGACTTGACCAACACAAAACTAATGTTCCTTAAATCAAAATTACTTTTATTTTATAACAGAATTTTTTTATATAAATTCGCACAATGCTTAAGTAAAGCAACATTTATTATTATGACATTTTTCACAATTGGGAAAGGCTTTTCACGATTTTCGATTAATGTTCACTGCCAAAGTTGTAAATTTACTTCCCCTTAATCGTTGAGTATTTTCAATCAGAATCAGGACACCACTTCCTGCTAATCCTTTAACATACACACAGTCACGTTATTAATTTTATAAATAATTAAAATTGGATTTACGGTTTGCGTTGTGAATTTCGCAAGAAAAAAAAAAGAAATAAACTAGGAAAAACGTACTTCCACTGCAATTATTTATAATTAATTAAACGAATTTAAATGAATAGAAATTTATTAAGTATTTGTTGAATATTTGCATCCCCATAAACATTGACTGTAAACAACTCAAATGAGAACACCATTTGCTTTAATTCCTTCAGGATTAAACACGACTGGCTAGTCCTTTCAGGACTTGACCAACACAAAACTAATGTTCCTTAAATCAAAATTACTTTTATTTTATAACAGAATTTTTTTATATAAATTCGCACAATGCTTAAGTAAAGCAACATTTATTATTATGACATTTTTCACAATTGGGAAAGGCTTTTCACGATTTTCGATTAATGTTCACTGCCAAAGTTGTAAATTTACTTCCCCTTAATCGTTGAGTATTTTCAATCAGAATCAGGACACCACTTCCTGCTAATCCTTTAACATACACACAGTCACGTTATTAATTTTATAAATAATTAAAATTGGATTTACGGTTTGCGTTGTGAATTTCGCAAGAAAAAAAAAAGAAATAAACTAGGAAAAACGTACTTCCACTGCAATTATTTATAATTAATTAAACGAATTTAAATGAATAGAAATTTATTAAGTATTTGTTGAATATTTGCATCCCCATAAACATTGACTGTAAACAACTCAAATGAGAACACCATTTGCTTTAATTCCTTCAGGATTAAACACGACTGGCTAGTCCTTTCAGGACTTGACCAACACAAAACTAATGTTCCTTAAATCAAAATTACTTTTATTTTATAACAGAATTTTTTTATATAAATTCGCACAATGCTTAAGTAAAGCAACATTTATTATTATGACATTTTTCACAATTGGGAAAGGCTTTTCACGATTTTCTATTAATGTTCACTGCCAAAGTTGTAAATTTACTTCCCCTTAATCGTTGAGTATTTTCAATCAGAATCAGGACACCACTTCCTGCTAATCCTTTAACATACACACAGTCACGTTATTAATTTTATAAATAATTAAAATTGGATTTACGGTTTGCGTTGTGAATTTCGCAAGAAAAAAAGAAATAAACTGGGAAAAAACGCACTTCCACTGCAATTATTTATAATTAATTAAACAAATTTAAATGAACAGAAATTTATTAAGTAATTGTTGAATAATTGCACCCCCAAAAAACATTGACTGTAAACAACTCAAATGAGAACACCATTTGCTTTAATCCCTTCAGGATTAAACACGAGTGGCTAGTCCTTTCAGGACTTGACCAACACAAAACTAATGTTCCTTAAATCAAAATTACTTTTATTTTATAACAGAATTTTTTATATATAAATTCGCACAATGCTTAAGTAAAGCAACATTTATTATTATGACATTTTTCACAATTGGGAAAGGCTTTTCACGATTTTCGATTAATGTTCACTGCCAAAGTTGTAAATTTACTTCCCCTTAATCGTTGAGTATTTTCAATCAGAATCAGGACACCACTTCCTGCTAATCCTTTAACATACACACAGTCACGTTATTAATTTTATAAATAATTAAAATTGGATTTACGGTTTGCGTTGTGAATTTCGCAAGAAAAAAAAAAGAAATAAACTAGGAAAAACGTACTTCCACTGCAATTATTTATAATTAATTAAACGAATTTAAATGAATAGAAATTTATTAAGTATTTGTTGAATATTTGCATCCCCATAAACATTGACTGTAAACAACTCAAATGAGAACACCATTTGCTTTAATTCCTTCAGGATTAAACACGACTGGCTAGTCCTTTCAGGACTTGACCAACACAAAACTAATGTTCCTTAAATCAAAATTACTTTTATTTTATAACAGAATTTTTTATATATAAATTCGCACAATGCTTAAGTAAAGCAACATTTATTATTACGACATTTTTCACAATTGGGAAAGGCTTTTCACGATTTTCGATTAATGTTCACTGCCAAAGTTGTAAATTTACTTCCCCTTAATCGTTGAGTATTTTCAATCAGAATCAGGACACCACTTCCTGCTAATCCTTTAACATACACACAGTCACGTTATTAATTTTATAAATAATTAAAATTGGATTTACGGTTTGCGTTGTGAATTTCGCAAGAAAAAAAGAAATAAACTAGGAAAACGCACTTCCACTGCAATTATTTATAATTAATTAAACAAATTTAAATGAACAGAAATTTATTAAGTAATTGTTGAATAATTGCATCCCCAAAAACATTGACTGTAAACAACTCAAATGAGAACACCATTTGCTTTAATTCCTTCAGGATTAAACACGACTGGCTAGTCCTTTCAGGACTTGACCAACACAAAACTAATGTTCCTTAAATCAAAATTACTTTTATTTTATAACAGAATTTTGTATAAATAAAATCACACAATGCTTAAGTATAGCAACATTTATTATTACGACATTTTTCACAATTGGGAAAGGCTTTTCACGATTTTCGATTAATGTTCACTGCCAAAGTTGTAAATTTACTTCCCTTAATCGTTGAGTATTTTCAATCAGAATCAGGACACCACTTCCTGCTAATCCTTTAACATACACACAGTCACGTTATTAATTTTATAAATAATTAAAATTGGATTTACGGTTTGCGTTGTGAATTTCGCAAGAAAAAAAGAAATAAACTAGGAAAACGCACTTCCACTGCAATTATTTATAATTAATTAAACAAATTTAAATGAACAGAAATTTATTAAGTAATTGTTGAATAATTGCATCCCCAAAACATTGACTGTAAACAACTCAAATGAGAACACCATTTGCTTTAATTCCTTCAGGATTAAACACGACTGGCTAGTCCTTTCAGGACTTGACCAACACAAAACTAATGTTCCTTAAATCAAAATTACTTTTATTTTATAACAGAATTTTGTATAAATAAAATCACACAATGCTTAAGTATAGCAACATTTATTATTACGACATTTTTCACAATTGGGAAAGGCTTTTCACGATTTTCGATTAATGTTCACTGCCAAAGTTGTAAATTTACTTCCCTTAATCGTTGAGTATTTTCAATCAGAATCAGGACACCACTTCCTGCTAATCCTTTAACATACACACAGTCACGTTATTAATTTTATAAATAATTAAAATTGGATTTACGGTTTGCGTTGTGAATTTCGCAAGAAAAAAAGAAATAAACTAGGAAAACGCACTTCCACTGCAATTATTTATAATTAATTAAACAAATTTAAATGAACAGAAATTTATTAAGTAATTGTTGAATAATTGCATCCCCAAAACATTGACTGTAAACAACTGAAATGAGAACACCATTTGCTTTAATTCCTTCAGGATTAAACACGAGTGGCTAGTCCTTTCAGGACTTGACCAACACAAAACTAATGTTCCTTAAATCAAAATTACTTTTATTTTATAACAGAATTTTGTATAAATAAAATCACACAATGCTTAAGTATAGCAACATTTATTATTACGACATTTTTCACAATTGGGAAAGGCTTTTCACGATTTTCGATTAATGTTCACTGCCAAAGTTGTAAATTTACTTCCCTTAATCGTTGAGTATTTTCAATCAGAATCAGGACACCACTTCCTGCTAATCCTTTAACATACACACAGTCACGTTATTAATTTTATAAATAATTAAAATTGGATTTACGGTTTGCGTTGTGAATTTCGCAAGAAAAAAAGAAATAAACTAGGAAAACGCACTTCCACTGCAATTATTTATAATTAATTAAACAAATTTAAATGAACAGAAATTTATTAAGTAATTGTTGAATAATTGCATCCCCAAAACATTGACTGTAAACAACTCAAATGAGAACACCATTTGCTTTAATCCCTTCAGGATTAAACACGAGTGGCTAGTCCTTTCAGGACTTGACCAACACAAAACTAATGTTCCTTAAATCAAAATTACTTTTATTTTATAACAGAATTTTTTTATATAAATTCGCACAATGCTTAAGTAAAGCAACATTTATTATTATGACATTTTTCACAATTGGGAAAGGCTTTTCACGATTTTCGATTAATGTTCACTGCCAAAGTTGTAAATTTACTTCCCCTTAATCGTTGAGTATTTTCAATCAGAATCAGGACACCACTTCCTGCTAATCCTTTAACATACACACAGTCACGTTATTAATTTTATAAATAATTAAAATTGGATTTACGGTTTGCGTTGTGAATTTCGCAAGAAAAAAAAAAGAAATAAACTAGGAAAAACGTACTTCCACTGCAATTATTTATAATTAATTAAACGAATTTAAATGAATAGAAATTTATTAAGTATTTGTTGAATATTTGCATCCCCATAAACATTGACTGTAAACAACTCAAATGAGAACACCATTTGCTTTAATCCCTTAAGGATTAAACACGACTGGCTAGTCCTTTCAGGACTAGACCAACACGAAACTAATGTTCCTTAAATCAAAATTACTTTTATTTTATAACAGAATTTTTTTATATAAATTCGCACAATGCTTAAGTAAAGCAACATTTATTATTACGACGTTTTTCACAATTGGGAAAGTCTTTTCATGATTTTCGATTAATGTTCACTGCCAAAGTTGTAAATTTACTTCCCCTTAATCGTTGAGTATTTTCAATCAGAATCAGGACACCACTTCCTGCTAATCCTTTAATATACACACAGTCACGTTATTAATTTTATAAAAAATTTAAAAATTTGGGATTTACGGTTTGCGTTGTGAATTTCGCAAGAAAAAAAGAAATAAACTAGGAAAACGCACTTCCACTGCAATTATTTATAATTAATTAAACAAATTTAAATGAACAGAAATTTATTAAGTAATTGTTGAATAATTGCACCCCCAAAAAACATTGACTGTAAACAACTCAAATGAGAACACCATTTGCTTTAATTCCTTCAGGATTAAACACGAGTGGCTAGTCCTTTCAGGACTTGACCAACACAAAACTAATGTTCCTTAAATCAAAATTACTTTTATTTTATAACAGAATTTTTTTATATAAATTCGCACAATGCTTAAGTAAAGCAACATTTATTATTATGACATTTTTCACAATTGGGAAAGGCTTTTCACGATTTTCGATTAATGTTCACTGCCAAAGTTGTAAATTTACTTCCCTTAATCGTTGAGTATTTTCAATCAGAATCAGGACACCACTTCCTGCTAATCCTTTAACATACACACAGTCACGTTATTAATTTTATAAATAATTAAAATTGGATTTACGGTTTGCGTTGTGAATTTCGCAAGAAAAAAAAGAAATAAACTAGGAAAACGCACTTCCACTGCAATTATTTATAATTAATTAAACAAATTTAAATGAACAGAAATTTATTAAGTAATTGTTGAATAATTGCACCCCCAAAAAACATTGACTGTAAACAACTCAAATGAGAACACCATTTGCTTTAATTCCTTCAGGATTAAACACGACTGGCTAGTCCTTTCAGGACTTGACCAACACAAAACTAATGTTCCTTAAATCAAAATTACTTTTATTTTATAACAGAATTTTGTATAAATAAAATCACACAATGCTTAAGTATAGCAACATTTATTATTACGACATTTTTCACAATTGGGAAAGGCTTTTCACGATTTTCGATTAATGTTCACTGCCAAAGTTGTAAATTTACTTCCCTTAATCGTTGAGTATTTTCAATCAGAATCAGGACACCACTTCCTGCTAATCCTTTAACATACACACAGTCACGTTATTAATTTTATAAAAAATTTAAAAATTTGGGATTTACGGTTTGCGTTGTGAATTTCGCAAGAAAAAAAGAAATAAACTAGGAAAACGCACTTCCACTGCAATTATTTATAATTAATTAAACGAATTTAAATGAATAGAAATTTATTAAGTATTTGTTGAATATTTGCATCCCCATAAACATTGACTGTAAACAACTCAAATGAGAACACCATTTGCTTTAATTCCTTCAGGATTAAACACGACTGGCTAGTCCTTTCAGGACTTGACCAACACAAAACTAATGTTCCTTAAATCAAAATTACTTTTATTTTATAACAGAATTTTTTTATATAAATTCGCACAATGCTTAAGTAAAGCAACATTTATTATTATGACATTTTTCACAATTGGGAAAGGCTTTTCACGATTTTCTATTAATGTTCACTGCCAAAGTTGTAAATTTACTTCCCCTTAATCGTTGAGTATTTTCAATCAGAATCAGGACACCACTTCCTGCTAATCCTTTAACATACACACAGTCACGTTATTAATTTTATAAATAATTAAAATTGGATTTACGGTTTGCGTTGTGAATTTCGCAAGAAAAAAAGAAATAAACTAGGAAAACGCACTTCCACTGCAATTATTTATAATTAATTAAACGAATTTAAATGAATAGAAATTTATTAAGTATTTGTTGAATATTTGCATCCCCATAAACATTGACTGTAAACAACTCAAATGAGAACACCATTTGCTTTAATTCCTTCAGGATTAAACACGACTGGCTAGTCCTTTCAGGACTTGACCAACACAAAACTAATGTTCCTTAAATCAAAATTACTTTTATTTTATAACAGAATTTTGTATAAATAAAATCACACAATGCTTAAGTATAGCAACATTTATTATTACGACATTTTTCACAATTGGGAAAGGCTTTTCACGATTTTCGATTAATGTTCACTGCCAAAGTTGTAAATTTACTTCCCTTAATCGTTGAGTATTTTCAATCAGAATCAGGACACCACTTCCTGCTAATCCTTTAACATACACACAGTCACGTTATTAATTTTATAAATAATTAAAATTGGATTTACGGTTTGCGTTGTGAATTTCGCAAGAAAAAAAGAAATAAACTAGGAAAACGCACTTCCACTGCAATTATTTATAATTAATTAAACAAATTTAAATGAACAGAAATTTATTAAGTAATTGTTGAATAATTGCATCCCCAAAAACATTGACTGTAAACAACTCAAATGAGAACACCATTTGCTTTAATTCCTTCAGGATTAAACACGACTGGCTAGTCCTTTCAGGACTTGACCAACACAAAACTAATGTTCCTTAAATCAAAATTACTTTTATTTTATAACAGAATTTTGTATAAATAAAATCACACAATGCTTAAGTATAGCAACATTTATTATTACGACATTTTTCACAATTGGGAAAGGCTTTTCACGATTTTCGATTAATGTTCACTGCCAAAGTTGTAAATTTACTTCCCTTAATCGTTGAGTATTTTCAATCAGAATCAGGACACCACTTCCTGCTAATCCTTTAACATACACACAGTCACGTTATTAATTTTATAAATAATTAAAATTGGATTTACGGTTTGCGTTGTGAATTTCGCAAGAAAAAAAGAAATAAACTAGGAAAACGCACTTCCACTGCAATTATTTATAATTAATTAAACAAATTTAAATGAACAGAAATTTATTAAGTAATTGTTGAATATTTGCATCCCCAAAAACATTAACTGTAACCAACTCAAATGAGAACACCATTTGCTTTAATCCCTTCAGGATTAAACACGACTGGCTAGTCCTTTCAGGACTTGACCAACACAAAACTAATGTTCCTTAAATCAAAATTACTTTTATTTTATAACAGAATTTTTTTATATAAATTCGCACAATGCTTAAGTAAAGCAACATTTATTATTATGACATTTTTCACAATTGGGAAAGGCTTTTCACGATTTTCTATTAATGTTCACTGCCAAAGTTGTAAATTTACTTCCCCTTAATCGTTGAGTATTTTCAATCAGAATCAGGACACCACTTCCTGCTAATCCTTTAACATACACACAGTCACGTTATTAATTTTATAAATAATTAAAATTGAATTTACGGTTTTTGTTGTGAATTTCGCAAGAAAAAAAAGAAATAAACTAGGAAAACGCACTTCCACTGCAATTATTTATAATTAATTAAACAAATTTAAATAAACAGAAATTTATTGAGTAATTGTTGAATATTTGCATCCCCAAAAACATTAACTGTGACCAACTCAAATGAGAACACCATTTGCTTTAATCCCTTCAGGATTAAACACCACTGGCTAGTCCTTTCAGGACTTGACCAACACAAAACTAATGTTCCTTAAATCAAAATTACTTTTATTTTATAACAGAATTTTGTATAAATAAAATCACACAATGCTTAAGTATAGCAACATTTATTATTACGACATTTTTCACAATTGGGAAAGGCTTTTCACGATTTTCGATTAATGTTCACTGCCAAAGTTGTAAATTTACTTCCCTTAATCGTTGAGTATTTTCAATCAGAATCAGGACACCACTTCCTGCTAATCCTTTAACATACACACAATCACGTTATTAATTTTATAAATAATTAAAATTGATTTACGGTTTGCGTTGTGAATTTCGCAAGAAAAAAAAGAAATAAACTGGGAAAAAACGCACTTCCACTGCAATTATTTATAATTAATTAAACAAATTTAAATGAACAGAAATTTATTAAGTAATTGTTGAATAATTGCATCCCCAAAACATTGACTGTAAACAACTCAAATGAGAACACCATTTGCTTTAATTCCTTCAGGATTAAACACGAGTGGCTAGTCCTTTCAGGACTTGACCAACACAAAACTAATGTTCCTTAAATCAAAATTACTTTTATTTTATAACAGAATTTTTTTATATAAATTCGCACAATGCTTAAGTAAAGCAACATTTATTATTATGACATTTTTCACAATTGGGAAAGGCTTTTCACGATTTTCGATTAATGTTCACTGCCAAAGTTGTAAATTTACTTCCCCTTAATC
Source organism: Lycocerus yunnanus (assembly GCA_036346125.1). NCBI lineage: Eukaryota > Metazoa > Arthropoda > Insecta > Coleoptera > Cantharidae > Lycocerus > Lycocerus yunnanus. The sequence goes on along the minus strand of JARFIX010000011.1, from coordinate 559,812 downwards.
GTTGAGTATTTTCAATCAGAATCAGGACACCACTTCCTGCTAATCCTTTAACATACACACAGTCACGTTATTAATTTTATAAATAATTAAAATTGGATTTACGGTTTGCGTTGTGAATTTCGCAAGAAAAAAAAAAGAAATAAACTAGGAAAAACGCACTTCCACTGCAATTATTTATAATTAATTAAACAAATTTAAATAAACAGAAATTTATTAAGTAATTGTTGAATATTTGCATCCCCATCCCCCATTGTTTAACTGTAAACAACTGAAATGAGAACACCATTTGCTTTAATCCCTTCAGGATTAAACACGAGTGGCTAGTCCTTTCAGGACTTGACCAACACAAAACTAATGTTCCTTAAATCAAAATTACTTTTATTTTATAACAGAATTTTTTTATATAAATTCGCACAATGCTTAAGTAAAGCAACATTTATTATTATGACATTTTTCACAATTGGGAAAGGCTTTTCACGATTTTCGATTAATGTTCACTGCCAAAGTTGTAAATTTACTTCCCTTAATCGTTGAGTATTTTCAATCAGAATCAGGACACCACTTCCTGCTAATCCTTTAACATACACACAGTCACGTTATTAATTTTATAAATAATTAAAATTGGATTTACGGTTTGCGTTGTGAATTTCGCAAGAAAAAAAAGAAATAAACTAGGAAAACGCACTTCCACTGCAATTATTTATAATTAATTAAACAAATTTAAATAAACAGAAATTTATTAAGTAATTGTTGAATATTTGCATCCCCATCCCCCATTGTTTAACTGTAAACAACTGAAATGAGAACACCATTTGCTTTAATCCCTTCAGGATTAAACACGAGTGGCTAGTCCTTTCAGGACTTGACCAACACAAAACTAATGTTCCTTAAATCAAAATTACTTTTATTTTATAACAGAATTTTTTTATATAAATTCGCACAATGCTTAAGTATAGCAACATTTATTATTACGACATTTTTCACAATTGGGAAAGGCTTTTCACGATTTTCGATTAATGTTCACTGCCAAAGTTGTAAATTTACTTCCCTTAATCGTTGAGTATTTTCAATCAGAATCAGGACACCACTTCCTGCTAATCCTTTAACATACACACAGTCACGTTATTAATTTTATAAAAAATTTAAAAATTTGGGATTTACGGTTTGCGTTGTGAATTTCGCAAGAAAAAAAGAAATAAACTAGGAAAACGCACTTCCACTGCAATTATTTATAATTAATTAAACAAATTTAAATAAACAGAAATTTATTAAGTAATTGTTGAATATTTGCATCCCCATCCCCCATTGTTTAACTGTAAACAACTGAAATGAGAACACCATTTGCTTTAATCCCTTCAGGATTAAACACGAGTGGCTAGTCCTTTCAGGACTTGACCAACACAAAACTAATGTTCCTTAAATCAAAATTACTTTTATTTTATAACAGAATTTTTTTATATAAATTCGCACAATGCTTAAGTAAAGCAACATTTATTATTATGACATTTTTCACAATTGGGAAAGGCTTTTCACGATTTTCTATTAATGTTCACTGCCAAAGTTGTAAATTTACTTCCCCTTAATCGTTGAGTATTTTCAATCAGAATCAGGACACCACTTCCTGCTAATCCTTTAACATACACACAGTCACGTTATTAATTTTATAAATAATTAAAATTGATTTACGGTTTGCGTTGTGAATTTCGCAAGAAAAAAAAGAAATAAACTGGGAAAACGCACTTCCACTGCAATTATTTATAATTAATTAAACAAATTTAAATAAACAGAAATTTATTAAGTAATTGTTGAATATTTGCATCCCCATCCCCCATTGTTTAACTGTAAACAACTGAAATGAGAACACCATTTGCTTTAATCCCTTCAGGATTAAACACGAGTGGCTAGTCCTTTCAGGACTTGACCAACACAAAACTAATGTTCCTTAAATCAAAATTACTTTTATTTTATAACAGAATTTTGTATAAATAAAATCACACAATGCTTAAGTATAGCAACATTTATTATTACGACATTTTTCACAATTGGGAAAGGCTTTTCACGATTTTCGATTAATGTTCACTGCCAAAGTTGTAAATTTACTTCCCTTAATCGTTGAGTATTTTCAATCAGAATCAGGACACCACTTCCTGCTAATCCTTTAATATACACACAATCACGTTATTAATTTATAAATAATTAAAATTGAATTTACGGTTTGCGTTGTGAATTTCGCAAGAAAAAAAGAAATAAACTAGGAAAACGCACTTCCACTGCAATTATTTATAATTAATTAAACAAATTTAAATGAACAGAAATTTATTAAGTAATTGTTGAATAATTGCATCCCCAAAACATTGACTGTAAACAACTCAAATGAGAACACCATTTGCTTTAATTCCTTCAGGATTAAACACGACTGGCTAGTCCTTTCAGGACTTGACCAACACAAAACTAATGTTCCTTAAATCAAAATTACTTTTATTTTATAACAGAATTTTGTATAAATAAAATCACACAATGCTTAAGTATAGCAACATTTATTATTACGACATTTTTCACAATTGGGAAAGGCTTTTCACGATTTTCGATTAATGTTCACTGCCAAAGTTGTAAATTTACTTCCCTTAATCGTTGAGTATTTTCAATCAGAATCAGGACACCACTTCCTGCTAATCCTTTAATATACACACATCACGTTATTAATGTTATAAATAATTAAAATTGAATTTACGGTTTGCGTTGTGAATTTCGCAAGAAAAAAAAGAAATAAACTAGGAAAACGCACTTCCACTGCAATTATTTATAATTAATTAAACAAATTTAAATGAACAGAAATTTATTAAGTAATTGTTGAATAATTGCATCCCCAAAACATTGACTGTAAACAACTCAAATGAGAACACCATTTGCTTTAATTCCTTCAGGATTAAACACGACTGGCTAGTCCTTTCAGGACTTGACCAACACAAAACTAATGTTCCTTAAATCAAAATTACTTTTATTTTATAACAGAATTTTGTATAAATAAAATCACACAATGCTTAAGTATAGCAACATTTATTATTACGACATTTTTCACAATTGGGAAAGGCTTTTCACGATTTTCGATTAATGTTCACTGCCAAAGTTGTAAATTTACTTCCCTTAATCGTTGAGTATTTTCAATCAGAATCAGGACACCACTTCCTGCTAATCCTTTAACATACACACAGTCACGTTATTAATTTTATAAATAATTAAAATTGATTTACGGTTTGCGTTGTGAATTTCGCAAGAAAAAAAGAAATAAACTAGGAAAAACGTACTTCCACTGCAATTATTTATAATTAATTAAACGAATTTAAATGAATAGAAATTTATTAAGTATTTGTTGAATATTTGCATCCCCATAAACATTGACTGTAAACAACTCAAATGAGAACACCATTTGCTTTAATCCCTTCAGGATTAAACACGACTGGCTAGTCCTTTCAGGACTTGACCAACACAAAACTAATGTTCCTTAAATCAAAATTACTTTTATTTTATAACAGAATTTTTTATATATAAATTCGCACAATGCTTAAGTAAAGCAACATTTATTATTATGACATTTTTCACAATTGGGAAAGGCTTTTCACGATTTTCGATTAATGTTCACTGCCAAAGTTGTAAATTTACTTCCCTTAATCGTTGAGTATTTTCAATCAGAATCAGGACACCACTTCCTGCTAATCCTTTAACATACACACAGTCACGTTATTAATTTTATAAATAATTAAAATTGGATTTACGGTTTGCGTTGTGAATTTCGCAAGAAAAAAAGAAATAAACTAGGAAAACGCACTTCCACTGCAATTATTTATAATTAATTAAACAAATTTAAATGAACAGAAATTTATTAAGTAATTGTTGAATAATTGCATCCCCAAAACATTGACTGTAAACAACTCAAATGAGAACACCATTTGCTTTAATTCCTTCAGGATTAAACACGACTGGCTAGTCCTTTCAGGACTTGACCAACACAAAACTAATGTTCCTTAAATCAAAATTACTTTTATTTTATAACAGAATTTTGTATAAATAAAATCACACAATGCTTAAGTATAGCAACATTTATTATTACGACATTTTTCACAATTGGGAAAGGCTTTTCACGATTTTCGATTAATGTTCACTGCCAAAGTTGTAAATTTACTTCCCTTAATCGTTGAGTATTTTCAATCAGAATCAGGACACCACTTCCTGCTAATCCTTTAACATACACACAGTCACGTTATTAATTTTATAAATAATTAAAATTGGATTTACGGTTTGCGTTGTGAATTTCGCAAGAAAAAAAGAAATAAACTAGGAAAACGCACTTCCACTGCAATTATTTATAATTAATTAAACAAATTTAAATGAACAGAAATTTATTAAGTAATTGTTGAATAATTGCATCCCCAAAACATTGACTGTAAACAACTCAAATGAGAACACCATTTGCTTTAATTCCTTCAGGATTAAACACGACTGGCTAGTCCTTTCAGGACTTGACCAACACAAAACTAATGTTCCTTAAATCAAAATTACTTTTATTTTATAACAGAATTTTGTATAAATAAAATCACACAATGCTTAAGTATAGCAACATTTATTATTACGACATTTTTCACAATTGGGAAAGGCTTTTCACGATTTTCGATTAATGTTCACTGCCAAAGTTGTAAATTTACTTCCCTTAATCGTTGAGTATTTTCAATCAGAATCAGGACACCACTTCCTGCTAATCCTTTAATATACACACAATCACGTTTTTAAATTTGTTATAAATAATTAAAATTGAATTTACGGTTTGCGTTGTGAATTTCGCAAGAAAAAAAGAAATAAACTAGGAAAACGCACTTCCACTGCAATTATTTATAATTAATTAAACAAATTTAAATGAACAGAAATTTATTAAGTAATTGTTGAATAATTGCATCCCCATAAACATTGACTGTAAACAACTCAAATGAGAACACCATTTGCTTTAATTCCTTCAGGATTAAACACGACTGGCTAGTCCTTTCAGGACTTGACCAACACAAAACTAATGTTCCTTAAATCAAAATTACTTTTATTTTATAACAGAATTTTTTATATATAAATTCGCACAATGCTTAAGTAAAGCAACATTTATTATTATGACATTTTTCACAATTGGGAAAGGCTTTTCACGATTTTCGATTAATGTTCACTGCCAAAGTTGTAAATTTACTTCCCCTTAATCGTTGAGTATTTTCAATCAGAATCAGGACACCACTTCCTGCTAATCCTTTAACATACACACAGTCACGTTATTAATTTTATAAATAATTAAAATTGGATTTACGGTTTGCGTTGTGAATTTCGCAAGAAAAAAAAAAGAAATAAACTAGGAAAAACGTACTTCCACTGCAATTATTTATAATTAATTAAACGAATTTAAATGAATAGAAATTTATTAAGTATTTGTTGAATATTTGCATCCCCATAAACATTGACTGTAAACAACTCAAATGAGAACACCATTTGCTTTAATTCCTTCAGGATTAAACACGACTGGCTAGTCCTTTCAGGACTTGACCAACACAAAACTAATGTTCCTTAAATCAAAATTACTTTTATTTTATAACAGAATTTTTTTATATAAATTCGCACAATGCTTAAGTAAAGCAACATTTATTATTATGACATTTTTCACAATTGGGAAAGGCTTTTCACGATTTTCGATTAATGTTCACTGCCAAAGTTGTAAATTTACTTCCCCTTAATCGTTGAGTATTTTCAATCAGAATCAGGACACCACTTCCTGCTAATCCTTTAACATACACACAGTCACGTTATTAATTTTATAAATAATTAAAATTGGATTTACGGTTTGCGTTGTGAATTTCGCAAGAAAAAAAGAAATAAACTGGGAAAAAACGCACTTCCACTGCAATTATTTATAATTAATTAAACAAATTTAAATGAACAGAAATTTATTAAGTAATTGTTGAATAATTGCATCCCCAAAACATTGACTGTAAACAACTCAAATGAGAACACCATTTGCTTTAATTCCTTCAGGATTAAACACGACTGGCTAGTCCTTTCAGGACTTGACCAACACAAAACTAATGTTCCTTAAATCAAAATTACTTTTATTTTATAACAGAATTTTGTATAAATAAAATCACACAATGCTTAAGTATAGCAACATTTATTATTACGACATTTTTCACAATTGGGAAAGGCTTTTCACGATTTTCGATTAATGTTCACTGCCAAAGTTGTAAATTTACTTCCCTTAATCGTTGAGTATTTTCAATCAGAATCAGGACACCACTTCCTGCTAATCCTTTAACATACACACAATCACGTTATTAATTTTATAAATAATTAAAATTGATTTACGGTTTGCGTTGTGAATTTCGCAAGAAAAAAAGAAATAAACTAGGAAAAACGCACTTCCACTGCAATTATTTATAATTAATTAAACAAATTTAAATAAACAGAAATTTATTAAGTAATTGTTGAATATTTGCATCCCCAAAACATTGACTGTAAACAACTGAAATGAGAACACCATTTGCTTTAATTCCTTCAGGATTAAACACGAGTGGCTAGTCCTTTCAGGACTTGACCAACACAAAACTAATGTTCCTTAAATCAAAATTACTTTTATTTTATAACAGAATTTTGTATAAATAAAATCACACAATGCTTAAGTATAGCAACATTTATTATTACGACATTTTTCACAATTGGGAAAGGCTTTTCACGATTTTCGATTAATGTTCACTGCCAAAGTTGTAAATTTACTTCCCTTAATCGTTGAGTATTTTCAATCAGAATCAGGACACCACTTCCTGCTAATCCTTTAACATACACACAGTCACGTTATTAATTTTATAAATAATTAAAATTGATTTACGGTTTGCGTTGTGAATTTCGCAAGAAAAAAAAGAAATAAACTAGGAAAACGCACTTCCACTGCAATTATTTATAATTAATTAAACAAATTTAAATGAACAGAAATTTATTAAGTAATTGTTGAATAATTGCACCCCCAAAAAACATTGACTGTAAACAACTCAAATGAGAACACCATTTGCTTTAATTCCTTCAGGATTAAACACGACTGGCTAGTCCTTTCAGGACTTGACCAACACAAAACTAATGTTCCTTAAATCAAAATTACTTTTATTTTATAACAGAATTTTTTATATATAAATTCGCACAATGCTTAAGTAAAGCAACATTTATTATTATGACATTTTTCACAATTGGGAAAGGCTTTTCACGATTTTCTATTAATGTTCACTGCCAAAGTTGTAAATTTACTTCCCCTTAATCGTTGAGTATTTTCAATCAGAATCAGGACACCACTTCCTGCTAATCCTTTAACATACACACAGTCACGTTATTAATTTTATAAATAATTAAAATTGAATTTACGGTTTTCGTTGTGAATTTCGCAAGAAAAAAAAATTAGGAAAAACGTACTTCCACTGCAATTATTTTTAATTAATTAAACAAATTTAAATAAACAGAAATTTATTAAGTAATTGTTGAATATTTGCATCCCTATAAACATTAACTGTGAACAACTCAAATGAGAACACCATTTGCTTTAATCCCTTCAGGATTAAACACGAGTGGCTAGTCCTTTCAGGACTTGACCAACACAAAACTAATGTTCCTTAAATCAAAATTACTTTTATTTTATAACAGAATTTTTTATATATAAATTCGCACAATGCTTAAGTAAAGCAACATTTATTATTATGACATTTTTCACAATTGGGAAAGGCTTTTCACGATTTTCGATTAATGTTCACTGCCAAAGTTGTAAATTTACTTCCCTTAATCGTTGAGTATTTTCAATCAGAATCAGGACACCACTTCCTGCTAATCCTTTAACATACACACAGTCACGTTATTAATTTTATAAATAATTAAAATTGGATTTACGGTTTGCGTTGTGAATTTCGCAAGAAAAAAAGAAATAAACTAGGAAAACGCACTTCCACTGCAATTATTTATAATTAATTAAACAAATTTAAATGAACAGAAATTTATTAAGTAATTGTTGAATAATTGCATCCCCAAAACATTGACTGTAAACAACTCAAATGAGAACACCATTTGCTTTAATTCCTTCAGGATTAAACACGACTGGCTAGTCCTTTCAGGACTTGACCAACACAAAACTAATGTTCCTTAAATCAAAATTACTTTTATTTTATAACAGAATTTTGTATAAATAAAATCACACAATGCTTAAGTATAGCAACATTTATTATTACGACATTTTTCACAATTGGGAAAGGCTTTTCACGATTTTCGATTAATGTTCACTGCCAAAGTTGTAAATTTACTTCCCTTAATCGTTGAGTATTTTCAATCAGAATCAGGACACCACTTCCTGCTAATCCTTTAACATACACACAGTCACGTTATTAATTTTATAAATAATTAAAATTGGATTTACGGTTTGCGTTGTGAATTTCGCAAGAAAAAAAGAAATAAACTGGGAAAAAACGCACTTCCACTGCAATTATTTATAATTAATTAAACAAATTTAAATGAACAGAAATTTATTAAGTAATTGTTGAATAATTGCATCCCCAAAACATTGACTGTAAACAACTCAAATGAGAACACCATTTGCTTTAATTCCTTCAGGATTAAACACGACTGGCTAGTCCTTTCAGGACTTGACCAACACAAAACTAATGTTCCTTAAATCAAAATTACTTTTATTTTATAACAGAATTTTGTATAAATAAAATCACACAATGCTTAAGTATAGCAACATTTATTATTACGACATTTTTCACAATTGGGAAAGGCTTTTCACGATTTTCGATTAATGTTCACTGCCAAAGTTGTAAATTTACTTCCCTTAATCGTTGAGTATTTTCAATCAGAATCAGGACACCACTTCCTGCTAATCCTTTAACATACACACAGTCACGTTATTAATTTTATAAATAATTAAAATTGATTTACGGTTTGCGTTGTGAATTTCGCAAGAAAAAAAGAAATAAACTAGGAAAACGCACTTCCACTGCAATTATTTATAATTAATTAAACAAATTTAAATGAACAGAAATTTATTAAGTAATTGTTGAATAATTGCACCCCCAAAAAACATTGACTGTAAACAACTCAAATGAGAACACCATTTGCTTTAATTCCTTCAGGATTAAACACGACTGGCTAGTCCTTTCAGGACTTGACCAACACAAAACTAATGTTCCTTAAATCAAAATTACTTTTATTTTATAACAGAATTTTGTATAAATAAAATCACACAATGCTTAAGTATAGCAACATTTATTATTACGACATTTTTCACAATTGGGAAAGGCTTTTCACGATTTTCATTAATGTTCACTGCCAAAGTTGTAAATTTACTTCCCTTAATCGTTGAGTATTTTCAATCAGAATCAGGACACCACTTCCTGCTAATCCTTTAACATACACACAGTCACGTTATTAATTTTATAAATAATTAAAATTGATTTACGGTTTGCGTTGTGAATTTCGCAAGAAAAAAAGAAATAAACTAGGAAAACGCACTTCCACTGCAATTATTTATAATTAATTAAACAAATTTAAATGAACAGAAATTTATTAAGTAATTGTTGAATAATTGCATCCCCAAAACATTGACTGTAAACAACTCAAATGAGAACACCATTTGCTTTAATTCCTTCAGGATTAAACACGACTGGCTAGTCCTTTCAGGACTTGACCAACACAAAACTAATGTTCCTTAAATCAAAATTACTTTTATTTTATAACAGAATTTTGTATAAATAAAATCACACAATGCTTAAGTATAGCAACATTTATTATTACGACATTTTTCACAATTGGGAAAGGCTTTTCACGATTTTCGATTAATGTTCACTGCCAAAGTTGTAAATTTACTTCCCTTAATCGTTGAGTATTTTCAATCAGAATCAGGACACCACTTCCTGCTAATCCTTTAACATACACACAGTCACGTTATTAATTTTATAAATAATTAAAATTGGATTTACGGTTTGCGTTGTGAATTTCGCAAGAAAAAAAGAAATAAACTAGGAAAACGCACTTCCACTGCAATTATTTATAATTAATTAAACAAATTTAAATGAACAGAAATTTATTAAGTAATTGTTGAATAATTGCATCCCCAAAACATTGACTGTAAACAACTCAAATGAGAACACCATTTGCTTTAATCCCTTCAGGATTAAACACGAGTGGCTAGTCCTTTCAGGACTTGACCAACACAAAACTAATGTTCCTTAAATCAAAATTACTTTTATTTTATAACAGAATTTTTTATATATAAATTCGCACAATGCTTAAGTAAAGCAACATTTATTATTATGACATTTTTCACAATTGGGAAAGGCTTTTCACGATTTTCGATTAATGTTCACTGCCAAAGTTGTAAATTTACTTCCCTTAATCGTTGAGTATTTTCAATCAGAATCAGGACACCACTTCCTGCTAATCCTTTAACATACACACAGTCACGTTATTAATTTTATAAATAATTAAAATTGGATTTACGGTTTGCGTTGTGAATTTCGCAAGAAAAAAAAAATAAACTAGGAAAACGCACTTCCACTGCAATTATTTATAATTAATTAAACAAATTTAAATAAACAGAAATTTATTAAGTAATTGTTGAATATTTGCATCCCCATCCCCCATTGTTTAACTGTAAACAACTGAAATGAGAACACCATTTGCTTTAATCCCTTCAGGATTAAACACGAGTGGCTAGTCCTTTCAGGACTTGACCAACACAAAACTAATGTTCCTTAAATCAAAATTACTTTTATTTTATAACAGAATTTTTTTATATAAATTCGCACAATGCTTAAGTAAAGCAACATTTATTATTACGACATTTTTCACAATTGGGAAAGGCTTTTCACGATTTTCGATTAATGTTCACTGCCAAAGTTGTAAATTTACTTCCCTTAATCGTTGAGTATTTTCAATCAGAATCAGGACACCACTTCCTGCTAATCCTTTAACATACACACAGTCACGTTATTAATTTTATAAATAATTAAAATTGATTTACGGTTTGCGTTGTGAATTTCGCAAGAAAAAAAGAAATAAACTAGGAAAACGCACTTCCACTGCAATTATTTATAATTAATTAAACAAATTTAAATGAACAGAAATTTATTAAGTAATTGTTGAATAATTGCATCCCCAAAAACATTGACTGTAAACAACTCAAATGAGAACACCATTTGCTTTAATTCCTTCAGGATTAAACACGACTGGCTAGTCCTTTCAGGACTTGACCAACACAAAACTAATGTTCCTTAAATCAAAATTACTTTTATTTTATAACAGAATTTTGTATAAATAAAATCACACAATGCTTAAGTATAGCAACATTTATTATTACGACATTTTTCACAATTGGGAAAGGCTTTTCACGATTTTCGATTAATGTTCACTGCCAAAGTTGTAAATTTACTTCCCCTTAATCGTTGAGTATTTTCAATCAGAATCAGGACACCACTTCCTGCTAATCCTTTAACATACACACAGTCACGTTATTAATTTTATAAATAATTAAAATTGGATTTACGGTTTGCGTTGTGAATTTCGCAAGAAAAAAAGAAATAAACTAGGAAAACGCATTCCACTGCAATTATTTATAATTAATTAAACAAATTTAAATGAACAGAAATTTATTAAGTATTTGTTGAATATTTGCATCCCCATAAACATTGACTGTAAACAACTCAAATGAGAACACCATTTGCTTTAATTCCTTCAGGATTAAACACGACTGGCTAGTCCTTTCAGGACTTGACCAACACAAAACTAATGTTCCTTAAATCAAAATTACTTTTATTTTATAACAGAATTTTGTATAAATAAAATCACACAATGCTTAAGTATAGCAACATTTATTATTACGACATTTTTCACAATTGGGAAAGGCTTTTCACGATTTTCGATTAATGTTCACTGCCAAAGTTGTAAATTTACTTCCCTTAATCGTTGAGTATTTTCAATCAGAATCAGGACACCACTTCCTGCTAATCCTTTAACATACACACAGTCACGTTATTAATTTTATAAATAATTAAAATTGGATTTACGGTTTGCGTTGTGAATTTCGCAAGAAAAAAAGAAATAAACTAGGAAAACGCACTTCCACTGCAATTATTTATAATTAATTAAACAAATTTAAATGAACAGAAATTTATTAAGTAATTGTTGAATAATTGCATCCCCAAAAACATTGACTGTAAACAACTCAAATGAGAACACCATTTGCTTTAATTCCTTCAGGATTAAACACGACTGGCTAGTCCTTTCAGGACTTGACCAACACAAAACTAATGTTCCTTAAATCAAAATTACTTTTATTTTATAACAGAATTTTGTATAAATAAAATCACACAATGCTTAAGTATAGCAACATTTATTATTACGACATTTTTCACAATTGGGAAAGGCTTTTCACGATTTTCGATTAATGTTCACTGCCAAAGTTGTAAATTTACTTCCCTTAATCGTTGAGTATTTTCAATCAGAATCAGGACACCACTTCCTGCTAATCCTTTAACATACACACAGTCACGTTATTAATTTTATAAATAATTAAAATTGATTTACGGTTTGCGTTGTGAATTTCGCAAGAAAAAAAGAAATAAACTAGGAAAACGCACTTCCACTGCAATTATTTATAATTAATTAAACAAATTTAAATGAACAGAAATTTATTAAGTAATTGTTGAATAATTGCATCCCCATAAACATTGACTGTAAACAACTCAAATGAGAACACCATTTGCTTTAATTCCTTCAGGATTAAACACGACTGGCTAGTCCTTTCAGGACTTGACCAACACAAAACTAATGTTCCTTAAATCAAAATTACTTTTATTTTATAACAGAATTTTTTTATATAAATTCGCACAATGCTTAAGTAAAGCAACATTTATTATTATGACATTTTTCACAATTGGGAAAGGCTTTTCACGATTTTCTATTAATGTTCACTGCCAAAGTTGTAAATTTACTTCCCTTAATCGTTGAGTATTTTCAATCAGAATCAGGACACCACTTCCTGCTAATCCTTTAACATACACACAGTCACGTTATTAATTTTATAAATAATTAAAATTGGATTTACGGTTTGCGTTGTGAATTTCGCAAGAAAAAAAAGAAATAAACTAGGAAAACGCACTTCCACTGCAATTATTTATAATTAATTAAACAAATTTAAATAAACAGAAATTTATTAAGTAATTGTTGAATATTTGCATCCCCATCCCCCATTGTTTAACTGTAAACAACTGAAATGAGAACACCATTTGCTTTAATCCCTTCAGGATTAAACACGAGTGGCTAGTCCTTTCAGGACTTGACCAACACAAAACTAATGTTCCTTAAATCAAAATTACTTTTATTTTATAACAGAATTTTTTATATATAAATTCGCACAATGCTTAAGTATAGCAACATTTATTATTACGACATTTTTCACAATTGGGAAAGGCTTTTCACGATTTTCGATTAATGTTCACTGCCAAAGTTGTAAATTTACTTCCCTTAATCGTTGAGTATTTTCAATCAGAATCAGGACACCACTTCCTGCTAATCCTTTAACATACACACAGTCACGTTATTAATTTTATAAATAATTAAAATTGATTTACGGTTTGCGTTGTGAATTTCGCAAGAAAAAAAGAAATAAACTAGGAAAAACGCACTTCCACTGCAATTATTTATAATTAATTAAACAAATTTAAATAAACAGAAATTTATTAAGTAATTGTTGAATATTTGCATCCCCAAAACATTGACTGTAAACAACTCAAATGAGAACACCATTTGCTTTAATTCCTTCAGGATTAAACACGACTGGCTAGTCCTTTCAGGACTTGACCAACACAAAACTAATGTTCCTTAAATCAAAATTACTTTTATTTTATAACAGAATTTTGTATAAATAAAATCACACAATGCTTAAGTATAGCAACATTTATTATTACGACATTTTTCACAATTGGGAAAGGCTTTTCACGATTTTCGATTAATGTTCACTGCCAAAGTTGTAAATTTACTTCCCTTAATCGTTGAGTATTTTCAATCAGAATCAGGACACCACTTCCTGCTAATCCTTTAAATACACACAGTCACGTTATTAATTTTATAAATAATTAAAATTGATTTACGGTTTGCGTTGTGAATTTCGCAAGAAAAAAAGAAATAAACTGGGAAAAAACGCACTTCCACTGCAATTATTTATAATTAATTAAACAAATTTAAATGAACAGAAATTTATTAAGTAATTGTTGAATAATTGCACCCCCAAAAAACATTGACTGTAAACAACTCAAATGAGAACACCATTTGCTTTAATTCCTTCAGGATTAAACACGACTGGCTAGTCCTTTCAGGACTTGACCAACACAAAACTAATGTTCCTTAAATCAAAATTACTTTTATTTTATAACAGAATTTTGTATAAATAAAATCACACAATGCTTAAGTATAGCAACATTTATTATTACGACATTTTTCACAATTGGGAAAGGCTTTTCACGATTTTCGATTAATGTTCACTGCCAAAGTTGTAAATTTACTTCCCTTAATCGTTGAGTATTTTCAATCAGAATCAGGACACCACTTCCTGCTAATCCTTTAACATACACACAGTCACGTTATTAATTTTATAAATAATTAAAATTGGATTTACGGTTTGCGTTGTGAATTTCGCAAGAAAAAAAGAAATAAACTAGGAAAACGCACTTCCACTGCAATTATTTATAATTAATTAAACAAATTTAAATGAACAGAAATTTATTAAGTAATTGTTGAATAATTGCATCCCCAAAAACATTGACTGTAAACAACTCAAATGAGAACACCATTTGCTTTAATTCCTTCAGGATTAAACACGACTGGCTAGTCCTTTCAGGACTTGACCAACACAAAACTAATGTTCCTTAAATCAAAATTACTTTTATTTTATAACAGAATTTTGTATAAATAAAATCACACAATGCTTAAGTATAGCAACATTTATTATTACGACATTTTTCACAATTGGGAAAGGCTTTTCACGATTTTCGATTAATGTTCACTGCCAAAGTTGTAAATTTACTTCCCTTAATCGTTGAGTATTTTCAATCAGAATCAGGACACCACTTCCTGCTAATCCTTTAAATACACACAGTCACGTTATTAATTTTATAAATAATTAAAATTGAATTTACGGTTTGCGTTGTGAATTTCGCAAGAAAAAAAAGAAATAAACTAGGAAAACGCACTTCCACTGCAATTATTTATAATTAATTAAACAAATTTAAATGAACAGAAATTTATTAAGTAATTGTTGAATAATTGCATCCCCAAAAACATTGACTGTAAACAACTCAAATGAGAACACCATTTGCTTTAATTCCTTCAGGATTAAACACGACTGGCTAGTCCTTTCAGGACTAGACCAACACGAAACTAATGTTCCTTAAATCAAAATTACTTTTATTTTATAACAGAATTTTTTATAAATAAAATCACACAATGCTTAATTAAAGCAACATTTATTATTACGACGTTTTTCACAATTGGGAAAGGCTTTTCACGATTTTCGATTAATGTTCACTGCCAAAGTTGTAAATTTACTTCCCCTTAATCGTTGAGTATTTTCAATCAGAATCAGGACACCACTTCCTGCTAATCCTTTAATATACACACAGTCACGTTATTAATGTTATAAATAATTAAAATTGGATTTACGGTTTTCGTTGTATATTTCGCGAGAAAAAAAGAAATAAACTAGGAAAACGCACTTCCACTGCAATTATTTATAATTAATTAAACAAATTTAAATGAACAGAAATTTATTAAGTAATTGTTGAATAATTGCATCCCCAAAAACATTGACTGTAAACAACTCAAACGAGAACACCAATTGTTTTAATCCCTTCAGGATTAAACACGACTGGCTAGTCCTTTCAGGACTTGACCATCACGAAAATAATGTTCCTTAAATCAAAATTACTTTTATTTTATAACAGAATTTTGTATAAATAAAATCACACAATGCTTAAGTATAGCAACATTTATTATTACGACATTTTCACAATTGGGAAAGGCTTTTCACGATTTTCGATTAATGTTCACTGCCAAAGTTGTAAATTTACTTCCCTTAATCGTTGAGTATTTTCAATCAGAATCAGGACACCACTTCCTGCTAATCCTTTAACATACACACAGTCACGTTATTAATTTTATAAATAATTAAAATTGGATTTACGGTTTGCGTTGTGAATTTCGCAAGAAAAAAAGAAATAAACTAGGAAAACGCACTTCCACTGCAATTATTTATAATTAATTAAACAAATTTAAATGAACAGAAATTTATTAAGTAATTGTTGAATAATTGCATCCCCAAAACATTGACTGTAAACAACTCAAATGAGAACACCATTTGCTTTAATTCCTTCAGGATTAAACACGACTGGCTAGTCCTTTCAGGACTTGACCAACACAAAACTAATGTTCCTTAAATCAAAATTACTTTTATTTTATAACAGAATTTTGTATAAATAAAATCACACAATGCTTAAGTATAGCAACATTTATTATTACGACATTTTTCACAATTGGGAAAGGCTTTTCACGATTTTCGATTAATGTTCACTGCCAAAGTTGTAAATTTACTTCCCTTAATCGTTGAGTATTTTCAATCAGAATCAGGACACCACTTCCTGCTAATCCTTTAACATACACACAGTCACGTTATTAATTTTATAAATAATTAAAATTGGATTTACGGTTTGCGTTGTGAATTTCGCAAGAAAAAAAGAAATAAACTAGGAAAACGCACTTCCACTGCAATTATTTATAATTAATTAAACAAATTTAAATGAACAGAAATTTATTAAGTAATTGTTGAATAATTGCATCCCCAAAAACATTGACTGTAAACAACTCAAATGAGAACACCATTTGCTTTAATTCCTTCAGGATTAAACACGACTGGCTAGTCCTTTCAGGACTTGACCAACACAAAACTAATGTTCCTTAAATC
Source organism: Lycocerus yunnanus (assembly GCA_036346125.1). Lineage (NCBI taxonomy): Eukaryota > Metazoa > Arthropoda > Insecta > Coleoptera > Cantharidae > Lycocerus > Lycocerus yunnanus. Next base: position 542,753 of record JARFIX010000011.1, on the reverse strand, counting down.
AAAATTACTTTTATTTTATAACAGAATTTTGTATAAATAAAATCACACAATGCTTAAGTATAGCAACATTTATTATTACGACATTTTTCACAATTGGGAAAGGCTTTTCACGATTTTCGATTAATGTTCACTGCCAAAGTTGTAAATTTACTTCCCTTAATCGTTGAGTATTTTCAATCAGAATCAGGACACCACTTCCTGCTAATCCTTTAACATACACAGTCACGTTATTAATTTTATAAATAATTAAAATTGGATTTACGGTTTGCGTTGTGAATTTCGCAAGAAAAAAAGAAATAAACTAGGAAAACGCACTTCCACTGCAATTATTTATAATTAATTAAACAAATTTAAATGAACAGAAATTTATTAAGTAATTGTTGAATAATTGCATCCCCAAAAACATTGACTGTAAACAACTCAAATGAGAACACCATTTGCTTTAATTCCTTCAGGATTAAACACGACTGGCTAGTCCTTTCAGGACTTGACCAACACAAAACTAATGTTCCTTAAATCAAAATTACTTTTATTTTATAACAGAATTTTGTATAAATAAAATCACACAATGCTTAAGTATAGCAACATTTATTATTACGACATTTTTCACAATTGGGAAAGGCTTTTCACGATTTTCGATTAATGTTCACTGCCAAAGTTGTAAATTTACTTCCCTTAATCGTTGAGTATTTTCAATCAGAATCAGGACACCACTTCCTGCTAATCCTTTAACATACACAAGTCACGTTATTAATTTTATAAATAATTAAAATTGGATTTACGGTTTGCGTTGTGAATTTCGCAAGAAAAAAAGAAATAAACTAGGAAAACGCACTTCCACTGCAATTATTTATAATTAATTAAACAAATTTAAATGAACAGAAATTTATTAAGTAATTGTTGAATAATTGCATCCCCAAAACATTGACTGTAAACAACTCAAATGAGAACACCATTTGCTTTAATTCCTTCAGGATTAAACACGACTGGCTAGTCCTTTCAGGACTTGACCAACACAAAACTAATGTTCCTTAAATCAAAATTACTTTTATTTTATAACAGAATTTTGTATAAATAAAATCACACAATGCTTAAGTATAGCAACATTTATTATTACGACATTTTTCACAATTGGGAAAGGCTTTTCACGATTTTCGATTAATGTTCACTGCCAAAGTTGTAAATTTACTTCCCTTAATCGTTGAGTATTTTCAATCAGAATCAGGACACCACTTCCTGCTAATCCTTTAACATACACACAATCACGTTATTAATTTTATAAATAATTAAAATTGGATTTACGGTTTGCGTTGTGAATTTCGCAAGAAAAAAAAAAGAAATAAACTAGGAAAAACGCACTTCCACTGCAATTATTTATAATTAATTAAACAAATTTAAATAAACAGAAATTTATTAAGTAATTGTTGAATAATTGCACCCCCAAAAAACATTGACTGTAAACAACTGAAATGAGAACACCATTTGCTTTAATCCCTTCAGGATTAAACACGAGTGGCTAGTCCTTTCAGGACTTGACCAACACAAAACTAATGTTCCTTAAATCAAAATTACTTTTATTTTATAACAGAATTTTGTATAAATAAAATCACACAATGCTTAAGTATAGCAACATTTATTATTACGACATTTTTCACAATTGGGAAAGGCTTTTCACGATTTTCGATTAATGTTCACTGCCAAAGTTGTAAATTTACTTCCCCTTAATCGTTGAGTATTTTCAATCAGAATCAGGACACCACTTCCTGCTAATCCTTTAACATACACACAGTCACGTTATTAATTTTATAAATAATTAAAATTGGATTTACGGTTTGCGTTGTGAATTTCGCAAGAAAAAAAGAAATAAACTAGGAAAACGCACTTCCACTGCAATTATTTATAATTAATTAAACAAATTTAAATGAACAGAAATTTATTAAGTAATTGTTGAATAATTGCATCCCCAAAAACATTGACTGTAAACAACTCAAATGAGAACACCATTTGCTTTAATTCCTTCAGGATTAAACACGACTGGCTAGTCCTTTCAGGACTTGACCAACACAAAACTAATGTTCCTTAAATCAAAATTACTTTTATTTTATAACAGAATTTTGTATAAATAAAATCACACAATGCTTAAGTATAGCAACATTTATTATTACGACATTTTTCACAATTGGGAAAGGCTTTTCACGATTTTCGATTAATGTTCACTGCCAAAGTTGTAAATTTACTTCCCTTAATCGTTGAGTATTTTCAATCAGAATCAGGACACCACTTCCTGCTAATCCTTTAACATACACACAGTCACGTTATTAATTTTATAAAAAATTTAAAAATTTGGGATTTACGGTTTGCGTTGTGAATTTCGCAAGAAAAAAAGAAATAAACTAGGAAAACGCACTTCCACTGCAATTATTTATAATTAATTAAACAAATTTAAATGAACAGAAATTTATTAAGTAATTGTTGAATAATTGCACCCCCAAAAAACATTGACTGTAAACAACTCAAATGAGAACACCATTTGCTTTAATTCCTTCAGGATTAAACACGACTGGCTAGTCCTTTCAGGACTTGACCAACACAAAACTAATGTTCCTTAAATCAAAATTACTTTTATTTTATAACAGAATTTTGTATAAATAAAATCACACAATGCTTAAGTATAGCAACATTTATTATTACGACATTTTTCACAATTGGGAAAGGCTTTTCACGATTTTCGATTAATGTTCACTGCCAAAGTTGTAAATTTACTTCCCTTAATCGTTGAGTATTTTCAATCAGAATCAGGACACCACTTCCTGCTAATCCTTTAACATACACACAGTCACGTTATTAATTTTATAAATAATTAAAATTGATTTACGGTTTGCGTTGTGAATTTCGCAAGAAAAAAAGAAATAAACTAGGAAAACGCACTTCCACTGCAATTATTTATAATTAATTAAACAAATTTAAATGAACAGAAATTTATTAAGTAATTGTTGAATAATTGCACCCCCAAAAAACATTGACTGTAAACAACTCAAATGAGAACACCATTTGCTTTAATTCCTTCAGGATTAAACACGAGTGGCTAGTCCTTTCAGGACTTGACCAACACAAAACTAATGTTCCTTAAATCAAAATTACTTTTATTTTATAACAGAATTTTTTTATATAAATTCGCACAATGCTTAAGTAAAGCAACATTTATTATTATGACATTTTTCACAATTGGGAAAGGCTTTTCACGATTTTCGATTAATGTTCACTGCCAAAGTTGTAAATTTACTTCCCCTTAATCGTTGAGTATTTTCAATCAGAATCAGGACACCACTTCCTGCTAATCCTTTAACATACACACAGTCACGTTATTAATTTTATAAATAATTAAAATTGGATTTACGGTTTGCGTTGTGAATTTCGTAAGAAAAAAAAGAAATAAACTAGGAAAAACGTACTTCCACTGCAATTATTTATAATTAATTAAACGAATTTAAATGAATAGAAATTTATTAAGTATTTGTTGAATATTTGCATCCCCATAAACATTGACTGTAAACAACTCAAATGAGAACACCATTTGCTTTAATTCCTTCAGGATTAAACACGACTGGCTAGTCCTTTCAGGACTTGACCAACACAAAACTAATGTTCCTTAAATCAAAATTACTTTTATTTTATAACAGAATTTTTTATATATAAATTCACACAATGCTTAAGTATAGCAACATTTATTATTACGACATTTTTCACAATTGGGAAAGGCTTTTCACGATTTTCGATTAATGTTCACTGCCAAAGTTGTAAATTTACTTCCCTTAATCGTTGAGTATTTTCAATCAGAATCAGGACACCACTTCCTGCTAATCCTTTAACATACACACAGTCACGTTATTAATTTTATAAATAATTAAAATTGATTTACGGTTTGCGTTGTGAATTTCGCAAGAAAAAAAGAAATAAACTGGGAAAAAACGCACTTCCACTGCAATTATTTATAATTAATTAAACAAATTTAAATGAACAGAAATTTATTAAGTAATTGTTGAATAATTGCATCCCCAAAAACATTGACTGTAAACAACTCAAATGAGAACACCATTTGCTTTAATTCCTTCAGGATTAAACACGACTGGCTAGTCCTTTCAGGACTTGACCAACACAAAACTAATGTTCCTTAAATCAAAATTACTTTTATTTTATAACAGAATTTTTTATATATAAATTCACACAATGCTTAAGTAAAGCAACATTTATTATTATGACATTTTTCACAATTGGGAAAGGCTTTTCACGATTTTCGATTAATGTTCACTGCCAAAGTTGTAAATTTACTTCCCCTTAATCGTTGAGTATTTTCAATCAGAATCAGGACACCACTTCCTGCTAATCCTTTAACATACACACAGTCACGTTATTAATTTTATAAATAATTAAAATTGGATTTACGGTTTGCGTTGTGAATTTCGCAAGAAAAAAAAAAGAAATAAACTAGGAAAAACGCACTTCCACTGCAATTATTTATAATTAATTAAACAAATTTAAATAAACAGAAATTTATTAAGTAATTGTTGAATATTTGCATCCCCATCCCCCATTGTTTAACTGTAAACAACTGAAATGAGAACACCATTTGCTTTAATCCCTTCAGGATTAAACACGAGTGGCTAGTCCTTTCAGGACTTGACCAACACAAAACTAATGTTCCTTAAATCAAAATTACTTTTATTTTATAACAGAATTTTTTTATATAAATTCGCACAATGCTTAAGTAAAGCAACATTTATTATTACGACATTTTTCACAATTGGGAAAGGCTTTTCACGATTTTCGATTAATGTTCACTGCCAAAGTTGTAAATTTACTTCCCTTAATCGTTGAGTATTTTCAATCAGAATCAGGACACCACTTCCTGCTAATCCTTTAATATACACACAATCACGTTATTAATTTTATAAATAATTAAAATTGAATTTACGGTTTGCGTTGTGAATTTCGCAAGAAAAAAAAGAAATAAACTAGGAAAACGCACTTCCACTGCAATTATTTATAATTAATTAAACAAATTTAAATGAACAGAAATTTATTAAGTAATTGTTGAATAATTGCATCCCCAAAACATTGACTGTAAACAACTCAAATGAGAACACCATTTGCTTTAATTCCTTCAGGATTAAACACGACTGGCTAGTCCTTTCAGGACTTGACCAACACAAAACTAATGTTCCTTAAATCAAAATTACTTTTATTTTATAACAGAATTTTGTATAAATAAAATCACACAATGCTTAAGTATAGCAACATTTATTATTACGACATTTTTCACAATTGGGAAAGGCTTTTCACGATTTTCGATTAATGTTCACTGCCAAAGTTGTAAATTTACTTCCCTTAATCGTTGAGTATTTTCAATCAGAATCAGGACACCACTTCCTGCTAATCCTTTAACATACACACAGTCACGTTATTAATTTTATAAATAATTAAAATTGGATTTACGGTTTGCGTTGTGAATTTCGCAAGAAAAAAAGAAATAAACTAGGAAAACGCACTTCCACTGCAATTATTTATAATTAATTAAACAAATTTAAATGAACAGAAATTTATTAAGTAATTGTTGAATAATTGCATCCCCAAAAACATTGACTGTAAACAACTCAAATGAGAACACCATTTGCTTTAATTCCTTCAGGATTAAACACGACTGGCTAGTCCTTTCAGGACTTGACCAACACAAAACTAATGTTCCTTAAATCAAAATTACTTTTATTTTATAACAGAATTTTGTATAAATAAAATCACACAATGCTTAAGTATAGCAACATTTATTATTACGACATTTTTCACAATTGGGAAAGGCTTTTCACGATTTTCGATTAATGTTCACTGCCAAAGTTGTAAATTTACTTCCCTTAATCGTTGAGTATTTTCAATCAGAATCAGGACACCACTTCCTGCTAATCCTTTAACATACACACATCACGTTATTAATTTTATAAATAATTAAAATTGGATTTACGGTTTGCGTTGTGAATTTCGCAAGAAAAAAAGAAATAAACTGGGAAAAAACGCACTTCCACTGCAATTATTTATAATTAATTAAACAAATTTAAATGAACAGAAATTTATTAAGTAATTGTTGAATAATTGCACCCCCAAAAAACATTGACTGTAAACAACTCAAATGAGAACACCATTTGCTTTAATTCCTTCAGGATTAAACACGACTGGCTAGTCCTTTCAGGACTTGACCAACACAAAACTAATGTTCCTTAAATCAAAATTACTTTTATTTTATAACAGAATTTTGTATAAATAAAATCACACAATGCTTAAGTATAGCAACATTTATTATTACGACATTTTTCACAATTGGGAAAGGCTTTTCACGATTTTCGATTAATGTTCACTGCCAAAGTTGTAAATTTACTTCCCTTAATCGTTGAGTATTTTCAATCAGAATCAGGACACCACTTCCTGCTAATCCTTTAACATACACACAGTCACGTTATTAATTTTATAAAAAATTTAAAAATTTGGGAATTTACGGTTTGCGTTGTGAATTTCGCAAGAAAAAAAGAAATAAACTAGGAAAACGCACTTCCACTGCAATTATTTATAATTAATTAAACAAATTTAAATGAACAGAAATTTATTAAGTAATTGTTGAATAATTGCATCCCCAAAACATTGACTGTAAACAACTCAAATGAGAACACCATTTGCTTTAATTCCTTCAGGATTAAACACGACTGGCTAGTCCTTTCAGGACTTGACCAACACAAAACTAATGTTCCTTAAATCAAAATTACTTTTATTTTATAACAGAATTTTGTATAAATAAAATCACACAATGCTTAAGTATAGCAACATTTATTATTACGACATTTTTCACAATTGGGAAAGGCTTTTCACGATTTTCGATTAATGTTCACTGCCAAAGTTGTAAATTTACTTCCCCTTAATCGTTGAGTATTTTCAATCAGAATCAGGACACCACTTCCTGCTAATCCTTTAACATACACACAGTCACGTTATTAATTTTATAAATAATTAAAATTGAATTTACGGTTTGCGTTGTGAATTTCGCAAGAAAAAAAGAAATAAACTAGGAAAACGCACTTCCACTGCAATTATTTATAATTAATTAAACAAATTTAAATAAACAGAAATTTATTAAGTAATTGTTGAATATTTGCATCCCCATCCCCCATTGTTTAACTGTAAACAACTCAAATGAGAATACCATTTGCTTTAATCCCTTCAGGATTAAACACGAGTGGCTAGTCCTTTCAGGACTTGACCAACACAAAACTAATGTTCCTTAAATCAAAATTACTTTTATTTTATAACAGAATTTTGTATAAATAAAATCACACAATGCTTAAGTATAGCAACATTTATTATTACGACATTTTTCACAATTGGGAAAGGCTTTTCACGATTTTCGATTAATGTTCACTGCCAAAGTTGTAAATTTACTTCCCTTAATCGTTGAGTATTTTCAATCAGAATCAGGACACCACTTCCTGCTAATCCTTTAACATACACACAGTCACGTTATTAATTTTATAAATAATTAAAATTGGATTTACGGTTTGCGTTGTGAATTTCGCAAGAAAAAAAGAAATAAACTAGGAAAACGCACTTCCACTGCAATTATTTATAATTAATTAAACAAATTTAAATGAACAGAAATTTATTAAGTAATTGTTGAATAATTGCATCCCCAAAACATTGACTGTAAACAACTCAAATGAGAACACCATTTGCTTTAATTCCTTCAGGATTAAACACGACTGGCTAGTCCTTTCAGGACTTGACCAACACAAAACTAATGTTCCTTAAATCAAAATTACTTTTATTTTATAACAGAATTTTGTATAAATAAAATCACACAATGCTTAAGTATAGCAACATTTATTATTACGACATTTTTCACAATTGGGAAAGGCTTTTCACGATTTTCGATTAATGTTCACTGCCAAAGTTGTAAATTTACTTCCCTTAATCGTTGAGTATTTTCAATCAGAATCAGGACACCACTTCCTGCTAATCCTTTAACATCACACAGTCACGTTATTAATTTTATAAATAATTAAAATTGATTTACGGTTTGCGTTGTGAATTTCGCAAGAAAAAAAGAAATAAACTAGGAAAAACGCACTTCCACTGCAATTATTTATAATTAATTAAACAAATTTAAATAAACAGAAATTTATTAAGTAATTGTTGAATATTTGCATCCCCATCCCCCATTGTTTAACTGTAAACAACTGAAATGAGAACACCATTTGCTTTAATCCCTTCAGGATTAAACACGAGTGGCTAGTCCTTTCAGGACTTGACCAACACAAAACTAATGTTCCTTAAATCAAAATTACTTTTATTTTATAACAGAATTTTTTTATATAAATTCGCACAATGCTTAAGTAAAGCAACATTTATTATTATGACATTTTTCACAATTGGGAAAGGCTTTTCACGATTTTCTATTAATGTTCACTGCCAAAGTTGTAAATTTACTTCCCCCTTAATCGTTGAGTATTTTCAATCAGAATCAGGACACCACTTCCTGCTAATCCTTTAACATACACACAGTCACGTTATTAATTTTATAAATAATTAAAATTGGATTTACGGTTTGCGTTGTGAATTTCGCAAGAAAAAAAGAAATAAACTAGGAAAACGCACTTCCACTGCAATTATTTATAATTAATTAAACAAATTTAAATGAACAGAAATTTATTAAGTAATTGTTGAATAATTGCACCCCCAAAAAACATTGACTGTAAACAACTGAAATGAGAACACCATTTGCTTTAATCCCTTCAGGATTAAACACGAGTGGCTAGTCCTTTCAGGACTTGACCAACACAAAACTAATGTTCCTTAAATCAAAATTACTTTTATTTTATAACAGAATTTTTTTATATAAATTCGCACAATGCTTAAGTAAAGCAACATTTATTATTATGACATTTTTCACAATTGGGAAAGGCTTTTCACGATTTTCTATTAATGTTCACTGCCAAAGTTGTAAATTTACTTCCCCTTAATCGTTGAGTATTTTCAATCAGAATCAGGACACCACTTCCTGCTAATCCTTTAACATACACACAGTCACGTTATTAATTTTATAAATAATTAAAATTGGATTTACGGTTTGCGTTGTGAATTTCGCAAGAAAAAAAGAAATAAACTGGGAAAAAACGCACTTCCACTGCAATTATTTATAATTAATTAAACAAATTTAAATAAACAGAAATTTATTAAGTAATTGTTGAATATTTGCATCCCCATCCCCCATTGTTTAACTGTAAACAACTGAAATGAGAACACCATTTGCTTTAATCCCTTCAGGATTAAACACGAGTGGCTAGTCCTTTCAGGACTTGACCAACACAAAACTAATGTTCCTTAAATCAAAATTACTTTTATTTTATAACAGAATTTTGTATAAATAAAATCACACAATGCTTAAGTATAGCAACATTTATTATTACGACATTTTTCACAATTGGGAAAGGCTTTTCACGATTTTCGATTAATGTTCACTGCCAAAGTTGTAAATTTACTTCCCCTTAATCGTTGAGTATTTTCAATCAGAATCAGGACACCACTTCCTGCTAATCCTTTAACATACACACAGTCACGTTATTAATTTTATAAATAATTAAAATTGAATTTACGGTTTGCGTTGTGAATTTCGCAAGAAAAAAAGAAATAAACTAGGAAAACGCACTTCCACTGCAATTATTTATAATTAATTAAACAAATTTAAATGAACAGAAATTTATTAAGTAATTGTTGAATAATTGCATCCCCAAAAACATTGACTGTAAACAACTCAAATGAGAACACCATTTGCTTTAATTCCTTCAGGATTAAACACGACTGGCTAGTCCTTTCAGGACTTGACCAACACAAAACTAATGTTCCTTAAATCAAAATTACTTTTATTTTATAACAGAATTTTGTATAAATAAAATCACACAATGCTTAAGTATAGCAACATTTATTATTACGACATTTTTCACAATTGGGAAAGGCTTTTCACGATTTTCGATTAATGTTCACTGCCAAAGTTGTAAATTTACTTCCCTTAATCGTTGAGTATTTTCAATCAGAATCAGGACACCACTTCCTGCTAATCCTTTAACATACACACAGTCACGTTATTAATTTTATAAATAATTAAAATTGGATTTACGGTTTGCGTTGTGAATTTCGCAAGAAAAAAAGAAATAAACTAGGAAAACGCACTTCCACTGCAATTATTTATAATTAATTAAACAAATTTAAATGAACAGAAATTTATTAAGTAATTGTTGAATAATTGCATCCCCAAAACATTGACTGTAAACAACTCAAATGAGAACACCATTTGCTTTAATCCCTTCAGGATTAAACACGACTGGCTAGTCCTTTCAGGACTTGACCAACACAAAACTAATGTTCCTTAAATCAAAATTACTTTTATTTTATAACAGAATTTTGTATAAATAAAATCACACAATGCTTAAGTATAGCAACATTTATTATTACGACATTTTTCACAATTGGGAAAGGCTTTTCACGATTTTCGATTAATGTTCACTGCCAAAGTTGTAAATTTACTTCCCTTAATCGTTGAGTATTTTCAATCAGAATCAGGACACCACTTCCTGCTAATCCTTTAACATACACAGTCACGTTATTAATTTTATAAATAATTAAAATTGATTTACGGTTTGCGTTGTGAATTTCGCAAGAAAAAAAGAAATAAACTAGGAAAACGCACTTCCACTGCAATTATTTATAATTAATTAAACAAATTTAAATGAACAGAAATTTATTAAGTAATTGTTGAATAATTGCATCCCCAAAAACATTGACTGTAAACAACTCAAATGAGAACACCATTTGCTTTAATTCCTTCAGGATTAAACACGACTGGCTAGTCCTTTCAGGACTTGACCAACACAAAACTAATGTTCCTTAAATCAAAATTACTTTTATTTTATAACAGAATTTTGTATAAATAAAATCACACAATGCTTAAGTATAGCAACATTTATTATTACGACATTTTTCACAATTGGGAAAGGCTTTTCACGATTTTCGATTAATGTTCACTGCCAAAGTTGTAAATTTACTTCCCTTAATCGTTGAGTATTTTCAATCAGAATCAGGACACCACTTCCTGCTAATCCTTTAATATACACACAATCACGTTATTAATGTTATAAATAATTAAAATTGAATTTACGGTTTGCGTTGTGAATTTCGCAAGAAAAAAAGAAATAAACTAGGAAAACGCACTTCCACTGCAATTATTTATAATTAATTAAACGAATTTAAATGAATAGAAATTTATTAAGTATTTGTTGAATATTTGCATCCCCATAAACATTGACTGTAAACAACTCAAATGAGAACACCATTTGCTTTAATTCCTTCAGGATTAAACACGACTGGCTAGTCCTTTCAGGACTTGACCAACACAAAACTAATGTTCCTTAAATCAAAATTACTTTTATTTTATAACAGAATTTTTTTATATAAATTCGCACAATGCTTAAGTAAAGCAACATTTATTATTATGACATTTTTCACAATTGGGAAAGGCTTTTCACGATTTTCTATTAATGTTCACTGCCAAAGTTGTAAATTTACTTCCCCTTAATCGTTGAGTATTTTCAATCAGAATCAGGACACCACTTCCTGCTAATCCTTTAACATACACACAGTCACGTTATTAATTTTATAAATAATTAAAATTGGATTTACGGTTTGCGTTGTGAATTTGCAAGAAAAAAAGAAATAAACTAGGAAAACGCACTTCCACTGCAATTATTTATAATTAATTAAACAAATTTAAATGAACAGAAATTTATTAAGTAATTGTTGAATAATTGCACCCCCAAAAAACATTGACTGTAAACAACTGAAATGAGAACACCATTTGCTTTAATCCCTTCAGGATTAAACACGAGTGGCTAGTCCTTTCAGGACTTGACCAACACAAAACTAATGTTCCTTAAATCAAAATTACTTTTATTTTATAACAGAATTTTTTTATATAAATTCGCACAATGCTTAAGTAAAGCAACATTTATTATTATGACATTTTTCACAATTGGGAAAGGCTTTTCACGATTTTCTATTAATGTTCACTGCCAAAGTTGTAAATTTACTTCCCCTTAATCGTTGAGTATTTTCAATCAGAATCAGGACACCACTTCCTGCTAATCCTTTAACATACACACAGTCACGTTATTAATTTTATAAATAATTAAAATTGGATTTACGGTTTGCGTTGTGAATTTCGCAAGAAAAAAAGAAATAAACTGGGAAAAAACGCACTTCCACTGCAATTATTTATAATTAATTAAACGAATTTAAATGAATAGAAATTTATTAAGTATTTGTTGAATATTTGCATCCCCATAAACATTGACTGTAAACAACTCAAATGAGAACACCATTTGCTTTAATTCCTTCAGGATTAAACACGACTGGCTAGTCCTTTCAGGACTTGACCAACACAAAACTAATGTTCCTTAAATTAAAATTACTTTTATTTTATAACAGAATTTTGTATAAATAAAATCACACAATGCTTAAGTATAGCAACATTTATTATTACGACATTTTTCACAATTGGGAAAGGCTTTTCACGATTTTCGATTAATGTTCACTGCCAAAGTTGTAAATTTACTTCCCTTAATCGTTGAGTATTTTCAATCAGAATCAGGACACCACTTCCTGCTAATCCTTTAACATACACACAGTCACGTTATTAATTTTATAAATAATTAAAATTGATTTACGGTTTGCGTTGTGAATTTCGCAAGAAAAAAAGAAATAAACTAGGAAAAACGTACTTCCACTGCAATTATTTATAATTAATTAAACGAATTTAAATGAATAGAAATTTATTAAGTATTTGTTGAATATTTGCATCCCCATAAACATTGACTGTAAACAACTCAAATGAGAACACCATTTGCTTTAATTCCTTCAGGATTAAACACGACTGGCTAGTCCTTTCAGGACTTGACCAACACAAAACTAATGTTCCTTAAATCAAAATTACTTTTATTTTATAACAGAATTTTGTATAAATAAAATCACACAATGCTTAAGTATAGCAACATTTATTATTACGACATTTTTCACAATTGGGAAAGGCTTTTCACGATTTTCGATTAATGTTCACTGCCAAAGTTGTAAATTTACTTCCCTTAATCGTTGAGTATTTTCAATCAGAATCAGGACACCACTTCCTGCTAATCCTTTAATATACACACAATCACGTTATTAATGTTATAAATAATTAAAATTGAATTTACGGTTTTCGTTGTGAATTTCGCAAGAAAAAAAGAAATAAATTAGGAAAAACGTACTTCCACTGCAATTATTTTTAATTAATTAAACAAATTTAAATAAACAGAAATTTATTAAGTAATTGTTGAATATTTGCATCCCCATAAACATTGACTGTAAACAACTCAAATGAGAACACCATTTGCTTTAATCCCTTCAGGATTAAACACGACTGGCTAGTCCTTTCAGGACTTGACCAACACAAAACTAATGTTCCTTAAATCAAAATTACTTTTATTTTATAACAGAATTTTTTATATATAAATTCGCACAATGCTTAAGTAAAGCAACATTTATTATTATGACATTTTTCACAATTGGGAAAGGCTTTTCACGATTTTCGATTAATGTTCACTGCCAAAGTTGTAAATTTACTTCCCTTAATCGTTGAGTATTTTCAATCAGAATCAGGACACCACTTCCTGCTAATCCTTTAACATACACACAGTCACGTTATTAATTTTATAAATAATTAAAATTGGATTTACGGTTTGCGTTGTGAATTTCGCAAGAAAAAAAGAAATAAACTAGGAAAACGCACTTCCACTGCAATTATTTATAATTAATTAAACAAATTTAAATGAACAGAAATTTATTAAGTAATTGTTGAATAATTGCATCCCCAAAAACATTGACTGTAAACAACTCAAATGAGAACACCATTTGCTTTAATTCCTTCAGGATTAAACACGACTGGCTAGTCCTTTCAGGACTTGACCAACACAAAACTAATGTTCCTTAAATCAAAATTACTTTTATTTTATAACAGAATTTTGTATAAATAAAATCACACAATGCTTAAGTATAGCAACATTTATTATTACGACATTTTTCACAATTGGGAAAGGCTTTTCACGATTTTCGATTAATGTTCACTGCCAAAGTTGTAAATTTACTTCCCTTAATCGTTGAGTATTTTCAATCAGAATCAGGACACCACTTCCTGCTAATCCTTTAATATACACACAATCACGTTATTAATGTTATAAATAATTAAAATTGAATTTACGGTTTGCGTTGTGAATTTCGCAAGAAAAAAAGAAATAAACTAGGAAAACGCACTTCCACTGCAATTATTTATAATTAATTAAACAAATTTAAATGAACAGAAATTTATTAAGTAATTGTTGAATAATTGCATCCCCAAAACATTGACTGTAAACAACTCAAATGAGAACACCATTTGCTTTAATTCCTTCAGGATTAAACACGACTGGCTAGTCCTTTCAGGACTTGACCAACACAAAACTAATGTTCCTTAAATCAAAATTACTTTTATTTTATAACAGAATTTTGTATAAATAAAATCACACAATGCTTAAGTATAGCAACATTTATTATTACGACATTTTTCACAATTGGGAAAGGCTTTTCACGATTTTCGATTAATGTTCACTGCCAAAGTTGTAAATTTACTTCCCTTAATCGTTGAGTATTTTCAATCAGAATCAGGACACCACTTCCTGCTAATCCTTTAATATACACACAATCACGTTATTAATGTTATAAATAATTAAAATTGAATTTACGGTTTTCGTTGTGAATTTCGCAAGAAAAAAAGAAATAAATTAGGAAAAACGTACTTCCACTGCAATTATTTATAATTAATTAAACAAATTTAAATGAACAGAAATTTATTAAGTATTTGTTGAATATTTGCATCCCCATAAACATTGACTGTAAACAACTCAAATGAGAACACCATTTGCTTTAATTCCTTCAGGATTAAACACGACTGGCTAGTCCTTTCAGGACTTGACCAACACAAAACTAATGTTCCTTAAATCAAAATTACTTTTATTTTATAACAGAATTTTTTATATATAAATTCGCACAATGCTTAAGTAAAGCAACATTTATTATTACGACATTTTTCACAATTGGGAAAGGCTTTTCACGATTTTCGATTAATGTTCACTGCCAAAGTTGTAAATTTACTTCCCTTAATCGTTGAGTATTTTCAATCAGAATCAGGACACCACTTCCTGCTAATCCTTTAATATACACACAATCACGTTATTAATGTTATAAATAATTAAAATTGAATTTACGGTTTGCGTTGTGAATTTCGCAAGAAAAAAAAGAAATAAACTAGGAAAACGCACTTCCACTGCAATTATTTATAATTAATTAAACAAATTTAAATGAACAGAAATTTATTAAGTAATTGTTGAATAATTGCATCCCCAAAACATTGACTGTAAACAACTCAAATGAGAACACCATTTGCTTTAATTCCTTCAGGATTAAACACGACTGGCTAGTCCTTTCAGGACTTGACCAACACAAAACTAATGTTCCTTAAATCAAAATTACTTTTATTTTATAACAGAATTTTGTATAAATAAAATCACACAATGCTTAAGTATAGCAACATTTATTATTACGACATTTTTCACAATTGGGAAAGGCTTTTCACGATTTTCGATTAATGTTCACTGCCAAAGTTGTAAATTTACTTCCCTTAATCGTTGAGTATTTTCAATCAGAATCAGGACACCACTTCCTGCTAATCCTTTAACATACACACAATCACGTTATTAATTTTATAAATAATTAAAATTGAATTTACGGTTTGCGTTGTGAATTTCGCAAGAAAAAAAGAAATAAACTAGGAAAACGCACTTCCACTGCAATTATTTATAATTAATTAAACAAATTTAAATGAACAGAAATTTATTAAGTAATTGTTGAATAATTGCATCCCCAAAAACATTGACTGTAAACAACTCAAATGAGAACACCATTTGCTTTAATTCCTTCAGGATTAAACACGACTGGCTAGTCCTTTCAGGACTTGACCAACACAAAACTAATGTTCCTTAAATCAAAATTACTTTTATTTTATAACAGAATTTTGTATAAATAAAATCACACAATGCTTAAGTATAGCAACATTTATTATTACGACATTTTTCACAATTGGGAAAGGCTTTTCACGATTTTCGATTAATGTTCACTGCCAAAGTTGTAAATTTACTTCCCTTAATCGTTGAGTATTTTCAATCAGAATCAGGACACCACTTCCTGCTAATCCTTTAACATACACACAGTCACGTTATTAATTTTATAAAAAATTTAAAAATTTGGGATTTACGGTTTGCGTTGTGAATTTCGCAAGAAAAAAAGAAATAAACTGGGAAAAAACGCACTTCCACTGCAATTATTTATAATTAATTAAACAAATTTAAATGAACAGAAATTTATTAAGTAATTGTTGAATAATTGCATCCCCAAAACATTGACTGTAAACAACTCAAATGAGAACACCATTTGCTTTAATTCCTTCAGGATTAAACACGACTGGCTAGTCCTTTCAGGACTTGACCAACACAAAACTAATGTTCCTTAAATCAAAATTACTTTTATTTTATAACAGAATTTTGTATAAATAAAATCACACAATGCTTAAGTATAGCAACATTTATTATTACGACATTTTCACAATTGGGAAAGGCTTTTCACGATTTTCGATTAATGTTCACTGCCAAAGTTGTAAATTTACTTCCCTTAATCGTTGAGTATTTTCAATCAGAATCAGGACACCACTTCCTGCTAATCCTTTAATATACACACAATCACGTTATTAATGTTATAAATAATTAAAATTGAATTTACGGTTTTCGTTGTGAATTTCGCAAGAAAAAAAAATTAGGAAAAACGTACTTCCACTGCAATTATTTTTAATTAATTAAACAAATTTAAATAAACAGAAATTTATTAAGTAATTGTTGAATATTTGCATCCCCATCCCCCATTGTTTAACTGTAAACAACTGAAATGAGAACACCATTTGCTTTAATCCCTTCAGGATTAAACACGAGTGGCTAGTCCTTTCAGGACTTGACCAACACAAAACTAATGTTCCTTAAATCAAAATTACTTTTATTTTATAACAGAATTTTTTTATATAAATTCGCACAATGCTTAAGTAAAGCAACATTTATTATTATGACATTTTTCACAATTGGGAAAGGCTTTTCACGATTTTCTATTAATGTTCACTGCCAAAGTTGTAAATTTACTTCCCCTTAATCGTTGAGTATTTTCAATCAGAATCAGGACACCACTTCCTGCTAATCCTTTAACATACACACAGTCACGTTATTAATTTTATAAATAATTAAAATTGGATTTACGGTTTGCGTTGTGAATTTCGCAAGAAAAAAAAAAGAAATAAACTAGGAAAAACGCACTTCCACTGCAATTATTTATAATTAATTAAACAAATTTAAATAAACAGAAATTTATTAAGTAATTGTTGAATATTTGCATCCCCATCCCCCATTGTTTAACTGTAAACAACTGAAATGAGAACACCATTTGCTTTAATCCCTTCAGGATTAAACACGAGTGGCTAGTCCTTTCAGGACTTGACCAACACAAAACTAATGTTCCTTAAATCAAAATTACTTTTATTTTATAACAGAATTTTTTTATATAAATTCGCACAATGCTTAAGTAAAGCAACATTTATTATTATGACATTTTTCACAATTGGGAAAGGCTTTTCACGATTTTCTATTAATGTTCACTGCCAAAGTTGTAAATTTACTTCCCCTTAATCGTTGAGTATTTTCAATCAGAATCAGGACACCACTTCCTGCTAATCCTTTAACATACACACAGTCACGTTATTAATTTTATAAATAATTAAAATTGGATTTACGGTTTGCGTTGTGAATTTCGCAAGAAAAAAAAAAGAAATAAACTAGGAAAACGCACTTCCACTGCAATTATTTATAATTAATTAAACAAATTTAAATAAACAGAAATTTATTAAGTAATTGTTGAATATTTGCATCCCCATCCCCCATTGTTTAACTGTAAACAACTGAAATGAGAACACCATTTGCTTTAATCCCTTCAGGATTAAACACGAGTGGCTAGTCCTTTCAGGACTTGACCAACACAAAACTAATGTTCCTTAAATCAAAATTACTTTTATTTTATAACAGAATTTTTTTATATAAATTCGCACAATGCTTAAGTAAAGCAACATTTATTATTATGACATTTTTCACAATTGGGAAAGGCTTTTCACGATTTTCTATTAATGTTCACTGCCAAAGTTGTAAATTTACTTCCCCTTAATCGTTGAGTATTTTCAATCAGAATCAGGACACCACTTCCTGCTAATCCTTTAACATACACACAGTCACGTTATTAATTACCTGTATCATGTTTGAGAGAAGTGAAATTATTTTTGAAAAGTACCAGACCTATAATTTTGTAAGTGGAACCGTCTTTTTATCATTTAACCGTTGAATTTGTGTTTTTACACAATCATGTTATCTATCACTTTCATGTTATCACCTTGAGAACTAAAAATATTATTTAATGACCTGTTTTTAAAATAAATTAATTTAAAAAACTTTAATTATTTGTCTGGTCCACTGTAAACTCATTTATTTGATTCTGATTCTGGTGCTGTCTTCAGCCACATGCATAGCCGCATAAGAATTAAATGAAAGTTCTAGAAAATGATTTGGCAAGAAAATACCTTCTCCACTAAGTTTTATTCTAGTAATCTTGCATTATAAGTCGGGCTTATTGAGAATTAAAAGGTTTGTATAGTATATTGTATTTTAAATAGATTAAATAATGGCTAATTTGTATGTAAATTTCGTATTTTTCTTACAATTAAAATTGTTTATTCATGTGTAGACATCTAACGACATGGCTAGAAATTAATTGCAGATTCCTGTTTGAAACATAATTTTATAGAAACCTGTAATTCTATTTATTTTACAGACATCTGTAATGTTATTTACTTACAGGTAACTGTAACAAGTCGGTAATTAGTAAAACAATTTGGATATACGTATTTTTCGGTAAAACCTTGTTTTTGTAATTTTAAATTAACTAAATATTTATATTCAAAAAGAATTGCATTTACTTTGTGTGTGAAAAATACTTTTAAGTCTTTATATTTTAGAATTAAGAAAACCGACCATACAAATTGGTTTAATTTCGAGATAGAAAATGTAGGTTAAATAATTATTATCAAAGGTGATTTAAATCCCAGGACAAATTATGTTGGGTTGGTTTCGAATTTTGATGGAGGTAACAGGAGCTACACACCTGGATAAAAATTAAAAAGGTTTGTTTCATTGAATTTTACAAATAATAATTTTTGACAGTTGTTTAATTGTCGATAAGTGATTGAAAATCGAAGTGTTTTAGGAATGCTTATAAATTTTAATTTGTTGTAGTGTTCGAAAAGCGAGGTTACCCAATATTTTATTATGTGATCAAGTGAAACAGAACAGTGGATAAGGTGATTCAAAAAATTTGATGGTGCATTGTCGAATACCCCATGACTACGTGTATAATTTAGAGGTTGGTTAAATTTGAAAACACGTTTTGAGCAACAGGCTTAGCCTAATCCAGGAAGTTTGATGATGATGATGTTCTGACCAGTTGCGTTTTTTACTATTGGTTTCTAGTGTCAACAAAGAATCAAATTTTTAGATCTATGGAAAGTTAAAAGTCATAACCAACCAACCCTTACCTGATGTGCTCCGTTTAAGTGCAGATATGCTGACTTACAAAATTCTCTGTTTCATTAATACACATCGATACCGTAGATATGCAATTTCCTGTTTGAGAGAAGCTATAAATGTGCAAGCATAAGGAACCTGTATCTGATGCGAAATTAACAAAATACATCGGGGAATTACTACACTGATGAACAAAGTTTTAAGAATAATTTGTATCCTTGGCAAGGAGGCATTCAATTATTAGGTAAACTCCCTCTGATAATTTTCTGAATTTTCAAACAAATCTACCGTCAGCCTCTCTGCACCCAAACGGAGCGGTGGATGAGAAGAATTGAGTAAATAAAGTTTTTGCATGAAGTAATGCCAAGCTCATGTGTAAATATGTAAATGTGTTGTGAGTAAATGAGTTGGTTAGTAATCTGCAAAACTAAGGAATGAAATTAATCATAAATGGAACACTTTGTTATAGTACTGTGGCTGAAGTAACTGCATGCAATCCATATTGCATTGTTGTTTTAAATACTTTCATGCACTTTTTCGGGCTTACCTCATAAATGGTAATTGCTTCTGGTAAATTCTGTAACTTGACGCAATAAGGGTAAACTTGATTCAACACATTTTATTACATAGGGCACTGAAGGCACGTTTGATAAAATTATGACCCCTGTGGAGGGGTCTATTTCACCAACTATTTTTATTTATTACTTAAAAATTTGTGTTACAATATTTTATTGATTTTTAACTTTTATTTATCTGAGTGACTGCAAATAACAAAGAGTTTTAAATTTTTAAAATCCTGAATTATTTCTCTCGCACAATAGACACTAGAATGAACCAAAGAGAGGAAGAATGAACCAAAAATTGATCATTCTGTATTTATTCCAGTATAGATGAAAGAATTGTTTCTCTAAGCTGTAGTATTTTTTTTTAATTTAAAAGAAAAACTAAATGTATCTATTTTCATCATTTTTTAGGGTTTAGAAGACCAACCAAACAACTAGAGTTACTTTAGGCTAGCAAGGAACGACATGGGTATCTAAAAACAGTATTTTATGTAAATAATCAAAGCTGTTGGAAGTTTCATGAACACTGTTAGTTTGGATTTGAAATTTGGTATTGCTTCTATGAGGAATGGCCGGATAAGCATTAAAAGGTTTGTTAAGTACGTTATTTAAGCGTTGATTATTATTATTAAATAAAATGTAACATTACTTTGTAAATTTTCGTAATGTATTTTAATTATTCATGTAAGTGCTGCCATCCAACGAGATATGTAGAAAATAGAAGTAGGTTCCTACTTGTTGCCGGTATGTAGATTCCTACCTATGTCGGTAAGGAAGGAAACTACTTATGTGGTTAGGATTTCAGTTTTGATATTTATCGTGGGATGGCGCGACCGTTTGTTATTGACTTGCGTTGTCAAATTACTTTAAAAAAATTGTAATGTGCTAATATTAGTCACCGATTTGTGTTAGTTTTCAACTAAAATTAATTTTTATGGACGTGCTGTAAATCCTTATAATTTTTTTACAGTATTCAAAAAGCGTGGTTACAAGAAATGTCGTATGGTTCTTGCTTGATGAAGTGAAACGGAACAGGAGAGAGGTTGGTGCATAGCAACAATTCAAGTAAATGAAAGGAATGGTCGCATAAATCCAGCATATCTATAAATAATGTAAGGTTAGTTGAAGTTGAAAATTTTATCTCAGTAGAACTGCTTCTTTTGCTATTACTTGTTTATAGTAAGTAAACATACAGTTACTCGGAAAAGTCCCAAGACAGTCCTATGTTATCAATGTAATGTCTTCTTTTTGGAGACTTCTCATATAAAAATCACTTTTATAGCAAAACGAATTTGACATTTTTCCATTTGGACGTACCGTTTTCGAGTAACAGTGACTTAAAAAAGCCTCTAAAAATTTTAATGAAATTAACATTATTCTTACGGGAACTTTATTATAAAAATTTACAGAGTTCTTTAGTCACTTACTCGAAAACGGTTGAAAACTCTTATTAAATGTCTAATAAATGTTGCTGTAAAAACGATTTTTATATGAAAAAATAAGTCTTCAAATGGTACAATTTACTTCAATAACATAGGACTTTCGGAGAACTTTTTCGAGTAACTGTATATTTCTTAAAGCTTTAAAATAAAATGATAGTAGCATTTGGTTTTGATTAGGTTGGCCTTTTTTAAAGTCAGTTAATATATAAAATTTAACAGGGATTCAGTTGAACTCTAGTTCAACGAACTTTCAGAACAAAATTGAGAAGTTGCAATGACAAATAAGGTATAC
Organism: Lycocerus yunnanus; assembly: GCA_036346125.1. Classification (NCBI taxonomy): domain Eukaryota; kingdom Metazoa; phylum Arthropoda; class Insecta; order Coleoptera; family Cantharidae; genus Lycocerus; species Lycocerus yunnanus. The sequence goes on along the minus strand of JARFIX010000011.1, from coordinate 520,588 downwards.
CACGAGAAATATTTTAATAACATGTTGAATGGCATTTATGTGTCGTAGTGTAACTGATTTGTTATTAAAACTTGTAAAATTTTCTTTAAGAATTTGTTAAATTTAATTTTGTTGAAGGACTGAATCCGTTAATTTTAGTTGGTACAATCAGCCCCAAATAATGTTTTAGTGTGAATCCTAAATATTTTTTAATAATCATCCTCTGTACATATCAAGATTGTTTAGTAACTTTAATTAAGACAATCTTTAAATTAGAAAAGTGCAATTAATATAGTACTGTAGATAATATTTGACATTGGACTAAGTTAATTAATAGTTTGAATATGTTACAGGACCGAAAAGGGTTAAAGTATTAAAAAAAATGCTAACTTTTTTCAAAAATAAATTGCTAGGAGCGCTTGTTATTCGTCAGATTTTGGGAATATCTTGATTTCTTATTGAAATAAACAATTAATTCTCTCCTAAGATTTATGTATTTATAAATTAAATTGCTAAGAAGGCCAATAACGCTTTCAAATTGGTAATTAAGTTCAGAGTGATGATGTGAAGAAAATATCAATTTTGTGGGGAAAATTTTCATACATTTTTTGAATAAACAATTTATTGAAAACCAGAAAAATATACGTCGCGTGATTTTCCAACGCCCTTCAGGGAAAACTATTCTAGATAGAACAAAATTTCTAATAGATAATTTTGCAGAGCATTTAATTTGCAATAAAAAAGTTATAGTTATCTTTTGTCCTCTAAAAATTTTATCTATTCACTTTTCCTTGTCGAGACAATCATTTTGTAATAAAAAAAGTCGTGCAGCACCGGCCGCTAACGCCCTACCAAAAACGTTTATCTTTGAATCCAATTATCCGAACTTCAGAAAGTTACTTTAAAAAACAATTCAATAAAATGTAGTATATTTTTTCAGTAAAATTAAATTAAAAAAAAAGAAGTTTAGCATCGATAACGATAAATTGTACTGGAGAAGGCAACCAAATTGTGCTTTGGGTGCTTTTTGATTTTTTATTGCAAGATGGTTAACTTTTCGTTGAGAAGTAGAGGAGAGATTAAAAATTTTTTCACAATAATAATTAAAACGTGTACGAACTCTGATTATTGTCGGAAAATAGTTATATTGTGTAAATAATAAAACGTGTTTACTCGTTAAAAATTTAATCAATTGTTTGGTATTAATATTTTCAAGAACTTGTTCTTAGATAATCAAATTATTTTTAATAAATTAAGTTGAATACATATGTAATAAATAATGAGATTTTTTACAAATTGTCGGTCCACGTTAGCAATAGATTTCATATATCGGAAAATTTTAAATATGCACAACACACAAGTTGTCAACATTCCGGATAAGATATGCAAAAATCAGAAGATGTTCTACTAAATTTCGTATTGAATTTTCAAAATTCCCGAGAAAAATTTTAAATAAAGATCCAAATGTTTGTCAATATTCTGGTTTCTAATTGTGCCTTAAATGATGAATTTTCCATATAATCTGAACTTTTCGTAAAATTTGTGACGATCCAAATGTTTGAATTTTCGCGTTTTCGAGAATCTTTAGAGAACCTGGGTCCTTAGTTACATCACGCGAACCGATTATATCTCGAAATTTCCTGAAATTAGCCGTGTTACGGATAAACTGTAGTTCCGCGTTAGTCGAGCGTTAAACATTTGGGAACCCTGCAGGGTAGTTACATCCGCGAACCGATTACAATCTGAAATTTCGGAAAGTTTAGCCGTTACGGAAAACTGTAGGTGTTCAGCGTTTGGGAGATATTTGTAAAGTGCGAACAATTTCGATATTTGACATTCCAGAAATATTTGGGCCCGTGAGGAAAAACTGTAGGTCCCGCATTGGTGTATACCGTTGGGGAACCTAGCAGGTCCTTGTGTTAAATCTCGCAAACGCAATTTCGATCTGGCAACTGTTGGAAAAGTCGCAAAACAGAAACTATAGCTTCCCGCCTTCATGTGCTAATCGGCTTTAGATAGCCCACCGGGTAACTTGGTTAAATCTCCAACGCGATTCAATCCAGAAAGTTCCCGAAAAGTTACGCCGCGTGACAGAAAAAGTGTAAATCCTGACCTTTGTGTTAAATTTCCAATTCAATCAGAAATTCCTGGAAAAGTTCGGCCACGTAACAGTAAATGGGATACACGGGTAAAATATGCGCGTCCGTTAGATAAGTCGGGTTAGTACGAAATTCTCCGCATTAACATGATTTTGTTTTCGAAAGTGATTTGATTCATAAGTACGCCGCTGGGTTTTAGTCAACCGTTGGGGAATATCCCGAAAACGCGATTTCGATCCGAGAATTACCCGAAAAGTTGGTTCGCATTACGCAAAACCACAAGTCCCGATTTTGCTTGGGCGAGCTACCGGATATTGTGTATTCCTATACGTATAGGAATACTACGTGTATTTCATAAAAACGGAAATTTATTTGTTAGTCAGGTTGGATTTCGAAATTGCCAAAGAAATCGACTTAAAATTGGGTACATTCGTATTTTTGTTGGTGACAAAAATTTAGAATGTTAGTTTAAAATGTCTTTAAAATTGTCCTAACGTATTTTCTAATTTGCAGATGTGAAACATTGCGCCGTCCAAGAAGATAGCAGGAAGCCGAGAGTTGGCGACGAGAAGCAGTCGTATAAAATATTATAATATTCGTATGTAGTTAGTTTCATCAAATTTGTGTAGTCCAATAATAATGTTTGTAATAAATGAATAGCATTAATAAACGTAAAAGATTGTAATGAGTGTTCTTTTTACTATGAGTGTTGCCTTGACTCATAGCACATGATACAAACAAGTGACACATGCAGTGCAACAAGTTTGGACTTGGAAAAATTTTACTAATTAAAATAATTTTGAGGTTAGCAATTTAGGAGCGCCGATGCTCACTCTCGGTGGTTAATTCCCCACCGTCCCACCCAAATATAGACACTTACCTAAGTACTTACGAGCGAAGCGAGTAAGTAGGGGAAATATGGTGGGAAACTAAGTACTTAGGTAAGTGTCTAAATTGGGTGGGATGGTGGGGAAAAACCACCGGCAGTTAAGATCGGTCTCTAAATTGCTAACCTCAAAATTATTTATTTATAACTAAAATTATTCAAGTCCAAAATGACACCTTCCTAAGTTTGCTGACTTCAAAAATTTCAATTTTCAACCTATGAGTAAGCATATCACCAATGAGGTCATTTCAATGATTCAAATATACACATTATAACATTTTTATTTTTACAAGTACATTTTACAAATTTTATATAAGTACAATTCAATATGATGAGTAGGTATTTAACTACAAAACATCACATAAACACTTCCATTTTCTTCAAAGTCCACAATTAGTTCAATTCTAACTGCGAGTTGCGTCGCTGCAACCATGACGAAATTCCACATCTTAAATTTGAAATAGAAATTAAAATACTATTAATCGTTTCAAAGTTATCGAGTACAACTAACACAATTCTTGACGAGGACCAACCGCAATTGCACATAATACAATACTACAATTTTTCGTCAAAGCAACCCAACTTTTCGAGGAATTGCGGGGTCAAAGATTTTTTTTCCAAACGTAAACCAACTTTTCGAGTATTAGCCTGATCGAAATGGCGTTTTCTCAAACCCTTTCTGCTCTAACTAAAACACCTAAGCGGAGACCTACAGTTCTTCATATACGTGAGCACCAATTTTACAGAGTTAAACCTGAAAAAATACCGTTCGCAGATTCTAACTATGTACGCCAAGCACTTCCTAGTCCAACTAAAAAAAAACAAAAGGGGACGCCTACAGTTTTTCCCGATCAAACACCAACATTACGGATTTTCACCTGAGCAAAATTGTTTTTCCCGATCAAACACTAAATTTTCGGACTTTAACCTGAGAAAAATGACGTACGCGGATTCTAACCAAATACTCCAAGCATTTGCTACTCAAGCTAAAAAACAAAGTGCGGGGGACCTACAGTTTTTCCCGATTAAACACCAACATTACGGACTTTAACCTGACCAAAATATTATACCCGGACTCCGACCAAGTACTCCAAGCATTTCCTACTCAAGCTAAAAAACAAAGTGCGGGGGACCTACAGTTTTCCCCGATCAAATACTAAATTTTCCGACTTTTACCTGAGCAAAATATTGTACGCGGATTCTAACCAAGTAGTAGAAGCACTTCTTACTAAAACAAAAAATACAAAGTGCGGGGACCTACAGTTTTTCCCGATTAAACACCAACATTACGGACTTTAACCTGACCAAAATGTTGTACGCGGATTCTAACCAAGTAGTAGAAGCACTTCTTACTCAAACAAAAAATACAAAGTGCGGGGACCTACAGTTTCTCCCGGTTTAACAGCAACATTACAGACTTGAACCTGACCAAAATGTTGTACGCGGATTCTAACCAAGTAGTAGCACTTCTTACTCAAACAAAAATACAAAGTGCGGGGACCTACAGTTTCTCCCGGTTTAACAGCAACATTACAGACTTGAACCTGACCAAAATATTATACGCGGACTCTGACCAAGTACTCCAAGCATTTCCTACTCAAGCTAAAAAACAAAGTGCGGGGGACCTACAGTTTTTCCCGATTAAACATCAAATTACGGACTTTAACCTGAACAAAACAACGTACACCGATTCTACCTATGTACCCCAAGCACTTCCTGCTCAAACTAAAAAAAAAACAAAGGAGGGAACCTACATTTTTTATCGATCCAGCACTAACACTGCGGAGATTAACCTAAGCAAAATGACGTACGCGAATTCTAAACATGTACTCCAAGCACTTCCTCCTCTAATGCTTGATTTTTTCACCTCGAGTTATCTATTAGTTAACTAGTCATAAATTAAATTGACAAAATAATCAATTAGATGTTTGCTTTATTTGTTTTGTTGCCGTCCGATTGCTTATTTGATCAATTTAACTGATTTTGAGCTAACTAATAGATATCTTCAGGTGAAGAAAACAGGCATAAAAACCCAAAGCGGGGACCTACAAGTTTTGCCGGACGCGCACTAATATTATCAATTTTTTCCGAATTTTGCCTGAAGAAAATAGCGTTCAGGGGTTTTAATAAAATATCCGAATCAAATCAAAATTTTAGAGCCGACTTACGATCGCGGGCTAACTGTTGTAGGATTTGCCTGATCGAAATGCCGTTCGCGGAATATAGCCAAGTACCCAAAGTAGTTTCTAAACCTAAGAGGGTAATTTTTTAGTAAATTTTTTAAAAGTACCCCAAGTAGATCCTAAACTGCCTGTAAACCGAAACAGGAGGAGCCTATAGTTGACTAAATTTTCGAGTGGTCCCCATCGAAATGGTGGTCGCGGGATTTTTACCAAGTAGTCCCAAGCCCCTGAAGTCATGTTTCTATCTAACACAGGCGTAGTATTTTTCGAAGAATTTAAAAAAAAATTGCTGTATTGAAGTTAGTCCGATTCTATTAGACATTTTACATAGAGGGTAGCGCACATGAAAATTGTGTAAATAAAAATGCAACAAGGAAAAATTTAATTTAGGGTAAATATAAAGGTTCAATTAAAAATCATAACATAAAATTAAAAACTGCAATTACTCCATCTACACTGCTATAATAAAAAATTCACATGTAATATGGTTTCATATGTGGGGTTTCAAACTAAATTTGACATTCAGTAGGGAGCATAGTAATCGTAATACTGATAAAAATATGATTTTTTTTTATTTATTTACCAAACTAATATAATAAAAGTGGCTTTTTGATGGTAACTAATTAAACATGGTCAAGGAATGATAATTACATTATAAAGAAAAAAATTCAAATATTAATCTATTTATTTTTAAGGAAAAACTTTCTTTAGAAATAACGTATTTTAATAAAAAATTTTTAAACCCAAATATTTATAACAAATACTTACATTATATTTCTTATTACATGGGCTTAAGAAAACAATGCCACTAATATTTGGTTAACAGGTTTATTACGGGTGCAAATTTACAATTTTTTTCAAATAGAATAAATTCGCAAGTTAACAGCATCTCAGCATTTAAATATAACAGTGCAGGGTGTAGTGAGGGGTTGACCACCTAGTACAAGTTTATACAGATTGAACCAATTTCGCTGGTTCTTATCTAACTACAAAGGATATGGAATACGGAATGGCACATCTTCTATCTTTTTCTTTGAGCAAAATTCAAAGACATAAACCGGAATTCGCTACTTTCTTTTGTAAATATCCACATTGACTGAAAAATTGAACCTTTGGCTATAGCTCGAAAACAAATGAAGATAGCATATTTCGGTTTACGCCAGTTCTTTTCTCTCAAAAAGAGATCGAGGATGCGCCATTCATTTTTACATCTCTTATAGTTATTGAGTTTCCTCCCATAAGAACCATCGAAACTTGTACACCAAAATGGCATAATGGTCAACCCTGTATCTTACCCAAGACCCACAAATATAAAAACATCATTACAAATTTATCGTAAATGAAACACCCTCGAGTTCAGCAAATATCAATTTTTTAACTCGCTAAAGATTACAGGCAAAAAAAAATGAATAACAACTATAAAATTTTTATTTTTAATTGTGACTAGAAAATATAAGCAAAAAACGCAGCCACTCAGAAAGAATTTTTAAATTTAACCAACCTTTAAATCACAAATGTCATTGGGTATTCGGCAATGCACCATCTAATTTGTTGAGTCACCTTCATCACTGTTCTGTTTCACTTGATCACATAAATCATACAAGAAAATATTGGGCAACCTCGGCCTTTGAACACTAAAACAAATTAAAAATTATAAGCATTTCTAAAACACAATTTATTATCACTACACTTCCGATTTATAATAAATTGTTGACAGTTAAAAGAGTGTCATAAATCATTTTTTGTAAAATAAATAACAAAAAATTAAATAAAACAAACCTTTTTAATTCTTCTCTCAGTGTATTGCTCCTGTAACCTTCATCAAAATTTAAAACAAATCCACCATAAGTTGTCATGGAATTTTAAATCACTTTTGATAATAATTATTGAACCAACATTATCCATCTCAAAATCGGACTGTTTAGTATGGTTGGTTTTCTTAATTCTGAAACATAAAAACTTAAAAATATTTTTCACTAACAGCTTTTGGTTAATTTAAAAATGCCAAAACAAGTTGTTTACGGAAGAATAAGCATACAAATTTCTTTTGACAAGTTACCGACACATTAGTTATCTATAAAATTACAGTTTCCTGTAAAAGTAAATAAAATTACAGTTACCTGTAAAAATAAGTACAATTACAGTGAACTGTAAAATTCTAGTGCAGAAAGAAATCTGCATTTAGTTTCTAGATTTCTCGTTAGATGCCAAAACATGCATGAAGAATTTTAAATACAAAGAAAATAACAAAATTTAAACATATAAATTAATAAATAACTAATTATTTTATATATTATTTATAAATTTAAAGTAAAATATACTTAGCAAACCTTTTAATTCTGTGTAGGTCAACTCCTTATGCTCGATTATTGGAAAAAAACCTAGTAGAGCCTGCCAAATTAGATTCTACAATATTCCTTTAATTCTTGTCCAGTCCAAGCTCTTCAAATCACCATCAAAATTCAAAAATGTAATAATCACGAAATTGGCATTCCTTTTATTATTTGCCCATCTAGTATGGACACACTTAGGTAAAGGTAGACTTGGTTGGTCTTCTAAATTCTACAAAAATAAAAAATTATATAAATCAATTCATGTGTGTATTATTTGTTAAACCTGAGTACGGTACTGTACGGTGTATTCTAAGTTTATATTGGAGTTGCGAATTTTGTGATTTGTATCGAGAGCGATTAGATTAGAATAGGATATTCGAGAGCTGTTAAGGTGTAGGAAGGGGGTAAAGCGTTGGTATTACGACGAATGCACCCAAAAACATTTGGAAAATAAGAAAGAGAAGAAGTTTTTAGGTTAAACTTATCTGTCATATAGTGAAGTAAGTTGAGTTTTATGCTGAAAGTACCAACCGTGAAGATTGCTTTGGAACTAAGTACCGCAACGGTGAGAAACCAAACACATTGTATTGGAACGAAGTACCGAAACGGTGAGAAACCAAACACCTTGTACCGCAACGGTGAGAAACCAAATAAGTAACTTTGGAAAAATTTGGAAATCGGTTTATAGAAGCAGTCTGGAGTGCATAAAATTTCCTCAGATGCATAAAAACAACGAAAGATCAAGATCTAATAGCCACCCCTCCGTCAAAGATTACATAAAAAGAGGAAGAGTAGAAGAGAAAAGTGAGGAAGAACCTGAGATAACAAGAATATTTCAGAAAAGCAAAAAAACATTCAAATCACCAATCGGAAGTGCTCAAGGTTCGAGCCAGGAGAATAAAACGTGTGAGATGGAAGAATTAAAGGCGATGTTGATGAACCTAACGGGGGTTGTTAATGAGGGTTTCCGAAATGTGAGAGAAATGGGTGAAAAGCTGGATATGATGGAGTCAAAATGGAGAGATGAACAACAAGCACTGCAACTAGAGATAGAAGAGACGCAGGAAAGAACAAGTAAATTGGAAGATAAGATACTAATACTTGAAAACAAGATAGAAAAATACGAGAAAGAGAAGAAAGCAAACAACATCGTAATAAAGAATATGCCATTAACTGGGGTGCTAACACAGAGAAAAGTAGAAGAATTCCTGAGGGAAGAGCTGAAAGTCCAAGTTGAGGTAACAGAGGCCTTTAATATAGGAAAAATACCTGGTAAAGAGATAATTGTTGCGAAGTTAAAGGATCGAAGGCAGAAAATAAACGTTATGGAAAACAAGAACAAACTGAAGGGGACAAGGACTTATATTGAGGGCGACCTAACCAATTGCGAGAAAGAGATCCAAGATAAGATATGGGACCAGGCTAAACGATACATAAAAGACGGCAAGAAGGTAAGAGTTGGATTCCAAAGACTGTACACAGACGGAAAAAACTATGTATGGGATAAGGAGGCGAATGACCTGAAGCTTAGCGAAACCATGGCGCCCTTAGCAAAAAACTGATAGTAACCGAGGGGACAGGTACTGGACTGTCTCGACCAGTACCTTACATAGACGACGAGACAAATGCACCTAGACCAATGCGACGAAAATGGATACGAGATGGTATGGACAGAGTAAATGGTGGGGGGCGAATGACGAGGGGAAGAGGTAAAGATGAGGGGAGGGAGATGAGATTGGCGACGTGGAATGTTAGAACCTTGCTGAGGACGGGAAAAATGAAAGAGACTCAGAAGGAATTAAAAAAGATATGGAATAGATGTGGCCGCTGTGCAGGAGGTGAGATGGAGAGGAGAAGGAGAGGTAACGGGCGATGATTATGTGTTTCTATTCTCGGGGAGGAAAAGCAAGGAAAGAATGGAGTAGGTTTTTTTGTAGCAAGAAGCATGGAGAAACAGATAATGCATTTCAGACCGATAAATGGAAGAATGGCATATATTAGATTAAGAGCAAAGCCGACAAATGTATCATTAGTGAACGTTTATGCGCCAACAGAGGAAAAACCGGAAGTGGATAAAGACAGACTATATGCCGAACTAGAAAAGGAAATCGAACAGTCACCGAAAAGAGATACACTTATAGTTATGGGAGACTTTAATGCACAGATAGGCACGGAGGATTTTGTAAGCGGGTGGCGGGCAAACACACACTTCACAGTGAGACCAATGACAACGGCATACGTTTATGTAATTTGGCTGCGGCACAAAACATGATTATAAGTAGCACAAAATTTCCGCATAAAGCAATACATAAGATAACATGGACAAGGCCTGGGTCAAGAAATGATGAGGGAAATCAGATTGACCATGTACTGATAGATAGGAGAAGAGCAACTAATATAAGAGATGTGAGAACATACAGAGGTGCAGAGGTGGGATCGGACCATTATATGGTGGTGGCAAAGTTAAAGCAGAAGATCATAGCATGTAATGAAACAGGAAAATAAACATGAAATGGGCAGTAGAAAAACTCAATAGCGAGAAAAACGAAGAGAATTATGTAAAGGAAATAACAGCAGCCCTCGAGAATTCTAGAAGAGATGATGATGTTGGGAAGGAATGGGAAAGGCTGAAGAAAGTAATCCAGATAGCTGCAGAGAGAACAATAGGAAAAAGAAAGAAATAAGAATAAAGGATGGTTTGATCAGGAATGTGAAAGAAGGATAGAATTGAAGAGGTGTGCAAGGATGGAATGGCTGAGAACAGGAAACCTAAGTGATATGGTACAGTACAGAGAAAGAAGTAAAGAATGTTTTAGGTGCTGTAAACAAAAGAGAAATACGTGGATGAAGGAGAAAATGGAGGAACTCGAAGATAACTGTAATAAGCATAACACAAGAAAGTTCTACATGCAAGAAAAAGAGCAAAGAGAAGTCATAAAGTTAAAACAAGAGCGATGAAAAACGTTGATGGAAGACTGGAATGCAACGCCGAAAAAGTTAAAGAGGTGTGGAGGGCACATTTTGAAAAACTACTGAATGGAGACGGGATACAGACGATACAAGATAACGAAGAAATAGAGGAACAAGACATCATGGTGAAACCTCCCACATATGAAGAAACCATAAGAGTGATGAAAGGAATGAAGAACGGAAAAGCGCCTGGATATGACGGTCTGTTTGTGGAAATGATAAAAAAAGGCGGAGATGTTTTGCAAGAAAAGGTATACGAGCTAATTAAAATTATATGGTTGAAGGAAGAGATGCCTGAAGAATGGAAAATTGGAAAAATAGTACCAGTATATAAGAAAGGCAAAATGGATGAATGCAATAACTACAGAGGCATTACGTTGTTGTCGGCAGTGTACAAGGTGCTCTCTTCTCTGATATTGGAAAGATTGAGGGAATACGCTGAAAATGCAGTTGGGGAATACCAATATGGATTTAGAGCGGGAAAGTCGACAATAGACGCTATACACATTGTTAAACAAGCAACTGAACGTTTTTACGAGCACAATATGGAACTACACATGTTGTTTATAGATTTCAGACAAGCCTTTGACTCAATAAATAGATGGAGGCTGATTGAAGTATTGAAAGAAATGAGAGTACCACAGAAATTGAGAAATCTTATTGTAATGACACTAACAAACACTAAGGCAACTGTCAAGACCCCGAATGGAGACACCGATAGTTTCGATATCAACTCGGGTGTCAAGCAGGGTGATATACTGTCGGCGACACTTTTCAACCTGGTGATAGAACACATTATGAGAAGAGTAACAGATAGAAACACAATAATTACTGGAGAAGCTCAGGTTGTAGCGTACGCGGATGATATAGCCATACTTACGAGAACAATAAGTAAAATGATGGAGATTCTTGAAAAGATCGACAAAGAGGCGTCCGAAATGGGGCTGACAATAAACGACAAGAAAACTAAATACATGCTTCTCAATGGAAAGAAACAAAATGTACTACTGAATCTCAAGACGCCCAAATATAGTTTCGAACAAGTAGCAAATTTCAAGTACCTGGGTGTCAATATAAATAACAAGAACGAAAGAGGCGAGGAGATAAAAGAAAAAATTATGGCAGGAAATAAAGCATTCTATGCTAATAAACAGCTATTGAGCAACAGAAATATAAGCCTAAAGACAAAAATAAGAATATATAAAAGCCTGATCAGACCAGTACTTATGTACGCTGCCGAAACCTTGTGCTGTACGGAGATTGAAAATGAAAGGTTAAGAATTTTTGAGCGAAAGGTTATAAGAAAGATCGTTGGGCCAGTAAAGATGAATGCGGGGGAAATGAGGCTGAAGACAAATACGGAAATCATGCAAATAATGAACGGCGAAGATATAGTGAAGTGTATCAAGGCGCAGAGAGTGAGATGGTTAGGCCATATAAAGAGAAGAGGTGTAGACGAGATGATAAGAAAGATTACAGAATGGAAACCAACGAACGAAAAGAGAAGGGGACGCCCGAGATTGAGATGGAGGGACGAGGTAGAGGAGGATATGGCAAAGATGGGCATTGAAAGTTGGAGAGTAAAATGTAACGACAGAAAAGTATGGAAAAAGATCGTTGATAAAGCAAAGACTCATAGCGCACTGTAGTACCGTGGTAATGGAGAGAAGTGAGGACTAATCCACCTCAAAATCTGGATTTGGAAAACTTCAAGTGAAGTGGTTATATTCCGTCAGGAATTAGGCCGATTTTCATTCATTCATGTGTGTCCTACGAGTAACATGTCAACAATACATTTATAGTTTTTCTTTCAATTTTACTTAAAATAAAATTACAAAAACCTATCCATCTATCGGTCTTTATAATGCCCTACAACGTTTTCCAATTCCTTTACTTTCAAGAGGATAACTAACATTTAATACCTCAAAGATGTTGTGAGAAAACCACCGATTTTATATGCCCTTAAAAGCATGGACACGACCACAACAAAGTCAGGCCCTGTCCAGATTTGAATTAGCATTAGCAGTTGATTGTGCCAACAACCAAGCCAATGAACATCTTAAAACCCTTACGACCTTTATGTCAAAAACCTTATTTGTGATATTTCTCCATATGTACTATAAATACAGGATGTACCATGTATCAACAGTACGTATGGCAAACGTAGGTAAGTACTTATATAGGAAACTCAGAAGGGGTAAGGTAAACTGAGCCAAATGCAAGTTTTATTGAGATTTCAAAAATTGTAAACTTTTATTTAGTTTTATTATTGTACTTAAAATTTTTTTTCAGAAATTGTGTAATAAACTAAAAACAAATAAATCTGCACAAAAAACTGTACATGTAGTGCTGTAGGTTAGAGTTAATTTTTGATATTTTTTAGAGCCAATACCAAATAGGTGGAATCTGCGCGATAAGGTAGGTAGATATTTTTTAGAAATACAGTAGAACCCCAATTATCCGTGAAGCAGGTTATCCATGGACGCATTATAAATTGATTACCGTCAGATTACTATGCGTGCGGTGGCTTATCCGTGCGGCACCAGTGGTTTATCCGTGGACATTCGCAACTTTAGTAGTATACTATGTGAAATCAAATGTATAGAATTTATGCTTACTTCAGAGCTGCACTTGGATTACATACAAAGCTGTTTAGTGTATTTTTTTGTAATAATTTAACAAAAAACATCAATTATTATTATCCGTGTTTTTCAATTATCCATACAGAGCACGGTTCCTGTCGGCCCGGATAATCGAGGTTCTACTGTAATACCAAAAAACCCTACACCCCTTTCTTTACCTGAAATTTGCTTTTGCCCCAGTTTACCACTTTCAAAATCTTCATTGTTAAATGTTCCTTGAGATTTTTTTTTTACCTTGTTACTGTAGTGCTTTTGGGTCTAAGAAAATAGTAATATAAAATTTATAAATTGCATTAATTTTATAACTTCACTACAAATTATACCTTTTGTTTACAATTGACGAATAATTTTTTGTAAAACTTTGTAGCGAATTTATAAAATTAGTGCAATAATTTATATTACTGCATTCCTGAACCAAATGAACTATAAAATAAGTTTAACATCTAAACCCACTTATCATTGTAGATACAAACAGTTTTTTATGTTGTAAATCCACAATTTATAGAAATTTTGAAACCTTTAAATGCATACCAATTAATAATTAGCTATTAATTTGCAAACCCCAAAAAATTAAATATAACCTACCTTTTTATTTCATCTCCTGGCGTTTTTCCTTCATCATCAAATTTGAAAACATTCCAATATTTGTCATTCAACTGTAAAGCACCTTTGATAAAAGACCTAAAAACACAAAATAATTAGAATCTGTCAACTTAAAATTTGTAGTAAGTACGAATTTTAGAAATTAGACAATTTTAAAAATCAAACGTAGGAACTAAGATCATATTATACTAAATTTTATGAATTAATAAACTAAATCTCTTTAGGATTTCGTTTAACTCTTTATTAAAAATACAAATACAATTATTATTTACAACTACTTCTACATGGACTCACAAAATATTACTTGTGCGTTGACAAATACCCAAATAGCCAAGTACCCAAAGAGCTCCTTAGGTGAATTGGTAAACCAAAGCAGGAATACACAATTTTTTTCGAAACACAGCCCAACTTTTGGGGTTTTATCTGAACAAAATGGCGTTCACGGATTTAATGAAGTACCCAAAGTAGTTTACAAACCGACTCTCAAATCAAATAGGGGACATACAGCTTCGACAAAGTCCAAGCTAACTGTTCGGAGATTTGCTTGATTTAACAAAGTACCGAAAATAGTTTCTAAACTGAACACAGGCTAATTTTTCAAAGATCTAAATTTTTCTGATTTAAAAGTCGGACGTGGAGTTTACAAAGTACCCCAAGTCGATCCTAAACTGCCTGCAAACCGAAACAGGAGGAGCCTATAGTTTTTCAGAGACGCTGACTAATTTTTCAAATGGTCCCCCCCCCCCATGGTGGTTGCGGGATTTTACCAAGTATCCCAAGCCCCTCGAGTCATGTTTCTATCTAACACAGACGTAGTGTTTTTCTATAAATTTTTAAAGAAAGCGATTGCTGTATTGAAGTTAGTCCGATTCTATTAGACATTTTACATAGAGGGTAGCGCACATAAAGATTGTGTAAATAAAAATGCAACAAGGAAAAATTTAATTTAGTGTAATAAATGTTAAATTAAAATTTAATTAACACAAAATTAAAAAACTGCAATTACTCCATCCACACTACTATGCACAAAGGGTTCCATTGGTGATAAATTCCATAATTTAATTAATAAGTTATTCTGATAAAATCTGCACCCACAATAATTAGAAAACAATAAAAAAACTCATATGTAATAATAATTGGTTTCACATGTGAGGTTGCAAACTAAATTTGACACACTTTCTTTTTTTTTTGAGGTACAGGCAAAAGTTCGATTTTTCGATAAATATTGATATCTCTTTCTAATTATCTATTCTGATTTTTATTTTCAAAATTTTTATTATATTTAATTTTTCGGGCTTCAGTTTTTTTTTATTAAATATTTATTAGTTAAATAGAATGAAAATGAACTAATGGACCCGCCTATTATATATCACTGAAAAGAGGATAAAAACCGCTATTTGAAAATTTCCTATTCAACTACACTTTTTATTAAAAAAAAATAAAATCTTATATTATAACTCGGAAACAGGTATTTGAAATTTCTCTTTACTGATTTATTGCGCTTAAAAAAATGTCTTATTAATATTTTTTCTGCAACTTCAAAAATAACTGACATATCCACATTGATCGAAAAATTGAACCTTTGGCTATAGCTCGAAAACAAATGAAGATAGTACATTTCGGTTTACGCCATTGAATTTCTCTCAAAAAAAGAGATCGAGGACGCACCATTCATTTCTCCAAATCTCTTATAGTTATCAAGTTCCCTCTACCATAAGAACCATCAAATTGGCACCCTGTATACCAAAATGGCATAGTAGTCTACCCTGTATCTTTAACCAAAACCCACAAATGTAAAAACGTTATTACAAATTTATCATAAATGGAACACCCTCGAGAATTCAGCCAATATCAATTTCTAACTCGCTAAAGATTACAGGCAAGAAAAAAGAAATAACAACTTTAAAATTTTTATTCGTTAGCAAGTATAAGCAAAAAACGCAGCCACTCAAAACATATTTTCAAATTTAACTAACCTTTAAATCACAAATGTCATTGGGTATTCGGCAATGCACCATCTAATTTGTTGAGTCACCTTCATCACCGTTACGCTTCACTTGATCATAAAGTCGTACAATAAATACTGAACAATCTTGCCCTTTGAACACTAGAACAAATTTAAAATTATAAGCATTTCTGAAACACAAACACAATTTATTGTGACTACACTTCATCTCACTTGAACAAGTGTCAGAAATCATTTTTTGTAAAAATTAATGCACTAAAAATTAAATGAAACAAACCTTTTTAATAATTAACCAAGTGTATTGCTCCTGTAACTTTCATCAAAATTTGAAACAGCTGTACCATAAGTTGTCCTGGAATTTTAAATCACCTTTGATAATAATTATTTAACCAACATTTTCTATCCCAAAATCAGACTGTTTGGCATGGTTGGTTTTCTTAATTCTGAAACATAAAAACTTAAAAATATTTTTTACTCACAGCTTTTAGTTAATTTAAAAATGCCAAAATGCTTATACGCGGGGAGTGAATTTCACCCAGCGCCAGTGGTGATAATTTAAATCAGCGGTGGGCTTATTTAAATTATCTATATTATCGACACCGATCAGCTGTCAGCTACGTTACGATGAACGTTGAATGTAAATAGTGACATAATAATAGTGTTTTATCATTCATACAGGGTCAATTATTGCAACACAACATTAACGTAAATATTATGTCGAAAGTGAAAGGACCACGAGTGATGTTCAAGGTGTCCGCATAGGGTTGCGGTTTTATCATATTCTCTCGACCTCTATAGCAAAATATACACACAATTTCTTTTTGACAAGTTACACAGGCCGGGATGTCTTATGCAAATTTTATGAAACAGGACAAACATTTCAAAGTGCTAATACACGATGGCGCTGCATGTTTTTTATTTGAAATTAGGTAGGGATGACAACGAAGCCAATGCAAATTAATGTAAAATGAAGAACAGCTGACCGCCATTTGTAATGTTTGCATTTTAAAATTTTGTGAAGTTATGTTTATGTGATTAAAATTTCACCATTAATACTTTTTATACTTACATTTATAATATTGAAATGAATTGGTTGAATATTAAAATGTAAAATATCCATGTAGAAAATTTATTGTTTGTTAACCTACATGGTGAAAATATGGTAAGTTTTCAATGACATTAATTTTAATAAAAAATTGTTTCCGATTATATTAATTCAGCATAGCAATGTTTTGTGTTTTGAATTTTCCAATTTGTTATTTAATATTTAAGAAGTGAATATTAATCGTTAAACGAGCAAGACATGAGTTTCAATTTTAAGCCTCAAGTTTCCTGAAATAGAATTTAATAAAATTTGAAATTTAACATAAATAAATTTTGTTGTTGTAAATAAATTTTAAACATTTTGGGAAATTCTAGAAAAGTTTTGCAGAGCTTCGAATATAATACTTATATATTAAAATAGTTAATTTGTGTTTTATCGTAATCTAATGCGACCTATCTTTTAGTAATGTGCTACACTCCATGAAAAATAGGCGATACATCTGATGAATAATTTCAACAAAATTGGAAAACTTACATCATTTCTCAAAAGAAGTTAGGTATTTCAAGACACGAAAAGTTCATTAAAACTATTTCAATTTAAAGCATAAGAGGTAGTAAACTTTGTGTTCTTTGTGTGTACATTTTATGTTTTGAATAAATTTTTCTTGCAAATTAATGTAATAAATGTTGTAACCATATTTTATTCCATGATTTAAAATATGTTTCATAATTTATTATTATTTGCATTGAGTAGAAGTTGTTATGTAAATAAACATTTCTGTTCATTTAAATTATCATTCTACTCGAAGCAAATAATAAAAATTATGAAACTTTTCCTATTTTCACAAAAGAAAAAATTTAAAATACCCGCTACCAACATTTACTGCCATCTATTTCATTTATTTGATAATAATCACGCTATACTTCCTAGTGATAATACTAGGTGGCGTATCGCCATATTTTTCAATGGGAGATGCCCGGCTGTGACAAGTTACCGACACTTTACAGTTATCTGTAAAATAAATAAAATTACAGTAACCTGTAAAATTCTACTGCATATAAGAAACTGCAAGTAGTTTTTAAATTTGACGTTAGATGACAACACATGCATGATGAATTTTAAATACTAAGAAATAACAAATTTAAATACATGCAAATAACCGAGTAACTAATAATTTTATATATTATTTATAAATTTAAAGTAAAATATACTTAGCAAACCTTTTAATTCTGCGTAGGTCAACTCCTTTTGCCCGATTATTGGAAAAAAACTTAGTGGAGAAGGTATATTCTTGCCAAATTCGATTCTGTAATTTTCTTTTAATTATTATGCAGGCTCTTCAAATCAGCATCAAACTTCAAATATCGAATGGTAATCATAAAATTTGTATTCCTATGATTATTTTCCTCATCTGGCATGGCACACTTTGATCTTCTAAATTCTACAAAATTAAAAAATTATATAAATCAATCCAAGTGTGTATTATGAATAACATTTCAACAGTTTTCCTATCAATTTTGCTAAAAATAAAATTACAAAAACCTTATTTGTGAAATACTATTTCTACGTATATACTATACTCTGTGTTCACGGGATAGCATTAACAGTGAATAATTCTTATATCTTACTAGATACAAAAACAGTTTAAATAATTTTTGGAGTTTACTCCTTAAGAATCGATTTTCATATATAAGGCGCCCGGTATGATAAAAATATGAGGTGTAAAATCTACTGATGAATGACCTCGTTACTTTTTTAGTGCGCACCTATGGTGCGCAAGAAATGACCGCGTTACTTTTTTAGTGCGCACCTATGGTGCGCAAGAAATGACCGCGTTACTTTTTTAGTGCGCACCTATGGTGCGCAAGAAATGACCTCGTTACTTTTTTAGTGCGCACCTATGGTGCGCAAGATAATATTGCCGGAACATCTAACAACCACGTGGGTAAAAGGTACGTTTTTAAAAACGAAAATGAGAGGCGTATCTTTACATTAGCGCAACCGCACCAAATCCTGCCCGCTTTTTGTTATACATATCAATAATTAATATTGTTATTGTGAAGTTATAATTTTATCATTATATTTCGATATTTAATCCAATTTAGACAATTTCTAACCTAACCAAAAATTATTTTCGATGTCTATAAATTCCTCCAGGTTATTATGATTTATTTTATGAATAATTTTAAATATCAATAATTCAAGTCAATAATTCGATAATATTATCTGAAAAATCAACAATATTTCTTTATTATAATGATGATTATATATAATAATGTTTTTATAAAATTTTCTTTCGAAAAGTTATTTTTAGCATACTTAAATAATTTTCATGTACTATTTATTATTGTACGTAAAAGATTTAGTGACAATTATCTTTTATAACCATATTTTGTTAGTTATTAAGATAATATTATATTTTAAATAAAAATAATTATAATAGTTTTAAAAAATGTTTATAAAAACATTTTTTATCAATTTTCTTAAAGTTGGTTATTTTTACTGAGTAAACTCCAGTCGTGCGTCGGAGCTGACACACACAGTTTTTTATTCAACTGACAATTTACCACACATTATATCATCCAATGTGTTTGCATCGTTTTAGTCACATGGACCAATCAAAAGCTATCTGATATTCTTTCAGCGAATATTATGCTGGGTGCACTCTTGCCATCGCCGTGGCAACAAGAAAAATAATAGCAGTCGACTAAATAATATCTATCAACAATATCTTAGCAACGTGCTTACCTATGCTTGTTGATTTTAATTTAAAATTAATTTTATTTAAATTAAAATTATTGTTCGATAAATTGTCAAAATAAATATCACTCGTGATCATGATTTTGCTGTAATTTTTGCCGAATGACCACTCCTGCTTGTTGTTACGAGAAAGAAGCCCTCGTGCTGCGCACTCGCGCTTCTTTTCATCGCAACAAGCAGTCGTGATCGATTCGGCAAAATTGCCGGCAATATCATGATCACTAGTGATATTACTGTTGAAAATTTACTATTGGAAACTGCCAAAGTGTATTTTTTTGTACTTCAAACTCAACCGGAAATGTATCTAAATTTTTTTTTTTCCAACGGCAGCATGTCTTTTTATTAACATTTTCGCAATCTCCAGTTTTTTCTCTATAAATATGTATAAAATTGTCATAAGGTTACATAAGAAAATGTTCCAAAAAACTACAAAATTTAAGCAAACAGTAATAATCATAGCAGTCCACATACCTATGTGTAAATAATTAATAAGTATTATTGTTTGCTTAAACCTTGTATTTTTCTGGAATATTTTCTTATGTAACTTTATGACAATTTTATATGTAATTATAGAGAACAACTGCAGATTACCAAAATGTTAAAAAAAGACATGTTGACCAATTGAAAAAAAATGTAGGTACATTTCCAGTTGAGTGTGAAGTGCAAAAAAATATACCTTAGCAGTTTCCGATAGTAAATTTCCAGTTGAATAAAAAACTATTTAAACTTTTTTCAGTATCTAGTAAGATATAAGAATTATTCACTGTTACCGTTATCCGTGAATACACAGTAGATACAGGTTGCACCGTTTGTCATTAATTGGCTTGAGTTAGTTAACCGGTCTTTAAAAGTTTAAAATTTACTAAAGGAATTCTTGCACTAATATTTAGAGAACATTAAAATAAAACATTTAAGGTACGGTAGAACTTGAAATCTACAATAATAAAGCTCAGCAAAAACCAGTACGGCTTCGGGACAAGGAGATCTACCTTAGACGCGACTAAGAAGACTGTGCGGCCTTATCACCTTTGATGTGAAGAACGCCTTAACTCAGCTACATAGAGATGGATGGTGGACGAGTTGAAGACAAAAGGAATAGATACAGGCCTTGTCAACCTCATCAAAGACTACCTGAGCAGCATAAAACTAAAAATAGAAGAAGAAATGTACAAAGAAGAAATTGGTATCACTAACGGAGTAACTTAGTATGATGGTACTTCTCATGTAGGATGGTGTGCTGCAACTGCCTCTCCAAAATAGGATGCAAACTATTGGATTTGCAGAAGACCTGTCTATCCTGGTCGTGGCAAAGACCAAAAAGGGCCCCAACTATTGATACAAAAAACGGAATCGGTTATCCTCATCGATAAGAGAATGAAGTGGAGAGCCTTAGAGGTGAACGTTACAATAAGAGCAGTAAAAAATATGCATGTATTCCAATTTTAATTTTTTTGTCACAAAAAAAGTGTAAAAACTGCAAAGGGTTAACCTTTCTTTTTTTCCAAAAATCCTCACAATTTTGCTGCCCGTTATATTTCATAAATCGGTGCATTGGAACATGTAGAGTTCTAAAAATGCTCCAGGAACTAACCCAAACGTCGAAGTCGGCCAAAACTCGCTTTATTGTCTTTCTGGAGTAGAATCGAATAGTTTCATTTTAAAGCTTCACAATAAAAAATAAAATAGCACTGTTGTGCTTTTTTGTGCTGTTGTGCGTACCTCTTTTTTGGGCGCCAATACATTTATAAAATAGAAATGCATTAGAAGCGGTAGAAAAAGGAATGTTGTTAAACTTTTAATTTGTTGTCCGAAAAATAGCAGGTTAAATAAATTATGCCGAGATTTTCATCTTTTTAAATGGCTTACTTTCTTTGAATTTTGAGTTGATATGTAATACCATAAAATAAGCAATGTTTTACACCAGAGTGGCTTCCTAATTCAAATAAAAATTAAAGAAATCACACAAACCTACTGATAAATTTCAACATTTTATTTCCTTTTTATTATAATTAACAAATGTTTTAAAAGCAAAAGCCCTCTACGTAATATAATATGTATTAAAAGCATAACAAATACCTTAAAACATTCCAAAATAAAAATGAGAAGAAAAATATAGACATAGCAATGTTATAATTCTAAAAAATTACGTAGCTTATTTGAAGTGTATAACCACATTTGATGATCAGTCAAATTAAAAAACCTTGTTTGCTTGTATTATGTTAAATTTAAAAAATGTGCGATCGTATGCGCTTCAGTTTGACGAAATCATCAAATGTGATGTATAAAATATTATAAATGATACAGTAAATGATAACAAAGCCTTAAATATTATTATATTATAATAATGTCATTGCAATACCTAAATTTAAAGTGAAAATAATAATAAAATATATTCGAAAGAAATAACAGTAAATAAAAAATTAAATTCTAACTACTAATGTAGCACCAAAATTAGCTCAATAAATGCTTTTCACACAGTATACACATTATCTACAACAAAAACCATAATGCGGTCGGTCAGTATACGATGCAAGTACCCTGACTAGTATTACGATATGCAATACCTAATACAGTTACAATTTATTATTAAGTTGTTTCCGAAAATAAGGCCACAAGTAATTACGTACACGCTCTCTTTTATTTATAAAACAACGCTAAGTAAAAATAATCACTCTCAAATTAACTAAAATAATTGTCACATATTTTTTTTAAGACCGTGTACATTCAATTCTCGATTTATACTTAGACGTCGCTTAAATAACTTGTTATTTTATAATCATATACATATTATATATATTATATAATATAGAATTTATTTAAATACTTTATTTATTAAAATATATATCTATTCTTTCATACTTCTTCAAAGCTCAAGATATCTAACATTTAAAAACAATATAAGTTGGGGATTGCTTACTTATGCGTGATTTGTGTCGCTAACGGTACTCAAAGTGAGGCAAATGAAACAAAATATACATTCAAATATTTTGTAGATCCCTCAAAATTAAAATTATTGGAGATCCGAGCAAGTTGCACAGGTTCTCTCTGTTTTTTTTACTTTGAGCACATATTTAAATTTATTATAAATAAACTAAAAAATAAAATATAAATAATTATTGTGTATTAGTGATAAGTGTACAATAAATAAGGACACAACAAACGCATACACATATCAAAGCAAAAACTTACTGTCCTCTTTACATGACTAAATAAATTTTACAGGTTTGATCGAAACATTAAAAAAATCATTAATCTACATCAATTTTTGCTTAGCGCATTCTGGACAGATAATATCGTCTGCGTCGGTGATAAATCCACGTCCAACAAGACTGGTACGACAAGATGCGCAGAAGAAGCAATCGTTATGCCAATGCCTATCTTCAAACGAGATGAACTTGGTTCCACCGATGCCTGTGATTGGTTTGACGCAAGCTGTGCAACGTTTGGCAAATAGTTCTCCAAAGCATTCAGCACAGTATGGCTTGTCATCACGGCTCGTAAAGCGTGCTCCTGCTAAACTGGTGTTACAATGGGTGCAAGTAAAACATTCCCTATGCCAAGGTTCGTTTTTTGTAAGTTACTCCTCCGCTAGTGATCACCTAGTAAAGAAAAATAAGAGTTTAATTTTTTGAGTTGCAAGCAATCGATATTGGTGCACAATTTGATTAACGAATGAAATTAACTTTTAATAATTTTTAAATTTTTTAAATCAAAGAAAAATAAGCTAAACCAATAAATTCTCTAAATTCCAAATATTTCAATTTAGCAAACTATTCTATTTTATGACAAAATTAGTCATCAATAGTGGACTGGCAACGTGCTGAATGCATAATAACCCGCATAGGCTGGATTGCTTGCAAGTTTTTTATACACAAATTTTGGATTTTCCTGATGCAAATTATTATACCTTACAATACTTTCTATAATAACAATCGTAACTGAAATAAAATGTATAGAATATTATAATTACCTTGTTACATTTAATGCAACGTGTGGCGTACTTTTCTTCGTAACACTTGGCACAATAAATCTCTTGCTCTCTGGGAATGAAACTTTGAGTTCCAATCGGAGTTTTGCACACGCAGCAGCAAAAGCATTTTTCGTGCCATTGTCTGGTTTTGTACTCCATTTTTTTCGTACCTAATGCAAGAAGAAAACATTAATATAACAAAATATAAATAAGAAATGCATAATCAATACGTTTTTTTAAAAATGTAATAAAAATTATATAATTGTTTTGGATGAAAATTACGTGTTTTATGAACAAACAAACGATAATTAAATTGTACTCCTAACATTTAATTTTCTAATGCCAACAAAGTAAATTTTTTCTTGAACGTATTCGCTCAATAATGGAATCAGTCATTAACGTTAATGGAAAATCCTTTAATTTATAATAAACAATTCTCGATTTCCAAGAGAAATTTAATGGCATTTTTTAATAAATTATTGAGAATACACTCAGAAAAATTGATTTGCCATTCCAGCAAACATCTAAAAAAAATTTTTTTTGATAATATATTCTTTTTTTAAAATATTGTAGTTCAACGAGCACCAGAGATTTGTTAATCCATTCATACGCGACAGTAGAGAACATAATATAATTCGTGGTAATGTTCGAAAAATTAATTTAGATGATTTAAAATTTTATTTGCACGATACAATAATCAAGAACAGTGCCGTTGGTGGAAAAAGCATTATAATATCGATGTGGTTATGATGTGCTCCTTTTATTTTACTAGAAAAAGTTCAATATTTAGACAACCATCAAAATGATTAGCGAACAAGAACAAATATAACTTTATTGAGTTTATTTTTTAAAAACAAGTTTTTGTATAACAAATTATTTTCAACTTACGTTAAAAAAAATTGAAGAGCTCATGATACACCATTATCGTTAGTCGGAGATTCCCAAAATAGTCTATATTCGTCGTTAATAATTATAGTCGTTAATAAATTTGTCGTTAATAGTTTGTCCTAAGAGCGATAAAGACCGCTATTTCTGAATTATTCCCAAACATAGAAGTTAAACTGTATGAGACCCCAATATGGGCGGACGCTCTAGAGAAAAGAAAACATTTTGAAAGACTAAAAATGGGGCAAGAAAGACGGCCCTCCTCGTTGTAGTGTCATTGACTTTTCGGAAAACCGAGACTTTAGAGAAAATTGCTCGAAACGCCATAGGAACTCCGAAAACTAATTGTGGAGCAAATTTGATGAGCTAAAAAGGCCGGTGGACCCATAGACTAATAAACAACCTGTCCAACTGATACACAAAAACTCACGGTAAGATAACCCACGGCCCATCTTCTAAACGGGTACGGAGACCCAGAAGACCTTTAAGGAATTAAATGCCAGATGACCAATCTCGAATCTCACGTAACGTACTCGCCACCCTGACCTCCTAGCACGCGAATGATTTGGAAACTACCTTTTGTGTAGATCCTTTTCAGGCGAGCAAAGCAATTTACCAGTCTGAAATTTCTTGTAGAAATCGGCCAGAGAGATAAATTACAGTTTTGTGCGTAATTTATAAACGTTTAAATTTAGCAGCATGAAATAATTTCTCTGAGTGTAACAGAGTAAGAGTTAAAGTCTAAAATTTTGAATCTAACTTTTGTTCAAGGTACAATAATTTCTCCATAATAATTATTGTTTAACGAAAGTTAATTTTTTTAAATTTACTTTAAAATTTTACGTAACATACAGTGCCAGTAGCTAGCGTGACTAAAATGCATCAAGAAATAATAAGGGGGTGAGAGCATGTCATCATTTGATTATTTGTGGCGCGGGAGTGGTTTCTGGCACCGCATACATCAGGAGGTAATCTCGACAATCGAATTGGAATCAATTTGGGTCCTAATTAAAATAAAAGCGCATTTAATTACCTTCCTAATATTGCAAGTGTGGGGGGATTTTGTATGAGTAATAATTTGTACGTAATTATCCACATTTGGTGTTACGTGGGTTCACAGAAAAAAGGTCAATGTTAACTACGTTAAAAGTTAATAAATTATGTATGTATCTATTAATATATTTTTTTAATTTTAAGAAAAATTGCAATGTCAAATTATCATAATGCGTGGGGCCCATCACGGAACGATAACGCGTCCTAAATTTAATTTATTAATCAACATAAAATTTTCACTTTATTAAAAAAATTCGCACGCACCTAATGACAATTCCTTAGGATTTCCATTTAAACAGTCATCTCCTAAGCAACAAACAAAATCCGTTTTTGCACCCGGAAGATCCATGGAAAGAATCGCAACATCTTCGTTGCGTTCCTTCGCTCGTCTTATTCTCTCTTCGCCGACAGTTTTGGTTTTCAGATTTAACTGAGTTTTAAATTGATCACTTAACACTCCAGCCATTTTCAAGTTTATAATAAATTACTGTTCACCGCACCATTTAATAACTTAAACACAACTAATTACCCAGTTACTACTGATATCGTCCACTTCACCAAAAAGTTGACGCGATACGAGGGAATGCTGTTCCGTCACGTATATTTATGTACTACGCGTTTTTCGATACCGGATCAAAAATGATAATGAAACACGAGGAACAACAAAAAAATTCGTTTGACTCATCACTAGCAAGTCTCGAAAAGAACTAAGTTCGTACCAGGCAAAACTAAAACGATAAAATTATATGACTTGTATAAAGCCTGAGAGATGGATCGAGTCAACCTACCTACAAAATCTGCGGAGAAATTGTCTCTTTATGACTTTACATTTTAGAAAGAAATTGCTTTAAAACTACTCGACAACCAACTGCAAACAATCGTAATTATTTTGGATCCAAATAATGCTAACGAGGCACTTCACAAGCACTCACTTATGGGCGACATGCACGAAGGATGAAGGTGTCGCCTTTAGAGGCAAAAATAAACATGCGATTATCTAACAGTGTCAATATAATTTGTACAAAAATGTTTGCCTTCAATAAATACAGTAGAAAAAAAGACTTGTAAATTTTTTTTCAATGTCGAGAAAAGAAAATGAACGAAAGTGTGCTCTAGGTGCCCTACAAGGCAAATAAATACACCTCGTATGTGAACGCAAAAAAGAGGAATTTATTACCGTTTTGGTAAATAATTCACGCGTCCTTACTTGATCGATTATTGTTTTAAAATATTGCAAATGTCACGTTTATGCAGTAAAATAATGCTGCATATGGCTTGCATTGAATAATAAAACATAAATACACGTTTGTTATTAAATTGCGTTACAAACAATTACTTGTCTATGTGATGGTCAAATTTAACAAAGTAATTATCAAGTTCCATTTCAAGTTTTCATAAAAATAAGTAAATACCAGATTCGCTCCGTAAATAATTGCACAGCGTAGTTATCCCAAAAAATGTTTATTTCGTGGGCACTAAAATTCCAAAGCAACGTACATGCCTTTGACTATTCGGAATCAAGTGGACATGGTGTGACTAATAAATTAAGACATTTGCATTTAATTGAAAGTTGTCTAAGTATTATAATGGAGAGATGGTGTAAATTTGGGATAAACATTTGGACTCCAGTCTGGTAACCACATTTAAATCCTTTCAAGTTAAATTAATTAATCAATGAAAACCAACAACTGCATTTTAAAGGTGGGGCTATAATAAGACTGTTGATTTTCATTTGTTAGTTTGAATCCTTAGTTAGCTACATTTAAAATATCACGAGTTGAACAATGGTTGAGTAGAAAGTACCGGATTTGATTTTTAGATCGAAAATTATAGAGCAGAATTTAAAAGTAATGCTGTAATCAATCGTATACAATTCCACAACCGTCAGATATAGGCAGCCAAATGACCTAACATTTGTCATTGGCTCCTCCATAATGGTAAAAAAGAAGCCATCTTCAACTGGATTAAATGACATAGTTACGTCTGAAGAAGAAAAGTTTTATGAATTCACAAATGAATAGATCAATGAAGTGGTACTATGGTGCCAAACAAGTATAATCTGTACATTTTGGTGCTTTTATCAGTTCACTAGCAGGACACCCGGTTTCGCCCGGAGTTTGTGGAATTCTATCCAGGTGCGTAACGAAAAAAATAGGATTTACATTTTAAAAATACATTTTCAAACGGAGAAAAAGTTTGTTTTCATCACTTTCGCTTTCAATAGTTCTCGATATTAAATGTCGAGAGTTAGAGCTCAGTACATTCAGCATGTTGAGTTTTGCCTGCTTCACGTGCAGCCGATCTTTAGTCTTTCTATTGATTGGCCCGTGCAAACTTTTGATTGAACCAGTTTTTGATTAAAATATGGCCTTTTTCTTGTGGACATTGTTAAACAAATTTGAGTTTTGAATGTTAGATTACATTTTTTATTTTAACCCTGTTTGTAGTTGTAGCTACTGCTTATAGCTGTAGGTTGATAGTGTTAAGTGATTATTTTCCAAGTACAGATCGGGGGAAGGGAAAAGGGACATGTTAAACCGTTATTGATATTTGAATAATTTTGGAAAAACATTACACGTTGACAATTTATCAGTTACAGTTTATCAGTCCTGGATGGGGAGGGGAGGACAAGCCCCCCCCTACCTACTTTTCTGTGTGTCGCGTAAGTTCAAAGTGTTAAATTCAGACTTTGTACCCCAGAGGAAATTTACTTTTTTAGAAAATTGTTGTTCCAACCAGAACCTCACTTGGAGCAAGGGAAGCTAAATCCCATATTACATGAAACAGCGTTAAAACCAGATTTATAGGAAGAGGAGGGGAGGGGCACTTGAGGTTGATTTCAAACAAGTTCTACAGACAACTGTTTTATAAAATTTTTGATTGTATTATTTATCCCCTCAATTATTTTCTAGAACGTATGGCAAAACATAACCACAAACCGTTACGTCACAAACGGAGGGGCCCACCTAATTAATTTTTTTTAATAGATCCACAGAATATCGAGTAATTTTATATTTATGTCTTCCTAATGCCCCATGCCCCTTCCCCAATATTTGCAAAACTTATGTTATCAAATCTTCAATAGAAGAACTTTTAAAAACAATGTAAAACATAAATGAGAAATAAATAATTAGCGGCGGAATAGTAATCCAAAAAAAAAATTCAAATCAGTTAAGTGATCTGTCATCACAAAATGAAGGAAAACGACCGGGGGTATTCCCTCCAGTATATGTCATCGCTCCAAGATAACTAAACTGGTTCAAGCTTCTGATGCCCAATTTTTAAAATGTTAATGTTCTGCGTTCTAGTACTAGGACACTGACGGGTATTCCGTACCCCCTGGTCTATAGGATTTATTTTTATCAATCATAAATTGAATATTTTAACATATTGGCAGTTGGTATGGTAGGGTGATATTTTTACCCACAGGATTTTCGACAAGCGACAGCAAGTGGGAATTCAACCAAGTCAAATTGAGAATTGTCCCTAATTAGATCCCTAATCATTAATTAGAGAAAGAACAAACATGTACCGACAGGTATGGAGTACCCTCCAGCCAGATATAATCGATGCAGTATTGAAATTGGACGACAACGTCAAAACTAGCATAAGTGTTTGCTAGTTTTGCAGACGCTAGTTTTAGTGTTGCAGCCTTTGATGTTTAATGCCCAATTATATCTGATCAAAAGGACACTCATAAAATATGGCTATTTTTATATTTGCATTTTTCCAGGAAGTGGAAATTAAAATATCTTCATAAACCTTGAGCCCTTTCATCCGAAAAAGGGCCTGACCACGATACTGATTTTTCTGCAGTGATCGGTAATATTTATAATCTTTAAATCTTGAAATTAATACGGAAGCTTTTGTAACTTGCAAAAATTTGAAAAAAAGATAAAAAAAGTAAGATTATTTAAAAAAGTTTCAACTGTCCAAATTATTGTCTTGTAAATGCAGTTTAAAAATGATTGTTATCTTTCTGTTGTAAGAGATTTCAAAATGTCGCCATAAATTACATTCTTTTTATGACAGGAATACAACAGCAAGATTTCAATCGTCTACTGGCGCGTTATAACATTTAGATATTAAATATTGCCCACTCATTATGAACATGTGCCCAAATATGATTTGCAAGGGAGAATTAGTTGCCCAAGAATTTGTGCTCGAGTAATTGTTTGAAATATTAGAAAAGTGATGTGAACAACTTCCGTCTAATGGAAGACGACACCCTCTGCAAGTTTTTATAGATTTGTGAATGAGACTAACAGGGATAGAGTTTACTGGCGCGATGTAGCTGTCAGATCTGCAGTATAATATCCATTTCTTTAGAACATTTGCCTAAATGTAACTTTCTTCGGCAGACAGCAATCGCCACTATTGAACCGCAACTACAGAATGGTGCATACGGCATCATTAAGATTGGACCTCTGCTCACTCAATTTTCTATTAGTTCAATACTATCGGCTTCAAGATCAGCAGTGTGGGTGTAGCACTGCCGGTTCTAATCCTGATCGCGCCGCATCCTGCTATTATCTCATGCCCAACATCGATCTGTGGGCTATGGGAAAAAATTATGTTTCGCTAGTAAGTCATCTTGCCTTCGTTGCCGCTGAGATTCGGCACTTTAAAAAGAAAAATAGAAGAAATGCTATCAAAGACCCGCGGAAGCACCGAAGCAACTAAATAAAAGTGGAAGATTTTTTTTATTTGGTCATTTGCCAGACAGTTGAAGTGTTTTCTTTTGCCAATGCATCATAAAATTCGAATTAGTAAACAAAGACATTACTATAATATTGGCCCTACCTTTGGATGTTTACTTTTGTAATGGAAAAAATATTTATGTGCAGTTGTGACACGTAGCGATAATTGTCAAGAGAGATCATTATTTATAATATAAATGTTAATTTTAGTGCCAGTAATGAAAATAACAAATAAAATGCGCGTAACAGGTGTTACATGTACCATCACATCTATTTTAGTACTACTTGTCCATAATTTTTCATTTTCGAGAGATCGCTTCATAAAAACGCAAATACGCATTTGAATAATGGCAAAATTTAATTAAAAAGGTGTTGCTGCTGGTTGGCTATAAATAGTTGCACCTATTGGCAACACTTTCATACAATGACTGTAATAATTGCAAAAAAGATAAACTGTTCTGGAATTTTAATTCGTTCGATGATTTTATCAGTACATTTGCAACACTAAAGCTATTTTAATATCGATGACTACATAAACAGACACCTTAATGTATTTCAGATGCGCCAGTTTGATTTATTGGAGAACCTTCTGACAAGTGTATTTGATTATGCTATTTAGTCTCATGTGGGCTATATTTACATTATGCAAAAATTAAATAATTAAACTCACCAGCTCTAAATATTTGACCGCATCCATCGCAACGAGATGCGAATTGTTCATCGTAGCAACGTCCACAATAAATTCTATCACCTTTTGATCCAAACTGCTTATCAACTAGAGAATCTCCACAAGTTGCACATAGGAAACATGCTTCGTGCCAATGTTTATCTTTATAGGACAAATCCTAAACATAAAACAAAATATTTAAATTTTGCAATTGTATGTAGAACACATTTTCTAATATTAAGTTTAGTACATTTATGGCAATACACTTTCATAATCTTCATGGGCGTAAAAAAGAAATTCAAACAAGTTTTATGATACAGCAACAAAACTTTCACGCTTACATTTTGATAACTTTCAATTTTACTTATTACGATTTTAACATATTTAGTAGTACAATTTTTCAAAACCAAATTAAGGGTGGGTACTACATTTTTTTATGAAGAAAAAGCTATCACTTGGATCTTACCTTAGAATCGATGCCTATGGTTTTGCTGCATTTCTCACAGTTGTTTGCGAAAACAGATTCGTAACAAGTCACACAATAGGGGTGGTCATCCCGAAGAACATAGCGTTGTCCTGTTAAGCTTTCGTCACATTGCCAACAGCAGAAGTGTTGTCCATGCCAATCCTTGTTCATGGCCTTGGTGTACTCGCCACTGAAAATAAGCTGGAAAAAAATTTCAACATTAGAAACCATATCCTTAGCAAAAAGAAAAAACTTTTGATAAGCAGTTAAGAGGTCTTCATATTTAAGCGAGTTAAAAATCAATTTATAAGATCAATACCTTTTATGAGAACGGGTACGTGTTGGCCATAATAATATCAAGTTTAAATGTCCTAAAGTTTTTTTTTGTTTTAAATTAAAACTTGATATTGCACTCAAATCTTCATCCCGATTCCAACACGTACCCCTTATTACTAGACACCCCATTGGAGGTGCGTTCGATTTCGGTAATCGTAACATCCCCATCACCACTTTCTCGTCGTTTAGTAGTTTTCTTCACTTTACGCGTTTTCTTTTCGGTGATTGTAAAATTCGATTGAACTTCAACGTCTCCCATTTTGACACAAACTGTTCAAACTCCAGAACAAGACTGAATTGTGTTAGATGGGTAAAAAGAGCAAAGCATTCGGAGGGTATTTTTAGCAAATGATATGGAACGTAGTGCCGCGTGCAATATGTTATAACGTTCGAATTTGAGATGGACCTCGTCGAAATCGGCAAAAATATACCAATTTTTGCGAAATTGAATTAAAAGTCTCTCGATCTCATCGTCATCACCGTGTTCGAGTGGCTTGCATTTAATATAGATCGGTTTGATGCTATGAGTAATACAAGAGAAACATAACAATATCGGTCTCCAACAGACACATTACAACAAATATTAACAACATTTGGCAAACCAAAAAAATACGATCAAGTGCAAAGTATTTAGTGTTTCATTTAACAGCAAAAATTTTTAACCAAATTTTGAAAATAAATATTTAACTTAATTCTTAATTTACGTAAGTAACTCTGTGATTAAATTGCGATCCTCCGTTACGTTTCCATTGATTACGGGAAAAATTAAGTTATTTTGGTTTCTGCTTAAAATTAACTCTGAATATTTCGTTCCGAAGGTAATCAATTCCTAATAACTTTTTTTGGCTATCGGCATAAATCGCTTTTTAATTCGTTTTTACGTCAATCTTGCTGATAAATGTAGACTCGTTACTTAAAAAAATTCGTGATGCATGTCGATAGCGATAATCGTCAGCCTTTCAAAGAATTTTGGCAGAACAAAATTGAAAGTGTCAGTCACCACGGTTAAGAAATCAGGAACGTGTCGACATATCATTGATAAGTGTGAAAACTAACAATTATAGTTGTTGAGAACTGCAAATATAACTTTCGGTAACCTTTATGTTATATAAACGGTTTCGAAATTGGACGTTTTCTCAAAAATTCTCAGCTTGCTCGGAGATTTTACAACATGGAAAACCTGTTGGGAGAATGACAAATAATCAGAAAGGAGTTGACCTGAAGAGAATCAAGATACCTCCTGAGAAGATACCTTGGTACGATAATAACGAACAGATACACGATTCGATTTACAGAATTACATGGCAGTGAATGGAGGACAAATTATAAAAGCAGCTGCCCGGTACTTTCATTATTTCACGAGTTATGTGGTCTAGCGGAGCAAAAACCTGCATCATTTATTATAAAACACATATTCGAATTATTAATATCGTGTGGTCTCGCAGAATAGATATCACATAATTCATTATACAGGAATGGCTTTAAGGTGCACCGTTAAGATATGCATGGGTCAGAATTTGGTTTGTTAAAATTTGAAGCTGCAGAAATTAAGCCTTGCATGTTTGTTTTACTTTTGGTAAAGCAAAAAACTTTGGTTTGTAAAAATAAATAAATCATCACCTTAAGGTTGAGAAGATGAGATTTATGAAACGGAAGATTTATGTCGCTTTTTCTTTGGCACCCGCAGGATAGGCAACACTCTGAAACTTTCTCCAAAACGAATTTTTAAATGAATTTCTTTTTCATTTGAATTTACTTCATCATTATCCAACTGTCCAAGGCAGCCCAAAGGCTTTTAAGAGTTTTTAGCCATACCATACAACGATGGTCAGTGTGGGTTGGTATTGAAAAGCAATAACATGCAATGTTCTTAAATCAGGCAAATGCTTGTTAGAGTCATGTGAAAACTACATTAGAACTACCACATAGTCATTGTCTTTCTAATAAAACAAAAAATTCAAAAATTTTGCTTTGAAGAAAAGTATGACGATAAACTGGGACTGTCTGTTTGTGAATGCTTCTAAGATTTAGGAAACATGAATAAGTGTAATGATTCGAGTGGAGTAGACTAATCTTTAAAATTAAAAGGGGACGTCTAACCTTCGATGGCTTGCCATTGCCTGCCGAGGAAGGACAACAACTACAATGACAATATTTACCCTGGATTCAAAACAATGGATTGAGATACTATAATCCAAAAACAATGGATTGTTCCAAAACCCTGTTTCCTTAATGATTGAGGAAATCCAGATACCAGAATACCAAAAGAACTTTTGAATCCATCGGGTGTCCAACGGCAACACACGCATAAAAATTAAGATAATTCGAGATAATAACCAAAATAAATGATGAATGAGTTAAACTAACGAAAAAAAGAGTCAAAATGATAACTTTATGCCAGAAAAAAGCTTTAGGCACCTGTTGTATCAAAAATGTAATAGGACGAAAAATGAGTCAACAACAAAATTGGACCACCTACTAATTATTAGCAATTCAGACCCGCACGCGAACGAAATATCTTCATCCAAACTGCTTGATATTTAATTTAAAATTTCTGTCAAAAGGTAAGAATTTGTTTACATCAAATTCAACAAAATAATCATTAGCGACAGGTTCGTGACAAGCCAAAAAATAGCAGAATTGTTTTGGTGAGTTTTTACTCCCGATATTTATAGTTGGGTATGTGGATCACTAGTCCAAATTAAATAAATCTGTATCGAATTTTAAATTTAAACAAATGCATTGATCACTTTGTATCAATGAAAATGCAATAAGACTTAGCTTTCAAGTTCATAAAGCGTCCCGAGGACATTGCGTTAATTATACGACCAACCTTCTCGATTTTATTTTAACTACATAAACTGAAAGTTCAATGTCGATCGAATTAGAAACAAAATCTTCCATTTACTTTATAAAATATTGCAAAAGCTGGCGAGTGGTATTAATTTTCAGTATAATAAAATTAGAATATTTTCATAAAATTAAATAACGAGAGCGACGACTGAAAACGAGTACAACAAATTGAAAGTCACTTTAATATTGAATACTTTGTCAATAAGCATAATAAATCGCTAGTATTATCGGTTTTCTAAAAACTTTTAAATTACAAGCTTTTGCTATTGGCAGTTTGCCTTCGTTATTTTAAACTCCCATTATACGAAAAGTAGAATTCTAAGAAAAGTTAAGTTAGAGAAATTTTTAAAATCTAGACCAAGTGGTCCTTATGGTCCAATTTACCCAAAAAGCACTCGATGCTGAATTCTCAGCTTCACTCAACGAATCCTCTTCGTACACCGCATTATCGTTCCCAATACACATAGGTCCTTGTACAACCTGCGAGTCCACATTTTTTAAATTGTCTTTATCGTCCAAACTTGCTGATAAGTCTAAAGCATTAATACATAAAGTTTGTTGATTAGACTGAACTAATTTCGGCTTTTGACTTTCTAATCGATGCAAAGCTTCGATATTACTTATGTAATTGTTATTTAACAAACAGGAGTGCACTTTAACATCGTCGGACGATAAGTTTTCGCGTTTCCAATCGTAATGATACTCAAAACTCGGAAGGACTTTGGAACTATTCAAATTATAATGAGAACATCCTTCATCTTCATCAGACGACACGACTTTTTTGTTTGCATCCCACGAATTTTCGCGTAAATAGGTATTTAGTTCATTTAACCGATTGAAAGGAGGATGATGCGTCCAATAATTGTTACTAACGATGTGTTGGTTTAGGTCAGTAAACCTTAGAGACTGAAAATTGACAGGTTTCGATTTACTTAAAGGAGAAAAAACTCGATATGAACTACGTTTTTTGGATTTCGTGCTGGATTTCAGCTTGATTCGTTTCGCTTTCTTTAAAAATCGTTTCGATTTCCGAATTTTGATAAAACTTCTGCCGGAATTATTTTTATCGGAATTTTCCATTGAGCTATCATCGGTGTCGACGAAATCGTCGCTGTCTGGCAACTCATCTTCGGTAGTAGTATCGGTTGCAATTATTGGAAAATTTGGATCTTTATCGACGCAATTTGCTTTTCTCGATTCCAAAACTGCTTGGGCCTCCTCCGTTTTGATTATCTTGTATAATTTTTAAAATTCTCTGTCGTTCCTTAAGCAAACTAATTTCATACAAACGATCATATTTTCGAACCAAAGGAGAGAGGTCGCTATCCAAAGCGACGTTTTGAGTATTTCGTCGAAAATTTGAATATACGCTTAAAAGTTCGACAACGCCAACACAAACAACTAAAATAGATAAAAGGAGCCCCATCTCGAAGTAAATGCTGCTCCTTTATTATATCAGTAGGTAATCCAAAGTGACACAACTTTTATGCAAGACAATTATTTAGGTAAACTCACGCGCGTTCGGTAAATTTATTCGTTCGTTTGAATACGCCATTATTATTAAATTTAACGGTTGAGTAATTTTGTTATTATTTTGAATTTAAAGGTACGTGTCGTTAGTATATCGAAAAACAAACTGATGGAAATTATCACTGCCAATACTTTCGGCCGGGGTTCGGATTTAAATAAGTCGTTACTTAATCGCAAATTACAATGATAAAATCAATTAATCAAATTAACCAAATAAAAAAGGTAATAAAAAATAATTTTGTAAATACATCATATTAAAATTAATAACAATCCAATCATAATAAAATTTTCAATTTTGCCAAGAAACTTTGCAATGTCAGGTGCGGGTGGTTTTGCCAATTTTCAAAATCGATAAACTACCAAACTGGATAATTAAAATATTATGAAAACGGCAGTTAAAAAAATGTTTTCAACAATAATAATTTTGAGCCGGGCCACATTATATTTTAAGATCCATAAAGTTTGCCAAAAATTTATTACATAAATAAAAATTAACATTTCGTTTATCGATGATGCTGACTTAATCTAATCATTATTATTTGGAACGCAGCCAATAAAGAATAAAGAAACGATTTTATAATTTTGATTTCGTTATTAGATAATTATTGTGTTTGGGAAGTTTCTGTTGTATGAGACATGCAATGAATTTCCATTTTATTCTTTGATTGTTTTCACCCAATTTGTTTTAGAGAGAATTTTTTAGAAAATATATATCTCAATCAAGTTATCATGCGAAACGATTTTCATTATTACGCAAGATGTTATTGGTAACCGTTCTAAAAATATTTAAATTGTTTAAAACAGATGCAAAAATTACTTCACGATACACACAAAAGTGTCTTGCATTATCAGAAATTAAGTGCCAAAATCAAATTAATTTTAAATCGTACTTAATCAACGACAATAAAAATTAATTAAAAAAATTTCTTGGAATTCAAGGTAAAATTGTGTCTCCACTTCAATGACCTACTATTACTGTAAGAATAAGAAAACCAACTTTTACAAAATAATAAATTGTTTGCCCATTGTGGAATATTAAAATACGCTCGTGAGTAATTCAAATTTAAAATTGCTCTATTGGAAACTGAGCTTTATAAATTGAAAATATGAGCATCACGGTAATAAATTTTCTCCAACATTTATTAAATTAAAAGTTAAAACGCCATTAAGATTAGTCTACAACAATTTTTCAAAATTATCGTTAATCATGGTGTCGTAATTTTGAAGTATTTCCTAATTTATGAAGAGTAATCAGGAGTCATCATCATTTTTCAAGTGTATGATTTCCATATTTTAGAAGACGGTCGACCAAAACCCAATAAATCACTGTATACTAATGCAGTCGAGCCTAGAAATCGAAACCTTAATAAAACTGCCCCTGTACTAAAATTAGACGTGAACGAAGGAAACTTGCTATCGTTTTACTTCCATTTAATCATTGCGGGTTACGGATGTTCGATGACTACAACCAACCTCTTGATTGATTTGATTAAACGTGAAGCCACATCAATTAACTTGCCAACAGTCTGTTCCTTTGAAAATTGCTTTTACACTTCATTATTGCTTTCTTATTTGAATGATTAAATTGAATGTTAAATATTATGCAAATAACATGAAATTTTTCTATATTATGCATTCCGTTAATAAACTTTGTTTTATTCTATCTATTCGTTCCCGTCAATTCAAGTAAGTCAAACAATCCATGTCATACTCAATCTTAAGAATCCGGAAAATCTATATGGTAGAGAAGACCGATAGCCAGGAGTGAATGACAATAAGAAAATCTAGAGTAGGTACCACAGTTGATGAAAAAATGGAACCATTTGTTAAAGAAAAAAACAGTACTCGAAAGTAAAAACTGAACAATACTTCTTCTAAGGTTGGTATTCTGTAACTAATCCCTTATTAAAGGATCCTTGCACGTAAGGAAAAGCTTGGTTTCCATCTAAAATTTTGACATTTTGACTAAGATTTAGACATTTTGATCTAAATCCTTCATAAAAATTTTACTGGGTGACCACGGTTTCGATCTTATTCACGATAAACATAGAATTAATCTTTTAAAACCCAGATAAAATCAACTTACCACTTTTGCAAAACTGGAAGTTTAAAAAACGTCCTGTAGGATAAGAATATCTCACTTTATAATAGCAACAGCGCCAAATTTGAGTTTGGAGAAATTTAAACATATTTAATTAAAAATGCAAAAACTGACATAAACAGTAACATATAAATTTGAAAAAATAATAGTTGAGGTGATAGGCCATTATGTTTTTACACTGCAATTTGTTATAGTTTTGTGTACTTTGGTATTGAAAGTAGGGTTAAAATCAAACAAATTATGGCAATAAAAAACAAATTTTGGTACATAAAATACAAAATCAATCGGCCTCTCGCCTGGGAGTAATTATATTTTTAATATATTTTTTCTGGCCCCTAAACAAATCTAATAAAATCAAAAATTCCGAGCAGGACACTCAATCATTTTTACTAAACTATAATATTAAAATTTCCAATTTCTTCGCTTTGTGTTTAATTAGTTTTTTGCTAAATATTCTTAAAATGAAATGTATAAAGCAATTGGAAAAATACCAGTCGCTTATATTTGCTTTAAAATGTATTTGTATAAATAGTTGCTGCTAATCGATCGTTAGATGGTTGAATTTCATTGGTTAATGGACAGCTGAGTGAAGTTGTATGAGGAAAAATTATTGCATATTCAACTAGATAAAACTACTATTGTCGAAAATAATTTAAAAATTATAAAGCTAAATACGCAGCTATTTACATTCGAAACGCTGCAAAAACCATAATATAATGTTCCGTAAAAACGTCCATGACATTATATATTTTATGTAATTTTTGGCCAAAAATATTTATATTTTTCAGTTTAGATAGCATAAAAAAAATTAGAAGATGTTAGCTATGATAACATCTTGAAAATGCTACTCGATTCAAACCAAAGGTTACCAACCTGTAGTTTCCTGCTGTAAAGTAAATGAAAAGAAGAAGATTGAGCCAATCACATAGATTCTATTACACTTCATTATTAAAGATCTGTACTTTTTTTAATAAGCTCACCCTTAATTATGATTAACCAATACCGTTTAAAAATATTGGCAAAACCTCTCATTTTTAAAGCAATTAAAAAGTCACCAACCGATAGCTTCCGTTTGCGATTTTTATTTAATTTAAAACGGAAAAAAATTTCTCAATGCTTAAAATGGAACAAAATATTTCTATAGTGGTTTTGTAGTATCTTCCTGTTGTAAAAAACAAGATCGACAACTGCTCTATATGGTCATCAAACCAGTTAGAAATTTATATAGAATTAGTCATCTAGCACAGATCAAAACTCTAATAAACGAACGTTCTTTCAATAATACCACACGCATCGGTAATAAAATGCAAAGAATTTTGTTACGCCAAATAATTCGACAATTAATAATAGCAGAGTAACCATGCCTGTTGGGAAAATTGTAAAGAAAACGTTGACCGTTTGAAATACTTTCTAAATATATTTTATAGAATATCTGGTTGATACGTAATTATTTCTGAAAAACTCGTGGGTTATAAATCCAAAAATAAGTTCATATTTGATTATTTAATTTAATTAATTAAATTGCAATGAAAGTGTCGGATGCAAGAGCGTCGTACTTGGAGAACAGCTCTAGGTGCAATGGAAAGCGTCACAGAATGCAACCCGAGCAGCCGAGCCTTGTTTGGCCACCACTGATTTTTACTACACCCAACTGTAGATTTTACTTTGGTCGAATGAAAAATGTGCAATATTCGTTTGAACTACTTCAGTGCCGTGTGCAATTTCAAATTCAACATGTAACTTAAAATTAGAAAACATTCAAATTCACAATAATGAATCAATTCATTAACAAATAAAAATTAGGCATCTCAAAAGGTCGATACGTCATTGGAAAATTTCATAAAAAATGAAATTTTCGCTTACACGCTGCAGGCGGCTGCACTGCAGTTTCGTGTGCATCGCTTGGAAGACTAAAATAAATCACATACTTGTCCATTACAAAAACTTTCCAAGTGTATTGTGATAGGAATATAAAACAAAAAAAATAAAGAAATAATAATAATAATAACACGGAGAAAAACCGATATTATAAAAAATAAAATGAAAAAAATATAATAGATTTATTATTATGTGTGGTGGAGTGATTCACACGGCACTACGTCGGTCGTAGTCAAAAAATTTCTAGAATATGTAAAAACCAGCAAATATTTAAATTTGAAAACAAGTGGGATCACCTCACAGTTGGCTCAAATCTTTCAACTTATAACGATTGTAAAATATTTTTAGATTCATTGAGAAAAAGCAAATACTACACTAATAATTTGTGGCCCACCTTTTTAATGAATCGCACAATTTTTTGCAGGAAAAGTTGAAACACTTCACTATATGAACAAGTACCAAGCTAGTAAAGATAATTATGATGAAAGCAGCATCCTTACTGGTAAACTTAGATATATTTTTAACCCTAACTAAACTATGGTAGTTCATTTTAAAAATAGAAATAATTATAATTGACACACATAGTCAATATTTCCATCATGCGCATTTAATATGAAAAAAAGAACCAGTAAAAAGGCTAAATATAAGGCCCTTGAGTGGTTAACCACCATGGGAATAACATTAAATAAAAAAACGAACACAAAACATTATCAATTTAGGTATCGATAACTTAATTTTTTGATAAGTTAATGGGTGTTTCTTAATGATTAACAACGTCGTTCATCAATGGAACGGTAATCTGTGGTCGCTTAATGAAGCTTGAAAAGTGGAAAACCACATAATAAATTATCAATCCTCAAGTTTATCAGAAACACGAACATTCTCCTTGTATAAAATTGGCAGAAGCGTTATAATAATATATTTATTATATTGCCGATTTTAATATAAGCATTAGTTGAAAGATACAAAAAAACTTGGAAATACAAAAGCAAAATTAGACGTCAACCAATAAATAAAGAGTAAATAGTAAAACATGAGAGGCAATCCCTTAAAAAGAAAGAAAATAATTTAAACAATTTTTTTTAAAAGTCACCATTATAAGTCAAAGGAGTTCCTACGCCCATGCTTCAGTTCCAAGTTTCTCAGTTGCTACTTCCAAGATACTTAAATCAGCTACCGATATTTATAATTTCCTATTTTACGAAATTCTTTTCTTCCTTTTAAAGGAGGCTATTCCTGACCATTCCTTTTTAAATCATAAATATTTCGAATGAAAATCAACAGTTGCGGTTTAACCTACACCTTTAAAATGGAACTTTAGATTTAATTGGCCAATGTTATTAAAATTAGAGTTTAGGAACATTTAAATTTTAAACATGGTAACCAGAATGGGGACATAATATTATAATAATCGCCACTTTGCGTCGGGGATCTTTTAAAGTTTTTAATTTTATTTTGTATATTTCAAGGTTTCTGTAATTCAGTGCTCGGCCTTCCGCCTGTAAACTCAAGGTGTTTCATGATTAGAAAGGAACAAACGCTCATAAAAATTTAGAGAATAACCGCAACCCTTCATTATTTTTATACAGTCATATTATTTGGTTGAGAAAATTGTGTTTCAATTTCACTTCAACCGCATTATTTCTTAAAAAGTACAATATGGCGGATACAAGATGCCGGCCGAATGTCAAAATCTCATCTCCTGTAATTATTTCCTAGATTTCTACATTCATATAAAAAACAGCAACTAAACGATATTTGAAGAGGAGTCTACGCTTATGTGACAAGATGTGGTAACGAAGGGAGAAGCATAAAAGTGTTGAAAATTTTCTTGCGTAATTTATGGGCGGCCTTTACTGCTTATCAATGTATAAATATTAAATTAAATTTGGTATTGAGGAGGAGGACACCAATGCTTTTGCATTGATAATTACTCTAATGCTTACGGAAGGTTCTGATTATGCCATTGCAGTAGTTTTAAAAAAAGGCCCTCATGAGAAGTGTTAAGATATCAATTACCAAAAGTACATAATTCTTTCAAAATTTCCCAAAATTATAAATGTGCTTTTGCAAATGAGCTACAACCAAATCGAAATTTCGTATACGGTAACTAGATAATACTATCAACGTGAAGGAACAATATGACACCTTTAAAAAGATACATCATGACATGCCAATGGCGCAATAAAGTGAAATCAGTGACGCGCATGAATAAATTAACAAAAATCCCACTCTCTGTGACTCCGACGGTGGCGGTCGAACGAGTCAATTAAGTAGTGCACTGAAGAAAATTCAGAAAATGTTTATTCCATTGGTAATCAATTTTAAAATTAATTAACGCGTAAATTTAACAAAAACTTCGAAAAATACTAATTTTTAACTACGGGTATTCCACGACGGATCTATAAGAGGGAGCTATAACCTCGGTAAGTTTAGTATGAGAATCTCATAGTTTCAAAAAAGCAATATTTACAGAAATCTCGTTGATCC
This sequence comes from Lycocerus yunnanus, assembly GCA_036346125.1. Lineage (NCBI taxonomy): Eukaryota > Metazoa > Arthropoda > Insecta > Coleoptera > Cantharidae > Lycocerus > Lycocerus yunnanus. Next base: position 478,193 of record JARFIX010000011.1, on the reverse strand, counting down.
ATACTAACAACGTGTACCGTTGGGGAGTAAATATCTTTCCTATAAAGTAATTAAAGATTTTAAAATGCTTGGATTACGTCCTAGATTCAGGACCAGGTTCCCTTCTGTACAGTATGGTCATTGTATGCATCAGGGTTCTCTGTAACTCGGCCTACGCCTTCTGGTAATCTGTGCTCGGGGCCTTCTTCGGGAAAAAGTTCGATAACGCCCCCTGATGGAGTGGTAGGTGGAATACAGACTCCGCTATGTAATTAATTCGATGGTTGCTAGGAAGCACGTTAATCACATAAACAGTAAGGTTTTCATACGATTTTAAGCAACAACGCGGAAGTTTTAAGCATTCTAAAGGCATAACTACTAGGTTCCATTCCTTTGGAATTGCTCTGAACAGTTCTAGATTACGTCACACTGACAGTTGTGCAGACCAATATTCGACAAACGCTTTTGAAAAAACTTGTCCTTGATATAAATAACCTAACCTCAAAATATTTTGTAAATAAGTTGTCATTATTCATATTAGACACCACAATGACAAAGGCATCCAACGAAGAAACCTACTGTAAGTAAGAATATTTATTGGCAAATTAAAGGTATCGATTAAAAACGCGTTAATCCTTTCGTGCGCGTCATTGACATGGCAAAATATTCTCGTCGAAAAAATTTATCACAAAAACGATAAGGAAACAAGGGAAATTTAAATTTACAATTTGGTGCTCCATAGAATATACATACTCACACGAGTAGATTCCATTTCTAAATACGTCCTCTCAACCGACGAAGCAAAAAACTCGTCGCCCAATTTTTGATTTAACTTTTTTCTATTCATGGTTTTCAAAATTAAATTCTCACCTAAACATAAAAAAAACTACAACTGACAAAACGTCACTGGAATTATTCAAATACCCATAGCAGCAGATACGCTATCTAGTACTTTATGAGTGAAGGATAGAACAATAATTCCCTTAATCAAATTCCAAATTTAGAAAACTAAACCATTCGAGAAACGTAAATCAAGATATTGTTAAAAATTTGTTAATATCGACGCTAATGACGGAGAAAATAGATTTTATTAGACGATTATTTAAAACAACAATAAACATTTAAAATTGGCAACAAAATATACATAAAATTTTGTATTTTCTGGTTACTTGTATAATTAAAATAAAATAATCGTAAAAAGTATATGGGAGGATTTGGGAAATATTAAAACTGTAAATATCACACTTATAGCGTAAACAAATTTGAAATATAGTGGCGCCCAACGTAGGGTCAATTAGGTTTGTAATTTTACCGGCAATTAGCCTTGCGATTGGGTCAAACGTACGCAAAAAAATGTTAATATAGCTTCATTCGCGAAATCCTAGACTGAAAATTAAAAATGACCTCATAACTGCAATTTTGAATATCAATAAAAAAGTTGTTAATATAAAACATTGTATAGCACTATAATTAGGATTTTATAAACCACCTGGCACAAAGAGGCGGCAACCCACATTTTCGCCTACTTACTCATTGTCTATAAAATTATTATTGACAACTTCACTCACATAATTCGAAAAATTACCATTTGGATATGATGAACGAAAAAAGGTATACTCGCCATAAATAAGCTAGGAAATTACTTACTTCATCGCATGCTGCACAGCGGGGTTTCAGCTGTTCTGCATAATGCCTTTCGCAGTAAAGCTTTTCGTCGTGAACACAATAAGCAAGATCTACTAAAAGATCATTACATGATGTACATCGAAAACAATTAGGATGCCATATCTCACTTCCCATGCGGGAAGCGGATACAAAAACTTGTTGCGGAGAAACGATCTTCGAACATTTTGCGCAGACATTGTTGTGAGACGCCAATCTCGCAATTCCCACATCTAATGCTATTTCATTACGGGCACTTACAAAATCCTACAATAAAAAAACTTTAGTTGATCGTAAAACTGCAAACTGCATTTACGTTTAAAAACAAACCTGATAGCTGCTTTTATTTTCTGCTTCAATGAATTTGCAAGCATTAAGGCACAGATCTTGTCTTGGAAGTTGTTTGACCAATCGTTGAGTTCGTGTAGATTCACCTTTCGTACCCAAACGAGGAACGTCCAAGGAAGATAAATTGGAAAAAAATGACTCGACCTGAAAACAGAAAATGTTGCATCCTGTAGGTGTGTTTTTATAAAATATGAGTTTACGTGTTATTTTCGGCAAATTTTAAATTTTTGAACAGCGTTGATACATTTATTACAAGGTACATAATAAATTCAGAATAAATAATGGATCTCCTGACTTTTACATTCCTAATAGCAAAATATATCTAATTATATTTTCAGATTTTTATTTTAGAGAGTGCAACGACATGATGACGAAGTCAAGGGAAGTGGTATAGTTGACTTTTTTTTAATTTAGCAATATTGGCAACTAAGGTCGCATCTAACATCCTTCAATAAGGACGATCTCTGCTTTAAGAAAGCCAAAGCGTTCACAAAAATAACGCGAACAAAAAGACTACGGCAAATACGTTATTCGAACCAAGATCTCGCAGTTTATAAAATCACTTACTTGTCGAGCAGTAACAAGTCCGGGGGGCACAAAAGAATATCCCAAGCTTCTAGGTTCGAGTCCATCATTGTTTGTGTTAATGCCCAAACGGGCTCTTGCTCCATGTTCCACTATTACCTCATGATTGTCTCTACTGCACTTACATTTAGTGCAATCCTTTCTGCAACAATAAACAAACGCGTTAAACCTTCAGCTACAAACGAAACATTTTCATTTTAATCATGCACACCCAAGAATGTAAAAAATGTAAAAATATTCTGTAAAGTTATCCAACTTCTACAAATACATATTTCTTTATTATCCTTCTTGGAAATTGATCATACTGATTATGGTAAAAACCCGGTGTTCAAACCACATTATCCGTGATAAATTTCAAAATACACGACCAATGCTCATTCATGAATTATTATTTTTGCATTCCACTTATAAAATGTAACCATAAAATAAATAAAATACACGTGATATAAATCTAAAATGGCTTTTCTTTTCTATTAAATCTAATTGGACTCCCAGCGAATTCGACAAGCAATATTTTTCAAAAGTTACACTTATTTAGTGGGTGAAATATAGATTCATAAAAATGGATAAGTAGTGACTTCTATAATATAAAAGATAAGATTCAACTTGGAAAGCAGTTCAAAACGAAATAGGAACATAATGAGCAATTCGCCGACTATGTTGGGTTGGCATAAAATTTTGGAAAAAAATGTCACTAGCAAATTTTGTAATCGTAGTTGTAAATATTAGCGTAATTTGAATTCTTATTTCCATAGGAAGATTTTAGTTCCAAATAAATTTAAAAAAAGTTACAAAATTACTAACACATATGCAACCAACACTGCAGGATAGTTATGGAAGTTGCTCTTAAAATTAAATAATTTTAAAATCTGTAAAAATAATATGGAACAAGCATTTCATTATTATTTTTATTATTAATTGTATACAAATTTAATTAAATGAGTTCATGTTCAAGAAATTGTTTGGTGAACTTTTGATCCATAATAATAGAAAAAAACCACAAATGGATTGTGCGAAGTAGAAAACAAGCAAATATAAAATTGAGTAAAAAACCGAAAACGAATGCGATAAGATCGAATTAAAAACTAGGATGAAAAGAAGAATTTGATCCTTTTCGCCGCTAACTACAACCATGGTTATTAAACCTCATCGTTTAGACAAAAATTTGTATGTGATTTTAGATTTTTAAAAATGGTTACAGAGAGAAAGATTAATTTTAGAGACTTTTAACTTGACTTGATGCCAGTCAAAAAACAACGCTAAGAATTCACTTTTTCGCCACCGGCAGATATTTTACTTTTAGTGCCCGCGACTGATGGAAGCAATTTTGTCGCTCGCATTTGTTTCTTTTACATTTGATGCTACCTGTGGTATTTAAGTTTTTATCGAATGTTTATTAAATTATAATTATTTTCGTTGGAAGAACAAACAGCATGTTTTATTAAATTTTTGTCACGAAAAGTGATACTTTTACTCCTAATAAAAGAATGTACTATTAATTGATTCTGTACTTTATAATATCGATCAATGACTCAATTTTGGTCACATTATCAAAGGATATCAGCGATTATTCTGATTACCGATAAGTCACACGATTGTAGAATTTAGCGAATATTTTACTGCTTAGTACACTGAAAAAATTAATGTGGAAAACCATATTATCTAAAAACTGTCATTGATTTTCAGCCTTCTACTTCAATTGACTGTAACGTCTATTCACTAATAGCTGAATTAGACAAACTTATGTTTAGATAAATTGTCTAATAATTTAGTAAATATGACAATACGTGTAGATGTTTTATGCACAAATACGTTACCACACTGAATATATGAAAATTATAGCTAAAGCAACTATTATAATAGGTGATTTACTCAAATTTATTTAGATGATTTCAACACTTTTTCAGTAGACGAATTAGTTAATTCAATAGTAATGATTTACCTAGAAATTAGGTAAACCATCTAATTATTTATCATCTAATGGCATTTAGATGAATTTTCTAGCCTGCTTTTTTTCAGTGTAGTAGCTTTAATATTGCATTTTGTAAACGGCAGAATTGAATGTCATTTAATGATTTCAACTGTTGATAATTTATTATTAACATGATATTACACTTCATGCACACTCCAAACCAATATATTCAAGAAATAATCTTATCATATTATATCACTTGCCTACCCGTACTTCAAAAAAATAGTAATTACTTTTGCTGCCAATTTAAATGTTATGCATTTATGCAATGTCATCAGAACAACGTATGTATTTATAATGGGAAAAACACCTACAACTTCGGACTGGAATTTTTTCTCTATCAATATTCTGAGCAAAGACTGCATTTCTGAAAAGACTCTGCAAAGTTGGAAAAGAAACGGTAAAGGTATGGAGTGCCAACCAATGAACAATTGTTCACGTTGAGTTTTGCTGACGATCAGGTGGTAGTAGCACAGGTCTCATTCGACCTCGAGTTCATGATAAAGAGGCTATACGCCGAGTATAAAAAATAGAGACTACAAGTTAGCCTTAAAAAGACCAAATACCTGGCAGTTAACACCGAAGCTAAGTTTGAGATCCTGATCGAAGACGGAGTGCAGGTTGAACAGGTGGAACGGTTTAAATATCTGGGAACTATAATCAATGGAAAAGGTTTGGGAACTGAGGTTAATGTTAATATAGAGCTTCATTCGCGAAATTCTAGACTGAAAATTAAAAATGACCTCATAAATTCGAAATCGTATACAACAAACCAGAAAAATGATAGGGGTGCCGAATCCATTGTGGTGGGACAAGAATATTTCAAAGAAAAACAAAAAAGAGTAGGAATGGTTATGGTCCAGTCGGTTTTGTGTTATAGGTATGAGGTATGGAGCCTAAATGCCAGCATGCAAAGACGACTAAAGGCAGTCTAAATGGACTACCTGCATATAAGTGCCGGGGTACCTCGCTTGCAACACATAAGAAATGAACAGATAAGAACGGAAATGAACGTAATAGAAGAGGTAACCCAAAGAACCGGTAAACGTAATTTGCGGTGGTTTGGACATCTGCTAAGGATGGAGAGGTTACTAAGTGGGTACCCCAGGAGACGAAAGCGTGAAAGATCTAGAATATCTTGGAAAGAGGGATAAAGAGAGCTATGGTAGTGAGGAACTTGGAAGAAGAAGATGCAACCAATAGAAGAAGGTGGAGATTGAGGATCGGGTAAACAATTTAAAAAAAACCGCTAGAAGGCCCGCCTGGAAAAAACCTGTGGGCTGCATTGAGTATGACCATTGATTGGGATACTGTTTGATGTGGAACTTATGCCAAAACTACCAATAGAACCTTCTACCGATAATCTTTTCTATTACAGCCATAGAACTAGGTTTGCCTATATAATACAATAACATATAATCAAAGGCATAACCAATGGTATGAGGATTCTACTGTTTGATGTCCAAATAGCAATCAACTAAATATTATAGATAAAGGTGTGCGATTAATCCATTAGAGCGCTGAAACTCGTGAGCGAAATTTTTCATCTTTCTAATTGGTATTAATCGGTAACTATAGGTACTAAACTCGAGTCTCTCTTAAATAGTGTGGTTGTGAATAGAGATAGTCACTGAAACCTACTCCAGTATCTCCTGCTACGGTAAAACTAAATAAGGAAATAAAATTAGTTAACATAATAACATTCAAGGTAAATCATTTTTTTGCATTACACATTAATCTCAATAAATTATCATGGGTAAGTAAAACATAAAAATAATCTATTTATCAAGTCATAAATCAGGTATACCATAAAATTTGATACACGTTGTATATTGAGACAACAATTTGTATTGATTAGTTAATATTTAGTGAAGCTATGTAACAAAAATATCTTTCACCTATATTAAGCCGTAGATAAAATTTTATCATTATCATACCTCTAGAAATTCAGAAAATATTAAACTTTCTAATATTTTTTTTAGTTATAATGAAATCACTAAAAAATAAATAAATACCACAGATACAGGTGTGGACTAAAATACTTGCTATTAACTTACAACATAAAAACTATCAACTTTCTTGTCTACCCCCTGTGTAATGCAGCGGTTGAGTGAACCGAGGTTGCAAAAAAAATCTCACAATTCCGTAAACAATATTGCACATTTGTATCATCAATTTGTTATTGCATAGATTAAAATGGCCATTACAATCTTTATGGCCATTGGTTTATCAATTTTACTACCTTGACCTAAATATATTCTAAAATTATAGCTCTACTGGGTAAGTAAGTATGTATAACTAATTCAAATTTTAAATATTTCACACGTAGAGCATTGTCTTTGATCTACAATAATTCCATCCATGGAAATTTAGCATGTAGAACAAATCCCAGGTTAAAAAGCTCACCATAAAATCGAAATCTCTTAATTTCCTTTTAAAAACTCCTCATAGGATTAGGAATAATATTGCAAATATGGAATAATATTATGTTCTGGTGAGTGTTTAGAATTATAAAATGCGTTTTTGTTAATTATTACAGATGAAATCACTAATATTTATAAAGATCTGCATAATGGCAATTCTTTTCCTTAATATGGGATTTTTACATTATTAATGCATTAATTATATTATTTGAGGCAATTTAGTTTACCGATTGTTTCATTGTAAATCAATTTTGATTTTTTTGCAGAGGTGGCGAGGATAAAAACCCTTAATCAGAGTCAAAAGTTCCCCTAAAACTCGAAAGCACAAAAATTACCTCTTATCGGAAATTATGTAGAGTGAAAAGTTATTTTTCCCATTTAAAATTAATTATTTGATTGGTTAACAATCTCGACGGGATAAACAGCAAATAATTATTTTCAGTAGCCCTTTTGGTTTACAGTAATGGAATAATAAAATTTAAAGACAAAACAGATCGATAAAATTTAAATAAACAATTACGTGTTTACAAATTAATTAGAATAAATAATCGTTTTACTTATGGTGCTTACCTACATTAAAGTCATATTAAATCAAAGTTAAAATAAAGTAAAACTTACAATTGGAAATTTGTACTAGACAAAAATAAAAAGAACATTTTCATGATTTCTGAACTATAGACATTAGGCCCATTTTACAACGCAGAACTCATAAAATAGCGTCAAAATAAACACGCATCAAAAGTTCGATGTTAATAAAGAAAAGTTTAATGCACCGTGAAATGGTGTCGGCTTTTATTGCTAAAATGTTTCAAATAAGCAAACAAATAACGAATCTTGCTTTAGAAACATATGGGTTGTGATAGTTAATAGATAAAAAAATATTTTATGCGCTACGTTAACTTCCACGTTGGTATTTAAAAATCGATCTAAATTCTAATTTAACGGCAGTTTCAACTTGCCAGTAAAAAAGTTGAAGTTCAAACTATTGATATTTTTAGTGGATGTTGTACTATGTAATATGTGCATACACCTTGGATAGCAAAGGCAAACCACCGAAGGGTAATCTGTCGTAGTAAATCTTCTTTAAAAATTAATTGTTACCCCCGATAAATATTTTCATACACAACAGTGATATAAAATCGGAAATCTGATCCACAAAATAGGAAAAATAATTACTAAACTACAGTAAACCTCAATTCCAGTTCCAGATAAAAACTATCAAGTTCTGATTATTTTTCAACAAAATTTTGTTCTGAAAAGGAAGATATAAAACTCCTTTTCGGTGGGAAAATACTTAAAGCCAAAAATTGGGGAGCCAATATACCAAATTTTGATTTTGGTTGGGTCTCCCCAAAAAACTTTTCCAAAAAAATGTAATAAGTAATTTGGGCACAGTATTATCTACTTGCATAACATATTTCAGAAATTAATGATTTTGGTAATGCAAATCTACAGGTACTTTCATATTGTATCGGCAGGAGTTTCAAAGAATGTTTCTTTCTTCTTCTTATTAGTGCCCTCTCTTCTTTAGACGTTGGCTATTCAACTTGGCCGAAGCCAAGATAAATTTACTAGGTAGTATTATAATTCATGGGGTAGTTTCCCGTTGTCTTCCCCACAGTCCAAAGATTGATATCAAACCTTTGATCACAGCAGCGTATCCGACCCGACCAGGACTTGAACAGCGATCTCTCGCTTCTTAGTCGGATCACTCTGTGATTTTTAAAATTAAATTTAAAAGTACACCAACTGCACGACCTTTAAAAATATTAAAACGCCGAATTAAAAATTAAAGCAAACAATAATACATTTGCCTATTGATTAATGTAAGAAACTTGACTCGATTTCTTTATTTTTATATATTGATTTCATTTTCGAGTGTTCTGAATATAAATAAACTTTTACAATAGCATCAGTGAAATTTGAAGATGGAATTAGGGGATGAAGTTTTTGTGTGGGTTAACTTTCACAAACACACCGACTCTATTGCAAGCTTCTTTGTCTCTTTCCTTGTGAACTGGCGAAAATGTGCCACTCAGCTTTCAGTCTGAAATCTTTTTAGAGATGATAGACGTCAGGTAATTAATTGTGAAAACTCAATTATTATTTTCTTCTAAAAGAAGTGGACAGCTACAGTATTGTGTTCTACACATTCAACATTCATAACAAAATGTAGGCTACAAATGGAAGAATTATTCCAGTGGAAGCCAACAGCAGTTTTCAACTTTTCAATTAACACGCACATCGAAACGAAAACTGATGTAAAATTTTAGTACTAGCATTGGTAGATTAGAAAGAGGAAACCTCGGATCTAAACCTAGACGCATCGGCTGTAGCATTGTACTGATGTGATCAAAAGTTCAAAATACGACCATGGAAAGCCACCCCAATAATAATTTTCCCATAAAATCTTCCACCACACTGCTACGATACCAAAAATTTATTCCAAGGAAATTCAAGACAATGTCCAATAAAAGCACCCACGTCAGTAATAATTTCGGTGTAATCTAATCGAATTTTCACTTTTTAAAACCTCTCTAAATTACAAGAAAAAATTTGTATTCGTGCGAATGGAAATGCTACTCTGATTTGAATAAAATTTATTCACAATTCGTTTCATGTGACGTTTTGAAAGTGAAAAGCTCTGTTTGATTTAAAATATTCAATTCAAGTTAACTTGAAAGTGCTTCTTTGCGTTTTCGGCTTGAAAGCTCACCAAATATTCATCGGATGAACACATGTACATTACGTTCACATTTTTACTTTTTCTATTTTGTGTAAAAGACCAACCAAACGCTACTGTGTACCTACTTTATTTACCCTTTTATCTTGTGGTGAAACGTTGCAATAAATTAATTTGCCAAATAAGAAAGAATGAATCATTCAAGGTATTTGCTAAATAAATTTGGAACAGAAAAGGAGGACCCACAATTGAATTAACGTATTCTCCTGACCGTTGAATGTGCATGGTGTCTTTGTATTAAAATACGATTTATTCAATTTCAATGGGAGTTGAGAAGCCTAACCAAGCAAACATTAACCTTCTCCGCAAAACATTAACTCGATTAACTTGACCAACAAATTGATGTAACCTTATTAAAAACTTCAATTAGAATTTAATATTTGCACAATTAAGTTAACTAATTTTGTTAGCATTAAAATTTTATTATCTCATAAAGCAATTGTTTTATGTGCTGTGTTGTTTACTTGGTGGTAAAGCTTAAAAAAACTAATTAACCGAGCCAATCGTGAGTCAAATGGCTAATTTGATCTTTCTAAGAATCTGCGTCCAAATCGGCTAATAGATAAAAATTTTGTATTTTGGTATCTTGAACTAACGGAATGAGGTTTTAATTAGATAATGGAATTTTGATGAAACGACGATGACACAAGTATTAGCTATAAATTGAATGGTGGATAAGTGCCAAAATATAAAAAATCGTAGGCTTGCCTGATCGGTCAGTCAATTTTTCATCTGGTGTGCTTGTGATTTGCACGATACTGTTTACGTTAGTGTCACGTCAATTCGGAGCATAATGTGAGGATGAAAGCTTTATTTAACTATATTTACTAAACCAATAATTAAAATAAAATTTATTATGTGATCTGTAAGCTATTTTTTTCGAACCATGAACGTGCGTATCATAAATAGAAAAACATAATTAGACAACAAAATATGCACGTGAATATTTTTAGATAAATGACCAAAAAAAATGACAAACTCAATTACACTGCGAAATCAATTATCTCAATTTGATGCAATTAGAGCACGTACCTTTATTAAAACACATAATACCTACTATGTAATAATAATTATGATATAACAAAAATTATAATCTAATCTGAGAAGATAACGCAAATGAGACGAACCTGGCAGTTTTAAAGTCTATTTGGTCGAAAATCTTACTGTACAGCTGAAGTACTCGAACGCACGCTAAATTAAGTCCCAAGAGGGAAAAATCCTCGTACAGTTTATTTTCCGAAAGCATTATTAGTTTAAAAAACACAACACAATAAGTCCGTCGTCACAACATAAATATGTAACACTAATTTGTGGAAGTCGAAATATCGGCAACTGAACGGAAACTGATAGTGATAAAACAACCACAAACTTCATCAGCCATTGAAGCTTGACAAACACGTCAAAGTCCAAAATAACAATGCAGAAAGCTTCTCGTTTAATCGGAGTAAACAAATTTTAAAATTGGCGCCTGAGAAGAATAGTGATGCGAGCGACAGAAACACATCGCGTAAAATGAAAGAGTTATATCAGCAAATAAGTGTTGAAGAGCGTGCGCGACGCTCCTTAGAAAGACGCCACAACACTACAGAAGACGTCAAAGACGACAGGAGGAAAACATAAAGTTGGAGTAATAAATCAAATTCAACTGGTAGTACATTACATTAATTAGCAGTTCTAAACAAACCTGCAGTAGAACTACTCGAGCTAAAAATATCATTTCCATGTCTATTATCAAGTTTGTAATGTAAGTGGCTCATTTGCGAGGAGTTGTATGAAACGACGTCAACAAATACTAGGTAGAGGTAGTTTAGCGTCGCGAGAGAAAGACAGGAACGACTGCAGCTCATGTTCACTATTTATGTTATTATTAATAAATCCCTCATCTTCACCTTGAATCTTAAATCGTAAACATCGCACCTCGTTTGGAAATGTCACGCTTAACAAGAGAAAAAGGACAATAATAAAATTATGCCCAAATATCCCAACAATCGTGTCATATTTTGAGATTTATCATCAAGTGGGGTGTGATTCCGCTTTCGTCTTGCCGATAAACTTTCTACGACACTTTTTTTCTAAAATTTTGTAATCCAATGCGCAGTGATAAAATCTTAATGCGAAACGCTTAATCAATAAAAGGCAACAAGTACATAAATTAATTAATAATAAATCCTTAATAAGAAATAATAATGGTTAATCAAATCAACTTTTTACCAATTAAGAATACAAATCGATATTTTAAAAATCTTACAAGAGCCTTACTTGTGGGAACACGAAACAACTGTTGCTCGCTATAGTTTTCAACTTATTTTTAGAAGGCAATTGAGTCCATTTGTAAGCCAAAATGTTCTGGTGATTAGCTCATTACTGGGTAATAAAATTTTGGTTTTTAAATATTTAATTTAACATGATAAAAAAAAATTCTCAATTAGTCATTCCGATTCACATAGAATTTATATCATCTTATTTACACTGTTAAAATACCTTTATAGTAGTCACGTTCAGATTATTCATTTGATCGATAATAAATCAATACCCAAGTGTTGGATTCTGAAAATAATTACGAATTGATATTTATCTACTGCAAATAAAAATAAGATAAAATGTTGCAAAATAAACCATAACTTGCCAAAAATTAGAAGTTTTACAAATTGCCGATTTAAATAAAGTAGATTAAAATGGCTATGGGCCGATATGAATAACTTGACAGTCTCACTGATGTTGCCAATAGCTATCCAAACTAGTCTTCCGTAGTGATCGTCTTGGTTTTCCAAGAGCAAATGGGCGTTGATCCTTTTTTTACCATCTTTGGCCAAAATTTCGAATTCAAAAATTTTAAGCAATCTTTTGGAAAAATTTAGTATTGCATTTGGCAAAACTTACATTGCTCAACTAATGAGTCAAACTCTCGGGAGAATATTCTGTTATTATACTTCAAATTTTTCGCTTTAGGAAAATGAAAGAAAATGATAATTAAAGAGCATCTTCAATAAGCGAGAGATATTATTATAAAATTTATGGTGGATACGTCATCTTGCCATTTATTATGCAATGCGTTGATATTTATGTCACACGGTTACATTTATTAATTTTCAGTTTAATTACTTTACGATAGTTTTTGTACCGCTTTAATAACGAAGAGCGACTTTTATCCACACGTGATTGGAATAATTGTAATCTTTACCGACTTTTTCGCAACCTAAAAAATGTATGCGCAACAGGTGACTTTCAAAATCAAACAAAAGGTGCTCCAATTAAACTCTCCTTCACATTATGAAAAGTAAATGTAATTAGAACACTTAAACTTAAAAATAGTTGAATATCACAACAATGCGTTGGTACCCAAGATTGGTACTTATTAAGTAATTATCTGAAGTGAGAATCTTTTAAAATATACAGCTTATACCAATTATCTCGTGATGCATCTCGACTTTTCACTTGCATTTTAGTGTTTCTACTTTTAGATTTGTTTTTACAAGCTTTTTTTCGAGTTTTTATTTTTACCCCTAATGACATTTTTAAAGTTTAATTTTAATTACTAACATACACAAATTTTACCCTTAAAGATGATTTTTTAAGTATCATCACTAAATAATGATCTTGATGAAACTGTGTGAAGCAATTTATAAATCAAAAGGGTTTTTTCCAATTTTCTCGCACGACAATGTACGTTGGATGCACACGTAGATTAACGAAATTCAAATCTACATAATATAGGTAGGTAGTGCACAAAAAATAATTTTTGGGGATTTCTTGATGAAAATTTTATGTTAGATAGACTTAGATAAAATGTCCACGTCAGGCTGCTCTGTCTGTGGGCATGTAATTCCCTACATTAATTTAAAAGATGTTCTGGGTGTAATAAAACAAACATTTTGAATTTTTATGTTATACCTACGTACCAAATGTGAAACTATTCAAAATTTTCAGAAAATAATTTTATAATAATTAACTTATACGAAAATTACACGATATTTAAATTTAATTTTAGGAATAAATTTAATAATTTCAAGTTACGTAAATTTTTAATTGAATTAAATGTTTTCCCACTTACTTTTTGTAACGAAATTTTTAGTCTGATATAGAGAATGATCATGTTAATTTCAATTTTGTTGATTATCATCAGATAAACCTCGCCTGATAATTGAATTTTAAAGATTAAGGTATGGAGAAAATATGTGTTTTCAACGAGATTTCAATTAATTAATTTTTTTACTTTTTACAAAATTTTGTTATCAGTCGACTTCTACCTGATGAGAATCAACAAATTCGAAATATACGTGATCATCTACATACTATATCCTAGATTCATTACAGTTTAAAGATATAATAAAATTAGACAAGGGTTAACTAACCCCGACTCTAAAGTACACTTTTTCCTATAAAAATAGCTTCGCCAAACGAAAGTATACAAAACTTTTAAGGTGAGGACGAATTTGGTAGGTCCTAAATTAAACTCAAAGGTAGCAGTTCGAATTCCCGGAATCGAAAATACACTTTTCCCTATAGAAATGGCTATACCAAACGAAAGAACACAAAATACAAGCTCTTTAAGGTGAGGATCAATCTTGTCGGAGTTGTAATAAGGCCACAATTTCATTTTGAAAATTGCAAATTTCCCATAAGAAATACATGTAAGTGTATTAAAATGAAAAGGTATCATTCAATCTGTTGGCGGTACGTGTGCTGTGCCTGGGTCGACAGTGACTAGTGGTGGGAGATACCAGTCGCTCTCAGAGATCCGTCGCGTCAACTTTCAAAATTTTCGAGTTGGAGCCGCTTAAGGGATCTTTTAATGAGTTTTGACAGTGCAACCACCTCAGAAACGAATTCACACAAAAGTGATTTTTTCGAAAATTTATTGTCCGATCACAAATTTAATTTTTTTATTAGCTAATTACACCATTATCTATCATAATTCGTCGTGAAAACCGAGATTCTGGTATATTTACTGTCGCCACAACCTCTTTCGCCTTTTGGGGCGGGGTTACAGTTCAAAAGAGCCAATGATAAAATTGCATTCCAAATTAACTTTAAATCCGTTTTTTTCAAAATTGTGTGAATATTCCGCAAATTTTATTTTTTTTATACGCTAATTAGACCCTCATCTTTCATAATCCACTTCAAAAATGGTAAAAATCCCGATCCGGGATTTCTAACCGTCACCAAACTCAAATTTTAAATTTGAAGTTCACGAATTTTCCATAAGAGACACAGGTCAGATTACGATATCCAGAACTTTTTGTCTGTGGAGATTTTACAAAAAAATTTTACAATTAGTTAGAGAATGTTAAAACGAGTCGAATGGACTATGGATGAACTCGAAATTTCCAATAATAACGCTAAAATCGATTTGAAAAATCATGAAAAATCAAGGTATTTTCTAAGCTAAAGAAAAAAATTTAATTTCAACCCCCCCTCGTACTTGAAAATCTACAAAATACATTTGATTGAATTGGTCGATTCGTTCTCGAAACTTTACAAAAAGTGTTCAATATTTTTGAACCTGCAAAATTATTTGTCGTTATATTTTGGCATTCTTTCTCGAACTAAAAATTATTATAAATTAAAAATTATAAATCATAAATTATCAAAAATTATCATATACTTTTTTAAGGTAGAGTCGAGTTGAAAAGTTATGATTACTTATGTTCACCTCCGAAAACCAAAAAAAAATATAAGGCAGAGTTGAGTTGAAAAGTTATGATTACTATTCACAATCGGAAAAAAATGAGATTTCAATATCGTTATTGACACTGAAAAATAGAATTAGAAAGATATCAAAATAATCCTAAAAGAAACTTCTAAAATAACAGATTCGCCTGTTGCTCTATCCGTCTGCTCACATCTCAATAATAACTTCAAAACAACCTTCACTATTACTAATCTAGATTGATCATATTTGATTCCAACTTATAATTTGATTTTTAAAATTGGGAGCAACATTTCCAATGCGGAAAATAACATCTATTCTATAGCAACGCCAGCGGGTTCGTAGATATTTGAAAAGTTTGCATGAAGTGGAAATAAAAAATATTACGGGCAACTTTTGGAAAAAGTTTTACTGCCAAATGTATTTTTCACAATGAGCTAAATTTTTTAAATGAAAATGCAATTAATAAAAATTGAATAAAATATTTATTTTAAAATGATGCAACAGGCGTGTAATTGTAAAAAAGCATTCTCCACTTGGTCAACGATGTTCTAGCATGTTTGTTCCCATCAAATTATTATCTGATGGCATTTGGCGAAGCAAGTTGTGTATAGTTGTAGTTGAAATTCATTTTTCGTCACATTATATTATATTATATAATTGTAAATAGTTTATTAACTTTTGAAATTATATGTTGGATAAAATTTTTTAATTACAAGCTTAGTGAAATTGGAAAATTTTCCAACTTACATTTTTAGTCTAAGACCCCGTTGTACAAAGTGGCTTCGTCTTATCAAGAACTCATCAGTTAAACTATTCCTAAACGAATAGTTTAGATTAAAAATGTAAGTTGGAAAATTTTTAAATTTCACTAAGCTTTTAATTAAAAAAATAATTCAATATTCAATAAACTAGAGATTAGAATACTATCCAGCTTCACCATACGCACTATATGAATCAATTGGTTAGTGGCTATAGGGATCATAAATCAATAAGACTGATTCGAATAAGTATAAAATAAATAACGATCCTCGAGTGCATTAATAATTCGGAAATGCTTTATTATGAAATATTATGTTTATTGGAGCCTTTCCAACTAACATTACCCTAGAACTGTCTTTACACTGTGATTGCTTTATTACAGAAAGTGCAAACCTGACTATTCTACAAAGATACTAAAAGCTTTCATTTGTAAAAAAATACACAAGTGGCTAGGTAAACATTATCATTAGGCATCAAACACTCATCATCGCTCATTTGGTGCCCAGTGATGTAAGAACTACAAATATTCAGTTCTTTTGTAAATTATTTGAGATACTACATATAAACTAACGACTTGCGTTTTATTTTATTTATACCATGACTAGGCGTAACAGTGCTGATGAACAATTTGGACCCTCCAAAATTTTGAAGAAATTAAATAATTACATATTTACATATTTTTTATTCCAGTTAATTAAATAATTATTAGCAAGCGATAGATACTTTCCAGAGATCAATTTTCTGCTTATCGACAGGTGTAATTGCAATAACAATTAACAACAATTAAAAAATTCTATTACACAAATTAACGGCTGTAATATTTATAAATAAAAGGAACAAAGCCTCTAATAGCTATATCGCTTCATTAACCTAAATAACAATGGTGGTGAGTGAAAAACCATGAAAGTCGGCGAAGCGATGGTAAAATACTGCCTCAATTATATGATTTACAAAATTAAATAAAATGTCACGTGAACCTTGTTGTAAATTAACGTAGGTTGTTTATTGTTAAATTATGTACAGTCCAAACGTATAAATAGTTCCAACATAAAATCAAATTTGCAAAATATGCAGATCTTTTTGAACGTCACGTTCACATATCGATCAAAATTTATGTATGAACATGAATGTCGTAAATAAGAAATTTTCCGCTTTCTACAGTTAAAGTGTTCTGTTTACCCATTTATTACATCAAAATAATAATTTAATATTGTCACAATAAAAACCTTGCAGAACCAAGTTAATTGCATTGCATTAATCAATGGCGTAATAAAAATTTTCTTCAAACGGTTCCAAGTCTTTGATTTTAAAATTTTGCGCCTATTTGCAAATAACTTTTGTTTGGAAACCCAGCTCGACCTTTGAACTAATCAAACAAAAATTCAAAACGGACGTTTTCCAGACTGGAAGTTACTAAAAGCCTTTATTAACCTAGTTACCCTAAAATAATATTGTTAAGAACTACTAACAACCGATTAGACACAGCAAAATGTCAAAACTTAACCTTTCTTTGACAGCGAATTTACCTAATGGACGAACATTTAATGTATCCAATCAGAACATGAAAGCGCGATGAAATTTATTATCACCTGACATTCAAGCTTTATTACACAATATAAACAAGCAAAAAGAGAACGGAAACGTTTTATATTTAATTTTTGTAAAGAAACATCGGGAGAAAAGCTTTTAAGGCGCGATAACGAGCATCAATCAAATCAGTGTCACCAAAATAGAACGTCGTTTGATTTAGCCTAACGATAAAGAAAATATTAAACAAAAACCTTTTATCACCAAACCTTTAAAGCAGTTTCGTCGTTGTATCGTATAAGAACTTGCAGAACCAATCAAATTAAAGTATTTCGACTCGCTCTCTCTTAACTTGATTCTTGCAAGCTCTTGCAATACAATACAATGCAACTAATCCAGAATGTGTACTTTTACATTTTTAAAATAAAAAATCGATTTATAAACTATTTCTTAATTACCAGCACGCGCTCGTAATTTTTTATTTTAACAGATTTATAGTTTAAATTTCAGCACATATCAGCGAAAATAATCACAGAAAGTCGTTACTGGCAAAATGAGTTTACTAAGAAAACACATTTCTTAATTTTATTTGAATTATTATCATCACTTGGCTCTTAAAATTACGAATATTTACTTTCATTATTAATTTATTGATTACAAAAATAAACTTTTTTCATGAAAAGTATGGTTTTAGGCGTAATCATTTAATTTCCGTAACGATAATTACACCACGCCCATTAATATGTATGCATAGATTATCAAACAATTCCAAGTTCAGACAAGTTTATAATTAGTCTGAAATTTCAACACAAAAAAAATAATTTTTTTGAAATTTTTCCGCATGAGCGCATCTTTCCCAAATTAATAATCAATGGTAACCTGATTAGTATTAAGAAGCATTATTCAAATTTTAACCCCCCTGTAAGAAAAATATTCGTAGCTAATTCTGGAATGGCCAAGTAATTTGTGTTGCAGCCTATGAAACACACCTAAACATTGTACGAGCGGGGTAATTTAAAAGAAGATATTTTTAGCAATGAGTTAATGTGAATCAGCTAAAAAGCTTCAAATCTAAAAGGAATTCACATCACCTACACGCAACCTGTGTTTAATACATTTTGAGCCATTAAGGTGGACCATTTAATTAAATTTGTAAATAAAAGTGTTTTTTAATAGTTCAATTTGTTTGGCAAAATTGTTACCTCTAATTTTTTTTATTCTTTTACTGTCTAATTATTGGCATACAGTCAATCATCAATGTCAAATTAGTAAAAATAAGCAAACAGGTACGTACGTGTACACGCCTTCACAAAATTTAGACTCAACATCCTGTTTCGATTTAAGAAATCACCTACACGTTAATTATTTCAATTCAAACAATAATCATCGCGAGTGCTTCTTAATCCTTTTTAGGAATAATTATTGTGCAAGATGTAGAAATGACTAACAGGTGTGAAAAATCGATTTCATTGCCAATCAAAAACTTTTATTAACATAAGAATGCGATAAATAATAAAAATAAGTCTTACCTCCAGGGATGGGAGCTATATCCAATTTGGCATGCATTGCACGAAAGACAGGGCTGACCTTCATCGATTTCCTTTATTTGAACTCCCTGAAAAAATTGTTTATACAAAATTTGATCAAGTTAATCTATTTATTAATAATAATTAAAATCAAGTTCCAAAAGACTTATTTGCATTTATTTAGTAGTTAGTATGCAAATGCATGTAACATGTTCAATCCAGATTTCTTTCAAAAGACAAAATGCTTGGTTGTTATAGCAAATACCGGATTTATATGCACTGAAAATTATGATAATAATCAGTTTGTATTCCAAAAATATTGGCAAAATCCCATATACTTAAGTCTCTATGTGATTATGTAATTTTAGAATAAACCGTTTTTTTATATAATTTTTAAGCAATTGCCCAAAAATAAGGTCACACTGATATGCTTACGTGAATTCCGAATCATGGCCCAATTAATTTGGGAACAGACGGGACTTTTATGAACATTGTAAATTTTTCACCGCTGGAACCCAAAAATGAGTGATAAATAATTCAATATGGCTTAATTTGCTAAATTAAATAAGAAATGCGTATAAATCCGGTCTCTATTAGTTATTAGTCACGGTAAAAAGTTAACCACAAAAACTAATCATCGGAAACCTGTTAATTAAATTGAAATCGAATTTTTACAGTAAACTTGTTAATGATATTTTAAAAACGATTTTAATAAGTACAGAATATATGAATAAATAAACCAGTGGTGTCTTATCTAAATTGATATCAAAATTTAAATGACGGAAAGAAGTTAATGCAAATTTTAAAACTGAAATGTCATCGGCCCAAAAGTGTTGGGCGTATGCTTTATATAGTCCAATAATATATTATGTTATCAATAATTTTACGAGTATGTAATATGTATATCAATAGTAGAAGGTCAAGGCGTCCCCACAGAGGCAGAACGCTGCAATATTCGAAGATTAAATTTGTTCGGCCTACGGCCTCACTCAGAGATTAACCATCGCACTTTGCACCTTGTTCTAAATTCACCTCGTTTCGAAAATATTGCACGAGATCAAGTATCAGTGGCACCCACTTCAAGTCAAAGTTTATTGTGGTATTTCTTGTTGAAAGTGATTATTAAGAGGTTAACGGACATCTCCATCTTACCCAATTAGCATTTTTTGATTAGTTCCCATGGGACTCCATCCCTTCCCTCCTGTGAAGATCACAGTCCATGGCCCATACCAGCCCATGGCTTAATATACACCCAAAATTCAAACCCTCTCGAACTTGGCTCCTGACATATGAATCTACCTAATATCTTCGTTCCTTAGAATTTAACATTCCATGTTCTACTTTCGCTCATCTTTACTAAATGTCTCATCCATCGCAGTCTTTATGCCTTCACAGTTTACACATCTGACCAAATTGGACTACAACACTTTTGGGATTAATTCTTAACAAGGGATGAATATACATCTTTCAATGAAAAGGAATCGTGGCGACCACAAGAAAATCTCTTGCCAAAGCTAGTGCTGAGCCTTTCATTACGAAGGTAATGATTACAGTATTTTGGAGTTATAAAAGTGTAATTGTTGTGGATTATCTACCAAAAGAAACTGTAATTATCGCTAATCATTATACCGATCAAATTGCTGGGCAATTATATTGATCTATAATCAAAAAGAAAAACGTATGTTTGGAGGGCATGACATTTGAGTTATTAGAAGACTTTTATTTGATTTGCAGAGGCTACTAATCTACTGCTGGCTATTTACTGTAATTATCAAAGATGCAATTTCTACGAAAGGTAACACTAAAAGCATTCAGGACTCGATGTTGCAAAACAAATTCATTCATTTGAAATGCACTTATTTATTAGTTACTTCGTTTATTAATAATAAATTATGTTTCTAATAACTGTTGAATTGCACAATGCGATGTCATCGTATTTCATTTAGGAAACAGACATAAAAACAACAAAATAGATGATAAGCAAAACCGATTTTGTATATTATATTATTCAAGTTTTCTAAAATTAATCGTGCAATTTAAAAACTATCACCCCCCTTTTTTTATTTTTGATATCTTGACCAGTTATTAAAAATTGAATTGAGCCATACCCGACCTCTGGTGGTTAACCTTCCTATAGCCCCCACCCCAAAACGTATAAGACTACTTTTGACATTATCTTTTTCCAAAAAATTGTTTGTAGCTCAATTGCTTAATAGGCACCAAAGTACTTTTGAAACGTATACTTAAATTGCCAATTCAGCCAATGTAATGATTCAAATTTAAGTAATACTTGAGTACTAAGGTGCAAACGACTATAAATTAAATAAAAATTATTAACTTGAATCTGTTCATTACATTATAATTGGATATTTTGTACCCTTTGGCGGATATAAAAAAAAAGTAGATTAAAAACTTGCCGAGTTATTTTGCTTAAGGTAACTTTACATTGATAACATGACTAATGGTCGCGTTTAAATTTTGGTTTAAAAAAACCGAAATTAAATTTTTGAAAAATTCAAAACACGTTTTAGAAGAATCCATAACATTTTAAAGATTTTTGGTGGTCCAACATAGATTTTCAGATAACTTCCTCCAAAAAGAAAAAAATTTAGTTTTAAAACATAAGAACTGGAAGTTCCCTACATACCAAATATAAATAATGGAAGTTATGAAAGGTCACAATGAATTAAGCAGGCTCAACTAAAGAAAAAATTCTCATAATATTTTAAACTTTTGTCTATAATGTGACGTGTCTTTGTCATAAACTTAACGACGAGGACTGAATGGCATTTAATGAAATTAAAGGTTAATTTCTTCTTATGCTTCCGTCTTCTAAAGAAGCTTGACAGCCAACGTAGATACAATCTCTACCATCCATCAGAAAAAATTTTTTCTTGAAGCACCCTCGTATAGCCTCTTGCTGATAAAACCTTGGTCAAGGTGGTTCCGGTTGATATGTCATTTAATAATTCATTATAAAAATTTTGAAATATAATACTTCTGTTTTATTATACCATACCTAATCAATAAATAAGTGTTGATTAACGTTTGTCATTATTGTATTTCCCACCTTGAACGCAATTTTTTCCAAAAAAAAATTACAATAGTGTAACGAACACCGAAGTAAACAGATATATCTTATTAAGTAACAAGCTACCTATGTCCTCAATAACAATGAAAAACCACTTGCACAACAACTATGCACCATAAATATTATTTTAATTACACGGGAATTCTAATATTTCAATTAAAATAAAAACGAAGCAGACAAAAGCACGTACATTAGGAAAATTAGCTATGTTGGTCAACGGATTTACTGCTTGATCCTGAATGTCAATATTAAAATTGGAAATCAAAAATTCAATTTTTTCACGTTGGTAAAAAAATTTAATATAAATTTCAACAAAAAAAGATAAAATACAAAAATATTCTGGCAAGAAGTAAAATAATTGCAGCAATCTTAATACATCCTGCGATAATTTTGATGTAACTTGAGGCCAAAATGATAGTGGACCACATTCAAGATAAAAGTTGATAAACGTCACAAAAATCATCCAAATAATCATTTCAAAAAATTGTACTCTTGGTTTGTTCAAAAAAATTTTCAGTGCGAATGTACTTCCGTTTTTAAAAATATTTTGGTCAATTTCCTCGACAAGAATTTTTGTTGGAAGAACATCTGTTTCGCATTTTAATACAATCTTTTTCCAAAAAAGGACAGGCATATCGCACGAACAAATGTAATTGGTTGATAGAGGATATTTTTAATAAAAGTTTTAACAAATGTGCATTATCGTTCATTTGCATTTATACCTTGGGTTTGTTCGGTTCTATTCAAGCGTACATCATGTTGTCACTCCAGGCATATTCTAGTACTAATAATACTAATCATGCAAGCGTAACTAAAGTGAGTTTTTTTACTTAATTTTGTATGATTGATTAAAGATTTAATTCCAAAATCTTCGTTTTGCAGAAGTTTCGACCAAAAGTTAAGGAAGTAATAAAGCATCCTTTAGAAAGTGGTTGGACCTTGTGGTATTATGTGAACGATAGAAATAATAGCTGGGAAAGAAATTTGAAAAAAATTTACTCTTTCAAAACCGTTGAAGATTTCTGGAGGTAAGAAATTGACGCTCAAAAATTCACCACGAGTTATTTTATCTTTTTAGCTTATATCATCACATCAAAACACCAAGTGATTTAAAACAAGGGTGTGATTATTCAATCTTCAGGCAAGGGGTAAAACCTATGTGGGAAGACGAAGCAAATAAAAATGGAGGT
Source organism: Lycocerus yunnanus (assembly GCA_036346125.1). NCBI lineage: Eukaryota > Metazoa > Arthropoda > Insecta > Coleoptera > Cantharidae > Lycocerus > Lycocerus yunnanus. The sequence goes on along the minus strand of JARFIX010000011.1, from coordinate 454,735 downwards.
AGGTGGTTAATCAACCTGGATAGGCAACAGCGTGCAACTGATTTGGATGTGTATTGGTTAGAACTTGTAAGTTACTTTTTATATTGTGGATTCAAAATAAATTCGTTCTTTTTTGCAGTTATTGCTCTTAATTGGTGGAACGGTAAAAACTCGAGCCACTTGTGTGGTGTCACTGTGAATATTCGAGGAAAAGGCGATAAAATAGGTAATGTGATTTTCTTCTTCTTTTGCCTATTGCAAATAAAAATAAAATTTCAGGATTATGGACTTCCAACGCTAACGAGATCCAAGCTGTTATGGAGGTTGGGGAAAAGATAAAAGAAGCATTGAAGCTTTTGCCGAATACGATAATTGGCTATCAAGTCCACAAGATACCATGGAGCAGGCTCTAACAGCTATGAATTATGCCTATACAGTTTAATTTGGAGAACATCATAATAATTGTTTGAACGTGTAGACTCTTTTTCAGTTTTTCATTGATGCCCTAATAGGATGCTTTCATTACTTCTTGATTCTTAACTACTTGCGATTGCATATTTATTATTAAAAAAACTGTTCTTGTAGAATTAATTTCATTTTGTACCTTCTTTTATACCAATAAACTTTGTTTACTTTAAATTACTATTTTCCTTTTAAGTAGTTAGGTCCACGGGTTTTTTAACATTTTTTAATATATAAACGACATAGGAGTGTGCAAAATTTTAATAAGATCGGTACATTAATTTTTGAGAAATCGTGTCCATCGACTTCAAAATTGAGTTTTGAGAAAAAAGCAATTAAAGTTTCAATTCAAAGGCTCTCTCCTAGAGTTTTACTACGATTGACTTGAAACTTTGGGAAAATATTCTTAACATGTACATAGACAACAAAATAAAAAAATGAATGTTTTGAACTCCTTAAATAATTGAGGTATAAATAAATTAACCCTCCACCACTCCCAACAAAAGCAGCATTTTGATAGTTGGTTCAATAAATTGTAGTTGTAATTCTCAAAAGAGACAACATTTTCATGATGTTCTAGATTAAATAATTTCAACTTTCTGTAACTTATCAGTGTCACAGTTTTTAATTTTAAATAAAAGTTAATTTTATTTTACTTATTTATGGTTCGTTCATATAAATTAATAAACTATTAATTATGTTAATTATAAAACTATAAAAGACTATAAAACCAGCAGATAAGATGGAAGAAGGAATAGTAATTTAATTTATAGACCAGTTATCGATGCCTAGATTATTTGCAATTACCACTATATAATTATCACGCAATCCTTGCAAATAAGCATAAAAGGTCAACAAATGCATAAACGCATTACAATAAATAAAAAAAATATTTAATCATGAATATTATGCTAATACAATACACGAAAAAGATTTTAATAAAATTCGGAACGAACTTTTATGGATAACTAAACAAGAAAAATTCATTATAATAATGAGTTCGTTCATATAAGGTTGAAAATTTGTGTAATGCAAACATTTATTTCGTCTAGAACTCAAAAAATTATGCAAAATGCGAAAAATGTTGAATATATTATCACACATTAACAGCAAAAACAGTATTAGTTCAGTCATTAGGTACTTTTGCATCAAAATAACTCGGAAATGTATTTTTTTTGCTAAAACCAGAACATATCTCCAAGCTTTCTAAGATGATTATTTAAGTCTGTGGAAAATATACAATTCCTTGCAATTTTATATTTCCCATTCCCCATTCTTTTTCTTCAAATTTAGCCCAAAAAACAGATGTAGCCCTCAAGTTTCCATGTGAATTTTTTCCTATTTATTTGGTAAAAAATGGTCCACAATTGACTACAACAACTTGCAAATTAAATTCACTTGTGAAAATATACAAATTCTAAAATATTAAATGATTGATTTAGTCCTGGACTTGTCGAAGAGAACGAAATATATGCAAAAACAGAAAAATGTGGAAAAAGTTAGTGAGGATGAATCAGTTTTGTAAAGGAACGAACAGAATATTTTTCCAGCATGCCCAGTTCCTCATTTTGGGAAAATTATAACGGTTTTTAGAATGGCACAAAACCTAACACTTACGTATGTTTTATTTTATCTTTTCTCCTCGCTAAATATTTATTTATAATATGTATTCACAATTTTTTTAATTGTTTTTTTTACTACCAACTCAACAAGTTTTAAGGAATGCAAAGAAATAAACAAGCTTCATTTTATTATCACAAATAATTTGGCATGCAAATATAAAAAAGACGAAATTATTAGAATATAAATGTTCCAAATGGTATTTGATTAGAAAATATAAATATAAAGTTTATATTGCTGAGAAGAAATTAACCATTAAACTAAGTACTCGTTCCAAATTTGTTTGAATGTTGTAATTATATACAACTTGTTTTCTGCCATAAATATAAAACTGTTTAGTAAACATAATAAATTTATATATTTTGGCAATAGCTTCTGTGTCATACAACAACAACGCTCGTTCCATTTCATTATTAACCGTAAAAACTAAGTATTTAAAAAAATATGTTAATCTTAACAAACAAAATCATCATATTTTTGTTTTACATTTTTTCCTGCTAGTAGTCAATATCTTGAAAATATTATGCCTGAAGATACGCCACTGCCACTGTTATCAATTTTTACTGCATGTTTATATCACATCAAACCAACATTTGAATTGTTTTATTATTATTATTTAACTTCCACACTTAAAATTTATTTTCTATTATACTTTTACAATTTCACCATTGGAATTTTATCATTAACCAAGAATTCTACCCACAACTCAAGACGAACAATTATTAGAATTTTGGAAAAAATCTGCCGATAAATTTGGAAATAATACCACACAGCTAAAATAATTTAATATCCAAATTTGGTTTAATTGGTGATGTAAAAACCTTAACCGAGATTATCTACGGAGAAAATATGGTCCAAAATATGAATAAAAATTTCTTTTTCGATGACCAGCTTGAAAAATTCAGCATACAAAAATACAAAATCCAAGTGCATTGGATGCAAATTGAGAATAAAATAGCATATGGTGAACGAGTTGTGTTAAAACGTTACTCAACATGATTTAAATGACGTCACAATGCATTACCATACACGGTCAACTCGGATGAAACTAACCAAACCACCATTCGATTGAATTGAATACATAAAATGTAAAAGTCATATTTAAATAACAAAAAATATATGTATTATATCAGCCCAGCTAGGTCGGGTCGAGTTACTTGTAAAAGAAATTCGTCATTTAAATTTCAAAGAGTTGTGGTCAACACCAAAATTATGCATCAAGACCGTTCGAATATAAATTTCACAAGTTTTAATCTAATATAGATGTACCATCGCAACGCTGTCAAGGTATGCGTCAGTGAATTGGCAGCCAGAAAGTTAAATTAGTTAATTAAAAATCATGTCTATAATTATTTTAAATTTTTCTTGCGAGATTCGAAATTATATTAATCGATTTAGAAAAATTTGATTAAAAATGTAGGAATAAAATTGGAAATACAAATCTCGATTCCAAAATAAAACATAAAACTTAAATATAAATTAATTGGAACGATTTATTGTTCCAGACAGACCTATTATGCTTGGTTGAAATCGAATCTCCAATAAAAATTTATAGGAGAAGAATGTAGTAATAGCAAAACACAAGAAAATTGCAGCACGTTAACAATCAATAAACTTCAGGATAAAGCCTGCCTTCACGCCATTGCGTGTTTAATAGTATACATCGGGCATATACTTATTACAGAACAAAATGGAAAAACAAACTTGTTAGAATTAAATTGCAAAAGAACGTTCGAACCCATCAATTCTACGCACATGATTAATTGTATGGAGACGCAGCCAATGCAACTGCATTTTGCAATTATTTATTTTTCACCTTTTCAGTTTCCCATTTACGTAGCGATGGATTGCGATTGCAATGGAGTAAAATTTTTAAAATGATATCCGAATGTTTTACTGTTCACGATTTCGTACAAACGCATGCACCGATTGACTTGAAATTGGAAACAAAACTAATCTAAAGACCTGATTACATTTTGGTTGATAACATAAAAAAATTAAAATTATTAAAGCGCGATATTTCTTCCCATTGCTACGAATAAAAATGAGAATAGTATCAATCAAAATACATTTTTTTACAGCATCTGAATGTAACCAACACTTGATATTTTCCTCTTTACTCTTATTGTACCTAACCAACCGCCTCCAAATTACAAATCAAATTTAATGATTTTCATCTGTCAACTTAATTTGCAGGCGATTATTGTTCCAAGGTAAGCCGAGCTTTTACCAAGGTTTTTATAAAGCTCTTCTATTACTTTTAACAATAACTAAAGTGCCAATATCAAGATATTTTAGACGAGGAAGGAAACCTTTTTCGTTCGATACCATTTTCATTCTTACCCCTTACAACTATTTTTCTATTGTATTTTTTGGTGGAAGGTTATTATCAAAAATATTTAGTCAATCCCATATTCATCTTATTTATTAAAAAATACCCCCTTCCATAACAAAAGAATTATCCTCTTCCCCTAACCAAACAGTTCTTCCTCCTTCTTCAAAATAATGAAATTAAAACTTACAATACTCGTTAAAAAAATTAATAAATTCGACACCTGAGATTTTCAATGCAGACACTATCATAGAAGGTAGGCCATGACCCCCTCTAAAATGCAATATAACCGCCCCTGGTTTAATGAAGTACTAAGTTCTGATCGATAATACTTTGAAATATTCAAGATTTCAATACATGATTTTATTATAACGGTGTTTCTAAAGATTTCTACCGAGCAAGACGGGGAAGTACTGGCATAAGTAGTAAAATAATTTCCCCGGTGAAGGGTCGAAAAAAATGTAGCAAACAAAATAAAAACATGTTAGTAAAATAAACAAATTGAAAAAATATTATAAAAAATATGGTATCTAAAACTAATTTATCAAAACATTTTCCGAGGAAAACCTAAAGGTGCGTATAAATCTAGCGCGACGCGCCCGCGACGCGCCTGCGACTACAACGCGCCTGCCTCGCGCTTGCCTCGCGCCTGTGGCGCGCCGCGCCTGCGACTACAAAAGGTACGTATAAATCTAGCGCGACGCGCCCGCGACGCGCGCGACTTTAACTTTAACTTGTAAAAGATTCAAATACTTTTAATTTAAATATCAAATTTTGAATTAAAATGAAGTCATGTTTTCTAATAGTAATACTATTTTTCATTTTAATAAAATATTATCGAAAGATATGACTTTTTAATCGATTTATTAAACATTCAACCCTATTTCCAGCAAAAACAACATAAGTCCAGAAAGAAAATTTGTTAATTTTTATATATTACATTTTTTATGGACATTAATATTATGTAGTAACTAATAAGTTAGAACTTTCAAAAAGCAAATTAGCAAAAAAAATATTTTTTTAATCTTGTACGGGGTTAGCGACCCCATTAGTTGTCGCACTAGAGGCGCGTTGGAAACCCGTTCGTTGTCGGTGTTTCGACGCGCCATCAAAGTAAATGTTTTGTTGTGATACATTTTTTGTACACAATCTTTTATTTTCGCTTAGGATTTTCGTTTATATCTTCTTTGTTTTGAAGAAATTTTGAAAAGTTTTTGTACTAGAGACGTGCTAATTTTGAAAAATGCAGAAAGTGCAATTGAAAAGAAGACATGAGTTTAAATAATTCTTAAACGTTATTTGGAGTGCCGTGGACTGCACTCAAACGAAGAATAAAAATTAATTGCCTAGAAAAAAACCCTCTGGGTCCATCGTCGCTGTTACCCAAAGAAAATGAAAAAAAAATTGTTCAGCAATCAAAAAAAAATTCGATAGGAAGGATTTCGTTTCATAATTTGTGTGTGCACTAAGCTGCACAATTATTGACTGCTGCTTTACTATGTTCATTAAGCGTAACGTTAATTAATCCAATAATAATAATAATAATAATAATGTAATAATTAATAATAATAAAGGCACAATCTAAAGTTAATTTTGAAAACAAAAAAAAGTAAGTAAACATACGCAAAAAACGACATCGTTCGCTATCGATACGTTGTACAAACCTGTTGCTAATTATAGTGATATAAATGCATATCAAAGAAACACTTAAAAAACATCGCAAGATGCGAATGACGGAAATAAGGCCCTAAATTTTAATTACTATCTCACCCATATGTCATTCATCAACTAACCCATAGTGATATGGGTGAGATGGTAAATCACTGCTATTTTGAAAATTTAATATTACGTTGTTAAAACAAATAAAGTTTAGTTTATATTATTTTAGTGTTAGTTTATATACATATAATCCCTTTTGTATTAACATTTGCTAAAATAAATTTTCCCAAAAAATACAGCGATTTAAAGTTTTATTTACCATCTGCTTTTTGCTAATTTGCTTTTGAAAGTTCTAACTTATTAGTTACTACATAATATTAATGTCCATAAAAAATGTAATATATAAAAATTAACAAATTTTCTTTCTGGACTTATGTTGTTTTTGCTGGAAATAGGGTTGAATGTTTAATAAATCGATTAAAAAGTCATATCTTTCGATAATATTTTATTAAAATGAAAAATAGTATTACTATTAGAAAACATGACTTCATTTTAATTCAAAATTTGATATTTAAATTAAAAGTATTTGAATTTTTTACAAGTTAAAGTTACAATGTAATGACGCGGGGTTGGCGCGCCAGAGTCGCGGACCAGGCGCGCCATAGTCGCGCTCCAAGCGCGCCATAGTCGCGCCCCAGGCGCGTCGCGCGCGCGTCGCGGGCGCGTCGCGCTAGATTTATACGCACCTTTAGACACCCGGTTTGATATGTTTTGGCTGACAGGTGGTGTGAGAAACACAACTACCCTATATTAACATTTTTTAAATTTTAATATTATGATAAATTCACCAATTTTTTTTTGTCCGATTACTGCCTATCTTATTTATTATCTGCAATTTATGTTGTACAAATGAAACTCGGACTATTTTTTATGATATCTGAATAGACGAGTTTCTATTTTTAATTATATTATTTGAAAGCAGAGGTCAAACTAAGACATTCGTTTTTTAGATTTTTTAGTGTGCTCAGCATAAGAAAAATATTATTGAAATTCAATAACAGTCAGGGTTATGACGTAGTTGTCCTGAACAAGCGGGGTTTTAAAAACCAATCAGAAGTTAAGAAAAAATGCTTTGCTGCCAAACGATTTTTAAATAACTGTTGGTAATGAAGATAATTTCCATGTAACTTTTGTAATGGTTGTCAAATGTTTGCAAATCGAATTATTTGGTTATGTACGTTATGAATGTAAATTCAAAAAAAATTTAAATTAGTTAAATTGTTCAGAGGGTTTTGAAACCAACCAATTGCATCAGTATCCTGCACTTTCATCAGACATTCATATTCACGTTTTTTCTAAAATTTAAAACTAGCGAAACTACTCCATTTAATACCAATTTTACAAAAAGAACAAATTTTCAAATTTTAAAGAATAATATTTTAGTTAACGTTTTTATTTATCACTAAAATTAATTTTATACTGTAAGATTGCAGAGATTATGTTTAATATAATTAATTAAATAAAACTCAAAATAAAAATTAATTGAAAAATGTTTGATTTAACCATAAAAATTTGGATAACCTTAAGTTTTTAAATGTAAGTCACACCCTATAATATTTTATTGGCAACAGCTTTCTAGTTTAAAAACTTGAAAATTTAGTTTAAACTAAAAATTCTTGGTTTAAACTGTAACAGAACAACTGTACCTAAGTGGCATGGAAGTTATATACCGAGAGCACTGTTGCCAGATTAGACGATTTATCACAAATTGGGTGACTTTTGAATATTTTGCGCTTAATTTTTTAAAAATCGCAATTTGGGCGTTTTCTGAGAAATTAAGTTGAAGTTTATTACGATAAAAAATCGACTTAGATATTTGACAGCCGAAATTATTCTGATGTATAATCAGTAATGCGTACAACCACCTGTAGATGGGTCAGTAATAGATGATCGACCGATGGGTGCTCGGTGGCAGTGCTGGTCATAGATAAGAGAATTTCGGTCTCTATCTCTACAGTAGCCAGGTCTAGCGCTACAAACAAAATTTAGGATTTGCCGCTACCCCCCCCCCTTTCCCGAATGAATAACGAACTTGAATTTTACATCATCACATCAAAAAGTGTTTTGGACAAAAGGTGTATAATGGCGAAACAGAAAAAATATTGCGTAATCAAAATTCTGCATGAAAAAACAACTTTTGTTCAAGAATGTTTTCTATGCGACAGTGTTTTGTTTTGAGTAATAATAAAAGCAAAAGCAAAATGTCAGATAAAAAAAAATTTTCACACAAAAATTGTTTCTTTTTTCATGCATAACCTGATCTGCGAAAAAAATTTAAAGTCCCATTTAAAAAACTTGGTTGAATAAAATATTTTAAAATTACAAGTTTAGTGAAATTTGAAAATTTTCCAACTTACATTTTAGTCTAAGACCCCATTGCACAAAGTGGTTTCGTTTTTTCAAGAGCTCATCAGTTAAATTTGTAGTTTTTAAAATATTTTATTCTACTATAATTTCACAAGTTAATAAACATTTACAATTATTTAAAAATCTTGAAAATGAAAAAATTAAAAACAAATAGTTTAAGGACTGAGTATATGAGTTCCCCCCCATTTTTACTTAAAATTAGTATATTATATCTTGCAATGTTTAAAAGAAAATTTTTAAATTATTTGGAAGCAAACCTGCTATATGATACATATAATTCTTTTAAAATTGAAATAATAATTTGTATAGGTGTAATATTAATTTAAAAAAATGTAGAGGAAGCCCTACATAAGTGCTGGATACGTTCCCAAAAAAGATATCAATAAAGAAGTTCATCGCAAAATTTTTTCTCTCTAAAATCTAGAAAATTTCAATACAAATTTAAATTATCATAAAATGGGATGTCGTAAAATATGTTAATCTTAATAGATAAAACACTAAGTTTGCATTTTTATACACTAACCAAGACGAACGCCGCTATTTACAACGCTCCAAGACGTTGTCGCGATGTCTACAAACACCAAAATTGAAATTCAGGAATTATATCTTCTTAGTTAAGTTTTGTTGGCTAACTTAAAATTATGAGCAGTCAATCGAGTTCCACTGTATTCACTTCCTAGGAAGTGATGGCGGTCGGCAACTTGCAAACATTTAACATTCGGTCTTCCAATTTTGAGGCACAGGGGGGGGTCAAAAAAGAACTTATAGTTGTAGGGACCTCAGCTACACTCTAATTATAACAGATATATTTCTTAATATTAAATATTCATAGAGAAACTTTTTAAAATACCATAAAATCCAAGGTAATGATTGGGGTCGAGAGTATGAAGTACTTCGCAGTATATCATCTTTCGGATCTAAAGCTTCTGCATAATTTATAAACATTTAATGTTCTGTCTTTCGATTTTAAGACAAATTTTAAATAAAAATTTTAAAATTAAATTTGCACAACTGTCGGTTGGAGTGAACGCCGCCAGTGTATACAGTGAAAGCTCTCCTTGCGGACAGCTCTAATAAACGGACATCCCCCGTAACCGGACAAAATTTCTGGAACCAAATTTCGGCATATCATTTCCAATGTTAAATGCTTTCCGATAAGCGGACGCTCTCATAAACGGACGCGGACACTAGATTATTCCCCAATGTGACTAAAAATCTCCCATAGGCGGACGCGAAACTCTAATAGCCGGACGATATCTTAGGTCCGCTTATTATAATGTGCATTAAATTCGGTAATTTGCCTGTTATATTAGGTGATTCCCTTTATTTTGCTTGAGAGCTTGGTTTTGTGTTTATACATATGCATTAGTATTTTGTCTTTAGTTCAGACAGCATTATCGAAGTTAGTTTGTGAATGTAAATGTAAAATGGCATCAAAAAAGAATGCTTTCTTAAAGGAAAAAATGGAAGTTGTAAATTTGTATCTAATGTTCGAAATCGATAAATTCATATGGTGAAGCTCTAAAACATATTTCTATGTTAAAAAAATTTGCTAGTGATATCTTATTTTTCAGAGTGTAGCATGTGTGTATTTATGTATAGTATTACTTATGTACATATTGGGTATGTGTACATCATATGATACCTATTTATATTTCTTATTAGTCCTTAGTACTCTCCCTTAAACGGACACCTCCTATAAGCGGACAAAATTAGTGGAACCGTGAGTGTCCGCTTATGGGAGCTTTCACTGTATATAGGACTATGGGAAGATCTATTTCGACTTCGCCGTCGTTAGGGGATGGAAAGTTCCTCTTGAAAACAATTTATTAAAGACGTATAACTTTGAATTAAACCGGTAGTCGCATGAACCCCTTGATAGACACGTCGATCGACCTTGTACTCCTATCAGGTTCAATATAACAAGATTCTTGTACTATGCATAATAATATCCTAAAATATAATAAATACTACTCAGAATCAGTAGTATATTTTCTCTTCAAATTACAATTTTTGTACAAGCGTCATTTCTCTTTCCGCCTAGAATTAGTCTTATTTTAGGCAGTGGATTTATTAAAATAATCAAAACAATGAAAAAGAAAGGATCGTCCCCCCCGTAACCGAGGTAGAATATCTGGAATTTGCTTTTCTATAGTACATTTGATGATATTTGAAATACCCTTTACTTTGAAAACACCGTCTACATGATGCAATAAAATGCTGTTCGGTTAATTGTCCGGCAGACTGTCGACATTCTAAATGATCATTTAGTTTCGATTCTCGCTCGAGGAAGGCTTGATGAAAGTACCTACTCCTTTGTAGACACCCAAAATCAATGAATTAAAATTCTCATTGTTAATTAAGAGTAAACAGTTATTAAACAAACAAAATTATGTAAATAGTGAAACAATGACAGAACCTCACCTAAGGCTATCAGCTGTAAAACCCACCGAAAATTTAGTTCCATATGTCCATATTTGGGTGCAATTTATCGAGGCAAGCTGATAATTATGTAATCGATTTTTAGTGGAATATTAAGTGCAGTAAGTCAATATTCAATGCAACTTAAAAAATCAATTATTGTTTAACGTTTAATGAATCAATCTATACATAACTCTCGTTCGTTTAATAGAAGGTTAAGCACCAATTACTTAATTATAATATATTATAACACATTTGTATAAAATTTACATTCTCTAACTTTAAATGAGTTTAGTTATATTGACCTCTACTGCATAATTTCTTATCTTGTTCTAACGTTCTAAGCCAAGATACCTTTTGGATAGTAACGACGATATTATAAATTTGATACAAAGTTATCGACCTTTTACAAACTCTGTCCGCCCGAATCGCGTTTCTACTACAATAATTCGGTATTGTTTAAAAATGTGCAACAATAACAACCTATAAAATTTCAACGTTATGAAATTCTTCCGAATTTTTCAATAATAGTATTTCCGGTATTCCAATGGCAAAGGAAGGGGGGGGACGTTCTTATAGGATTTTGTAATGCAGAACTGATTATTATAATTACAAACACAAAAAAGCTGTTTTACAATATTTTAATGGTCCACCTACTTAAAGTGGAGGTAAGTAATTAATTAAAAAAAAACAAAAATTGTAACTCCTGCTGATTATCCATACTTTCTTTAATCATACTTTTATATAGAAATGATATCATTTGGTGCATGTAAATAAAAATATTTATTCCATGCATTAGTCGCGACTAATTTATATTCAATTTTTCGACATGGTTCATAAAGACCGAACCCAGATTATTTCCTCCTTTTTAACTTCCTTTTCGAATTTGAAAATTTTATTGGATCCGTGCAGATTTCAAAATTCTGAAAAACAGCTAATTAGGGGATCGCACGAAGACCGGTTTGAAAGATTTTTAATTAATAAAATAAACCTGAATCTAAAAATAAGCATCCTAAAAAACTTTCGTTTTCGTTTACATAAATTGAATTTGATTTTAGTTCGACGTCCCGCAATACCGGTCTTGGAATTTTTACCTAGGCGCAAAAAAGTGTCGCTAATGATTTTTGTAGATAGAAATAAATTTTTAGAAAAAGTAAAATAACAAATTTCTTACCTCGACCGAATAATATTCTTTTGGTGTTCTTTTGCAACTCATGTTTTTATTGTTTTAACATAAATTATATCAAACAGGCACTCGACACGAAAAGCAACAAAACAATAAAGCTGCAGCGACATTCATTGTTAGTGATTAATTCAAAAAACTCAACATTTTAAGTTATGAAAACTTTAAATAAAAATTTATAGGTTAGAATAAACGAAAAACGTAACCTACCACACACCACTCACGCACCAAAACAACTGAAATCTCAAATATACATTCGCTCGCGGTTACCGAACAGAGTTTCACATTCACCAATATTAAAATAATAAAAGTTACTAAACGGGACAATTAAAACCGCGAACTTTAAAGGCGCGCTCTTCGATTTATAGTAATTAACATTGACCCTTAAACCTATCAATTTTAATTAATTTACGATAAGATAAATGGGAGGGGCGGCTTGTGTAAACATGCCAATATTAAGTACCATCACTTTAATTGCTTTGCTAGTTTGATTTAAAAACAAAAGCAAATGTCGATTATTTCATAGGCGCATTTTTTAAAACTTTAATTTTTCAGGTTTTAATAAAATACATACAATCTTTCACAGAATTTATCAGGACAAGTAATAACATAATTGATACGCCACCCATATTTCTTGTGCAGGTAAATTAGAATCGAAGACTTCTGCACTTGTTTCTTCCACATTTGCAGATTGAAAGTTGAAGATAGAAGGAATTTACATCTGGGTCACTTGGTTCCAGCATCCAATTGGTTGCACTGTCCAAGATAGGCAAAAATTAATTATTGCATTTATCAACACAAAAATCACGAAGAAAAAACAACGATTTACTTCTGAAAGCATTACTTGTTAAATGGTCTAAACCCATAATATTACAATCGTAATTTTTACAGTACACTTAAAAATTTATTACAACAATTCAAAAATAATAAAATTAAAGTAATATTAATAATAATAAAGGAGTTATATAATTTGGTAATTAACCACATTTTGATGCCAATCAACTTCTATTTTCTTTTTTATATGCAATTAATTTCACATTCAATATAACTTAATTGATACAACAACATTCGGAATGACAAAAATTACATTCACGCATTTTAAATTCTAATTTAACTATAAGTAGCAGTTTTGTTTTAATTAATTTAAACACAAAATTCCATTCACTCAGATTTATCACTCGAATTCAATCTTTTCATTGATTTGAGTGCTTTTTCTCGCAATTTTTTTTCGTCTTCAACTACAACTTCTAAGTCACTATTATCAGAATCGTCAGTAGTTACCTTCTTCCTTTTGTGTTTTTTATGTTTCTTCGAATGCTTCTTTCTTTTCTTATGTTTCTTATCTTTTTTGCGTTTTTTTGTTTCTACTTCTTCGTCCACATCGCTTGCCGATTTACTAGTTTTGGTTTTCTTATGTTTTTCCTTTTTGCTTACCTCCTCTTCACTTTCAGATGAGCTGTCCTTTTTGCGTTTTTTTACCTTATCAGTTTTGCTTGACTTTTCCACATCAGAATCAGCGTCCGAACTATCGTCACGTTTTTTCCTTTTTCTCTACTCGAGGTTCGTCACTGTCACTAGAGTTGTCCTTACGGGACTTTTTGACTTTCTCTACCTCCGAACTTGCAGATCGCACTCGTTTCTTTTTATATTTTCTCTCGTCTTCCGAATCGCTGCTAACATGTTTTTTCCTCCTAGACTTCTCTTCGCTACTGTCTCTCTTAGATTTTTTTGTCTCTTTTGTTAGAAACTTCAACTTCGCGACTTTCTTTCTTAGAACGAGGAGCTTCAACTTCGCTTTCGCTGCTACTCGATTCGTTACGTTTCTTGGTTCGTTTTTTAGTCCGAACCTTCCTACGACTTTCTTTCTCCCTAACCACCTCACTATCCGAACTACTCGATTCAGTTTCACTCTCGCTCTTTTTCTTAACAACCTTCTTACTTTTCGTTTCGCTCTTATCGGATTTCTCCTTCGCCGATTCTTTAATTACCTTTTTAGTTTCCTCTTTCGAAGAGGAGCTGGGTTTTTCGTCTTTAGGAGGAAATTCGTTAGCCTTAATGAAAGGAGAGGGGGTACGAGATAAACTTCTAGAATATCGTGGAGGACCATAAGGTGGAATAGGTCGTTCGCCACTTCGACTACGAGATTTAGATTTCTTTTTGTCCTTAACTTTTGTCAATTCATTTGAAACATCAGCACTCGCACTCGATTTACGTTTTTCTTCCACCTTCTCCACCTTACGTTCACTCTTACGATTATCGTCTGACTTAGGAACCGCTTCAACACTTTTATTCGAAGATAATTCAACTTTTTTAATTTCTTGTTTTTTATTAACTGCGAGTTTTTGATCTCGCGAACTATCCCGAACTTCTCTATGTTCGTTCTTATTACGAATTGGGCTTGGGCTAGGTTTGGCAGGCCTATCTCTGGATCTTGGTAGAATTGGTGACTTGCGACGAATGTTGACTCTCTCTTTCGATGTCCTCCTCTTGGATCTTGATCTCCTGTCCTTCGAACGAGATCTGCGAACGTCACGGGCTGGTCTCACAAAGTTTCTGTCCCTGCTGCGACTGCGACGAATGGTTCTCCTAAACAAAAGATAATTTTTGTTTTAAATAAATTTTCCTCAACAAATTTTTTAAACAATTTTAAGAAAATTTAAATTACTTGGGACCATTGCTATTTTATTTTGAACCCTTGATTTTACTTATACCCCGTAATTTACGGTGTTTGCGATTTTAAACTAATAAAATTATTAAAAATTATAAAACTAGACTTTTCCCCCTGAAAATTTCTGCCTTGAATAAGGTGAGAGCAAGAATCCCCAAAACTGGTACCTTACTTATTGAAAATCCTTACTTATTATAAAATAATGTAAATAACTCTCATTTTAAATGCTTAAAATTGTTTCAATTCTTTTCTAGGTATCTTGTTCTATACTACTAAGCTGAGAACAATAAAATAATGCAATGAAGAAGAGGAAACTTTGAAGTTGATATAAATGTCAAAGCAACTAGAACTTCAATTGGTGTTAAAAATTACTGCCTGTTTCCTAATCAATTTCATTATGATGAATGTTTGGTTACGTGTTTGAAAGAATAGAAAAAAATGCAATTATATAAATAATTTCTGTCAATATTATTACAGAACTACATATTTTAAGTAATACTTGTTCCATCAAAATTTCAAAATGACGCAATTTATACTGGAACTATTAAGTTAATTAATCAACAAGCTTTTGGCTAGATCTAAAAGAGATACCATAATGGTTCAATCGTTAAAGGAACGAGTTTATTTATTGTGCTTTGATCCGGTATAATTTTTATATTATGAAAAAAATAACCTTTTCGTAAAAACTATTTAAATTTGTGTTGTGATAGATCAGTATTTTCTCCTTAATTAAACCAATTTTTATACAAAGAATTACGATTATCTTCATAACAAAAATTATGACAGATCAAACTACGGTACAAACTCATTCATTTAACGATTAACATTATACAGCATTCTCACTGAATTTTTCGAAATAAATTCTCTGACCTTTCCCTCAATTGAATTTTGGAAAAAACCGTTAAATTCTTAAACAACAATTAAATTGTTGAACAAAAAGTAATTTAATTATTAAAACAAATAGGTGTATTTAAAAAAATTTTTTTGCATAAACAAAAAAACAGTTACGATTATTAAAGAAAACAGTTGAATTATTTAGCCAAACAGTTAAATTGTTGAAGAAACAGCTGAATTGTTAAATATAATAATTAAATTATTAAAGTAAAAATGATGGAATTCTAAATCAAAAATATTTGAATTATTGAAGAAAGCAGCTGAACCTATTAAATAAAGCAGCTGCATTATTGCACTCAACAGCATAATTACTTAAGAGGGGATTTCTTTCAAAGAGGGAAAATGTTGAATACAGGTGGCACGACAATAGCAAAAGATAAAAACAAACAAAGAAGTCTTGTGGACAAAAAATTCAAAATCCATATAAATTCATAGAAGCCCAAATACGTAAGCAATAATTTATTGATAAGATGAAGTTGTTTTAGCTTTCAATGAGAGATAGAGAGATTTCCGAACATTTCTAGAAAAAGTAATTAACAAATTTTAGCAAAACTAAGTCATTCTATGCTTTACTAAATACAAAGATTAATTCTAGAATTTCAGAATTTTGGTTTTTTTCTTTCTATTATTGCACCATTTGTTGGCAATATTTTTCCTCCTTGAGAAAAATCCCCTTTTAACAAAAATGAAATTGTTAAACATAACAACTGCATTATTGAAATAAAAACAGTTGAATTGCTAAACCAAAAATAGTTGAATTATTTAACAAAATTATATAAAATGTTACTGTAAAATTGTTTGAAAATGCAGCCAAGTTGTTGAAGAAACAGTTGAATTGTTCAATTTAACAATTGAGTTGTTGAACAAAACAACAGTATTATTCAACAGTTAAACAACAAGAACAGTTAAATTATTTAACAAAACAATTTTACATTTGAGGACAAAATAGTAGTTATTTTGCATAAAACTGTTAAAGAAAATGGTTGATTTGTTCAACAATTAATAAATCAAAAATAATTGCAACTATTGAACAAATTAGTTGAATTATATTAAACAAAATAGTTGAATTGTTAAACTGAATAATTGAATTGTTGAAATAGGAACAATTCAAATGATTAAATTAAAAATAATTGAACTGCTGAACCAACTAGTCGGACTAAAACAGCTGAATTTATTAAACAAAACTTAATTATTGAAGAAAACTGTTGATTTATTAAACAAAGCAGTTGAGATATTTAACAAATTAGTTACATTGTTGGAACAACACGTAAATTGATAAAGAAACAGTTGAATAATTCAACTTGACAATTGAATTGTTGAACAAATTGGTTGAATTATTTAACAACGCAGCTGCATTTTCAGACAAAATAGTAGCCGTTTTGCATAAAATAGTTGAATTGTTACCCATCACAATTGAATTGTTAAACAAACATTACTTGAATTTTTGAACCAAAATTATTACTACTAATTAATATTAGTAATTATTACTAAACTCAAAAACTATTAGGTATTAAATCTTAAATTTGAAAATTTTTCCTAGCTCCTAATTTTAATTTCCTGCCTCTTTCTAGAAAATCGTTCTAAATACTGACAGAAATTCACCAAACAATCTTGAGAGTAGCTATGAGGTCACTTTGAAAAAAAATGTTCGAATTAAAACAATGTAGAAAACTCAAGTGTGAAATTGAAGGATAAAATAAGTAATCCAGACCTTACATTAATTAGATATTAAGCCAATACTTTAACTGCACTACTTATGGGTTTCTCTGCTCTTAAGGGGTTATGCCTACTTAGAAATCGATTTTTCAAAAGTACATTTTCTTAAAGTATATAATGTTAAAATGTCCCTACAAGTTTTGCGTCAATCTGTTGATTTTTACCAAGTTATATGCCTTCGTGTAAGTAAAAATAACCTTTCTGCTTTAGTGTAAACTGCATATACAACTTTAAACGCGACTTTCTCAGTACTACATGTTGAAAGTCGGTGATCAAGATATTTCAAAACTAGTGAATAAATTTATTTAAAATTTTTATACTTTTTTAGACATCCAAATCTAGTACTTAACGGGGATTTTTCTTTTAGTGCTTATTTTTCATTTTATGTACAAAACATATCGCTTTTTCTTACGAAAATCGATATTTTAACTTTGAACAGTTGCCATTTTGTCAAAATTCAATTTTTGAAATATGGCTTCGTTAAGTACTAGATAAACTCGTATATTAACTAAATCTTTTGAATTTTTAATTTTAGATAACTTGGCTCCGTATAATACTGATCACCGCAAAACACTTATTAAAAATAGGGTTGTCGAACAACGACCGTAACTTGAGTATTGTTTAATATTTTGTACAAAAAATTATGAGGTGATTTCTAAATAAAGCTCTTTTGATTATACTAATTGTTGTGCAAAATATGTAAACATTTTCCCAAAAAATAATAAATGTTCGATTTTAATCGATCTTCTAAGTAGGCATAACCCTTAAGTTTTGTTCATCACCTAATAAATGCATACACTGACCAATTTGTGAGCAATGGCCAAATTTACAATCACCGAGAGCTACTTGCAGATAATTTTTTTACTTCAATTGCAACCAGACTGCAATGGTATGATCAAAAATTACTAAACCAATAATTTTACCTATCTCTACTCCTTCGTCTGCTTATACTACGCCGTCGTCTACTAGGACTGCGCCTGCTCCTGCTTCTACGATTTCGTCTCCTGCTGGTACTTCTTCTCCGACTCTGGCTTCTTTTCCTGCTGTAACTACGTCTTCTTCTGCTCAAGCTTCTTCTTCTAGATATACTTCGATTAGGACGTCTGCGAGTTATGCTGTACCTATTTCTGGATGGACTCCTCCTTCGTCTACTGATACTTCTTCGACCCCTGGAAACGCTACGCCTGAGAAAAATTCAGCATTAAAAACTATAAAACTGCAAGAAAAATAAACTTACTTTCGCGACGCGCTCCTCTTTGAATAACTACGGTTACGTGATGCACTTCTTTTGTGCTTAATATTCCTATCGACGCTCTTTTTACGTTTAGGTGACCTAGATAAAGATTTGTGTTTCTTACTTTTATCGTTATCCACATCGCTGTCAGAAGTATCCTTGTTTGATCTGTAGTGCCGCTTCTTCTGAACGCTGTTTTCTTTCTTTCTTATTTCAAAGTCGCTTTTTGAGCCCGAAGATGAGCGGGATCGTTTCTTATTTGCTTCTTTGGAATGCGAACGCGCCCACGTTCTTTGGAAACAGATTTTGATTTATGAGAACGACTAGACGATCGAAGTTTCGATTTTGACCGGGATCTGCTGAGCGACTTGGACCGGGAGCGTGATTTGCTCCGCGAACGTGAACCAGACCTAGAGCGTGAACTTGAATGGGCCTTCTTTGCATTGCTACCAGACATGGACATCAATTTGGCTTGCAGTTTAGAAACAGTTTGTTGCGGCACATCGCTTGATTTAACAAATTTAAATTAGTAAAGTAAAATGGTAGTTCAAACATTAACATCAGAAAACAGGAAATAATTTAGCAATGCAATGTTTTTTGCTTATGCTCTTTAGTTGAGCTTCAGAAAACCGTCAAGTTCTGACCGGAACAGGAGCAAATTTTTTTGTTGAAAGGGCCTAAAAATAAAACAAACTCAATGAAATTCTTAATGAAAGCTAAAAGTCTTGTCGGATCCCTAGTTTTGCAGTAGAACCAAAATTGTTCATTTTTGGAGGTAATCGTTTTCCTGTCGAGTTGATGTAGTGGTCCCGAGGTAAATAAAATTGATAGCATTTCTAACTGGTAAGTTGATTGTACATTTAGTTGATTTTTGACTAATAGCAATTAATTAGTAAAGTGCACACTCAACTTACCAGCTAAAAATGCTTATGTACAAAACTTGAAGAATTTTCCAATACCAAAGCAAAAATTTGCATATTCCAATTATTTCCTTACAGACGTAATCTAATGACAGAATTGTATATTTTTAACTGTAAAAATTATTCGCAAAAAGAAATGAGTGAATCTAAGAAAGGTTAATAATTTATCAAAGCCATGCAAAAACTGTCTTTCTATTATTTCAACCAACCCTCACAAATACTACCTCGGCGTTTGTGATTATGATTAATAGAAAATAAAATTTCTTGAAAACTGGAATGTGAAAATATTAAAAAGTGAAATTCTTACCTGGATTTTGAAGTAATCCCAACATCCGATTGACCCAAGCTAGCAATTCCATTCTTTTCGGAATCTTCATTTCTCTTTTCTGTCCTTCCATTGGTATTATTGACATCAGTTTCTTCTTTTGCATCATTTAATGGTTTAGTCTTGTCCTTGGATTTAGACCGGGTTCTCGATCTCTTGTCCTTTGCTCTATCGCCATCTCTACCCCTGTTATTTCGTGACTTTTCAGGTGAACGACGCCTTTGCCTGGACCTAGATCGAGATCTTCTAGATCTAGAACGATCCCTGTCTCTATCTTTGTACTTCTTTTCTTTATCTGACTTTTCCCGTTCCTTCTCTCTCTCCTTTTCCCTATCATCTCTCTCTTTCTTTAAAGCCAACTCTTCTTTTTTCATGCGTAACATGGAATCGGGAACACCGGCTGGATTTTCTTGAGCAGATATAAGAAGTTTCCAAAGCTCACCCATAAAAACTCGGGCGTTCTTTCCTTGCAAGAAACCTGTCAAATTAATTTGAATTTTCTTAGGATCTGGATATTGCTGAAAAAGAAAGATGGGTTAATAACTACATGCCGTTGGATGTTTCAGTAACAAACTAACTTTTTCGTCAAGTTGATTGTAAACAAAGTCAACCACGACGTCGTCATCAATCTTTAAAATTTCGGTAATTTTATCAGATATCCAGGGTCTCATAACGTCCAGCTTAACTTTAGACATGTCAACTCTTTGACTCAAACAATCGCTGAAAACCATCTCCTTCATAAATTTCTTTTCTTTATCGGCGAAACGATTATCCTGTTCTGTATTAGTGCCCTAAAATTTGAGTTTTTCAATTTATTGAAAAAATTATTAACGCAGAGGTTAATAATCTAAGAAAAAAATGACACCACACATCTCGTCTATTTTTAACCTCGCACCAATTTTACTTATAAATACTTACGGTGTACATCATCGTGATGTTAGAATTATTATTTTCAATGTAATTTATAAGAACTCGATAAAATGCATCGTTAAAGAAATGAACTCTTCACTCGACGCCGGTATTCACGCTTATGCAAAATTCCAATATCCAACTACAGAAAAACCAGCACTATTACATAATCGTGAACTACTTTTATGTTACAATTGCAATGTAAATCAATTAATATCCAGTTATATCAAATTTCTGGCCTAATTCGAAATATTTCTGCCAATGATTACAAAATGGCAAACATGGCGTGGCTTCAAAATATACTAAAACGCTCTGCAATACCAACTTAAAAGCAACATCTTTACCAGGCCGACATAAGTTAGGTTAAAATTTCTAAATAATTTGGAGAATTGGAGTGGTTTTCAACCGAGCGGCTCCCTTATTTAAGTATTTACAAAATTGAAAGTAACTTTAATTTTAAATTGGAAAAATATACAGGGCGAAATAAAAGTTTGCTATAATTTTATTAAAAGTACATGGTAGTGCTTATTTGATTATGGTGTAGTATATCTGTAAAGGATGATGAAGAATTATCTTGTTAGCCGAACCTCAATGAATAATTTTAAAGCACAATGAAATCAAAATGCGGTAAAACGACACCAGTGACGTGCCGAGACTCTCGATGCGGAAGGTGCTCGATGTTCTCGGGGAGGCGGGGGGAGGGGCAAGTATTTACAAACATATTATGTAATTAAAAATGTATGATTTTCATTTCACTGTTTGTTGTCTTGTGGTTTAACAGAATGCTCGGAAGAAAATAAACAAAAAAAATGTTGAGGTGGATACGACCCAAGGAAAAAAATGAGGAAGTCCGAGCTTAAGTTGCAGACAAGGAAAGAGATCTGGAGGAGAAACTTTGTCTGCATAAAAGAGGGTTCTTTAAGATTTCTGTTAGAGGCAGTGAGGTATTTAGAGGTGGGGAAGCCCCCCTACCCAATGACTCGGATAATCTTAGAACTTGGTATTAATACTTATATGTGTCACTTTTTGTTAGTATATACTTATAGTTATTTTTATTTTATTTTTTTGTTTTTGGAATTTGTTAGATCTTTATCACTGACGCGCATGATTGGATTAACGATAAATAATCTTGTTTGTCTCCCCTATAATTATGCTTAATTTTAGTATACTTGTTGCCTTCTCTTGCTCCATACCTCCTACATATGAGGACGTCCATGTTATCAACTGATTTGGCGAATGTTACCTTTTGAACGTATTTGTAGGTGTTATATTTTCAAATAATAAATAAACCTACCGTGAGTTTCGAAATTAAATGAACAACAAATAAATTCCTCTTATCGACTTTCTAAATGAACTTTCCACAACTTTAGCTGATAAACTCAATTCGAACAACTGCGAACTTACAGAAACCGATTTATATTAATAAAATCGATTTTTGTTTGTTCGTTTTGATGAGTTTTGTAATCTGTGTCTTCTGTAAACAGTAGAACGGCTAAAAAGCTTCTAACTCACTTTAATTCAAAAATTAAATATTAAGTTTTATTCAAATAAGGAAATCGAGCAATTAACAAAAGTGAAACTCTAAGAGTTAGTTGTGTAACTTTAATTAATCATCAGATCATGGTGATCCGTGGATCAAGTTCAGTAATTGGATGGTTTTTAAATTTTCAAACATTCACCGAACTTGATTCACGGATTTCCGTGATCTAAGAATTAACTTCTGTTATACAACTGTTGAAATTAATCCGCGGATTAAATTACAAATTAATCTTGATCAAAATCTCGATTAATCAAGTTTGGATCAAAAGTGCGCTAGAACTCTCTCTACTCCACTACTTGTAAGTATTCAAGAAAAACAAAATAACTATAATTGGTACAGAATTTGTTTTTGTTAATATAAAAAAACAATTTTAATGATATAAATAAAAGTAAAAATCGTACACTGTCCAGATTTGACGCTTGGTATCATATTGCGGAGTTTAGGCCGCAAGCGTGGCTCTGGCCTTAATTTTGGTTTTAAAAATGTGCCTGACGTTTAATTTTAATTAATTGGGTTCTTTTTGTAGATTCACAGCTTGGTTTTATTAATAACCATTAAAATGAATTATGTATTGCAATTTTTGTAGGCAACGAACTATAATTTGTTTATAATTAACTTTTAATTGCACGAAGACATTAAAAAATATTTATCTATTAGTTTATTACCTACCAAAAGAGAAAAAGTTATATATTATGTAATAAACTACACGTTTATGGTCATAGATAAGAAAGAGTAATGTTTATGGTATACGAATGTGGGGAAGCGGAAGACTTGCAAAGAGATCGACATGAACAATACTTTTTCTAATAATTTTATTAAATTAATAAATAAAACAGTAAAAATAACTAAAAATAAAAAACCTACCTATATTACAATAATTTATTAGGTTAAACAGTGCATGAGCAATTTTTCATGACCATGACATGTATTCCAATCACTTTTTGGAAAAAAAAATCTCTAAAATTGTCTATAGTCTTGGTATAGATGTCATAGCGCTAGCTTCAACATTTGACTGCGAAGCATATTTTGGTCTACACACACAACCACTTTCAACCAACACATAATCTTGACCGGTTAATGTTACAGGTCCTAATGGAATCACTAAAAATAAGTAAGGTACGTAAGTCTGAGTGCACTCTCCTCGAACCACGTCGCATTCTGAACTTTCGCAAACCTAAAAATCATAAAATTATATTATCATATTGGTAATTTCGAGTTTGATTTTTGGACTCACTTCAAATACAACTTGTTGCAATAAATCGGGGAACTTTTGGACAATGGTCACAGGCTGACCAGAAGTGAGAGACACACCATACATCGGCGCTGTTGTGTTGTAACGAGTTTTACATAATCGTGATGGTGTAGAGGAACACGAAGGCGATGAGGAATTAATATCTGTCGCTCGTGCTGAAAATGATAAAAATTAATTAAGCGTTCAATTCAACTTGAAGAAATCTTATTAGCCAACTTTGTTGTTTATTACGTGGTGCTGGGAAATTCTTATAAAAAGTAAATTTTAAATAACTGTAATTACAGAACAAGTTTACGTTTTATACCATGAGGTATTTAAAAGATACCAAGATTGGACAACAGTAAAATAACCTTAATATTACCGTAACGTGACACACTTTGAGTCAATAACTGTGACTAATGAATAGGCAAAGGTATCCTACATTTGTGCAATACTCTTCTCGTGGATGTCAATAATTTCATTTAAAAAAAAATTGGAAAATTAACTAACCTGTTCTGGACATGGTTGGACCGTTGTCCATTCCCAAGCTATGCTCGTGAGCTGCCAAAAGAGCTTTTCGCGTGTGGAAAGGATCGATGGTTCTTTTCGATCTCCCAGTTCTCGAGTTTGTCATCCATAGATTTGAGCTTCTAAATGATCTCGTTATTGCTGCTCTAAAATGCAACAATTGGTCGAAAAGTTAGATTTCACAAAAATTTATATAAAATAAAAATGAAACGATAGTTAATTCAGCCTGACACAAAGGACAATTTTATTGGATTTAAAAATTAAAAACTGGAAAAATCATCAAGTAAATTATATCTACCCGTACATAGCACGTTCTTGAGCGATTTGTTTATTTTCTTTTGTACCACTCTTTCTTTCATCGTGCTTATACTGTTTTTACGCTATCTAATTAGTTTCGCCATTATGAAAATAAAAGTAGTTATTTTTAAATTATGATTATTCACTTTTTAGTATTTTTCTATACTATGATCAACTTCATCATCAGACAATAACCAAGAGCGAACATTCAACTTTTTTTGTATAATCTTGAGTTTATTTTTGTTCCAATTGTCAGTTATGTTTGCTTCTCCAGAAATTTTTTGAACAATATAGTATACATACTGTTAGTTTTAATTATCATATATTATGTGTATAAATTATGCAATTAAGACTAATTACAACACAAAGTGAGACAATAGCAAAATAAAAAATAACTGTTGAGAGTAATTTGCAAAAAAAATTATCTACTATAAGCCAGACGCGGACTGGCCCCAATAAAAAAATTTTTTTTTCGGGCCCTTACCGAAATTAGCGCCCCCGAAATAAAAAGCCAGTCCGCGCGTGTATTAGATCTTCAGAAAATGCAAAAAAATTACTTACGAAGGATAAGGTAAATTGTTGGGACCTACACAATCTGAAGAATCAGAGAGTGCGTCACCCCATAGATATTTTAAACCTGCTCCACCTTCACATTTTGTCGTTACTTTGGCTGATGTGTGAGTAATTATGGTAAATAGAATTGTGGTTATCTGGAAAAAAAAAAGAAAAAATTGTAATATTTTTTTAAATCTTTCGTATCATTTTTTTTTAATTAATTAAAATATAATAAATTTTGTTTCAATATCACGGCGTGTAAAATTTTTTAATTTAATAATAATTGACCTTATATTTATAGACTTCGTGCAATTAAAAGCTCTATAATCAATTTGTAGACAGAACTTTCAATTAACAGCCAATTATCTGTAAGCAAAAAGTCACGGGTAATAAACATATAAAATACATAAAACAATAATGAAAGGAAGCTTTTAAAACTAAAAGTAAAGTCCACAACGTGGAAAATTTAATCCTTCGTTACGTGCACAAGAAAAATATAATTGCAGATGGAAAAGGCGTATTTTATTAATTAAAAAAAAATTTTTAAACATTTTTTGATCAAACGATAACAATATTCTTTGTCGAAATTCATAATACACCATGTCCATGCTCATTAAAAAATAAAATAAAGTAAATTTACCGAAAGAACTAAAAGTATAAATTTTTATTGTTTATTTTAAGTTTCAATGCAATGTCTGTGAATCGACACTTATAATAATTATTAATCTATTGCCACCTTTAAAACTTAAATGCTATAAAATTTAATTTTAATTTTAAACAGAGCTGAAATAAAACAGTTAATTTTTATCAGTACTTAGAGGTTTCTTGCTTTTAACGGAAATTTTCAGTTTAGCTAGTTAAATGCTCATTTTACTCGAAAAATATCACAGTTTTGGGGCACGTTTTGTTCACCTAGGCTATTTCTTCTCGATGCTTTAGTACGCTGCTCGAATATTTTTATATTTCTGAATTTTTAGAATTGTTGCTTCCACTATTTCACGAGTTTATTTTTAAAATTATTTTTTTAAATTTTCATTTCAATTTCTTTCTTTTTTTGAACTTCCTTTTGTCCACTGATTATAGCTCTCGCCTTTAGCTTAGGCTTGAACTTGCCAAAAATGATCACTTTATGCCTTTGGTACATAAATAACTTTTACTTTTTAAATAGCATTTGATTTCGTTAATTCTTGAATACATAAACAAATTCTTGTTTGGTATTATAATGTTTTTACGGATAAGAAATGATGTAATGTATTATAGGGCATTCAATCCTTTTATTAAATTTATTTCATTTATTTTTTAATTATTTATGCGAGTATGTACAACTTTTTTTAAATTTATCTTATTTTTCTTTGACTTAAGAAATTTTGAAATTTGCTGCGAAAGAAAATTTCAATTTCAAATCTTCTAAGATATATATCGGATCGCAAAAATAAGTAGATACATGAAGTTTTTCGTTTTGAAGTTGCTTTTATATGTGGGGCTATTGAAAAATATTTTAACTCTTTTAAAATGTTTACTATAAACAAAAATGCGAAAAAATGTTTCAAGTTTTTAAATCTTTTTTATTGACTGAATTAAAAGTTTAACATTTCGGCTTCCTAAGCAGCTTTGTGTTATACCCCGAAAACCGAATGTGAAAAATTGCAAATTTAATTTTTTTTACTAAATTTAATGGAATTTTCAGTACAGAGCTTAGTTCTATAGTTTTTCATCAAGTAGGAGCTACAGTTAAACGTGGAATCCTAATCACGGCACGAAAAAGTCATCTTGTTCCCATTTGAGGTTTAACCCCCTCCTTTCAAACTTCAGGATTTGGCGAAGAACAAGAGGAAGAGGTGTACCAATTTTGCTAAAATTCAGATGAAGCTTTCGAACTTATCAAAGACCATCTATTATTCAAAGATTTATTATGATATTAAGAAGTAGGTGCATCTAATAGATTATTTTTAGTCAAATACAACTTAGGGGACGTCCATTCATTACGTGAGGTTTTATTTTCTCCCCCTTGGTAAGATTTGGTAAGATGTGGTGATACCCTCCTCCTCCAGCCCCTTACGTGAGATTTACCCTATAATTTTTACCACACCGGAGACTAGTAATTTTTTACAGAGAATCTGTTATAATAATGTAATTCACCGAATTTTAAAGTTGACGTGAGATTTTCATTGACAACCCTCTCTTTAAATGAGATTTGGTGAGATTTTGCCAGACTCCCCCCCCCCTCTTCCCAATTTTTATTTTATTTACTCAGGTCGCTGGGGGCAAATACTCGTATCCAATCCTAAAAGCCTATGCCAACTCTGGAAGCAAGGAGTGTTTCACTAGTGGCAATAATAATATTAAATATTAATTATTCAATTTGTTTTTCTTTTACTTTTTACTTCAAAATTATAATTAATTAGGTAATATTAATTTTTTAATTTTTTTTTAATTAAAATATTTTAAAACTTGTAAAAATTTTGAAAACTAATTGTAAGATGACAACGTCTGTGTTTGAGTAACATATTTGTTGTTACTTTTTTATTACTGCATTTTCATTATTTATTTTTTAATTTTGGTGAGACTGGACAAAGACTGAACTTGGCTGTACGTAAACAGGGTCCTGGCAGTACATAGGCAGGATTTGGAGTACATAGTACAATTTTTTGTTATTTCGAACAGCCACAATTTATAATTGCAAATTTTTTTTATTTTTTTTGTAAACAGGAGCTTATTTTGAACCAATTTTAATATATTAATCGAATCTTGCAAGGCACTCGATTAGTTGTAGTAATTAAACTTTCTTTTTATTTTATTTTTAATTTATTTAATAACTGTCTGTTATTGGCAGTTCGTCTTGTAACCTGCCGAGGAGCTCAGTAAAGTATCATTTTCCGATCTTGTTACGTAAACTACTATTACATTATGACTTACTCATTACCGTCGTAACATGGTCGTAACTAAAAGCCAGTATAAGCTATGTTATTATGAAAACTCATTTGACCTTTTGTAAATAATCTATTTGGTGCTTTTTTACGTGCAAATGCATTCTGAATAAACTTGATTGATTGATTATACTACTTTATAGTCTAAGACAAAATTATAAAATTTTTCATCAGATCTTCAGCAATAACTTAAATTGAACTTTCAATATTTTAATTATTTCTATAAATTAATAATAGGGCGGTCACTGGCCTAGTAGTTAGAGCGATCGACTACTAATGCTAAGGCATTACCCGAAGCTAAAAGGAAAATTTTCTTTCTGATTTCTTTCTATCTATGACCGTCTCCGTGCTTCGAAGGCACGTAAAGCCGTGGTCCCATGTTAATGAATTGCCATCATTAACAATAATTGTAACAGGCACATCTGAAGCCAGCTCTGAAGCTACTTCAGATGTAAAACAAATAATATGCTCAGAGTACTAGCAGTGCTTTGGAACTTATCCGAGGATGCTGCTGAAACACAGGTCGTAGACCTCACGTAAGAAGAAGAAGAAGAAGAAGAAATTAATAATAAAAATCAGTGGTATGGGGTAATTTTTGTATCAAGGGGCTATTTTCATTATTAGAATTACATAAATTTAATAAATATAAAGTGATGGTAATAAATTTTAGTATTGAATTATTGTGTAAATTTATTAAATAAACCGCGCTCACAAGGGGTAGCTTTGTAGCAAAAAACATGACTCTTTTGGCGCCTGAACTGCGTCGCCGATGTGAAAGTTGTTTTGTTTGTTATCAACCCAAAACCATGGTTAAAAATTTTCATTCTTCGCTTGTTACGTCATTGAAGCACACACTTTTTTGGTGCAATTACCCTTTATGGGTAAAGTTTGACGGTTTTAGGGTATTAAAATTCTAATACAAAAATATAAACACAAAAATGTAAAAAATAATAATTAATATAAAAAAAATATTATTTTTACTCCCCCAAAATATGAAATCGATTCTTTTGGCAAAAAAATACTCTTTGATTGTGACTCATCAACATTCATGAGTGATGCCACCACATAATTTTTTTTTTAAATATGAGCATTGCTTGAGGCTTTTACTGTTTTGTCTATGCTTATCCGCTGTCTATGTCTGGCAGAGTAAGTTATAATAACAGACTGCTTTGCACTTTTTTGTGGAATATGTATCTCTATTTGTTGCTCATTAGTTCCACTTGCTAAATATTTGTTATTGTTATTGCTTCACTTTCGATTTGTTATTATTGCTTTGTTTACCATGCTGCAATCTGTTTTCCTTTACATTTGTTTCTAAGTACCTGTAAGCCAGCATCAGTACTATTGCAATTTTTTTAAATGGCAACCCGTATTTTTTGTTACGGATTTGAATAGAGCACAATGAAAATTTAAAAAAACTATAACCTCAAAAGGAAATTTTTTTGGAATAACATTATTGAAGTAGATCAATTAATAATGAAAAAAACATCACGATTTTGAATTTTGTAATTTGTGGCCTAGTATTTTGTTGATTAACCGTTGCTTAAATTGCATTTAAAAATCATTTTTATTTTTTTAACTACGGTAGAGCGTCGATAATTCAAACCTCGGTAATTCAACGTCCGCTGATCCAAACGCTCAAGAAACAAAACAAAAAGAATTAAGAAGGTTACTGAGTTTTATGTTTACAGAAATATATTGCTTTTGAGTTCTGGTATGCATCAGGTGCAAATGACGAAAGCCAATTAAAATGCTAAAATTGATCTTGAAAATGAAAAAAAAAAAGCAAATACTTAGTAAAGGATGGGGTATTTGAGTACCCCATTTTTATTTTAAATTAGTATTATATCTTGCAATGTTTAAATGAAAATTAAGAAATAGCAGGTACACTTCCAAATAACTTCAAAAATATGACCTACACACTATTTAATTCTCTGAATTTTCGAATATTTGATAATCCAAACCACCTTCGTCCCAACTAGTTTGGATTATCGACGCTCTACTGTATTTTAAAATGGTTCGTCGCCTATCTGAAAGAAAAAAATTGAAATTCCGATGATTGGTTACGGGGACAGAACTTGCACTTTTATTGAAATTGTTTCAAACTTCACAAGAATTCGGACTGTGACATAAAAAATTCTACAAAGGCTTCTAAAGATATTTAAACTCAACGCACTAAATTCAAGTTGCAATATTACTTTGATCATTATTTTGAAGTTCTGAAGTACCTCGGCTGACCACCTGGTCCGGACAGCGGCGTCTGATAAAATCTTTATGATCACTGCGTAACTCTGTCTGCAATGGTTCATTGAATAAACCTCAATAGCGTTTCCTAATCGTCAAAATAATTGATTTTATATACCTATAGACATACCACACAATGCAAAATTTGGTTATAACTCATAAAATCAACTGTTGCAATAAAACTACGCATTACCATTGATGGTCTTGAGCCTCTCTTTAGTTGAGTTATAATTAAATAAAAAATCTATGCTAATATTTAGACTGGCTGGGTCAGTTACTAAAATTTATTCCACCACAGGTGCAAGTTTTTCAATTGACAAATTTTCTTGGGCAAGATATAAATAATGTTACTTTTGTCCTTCAGTTTTCATGTTATTTTAATAATTTTTCCATTTTAGAATTTTTATTTACAGTACATTTTAAATTGTTTTTCCAATTTTATTTATGCTGTCATTCTTTATCCTCTTTCTTATCTTATGGCTTCATCTTGTTATTCCCAACTGCTTGCCAAATCTTTCTGGAGACACTAAAGATTAATTCTAGTAGGATGTTAACCTGATTAGAAAACCCAAACATCAATGTTATTGGGCTTTTGATTTGGAATGTAAGAGCGCAGCTAACGAAGTCTTCCTTCATAGCGTACATTATGCTTTATTTTGCTCTACTAACTATTTTATTTTGTAGTTTTATGTTAAAATTTAATTTGTATTTTAATTCGCTTAAAAAATTTTCTTGAGATCAATAATATAAATTATCGCCCCACATCTGCATCTGCTCCAATTTGCATATTGTGAAATGCAGGAAGTATCATCTGCAAATATAATTTTGGTTTTTATGTTATTGCCTTGTTATTCTTGGTAACTGTTGGGGTCAATAATGCGGTTCTTCTATTTCCCACCTCGAAGAGATGCAAATTTTTTTTAAAAATACCCAAGGTTCTGGTTAATGTAGAAAATAAAATAAATGGAACGACAAACTAGAATCTAAAATTGAACAAAAAATGTAAATAAGCGAAATCATGAAATTCAGAAAAAAAATTTTAATCATGCAATAAAAAGCAGCCAAATTGGCCACCTTATTATATTTAATTGTGCATTATTTTAATTTAAAAATTGTTTTCATTTCAATATGTAGGTAATTAGGTAAGTACATTTAACAATTTGTGTTTGTTAATTTAACGACTTCCTAACTACTTGCTTCTTCGTTACTTTCTTGAAAGACTGATAAAAAGATAGTTCTCATTATTCCATTTTTCTATTAATTTTAATAGTTTAATTTTCTTTTTTTGTGATTTTATGTGACATTAAAATTTTATGCCACTTAAAATTGTATTCGTGTTTTGTTTAAATTACACAGTAAGTTAACAAACCTGACATTAATTTTTATACCTATTATTTACATTAACAAAAAAGTGAATTCATTTAATTAACAGCCAGTTTGAAGAGGAAACTCGCAAATTAGACTATCAATCTGATTTTACCGGCATAATTTGTTTAACGAGAGAAGGCAATCTCCAGCTAAATGGAAAGGTAATTGCTGGCCGTAGGACTCATGGGATAATTAATCTCTAACGAGTGCTTTTTTTAGAATTTACCAAAAATAACAAGACTATTGAATCCAAAAATTTGCTGTTCCATATTGTCGAAATGGTTTCAGCGGTCAGCAATTAGAAGTTTTGTTATCACAATTTTGGTCCAGATATACTCTAAATCCATGTAGAAAAATCATTTTCATATTTCCCAATAACCTATTTACTATCATTACCGTTATGTCTATGTGACTGATCGATTAACTGTATTGTTCTCAGAAACGGTTCAATGGGCAACTACTAAAGATCACAAAAGAAGTCATACAGAAAAATGGGGAAGATTTATCTAATAGAGTACTATTTACCGTTGTCTCCAATTATGGACATTATGGAAAATTCTATTACAAGATTTGTGTAAGTATTGAGGAATTTTAAGTTTGACACCAACAAAAGAAGATAGTTTGGTGATGAAATCTCAAAAAAGAACCGAAAGTCGCACTTGGAAGTTGTGCAAGTAGCAATATTATGGATATGCCGAAAACTAATAACTATTTAATAAAATTATCGATAACTGCATGGAACTAAACGTTTGGCCCATATTTTCAGCTAATCAATCAAAACATTTTAGATTATATTTTATTCCGGTGGTGCAAAACTTAATGGCTGCACCTCGTACATTCTCTACCGACTTAAATTTTGCCATTTTTTAACGAAACTTATTCGTTTAGTACCTGCATGAATTTTACTCACCTGTACACCTAAGTATAGATTTAAGATAAACGATCATGATCATTGACCCCAGAATAACTGTACATGGTATTAATGCAGGTGTTTATAAGTAAAATATTTTAAATTTGTTCATAAATGCAACAACAATAAAATTATACTTTATAAAATAATTGAGTGATTTAAAAATACCTAGAGAAATACTTACAGCCACCAAACAAGAATAATTTTTATCCATTTTTATGATTTATTTTTAAAAGTTTTTATAATTTAAACTAACTTAGAGTATATCACTTTATTAAGATCATCACAGCGAAATTTTTAAAATTATTTACATTACCGAATTTTTGGAGCGATTTGTTTAATGTTTTAAGTTACTGTTAAGTTTAAAAATTGATTAGTGACGCAAATGAGTAGATAACCGTTCTTTGATATCAAAATAGGAATTCGAACAGGTAGGTTAGACACCGAAGTGTGCCACAAGACTAACTTCAAAGTCAAACCTCGTTTTTGAACTTGATGAAAGAATACTAATGTGTTCTTGGAAGGAGGAAGACTCATCCACCACGGACAGGTAATATGGAGGGAGAGTGAGTTATATAACGCGTGGTATATTAAGAACAAAGTCTAAAAAGTTCACAAAATTTTCCAGAATTGGTACACAGTAGACAAAAAATTTACGCATACCAGACTTTTTTCTCTCAAAAATATCACTCCTTGAACCAAAATCGAAATTTAGTGACACATGAATGGATCAAAATTCTGTAGATTAACTGTTTTTATTTTGTAATTCAATATTCTTACACAATCGAATTATTAAAACGGGATTAAATTCTTTAAATTACTCTCAATAATTTTTAACTTATTCTCAAAGCAACCTAAAGTCATGCTCATTCTCACGGGAAACTGCATAATTTTTTTGGATTTTTTTTTCTAATGTGTTTTATCGTGAAATAAGAACAATGAAAGAAAATAACTTCATTACCCAGATACCTATATAGCTCAATTTACCTAAATTTGGGTGCTTATTAACTTTCTAACAAACATTAGAAATGTTTTCAGCTCTCCAATTCAAAATCGGTCTTGGACTTTGTATACCAAAACGGCCAATGTTACTTTTCTGATTTTTTAAAAATTTATAACTAATGTACTTTGCAATTTTGGATCACACTTTGCAAGGGTGACAATTTATCCTTTAGCAGAAAATATTTCATCCATTCCAATTTTTCCCTCGAGTTACCGAAAGACCCAAGTCCAGAAAGTACTGCACTGAAGTACAACAAAATAACATTTTATTAACATAAAACGTGACCATTCCGAAAAACAAGTTAAGAATGAGTCCTTTCCAATTCAAAAGTCAAAATATAGTGGGGAACTGCCTACATTTTTGAAAAAATTGACAAATTCTACCCCTTTGCAATCTTAATATAGTAAAAATAGTTCAATTTTGGCCATTTAAGAGAAAAAATTAGGGAATCAACGAAACTTGGCATAAATATAGTCAAATACATATTTTTGCAGAAACTAATGAGTCTACCCTGAATTTTAGAGCACTTAACATTTTAAAGGTTGTAAAAAGGTAAAAAATCATGTATAATTAATAAAACTCCTAATTTTATCAAAAAAAGACAAGAGATATCTTTTGTAGATAAATAAAATATCTTTAAATTTGTTTTTTTTTGTAGAATAAAAATTTTTAAACTTATGATTTTGTTTGTGTTTTATTTTATTAGAAAAAAAATTGATCAATTATGGCTAGCTGTTGATGAGAAAGTGTGTTTTTATTAAAATCAAAATTGTTAATTTTATTAGTTAAATTACAATTTGGCAAAAATAATTCCTATCCAATTTTTGTAGCTCTTGAGAAAATAAAAAAAGTGGTGTTTATTATTTTCATTAAAAAATCGGATGTGGCCATGCCCATGACTTTATCATAATTTTATTATAATTATAATCGTAAATGTTTATTATTACTTGTTGAAAATATATGTTGTATAAAATATTTTAAAAAGTTTCAAGTTTAATGGAAATTTGAAAAAAATTTTTATTTTTTTTTGCAATTCTAATGAAATTTGAAAATTTTCATTAAATTTGAAACCTTTTAAAATACAAAATATCAACTTTAGTTTTAAAATTTTCATTATTTTATGAAATATTTAATAAAAACTAATATTAAATAAAAAGATTTAAAAAAAATTGTTTCCATGAACCAATTTTAACCAAAATTTAATCAGCTCTAAGTCATAATATAAGAATACAAAATCATAATTTGGTTTGAAAATTTCTATTAGTTTTTGCTGTAGAGCGCACACAAAATTTGACCACAGACACACACACAGACAGACATTTTTTGGAAATTGTCTTATTTAGCTCATGGAACCTCAAAAAGTGTAAATCGATCAAAATCTCAAGTTTCTTTTCTGCACGAAAACAATACTTTCTCATATTTCATTATGATGAAGTAAAAAGTTTATAACCTAAGAAATTTATATTTTATGAAAAATTCGTTTTCTTTTCAAATATGAAGAATGATCTTTAAACAAATAAAATTTGTTAATTTTTGTTGTGAAAGTAACTTTATTAAAATATCTTGTAGATAAAACCAACTGCGTTTGTTACTTTATCATATGAAATATGATTTCTCATTTTATAGGGAAAAGTGTACTTTTGAGTTCGGGATTCTTTACTCTACCCAAAATTTTATTAAATTAACATTTCACAGATTAAT
This sequence comes from Lycocerus yunnanus, assembly GCA_036346125.1. Classification (NCBI taxonomy): domain Eukaryota; kingdom Metazoa; phylum Arthropoda; class Insecta; order Coleoptera; family Cantharidae; genus Lycocerus; species Lycocerus yunnanus. The sequence goes on along the minus strand of JARFIX010000011.1, from coordinate 419,682 downwards.
AAAAAAAAAATAGAAAGTTTGTTTCTTTATAATCTTACTAAATTAATCACTGCTATTTACATGGTATCAAATTGGAATTCTAGAACTACTCTCTTATTGGTTAAGTTTTTTAAACTTAAAATTTAAATTGTACAGCCAATCATACCAAGTATACATATATATGTATATACGTTAGCTATTTAAGATATGTAATTATAAAGTAGAAATAAATCAAAATTGAACTCACACCACACCTGGATAGAATTTTATATAAATTTAAATCCCGGGCGAAGCCGGGTATCCTGCTAGTTATCTATAATTTAGTGCTTTTGTTGACGATTACACACCGATGCCAAGATGGAAACAATCGAGGAGCACGTACCCAGACTGACCACACAAATCTACGCCAAAATCTCCACCTCACACAACCCGCTAATTCAAAACCTAGGACACTACAACGCTGACGAAAACCTAGGACACCCGAGGCCAAAGAACATCGTCAAGCCGCCCGACCCATAACCCAGCCAGCACATCGCCGTCACCCGCTTCCTGCAGAACCAACCATCACGCAGGAAACCAGGCTCCTCCCACCCGCGAACAAGGAGCAGCCCATTCAACTCAACTCACCAGCCACCGCCAAATGAAGAGAGGATCTATCACTAAACTGCAAACAGCACCCCACCAGGTCCCGCACCAGCCAGATCCAGCCTAGAGCTTAATCCAGGAGGCAGTCGTCTCCCTAATCCACCGCCAGTTACCAGTATCAGATGAAGGAGATATGGGGCTACGCCCCGGTGCTCCGTCAAGCCAATATGTTCATCGTTCATCGTTGTTGACGATGTTACTATATCCAGGAGTAATTTTTTGTTTGCGTCTGACATGGGCAGAACTAATTTATTTTACGATAATTTCAAACTTTTACTGAGTTCCCCATGCCTTTACATGTTAAATTCACAAATTTCAAATCCGGATATCTTGAAAGGTGCACTCTCTCACTGCAGCAACCCCGTCTCGTCGTTTCTCAAGCCTTCCCAACCGGAGGATAAACTTAAAAATCTTGACGGACAAAGTTTTACTGATTCTGAACATCTTCCGCTGTTTCATATGCTTCGCTGATTTCTCGACAAGTGGGGTTATCTACAATGTATTGAAGTGTTTGCTTAATTTGCAGTGTCTGGTTAATATCTTGCAAGTGTCCGTAGATTGACTCTGGATAACTTCAAATAGTATTCCAAATACAGGGGTCTTACAGCGGGGTTAATACGCCGCTGTAAGACAGTGTTGTAATATCTTCACAAAGAAATTTGAACAAAGTACCTATCTCTCCTTGGTATCTACCGTCCGATTTTATTATTTTACCGAATTGTGCCAAAAAACGAAGATTACAATTAAAATCTGTATAACTACGCCATCTGCTCAGATAATTTCTCGTCCAAATGATAAATTCGGACCTTAAGGGTGCCTTTATTTGCAGCTTTACTAGCTTGTCTGCATTAAGTTTCCCTTGCTCATCTGCTGGAATGTAGTTCTAGGAGAGTTCTAGACAGAGAGTATCGAAAGTTCAGACAGATGGCACAATTATTGGCTCAGGACCGCAGGGAAGGCTGTTTGTCCCATTTCTTGCCAGCACATCTGCCTTTTCATTACTTTCGTTGTCCTTAACCCAGCAAAGGGAACGGTCATTTTTTGGAGTTTATATCTCGTTCAGCGTCTGCGTGCATTCAACAACAAGCCAGAGGTAATTTTATGGTTCCTAAAAACCATTCACAATTCGCAATTCGCATTTCCCAGTGGCGTCCAATACTAACAAATAGAAGTGTAGGTAGACCACAAAAAAGATGGCTTGATGATATAAAACAAAAGACTGAAAAACAATAGCATCAAAAGGCTTGGAAGAAATTAAGGGACACCTATGCCTAACAGTGGGCAAAAGACGGCCGAGAAGAAGAAAAGCCAAAAAGGCCGCTTTGCTGTCTGTTGATATTTGGGGAAAAATGGGAATAACTTTGCTCCGGATATAAGGGTTTTCTCCATCTTCTACCCTACCCTGTATATTCCCTTCTTCCTGCACCCTCTCACATGTTTATCCCTCACCTTGTATTATAATATCAACCTTAGGCACTTAGTTTTAGTACAAATCCCGTAAAAGAGAAGGATTAAAAATAAAGAAGAACAAATGGATGAACCGAGATTGAAAACTCCACCAGAACCCCGTCAAAAGAATAAAAAAATCTGAATTGATAAACAAAAAATACACTAATTCGGAAAACAATAACCCTGAAACGAGGCCGATAATTTTACCAGTAAGTTCTGCCTGGAAGCCGGACATGTATTTGACCAGAGACATGCTCATGTTTATCTCAAATTCAACGGAAAGCATGGGTCTGACGATAGCAGCGATACCATTGAATCTCGCAAAACCCGATAAACCGTTAACTTTATATTTTGCTAGTTAGCAGCGCCAAAATTTGAATTTAAAGAAATTAGAAAAATTAATTAAAACAAAAATTTTAAAATAATTTTGGAAATTTTTAGAAATGCAAAAAAAGACAAACATGGTCCTTTTTTTATTGGCCTATCACCTCAACTATATTTTCTTTTCAATTTATATTTTGCAATTATTTTTGACATGGATTTCAGAAAATATTGCGCTGTAATCATCCTAACGTATGAGAAAGAACTTGTCTAGCAAATTTTATGTTTAATTGAATTGTGCCCTGCTGAGTATACTACTCGGGGCTTAAAAAAATAATTATAAAAAAATATTTAAAAATAATACTAATGCAGGTACTCCCCTATTCAAAAACTCCGCTTTTTCCCGCTTTACCACTAACGACTAGTACGAGGAGGATGCAGGGGTGCCCTTTTCAAAATTTCTTATAAAAACATTACCTTTGCAATGATGTCTTCGTTAAATCTGGATAAAAAATTTTATTCCCTCAATTGTAGCTTCCTTATTACAGCTTGTATTATGAACACCATTATTGGAGGGGGGGGGGTAGAAAAATTATTGCATAACTTAACCAAAATCAAAAATGCAAAAAAATTACAAAACCCAAATTTTTTAGTAGTAGGTAATTATTTAAGATTTTGAATAGTTATAACTGAAAGACTGAAAGCTTTAAAAAACTAGAGCGTTCCCCCTCCTCCCCAAGTCTTAAAACACTGACAAACAGATCCTTAAAAATATATCATAGAAGAATTAAAAATAAGATTAAATTAAAGAAGTAATTGTAACTGATTGATGGAACATTGTAAACAAAATTACACATGTTTTATATAATAATAATATTTTAACATAACATTCTTCAGCCTCCCTATGGTTGTAATCATACAATTTCAAATTGTTGAAATTTAATGTATCAATGATTACTAAGAAACGTATGGCAATTGGTTGGTTGATAAAATGATTGGTTCAATGCTCGGTTTTGTATTTATGTAAATTATTCATAATCAATACTATTTACCGCTATTTTTTTAAAAAACAACGCACGCCAATGCGCACGGCAGCTGACGGCTACCAACATAAAAATAAAATCCCCTCATGGTATGTGCTGCACGTTGTTTGTCAAGATAACACCGCAAGTTTAATTGCTCGAATAACCTCACTCTTTTCGAAATGGCGCTTAAAGTGGATCAGGTGGAATACGCATTAGTTCATCAATTTTTAATTAAATTGGACAAAGGATTGGCCGATACTTTCCAAAAGAAATTTAAACCGGTAAGTAATTTATAAAATTATTAAATTAAATTAAAATAACTGCGATGTACACTACTCGTGCAACACCACGTGGTTTTCACGTTAGAAATCGTTTTTGTTTTACTTCATGGATGTTTTACTTTCAGGCAGCCTTAAGTAAAGGTTCACCAATATTATCCGATGCCATATTACATTTTATAAATACAAATGAAAACGCGAAAAAAATAAAACTTGTTGGCGATTCTGACGATAGCGATAGCAGCGAAGCGGATGCAAAAGCACCAAAACAGAACGGAGTGTGCAAGTCGCCCCAAAAGAAAGTTATCGCTACCAAAACACCTTCCAAAAAGGATGAAAGTTCATCCGAAGAAGAGAGTGATGACGAACCTCAAACACAATCAAAGTTTGTGGCACAAAAGAAAGCAGTTGCACCAGCAAAAGCTACGCCTAAACCAGTCGCTAAAAAAGCAGATTCTAGTGATTCAGAGGAATCGTCAGAAGACGAAGCCCTGCAAAACCTGCACCAGTAAAGAAACCAGCTGTGGTAAAGCCTACACCCAAAAAGGCATCAAGTTCAGAAGAGTCTTCATCTGAAGATGAAGCACCACCAAAAAAAGCTGTTGCTGTTAAAGCTGTAACAAAGAAAGCAGCTAGCAGTTCAGAAGAATCCGACAGTGAAGATGATGCACCTGCAAAAGCTGCCCCAGTTAAACCCACACCAGTGAAAGTTGCACCAAAAAAAGCAGCCAGCAGTTCAGAAGAATCTGATAGCGAGGATGAAGCACCTGCAAAAAAAGCTCCTACAAAACCAGTAGTTCAACCTGCAAAGAAAGCCGAAAGTTCTGACGATTCATCATCGGAAGAAGAAGCCAAGCCTGTAAAGAAACCCGTGGTAAAACCTGTGCAAAAGAAGGCTAAAAGCAGTTCGGAGGAGTCCGATAGTGAAGATGAGCCACCTGCAAAGAAAACCAAAGCACCTGCACAGCCTGCTAAAAAAGCAAAAGAAAGCAGTTCAGATGATAGCTCTGAGGAAGAATCAGCTGCTCCAGTCAAGAAACCTGTTGCTGCTGCTAAAAAAGCTAGCAAGGACAGTTCTGAAGAAAGCACCGAGGATGAATCACCAATGGAAACTTCCCTCCCAGCTGCTAAAAAGGTGAGACTAAACTTGATTTAAAAAAACAGTTTTATTTTATTTTCAAATTTTAGGTATCTAAGAAAGAAGAATCGTCTTCCGAAGAAGATAGTGACGAAGATGAAAAGCCTACCACCAAAGGAATAAAACGTAAAGCCGATGATTCAGAAGGTGCACCAGCACCAAAGAAAAACAATTACAGTAATTTTGTGAAGGCTGGACAGTTAAACGGAAGTGAGGTATGATTGTACAATTTTTGAATTTTTTAGATAGTGGTTGATACATCGGAGTGATACAACTTGCCAAATTTTAATTTCTTGATTACGCACAATTTTTTTTTTTATAAATTTAAATTTTTACAAATAAATTATAATTTTTCATGCAATATGAAATAATTTCTCTATATGTATGGTTTTTAATATTAAATTATTTCAGAATGCTGAAGAAAATGGAGATGAACCACAAGGTAGAAACAGCTTTGGTGGTCGAGGTGGAGGCCGAGGTAGAGGAGGTGGTTTCAGGGGAAACCGAAATAGTTTCAACAATAGCGGAAACGAAAATGGAGATGGCGGTTTCAGAGGACGCAATAGTTTTGGCCGTGGTGGAGGTGGCTTTAGAGGTCAAAGAGGAGGAGGTGGCCGAGGTGGTGGTGATCGTGGTAGAGGAGGCGGTGGTTTTAGAGGTCAAAGAGGAGGAGGAGGTGATCGTGGCAGGGGAGGTGGCCGAGGTGGATTTAGGAAATCTTTTGATAATAATGATGGTGGATTCAGAGGTGGTCATCGGAATAGTGGTGGCGATTTTAACAAAAGCTTTGATCAAGCAAAGCCAGCAAATACAAAAATTACATTTGAATAATGTAATCATAGGTTTTTTTATTGTAAGAAGATAGAAGCTCTTGAATTGATATCTGTAATAATTTATATTTTTTGTTTAGAAATTAATCGAGTAAGAACCTGAATTTTGACGTAACACCAAACACGAAAGAGGTTCTTGCTGAGAATTTAACATATTTTACATCGTATATTCCTCCAAATTAGGTCTTATTTGTTTTTATGACTTAATTTGACAATTTTATATTCTTACACGCATGTGCTTTTCATTTTAGTACATTATGGATTTCTGGTTAGTTTGTAAGTCAATAGTTCTAAGATTATAAATCTGTGATTTTGTCTAAATGAAAAGCGTGCATATATTAAAATAAAGAGAATCTATCTATTGATGGAAGTCTTTTTATTAATATTTTTGTTTTTGATGTGTTTTGTAAAATTTTGTTGAATTAAATTAGTTAAATTCCATAAATGTTTTTTAATTTTATTGTTGGACATAAATTTATTATGAATGGAATAATTGTTATTTTTAGTATAAATACAAATAGTGGCGTTAGGATATTGACCTGCTCGCTCACGATTGTATTTAAACGACTAAAAATTTGTAGAAAATAAAAATGTAAGTGTAAATTTTAAATATCTTAAAATATTTAAAATCTTTCGCATGCATGGCCAAACCTTTACGTTTGTACTATCAATCAATTAAACTGATCACGCTGGGTAGTGGAATATTAAAATAAAAGTAAAATAGTCAAAAAGTTGGATATTATTTCAGGATTGTTTTTTAAGAGCAATCAAAATAAAATTAGTTATTGATTAACTTCTGAATTTGAAGTTATAAATTTTTTGGAAAGGATGAAATCTAAAAAAGCTGAAAAGATTGGTTTTTGCTACGAATTTCATAAAAGCAATCGAGACAGTTTTACGGAAATTACAGAACAAGATTTTTAAAAATGTATTCCCATATCGTATTTCAAAATATTTCGTGAAGTTTTCCAAGAGATTTTTTTCAAAATGAAGTTTTTTTAAGGAGAAAAACTAGTCAAAACGAGATGCGATAATGGAAAACAGAAAAAAACAACTTTTATAAGTGAAAGATCTTTTTGCTAAGATAAAATTCCGATGGTTCTCAATAACTAAAGATATGGAAAAATGGATGCCCCATCATGGATCTCTTTTGGAAAGGAGGTGAATGGTGAAAATCGAGATTCGCTATCATTTTTTTAAATTTTGAACTTGAGAAAAGTTTGATTTTTCAACTTTTCGATACATGTCTGTTAAAAACATTAATACGATAGGTTTAATATTTAAATTTTTAAGTAAATATATAATAATTTATTGTACTATTTTTGCTTTGAAATTCAACAATTTGTAGTCATTTTTATGGTGTATTTTAGCCTCCTCACGTTTGCTGGTATATTTTTTGGTGTACATAAAAATTATTTATAAACAATAAATTTATTGTTTTACTAATCATTTCTTGTTTACTAATTTAACTGACATTTACCTATTGGTAAACAAGAATCAAGTATTTTAGGCGGTGGGAAATAATCAAAAGAATCGTATGATCATGCAGTAATCACGGAAAGAAGAGGGATATAGTTGGTAATTTAATAATTACAATAAATGATCAAAACCCATGGAAAAACATTATAATAATTAAATTTTCAACTATATCCTTGCTCTTTTCATATTATTAAAATGAATTTTAAAAAGGAGATAATCTGACTTGGTCCATAAAATTTCGCGAGAAAATTGAGTAACAAGTTCTCTTGGTGTCAAATGAATGTATTATGTACACTTACATGAAATTAAATGTAACGCCAAAAGAGTAAATCACAATTTTTGAATCTTCAACAAAACAGTTGATGTTCCTGAAAAATGGTTATTTTAGACTTATCTCATTTTGACTTTTTTCCACAGAATTGTTAATCAAACCAACTTGAACAAGAGTGGATTTATTTAACAAAACAGTTGCATTTTTGGACAAAGTAGTAGTTTTTTTGCATGGAATACTTGCATTGTTGAAAAATTTGTTGAATTGTTACAGAAATAGTCGAACTGCCGAGTCACAGAAAATTGAATTGTTGAATCAAAAACAACTGAATTACAGTAGACGCCGCTTAATGTGATTACATCGGGACTCAGGATTTTTGATAATAATAACGATTGATAACAATATACAAAAATTTTTATTACGCCGTTTTTTGCGTCACTCATTGTGAAGGTGTTACCTTGAATGGTATAGCCGGCTAGATTAGCAAAGAGTCGCCACAAAATATTTATGTACAGTAGAACCTCGATTATCCGGGTTGATAGGGACCATGCTCTGCACGGATAATTGAAAAACACGGATAATAATAATTGACGTTTTTTGTTAAATTATTACAAAAAAATACACTAAACAGCTTTGTATGTAATCCAAGTGCAGCTCTGAAGTAAGCATAAATTCTATACATTTGATTTCACATAGTATACTACTAAAGTTGCGAATGTCCACGGATAAACCGCTGGCGACGCACGGATAAGCCGCCGCACGCATAATAATCTGACGGTAATCGATGTATAATGCGCCCACGGATAATCGGGGTTCTACTGTATGTATAAAATAAAAAAAAACTTGACTATAAGCAAAGTTTTGTGTGAGTAATAATTAAGTACGGCCCGTTCTTTGCTACAATAGCCAAATGATAATATTAAGCAGCGTCGACTGAATTACACTAAAAAATTAAAATGTTGAATTATTGAAGCAAACAGCTGAATTTATTAAACAAAAGCAATTGAATTATCGAATGAAATGGTTATATTGTTAAACCAAAACAAAATCAATTATTTGAATTGTTGAACGATTTTACAAGAGTTGCAATATATAAAAAATAGTTAATACAAATTTAAAAAAAAATAAATCAACGTAACTTTCATTTTTTTAAAATGAATTTTTATGGTTAAGTATTAATTTAATCGACTTGTTTAAAAATCAAAAATTTCCAGACTGTTTCTGGTATTTCAGACGAGTAAGAACCCTGAATTATTTTCCCCACTTCCAGTTTTTTAAAAATAGCATAGGTATATATTTCTAAATATTCTTTTAGATGATTTAAAGAAGTAAAAATAATGGAGCTTCTTATTTTAAATCATGTCAATGTAAGAAACCCATAATTAGCATTAAATAAAAATTTAATGATATTTTTGAAGTTTCAGCCATATATCTACTTTTCAGATAAAATTAATACATATCTTATAATATTTATAAACATATTTTCAACCAAAAATAATTATTTAAAGAATACAAATATTTTTAAACATCCAATTTTTTATTTAATTATAAAATGTAGGTATCCAAAAAGAAAATTTTCTTTTAAATTTTCTGTCCAGAAGGACAATCATTAGATGATTACATCTTACATAATATTAAATGAACAAAAAATTTGCTGTATTAGGTAATCAATCATAGATAACTATGATAACTTAAGAAGTTTACCTTTTAAAATAACAAATTAAATGTATATACAAAAGGACATCACTAATAAATAATTTTTAATCGTCAAACTTTATCGAGTTCACCGTATGAATATCTATTTTACCACCTCGGTAATTGCCACGTTTCTTTTTCGTTTTTTCATGTTTAAATCCTTTACCTTTGGTATTTTTCAAATCATGATAAGCTTTCTCTCCATAGGAACCCCAAGCATTTCGCTAAAAATTATGATTTTAGTAAACAAAGTTGGTGCAGTTGATGATAAATACCTTAGCGGCAAATGAATTGCTTTGCAGTCTTGGATCCACTTCGACTTGACTGTCGTCAACTCGACGAAATGGTGCATTTGGCTAAAAATTTATAAGTTTACTAATGTAGCCGCTTGACAGAGTTTAAAATACACTTACATGAGGTGCACCTGATTTTTGATATGGATTCCTTGCAGTTTCACCCCCGAAACTCTTATACCCTCGATTATTATAATTATTATTCTTTTAATAATATTGCTATTAATGACTCCTTCTGAAAAACTTTTACTTTGTTTTACAACAACCTCTTCTTCACTGGAACCATTATCTTCCGTCACAGCATTCTTATTCAATTTAATTTCATTAAAAGTTTCGAATAATGTAATGCTACGTCGCGTAATGTTGGCGAATCTTGAGCCAAAATTGCCTGATAGTAAAAAAATTGAAGATCACATGGCATTATTTGCGACCACGTTTATATGGCAATATAATAAACTTACCGGTTTACTTTTCTTTTTAAACTTTTTAGCTAAATTATCATCTAATTTCAATAAATATTGATATACAAGGGCGGCTGATATTTTGTCCACTTTGTTAGCCATTTCGAATATTAAAATGAGGTTAGATTACAGAAAACAAAAACGTGAAATGATACTATTTCAAGGGTTGCCAACATCAACCACACATTGCCAATATTTCAATATTAAAAATTGACAGCACAATTTTCTTTTTTGACGTTATAACAAATGCGCGGTAAGATTTTAACAAATTTTTATTAATTTTATAATTGTTGAAAAATGACTACCGACGAGGTCGCGGATTCGGCCTCCAATCTAGCAAGAATTTTGGACCAAGCGGTAATCGACTCAATGCCCACAAGATGCGAAAATGGACGTAGGATGGCTTATTGGTGGTCCGAAGATATCGCAAATCAAAGAAGAGAAACTATACATAAAAGAAGAGTATTCCAAAGGAAACTAAAAAAGGTAGGGCCCACTGGTTCTGAGAAAGAGCGGGAAGATTTCGTTCAGGCTCGAAAGGCACTAAGCTTGGCAATAAAAGATAGCCAAAAGAGATGCTGGTTGAAATTTATAGAAGAAATCGCTATCAATCCGTAAGGAAACATATAATTCAGATATTCTTGGCTGCACATCTATCCAAAGAGGATGTACACATCTATCTAAATGTATTTTTAAATAAATATCACAACTTTAGTATGACCAACACAAAGACAATGTACCTAATTAAGTTTTATAATAATAAAATAAAATGTAAATCACATGACCATGTACTTTTAGATTTCTTTTTCAGTGGCGGATCCAAAAGGCTATTGAGGTAATCGCATCTAGTTGAGCAATTTATAAAAAATGCTGCATATCGCAAAAAGAATTCAGTCTCTTTCTCTTAGAAAAAAAGGTTCTAACTTTAAAACCCCATGGCTGCTTAAACCAGGTTGGGAAATATGATTTTCGTTGGCACTCGTCAACTACAGTGACTATTATCAACATAGGGGGATCAACAACATCTGCGTGCTCTCTGAAAGACGGAGATGGTCCTAAGAAAGTTACACTTCCCGAATTTGAACTTGGTTATTTATTTCACATTTGCGTAGTCATAATAATGGATCATGTGCTTTCTCGTCTAAACGGGCTTGAAGATAAGTCACAACAGATGATGTATTATATCCTCTTAAATCAATAAAAAAATTTGAATGTGGATTCGGTTGTATACTAAGGATTGGTTCGGCACTTATGCAAATCATAGAAATACACTCCACCTCATGCATATGTAATAACAGAGAGAAGAGTGTATAGTAAGACTTAAAGATAAAAAATTTATTTAAATTGGAAATCGTTCAATTTTGCCCTTCGATGACGTATTTTTAACTCCTTGGGAACGTAATTCCGATATTCCTAAATACCCAGTGTTGTATTTCGAGAGGATGTGTTACTTCCAATTCTTCACTTACCTCTGTGGGGAAACCAATCACCTTTTCTTATTCTGCAAAAAATGTATTATTTACATTTTCTGATTGCCCCTCCCATATTTTAGGGTCCCACCCTATATCTTAGGGTGGAACATAGTCTACTTCAGAAAACAAAGGCAAGAAAAGCAAAAAAGTCAAATTTTAAATAAGTATTAAGTGTTGCTATGGTATAATCAAATTTGGTGCATAAAAGCCAAAATATAATCCAATACCAAGAAATTAAAGTAGCAGTTATGTTGCATTTTAATTAGAATTTATACGCAAAATATTTACATTGTAAATCTGTGATAGTTCATAACAAAATATCCACGTTTTCTCGAACATTTTCAGCTTCATGATTTTCATCTGCCATTTTTACTAACACCACCTTCATTATCATTGCCTCCCAGTACCACCACGACCTTCTTAATCAGCACTACCCTCTTGGCCATCACTTTCGTTGCGACTATTTCTACCAGGCCCTCCTGACCACCACAACCTCCTTTGCCACCACGACCTCCTTGACCAGCACTACCATTTTGACCATCACTTCCGTCGTGACCATTTCTACCACCACCACCTCCACCATGACCTCCCTGGCCACCGCAACCTCCTTTGCCACCATGACCTCCCTTGCCACCACAAATTGCTTGATCAGGACTATCGTCTTGGTCATCGTGACCAGCACTACCGTTTTGGTCATCGTGACCATCACTACCGTCTTGGCCATCACTACCGTTTTTGTCATCGTGACCACCACTGCTGTTGGAATCTTTTCTACCACCTCCACCACCACCTCCCTGGCCACCGCAACCTCCCTTACCACCATGGCCTCCCTTGCCACCACGACCTCCTTTGCCACTACAAATTGCTTGATCAGGACTATCGTCTTGGTCATCATGACCAGCACTACCGTTTTGGTCATTGTGACCACCACTGCTGTTGGAATCTTCTTTACCACCACCACTATCTTCCTGACCAGCGTTTTTACAAAAGTCATCATTTCGATTCATTTCACTATTGTGTTATTTTTCACTCTACAAATTTAAAAAAACTGTTAATATTTAAGTTAGTCGACCAAAATTTACAATTGAAGATTGCAAGTAAAATTAACACAATTTCTCAAAAATGCAGTGTTTAATTTGTGAAAAATTGCCATAGATTCAGTAATTTTATAGCTTTCCTACATTTTTCGTCATAATAAGTAACTTTGTACTTTATGTATTAAAATGAAAAAAAAAACATATAATTTACAAAAGGCCAGTTTTGATTTTTCTAAAAATTAAATATGCTTTGGGGGGGTTACTCAGTCTATTACCCTATAATTTTCAATATTAATTTATTATTTCTCGAGATATTTAATTTTTTACATTTATTAAAAAATCATAAGTTTTTGAAGCAAATAATTTATATTTCAAAAATAAAAAAAATTAAATTTTACCTACGAAAAACCTTAAAATACCTATTACTGTAATAAAGTAATAATATAATACAGCCGAAAGGAAAGAGAGACATCAGACGTCTGAGAAAAAGATGAGAATCGAAACAGGTCTAAGGCGTACACCGTGAAGCAAATGAAGACGACTATAATTAAAAATGAATCCATTAGCAATGACATATTACCAATTTACATTCTTATTCTATCAAAGATGAAGCTATCTTAGGTTTGATTCGCACTTTCTATATAATAATAAATATAATATCTTCTGTTAGATAGCAATTATTTTTAAGAAATTTTCTTACTTACAATTTATTATAATTTTTCCAGCTTTACATTTCAACGAGTGTGCAATTTTTACACCTATCACATATAGAAATCTGCCAGTGCACCATCCCCTCATAAAAATATCAATTTAAGCTTCTTTATTTCCTAAAAAACCTACCATTACATTGATCAAATTTTTTTAAAACTGACGATTTTTATTGTAACTGACATTTGTTGAAAACAATGACATTTTAATTTAAACGAAAATCATTCATTTCTAAAAATGTCTCTGCATATTCATTTACTTATGTATTTATTCAAAATCTTCAAATCAGTTTTTGGAGAGCAAAAATACTGCATCCATACGTTTTATTACTTTTAATTTTTCCTTTACCATAAAGAAAGAAACGGAAAACACAAAACTGCTATTTTACAAATAATCCGCAGCTTTATCTTGAATTTTTTAAAATAATTACTTATAATCTGTCAATTAAATAAATCAAATTAACATTTTTTTATTTCATTTCAAAAATGGTAAAATAAATTTGATTATTTGTAAAATAGCTTCTCGTTTCAGCCTTCATGAGAAGAAAATGAAGAAATATACGAATCAGTACAATTTTTTTTCTACATAAAACTTAGTTCGAAAATCTCATAAGGACGATATAACACTAGACAATTACACAAAGTTCTCAACTTGTTTCTGAGCAAAAATTGTAGTTTCCTGTAAATTGTGTAGTGCCATACCGGCCATGAGGTTTACCATAGATGAAAGAGGTTTACCCATAGCTAAGAAAGAGTAATATGGGTTTACCTATCTGATACTAGATATTCAAATTTATCATCAAGGAAGAAATAAGAGCAACCAATCTTAAAAATTAAAATTCACCTTCTTCAAATAAGAAATTAAGATATTTTAAAAGAAATTTAAATTAATTTTATACTATTTATTGGAATATATGCAAACAAAAACTTGGTGCATTATATTAACACACATTTCACACAAAGTACAAAATCATCAAAACATAATTTATACACCAACTTCTACCTAAATTGCCTCTCGCTACCCTTTGTACACTCTCGCACTGATCACAATAAGTTACTTTAAGTAAGTAATTCAAACTAGTTAATTTGGTAATAGGCACACATTTTATAGTTCGGTGTGTATATGTTTAGAACCAAGTTCGGGCGTATGTAGAAAAACTCCTTCACTACTTTGCCAATGCACGGCAGCACTTGAAGAATGCACGCCAACAATTTCCATTTGTCCATTTATGGGTCTACCAAAAGTACGTCCCGATGCAGCCAAATATTGGTCAGTATCAACATGTTTGAACATAACTGGATCGTCTCTTGTCCAATAATCACCTAGCGACAAAATTTTTCAAGATTCAAAGAATTAAAATCAGAAAATTCTTACCTGTACAAACAACAACCCAATGATCTCCAGTATCGCCTACACCATTTTCACCATAACAGCTAATTTCTTGATTGGATGACAAGGGGCTCGAAAAGAAATGGGAATGTAAATTTTTTCCGGTGGGTAAATGTTCCATTCTTACAATAGCACCGCATTTTATAAGTTCACCTCTTGAATAAGTTTTTTCTGTGGATGCCTTAATCACCCAATGACTGTTGACGTCTTCGTGCAATTCTGTACCAGTTACAGATTGCTGACCACTACCTGTCCCGTATTTAACGTCATGGGAATGCAACCGAACTCGATAATCCGTATTCAACAATTTCATAACCGAGCCATAGGTGACGAATCTTTGTCGAATACCTAAAGATAAAATAATTTTTATTTAATAATTTAAAGCCACGCTATTTGAATAAGCCAATCAGAAAACGCCACAATAAAGGTTATTGTAAATTACAAAAATTGTAAATTAAAATCTTATTTTAGAGTATAATAAATTTAAGTAAATTACCTGATGCCTCAAACACACACTGTAGTAATACAATTACCAAAAAATAATAAATAAATTGGGAATACGTGGTCATTTTCAAAGTTTTAAATTACGCCTCACGGTCAAATGTCATAATATGAAAATCACAGAAATGAGAATATACAGATTACACCGCTAATAGAGCGCCGACTCTAATGGAATGGACGAATATGGAACTAAAATCAGCAGTGGTGGCGTTAAATGATTTTAACCCTCTCAGTTGCAGTAAAACGATTTTTTGCAAATAATTCGAAATTCGTAAATATCAGAAAATCGATTAAACAAAAGTTAAAACATTGCATTACTTACAATTTAGTTTTCTTTTACAATAAAAATTATCGAGTTATGATTTTTATTTTCACATTTCATCATTCAATACTTTTGCAATATTTAAATATTCAAGTTAAAATAGAGTTATGTCCGATTTCTTCACCTCGAGATATCTCGAAAATAATCTATCATTTTATAAATTTATATCTATATTAGATAAATTAACGAAGTAACCAATTAGACAGTAGCAAAACAAAACAATCAGAAATATGATTGGCTACTTCATTAATTTATCTTATAGATAATTATCTAAGATATATCCCTAGGTGAAGAAATCAGACATTAACACTTTAAAAATGTGAGAAAATATAAATAAAAATACTATAAACCTGATTTTTCATAGAAATATAAAAAAAAAATTATAAAATAAGAAAAAAAATCCACTTTAGGTAAAGTTTAAAGTGGATCCATCTAGAAATGTTATTTTCTGCGTTTTGGTCAGTTTTACTTGTAAACCCATAAACGTGTTTCACACACTAAGTTGTGAAATTTTGGTTCGCCAATCAAAAAACGTAATGAAGTAGCTAATCCCAATAGTTAAAACCATTAACCATAGTTCTCGAGACCGGGGGGTAGCCACAATCAAATTATAACAGATATATCTGTGATCTAATGGTGACTGATATTAGCCATCAATCCTGTTCACCATTGTGCTATTTCTGCGAGTAATGTCATCAGATGAGGCAGAAGTTATCAACGTTTCTCCAATTTGAAGCATAATCTTAACGATTATACATTTCAGATGGAAATGTCTGGTCCTTGATGTAATAAAAAACTAAAATGCTATTGATATAATTTTATTAACATTCTGCAACTACAGAAAAATAACCCAGAATTTGTGGTAAGAAACTTACAATTATTTAAAAATATTGAAAATAAATCGGCAGCAAGTGCAGATTTATAAAAATTGTTAGGAAATAATTTTGTTAAAGGCGTTTTTGGCACCTCGACATGGTAACATTAGCAAATGAAATTATGCAAAAAAAAAATTAAAAGAAAAATAGTGACCGATGTTTAACAATACATTGGAATTATGCATTTTAAATTGCAACAATTAAAATGCTCAAAAATACTTTCACACATAATTTGAGCTACGTAGAGTTCGGCACACACAAAATTTACATAATAAAAATTTAAACCTATTAACTTATGCTACTTCATTTTTCAGTCTTACCACACTTGTAGAAATTGCCAAACATCGGTTTGAAGGGGTGATTTTATTATATAAACAGACAAACCTATCATGGCACACTTACATGATTCAAAGACTAGCAAACAAAACATACACTTCGGAATAACTCACTTACTCTGTCGAAAAAAACAAACAAGGAAATGATTCTTACATTCTATGATTTAGAGATACTAAATGGGGCACTTTATTTATTAAGTCAGTTCTTTGTTTCAATTGGGTAAAATAAGCACAAGGTTCCACTTGGAAGTCAATAATTACTGAAGCGACGTATAAATCATTGTAAATTTTTAAAATCAACATTTATATGCAACCGAAATAAAATTAATTAATATATCTTTTGAAATATGAAATTTATAATAAACAATTAAAACAGTCATACGTCTTACATCCTAATACAAAATATCATACAGCCTAAAATGCACATACAAATCACAAAAAAAATAAACCAACGTATAAATAATAAAAATTTAACAAAAACATGATAAATAAAAGCTCAAAAATGATTACGATTCGGTTCATTTTCATGTGACTCGCAAATACAATATCACACATACAGGAATTTAATAATTATAACTTTGCATTATAATTATTATTTTTATTAACATTGAGAAGGCTTGCAATTTATCATTATGAAAAAGAATTTATTTTCTTAAAACTTGAACATTAACAACTTAAGGTTGAGTTCATTTTTGGCAACCATTGAAGCCTTCTCAAATCACAGATAGCTTCGTTATTCTTACATTATTATTACTATCGTACCATCAATCAGATTGACAATAATTATCTGATCTTACACGTACATCATCCACGCAAGGCACACATGGCCTCACAAAAACGTTCAAAAAAATACCATTCACAAAAGTATAATAGTTTCAAAAAACTTCCTGAGTACAACATTTACATTACAATGCAAAATACAAATGGAATTCTTTTAAATTGCCTCCAAACTTCGGTATGTCTTAATTTTTCTACGGCAAAAAACAAATTTAATTTTTTTCCGGTGAACAATAAAAAGAACTTCACTCAATTAGGATAAAATCTCGAAAATAACAACTTTTAAAATAAAAAAATATAAAACATACTGAGGCCTGGAACCTAGAAAAATCTTAAATATACTTATAAAATATAAAGTTTTCAATGAAATTTAATATAGTCAAGTATAAACTACACATTACAAAATTCGATATGTGACATGCGAATAAATTTTTATGTTTAGTCAGTTATGAAAAATCTAACAAACGAAATGGAAAAAACCGGCCCAAAAGAAATTGCATAGTTTCACATTTTCAGTCTTGATATACTCGTTATTTTTTAATATATTTTTTCAGCATACAGACGATATCACTCACGTAAACAAGCGTCCCGTATGCGGTTATCACGGAAACACTCACGAACACACTCATTGGTCCTCGTCTGAAGAAGTCATACGCATGCACTCGGCACCCCATAACCGAAAAAGGAGGGACGGTACCATGTCATTTATCAAGCAGCCAAAAAATTATATCTTTCTCAATCAGCAATTTTTTTACTTTATTTTTTAAATTACCTACTTGTAAATTAATGAAATTGGTATGTTTAGTGGTCGAGAAAAATTTAATTTTTTAGCTTACATAAAAACAAACCTAGTCAGCCAAGAAACAAAACCAAAAGAAGAATAATTTAATATGTATTATGTAGCTCTAAAATGGGTATTTTTGTGGTTGTCCAATGCTGCATGTCTTGGATGTTGCCAGCTGTAGTAAATCTGAAACAAAATTCCATTTTATTAAACGTGAACTACAATATGTTGACTTAAATGTAAACAAATTACGGCTTATATGCACTAGGTGGCTAGCCGTGCGGCTGCCCGCAAACAATGAGCTTAATGTAAAATAAATTGCAGGCAACCGCAATTTAGTGCATTTACAAATTTTTATGTATGCAGTTGCGGCTAACCGCCTAGTGCGTATACACCCTTAACTTATTTGGCCAACCACAAAAATGAGTGAAGCTGGATAATTTATAATTTTTGTTTCCAGAGTGGCTCAAATTCACATAAATTAGTAGAAACAACAACATTTCGATAAATTACTTTTGGTGTTATAAATGCAGCTTTATGTGGTGATTTTGGTAATTCCTTTTAATTTGAAAAATTTAGCTAACCGTAATATAAAGCAACAACTAGCTATTGTTAATAACAAAAGCTATAATACAGAGGAAAAAGCTATAGGAATTTACTTTTTCTTTCTTTACTTTAGACTAGTAAAAGCTTGTAAAGAAAATTAAACAGTGAAATAGCATGGCAAAGAAAAAAGAAATCGAGGAAAGCAACAAAGCAGACAGAAATTCAAATATATCACCATCTAATTAATGTCTCGCATGAATAAATTACCGAGAAACTACATAATTACGTTTCCTTTACACTGAGGATTTTTGTCTAAACCAAACATTGAAATTTAAAAATTGTTTATACAAAACTTTGTTTGAGACATATTATGGTAGGAGCAAACCTTGAAATTGTTGTAAAGGAACAGGTAAAAAATTAAAACATTTTCAGAGGGTTCGAGAAGGTGACTGTAAAAGGACAGGTAAAAATTAAAACATTTTCAGAGGGTTCGAGAAGGTGACTGTAAAACCGCCTCAAAGACTATAAATAAGAGAGAAAGAAAAAAAGTAACTCCTAGAACTCTACGGTAAATGCTCCTATTACAAATTTTATAACTAAATTAGACAAAACAAGGTAAGCTTAGCTTTTTATTAAAAAAAGTTAATTTATTGTCAAAATTTTTTTTGATTAGAAATAATAAAATTCATGACATGAAACTTAAAAAATACAATATTGATCTTTTTCAAAACAGTTGTATCAATGAAGTTAATCCTAAGATCACACTGATTCGTAGATAGTTCGGCGATTGGTTGGTTTTTAAATTTTCAACCAATCACCAAACTTGATCGACAGATCAACGTTCTTAGGATTAACTTCGTTGATACAACTGACCCTTAAACACCAGGTCACAGGTTAAACACCAACGACTCATTAAAAATTCAATTTTTTGAATAAAGTAAACATACAACTAAATAATTTTAATACTTATTTTATTTTTATTACTCAATAAAATTTTAAGCTTTTCTAGGCTACTTAAAGCCGGTCTAAATCCCGAAACCTCTTTCAAAAGAAAAAGATCCATGTTTAGCAGCAAACGAAAAAAAGGAGAGAAGCAGTGCATACAAAAAAAAGTATAAGCATGTCCAGTTATGCTTGTGTTAATGTTAAAATTTCAAGGAAATACCAGCACAAGAAATTGCATTTTTATTTTTAGTTAAAATTGAGATTTTTAAATCCCCAATATAAAATGAAGCAAAATTATACATTTTGTAATACGTATTAAGCAGGTACACACACAATATTATTCTAAAATTTAGAGAAACTTAACAAATTCAAACTTCAATATTAATTCACTGAAATTAATTTTCCAATAAGTTGTTGACAATAAATTTAAATCATGCAACTAAAATTATAAACAAATTAATCAATAGAGAAAACAAATACTTTTCTGTACAAAAAACGCTTTTATTTTTGGTATTGTAAATTGTTGTTGCAAATTTTAAATAAAAAAAACTGTTTTTTTTTCAAGTATGATACATAAAATAATCAATAATAAAACTTAAAAGTACACTTGCAGAAATTTATTGTCACAATTTATATATACAAATATATTATTAAAATTTGTTCAATAATAATCTACATAATTAAAAAAAACAATAAAATGACTTACCAGCTAGCAACAGCGGCCGTAGTAGTTCTAAGTTTGCGCAATTCTTTAGTGGCCCATGTGGCTAATGTTTTGGTATGGCTGATTCTACTTCGGCGACCTTGAGCTAGCATGTCATTAATAGATTCAAGATCCAGCATTGCCAACATCGGGCTGCCAAAAGCTGAACATAAGTCGCCTACCAAACCGGCAGCTACAGCAACATTTGAATCTGAACGCTCGTGATCTTGAGCAACCACAGTGATAAAATGAACAATAAAGGGAATGTGAGGTTGTAACAACATGACATCAGGATGTGGAGTCTGTCCATCTCCTTTCAATCCTTGTATTATACCCGTGTATGCATCTAAGACGCCTTCACGCAATTCATTTAAATAATCGATCATGTCAAAGTCATTTCGATCCACTTGTGCTTGCGAAGCTTGAGCCAAAGTTTGCAAAACAATGTTAAGGTATTTTTTAAACTCAGCCCCGATGCTCAATACAATATCGCCAAATACAGAAAGAATTTGAGGTTTCACACTACGATGAACTGAGGTGTCACCAAGGTTTTCCAATAAAAGTGTCATGATGTCATCACAATAGGGTAGAGCTTTAAGTTTAAGAGCTCTAAATATATCACCCGTGAGACCTACAGCAGTGCCACATACTTGATACTCTTGGTGATTTTTCAATCCAATGTATAAAAATGGTTTGAAAGCATCCATATATTTCAAGAAATTATCTCCAAGAACTTCCACCAAAGTGGACACAGCCATAAGGGCATCTTCCTGGACTCCACCATTTTTGCAAGAGTTTGAGTTGAACATACTCAAGAGAGCTCCCATAATTGTGTCCGAAATCTTGGGTGCATCTTCTGGAGTAACTTTGCGTAACACCGATTGTAAAGTTCCACAAAGAAGAGACTGTAAGTCGTTATATTGTGAACGGTCGCTGTGACTTGCAATGTGGGATTCCATCTGAAGAACCTGAGAATAAAAGAGAAAATTGTAAAAATATTAACAAGTTTTGAAAAAATTAATTACCTGCTGAAGGCGTTCTAAGATGACCATTGTAGTTTTTTGAACAGTCACGTAACAATCCTTAGGCGAATTTTTAACCATTTCCATAAGAGCTTCGTAGGCTGCAGGCCTGAGGTTAGCATGTGCTCCATCAGGTCTGTGAGTTGTTTCTAATAATCTTTCAACAATAAATTCAAAGTATTGTGATAAACAATAAGTGTCAGGCTGTCCTGTTTCTTCGTTAAGAGTTGCGGCTTCATAGGCAGCCTCAGCTAAACCAGTAAACGCCCAGCATACATTTGCTGCTACACGTGCTTCTGCTTTTAAACCAGTTACCAAGCTCTCAAGTAATGGCTTAAGGAACGTTTCATTTATGGCTGCTTCAGGTATTATTTCACAAATACGACCAAATGTCCACGCTGCAGTATCTCGAACAATAACACTTGAATCGTACATTAAATCTATCAAAGTAGGCATAGCTTGTTCGACTAAAGGTTTAAGGGTAGGCGATTCTAAACCACCCAATATCGAACCAAAAGCCATTAGTGATGCATCTCTAAATCTCCAATCTTCGGATTTTATGTTCACTTTAATAAAAGGTAAAACGTGTGGAACAATCTCATCCTCACAGCACGTGGCTAATAACATTAAGCAAACGCCGGCTGCTTTGCATGGATTCCAATCATCTTCATCATCCAATTCCTCTTGTTTGGTTAATTTTTGCATCAATACTGGAACTATAAATTGCAATGCTCCTTTTGCATAATGCCTCGACACTCTAGCAGGCGGTCTACCTGCTTCGGCTGCTTCTGTATCTTCTATCGCCAGATCAACTTCTTCATCGCTCACATTAGACCAAAATTCAATACCTTGTAATGCTACAGCATCATTATCTGCTTTCATGGCTTCTAAAGTGATGGGAAACAGGGCCTGAGCCATGTATGGTTCCATGTATTGGTAATAAAGTGACAATATTTTTACTAAACATTGTAATGCGGCAACTTTAATTTGAGTGTCTTGAGATTGTGTTGCCTCACAAACAACTTCCATTATGTAATTACGTTCCGTTTCCTGATCAAAATTTGCTCTAGTAAATTCTAAAGAATTTAATAAAGCTTGTGTTGCAGCTAAGCGGACATGATTACTAGGTTCAGCATTTCTCATCCCAAAAATGATGGCAGTTAAAATTCTGTTCGATTGGGTTACCAATACTTCTGAATCAATTTCTTGACAAATATAGCCAATTGCTTCCAATGTGGACTCCTTTTGCATTTCTGTCGAATTTTCTTGCAAGACGTTGTTTACCATTGATTCCACTAAATCGGGCCATTGTCCTTGTGGTAATTCCGCTACAGCTACATATGCAACACATTGAGCAGCCGAAGACGGTCGACTTGTTTCGGTTCCCAATGCTCCAAGAATCTGTAATACGTAAGAGAGATTTTTTGGTTACATACAATTTAAAATAAAATGCTAAAATTTGGATAACTTAAATTTTTATAAATTACATTTGCAACAGTCATCAGAACTAGCCAGCAATCCATCAACCAGCTAATTATTTTTAATACTATAATATTTCCTTAATTCAATTACATATTTATTAATTCTTTTTGTATACCAAGAAATAATAAAAGTAATGAACAATGAAGTTGCTTTTATTATTTTCTTCTTTCAGTGCCATATCCGGTCCCCGACGTTGGCGATTCAACTTGGCCGAAGCCAAGATGAATTTACGAGAGAGCACTATAACTCATGGGGTGGTTTCCAGTTGCCTTCCCCATAGTCCACAGATCGATATTGGACTTTTTGATTGCAGCAGTGTATCTAACGCAAATAGGGTTCAAACTACGAGCTTACGTTTCGTAGTCGACCCGTGTATGGTTCGCGCTATACTGCTGGTTTATTTACAAATGAAATTAAAGTTTAAAAAATTCTTTTTCTGAAATTTGAATGTTTTTGCTTAGTTGATTTAGGGTTCTTCAAGTATTTTATTGAAGATAACAAAATCACATCATATGATCAGAAATCTCAGCAGTTTTTAAATATAGTTTTTAAGATTTTAGGACAAAAAATATATATTTTAAGACATTTTTATTATGTCATAAAATACCAGTTCATAATATCGAAGGTTTCACACATTCATAATGATGTTCTCGATATAGTAAACACTAAAGTAATTCAATAACCGAAGGATGAAAATTGACCGGTGCAGCGCTTATGCTCCCCTCCCAATAATTGCTAGAAAATTTAGAGGCACAGAAAAAGATTCATTGTATATAAATTGTTGCTAAAATTGTGCATCTTTTTTTAAATGCCTACATAATATAAAAAATAAACTGTTGGTTCAAAATTTTGAAATCTTAGCGTGTTACAAGAGGTTTTAGGTTTGGTTTAGTATAGGAATCTCGTTAATCCGTTCTAAGACGCGTACAGTTGGAGAGTGAATCTCTGCCTCTATAAAATTATAAATTTTAAAACGCCTATGTCACGTCCGAGTTTCAAGTTTAACTTTTTGCGTTGAAATCACCGGCGCGAGATGATCCTGAAGATCGTGATGCTCTAACACATAATTGGGATTTTATAATATAAGATACAGTATTAAATTATGTTTGTTTTTAATGCAAAAAATTTCATTGATAACTTTTTAAATATAAAACTTTCAACTTGGAGATCAGAACTTTTTACATTTTTGAGCTCCACCCCCCCCTTGTGTAATGCTTGCTGAATTTTAAATGGCTTTAAGTTTATTGTTTCGAGTTTATTAGAACATCACTTGAAAAAATTGAAAAATATTATTCGACTTCAAGTACTGTAGAATCGATTAAATTCTAAAATTCTGTTGATATTTTAGTCAAGTCAATTTGAAAGGTTTTTGGGATGTTGAAGTAATAATCAAGTTATAAACTTCCAAAATTTTCTGAGGTTCTCTCCTCCTTAAATACGACTTGAAAAATTAATTTGGAATGCAATTTTCTCATTGGGTCTTTTGAATTACAACCCCGCCCATTGAAATTAAAATAGGTTGTAGCGACCTATGAAATTATGAAAGATGAGGGTTTAATTAACAAATAAAAAAATGTGGCCGGTCCACAAATTTCGAAAAAAAATAGACTTTTAGGGTGAATCTGAGATTAGTCGTAGTTGCGTTAGTCAAAACGCTACGACCGCTTCAAGCCGTTTTGACAATCGCTTTACTCATTAAAAAAATCCCCTAGAACAGTCTAACTCAGCAAAGTGTGGATGTTGACTAAACGGATATCAGGGAGCGACTGTTAACTCCCCACCGCTTGTGACTGTCTACTCATCTACAGTAGACAGACAGGTGATAGAATGTTTACCATATTTGGCATAATATTATTTTGCATTGCTTAACAAATAAATTATCAGAAAACCAGTTCCACCTCAAAATTTCAAAAGTTGGTGGCTATAATTAAAACCGACAGATGAATTTCATTCAAATTTCTTAATTATTTTAGACGATGGTTTACAACCCTATTTTATATTGATTAAAACGTCTTCTTAAATATTTTACATAAGTTATATTGTTGAAACAATAGAATTTCTAACCCCCCTCCTTCCAAAATTGTGCTTTAATGTCTGTGATTATGAAAGAAAAATTTAAAATGAGGGAATTTCCCTATTACAAAAAATTTTATTTCTCCTGAACAAACTTCAATTTTAGGAATAATTGAGAATTTTTCACAATTCCCAACTACAGCAATATTTTCGCCAAGTACTATTCCTGCCCCCGTACTGAATTTGTGACCATTTCAATTATTATTGAATATAAAGAAAACTTGCACACATATTTTTAGGCGATTAGTTTTTGTTATCAAATTGAGTAATTTTTGTTTTCAAAATTATTTAATAAACAGCGAAAAAAATATTCTGCAACTGTAGATATAAAAAGTTACATGTTTTAAGATGTTGCAAAATATCAATAATGCTACATAACTTGATAACAAAAAATGAACTTGAATCTTTTTATAGTTTTTTTTCAAATACAGCAATAACCAGGGCAGTTTGAAAAAACATCAAAATTTGCACATCGGATACAATAAATGGCATTTAAAAGAAACCCTACAGCTTCTTGCATATACAACTTTGTAACATAAAAAAATAATGAAAGTGTAAAATTTAATTTACTTAGCATTAATTGATTAGTTATCATAATTAGTATAATATAATTTATCCTTGTTTATTTTATTATCACATATAATTTTTTATCTTAACTAAATAGTGAAACAAAAGCAGACAAATTTCAGTGCTGATTGAAATGATTGTAATAGTTGGATAATAAAATACAAACAAGGCAAAACTACTTATAATTTTTCTGGGGTTCTGAAGTTTGGGCAATAAACGATAACAACAGCTTACATTGGGCAAATTCAAACAACCACTGTGCATTTAACCAATCGAAATAATTATCTAATAATCTAAGATTTGATAGCCTGTAACTAAAATTTTGAATTTCTAGTTCCGATTCTGCTTCCACCAAAACATGATTCTCAAGGCCTCAAGCCTATTTAAAACAATAAAAATGATTGTGTAGTCGTTATGTTGATGTAACCTCAAAATTAAAAAAAAGTTGATGACCTCTAAATCTCTAGGGGTCATTTGGAAAACCTTTTCTTAAAATTTAATGCAAATTTTCTTGTCTTAAAATTTGAAGTTGTCCAAACTACAGCAAACGAACGATGTGCACATGTAAGGGTATCTTAAAATAATAAAATTTACATAACACAACTTACATTCTTTTTAATATACGTTCGAATTGGTTCAGGAAAGGAAAGCCACCGCTGTTGGTAAGACACTTTAAGATTTTGATCTTTCGACGTGAGATGATTTTTAAGTTGCAGACCAGCAGCCATACGAGCAACAGGACTATTTCCTCCATGTCTTAATATTTCTGATAGTGTTTTGATAAATTCAGGTAGATTACTGTTGGCAGCTTGTTCAAGGAAACTCGAAGCCTGTTCTAGTTCGGCTTTGTCTAAAATTGCAATAAGTTAGAATCAATTTACACGTGAATGGAGGTTATAGAAAAAGTGACGTAAGATAATGACAAATTTAAGATTAATCATAAAATTTGGGTAAGTGGTTTGCAGAATTGAAAAAGGGGAAGATGTGTTTTCGTAATTTAATGGTTACTTACCGGGAGAAACAGTTTTTTCTAGGATTTGTATAAGTTGCATTGTTTCTGGATGCATTTTGATTTGCTGATTGTGCTTAAATTAATGTTTAAATGCCGATTACACTTTAAGTTTTGATGTGAAACCGGCACTCCACATGTAAGACTATCAAACCTTGTTAAGCAGGAAGATGTATTCCTACGCCGATTGTGGTGACAATAGCACACTATCCCCAAGTATCTGACGTCTAATTTAACCACTACGATTATCACAAAACATACAAGATGCGAAGTTAATACTGGAATATTGAAATATTTTAAAATTATAACGCAAAACGCACACGATATTACAAATAACGATATCAAAGATGGGTACTATTTCCGCTAGCGAGTGATGACTAGTTAGATGTCGCTTGACCGTTAAACTTTCAGCGCAAAAGTTCCTATTGGCTGCATTCCACTAACCAAATTTGTTAAATTCAAATTTTTTTTTTAAATAAACTGACATTGCAAATATTTTTTTAATTTATCTTAAATTAAGATTAGCGTAAACCAGTACAATATATAATAAATAAAATGTTTTTGTAATAACTTTTTCTTCAATTTTAATTTTTAAACAAATTTGATTTTCTATAATTTCGTTGGGCAACTTTCGCTAACCAACGCAAGATGTCGAGACGATTACAAATACCAAATTTAAATTTCACACAATGTAGTTTATCATTAGATTGACTTTTATTTTTAAATGTGATTTTTAATAACATGTTTTATTAATTAACTCCACAGTCCCTTTTTGACATAATGGCTAGGGGTATATCAGTAGGGGGGGGGGGATGAATTCATTGGTGCAATAAATCTCAAAATTTGTTAAATTCAAATTTAGATTTTGAGATTATTGCGAATTCTTAGTTTTAAATCTTAAGAAGTTAGTTTTAAATTTTAAGAATCAAAAGTTTTCTTAAATTTTTACGAAAGAGCGGCATTTTGAAAAATGTTATCGCACAGTTCTGGGCACCAACTGCAGATATTCGAGAAAAAAACTTGAATGATTTTATGTGTACTGACAATAAGATATTCAAGAAAAAATATAGTTTATTAATTACAAATATTAAGTAATAACTAATTAGTAGATACCTAGGTTATATGCGTGTTTCGTGTTATGTAAATGAAAGCGTTAGAAATTTGTAAAGATTTAACAAATTTTATTATATATTTCCATATAGTGCTGCAACAATATTTTTTTTAGTTTTATTTTAAAGATGTGTGCCAATAAAATGTCAATAGGTGAAGAACCCAAGTAATTAACGATTACTATTTCTATTTTTCAGATTTTATCGATTCGTTAAGTTTATTTTCAGTTCTATGTGCCGATGTAAATTTGTACTAGTATTTTAAGTATTTAATTTTAATTTACCTGTAAGGATTTACAAATATTAAAAATAGATTTTAAATAAAAAATTTAATTATTCATTAGTACTTAAATATGCGGGTATTATTTTTATACTGAAATATGGACAACATTTTCATTACATTTTCACATATTGATTACAGTCAGTTATGCTGTTATTTTAATATATTCTGAATTCTATAAATTACCAGCACTAAGCTTGGAATCTGTGCTTATTATTGTGAAGGTGCTGGTAGTTAAAAACAATTTTGGAAAACATTATAATTATTTCAAAATATTACAAAAGAAATCCCCTTAAATTTAGAGATAATATTTTTTTAAGTCATTTGGAAATGCACCAGCTATATTTTCAAATATTGTAGTTTTAATTTTCTAGGTATAAACATTAATAAAAAGATGAGGAGGGGCTTAATACACAGTTTAAACAAAAACTCTTTGTTATATTTTTGTAATTAAAGCAACATTATATATTATTTGATTTAAAAAAAGTTTTAAATGTGCATTATTTCAATATTATAACAAATTAAGTTAATATTTCAAATTAACGCTTTTAAATTTGTCGAAATTGATATTCAAAACTTAATTTTTTAATTATGTATTTTTTAGTTCCTGAGCACGCTCTCGTGTAATTGCAGTGTGGTTGAACCCTAAGGCTTCGGCTAATTTAAATAAATCACAATTAAAAATATTAAAAAAACTGGACATCATTAAATTTATTCTTTTGATACTATTTTACAAAACCACTTTGTACAACGAGGTTTTAGACTAAAAATGTAAGTTTGAAAATTTTAAAATTTCACTAAGCTTGTTAATATAAAAAAAAATTTTATTCAACATATTATTTTCTACTAAGTACCTAGAGTATTATTTTATGCCGCATATTTCCCTATTTCTAATAAATGTCATCAGACTTTCCCCCTTCTTTATTCAAAATAGTCTAAATTATTTGCAATAATTGACTGTTCATCTTTTATTTTCGTTTCTTCTTCTTCTTTATTAAAGAATTAGTTAGGAGCTCTAGAAACATGCTAGTTCCCCACCTGTTTTGAATTTTAAATCGAAAATAGCTTTGATCGTTCACGATTAGTTTGTGTATAATTGTGCATCTTTTATTTTTGTTTGTACCTAAGATGCACAATCATACACAAACGATTTAGGCTATTTTAAAGTATTAAATTAAAATTTAAAATTGGTGATAAATTCAACAGTAAAATTAAAAAATATAATTAATTTTTAAATGGAAATTTGGTATATTTTTACTTGTTATTAATATCAAATATGTTTTTGTTCGGAGATGGGGACCGCATAAAAGGAATCCTTCAAAATTATTTCATTTTGTATTCATTTTATGGAATTATTTACACATAATTACACATAAACATAAAAAATAACAGATAAAAGCAAGTTTGACTAAATAAAAAATTATAATGCATTTACTTAAACACAATAATTTGTATTTGTAGAAATATGTACAATAAGTAAATTTAAAAATACAAATATGTGTCAAGATGTTGAGTATAGAACAAAGAATTATTTATAGAACCTTCATTTACATTTTTTAATTGTATGTTTTATGAATTCTAGTTCCCCTATTTTTCGTTTGAAAATTAGTATTACATATATCTAGAAATTCAAAAAAACAATTTTTAAAAATAGCAGATGATTTTATAAATAACTTCAAAAATATTACTTCTAAATTTCATAGCGATATCTTAAGGGGTACGCAATGACTACGAAAAATAAAAACACACTTATTATTTTTAGTTTTTATAGTCATTTAAAAATTCCCTTGAGATATCGCTATGAAATTTAGAAGTAATTTTTTTGAAGTTATTTAGAAATGCATCTGCTATTTTTCACGAATTATTTTAATTTCTAGGTATAATATCAATTTTAAAAAAATATGGGGGACTCATGGAGGTTATCCTTAATAACTTGCAATATGTGAATGACGTCCACGAATATTCCACCAGAAATGCTTTGAATTTTGTTCAAAGCTCCCTGCAGCAAGGGGTCCAGTTCAGTGCTTGGTAGCTCCGCCACTGTGGTGTGGTATTAAAGAAGAATAAAAATAATATAATCATAAATAGTTTGTTATAATATTACGTAATAAAAATTAAAAATTGTATTTGTATAATTCATAATATTATAATATTTATTTATAATATATAATATGAATACATGAATATAATAATGAAAGGTAACTTCCCTTAATATTAAAAAATTGAATGATTATTCATTGAATTAATAATCCTAATCATTAATCAACAAGTATGATTATATAAACAATATATTAGTTTAAAATTTTTTAAATTAAAAGGTTAAATAAACAATAAAACGAAATTATTCGTAAGCTTAGTCGTAAAGCAATAGTCATCAGAGATTTTCATTTTAAAAATTTAATTTTATATTAATTTAAGAGGTTAATAATATACATAAATTAAACACAATATAAAATATTATAATTATATTTATTTATACTTAGATTTATTTTATTATAAAAACAAAAATAATAAAGAATATTTTTCAATTAAACATAAAAATAAAAAGAAATGTTAATATGAGGTTTGCGGCATTATACGTAGAATAAATCCAAGTTTTTTTTAAAAAAATAAAATTGAAAAATGGAGAACTTTGAAAACTCTTAGTTTTTTCTGAAAAACTGAAAAATTTTACAGAATATGAGTTTAAATATTTTTTGTATTTTTGTCTAAAAAGTCCGTTTAAAAACGAAAATTAAAAAAAAACATCTCAATTAGTCAATTTTAGAAATAGAAGCGTTTAAAGAAAACATAATTTTTTTTTAAATTTCTAATTTTTCCCTGATTTTTCCTGTTTATTTATTTCAGTTTATCTGTTTCTTTTTAAAATTTTACGTTCTTTCCAATAACTATGAATCATTAAATACAATAATATTCATATTATATTTATACTTATTTAATAATATTTTAATAATATTATTAAATTTAATAATATTTTAATAAATTAATTAAGTTTAATAATGTTTGATAAAAATATTAAAAATATAATATTTTACTATTTTCTATTACTTTCTTAAATAATTTTTCCACTACTAGCCATAAACACTATCATTTCAACGTAAGTATCGAACTGTGAACCACGCCTTCTGTCACCTGAGGTGAATAATATTTTATTATTCACTAGTAGTTAATAATGAACATAAATGCGTAGTCCGGAAACTTCGGGCATTTTGAAAGAAAATTTATGTGTAAAACGAATTAGCATAACCAAGAAATTCTATCAATAGTGTTTAAATAATTAAAATCGGTCTATAAATAAGATTAATTTGATATTTAAAATGTTGATTAAATTGGAATTTTGTGACGTTTAGCAATTAGGCGAAATGAGAATTATGAACACAGATATGACACCTGAAACTAGAAACTTTATAAATCGATTATTAATAATTATTATTTCAATCAATTATCGTTACAAATAGTACATTTTTTGACAAAATAGTTTTTGTCAACATCTATATACTTATATTCCACGTTCACTAGTTTTTATTCGATATTTAATGTAACCTTTATGTCAAAATTAATTAAACATTTTCAAGCAAGTGTCAACATCAAAACAAAAAACTATCATTTGTTTTATAATTTGAAATAAATAATTAAAACGATTTACTTTATTCATTAACAATTATTATTATAAGAGTAAACAATCCTAGTAGTGGAAAAATTGTATATAAACCACGGTAGTGAAGCGTGTTATAACCGCGCGTTTAAATCGCGGTGCTACGCACCTTGGGATTTAATCTGGCGCTAGGGTTATAACACTATGCTTCACTACCTTGGTGTATAATATACTATTTAAGTTGCGATATTCTTACATTCATTATAATTATTAACAATTTATTTTTACTTATGACTTTTTTAAATCATTTTTCTAATTAAAAATCAATGATTTTTTAAAATTTGACACAATAAATTTAAGTATATTTTCTTCAATAACAAAAACTTATTTTTTGGATTGTTGAACAATTTTTGACTTGATGTGTTTAAAACAGAAAATACGTGTACAGGTGTTTCCTTTGGTCATAATCTCTAAAATAGGCGATGCAGAGCTACAACAGCAAATTATAAACAAATAAACAAGTTCAGTTGATATAAAAATGAAAAATATATTTTCATTTAGCTCTTCAATGGCTTTAAAGAAGGTTGACTGTTATTTAAATTATATAATAAAAAATATCATTTAATAACAAAACGTGAATATAGACGAACTGTCAGACATTTAAAATTTAATTTTCTCGGAACCCAGATAGCACGTAAGATTTTGACAAGGTTGTCACAATATTGTCACATACTTGACAAGCTTGTTACAACCTTGTGACAACCATACAATGTTATTAGTGAAGGAAGCGATCGTGGTTCCTTACGTTTTCACGCTTTACGCTAAAGTAGTAGTCATAACCTACACGTACTACAAATTTTACAGAATAACAAAAAAGACAGAATTGATGAACAAATCATTATCATGAAATAGAAGAAATCATTACTCTTAATTTTTTGTATTATTTTGCTTATAAAATACATTTAATTTAAGTTTTTTACTCATAAATTTATTAAATTATCCATCGGTAATTTTCCAGAAGAGGGCAACTGTGCGCTGTTGCCCCCCCCCCATTTGGCGGTGTCCATGGCCATAAAATTCAAAAAAGCTTACAATTTTAGTTTAAAATTAAAATTGCGAAAAATGAAATATTATTTTAAATTAATATTTTGACGAGTTGACTGCAATAGAAGTTTCTTTTTAATTTAATCACGATCGGTGGTGAATAAGTATGGCTTTAACATTAGAGGCTGGCCTATCATACAATTATTAATCTAAATTTTCCTGATTGTTTTTATGTAAATGAGTTACTTCTTTTAAATTAGCAGTACATGATATATTGGCGGCAATTAATAAAATAAACAGAAAATTAATTTATTTTTTTCAATTGTTTTAATATCAATTTTAATAAATTCTATAGTTTGAAAGTACGTATTACCTAGCATTACCTATGATTAATAGCACTAATTATTATTATTATTGTTCAATTTTCAATTATCTTATGTAATAATAGATATGCCCACCTATTAATTAAAAATAAAAAATAAAACTATCAATTACATTCGTCAAAAATTTAAACTAACATTACAATTTCAAATCAATGTTGATTAATTTGTTTTGAATGCAATATTAAAGGTTTCTATCGATTTATAAATCAAGGAACCGGGATAAGATTTATTATTTATTGGAAGTTTTAAAATATATTAAAAATTGACGTTTACTTGTAGATTGCGAGAAATAGTGAAAATTGCAATGGAAGGTATCCAACATAATAATTAATTGTTAATATAACCAATTTGTAAAATTGCTATTTTACTAGTCATTAGTATGTGCTTTAATTATAGAATAACGTAATTTAGTTACGTCTTACGTGTGAGCATAATAAAAACAAATAGTTTTCCTCAGACAGCTATACAAAATTTAAATATTTATATACAAATATTTAAATATAAACTTCTATATTTTCAGACTTTTAGTGGGATAAGTTTGCCTAGGTCAGTTTGAATTATTTTTATGTCTGGACGTTCAAAACGTGTCCTAGGTCGTTGCCATGTTGTTACAATTTTGTATCTTTTTGGAAAAGTTCTAGTTTGCATTTAAAATAGAAATTTAATGGGGCGAAGTTATTTTGCCGAGTATTTAGGCGTAGAATAATGGATTTGTAAAAATTCTTCTTATACTAATATGTTACTTCATCTATTATTGTCTCAAACGTACAAGTAGATTAAACGAGTAAATTAATTTTACAGATTAAGCTTTCATGTGAACGTTTTAAAAGCTAAATGCAATTCAAAAACCTAGTAACGATTTTTATATATTTTAATGAGTACTGTACAGAATTTATATAATATTTAATTAAATAAAAAAATGACAAGCTATATTATTATCCTTTTCGCCAGTGAACAAATATTAATATTTACTCTTCTTTTCAGTCATGACGTAAGCTCGAAATATTCAAACATTTGCAAATGTGCAAATGTAAGAGAAGTATTGACGGAGAATAAAATAAAATACAGCATTGCAAAAATAAACATATCAATTGTTTTGCAAGGCAATAAAAACAAAAACAACAGGTGTTATCGACCACAGAAAACAGGCTAATTTCAATAGAAACAAAAGGAAAAATTGAAGAACACTCAAAACC
Organism: Lycocerus yunnanus; assembly: GCA_036346125.1. NCBI lineage: Eukaryota > Metazoa > Arthropoda > Insecta > Coleoptera > Cantharidae > Lycocerus > Lycocerus yunnanus. The sequence goes on along the minus strand of JARFIX010000011.1, from coordinate 385,664 downwards.
CCAATTTGGAACAACATGAAAGGAAGAAAAGAAAAGGAATCTTAAATTGAAAGATAGCAGCGCCAAAATTTGAATTTGGAGAAATTAGAAAAATTAATTTAAAAATTTTAAAATAATTTTGGAAATTTTAGAAATGCAAAAAGACAAAATATAGTCGACCTGAATTATAAATCAAAAATAAAATATAATCACCTCAACTATATTTTCTTTTCAACTTAACTTGAAAATTTAGATGATAGAGGCAACAGGTAATCGATTCGATGGGAATATTCACATAACAAATTTTTCACAAAACCAAAAAATCAACACAACAATAACTAGATTCATAGCTGAACTTAAGCAATAAAGCAAAAAACTAGATTAAAGTTAAAAGATAATAAAGAAGGAAATATGCGAAAACTCAGTGGGAAAACTATAGCTTCTGAAGCAGAGAATTAATTTGTTTAAACATCAGCTTATCAAATAAAAACTATAGCAATATATTATTATTTTTATAAGAATATAAAAACTCAAAAATTTGAAATTGAAATTAACTAAATTAATTAAGAGCTCTTACATTGAAAATTTGTAAATACAAGACACATTAAGAGGGAGTTCAAAAGCAATTTGTGGGGCAGATGGCGCGTCTCGTACTATTTAAAAGATTGATTTACTCCAAAATCAAATTATTTCTAAAGAATTAATTAAAAAAGAAATATATTATTACTTGTAGTATCTAGACTCCAGGTTGCAGCCCCCCTCTTAGACATTATTACTAAATACACCATGCACCCCAAATAGTATAAATTTTAAAATATATTAAAATTTAAATAATATACTTTTAATACACCTTGCGGTACTTCAAATTTATTAATATCATAGATCAGAACAATAACTTTTTCAAAAAAAGTAACAATGTAAAAGTAAAGTAAAAAAAAGTATAAGTAAAAATGTAAAAAGACGGATGTGACCATGTCCATGACTTGAGCATACATTTATTAAATATTAAAAAAATAATTATTAATAATAAAAAAATAATATTTTCCATTAACCTATTTGACTCAAAATCTAATCAGCTCTAAGTTCCCAATACAAAGATACAAAATACCAAATTTAGTTTTGAAATTCTTATTAGTTTTTGAAATATTTAATCAAATTAAAATCTAAGACTAAAAACTAATATTAAATATAAAGATATTGAAAAAATATTGTTTCCATGAACCAGAACAGAACAGAACAATATTTATTTTAAGAATTAACTTTACAATTATTTTTAAAAACAGTATATATAATATAACATTTCTAAAATTTAAGATAAGCGAGATGTTGAGAGACCCTGCGTTAACGCGTAACTCTCATTGACTAAATTGTTAGTGCCTAAACAGTTGTAAATAATTAATAAATATATGACCTTTTGATAATTTGTCGTTTGCGTTGCAATTTTGTAGTAATTTGAAATTTGCAGGAAAAATCAAAAACCTGCTCTTCATTTTTTTTTAAATTTTGAATTTGGAATAAAACTTACTTGCTAAACGATTAAAAGAACTATTTACAATTTAAAAGATGTACACGGAATTTGAATGCCTAGCACTCCGTGTCGGTGGCGTTGCAGATGTCAATTGTCGTGGTATGCATCGTCGTCGGAGTCGAAGTCCGTGGGCAGAGTCTGTCGAAAAATTGGTAGGTTTTGATAAGTCAGTTTATGTTTGATTTTATATGGTGCGTTGTCGTGCCGTATGTTAGTCAAGTCTTTCGTAAGGTCACTGTTTAAAATTTGCGCGTCATAAAATTTAGTCGAGAGTCGGTTTATGTGGTCTTGAAAATATTCCATGTTCGTCAGTTTGTGTAGCGTTGTTATCCGTGTGTATCGGTCCAGTCCGGTTATTAGTCGCAGGTTCTTGTTCTGGAACACCTGCAGCGGCTTGATGGCCGTCTTGGAAACGTTGCACCAGACCGCCGAGGCATACGTCAGAATGGGTCGCAGTAGGAACCAATTTCAACCAAAATTTTTCAATATTCCTCCAAAATTAGCTCTAATTCTGATCATAAAGATCCGAAATCCCAAATTTGGTTTTGAAACTCTCATTACTTTTTAAAATAATAAATAAAAACTAATATTAAATAATAAGATTTAGAAAAATAATTCTTATTAACCAATTTTAACCAAAATTTAATCAACTAAAAGTCTCAATATAAGGATACAAAATCCCAAATTTTATTTCAAAATTTTTATTAAATAGTTTTTGCTGCAGAGCGCACACAAAATTTGACCACACACACACACAGAAATTTTTTGGAAATGGTTTTATTTAGCTCATGGGACCTCAAAAAGTGCAAACCCATCAAAATCTCAATTTTTTTTTCACGAATACAATACATCTCAGATTACATTATGATAAAGTAAAAAGTAACAACAAAACAAATTCCTCGACTTTTTCACGTTTTCCCCCATTAAAATTTGTCATTTTCTCTGAATTTTAGAAACTTGTTAAACAAAAGTTAAATATGGATCAATTATTATAACAAAAATAGTTGAATTTTTAAATAAACGAAATTATTAAATACAGCAGCAGAATTATTTAACAAAATAGTTGTATTTTTGGACAAAGTAGTAACTTTTTGACATAAAACTGTTGAATTGTTGAAGAAACCGGTTGAATTATTTAAACGAAACAGTAGAAGTATGGAATAAAACAACTGAATTTATTAAACGAAGCAAAGAACTAACAGTTGCACTTTTAGTACTTGAATATTATTAGCTATTTTCATATAACAGTTGAGTCCAATAGTTGAAAAACCTGTTGAATTGTGAAAGAAACAGTTGAATTGTTAAATCATGGATAATTCAATTGTTGATAAAAAAAAGACAAATGAATTATGAATCAAAAAATAATCAAATTGTTGAATAAAGCAGTTGAATTATAGAACAATTCAGGTTAATTATTGAATAAAAAATTGAATTATTGAACAAAATCGCCGAATTATTGAACAAATGTTAAATCAAGGATAATAGAATTGCTGAACTAAAAATAATTGAATTATTCAACTAAAAACAATTAAAATACTAATCTAAAAGTGATTGGAAGGTTGAACAAATCAGTTGAATTATTAAACTAAACAGCTAAATTATCTACGAAATAGCTGAATTTAATCTTCTTCTTCTTCTTCTACTTTGGCTAGGATAACCCTGGAGCCCAGATCTGTTGATCAACTGATCAACAGATCTGTTTTACTAACAGTAGCATCGGCGATATCCGAAGCCACTGTCAGTACCTTGAGCACTACTTGTTTTACATCTGAAGTAGCTTGCTAGGCTTGCCTCAGATGTGCCTGTTACCCTATTTTTTATTGTTAATGCTGGCACCATTAACATAGGAGGACCACCGTCTTTACGTGCCTTCCGAAGCACGGAGACGTCATTGCAAAGTGAACTCCACCCGGATTTGAACCGGGGCGCCTTGCATTAGCAGTCCTTGCGCTAACACCCAGGCCAATGTCCGTCTCAATGTCTGAATTTAATTATTATTATTATTTAATATTAAGAGAATTGAGGACGTTTTCTTTAGGCTAAACTTTATAAATAACAAATTACAACTGGATCACAGCGGTGTGTACACTTTACACCGCACTCCTGCTCATTTATTAAGTTAATTAAACAAAGCAGAAAATTATTAAACAAAACAGTTGAATTATTGAACAAAACAATTTCATAATTAAACCAACAGGAAGTGGGTTATTAAACCAACAACAAACAAATTACATATTAAACCAAAAGCAATTAAATGATCAAACCAAAAAGATTTGAATTGTTGAATAAACCAATTAATTATTGAACCAAACAGTTGAATTATTAAATAACTAAATTTATTTAAAAGGGACTAAATTGCACCAAAATTATTTTAATTGTCGTATGAAGCAGTTGAATTATTAAACAAAACAGCTGAATTATTGAAAAAAAGACAGTTAAATTGTTGAATCAAGATAATTAAATTGTTGAACCAAAAACAATTGAATTATTCAAGCAAAACCATAAACTTATTGAACTAAAAATAATTGAAATTCCAAACATAGCAGTTGAATTATTAAACAAAACAGTTGAATTATTGAACAAAACAGTTGCATTTTAAACAATATATTGAATTGTAGAACCAAAAAACGACTAAATTATTAAACTAATACTGATTAAATTATGAAACCAAAACCAATTAAATTTTTAAACCAAAAATATTTGAATTGTTGAATAAATCAGTTAATTATTGAATCAAACAGGTGATTTATTAAACAAAGCTGTTGATTGTTTACAATCTTGTTAATTCTTGAACAAATCAGTTGTATTTTTGGACAAAGTTGTTGCATTGTTCAACAAAATGCGATTGAATTATTAAACCAACAACAATTAAACACGATTTTCACCGAACTTCTTAAATCAAATTATCTAACTTTTCTACGTTTTCCATCATTAAAATTGGTAATTTTTATTAACTTTTCGAAATTGACGCCTCTATTGTGGTTGAAATGAACTAATTAAAATGGATAGATGAACTAATTAAAATGCATTTTAATATTATAATATAGAAAAACAGCTTAAACCAAATTAAAAAAAATTATTTGTTGATTTTACTAAATCAAAAGTGTAATTTTTATTACTTTTTTTAATTAAATTTTTAACTTTTCAAAATTTCAAAAAGTTTTCCCTGTCAAAAGTGTTAATTTTTCTGAATTGCTTAACAATAAAAAATTCTCTGACTTTTCCATGTCAAAATTTCTCGAATTTTAAATCCCCTGACATTTCCAGGTATTCCTGACGAGTGGAAACCATGAGTGAAGATATTAGATGACCATGTTTATCTTTGCTACCACCACTGTAAGTTAAACGACACTTTTCCCAATAAATTTCGATACTCGGTAAAAATTGCAAAAACGAAAAATCGCTACCTACCCAAAATTTTTCTTCAATTTATCATCTTCTTTTTTTTTTACAAAACACCCATGTGCATATATTAATGAAGTTTTATAAAAGGTTGTTTTATTATTCATTAAAGAAAAAAAAATTTGCTATTTTGAAAAAAAAGAAACTGCAAGTAATTTTTCATTCCTATCATAGCCCTGTAACACAGATCAAGAGCTGTACGATCAGATTACTTTCCTTTGTTTACTTTAAAAAAGTAAAAATTAATCATTAAGGGGGTCATTAATTTTCATAGAGAATAAAATAAATTTATGATTTTATTTAATTAAAAATTTTAAAATTCTATGATAAAACTAAACTTCAGTAAAACTAAACTTAAAAAAATATTTAATGTCAATAATAACGGATAACTCTCGGTTCAGGTTGTGTGGGCAACCGGGTGCGGTTGGTGCTTTATAATAATTTTACTGTAAAATGCAGTGGCGTAACTACCAGTGTTCCGAGTGTATCTGAAAACAAGAGGTCCTGTTTTTACAAAAATGTTAAATATTTTAATGTAAATTCAGATTTTTGTAATTTGTACTACTGAACAACAAATAGGACAATAAACAAGAAACATAAAATATATTTACAATTTTTCGATTTACCATATTATTTGGAATTGAACCTTTCAATTGAAAGATTTAAAAAATATCTTATAATAAAGTTACAAACTTTCTGACAAAAATATTGGTTCTCATACAACTGATTGATATTATTGCAATTTATTTTAGTGTTTAGATTTTTTAAAAGTTGCATGAAAGGCGTCGTTCGTACGAAAGTATTAAAAACGAACTTTTCACTTTTTATCTCAAAATGTTTTATACAGAGCTTGGAATGACGAATTATTTAAAATTGGTCAGGAGCTATACGTATAATATTGGAAAGATATTGTTTAAGACAATGATTTTAATTTAAAAATAATTAAAATTTTTAGCAAAGCACTAATGTGCGAACAAACATTATCTACTTTATCATTGATGTATCTAATATGCAACAACAACAACAACAGAGGGAGGAAAAATGTTTTGAGTGAAAAGCAGATTACCTAAATTCAAAAAAAAATAATGTTGTTAATGCGTTTTTAATAATGCCTTTAAAAAAGTGCACTATTTTATTACCCTTAGGGGAGAGGTGGCTTGACTTTGGAATACAGGCCAGTGACTGCATTGTTACACAACTGGTAAAATGGTTAACTTCATGGTAAAAAGTAAATAAAAACTAAATTTTTGTGTACATTTAAGTAAAAATGCCAGTTTTGCTTCTTTTAGGTAATTTTAGGCCTTAAAAAATTATTTTTTTGCAATTTTGCTGTATTTTGAATAGTTTTCCAGTTAGAGATGTTCAAAAAGCACGCAGCGAAAATTGTTGTGGCTTTTATCTGATTTTTGAGTAACAATAGATCAACTTTTTACTTTTTTTGATGAAAGGGGGTCACGGCTATGACCGGGAAATTATCTGCATTACTGAAAAATTAAAATACATAGTATCGTAAAATTTATACCGGATACAGTGACGGACTGGCACTGGAACTTTGAAGCACCCTTTATAACACAGCCTTTAAAATAAATAAAAATAGTCTTCAGGAGCAGGCGAGAATTGGTTATTGTTTCTCAGTTTTTCCATAAATTCAAGGGTCCAGGTTCCCGGGACGCTATAGCGGTCAACTTAACCTTTTCGAACTGATTCTGCTAAAAGAGGTTAAAAATCTCGAGTAAGAAAATTTAATAATATTATATTCGTGCTATATATTCCACTTCCTTGCTATCTGGAGTCATTCGACATCTATAATGCAGGAAGTTATTATAAGAAAATTAACGTCAAGTTTGAGCATACTCGTATCAAAAAAACACTTAATCACTTGCAAATATATTATGAACATCCACAAGTGTTATTTATTATCTAATAAAATTTAATATTCTAATATCTACACACTAATAAATATAGTAAACTTTAAACCAAGCACATTGAAACGCATTAAATTTTTTTTTATTGCATCTACCCATAAATTACACTCATCAAAACATTATCAACAAATTGAAGTAGAAGAATAAGCGATGATATAAACAGCAGCTACGTAATAGGAAATTTTTCTTCAAGAAAATTATACCCACAATGCAAAACTTATGATATATGGCATAAAGAACTTCAATAATTTCTAACTGCCAATAATTTTATTATTATGCAGTGTTCGGTCGTAACAGAGTGCCCAAAGCAAATTGAATTTTAACATAATTTCGCTGTGATAAATTGTTCTTGCAAATATAAAATAGAGCAAACTAGAAAAATATTTTTAAATCAGTGATGAATGAGAAAAATTAAAACTAACGATTATTTAATATATTATATTAGATAGGATATCTCATAAACTGTAACTTGTTGTGCAATTATTTTATAATTAGTAAATAAATTGATTTTATTATTATAAATATTCACAAATCCACTCTAATGTTTTTAACTACGCTGTTAAAATTTATAGTCGAATTGGCAATTTTAATTCAATCTATTAACATAGTTTTGTAATTGATAATATAAAATACACATAATAATAAATAACGAGAAATTTGATGTGTATATAAGTGGATCGGCGTAAATAAACTATAAATAATAATAATAATTAAAATTTTATTATGCTCTAATTTTTTTAATTGCTAATTGATTTCTACATAATTTTTGTTATACATACATCATTATGGCTTTACAATCTGGAAAAGCAATTTGAATGCTGCAAATGGTGCGTTTTTTTTTTATATTTTTGATGCTTTTTAATAATGGGAAAATAAATTAATTTATTTTTCACAAAATAATATTTGCCTTATTTTGCTATTTGATTTCAAACCAATGAAATAAAGTACCAATACAATGTAAACAACTCTGGTTTTTAAATTACCTAACGTAGTTGTATTATTATCTTTCACATTAACGCAAAACCAAAAACCGTAATTGTTGCTAATCAGATCGGATTACTTTCCTTTGTTTACTTTAAAAAGTAAAATTAATCATTAAGGGGAGGGTCATTAATTCTCATACAGAATAAAATAAATTTATGATTTTATTTAATTAAAATTTTAAAATTTTAAGATACAACTAAACTTCAGTAAAACTAAACTTAAAAAATATTTAATGTCAATAATAATGGATAACTCTCGGTTCAGATTGTGTGGGCAACCGGGTGCGGTGGGTGCTTTATAATAATTTTACTGTAAAATGCAGTGGCGTAACTACCAGTGTTCCAAGTGTATCTGAAAACAAGGCCGGGTTTTCAAAAGTCCTGTTATTACAAAATGTTAAATATTTTAATGTAAATTCAGATTTTTGTAATTTGTACTACTAAACAACAAATAGGACAATAAACAAGAAACGTAAAAATATATTTACAATTTTTCGAATTACCATATTATTTGGAATTGAACCTTTCAATTGGAAGATTTAAAAGTATCTTATAATAAAGTTACAAACTTTCTGACAAAAATATTGGTTTCATACAACTGATTGAAATTATTGTAATTTATTTTAGTGTTTAGATTTTTAAAAATAGCATGAAAGGTGTTGTTCGTATGAAAGTATTAAAAGGAACTTTCACTTTTATCTCAAAATGCTTTATACAGAGCTTTGAATGAAGAATTATTTAAAATTGGTCAGGAGCTATACGTATAATATTGGGAAGATATTATTTAAGATAATGATTTTAATTTAAAATAATTAAAATTAAAAAGTACCATATGGGCCAACAAACTACTTTACTCTACTTTATCATTTATTTTAATAAAATATTAAATAATGTATCTAATATGTAACAACAACAGAGCGAGGAAAATGTTTTGAGTGAAAACAGATGACCTAAATTTAAAAAAAATAATTTTGTTAATGCGTTTTTAATAATGCATTTAAAAAGTGCACTATTTTACTACCCTTAGGGAGAGGTGGCTTGATTTTGAATACAGGCCAGTGACTGCATTGTTACACCACTGGCAAAATGGTTAACTTCATGGTAAAAGTAAAGAAAAACAGGTGTGTGAAGGCTAAATTTTGTGTACATTTTAGTAAAATGCCAGTTTTGCTTCTTTTAGGTAATTTTAAGCCTTAAAAATTATTTTTGCAATTTTGCTGTATTTTGAATAGTTTTCCAGTTAGAGATGTTCAAAACCACACAGCAAAATTGTTGTCGCTTTTTCTGATTTTCGAGTAACAATAGGTCAATTTTTTACTTTTTGATGAAAGGGGTCACGGCTATGACCGGAAATAATCTGTGTTACTGAAAAATTAAAATACATAGTATCGTAAAATTGATACCGGATACAGTGACGGACTGGCACTGGAACTTTGAAGCACCCTTTATAACACAGCCTTTAAAATAAATAAAAATAGTCTTCAGGAGCAGGCGAGAATTGGTTATTGTTTCTCAGTATTTCCATAAATTTAAGGGTCCAGGTTCCCGGGACGCTATAGCGCTCAACTTAACTTTTTCGAACTGATTCTGCTAAAAGAGGTTAAAAATCTCGAGTAAGAAAATTTAATAATATTATATTCGTGCTATATATTCCACTTTCTTGCTATCTGGAGTCATTCGACATCTATAATGCAGGAAGTTATTATAAGAAAATTAACGTCAAGTTTGAGCGTACTCGTATCAAAAAAACACTTAATCACTTGCAAATATATTATGAACATCCACAAGTGTTATTTATTATCTAATAAAATTTAATATTCTAATATCTACACACTAATAAATATAGTAAACTTTAAACCAAGCACATTGAAACGCATTAAATTTTTTTTTATTGCATCTACCCATAAATTACACTCATCAAAACATTATCAACAAATTGAAGTAGAAGAATAAGCGATGATATAAACAGCAGCTACGTAATAGGAAATTTTTCTTGAAGAAAATTATACCCACAATGCAAAACTTATGATATATGGCATAAAGAACTTCAATAATTTCTAACTGCCAATAATTTTATTATTATGCAGTGTTCGGTCGTAACAGAGTGCCCAAAGCAAATTGAATTTTAACATAATTTCGCTGTGATAAATTGTTCTTGCAAATATAAAATAGAGCAAACTAGAAAAATATTTTTAAATCAGTGATGAATGAGAAAAATTAAAACTAACGATTATTTAATATATTATATTAGATAGGATATCTCATAAACTGTAACTTGTTGTGCAATTATTTTATAATTAGTAAATAAATTGATTTTATTATTATAAATATTCACAAATCCACTCTAATGTTTTTAACTACGCTGTTAAAATTTATAGTCGAATTGGCAATTTTAATTCAATCTATTAACATAGTTTTGTAATTGATAATATAAAATACACATAATAATAAATAACGAGAAATTTGATGTGTATATAAGTGGATCGGCGTAAATAAACTATAAATAATAATAATAATTAAAATTTTATTATGTTCTAATTTTTTTAATTGCTAATTGATTTCTACATAATTTTTGTTATACATACATCATTATGGCTTTACAATCCGGAAAAGCAATTTGAATGCTGCAAATGGTGCGTTTTTTTATATTTTTGATGCTTTTTAATAATGGGAAAATAAATTAATTTATTTTTCTCAAAATAATATTTGCCTTATTTTGCTATTTGATTTCAAACCAATGAAATAAAGTACCAATACAAAGTAAACAACTCTGGTTTTCAAATTACCTAACGTAGTTGTATTATTATCTTTCACATTAACACAAAACCAAAAACCGTAATTGTTGCTAATCACGGACAATGACTATCGTAGATTTCAATGCTGTTCTTTACATTTCATTATGTGTATTATTGAGAAATTGCTTATATGGAAATCTCCGTTTATCGTACAAATAAATTGATTACAATATAATTTTACATGATATTACGGTCAACTCAATTTACACGTGTTGCAATAGTAATTATTCTGATTGGCTTAACTAAAAGGCAATAAAGTAGGCAATTAAACGATTAATAAAATCACAGTATGATCGTTGATTGTATATGGCTACTAGTCCGGTCAAATTAGCTCCATAAATAGGGTAAAGTTACATTAATTCGCACCCAGCTAAAAATTGGCATGAATATTGGGGCCCTATTACACACAATTTGTCAATTATCCACATCAATCCAACGTGTGCAAAAAATTTAATCAAGGTCAAACGTTGCAAAAATCGGTTTTTGAGTTTTCCAGCTAAACGGTAAGTTTTATTATGAAAATAGGTGAGACAAAAATTATTCATTATCCAATTATCTGTAAAAATTGTTTATACACTTTTTTTCCTAAGAATCACCATTTCGGAGATATAGCGATGCAAAAGGTTGAAAAAGTTGTGTTACTCATAATATGTATGTCAATTATCGTTTTAAACGTTACAGAACGTTAATATAAGTAAAAATATTAGTTTTCGTAGCGTATACATACATACTATACAATTGTAAGAATATGAACTCGAAAAAGAACCCAGTCCCTCATTTTATATGACTATAGTAGAGTATAGTTATATGACATATGTACTGATAGTTGAAACAGCAATAGAACAATTTACTTCGACAAATCCAACTATCGTTGTTGGTGAAGATGTTGATTTGTTGGTATTGCTCACTGCTCGAACGCCAACCGAAAAAATTATTTATTTTTTAACACCTGGGAAGGCTCAACAACAATCAAAAATATATTCATCCAAGAGTTTATGTGCTTTTTCAAAATGCCAAAATCATATCTTATTTCTACATGCAGTAACTGGTTGCGACACGACATCAGCATTTTTCAGGAGAGGTAAAAGAACAGTTTTGAAATTGTTTGAGAGACAAGATTTAGTTGATTGTGCTGACGTTTTCAAAGAAAGTACCTCTACTCCACAAGCTGTAATCACCAACGGAATTCGCTTCCTTCTTTCCATTTACGGAGCTCCAAAAAAAATTACGTGCTTAGATAAGTTTCGATCGTGCTTCAATATTCAATCACCAGAAGAAGAGGATTCTTACGATATATGCGAGGAGACATCTGATGCATCGCTCTTTGAACAATTTATTTGCACCCAGCAGGAAGAAGAAGAAGACAGTATGGATTATGTTCCATTAGAAGAGAATCAATCAGACAAATAATTTTCTAAAATTACTCATTACTTACACCGCTCTTGTCATTACAATAGTACTATTTTCAATTAAATACAATAGCTTTTAACTCAACAGAACCACAATAGATCGTTGAGTAGGCCTACTGGGAAACCACGTGAAAAAACGCGCCATGTACACTACCTCACGGGTGGCGCGGAAACGTGTGCATATTATGAGTAACACAACTTTTCAACCTTTTGCATCGCTATATCTCCGAAATGGTGATTCTTAGGAAAAAAGTGTATAAACAATTTTACAGATAATTGGATAATGAATAATTTTTGTCTCACCTATTTTCATAATAAAACTTACCGTTTAGCTGGAAAACTCAAAAACCGTTTTTTGCAACGTTTGACCTTGATTAAATTTTTTGCACACGTTGGATTGATGTGGATAATTGACAAATTGTGTGTAATAGGGCCCCAATATTCATGCCAATTTTAGCTGGGTGCGAATTAATGTAACCTTGAGTGTCTATTTTGACCGGACTATACGTGGAATAATTTTCTAAATTTCCACGATCATGCAACGCATGCCTCCCTTGTAACCAATGATATTGTAAACGTAAGTCCCCACTAACCCTAAAACTTCTGTCAATCATACAGAGGGCGTTTTAATGTTAAACATAACATGTGAAAATAATTTCAGAATTAAAATTAATAATATTCATTTGCATTATTTATATTTATTATTTCTTTGCATATAAAACTTGATGCTATACCAAATCGAATTCAATTTTTCTACAAGTTTTTTTATTGTACTGCACAGAGGGGTAGGTAAGGCAGAGTACAAAAATTCACCGAGTCAAAGATATTTACTGAAAGCTTATGAAAAAATTCCATTACTTTTTCAGTTAATTTGTTAATTTCAAAATTTTAATTTATCGCAAAATATTTACTTTTTTTTTATTGTTGAGATAGCGCAAGACCCTAGATCCGGAACTGACTGTACTTATGGTCAGTGTTGAAAATAATAAAAATCAAAAACCGCAAAATATACCTACACACATTTTTAACTCTGAAAAGCTTGACGAATCAGATATAATATTAATAGAATAATTAAAAAGCTCGATGTAACGTGCGGTTTGTGTGCGGTTTTGTAATTTGTATAGGTTTTAGTCAGGTGCTCTGAAATGATATTGACAAATGATTTGAATAATTAATTATTGCATGTTATGCTGTCTATTCAGGTTGTCATCAAGCTAGGCACGAAACAATCCATTATGTTTCATATTCTTATAATTTGTGTTTAAATTAATTATACACTTACGTTAAACAAGATAAATGAAACAATATGTAGGATATAACAACCTGATGGGTAGTTATATTATACAGGCAGATCACTAAAATTATTTTGAAGCGGATCCATAATTTTCGTAATTGAAATGTCACTTTAAAACTGTTTTGGGAAACCTTAAATTTAGTTTCTTTAGCATCAGTAAGTTAACCATTGTCTTCTTTTTAATCAGAAAGCTTTTTAGCCAATTATCATAAACTTTATTCTCTTCTGCCTTTAAGGTACAATAAGGTTGTGAACAATTCCAAACCATAAATTAGAAACTTTCACTTTAATTTACGATAACAATTTCTAGTTGTTTGTAGTGCAATTCTGCAATGCTAATTTTTAATGCAGAACCTCTGATTCCTATTACTGTTCTTCTCGATCGATTTATGTGTATTGGCAAAATTTATAAAAGTATAACATTATCTTTAATTAATAATAAAATGAAACATCCAAAAAGTGATTACGGAATACTTTATTAATTTTTTTTGGTATGAATTATTCCAAAGTCTGTGTTATCATTCATGGAATATTGCATATTTTTAATTTGATCCAACAAAGTCTTCAAAACAAATTGTAAACCTTGATTGACCTCTCAAATAAAATCCTGACTACGACACTGTCTTGCATAATTTTTAATCATACTGTTATTTTTTCCGAAATTTGGAGTAGTGGGACTTTTCGACTTTTTATGGCGTAATCAAAGAATAATAGGAAATATTTCATAATTTTGAAAAACTTCACTCACTACGTTTTCAGAAAATGGTAATAAAACCTAAGTATTTTTTTTTCAATGCGGATTTTTTTTGAATTTCAAAGTAGACAAAGTATTAAAATTGAACGGAAATTCTCGTTTTTAAATATAATTTTTTTTTTCTAAATTTTAAAAAACGAATCATAAGCAGTAATTTTTGTATTAAATATTTAATTGTATAAAAGAAAATGAAGAAAACTAATTAATTACGAAACGTATTTTATGACATTAAATAAATTGACTAATAATATCTTTTATATTGCATAGTTTTCACATTACTGCATTGGCAGGTACTGCAAATTGGAAATTTTTGTTAATTTACCGTTGATAAGCAACAATAAATTATAATTAACCTGACACGTTTACGGTAAAAACCCCGAAGCAATAAACATTTTTATGGTTTTTACAAAATAATGAAATATGCGATGCCGCTTTTGTTGTTAAAAATATTTCCTGATGAAACCATGACAAAAAACTAAAAATAATTAAACACACAATATTTTTAAAAGTTCTTACGATGTTGAATTTTAATTTAGCTTTAAATAAGTCTCTTTATGTTGTGGAAAATTTAGTATACCAAATATTCATTATTACTTTTTTGCACGAAATTCCAGCGAAATTATAGAAAGTAAACGTTTAATCGAGCTAATTAATTTTGTAATCAAAATTGCATATTTGTGCAATTAACTAACAATTTAAAAATTTAGCATCTAATATTATATGCATATTTATTGTATATAAATAACATTAAGACAACACAATTAATTATATAAGTAGATTAAAATCATTTGATTTATTTATTAACAAATGCACTGTCCTATTATTCCAACGAATAAAGTAGATATTATAATATATGAAATATAATTAGAAATCTTTTCATCAGCTATTAGTGGGGACCCCATTTAATTTTTTGCGAAATTTTTTGGCAACACTAATTTTACAAAATCCAAGATATGTGGCAAATCTAATTGCGCGGACCCCCATTTTTGAGTGATATCTTTTACCTCAGTACACTAAAAGCAAAAAATTATAGTCCGTCTCCCATAAAACCACAAAATTAATGAAAATATATTAAAAAATACAAAATTAGAATCTGTAAAAAGTGCCGACATAAATTTGTAATTAACCGAACGTCTACAAAATTCAAGTGCACAGTTAATTTCAACATTTTTATGTCAACGGAGCATATATTTCTAGAGGCAAGATTATATAAAATTCTTTTAAGATAAACCGTCATTTTTGCATTTTTCTTTAATTTACTAAATTTTATTATAATTAACTATTGCATAATAATATTTTACTTGCATTTTTGCAATTTTTTGAAACTCATAAATCAGTAAGTGATGAAACTTTAGAATATAAATATTATGCGGTAATTTAATTTCCATTTGCTGTTTATGGTAAATCGAGTTTTTTGTCAGAAATCCAATTTAGTATCAATAACAAGTTTAATTAATTTCAATTTAATAAAAATAATTATATTTTAATAATAATGATTAATTTATGTAATTACGTTCCAATAAAATTATAACTTTTGTATTAAAATGAAATGTGAGCTTTGTTCAAAAGAAAATTAATAAATAATTTAACAAATTGAAACACAACAAATTGGAACATATTTGTTCTTTGGAACAGTCAGGCTGTTAAAAAAACAACCATCAAGCTGATGAAAAGTGCGAGGATAAGTTGAGTTTATAGAATTATAATCATTTTCGTATAAAGTTGAGCTATCAGCTCCAAATTTAATTTATATATTGTCACATATTTTGGAATACACAATTACGTTATCCTTTATCATACGTGGGAGAATAAAATATCATTTGCGCCAGTTTGTTTTTTTAATTCGTGCATCCAGAATGGATTCACGATTCTCGCTCACGACATAATCGATTTATCAAATAAAATTTTTTGTGGGACAGTTGATTTGTCATTTAAGATTATTGTTTTCCAGACGTCTGTTCTGCTGTTACCGACTATAGTTTTAACCAATACAATGTATGCAATATTTCTTTAATATAAAATACATTAAAATAGAAATTACGATACTTTGTAGTAAGCAATGTTAAAATTATACTTGAAAATATTGTTTTATTGCCATAGGTTAGTTAATAAACGGATATAACAAGTTTTTCTATGCATAATATTTGCATCTTTTAGTAAAGACTGTGATTGAAGAAGTAAAACCTTATATTATAATATAAATCAAACACCAGATTATTTAAAATATAAAAAATTTAATTAAATAAGTAAACATAAATGTATACACCTTAAAGATGTTAGCAGCACCCTGTAAGAAAAACACGATCAAGAATATCCGATGTACCTTGTCAGGGATCGAATCTATCACTACAGTATGACAATTCAAAACTCTAAACTAGTGGTTCTCAACCTTTAACTCAAGCCAATTTCTAATTAAAAAATTATAGGCGAGTTACATAATATGTAATTATTATTTTATTATTTCAATTTCAAAAAATATTTTAAATTCCGGATATCGTGCAAATTTGTTTTTTAAATTTGTTTTTTCTATTACAGCCACTACCAAGTCCGACAGAAATGTTTATGTAGGTTTTGTATTGTCAAGTTTCTGTATTGCACATGATTTCCTCCCCATGATGGTTGTCCTAGTCGAACTTCTTCCCATATTCTGTTACAACTTTTTTTTACAGAATATGACAGTGCCTTAATTGGTACTTTTGTATTGAAAAAAATAATTGGCTTAAAAAAATTTAGCTAGAGAGAATTGGATTTGGGTGTACTTTCCAAATATTATTTACTGTAAAAATGTGCATTTTAGCTATTTAGCCAGACCACAATCGATGTCCGTTTGGCTTAACGTATAAGTTCATTTTAGAAAAATGATCATAAGCAATTACAGAAGAATTATTTGTTAAAGTATTAGCAAATACCGCTTGTATGCTTGTATTACTAACAAATATTCCAACACGAAATCTTACGAAAGATTTCTCGCATTGTAAAAATAATTGTGTATAATAACTTTTTGTAGAAATAAATTGATACGATTTTATTTTTATTGCATAAGTAATATCAATTTTCTTTTAACATTGAGAAGGCGTGGTACGATAATGTATTCATTTGAAATCGTAATTTCCCTGTCACGATTACCTTTTATACTTTATATCTGACAGATATTATCGTGTATCAAGTTGCTACTGGCTGCTAAGATTTTAAATTTGGATTGTTTTAATCCTTAGAGCAGATGCAATTTACAGTTACTACCTGTACGATAATATTATAATTTATGCAGACGAACCGAGGCGTCGGTAAGAAAAACAATTTAAAATTTATGTATTAAAAACTAAATTGTCAAATAATTAATATTCATTTTGCATTAATAATTTTGACATTGAAGCTAAAAGTATATGTTTCACATTAAATAAAAATGCAAAATATGTTCGTCTGTTTCATGAGTGCCACAAAAGGAAGTAATCTCCAGTGGGTCACCAATATCATTTACAGTTTCGTCGGTATTCACTCTTAAAGTACGTTGTATTTTTTTACAATAATTTCAGCCTTGCCTTTAAGATATCTTTGATTTTCATTGATTATATTTAACTGGCAAGTTAAAATTACAGTCATTACATAAGTAAGTACACACTATAACTAAAAGAATGTAAGTAAACTTAAGCACTTACAATTTTTCAATTATTACATTCCTATAATTTACAAGTATAGAAAAAAATAATAGTAATAATTAGCATTATGCAAATTTTAGTATCGATAAAGTAAAATAATTTTAATATAAAAGCATATAATGTAATTTATAATATTAAATTGATAAACACAGAATGCAGAAAATCGACAATTTTGCAATAAGCTGAATCGAAAGTATTGAAAAGTAGGCTACGTGCATCGCGAATATTTTAAACAGCCAACATTTATAAACCGTCAAAAATTAATAACACTTTTAAAATTCAAATTGAAATTAACACAAATTCTGCAACAAAATTCATATCTGATGAAAATGACATGACAGACCCGCGTGTTATGTCAAATCTTATATTTCGTTATGAGTTAATTTGCAAATTGAAATGAACGAGTCATCATTAACAGATCATTAATTTCAACATTTCGTTGCTTTGCTGAGTATGGAATTTTCATACTATATGAATTAAAAGTGGTTGTTGATTGTTTACGAAGAGAAAAACGTTCAAAATGTGTGGCCTTTCTCATTTCTTCCTGTTGAAAACAGTTCCATTTCGCTGCTTACTTACTATTTTCCAACCATCGTTTTTGAGGTCTACCCAGCTGCTTTGGGCCGCTTGGTTTAACACATTGATTTCTTAAATCGCAAATTTATTTTCATACCAATTTCAATTTTTCCCGTACCAATTCATTGGTTCACTTTAAACATTAATAAATATTTCTGATGCATAAATTTATATTACAAATTAATGATTTTGATTTATAAATCAAAAATATGGTGTTGGTCGGCTAAACGGCCCAAATTGTGTACCGGCCTTTACAGTGGATCCGTCCCTGCCAACGAGAGAAAAATAATAATGATAAATAGTTTTTTTGAGTTAACATAGGAGAAACTTGTGAAGCTAATTTTTAGTTTAAACGAAACTTGGCTTGCGTGTGCATACTTTTGATGATCCGTTTCTTATTATCGATATGTATGTAAATAGAATTTTCTCGTAATAAGGAAAACCGGCGAGATTATGTCAATATAATTTATTATCGTTTAAACTCATGCATTTAATAAAAAAAAATTATTATTATAAGTAACGAACACGCATAGCTCTGCAGACCTACACGAGTTATGCAATACTATTTACGATTTAACAGCGTGCGATACAGCTTAACAAATACAGGTATTAGTTATTATAGAGAATTAATAATTAGCAATGCCCAGCGGAGTGGCGTAGTGGAAAACGTGAACAAATAAGAATTTAATTGTGTGTTCGAATTCCGCATGCGATTCTTGTCATAGCTCTTAACAACGATTAATTGCAAATTTAAACGAATAATTTCATTAAAGTGTTAAGATTATTAGAGTGGAAGTAAATTGTAATTCATATAATGCAAAATAAAGTAGAAAACATATTATAAATAAATAAATCAAAGTCGAAAAAAATGTAATTGCAATTCAAATAAAAACAAAAAGCTGCAATTTGAATTGCTATTTTGTTGCACTACCCTGTATATTGTGAAATTTTAAGTTGGTCCTGTCGAGTTAGCTACTCGAAATTTAACATCAGTAATTTCCACCAAAAGTTTTTTGCCAAAAAAAAAAGATTAAATAATAACATTTAGAAAAATAAAAAAATAGTTCTCATGGAGCAATTTTAACCAAAATCTAATCAGCTCCAAGTTTCAACATCACAAATTTGCTTCTGAAATTCTTATATTCGTTTTTGAGGTAGAGTTCACACAAAATTTGACCAAAAACACATCCACACACAGACATTTTTTAGAAATGGGCTTGTTTAGCTCATGGGACCTCAAAAAGTGTAAATCCATTAAAATCTCAATTTCTTTTTCTTTACGAAAACGATATACTTTTTTATAATTATTACATAATAATATAATATGATAAAGTAAAAAAAAAATACAAAATTAAATTTTTTCGTTTTCTGTTTTCAGTACTTAAAATTTCATAAGTTTTCCTCCAAGTTTTTCTGACTTGCGTTGTACTTCCTGTATATTATTTCATTTTATTTCGCGTTGTTTTATAATATTTCTGTGATTGTTTCCTATTCTTTCATTAAAGTCTCCCATTATTGTTGTTTTGTTTTGTCGATTTCTTCTTACGGTTTTTCATAGAAATCGTATTTTTGCGTAAATTGGTGCTTAAATTGTAATTATAATCAGTTTCTCTTGTTTTCAATTTATCTCCATCATCATTATTCTTTCGTTTATAAATTTTTCATCAACTCTGGTATTACTTATCTAAACTAACCTATCCAGAATTTTCCAGGTAGCTTTATCCATCATTTATCGTTTTTTTTATTTCTGTCATTCCTACGAAATTCAAGTTAGATTATTTCTATTTCTGCTTCTTATATTTTACGTTTTTATTTTTAAATACTACGCTTTTTTATCGTTTATTTATTTTTTATATTTTATTTTATCGGCTTTATCGTATCTTTCAAATTCGTTATTTATTAAATTTTTGACAACCTACCATAACTCGGTTGCCTCTTTGTTGGCTAACCCTCGAAGTTCTTTTTGAATTCGTCTTTCTTCTATTATTAGAAATTAATGAAATGTTTAGGCAGTTTAATTTTCAATTAGTCCAAGTTAAGCAAAAATGCGGAGTGAATTTGTTTATCTCTTATAGATCTAAACAAATTATAGATAGATTTGGGGAGTATAAAAGGGGTACAGAAAAATAGAAGAGGATATGTGATTTTCCCCCAGTGGTACAGAATTTTACATAATTTAAAACATTTAATATTGTGCTTCTCGGTAGTGAGAGTACATCCTGATATTGAACGTTGGAGGTGGCATAGACCGGCGATCTGGGGAGGAGGGGGGTAGAACACACCTGAATTCACAATTCATGATTTTCTGTCTTACGCTACTGGTGCACTGGAGGGTGTTCCACACCCAGACCCCACGGTTTGGAAGTAACTTAAAGATTGCAGCATATCTAAAGTCAGCAAATATGAATTTTTTATTACTTATAGATCTAAACAGCATCAGTGTGGGACAGCAGGGCTGGGGAGGGGTATAAAATCATTTCCACCAAATATCTCCTAATTATTTACAAATTATATAGAAGCTTCACGGTATTGCTGTAGTTTTCTAGGAGCGATGACATATACTCGGAGAGATCCCCTTCCCAGAATCACCGTCATTATATTACATTTTATGTTTATTAAAAAAATTTCTGTTAAATAAAAAAAATGAATTAATAAATTCACAAGTTAAAAAATTTACCCTCCAAGACCCCTGCTCTCTAAAACAATTTTTTCCATTTTAGGTTGTTGAAATAGTTTGACTTGTTAAATTTATGACAGGAATTTTTTTTTATTTTTCGTATTTTCAACTGTTTAATAATTTTTCAGGTTTACATTTCAACAGATGTGTAATGGGGGAGCTTAGGTCTTTTTTTTATTTTGTTATATGAAAGTATAGGTTAAACTGAGGTTTCAGTTTTTTTTCAAATTTTTTTGAATACGTTTAATAGAAGAAAAAAATTATTTCAAGTTCAAAAATATGGGGTTGTGACGTCAGTCGCCCTATTTGAAATCACCAATTAGATGTTTGCTAAGCTAACTTAATGTTAACTGGAACGTACATAAAAAGTTTAAGAGGATTTTTAAACTGTCGTTATGGCAAGATGGTACAAAATAACTCTTTAACGTGTACCATTGCTTCATATAACCTCTAAAACGAATAAAAAATAAATAAAATACTAAATAAAAACGATTATATAATATTTTATATTTACCACTTTAAAATAATATTAATTTGATTAACAGATTATTCAAAATTTCATAAATAATTTTAAAAAGACCAAATAAGTGAACGCTTCATAATTAAATTTCATGACAAATCACTTGTCATAACGAAACATAAGTGACATGATAGCTGACAACGTTGCAGAGCTGTGATTAACTATCATTGGTTAGCTGTGGCGCGTAACTTAAATAATTTTTAAAAACTCATATTTTTTTTTAAAATTCGATAGGGGGTTTTCAGATCAACCAATTATATAAATATGGATCATTTTTATTGGACTTTCATATTCATATATTATTTTAAAAATTAATTACCCACTAAACTCCCCCATTGTCACATCTAGCACACATAGAAAGCCACCAGTGGAGAATCCTCGAACCGCTTATACGAATAGTTCCAGTGGCGGCGTAGCCAGAATTTATTTTAGAAAGTAATTTAGTGGGCATGGTACTATATTATTTTATATTAGTCGTAGTCATAGCCTATATTAAGATTAACTTCCTTTATGATAATGCTGTTTCTTCTTTGGTGCTTTTCTTCCTTTTAAACTCTTTCCTCGAGCGCTTCCATTCTTTTAGTCATTTTGTGATTCTCAATGCATCTTTTTTTTTGAGTTTCTTCTATCTTGTTGTAGTTTTTTATTATATTCTTAAAAAAATACTTCAAATTCTCTATTCACAACTTGGTACTCCTACAGAGCAGTAAGGTATAATTTTACACTTAATTCACTTAACTTTAATTTTAAGTTTAACAAAATGCTAATAACTTAATAGCTGTTTACTGCTTCAAATCATGTGCATATAAAGAGGACATAAATTCAAGCGTGTCAAGTCATATAAAATTTTACGATGCTGAATATTATAAAAGATTCACATCATTGGTTGTTAAAATAAAACTACTCTTCACTGAAATCCAATCCACATAATATTTAAAATTATCCAAATCGCACTTAAAATGCTATAACTCTGCTACGCCAAATTGAATATCTGTGTCGCCGTAAAATAGTTTATTAAAGTTGAAAGAAACGCAAATTATAAGTAAATAAAATCAGCCCACAATAAATTGTGATGAATGCATTTATTTGGTTATGGTGAGCCGAACGTTGTGGAAGGATTTTCTTCACGACCGTGAAGAATAATCAATCTACGAGTAATAAGAAAACTATTAATTAACTTTTGAAGAATATTATTTTTATTTGTTTTTGTACGGAAGTAGAAATCGCAGAAATTGCAGTTGTCAAGGAAATGATAAGACAGAATAAATAAAATGATACTTTAAACTATTCGGCGCTATGACGATGACATCTAGTGGACGAAAATTACGTTAATCCATGGTACCCTAAAGAAGATATGGAAACTATTTCAATAATAAAGGTAATATTCAGAATCCGCAACTGTCAATAAAGAAAGCATAGACCGTGCACTTTATAGTGGAAGAACAAGAAGAAATGGAAGAACAAGAAGTGGAAAAACGCAGTATCTGAACTTATAAGCAGAGAAACCCCAAAGTCGACGAATGTGATCTTGCTCACAGTAACAATGTTATACTCTTAATGGTATGGTGGTTAAATAATGCATTGACTGCTAATGAGGAATACCTGCTTCGATTCCAGAAGAAGTTAGAACTTTATTTTGACCATCTCCTCTTGGAAGGCAATTGCAAACCACTGAATAAAAAAAAATTACAAATTAAAACCTTCTTTTTATTTCAAACAATTCATTCAAATCAATTATTCAACATTCATTTTAAAGTCATAAAAACAATAGTAAATTAAAAAAAAAAATTATAAAAATTGAAAAAAAATATAAGATGCATTAAAATTAAATTAAACATTTTCGTTCTATTTCAATTTTTCCCATTCTCAACAAGCAAGAAAAAAATACTCTACTTTGTTTTTTTTTTTCGGGATAACCCGTAATTGGGTCGGAATAAAAGCCACATGTTCTTATTGGAAATTTCATGCTTTTTAAAAAAGATTGTCTTCAAAATTGGCGTACAACTAACAGTTTTGGAGAAAAACGCGAAAAACAACTCGGGGGGGGCCGATCCAACCGCCATTTTTCAAGATGGTGGCGTTAGCTCAAGAAGAAAAGCTTGAAATGAGCACATATCGTGTATGAATCAGGATCGACCCCAAACATTGCAAAAACTGGAACCCTTCAGGGAACTAAACCTCTGGGAAGATCCTTTAAAAGATGCTAGCTGGTCGTTAGCATTGAAAGAAAAAACCACAAATAAGCAGGTCACAGATCAAAAATAAGATAATAAAATTAAACAACATAAATGCAGATATCTAACATTGAACAAATTAATAAACAAATATAATGAAAACACCAAATTAAAGACATGAATTCTAGGGTTTACGGTTTTCTGTATTTCTCATTAAAAGTAAAATATTTTCAAATAAGCATTTCATCAATTTTTCAATATTGCACGCAAGTTTGTCACCGTATTTCAGTCAAACGCACATTCAGAAACACCTAGAAGTCCAAGTTTATCTTTTAAATTTAGGTTTTAGATCACTTTTGTTTGTCGAATGCTATATTTTTTGGATGATACTAATTTAAGCATCTATTAGTTGTATCTGTTGATGACATTTTATTGTTTTACTTATAATTTAATTTTTATATTTTACTAATGTCACCTGGCGCTCGTTGTTTTTTTTATAGTTATCTGTGGCTTTCACGCACACTGTACAAAATGAAATAAAATATAAACTATAAACCAAGTAAAAAGATGAAAAATGCAACTAAAAGCTAAAATTAAATAAAATTGCGGGACAATTACAAAAAATAATTCTATCATGCAAAACTATTAAGAAAGCTTCTGGTGAATATGGAATGGCGTAACAGTATAATTAAGAATCGAATGGACTGTAATTTGGCTTTTAATTAATATAACATTTTTTTTAACAACTACTGCCATTAGGATAATCCGACAGGCGGATGTGGGATTCAAATCGACCACTGCTTGTTTGTAGTTGCTTCCATTAGTCGGTATATCACTGATGGGCTAGGCAATAATTTTCTAGAAACTCTAATTTGGTAGATAATTAATCGAATTTTTTTTCAAAACGGTCATTAAAATTTATTTAAAACGTGCAGAACATTTTTCAAAATTAAATTAAGGATACATTCTTTAATTAACATACATTTTTTAAAAGGTCTGCCCACAGAAAAAAGTTTAAGATAAAACTTGTTATAAGTGGACAAAAATACACAAGAACACTTAAGATCACAGAATTTATATTTTGCGAAATCGTGAGATAATGAGCACCATAAAATTTCTGAGCTTTTCAGTTTACTTTCTGTACCATAATTGTCCATCTAAGTATAATCAGTAGTCACGATGCTAACTACATGTGAACAGCTGACACATAATTTTTCACACCTTCCTTAAACACCTACAATTAATTAATTTATACCTTCAACTATAAATTTAATAAATGAAATTATTTAATCGATAGGTATTTTCGTTAAGCAAGCGGCTACTTTATTCTGCTCGAGCACCCAAATTAAGCAAGTCGAGAATTCGTCTAAAAACTCGTTCCTTTAATCCGTGTAGGTAAAACCGGAACCATTAATTCGAAAGCAACAATTGACTTAAATAAAGCAATCTGATAGCTTTATATTGCTATTGTATGGCAATTTCTATTTTTTTTTCGGGTTTATGCGATACGTCGGCCAATCGATAGAAAATCAATAAATACAAATCTCCTATTGTTTTCAAGGCACGATTTGCCATAGTAAGTTTGTATGTATTTAGTATTGGCGATCGCATAAATTTTGATATATCCTGAAATATTCCAAGTTACATCTACATACATAGTACATGTTGTGGTCGTGTTAGAAATTTGATGCAAAATGGATGGATGTTAAATTAACTTTTTAATCATAGTGAAGCTACAATGTTGCAAATTATTTTCCTAGTAAAAAAAATGAAGCCATTAAAGTAATATAACATGAAAGTTAAAAGCGCTACTTTGTCCAATGAACTTTTTCAAAATAAATGCGTAAAAATTTGCATACCATTATAGGTACATCAATTACGATCGCATATTTCAGAATTCCACGCGTGTGCATTTAACGTTAATTTTCTTATCTTGAACAAAGTATCTGCAAATTATTTCCTGTTTTTAACATAATAATAGTGCAATGCGATGATATTAATTAGGCGTATTAATTTTTATGTTATAACTTATAAAGGAAGACAACCATGGTAAATTCCAATAATTACGAAGATGCGTGCAACATCATGTAATAAGTGAAAACAATTTAGTACAAACATGTTTGGCTTATTTAAAAACATTTTATTGATTATGAGATACATAAATCAGACGTCTCATTAGACCGTTAAATAGTCGAAACCGTTAATTGCTCCAACGAAAAAAACAAGACCAGCACGAACCCATTTAAAATTGCATGTGACAATGATTTTAAAAATTTTAATTAAAATAAAAAATTTAGGCCTATTTAATTTAAACTAATTTTAAAACCACGTAAATCACATCAGTAATTAACATAATCCCGAAGAAGTTTTGAAAGACGTTTTTAGCACAAGGTTTCATAATAAGCCCCAAGAAATTTGAAATTACTATGATTATTTGCTTGTATTAAAAGTAAATGATTTTTTTGTAAAATTGAAAGTTTATAAATGAAGCTTTTATTTTTAATCAAATACAATTTTAATTTTAAATTAATTGCATAATTATTTGCAAATTGTTAAGCATGTGTTGTTACATCATTTTTCGTTGATACATTTTTATTTATTTTATTAATTTAAACCCGAGAAGAAGTAAGAGAAAAAAATTATCAGTTAATAATTTTTATATACAACGTAACGTGGAATCCAAACCACGACACAAATAAAGCGTCAGTACTTTGTAAAAGTCGAGTTTTTCTCTTGCGAAATAGTAAATTAATGCTCCTTTACCTTAAAATTAAATTGTAATATTTTAGTATAATAAAATGAATAAAATTTTTAAACACTATGAAAAAAAGTTCATTTTATAATTACTGGTTGTTATATCATCAATTATGACAAAGATATAACTCATATTACATAATTGATTTTATAATTAGAAAATAAAGAGAATACAAATTAATCAAACATATCAGCATTATTAGCATTAATAGTTTGTAATTTATGTAATTCGAATATATGTATGAGTATAGAATTTTGAAATTGTATTGGGCTTACTATAGAGAATTAATGGTACAAAAAATAGCTGACAAATGTGCGATTTTTAATGAAATGACATTTTGCATGTAATACAGTCATTAAATCTGATAGATTTTTTCATTAAAATAATCTCAAGTATTTTTGATTTACAAATGTAAATATGCATGAACATTATTAGAAGCGTGTGATTAATTGTCTTAAACGAGTCCTGCTCAGTTGGATATCTATTTTTCGCATTACTTTATGTCCACACAAGTTAAATGTGATTGCGAATTTTCAATAGGTAGTGAAAGTTTTTATTGCTTTAAAGTTATTTTTATTTTTTTTGTACGATTTTGGATTTCGAACTTACAGTTGTTAATTAAGTGGCAACGTGACATGGTGTTCCGTAGGGTTCCCCATTAATCAATGGTTCAATTTAAAATTGCACCGATGGTTTTATGTCATTTTAAATGAAATATTTCTTTAATTTTTTCTGCAATTATTTAAGCTAATGTTTTGTGTTTATAATTTTTTTAAGATTCTTAGGAAAGGTTTTAGAGACTTTATTATTTAAAAAAATCTTCTTTATAATATGTAATTTATTATTAACTAACAGAGGGAGGACATTCCAATAGATAGCCAGGATTGGCAGTACATAAGCAGTACCAGGCAAGTCCTGCCAAATTCGGCAGTAAATGTATAAATTTTTAAGCTTCGCTCAATGGCCGAAGTAAAGGATTGAAATTATGAGACATGAGTAGAATAGAGTGACAACTTGGAAAAAAAAATTTGCTTCTGTCCTTTCCAAATCAAACAATGTTTAAAATTTACAATTTGAGAACGATATTTAATCTAACTGATTTGTTTAGTAAATAGATTGAGAAATTAAAGGGTGTTCCATTCCCCCCCCCACCCCCCAGATCTAGTAGTTTATTTTTTATCAAAAGTAAACTGAAGATTTCCCGTTGCAGAGGCACTGGAAGGCGTTTCGCACCCCCCAGGCCCCCCGGATTAAGTAGTTTAGGTTTTATTTTGTTGCAGAGATTTGTCTCCCAGGGGGTACATAATTTATAATTATGCAGTTTATAATTAATTGTCAGATTACGAATTAAACACATTTACTTGGCCATAGCTAATTTTAAAAAACTTGGGATATGCTTAAATATTTAATTCACTTTTAATAAAAATAAATTATTTAAATCGGGGGGTGTGGGGGGTGTGGGGAGTGTGGAACACCCTCCAGTGCCTCTGCAACGGGAGATCTTCAGTTTACCTCTGATAAAAAATAAACTACTCGGTCTGGGGGTTCTGCGGCATGTTCTTCATTCCAAAATTTGTGCACTGGAGGGTGTTCCACACCCCCCAGACTCCCCGGATTAAGTAGTTTATTTTTTATCAGAGGTAAACTGAATATCTCCTGTTGCACAGATCTGCCTCCCAGGGGGTACGAAATTTATAGTAATTACGCAGTTTATAAGTAATTGTCAGATTACGAATTAAACACATTTACTTGGCCATAGCTAATTTTAATAAATTTGAAATATGCTTAAATATTTAATTCACTTTGAATAAAAATAAATTATTTAAACCGGGAGGTCTGGGGGGTGTGGAACACCCTCCAGTGCCTCTGCAACAAGAGATCTTTACTTTACTTCTGATAAAAAATAAACTACTCGGTCTGGAGGGTTCTGCATGTTCTGTAATGTTCTTCATTCCAAAATTTGTGCACTGAAGGGTGTTCCACATCCCCCAGACCCCCCGGATTGAGAAGTTTATTTTTATTAGAAGTAAACTGAAGATCTCCCGTTGCAGAGGCACTGGAGGGTGTTCCACAATCCCGGATCAAGTAGTTTATTTTTTATCAGAAGTAAACTGAAGATCTTCCGTTACTTCATGATACGTCACTTGTACTTCAATATACTTAACACGCATTTTACCTAGTTTACACGTACTTCATGTATTTTACCAGTACTTCATGTACTGCACAAGTACTTTATGTATTTTACAAGTACTTCATGTACTTCACATGAGATGTTATGTACTTCATGAGATGTGTACAAAAAACTTTGCCAGCGGTTAACCCCTCGATACAGATAAAAGCAATTAAAAATTAACGGTTTAAAAATTAATCTTGAAATTGAATACAAACTAAAATTAAAATTTAGTTATGGCAAAGATAACAACAGATGGAAAAAGATAAAAAAAATATAATTATTTCTATTAATAAAATTTTGGAGAAGAAAAAATCGGCTAGAATTAAGATTCCTGAACTCGAAAATACAATCTTTTCTATAGAAATGGCTTCACCAAACGATAGAGGGCTATTTTAAAAATCTTTTAAGGTAAAGATAAATTTGGTGGGTCCTTTAATAAGCTCACAATTTAAATTTGAAAATCACGAATTTCCCAGTGTCTAGCAGTGGGGAGCTACCAGTCGCTCCCTGATATCTGTCGGGTCAACATCTACACTTTGCCGAGTTGGACCGTTCTAGGGGAATATTTTTAATGAGTAAAACTTTTGCTACGGCCGCTACAAGCCGTTTTAACAAACACAACCACCGTAAGATTACACTTCCAAAAGTGTATTTTTTTTCAAAATTAGTTTCCCAACCACAAATTTTATTTTTTTGATCTGCTAATTAAACCCTCATCTTTCATAAACCGCTTTAAAAATGGTAAAAATCTAGATTCGGGTATCTTAACTGTCACCAAAAAATAAAATTTTGGAGTTTACTCCTTAAGAATCGATTTTCATATATAAGGCGCCCGGTATGATAAAAAATATGAGGTGTAAAATCTACTGATGAATGACCTCGTTACTTTTTTAGTGCGCACCTATGGTGCGCAAGATGTGACCGCGTTACTTTTTTAGTGCGCACCTATGGTGCGCAAGATGTGACCGCGTTACTTTTTTAGTAGAAATGACCGCGTTACTTTTTTATCATTACATTTCGCTAAAGTGACTAACAACCACGTGGGTAAAAGGTACGTTATATTAAATATTTATTTATTTAATAATTATCGATGTAGTTCATATAAATATATATTTGAGAATAACACATAAAATTAGATATTTAATCCAATTTAGACAATTTCTAACCTAACCAAAAATTATTTTCGATGTCTATAAATTCCTCCAGGTTATTATGATTTATTTTATGAATAATTTTAAATATCAATAATTCAAGTCAATAATTCGATAATATTATCTGAAAAATCAACAATATTTCTTTATTATAATGATGATTATATATAATAATGTTTTTATAAAATTTTCTTTCGAAAAGTTATTTTTTAGCATACTTAAATAATTTTCATGTACTATTTATTATTGTACGTAAAAGATTTAGTGACAATTATCTTTTTATTACCATATTTTGTTAGTTATTAAGATAATATTATATTTTAAATAAAAAATTAATTATAATAGAAAAATAATTTTCATGTACTATTTATTATTGTACGTAAAAGATTTAGTGACAATTATCTTTTTATAACCATATTTTGTTAGTTATTAAGATAATATTATATTTTAAATAAAAACATTTTTTTATCAATTTTCTTAAAGTTGGTTAAAATTTTTATAATTATGCATTTATAAATTTTCTAATTTTTTTTTTTTACATTTTTTTACTAGGAAAAAATCTAAACCACCTCCAAAAACTGCAAGGCGACTAGCATACTTAAATAATTTTCATGTACTATTTATTATTGTACGTAAAAGATTTAGTGACAATTTTTTACTGGAGTAAACTCTAGTCGTGCGTCGGAGCTGACACACACGGTTTTTTTTTTAATTTAGTAAATCAAAGATTGATAAAATTAATGATATGGAAAGTTGCAATGTACGTACAGAAAAGCCAATTTGGAACAACCGTTTTTCAATAATATGGATGTGAACTAATAATAAAATTTTGGAAATATAAATCGAACTAAGGATAGGAAGAAGTTCTGAAATTTCCAAACTATGAAGTCCCAAGACAAAATTTTTTATAGAAACGGATGAGACGGAAATTTACGAAACCC
The DNA here is from genome assembly GCA_036346125.1 of Lycocerus yunnanus. Lineage (NCBI taxonomy): Eukaryota > Metazoa > Arthropoda > Insecta > Coleoptera > Cantharidae > Lycocerus > Lycocerus yunnanus. The sequence continues at coordinate 354,972 of JARFIX010000011.1, read as the reverse complement.
ATAAATTTAATCGGCTTAAAATCAAATTTTGAAATAAATATGATTCAAAAATGACTGAATTTTTCATCAGGTAAGGTTACTTGGTTTTCCAAAAAATAAAATAATTATCTAAAATCTTCAATGGCAAGTAAATAATCCCAGAGCACTGGTGAATTAAAATTAACAAAATTTTTACTTGTTTCGCTTTTCTAAGGTAATTTATAATGGAATTCTAATTAACAACATTTTGCGGAAATATAAAACAATAAATTTTTGGTAATTTTTTCGAAAACTACATTAATTGTGTGCGAGAATGATAATCCAAAATAAACAAGTAAAAAATCTAAATGTAATATTAAATTTTTTATTTTATAATCAAATTTTTGTATTCTGTTGTAGGGAGCGCCCGTAAGGACGATTTTTGAAATTTGCAACTCTCACTTCTTCTATATAAAGGTTAGAAAATTTTGGATGTTTCATTTTTTTAATAAATCTAAATTTATTGTCAATATATTTAAATCTATTGTTGAAAATGCCTCGTATAAATCTAGTTCCTACAGTAAAACAGTTCGGTTGGTACAGTACCAAACTTGCAATTTTTTGATCTATTCAGTTGGCATGCCTATGGATTTTTATGTTCGCATTATCAAATTTCCCCTGCTTACAAATTTAAAATTTTCCCAAATTGGAAAAAAGTAAAACCTTACGTAAGGAACACTTAGCATCCCCATACCATAAATATTTGTAAGGTTTACCAATACCCCCTCCCCCCTTTTTTTAAATTTATAAAAATTTATCCTAGCCAAGTCATAGATTTTCAAGTTTTAGCCTAAACTTTTGGGAATTGTCTTGATTTTATGGTACCTGTTGGTTATAAAAAATCGTTTTTGTATGGTTGGGTAACCAATCAGCTCGTGCGACGTTGTAGTGAGCAGGTGTGTAATATAATCCTGCATACATTAATTTCTTAGTGTTAAAATCGTTAGTTAGGCACGCCTTCGTGCAATTGCTCTTTTATTTTACCGATACTTCTAGTTCCAGTAAGAACAAAAAGGATTCAATCGCGTGAGACTTGACACTTAAGTTGAATGCGAAAATATACAATGTATCATCTTGTGTCAGCACACCAGCAATTCAATAAAATTATTGAAAAGTGGCTGAATCCGGACAATAATTGATAACTTTATTATCAACAAGAAGAAAATATTATTCGAATATTGCTAATATGAAAGCTAAAATATGCACATATTGAAAAAGAAAGAAAATACAATCATGGTTTCACTAAATATTAAGAACTACTGACGCACTTGGATGGATTAAAGAGATTTAAAAAAAATTCAGTTTTGGTTTGTAAAACTTCTCAATTTAATCTCCGGAGAGTTCATTTTCAAATTCGGTTAACTTTTTTTAAAAATGCTATTTTATGTGTATTATTTTATTTGGTTTTATTTAAGAAATATTCAACTAGCATTTCAAGTAATTAAAAGAAAATTTTCCGTAAAATCCAGTCAATTGTTAGATGTAAAAAAAAGTCGTCCATTTACCATCTCTAGTTAAATAGTTTAGATACATATATGTACATACAGTGACAAGCAAAACTGTTCATAAAAATCTAGTATTCTTTAAATTTGTTTAAAACTTGACCAAAAACAAAAAAAGTTTGCTGAAATATATTTTATTATAAATTAAAACACAATAAAACTACCTAAACTTGAAAAACATCCAAACAATTCAAATAAGAATAATAAAAAACATATTGTTGAAAATTATTATGAACAGTATTGCGACTGATCATAAATTTATAATTTATACAACCTTTTAGTACTTTGTATGACCTCCTTTGGTTTTAATCACTAATTGCATCCTTTTTGGCATACTAGTAATTAAATTATTCAAAATTTGAGAATCAATCTTACTCCACTCATTATTTGTTATGGTCCATAACTCATCGACATTTTGGGCTGATTCTTTGCGGTTAAAATTCTTTTTAACTATACACCAAAGATTCTCGATTGGATTTAAATCGGGGACTGCGGCGCCACTCCATCACTTTAACATTATTATCAGCAAACCATTTTTAGTAATTTTAGCCGAATGTTTAGGGTCGTTGTCTTGCATAAATATGGTATCACCTACTGCACAACCAAATTTAGCAAGGCTTGGTAAATATGAGTCTTCTAAAATGTCAATGTAATCGGTTGCTTTCATAATTCCATTAATTTTTCTTAATATTCCTACCCTATCCCCTGAAACAACCCCAAACCATCATAGAGCCTCCACCAAATTTTAATGTTTCTTTCTGTAGGGCCTACATTTTATCATACCATGACCAAACACGGCCATCTGATCCCATTCGATTAATCTGACCATGTAACCAACCGCCAGTCATCTACAGTCCAATTAATATGGTCTTTTGCGAATTTTAAACGCTTTTTATGTACTTCGCTTAATAAAGGTTTTCTTATTTTAGTTTTAGCTTTCATACCAACTTCCTTTAAACATCTACGAACGGTATCATTAGAGACATTAATTTTAAGTTGTCTCTGATAGTATTATTGGCCTCTACGGCGTTTTCTGCAGCTCAGACACTATTAACTTGCGAATAATTCTTTTTGTTTGAGACGAAAGCTTCTGCGGTCGTCCTCCTCTGTTAATTTCTGTGGTAATTTTAAATTTCTTTCTTAATTTTGTAACAAGGCCTATTGAAACCGCATGTTTGCTTGCAATTTCTCTTACTGAAATACCTGTTTTAATAGATTCAGCGATCTTCTTTTTTAAATCTTCCTTAATACGAATAGGCATTTTTATTTTCTATATTAAATGAAAAATTGATCAAGAATACTTAAGTTATAATTAAGTTAGCACTTACTCAGTACAAATAAAATAAAATAATAACGGTTAAACTTTCGTTTCACAGCAAATAAAATTACTTTCTTGACACTCAAAACTGTTCACAACGAACGTCACCTTAGCAATGTGATAATAATATAATAAAACTGTTGTTTTGCAAAATAGTATAAGTTATCAGTGCGTCATGCATTACTTCTCATATGATCAAATGAGGGATGTAGATTTTATACATATTTCCGGTAATATTATATTTATAGCAAAAAATTTACTTATTGTGAACAGTTTTGCTTGTCACTGTATAAGTAAATAACCAACATCAAGTTTGTAAGCTTTAAAACTTGGAAATGAATTTTGTCTCACATAAATACAGTATCCTTATTATGTAGCGACATAACAATCCACAAGGTATCTAGAGACATCGTGAGACACTACTGAGATATGGTAACAGGGTACTGATAATCTCAAAGAATAAAAAACTACAACGCTTCAGTACAATATCATGAATAAAATTATTGTGCTATTAGTAGATCTCAATTACAGTACAATGATAGATTTATTACCAACTTATTTTATGATTAATTATTAATTAGTTTTATTTATGAAATATGCGTGCCTGGGAGTAACTTGCTCTATCAAGGGTATATCTGGCCAATTGAGCAGTAACTTAAGGCCGCTTTCAAACGATAAAATCTTGGAAACGTACCACGCCACACTAAATACATAATAACGTATTCGGTAAAGCAGCGTAGCTACGTGCCTGTCGTATGAATATGCGTAATTTCCTTATATCATTTTATTTGGCGTGACTTGACGTAAAATGATGTGACAATCCAGAAAAAAAAATTAAAACTACATCAGCAGTTGGGGTGATTTGAAAATTTAGGGTTTGAATTGCGAATTAGCTTGCCCCCTCTCCCGCTGACTCTCTTTTCACGGCTTGGATTAAGGAATTGATTCTGATATTACCTACCATAATAATGGTAAATAATTGTAAATGTTGATTATTACTTGTTGAAATTATATGTTGTATAAAATATTATAAAAGGTTTCAAATTTTTTCAAATTTCATTAAACTGAAACTTTTTAAAATATTTTATATAAAAATGGTAAATAAATCAAATATTAAGTAGAAGTACTAAAGCTACCGCGTAAAATTGCGAATGAGGTCGAAACAGTTGTATTTTGAAGAATTTTAATAATTTTCAATTTTAGTAAAGGAGGGATTACTAAAATTTTTATTTGTTATTTTATTATGCTTTTGAAAGAAGAATGCCTTTAAACGAAATAGTTTTCAATGCGAGATGCACTCTTCACCAACTCACAGAGTGCCTATATACCTATTATAATTTATTATGTATAAACTTGGGATATGTTTGTTTGTGCTAGGAAATATAATTTATATTAACATTTAATGAAGATCATGAAGAATTTATTGATCTTGGCAAGGATCGTACATAAATCGTAGTGACCAATATTTTACTCATAATATAGTAGTGCTGATGGTTATAAAACTTATAAATGATTTGTTGGTGATCATCTTCCCCTACGCTTGTGTTGAAACAGTAAATTTTCTATTCAACTGCAAGATAGCGTAAATTTATTGTTGTATATTTATATCAGGGTTTAGAAAACAATTTTTAGTTTGAAAATTTAATTTAACAATTTAAAAATTACCTTAATAATAAAAAAAATTAAAAAAATACTACTTTTAACACAAAGCTCATCATAAAAACCTACACAACTATTCGAAGATTTTATTACCCCCACAAAATATAATTGAATTAAATTCTCTTTTGAATTTTTGCAATAACAATTTAATTTTGGAATCGTGTTCAGGTATAATAGTTCAAAAATTGTGTTTAAATTAAATTTTAAGAAATTTAAATTTTGTGATTGAAAATGTCTTTAAATTAAACGGAAAAATTTTAAATTTCTTATTCAAAAATATTAGTAAAATTATTTCAAAATGCACAAAGTAATTTTTATAAAATAAAAAATAAATCATCGTAAATGATTATTAACTTGTGAAATTATATTATGTTGAATAAAATATTTTAAAAATTACAAATTTTATAAAATTTAAAAATTTTCCAACTTACATTTTAGCCTAATTGGAAAATTTTCAAATTTTATAAAACTTGAAATTTTTAGAATATTTTATTCAACATAAAAAATATGTAAATCTTAAAAATTTATTTGCGTGATAATTTTTTAATTTACGTTTTTAATCTATTCCTTTTTGTTCACTTTTCATGTTGCATTTGTGCGCTCTTTGTTTTTGTTTATTTGTTTTTTAAATTTTCATTAAATCACCGCCTCTGCGGATCGCCATGAATAAAAAGAAACCTTTTTAATTTTGAAAATTCATCCAATTTTCTGTGCCATATAAATTAATTTTATTTACCAGCCCAAACTATAGCGGAAATTTCATTTTAAAATGTACTTTTGGAACTTTTTAATCTTTAACGTCTTTTTGCGTCCGCACGCACTGATGATTGTGATAGGACTGAACTTTTTGGAAACTTGGCTCTTAAGCCTTTCAAATTTTTTGATATAATATTTTTTCTTATTTTAAATATTTTTACAATTTTCCAAATTTAAAATTCTCGCACTTATTCAAACCTTAAAATTATAATTCAAAGCTTCTCAGATTTCATTATTTTTATTATGTTAAAATCATTAGTTCTTGAGTTTTACCAGCCGAAAATAGATTTTATTTCTAAATTTTATGTATTATGAAAAAGGGAATTCATAACCCGTAACAACCTCCGTTTAAGAATTAAGATATTGGTTTTCTGATGACTCTTCTGGAGAGTTGGGTCCGCTCTTTGATAGGGCATTTTAGCCATTAACCGTCCAGGTCAAGAAAGTACGGGTAATCCTAAACTTGGAAATTGCATTCCTTACAGTTTGTACTTTTGTACCTATTTTTTCTAAATTTGTAGTACGAAACTAAATTAATTATTATACTTGTCAAAATTCGCTGTTAGTGTAAATTATTTGTGTCGTAATTTCTTTGCGTTTTGAATTTAAAACAAAACTATTCATGTAATGTCAGCTGCGTGCCGTTGGTGTTACAATTTTTAAATTCTCTCAGCAAATTTCTACACATATCAAAGAGTAAATTGCTTAATAGACAAAATAAACAATTGAATCAGTTGAAAACAAAATATAGTTGAGGTGATAAGCCAATGAAAATCTAACAAGTAAACACCTTTTTCACAACACACTACCAACGTAAACATTCAAAAAAGCAGAATCGCATTCAGCAACATCGCCGAATGAAAAAAATAGCAAACAAAAATTATAATTTTTACAACTTACTGGATGACCTGAGTTTCGTTCTTATCCACAAAGTGGAATTGAACTCCTCAGACCCAGATTGATAGTCCAGTTAGCCCAGTTAGACCCAGTTAGATTTTCATTGGCCTATCACCTCAACTATATTTTCTTTTCAATTTATAATTCAGGTCGACTATGTTTGTCTCTTTTTGTATTTCTAAAAATTTCCAAAATTATTTTAAAATGTTTGTTTTAAATAATTTTTCTAATTTCTCCAAAATCAAATTTTGGCGCTGATATCAATTGAATCAGGTTTAAAATAGGTATATTTCTGCTTTAATTTTGAAATTAATTTATTTATATTGTTTTTAGATTCCAATCAACATATTAAAAGCAGAATGCAGGAAAATTAGCCCTAATGTAATTTTGAAGTTGTTTACATTCTAATTATTTTTTGTAATTTCTTGTGAGAACTTCAATATACATATGTATTGCTATGGTTTCGGTTTATTGCTACTGTATTTTTAAATGTTTTTGGGCGTCTGAACCGATAGTCTTAAGCTAGATTTTCTAAAATTTTTGCTTTCATAATTAAAATCTTAGGCTTTCCTATATTCTGGGTTGTATGAGCTTTTAATTTGTTTTTTGAGTTGAGAAAAAATTCTCTGTCCAAATTAAGTTTAAAATTTTAAGTCTTCAATTAAAAGATCTTAAAAAATAAACAAAATGTCTTAAATTTCCTAACAAAAGCAAACTTAATTTACCCCAATTTGTTTTACAAATTTTTTCAAAAATTAATTGATTAAAAACTGTTTGTTTAAATTATTATTATCTATTATTAATTTTTATTTAAATTTGCTTTATTTTTAATCAAGTTTTTAAATTAAGTTTTTATTTAAAACGTTTGTTCAACTACGTTTTTTAAATTGTTTACTAATTTGAATGTGGTTGTTGTTCTGTTACCTAGAGATTTCAATTGGTATCAGTTGGTTTTTATTTCAGGACCAATATTCAATCTTCAATACCAAATTTTAATTTTTGTGTTTAGTTTATTATCCATTGTTTTTGTAGTTTTAAAATATTCATTCGTAAGACATAAACGCCCAGTACCAAGCTGATACACCAAAATAGAGTCGATGCTTACACATTAAAACATTCTCAAAACGAATTAAGTCTCCTTCTTCAATTTTATTATATCCACTCCTGAGCTCCTGGTTCTAGTTCTATCTTCTAGCATTAGGACTCCGCGACTGCTGAAATCGGATTGAGGAATGGGCCTGTTTTTGATGTTGGCAGTCATGAACACAGGGGACCGTCGTTTTCACGTGCCCTCCGAAGTACGAAGACGAAGAGTATAAAACTCTTCGGATTTGGTTTGGTTAACTACCAAGCCATGACTATTATCATGAATTAAATATACACATAATTATGACTTAAGATCTAATCCGATATCAATAAATAAGTAAGTCATCAATATAACACCAAATATATCGGATAAAGTGTAAGTTGGGTTGCATAATTGGAGTTTTTCGTATTAGATCACGATTATATTACTTCACTCACTGTATTATCCGTTTTAATTATTAAAATTTGTAGGAATTTGTTTACTGCTAACATTTACAACGCATGGGCACTTATTTGATTTTAATAGAGTTTTAGTTTTATAAAATAGGGCGCGAGATTCAAATTTAAAATTAAATATTACAACCTACACCTACTAAAATCTAGAGTTAACGTACAGGCAAACAATCCATTACTTATTTCTTATAATATAATACTTTACGTATTTTTTAATTGAAGAAAAGAAAATAATAAAACTATAAATCATTTTTTATAAGATGCTGGAATTGAATTTTTTTCTAATAATAATAATTAATGGCCGTTTTAAATAATTGAAATACATTTAAATCATAAAAATGTATTGTAAAGATCCGTAATATTGTAATAGTAGATTGCAATTCGTGACAAAGAATCGGACGCCGAGCTTATAAATAAGAATTATTTTATAATAATTTACATACTTTACTCTGCACACCTTTAAATATTATAAATTATTATGATTGTTACAATGCGTTTTTATTGCATCAAAAGGAAATATTGCCCTCTTGTTTAGTATTCTTCAAGAAAAGCTGTAACCATTAATCAAAATTATCCGCAATTAATTCAAGAGTAAGTGTAATTTTATTTTTTAAATGTGACCTCAAAAATAAATATTTTTCAAATGATACACTGAGTTAATTACTTAAAATTTAATGAAACGAGGTAAAGGCTGTACGGTAACATTCGACGTACATATTTTGCTGTTACAGCTCATCGGTAAGGTGTACTTAAAAGTACAAAAAAATTAAAATAAATTACCGACTTAGTTTCGTGACATGTGGAAGTACACCGATGAATTTTTACATTAAATCGTAAATTAATCAAGGATTTCAATGTAATTGTTGCACAACATTAATACGAGAATGCTTTTAACTTGTAAGAAAACATAAATTTTAAAATGTTTATATTTTATGGAGTCAATTATTTTATAATAATTTACGATACACTTGCATTGCTTTATGCGATTGTATTTAACGTAATTTCTTTTCATTTTGCTCTATTCAGCAAATTTTATTGTATTTTATTGTTGCATTGTATTAATAAATTTCATTACTATGTTGCATTATACTAAACGTTCATAATTAAACCAGCTGTAATTTATTTTAGACAAATTTCATTAACACTTCGATGTTCATTACATACCTGCAAACCTGAACTAAGATTCTCGTAGATCTTGTAGATCTGAGCGATTGCTACGTCACTGTAGACATAAGTCACTCAAATAGAGTTCCTCAAGGATTAATAATATTGTCTTATAAATTTAAGTATTGCAATTATTATTGTAAAGATTTGATAGATAAATTAAAAGTGTCAGGAATGTGTAATACATAAAATCTTACACAATTTGTTAGTAATTATGCATCAAATTGGTAATTTAATTTTAATTATCTTTTTTTAAAAGTGATTAATGATAATGAAAAAATAATTTTTACTTATTAAATTATTAGTCGAGTCAAACAATTACAATAAATTACATAATTATTAAATCTAATTAATTTTTGTAAAAATATACTTAATAATAATAACAGCGAAATTACCAATAGTAAACATTACCATAAATGCTTATTGATTTTGTACAATTATTTTTTTTGTTATAATTAGATAGATGGAGTTCGTATATGGAAGCAATTATAATTTATTGCCTGATTTTATTGCACTAAGCATGATCAAAGCAATCTGTTCTGCATGGTGGTCTTTCTCCTACATGAAATAAATTTCATATAATGTAAACAGTGGTTTACCTTCTGTACAACAACGGGTAGTTTACTATTAGTTTAATAGTAGGGGGCCCATTTGTATTGCAGTAGTTTCAATAAGTTTTTTTTTAATTGGTAGCGATCAATCACATAATAATAATTTTTCAATAATTGAATTAGCATGAGCTACGGGAGATGAAAATAGTTGGACGAAATTATTTAGGAAATCACAAAAAATTATTAAGCATATACGTGTAGTAGCAATTTTGACATGATGTATGAAGAGTATACCAGTTAAGTATTCATTAATTTAATCAACAAAATAAACAAAAAATTATTTACCTATCGACATAAGTATTAAGCGAGATTTATAGCTTATGTCGCTGACGCTCCAGCTGACGCTCAAGTCAAAATAATCAAATTATGTATTTCAATGTAGAAAAAATGTTCTGAGAGAATCACCAATGGCAGGCAAGCTTACAAAAAATAAAATTATAGTTATTTTGCCATTGGTAATGCGATAAACAAATTTTGTAGAAAGTATTTTAAAAGAATACCTATACAATGACAATTAATTATCCCACATTATTGAGTAAACCGACCTTAATATTTCATTTAAAATATTAAAAATTGTATTAATATTCGACATTCTAATTCATTTATGTAAATTTTACGTATGCAAAATAATTGTAGCAAAAAATGTATTGGCCAATTTATTTTAAATTGATATTTAAGATGCAATCACAAATTAAAATTAATCATCCAAAAGATTAGAATTATTTATATTCCATGTAGGTTGTATTTAAAGGAATCCAATTTAATAGTAATGATTAATTTACCCAAAAAAAGGTTAATAAGGCTTTATCTGAAGATCACATATTAATTATTGTAAACTTCTTTACCACAATTTTTAGAGCAACTTCAAAGGCGCTTTAAATGCTGCAATAAAGATTACTTGTTATAATTTTAAATTGATCGTAACGATTAGATAATTTTTTACGTTAATTGTTCAATAAATTTGTGCCATAAGTAATAATTAACCACTGTTTGGACATAATAAAAAAGATGAATAGAAATTCGTGATGGAAGGGTTGACCGAGACACCAGGAAGTGAAGATCGTGACCTAACACAAATAAAGGTGTGAGAAATTCCATGACAGAACTTAAATTCTCAATAAATCGTCTGTATTAAACCCATTTTCATTAAATTTCTCTAATAGAAAATTTATAAACGTGACATTACCTAAAAAAATTCTAAATTACGCAAAGTAGCTTAAACGGTGCCTATTAGCGCCATAATACCATTTCTTCCTTTAGAGGAATAGGTAACTATACGATATTTACCCATCAACAGTTGTTTGTTTCGATTAAGTTATCCCATGATAATTTTTGATTTAAAATGTAAATTTTTGTCAGGTGAAAAATTAGGAGTGCCATTTTTATGAAATTATTACACAAAAGCACGCAGTGAATTTTAATTGCAACCTATGATAAAAATTAATTTTTTTAGTTATTTGGAATATTGCGGTATAGTTAGGTAACCTTGAATAGTTTTACGTTTAATTTGTCATTTAATAAATCAAACGAACAATTAATTATGCACTTATAAATTTTCTAAAATTTAAATTATTTTTATGACATCTAAAATACACATTTATTACATTTTTTTGTTAAAATTCTTGTGTCTTAACGTCCATGAAGAGAATAATAAAAATAATTACGGTTTTGTTAAACATTTCAAACGGGTAAAGCTCATTCTTTGTAACACCTGGACAGGTTGCTATAAATCAATTCATTAACATTTTTAAAGGTACTGTTTACAGTTTGATATCCTTGCATATTTTCTTCGAGTATTGTAGTAAATAATACAAGTAAATTCATTATTTAAAAACGAATATATTAATATCATGCTTGAGATACTTTAGGGAACAAAATTTACTTTTCCTCATGTGTTTCTTAAAAGAATTTGTTTTAATCTAATTTGAATTATTTAAAGTAGCGGTTTTTAACCTTTTCTTTATCATGGACCCCTCGAAATATATCACACTTAATAATTAAAAACAAAATCATGATTAATAGTTACTTACATTACTAGAATATTTTAGAGGAAATAATTAAAACAGTTTTTAAAGGCCTCCTAACTGTTTTCAACTTGGACCCCCTAAAGTAGCACCGCGGCCTCCTGGGGGTCCGTTAACCGCAGGTTAAAAATCGCTGATTTAAAGAATTAGGCACTTACAATAATATTGAAATCACGTCTAATGATTTAGTGTATTAGCGACCGGTTTTTTAATTTTTATTATGCATATATACTATTTGTTGCGATAAGATTGCGAACACAGTGCAAAATCTGTAAACCAAGGAGGCGTGTCCGTTAACAGGAAGATGTATTCTTTTCGCAGGAAGACGGATTCTTTTCAATGTAAGTATTTGTTTACAATTTACCAGTGCAATTATTATTAACAACATAAAATATAAAAAAAAAAAAATGTGTTGCATGTGTAGTGAAATACTAATAATTACTCAAGTTCGTAGACATATAATGAACTTTTCATATTACATAATATTATAGTATTAGTTAATGTTTTTGTGTTTGTTTATCTTTTGATGTTGATATAAATACATAATTATAATATTTGTAGTGATTCTAGTTTTTTTAATTTAAATTAATAATTTATAAAAATAGTTCTTTATAGAATTATTAACTATTGTTGTACATGCGAATACATAAATATTTAAATCTGAAGTTCAACAGATTATATTTCATTAAATTTATATAATATAAAAATAATTATCTATATTATAATAAAACTAGAGAAGCTACGCCTTCTGACTTATTATTTATATCTTAAAATAGAAGTTTTTAGTTTATTTTATATATTTTTTATTTCATGCTGTATTATTTTATATTAAAATATTTAATGTATTTCAATTAAAATATAATTAACTAGCAATAAGGTGTAATAATTTTTTTAATAAATTAATCTACCCTCGTAGCAAGAGGGATGCTCCAAAACTAATTATTTACCATATTATTTCCAGGGACACCTAGACACCTTCGAGTAAAAGAGGGTTTTGATTATAAATAAATAAAAAATAAATTTCAGGGAGTTAATGAAAACCCTGGCAATGGCACTATGATATTTCTAAGTATGACCCAATCTAACATGGTTCTGAAAAATAAAATTAGCGGTTGGAGTGTATTTCAAAAATAATCCAAATAAGCTCTGAGATATGTCGGCAACATAAAATCAAAGCTCTATTCGCTAGTATACCTTAACATTCCCAAAAAGATTTATAGGATTACATAAGAAAAACACATAAGAGAAAACATATAATGTAAACGCACTTTAAATCGTTATCATAAATTTTAAGCATTTAATGTCTTTTGGGGCACTGGGGTATTTAATATTCATCAGATCTCCCAGCCTATTCAGTTTATTTTTCTTTGACATATCTGCTTGGCCGTTGCTTCGAAAGAATCAATAAATAGCAGAAAATCTTTCATTATTTTGGAAGACTTTATACACCAACTTTTTAGCAAGCGTAGAAAATGGAAGTAATAATCTAAAAAAACACAACTGAAGCTCTCACAGATCGATGGGAGAAGAGTCTAGAGGGGTATGGATGCCTTTCAATTAGATATTATTATAATCTATGCAAATTTTTTTTATTTATATATTTTATTTTATTTATATTGTAGTATTTTTTTCTAAGAGAAGGCTTATTCAGTTTGCGGAGGTAAAATGTAATGGGTTTTGAAAATATTAAAAATTGTAAATTTTACTTACTGAAATTTGTCTGTACTTTTATTTGCCAACCTTCTAATTTCATGGTGATCATCTACATAAAACTTACTAATTATTGGCAATTTTAATAATTACGAACAAATTTTCACACGTCTGTCTTCCTTGATAGTTTTTAAAGAGGACCTTGTTAAAGTTTGATCCTACCCAAGTAGTAAAATTTTATCCAAATGAATTCCTGCATATCCACTAAATTCGAAATTTTTATTTTGGAATTCATTACGGTGAGTAAATTATATTCTTCGGATTTTGATTCTGTATTTTTGTATGTTTTCTGTATTTATTCACTTTGATTATTTATTATTCACTTTTTAAATTATTTCACTGTATGTAAATTCTGACTTCAGTTCTTTCAACAATTCTTTGCCCCATCTGCTGCATTTTTCTTTGTAAAACAATTTTTACAATTAATATAATATTATCTACAATATTTCTGTCGATATAAATTTTATGAATCTAAATTTATTTAAAGGGCCAAATCTGCTTTCAATCTGAATCCTTAACTAATCTTTAAAATTTGTAACTTGATTGAATTCAATCTTTTAATTACATTTTTTCTGCTTATGTACTTGAGTAGAAAATAATTTTCATAGATAAGTTTCACTAGTGAGAAACTTTTTATTTTAATATTTTCAAAAACTAGCTAGTAAACAAATCTAGCTGAGCAACATCTTTATTTGAAAAATTTCAAATCCAGCAAATGCTGTAAGTACTAAAAACAATTCTGTAATCGACTTTTATTTAATTTCATTTCACATGCTGCGCTATAACCTCTTTTATCAAATAGGACGCACTTATTATATTAATATGAAATTTCACTGGCAAGAACAATAAATAATAATTAACGAGTCTTTCGTGATGGTTCAATAAGCATGCAGACCTCAGTTAAGACAAAAATCTAAGCACATTATGTTTTTTGTAATATATTGCAATAATCATTTATAAAGAAGGAGTGTATGTTGAAAAACAAAAAAACAAGTAATATTTGAAACTAAAGCAAAGCAGAGTGTAGAAAATGAAATAAAAAGAAAAATTAGGTGCAAAATTGAGAATAAGCGACAGGAACGCAATTACTAGCGCATCGGTGAACCAAAATCTGTCTAACGAAAATTAATGATTCAATGTAAAGAAACTAAATCTATTATTATAGCACCTTAAATTTAATAAAATTAATTAATTTAAAATCAGTAATGTTAATTAATCATCTTAGAACTATAGACAAAATTCAATTAGGTTTCCTAAAGGTCACATTTTGCCCTGTAATTTATTAAAACAATATTTACGCAACACCTGCAAAAATTTACTTATTTTAAACTTTTTGTTTACTTTCTAACGTTAATGCCAGTAATAACAGTAACAATAAAGATAATACAGATTGTAGAAAAACAGGATAATAATGAAGCTATAGCAATAAAAAACAAATTTTTATAATTAAGACAACCGAAGATTATAAGGCTTTAGAGTTATAGTTTCGCAATTAAGTTTTTCAAAAAATTGTGCATTTATCGTGGAAGTAAATAGTGAAAGGTTTATATCTCAGGGGGGATGGTTAGGTCAAAGGTTACATAATGTAACCCAGCCCAGTTTATGGATCACGTTTAAATATCAGAATAGCAAAATGTGTTGTAGTGTTGATTAGATTATAATAACTTTTTTTAACGTCATAATCTTCCCAAACTGTAATTATCAATTTAAAAATTTTTTGTATGTGAAAATATTGTAAACTGTACGTAATGACAGTTATTTTTAGTAATAAATTTTCTTTCATTATTTATCAACGTAAAATTTTACATTTAAAACCTGTATTTTATAAGGTATGAAAAATCGAGGTTTCAAGTTATTTAATTATGTTAATTTTGCGTTATTAACTTTATTTTTAATTGTAAAGCTGTATGGTTTGATAAATTTAACATCTGAAAACTTATAATTATTCTAATTATGCAGGTACTTAAAAATTTCAACGGTTACGTACTTTTCAGGCAATCATATTGTCTGTTCCGATCAAAGTGAATGTATCTCTGTAATTTAAACTTTTTTGTTATTATTTTAAAAAGAATTTTGATGTGACCGTACTACTTTTACGAAATTTATGACTTAATTAAAAAAGATAATCGACCCGGGCCGATTCCTGCAGCCTCCGTGTTTAAAACATTTCCGCCTGTAACAAGTTCTCCAATTACAGATAAAGAAAGGTAAAAGACAATGTAAATTAGTGACTCAAAATTAAAAAATTGTAGTTGTCCTCAAAAAAAAAAAAGACTGAGTGACTAATCTGCTACACATACTAAAATGTTAATAAAATAATTTTTAAAATAAATTTGCATAAAATGAATATTTTAATGTGCATGTAATTAAAATTTTAGCTCATGATCTATGGTAAAAAATATTTAAATTATGGTAGTAAAACGATTAAATTATTTCGAATTAAAAATATGCATAAGATATTCATTTTATAGTTCTTATGCTTATTGAAAATTGCCAAGCGTAATGAAAGTTTGAACCTCCCATTTTATTATATGACAATAGGATGCTTTGTAAGTCTCCTACATTATTTTAGTTTATTGTTTCTTTTTTATTTTACAATATAAAGCTATTCAATCAAATAAATTCTAAAATAGACAATGGAGAGTGTAAATTTTATGCTAATATTTTTTTGTGGTTCAATTGAAAATAAAATAAAATTTTCAGCGTTCAAATAAAATTCAAACTTCCTATTAACCCATTTATTCAATGGGAGGTTTGAAAAACATTTCATATCGCAGAATTTCTTTTCGAAAAAAGGAGCAAGCAAAAATTAAAATTAAAAAAAACAATTACTATTTTGAAAAATTATTGCTTTCATTTTAGTAGGTACATTTTTCGAAATTTGAAATTTTTCAAGTATTGAACAATTATTTAATTTTTGAACAATTTTAATTTTTATAAAATAAAATTAGAGGGGAAAAGAAATGTCGGACGGCCTAGAAAGAGATGGGCACCGTGACAGGCCTTAGAGCCTAATGCGAAAAGTGTGGAAGAAGAAGGAGAATATTAAATTTCAAATTTTTTTGATAGAAAAAAGCGCCGATAAATTTTATTATAAAAACAATATAGTGCATAATTTGATTATGTTTTATAACATTTAAGCTGTGATGTCTTCAGCATTGTTTTTGTATAGTTCCATGTGTGTGTTATATGGAGTGGGTTATAAAGGGGGATAACTGAAAAATCACTAGTATTAATAATAATAATTAGTTTGTCGAAAAGACGATTATTTGTACTTTAATATTTTATCATGTTGTAATAGCACCTTGTTTATTTTTACTGTGCCCTCGGGGAATATAATTAGTTTTTTAATCCTTCGATTTCGATGATTAAAAATGACACTTTAGTCCCTGAAAATGAAGAGTAAAAGATATATTTTTACATCGTCCTCTATACTTTCCATGTTTTTTAAGATTTCAATGTGTTTTTATGATGATACTATAAAGTTGTCTAAATTGCACTGTAAAAACTTTTAATTTATATATAAAAACACTCAGGTAAGTGTCAAAAATTATATTCATATCAAAAATTTGGTGAAACACTCAAATAAAATATACAAAAATTTCGTTCTACATAGTGTATACTAAAACCGAGAACTGAGATTGTATGAGTTCTTCTGAAGAGGTGATTGTCGTTCAATCGACGGGCGCTAACTAAAATTAATAAAACATAAAAAGACGAAAAAAAATTATTTTATTATAACAAAAACTGTTTATAATAATACAAAAAATTTAGCATAAAGAAATTAAAACAGTGTTTTTATAAAATGTTTTGCTAGAAACTAAGAGAAGCTCAGATATTCGAAATCGTCAACAGCTTGAGCAAACCACTACCGTGAATACATTCTCTTGTCGAATGAGAATAAGGTAATCCACCAGAAGAAGTGATTTAATTAATTTAAATTTGTTTATAGGAAATTAAATGATTAAATAATACATAACATAAGATATGCACTAGGCCTTGAGGTAGAACTCAAATTATTTCCGTTAATCAAGGTAATTCGAATTGTTTTTCATAATAATTATCATTAAAGTTTTCAATTAACTAAACATTTTTTTTGCGTTATTTTATTGAATTACATTTGTCTATGCTAAATTATTTGCATAAAATTTATTGCTACTTATTGTATAAATGAATATAAAATGTAATAAATCGCACTAATTAAAGCAAGAATGTAGAATAATTAGTACCTACAGTATATTTTGTATAAATATAAAAATATTTGTAAGTGTTGCATTAACAAAAACTATACTTAGTTGCACTTTAATTACATATAATAAAATTACTTTATTATTGAAAACTGTGTACTTTAAATGCAAAATATCTATTTTAGGTTTTCCGATGAGCTCATTGCTTAATTTGCAGTAAATGCATGTCGAAATGACTCCGGTATGGCGTCTGTATAACCCTCAACTTACTAGGTTTTTATATTGCACGCTAAAATCGTTTTAAAGAGAACCGCATCTTACGGTTACATACATTAAACATTAGACAGAAGAAAAACAATAACAAATTTACTGTCGAACAATGTCACACGTGTAAGAGAAATAGTACGGAAATACATATGTATTTTATTAAAGGTTTCATTAGTATGCGTATCTTAGTTTTTGATTGAAAGCTTAGATTAGATTTGTCAATGTGGCATATATATCAGATATATCGACATGTGAATTAAACAAAATAAAAATCCCTCTCGATTGTACGTAGGTATATAAAATAAATACAGGTGTACTTCGCTCAAAGGAAATTAATTAATAGACTATCATGGTAAAAATCGACATTATCAAGCTCTTAGTTTTTATAACAAGAATTGATTTTTATATAGTGCAGTGTAACCTGTCTATTTAATTATTACAAAATGATAAGCAAAAATAGAATTAAATATTTCCTTTAATATTATTTTGCAATGATTGATTTGTAATTCACGCACTATTTAATCGTGTGATACCATTTTAAAAATATATCATGCCATTCTACCTAAAATTTATCATTTTTGCAAACGTATTTTAGAACAGAAGGATTTGTTTGAATCGTAAATCAGTTAACTCATCGACAATAGGAAGTAACAGAAAAATTATGTCGGTTACAGGTTTTTTTCGTATAAAAACTAATACCAAACTGCATTCTTGAAGCAGAATATCTCATACTGTGATATTATAGCATCATAGATGATATGATATATCTGATGGGTATATAAATTATTTATACTAGTCATACTGTCCACTGATCACATAAAGGTGTATTGCTCCAATGATTTTCGTCGCAAAAAGCGGTCATGCATCCTTAGCCAGTATTATAACAAAGCGATGACGTAATCACTTAACACATTATTATCGATAACACTGCAGGTATTACTTTTATTGATCTGCACGTATTATTTTAAGTCATTAAATTTGATTTTTGTACATTTGAAATTTTATCTATTTAAATTTCCATTTTTTGTTTTAAATATTATTGACATTAATGTTTTATACTTTAAATTTTATATAAAAATCTTATGCTGAGATAAACAGCTATTGACATATTGTTTTTTGGTTATAGATGGACTTATGAAAAGATCAGTAATTTTCTCCAATTTATAGTTATGATGAATTGGATTGAATTACTAAGTAAATCACGGATTGACTTTGAATGCTTTCATGGCGAATTACCTCGGGGGTTTGTCATTATCCTTCGAGAGAACCCGGAGAGAAAAATTCTCACCCATACAAGAAGTATTAAAGAAGTAAATAAAATAAAATATAAATTAGAGAGTTCGAGGTGGAGAGCAAAGAAACTGGAACTAAAAAATTCTTTACTTCTAGCTAAAGAAATGTGGCCAGAAAGTGCAAATCCAAGATAAAATCAAAAAAGGAATAAAGGTGAGGTCTAGATACCAAACAACTTATAAAAAGGGGAAATCATTAACATAAAACTAAATATCATTGACATAAAGTTATATATTGATTTGCTCATAGGCAAGCATAAATTCAAATTAAAAAAAAAACTACGTTAAAGGCGAAATTGCCTACATGTAAATTCTTCAATGTTAATTGAAACCAAGACAAATAATATTAATAGCAAATAGGAAAATAAAATTTTATTTTTAAAATTTACAATTTAAACTTTGAAATGTACAGAAAATTGTGAAAGAGGGTCTTTGAAAAATGTCAAAATGTGAAATTACTCCCGGTGATTCTCTTTGTTAATTTTAATTTTTAGTTTAAAGTGTAATCACTGGTTCAAACAGTGAAATAAACAAGAATAGGAAAAACAAATTAAAAACAGCAGGCGAGATATAGAAACAAATGGAGAAAACTTGAAGAGGCGTATATTCAAAAATGGATCTAAAAAACGCTAACAAAGAAGAAGAAGAAGAAGGAAAATCAAATTAAAGCCAAAAAGTTTAATCATAAATGGTTGGCACTCCGTGGAATAAAGTAAAAATCGAGGGGTCAACCGCTACAGGAAATCGTGTACAATTAACTTCACACGTAATTCATGATAATTCTGCATACTTCTTCGTACTTCATATAATTCAGCAGTAATTTACGGAATTCCAAAATTTGAGCAATTTAGGGTCCACACCCCCCGGATCAAGTAGTTTATTTTTTATCATTAGTAAACTGAAAATTTCCCGTTGCAGAGGTACTAGAAGGTGTTCCACACCCTCTAGACCCCCCCCTGGATTAAGTAGTTTATTTTTATTTTGTTGCAGAGATCTGCTTCCCAAGGGGTACGGAATTTATAATTAATTGTCAAATTAAGAATTAAACACATTTACTTGACCATAGCTAATTTTAATAAACTTGAGATATGTTTAAATATTTAATTCACTTTTAATAATAATAAATTATCTAAACCGGGGAGTCTGGGGGGTGTGGAACACCCTCCAGTGCCTCTGCAACGGGAGATCTTCGGTTTACTTCTGATAGAAAGTAAACTACTTGGTCTGGGGGTTCTGCATGTTCTGCAATGTTTTTCATTCCAAAATTTGTGCACTGGAGGGTGTTCCACACCCCAGACCCCCGGATTGAATAGTTTATTTTATCAGAAGTAAATTAAAGATCTTCCGTTGCAGAGGCACTGGAGGACGTTCGACGTGAAGTACTTCATGTACTTCATGAGATGTGTACAAAAAACTTCACCGGCGGTTAACCCCTCGGTAAAAATAAAGCAAATAAGCAAAATTTAGTTAAAAACGTGAAAAACGAAAGAAGTTTGATTGGAAAATTTTGGGTTAGAAACGGTAATTTTTGTAGAAGTATGTTCTCGAAGTATGAAAACTTCCATTTTCTAGCATAAATTTATGACAAACAACTTTTTGATGCAAAAACCAATTTTGATTTTTTCCATCAACAACAAATATGTCTAAATTCAGAGCTTAATGCTACCGAGGAGTTTAAAACCGATAAAAAGTATTATTAAACAACAAAATAATTGAGTTCAGTGGTAAGTCTTTCACCAATCACCATTCGAATAGTAGCAGATATTATTTTGAACCATAGGAAAATATAGGAGCTGAAAGAGTATTGAATCGTTTCAACTAGAAGCTCTGTATATTAAAACAAACATAAAAAAGCGAAAATAAAAAAAATTTAATGAAAATTTTGAGGGAGAAAATATAGCAGCACTGCAGATTAGAATTAAATCTTAGGAAAAGTTGTAATGTTGAAGGGAAAAGTGAAGTGATGTGATCAAGGGAGGAAGGATCAATAAATAGATTAGATATGAAAGATTGGAAAAAGTAGGTACAAAACAGATAAATACAGCAAAAGAGGAAAAAACCAATAAAATAATTTAAAAATTTGAAATAAATGCATAAAACAAATTCACTCCAACAAAAGTCTGAAAGACAGCTGGATTCCTCAAGGAATATCGCTAAGTAATATTGTTGTTAAGTAATTATGTTTTATAAAACTCGAGACTGTTAATTAAAAAAAAAACAATTAATTAGAAACAAAGAGTAACTTTTTCTTCTATGATTTTAGAAAGCCATTAAAAAGGTTTTTAGGCAAATCTATTCAGGTCGGATGGTTTTTCTAGCAACTCACTTTTTTGTCTATTTGTACAACATTAATTACAAATAAATCTTATTCCATCATAGATATCCATAAAGGTAAGCTTTCAGGAAACGCTAACACTTGATCAAGTTAATGATGCTCTCGTGGTAGTAAAACCACTAATGCAGCAAAGTCAATTTGGGTTTGATGCAGAACACTAAACTATACATCAAATCCTCTGTTGAGTAAAACACATCATGCTGTGTTTGGAACAAGAGCAAAAATAATTTACAAACAATTTTTTGTAAACAGCGATCCGGTTTTTGTTCGCCTAATTGATTCATATTTAAAGAAGAAAAGTTTTAATAGAATACAAATTGAGTAGAAATCAGTTTAGCGCTTTATTATCCAAAAATCTTTTATTTTGCTTTCGTGACGTATTGTTCTGATTTGCAATTAACTGGAATTAAAACGACTTGCTTTTCCAATTTTGAATTTGGAAGTTTTTAAAATTTATTTGGAAGCGCTCGCGAAAAGATGTAATTTTAATTATTTATAAATTAAAAAAATTATTTAAAAATTGAATACTTTCAATTTAAACGAAGCAGTAGTATAATATCAAAATGATTGGAAGAATTATTTAATGAGAATGACCAACGAACGACTCTTAAAACAGTTCTGTATGTCGGAAGGCGAAACATAGGCAGACCTATAAGAAGATGAGTAAAGGTGACGTAACGTCGGGCCAAAGCCTAAAACCTGAGGAAAAAAAAGATCCTCTACTTTGAAATTTTTATAAATGTCAAGACGTCATGATGCTTTTGATTGTAAATTTATAAAAATTATCCGAACAAGATGCGTTAAGTTCAGAAGTCCTATAAAAATTGATCTACCTATACCAGGTGCTCTTAGTGTAGTTGATGGTGGCTTGGAATATAAGAACGCCCTTGACAAAAAAAGAGGAAAAAGTTGTTTAATTTTATGCTTGTTTTTGACTTAATTAATATCGTAAGAACAAATTCATAGTAATTATAAAAGTTTTACTATCTGCAGACCTACATGTTAATGGATTCAAATTAAAGGCTTCCTCTTACGGTTCGACTTCTTAGTGCTGCAAAACGGCATGTTTTTATTATACACAGACTGAGATGTAATTTAGTTTATCTTATAAGGAAGATAAAAAGGCTAATACTTCGGTAATTTAACGTTTGTGTACTTAAATATTATAATTTAAAAGCGTTTACATGCGCAGGTAGGGCCTATGTAGTTTGAAATACTACCAGGTCAAAAGGTAGAATTATGGCTAAATATTCACGTGAGAATAAAATACCACCATTAAATAAATATTTAAAAATCCACCTGGTAATTGATTGCTCACTGCCTTTAGGTATTCCATATGCAGTGTAAAATAGAGAACAGCAATTTAAAGAAGATAATAATATAAACTAATTAATTACAAGTTCCTCATTGTAATTTACCGATTTGGAAGTTATTTAAAAAATAATAAAGATAAATTATATTAAAACCCACATCTTTGAATTATTAATGCAATCTTGAGCATGGAAGCTTCAAAGATCAAACACGTTTGTTTAAAATATGGCAAATTAGGTTGAATCATAACTTCTTTTAAGTTTACAACACACTTTATTTTGAGTTATTTTGATCGTGTTTGAGCTTATACAACACAACTTCGTTGGTGTAAATTAATTTGTCAAAGAATATCGTGCATTGAGCGATGCTATCTTGTAAATCATTAAACTAACTTATAACTTTATTAACGAAACTTTAGTAATATCAAATTATAAAACACGATAAATGTTCACTTTTTTCCTTCAAGTATTGCATAAGTTTGTGTTGAAAATTTTCTAGATGCTTCAGATTGATTATACTTAATTGTGGTAAGACGTGGGCCAATAATTGTACATACGTACAAGTCCGCGGTGCATAATTAAATAGAAACTTAATTAAATTATCTGATTCATTTCAATTTAACTAATAGATTTACTTAACAAGATTTTCGTCTTGTAGGCGGTAAAATGTTTAAAAACTAATATGGCAAAAGGAACAGCATGTTCGATCCACAATAATTAGTTAAGACGAAGATAAATATTTTAAAGGTGTAGCATTTTAAATTAATAACTGTGTCGAAAGTTACATAACAAAAATAAATAATAGTAACTGCATCATAACTGTTTCGTATTTTTTTACGCATTTTAATTAAGTCTTTTGCGATTTGGATTTATTATAAATAATACGCGATAGTCTCCGGTATGCATTCATTTGTATTTACAATATCAAGTGTTTCCGAAAATAGTTGTTTTTCGCTAGAATATCGTTGAGTTACCGCTGGTAATTAAAAAAACTTGATCAAAAATTTCCATATTGTTTCATCGTGCGACACGTGGCAATAATTTTCCTAATTGATTATCTTACTGTTTTATAAATTATGCTAATTTTATTACCTACTGTTTTACATGCTGTAGGTATACCCAAAATATATTTTGAATGAATCATAATAGGTGAAGTATTAATATGTAAATTAATTTTCATTAATTAAAAAAATATAAATTTTCCATAATAACATGCAGTGGTGTTAAAATTATTAGGAACTTCTTTAAAATCTCGTTATAATTAGTAAAACGCAGCGATATCTACGTCGGCATATTCACAGCGCCAAAACCAAATGAGATTGAAACTCTGCCCATATAGGTCATTAATTCTTAGCCCACTCTCAAACCAGTAAATAAATTTTGATATTTCATCTGTAGATATTTCATATTCTCTTTTGAAAGAAATTCAATTTTTAATCACAAAATTCCAGATTAATTTATCTCGGAATTGGGGAGAGGGGGGATGGACTCCATGGTCTACCTCTATGATTGTGCTTGAATTCAATTTTTGAATATAGAAACTTTTAACCAATGAAATGGGGTTAAATATATTTTTACTTTCTCCAATAATAGTTCCTACAAAGAAAAGGTGAGATTATTTTTTTACCCTTGCTCTAAATAAATTTTAATCATCGTGAGAGGACGAAAGATTGATTGACTTTTATTAGTAAATTAGTACGTAAAGATTGAAATTTTACACACAGCCTTTCATAATGGCAGTTTCCCAAAACCCATCTAACTTACTCGCTCTAAAACGGGAAAGAACTAAGAAAAATCTGGTCTATAAAGTAAACACTGCTAAATTTTGCATAAATTGTCAAGAGACAAAGTTTTTTTTTATCAAACGGCATTAAGCGTGAGAATACAACATAAGCTTTAGGCAACAACAAACTTTTATAAAATACGTGGTTTGTGGGAGTATCTAAATTTGCTTTACATTGTCCATTTATTCCTTAACAAGTTTAGAACATGTTCTAGATGTGTTTGAAATTTTAAATAATACATTATTCATAAATTAAAATTTTTTTTCTATATATCACCATGATTTATAATACTGCAATAAATATAATTAATTCCCTAGTCTTTTGGTAGTAAATAATTCCCTTACCATTGTTGTACTGTTCATCATTTTTTAATTCTTTGCTACTTGGCTAACTTGAGGCATTGTTATGAGCCTGCGTCACTACTATTCAATTCGATTAATTGGAAATCCTTAAACAGTGGACCACGATGGACGTAGTTGAAAGCTTCCTCAAAATATGTGAAACACACATCCATATTCTTTCTAAATTTGGAGCTTTTTGAATGCGCATAGAGAATGTGCTGCTTTAAAACTCTTTATGGAGGTGGAAGTCTTTATATACTTTCTGAAGGTGCTCTATTCTTCAACATACTTTCTTCAGCTATAGCTCTTTAGTTTCCTTAATTTTTCTGAGTATTGCTGGTTGCTTTTTGAGATATCTGATTTTATCTTGTTTCTGGAATTGTCTTTTTTGGTATATCAAATTCTGAAGTCATGAAGAATATTTATGCTTTGTATTTATCAAAATTTGCTACTACCTAATGTATGAAAATTTTAATACAAATTTATTGGCTGTTGGGTAATTTTGCCAAATTGTTCAAAGTTGAAAATTCTGTTCTGCAGCAAAATATTTAAAAATTATTTTCATCTGAGCTACTTATTTATTTTCCAGCTTATTAGAAATATCATTAAATATACTTACAGAAAAATTAAATTTATGTAGGAAATTCTGCCTTTCCTAAAAAAAAAAATTAAAAACTTGAAAAATATAAAAATAGTAATTTTTCACCTACAATCTTTTTATTACTGATTTATCTACAAAATTTAAGAAAATAAAATTACTTGTTGGTGCAGTAAAATAATATATTAAAATTAGAAAAAGAGGGCGTAACTTGGAAATTGAGAGAAGAAAACGTATATCATAACGTTTTTCTTGCGTGTATTAATGGTAAAATTCACAAACTACAAAATGTGGCTTGATAGAAAATGGTATAAAAATATAAATTTTTGAATTTTCCACAAAAACCGTAAAATCTCCTATGCACTACATTGGATTGGAACGGAAGAACTGATTGTTCCTTGATAATCAGGAAAAAAAATTTGCTACTGAGTCATGAAAAATCGTGTTAAATGGGGTCATCCATCAGATCAAGAAGATTCTTGATTCAAGATTTTGTGAAACTATGTTGCAGCGCTGAAATACAATTTTTTCAAATGAAGCTATCTTTTATTTTGACGGCACAGTTAACAAGCGAAACTGTAGATTTTGGTTTCCTGTCAACACACACTGGAAAATGGAAACTCAATTAGTTTCCACAAGAACTTACCATTTAGAGAGAAATTTTAGGTAATTGAATCATATATTGAGCGCATTTTTCTTCTAAAGTGCATTCTTCATCTTCTTCATGTGCCATATCCGGTCTCCCGGACGTTGGCGATTCAACTTGGCTGAAGCCAAGATGAATTTACCAGGAGTATAATTCATGGGTGGTTTCCGTTACCTTCCCCATAGTCCACAGATCGATATTGAACTTTTGATCGCAGCAGTATATCTAACGCGAACAAGGTTCGAACCACAAGCTTACGTTTCGTAGTCGACTCGTGTATGCTTCACGCTAAACTGCTGGCTGGCTAAAGTACATTAACCAGTAAAAATATCTTCCTTGTAACAGGCATTTTGCTTATTACATTAATTTAGCATTGCTCATTTACGCTCCTCGACCAATTATATTAAAATAACGGAGTTGCTCCTTTATCTACTGTTTACATACACGATTTGACAATGTGGAAAACCTAGCGGCGAGAAAATAGCATTCTCTACCAATTTTCGGGTGAGGTTGAACGTTCTGTTTTGAAAATTATTTTGAATATGTAGCATTTTTTTTTAAAAGTTTAATATTTAAACGAAATTATACATAATTGTAAAGGATGATAATTATCCCAATAAAAACGCTGGAAAGAATGCAAATGGTTTCAATTATCGAATAAATGTTATTATACACCAAGTTATTTACTTATCCGTGGGGAATCCTATTGGTATTTGGACCGTGACAATATATTTGGAATTGGAGTTCTTTTTTCGATTTTTGAGTTGAAGAGTTGCGTTTACTGCTCACCATTTGGTGAAAAGCTTTTTTATCTTGCCTAGTGTACCAGTAGGAGTAGCTTGCAGTTTTTTGTATCACATTGTAAATCATTTATTGCTTGCCCACCAATCATTTCAGATTTTCTGTATTGCTGCCGAGGTGCCAATCCGAGTGCATTAACTTATTTTCCTCAATTAACCGTAGCAACCAAGCGCAATTTTGTTTGCATTGGATAGATGTATTTGTGTCTTAGTTCTTATTTTGATCAACTAATTCATGGTTAAAACCTAGGGGTCAACCGCTAGAAGAAATCGTGTACAATTAACTTCACACTTCACGTAATTCATGAGAATTCTTCATACTTCTTCGTACTTCATATAATTCAGCAGTAATTCACGGGACTTCACGTACTTCGCCGTACTTCATCAATAATTCACGGTACTCCACCTAATTCATCGATACTTCATTGTATTTCACGTACATCATTGGTATTTCAGAGACTCACCGAGATTCCAAAATTTGAGCAATGGAGGGTGTTCCACTCCTTCCGGATCGAGTAGTTTATTTTTTATTTTGTTGCAGAGATTTGCCTCCCGGGGGTACGGAATTTATAATTACGCAGTTTATAATTAATTGTCAAATTACGAATTAAACACATTTACTTGGCCATAGCTAATTTTATTAAACTTGAGATATGCTTATATATTTAATTCACTTTTAATAAAAATAATTTATTTAAACCGGGGAGTCTGGGGGGTGTGGAACACCCTCCAGTGCCTCTGCAACGGGAGATCTTCAGTTTACTTCTAATAAAAAGTAAACTACTTGGTCTGGGGGTTCTGCATGTTTTCCATTCTAAAATTTGTGCACTGGAGGGTGTTCCACACCCCCCAAACCCCCCGGATTGAATAGTTTATTTTTATTAGAAGTAAACTAAAGATCTCCCGTTGCAGAGGCACTGAAGGGTGTTCCACGCCCCACAGATCTCCCGAATCGAGTAGTTTATTTTTTATCAGAAGTAAATTGAAGATCTTCCGTTGCAGAGGCACTGGAGAATGTTCCACGTGAAGTACTTCATGTACTTCACATGAGATGCCATGTACTTCATGAGATGTGTACAAAAAACTTCACAAGCGGTTAACCCCTCGGTTAAAACCGTTTACTTGTGACTTGTAATCTAAAGAATAGCTGCTGTCGAAAGGAGAATTTGATCAAAAAAGGTGCTGAAAAAGTGATTAAATTTGGGTAAGTGCATTTACATTTTCTTTTGCATTCAGTTCTCTTGTTTTGGAAATCGCTAATTTTATTTTGTCTTTAAGCTATCTTAAGTAGTAATAGCATAAGTTAGTGT
This sequence comes from Lycocerus yunnanus, assembly GCA_036346125.1. Lineage (NCBI taxonomy): Eukaryota > Metazoa > Arthropoda > Insecta > Coleoptera > Cantharidae > Lycocerus > Lycocerus yunnanus. The sequence goes on along the minus strand of JARFIX010000011.1, from coordinate 326,904 downwards.
AGTCATTTTGGTGCCGATTACGTGTAAGAATTGTTTATTTTATTATATTTTGGAGATTAGGTGTGGTTATTGTTAATTAAAGTAAAAAGAGTTAACCAGTTGTTTTATTTCTTTTTTCTTTTTTTGGTAAGTAGTAGCGTAGTTTTAGTATCCGCTGCATGAATACTGCTGCCTGGCGCCCAGTTTTCCAGTTGATTTAGATAGCTGTGAAGAAGAATAAGTTTTTTTGGTTTCAGTGATTTATTTAATCATCAAACTTATAGTTGAACCCACGGGTACGGTGCAGTATTCCCACGCTCTCGAGAGCTTAAGTTAAAAAAACTAGAGCTAGCTGCTTCGTAAATAACATCTACGATCAAAAAGGGCATTGTGTCAATAAAAACAATTCAAAATTATTGCGACATCCTTTTTCAAGATATGATTTAGTTGTTTTAGTTGCGGTGCTATACTCAAATAATGGAGAGCCAGATCTCCCCAACAACATGATATGGTACCAGCAAGACCGAGGCTCTACCCTACTTTGCAGTAATCTTTTGTAAATATTTAAATCAAGTTTTTAGGCAACCAATGTATTGACTGCATGAGAACGATCGAATGGTCACCTAGATCTTCGGATTTTATTCCGCGTTATTACTTTTATATGGTTAGTTTCTCTCAATTGACGAACTAAAGACAAATTCGCAATGAAATTAGGGTAATTTAACCCGATAAAATTGAAAATGTTTTACAGGAGTTTTAATGACGGATGGCGGAGGTGAGTAGTGATCACTTCGAACATTTATGTAATTTGATTTTATTCTTCACCTCATTTGTGTAAAATTCTTAATTATTGTTTTCATTATATAAATAAATTTTTGTAACTTTAGGACTGACTATTTCAAAAACTTTTCTCTTAAAAGTCGTAGTTTTTTTACATATTCATAGAACTCAGAAAATTGTTCCTGATCGGCATCCTTAAATATAAATAAGAGTTGTCATTTAAAAAATTTACGAAGACAGAAATAAGTGACACCAAAAATAAAGTTCATGTCCAATGATTTTCTGAAAAAATCCCCCTCACTGTACATATTTAGTATATCATTTTTATGATTTTTAATAGAATCGTAATATTAATTTCTTTTTTATTTCAATTTTAATTTAAACTTAAACAAATTAAGTATTTTTAATCTTCTCCTATTAGCCAATTTTAATTATCCAAAATCATACTGTTGTTAAAATTAATTAAATTGTATTACCTTAATAAATATTTCTTTCGAGCTTCCGTTCCTTAATTATTTTTCATCTAAATTATTAATTTTTATTACAATCTTGTTTACCATCAAAATAACACTTACACTACATAATTAAATTTTATGATCTACTTCCAATTAATTACAATACACATATTTCAATTAATTAGAAGAACTTTAAATACCAATTTGACTCGTTTATTCCAAGTCTTTTTTAAAAATTGGTTTACAATAATTATTGCAGGTCATACCAAATTTATATACCTATTTTTATTGAATTTTTTCAACATTTAAGGTGGTAAGTGATTGAAGACGCAAATCGAATTTACGACAGAGGGGGAGGGGAGGTATTTTTATTTTTCTTCTAACTTCTGTAGACTATTATATTTTTTAAATTATTAGATTATTAACTTGTGAAATTAATATTAAATTAAAATTTTAAACAATGAACGTTTGATTATGTAATTATTACATATGCAACTGAAGATTTGAAAAAACTATAAAATAGCGCTATATTGCAATATCAAACCGTGTTTTAATTGTTTTTTATTATACTTTAAGTAGTTAGTTTTATGTAACCTATAATTAATTTTCTCCTCTAAGATTCACTTCTTGCTGCATATTTTTTCTCAATTGTTGTGTCTTATACTCGTAATAGTTTTTGCATTCAACCAGTGTTTGACTTCGTTGAGGTTGTTTCATCTGTCTACAGATTACATTATTTGATAAATCTGCTTATAATCAGAGTTTTTTTAAGCATTTTTGAATTTGAAATGAAAATTGGAGTTAAGAGCTCACATACGTAACTCTCACATTACATGGTCTCATTATATATTTTTTTGGGGCATACGTTTCGTTAATTTTTTACTACAAAATTATATTCAAGAATTTCAGAACATGGAAGTGCAGGCACGAAAGTCATGAAAGTCGTGCCACGAGGTTCTAAATGCTCTAATCAGGTGAGTGATTGTGTACAGTAAATAGGTTGTTTCATTTGTTGGCTGCAAAACTCACCTGTCTTTCAGCATACTATTTATAATTATTCATTCACTTAATGTGTACAAACGAGCAAAACAAATAGGCAGACGCTCATGATGTTGTTACGACAAACTTCGAAGTGATTCATTTTTTCTGATGTTACCTGCTGGTTCATAAATTTAATTTACGAAGATAAAAGTCAAGATTTTGTATTTTTAGAAACTATTATTTTTGAACTATTGATTTAATTAGATGAAACAATCGATGGGGGAAACTATTTTAGCAACAAGTAAAAGTAAAGATGTGCATTAAAAACAGTAAAATTAACACAGATTTATCATAAGAGTTGATGTTGATTGATTGCTCAAAAATTTAATACAAATATCACGTTAGTTAAAAAAAGACACAACAAAAGTTGCTAAAAGGCTGAAAAAAAGTGGGTTAATGTTTAAACCAGTCAAGTTATTTGTGATTTTCACATTTACGATTGCGTTTCGCTAAAAGCTCTCATTAATTGCAATTAAAAGATAAAAAAAGTGATTTCTTAATTGTGGTTTCATTAAAAAAAAAATTAAAACGTAAATGACAGTTTATCAAATCGATTGTTTCAGTAAGTGGCTTATTATGAAAAATTAACTGTTTCGATAATAACTGCATCGATGTGTATTATTAAATTAATAACATAAACTGCAAATTTCGAAATCGTGGAATATTTGGATGTTTCGTGCACTTATAATCCTTGATATGAAAAAAGTAAAAGGGTTGCGATTTCATGCTGCGTATTAGCGGAAATTTTAAAACGAAAAGGGCAGCAGATGACCATCGAACGATTAATCGTGCCAACTATTAAAACTATTCCATTCATTAATAAAAATCATCGAGTGCATATTTAAACAAAATTAATTCGTTACGTGAAGTCTTAAAAAAAGTAATAAACGTCTGACCGGTAATTAATAGCTTCAAATTTAATGAATAAAAATTTCAACTGATCAAGTAATAATTCAATATTGGTTATAATAATTTCTCTTTAAATTATCGTTATTAATATTAAATATACTGTTAGGAATACAAATATATTATTATAAATGTTTTATTTATACAAAAATATATTTATTTACATTACAGCATTCTTAAGTTTATTAGTTTTTAATTAATTTGTTAATTATCTCACTAGAAATAATTTTATATTAATAACAATTAAAGATTAATTCGCTGTGGAAAAAATGATATATTATGGCAACTTATTTTATACGCCGCAAGAAAATAGGTGCGCAGCTTTATTTGATATTTTTACATTTTATTTTTGTATTATTTAAAAATTTTTCGTTATGGAAGAAATCAGTCAACGGAAGCTTTTCTATTTCCTAGATGTAGCTGTCGTTTGAGATCTGGAGAGTGCACTGATGATTATTGCTGTTACTTATTATTATCACAACAAAATCTAATACTTGATTTTTTTGGCTATTCCATGCACGAAGTTTCTAAACAACAATTTTATTATTTTTTTACCAAATTGCTAGTAAACCCATCTGATTTTAGCATTTTAAATTAATGGCAATTCACGAACGGCTAAATAATTCTAAAAAGTAATAAAAATATTAAATATTCATGCAGTTGAAGTAAAGGTGACTTACTAGGGAATATCAATGGGGTGATATGAATAATTTCAAAAAATTTTAAACGGTCAGTAATTATGACAATCTATGTCAATATTCAAATTGAAAAATATTTCAATATTAAAATTGTTAGTAATGGCAATCTCTCAGACGAAGATTACACATCGCATAATCTAAACGAAAACTTGCAAATTATCAAAAAACAAATATAAGCACTCAAAAAGTATTAATAATCATTCCACAATTAAATTAATTAATTTATTAAGTATTTATGTTTTAGAGTGTTTGCATTGGTGTATTGACAATATTCAAAACTTGTACTATACCTGAACAGAAGTATGCATTCGTAAGCACTTGAGAACGCATACAAAATAAACTTTATGCAAATAAAATTTGCACTGTAATACTATTATTATATAATACAGATTAAAAGCGAAAAAAAAGTTTGATAAGTATTTATTTACGTTAAAAGTTCGTCTGTTTGACCCCATAATGTAAATTCGATTAAATCGAATTTGTGATCGAATTTATACTTTACTGTTATACTTGTATATAAAATAATAAATTTGCTCTACGAATTGAATTACTTAAGATTATCTACTAGTCATAGTTTAGACTAACAAGTAACCAACAACAAATTTTCAAAACCAGAAGGGTAGCCTAAAAACTGTAGTCATCCTGGTTCCATCTTAACTTGATGGCCTGTTACCAAATGTGCCTGTTACCCTATTTTATATTGTTAATCATGGCAGTTCATTGACATAGGTTTCTTTAATCATTATTAAATGTAAATAACGCCACTAAAAATTTATTATAAAAAATATTACTTCAGACAAATAATTGCTAATAAATGAAGATAAGATAATTAATTGCATAATCATCACTGCTCAAACTACATATATAATAAAATAAATAAATTCTATCGACTTTAGTATATTCTTAAACTTCTTCATGATGGAAGTTCCGACTATTTTTACCGTACTCGTGATAACGGTGTCATTATTAGTAATTTACTATAAATGGATTTTTGGTTTTTGGAAGAGAAGAAATGTGCAAACACTACAACCAAACTTTTTCTTTGGAAATTTAAGCAACGTAATTCTTGGACAAATTCCAATGGTAGATATATTTGAAAAAACGTATCGAGAATTTAAATCGAAAGGATACAAATACGCAGGTTATTACTTTTTGGTAAAACCGGTCTTAGTGATATTGGATCCAAATTTAATTGAACAAATTTTTGTGAAAGATTTTCTCATTTTATGGATCATCCCATGCATATGGATAAAGAAAATGATCCCATAACTGCTAATTTAATGGCACTGAAAGGCACCGAGTGGAAAAACGTTCGAAATATTGTAACTCCGGCGATGACATCAAGCAAATTAAAAATGATGTTTGACATTTTCGTATCAAAAAGTAATAATTTAATAAACGTTGTAGAAGAAGCTTGCAAAACAACAAAAGAAATAAATATGAAGGATGTAACGACCAAGTTTATCGTCGATATCATCGGAACTTGCTTTTTTGGTATGGAATGTGATTCTTTATTAAATAAAGAAAACGAATTTATCAAAATTCTGCAAAGACAAACCACTGGTATAATCCAAAGTACAAAATTTTTACTTCTCTACTTTACCCTACTCTTTTAAAAAGATTAGGTCTACAGATGAGCCGTACAGATGCTCTGAATTTTTATTTGAGCATTACCAAGCAAACAGTTGAACATAGAGAAAAAAATAATGTGGTTAGAAATGATTTGATGCAATTGCTAATTCAGCTCAGAAACAACATTAACATAGACAACAAGGATACTATGGATTTAAAAGGAAGTGAATTGAAAGGGGGTAAAAAATTACTGACTACGGATGAAATTGCTGCACAGCTATTTGTATTTTTTGCTGCTGGTTCAGAAACTTCTTCGTCGGCAATTACGTTTTGCTTGTACGAATTGGTGCAAAATCCTGAACTTCAAGATAAACTAAGAAAGGAAATTAACTGTGTATTAGAAAAAAGTAATGGAGAAATTTCTTACGACAATTTGATGGAAATGTCCTTCTTGGATATGTGCATTAATGGTATGATATAAATAGCGAATTCAAGAAGAAATTAATTGAGTTGTTTTTAGAAACCATTCGGAAGTATCCGTCGTTACCATTTTTAACTAGAGAGTGTACTAAAGATTGGGTAATGCCCGGTACAAATCTGTTATTAAAAAAAGGATCACAAGTCTACGTGCCAGTACTGCAAATTCAAAATGACCCTGAGTATTTTCCTAATCCTGAACAATTCGATCCGGAACGGTTTTCGCCAGAAAATAAATCCAATATTCATCCAAACGCTTTTGTTCCTTTTGGAGACGGTCCACGTATATGCATTGGTAAGGTTTTTATTTTCATAAAGATAACAAGTAACTTTAAAATTTTAGGAAAGCGTCTTGGTTTGCTTAAAGTGAAGGTTGGGTTAACTGTTTTATTGAAGAATTTTAAATTTACTTTAAGTCCCAAAACAATTGTTCCTTTAGAAAAAGAGAAAAAGGAATTCTTTTTTGCTGTTAAAAATGGAATATGGTTGAATGTCGAAAAAATATAAACAGAACTTTGTGATAAATAATGCTTTCATTGCGTATATAATGGTTTTATTAGCCATTTGAATGTAAAACTTATTACTATGTTGATACTGAGATACATTTTTTAATAATATATGAGCTTTTATTAAGAGGAAAATATTGCTAATTTTTTTAATTATTTGTCAAATGATGAAAAAGGTTTAAAAAATCTATTTATTAAATAGATTCAAAACCTACTCCCTAACTTGGTAATGTTACTTATTTTATACGCCACAAGAAACTAGGTGCGCAGCTCTATTTGACATTTTTAGCAGGTCAGGTGACCCTGATTGATGAGGAATTCGATTGAATGCTCATAATCTTAAGTTATCCAAAAGCTTAACCAATAAGAAAATAGTTCCAGATTTACAATTTTGATGTTTGTAGACATCGCGAAAAGAACGTCTTGGTGTTTATGTTTGTAAGATTATAAAAAAGCAAACTTTCAATTTTATAAATTATTAACATATTTGAGCATATCGCATATTATCGCAATTTAAACTTTTATGAACATTTTAGAGATTTTAGATACTTAGGTAAGAAAATTTGCGATGAAATTTATGGCTTTATTAATAAAATTTTTTTGGAAATGTGTTTAGAGTTGGTAATAGCAGCGTTGACCTAAGAATCTTTATCAGAATCGCCAGTTAAAATTTCACTTCGTTAGAGTTTTCCGTTGGGGAGAATTTTATGAGACGAGCATACAAACATTCACTTTTATATATTAAGATTAAGATTATTCAAAAATTTTATAAAAGTTATTATTATTATGACGACTTTCAATTCACTATGGATGAAGTCAACAAAAGCCTTCCTATATCCTGGATGTACCAGTCAATTTTGAGAATGGTTCCCATATTCCTGATGTTTCTGACATTTCTAATTGTTTGAAACGTTAAAATTTTGCATTTGCATGAAATTGCATTGAAATTCGATTCATTCTATTGATATGATCATGGTCGGCTGACTAATGTAAACCCATCATTAGAGTGCCAAATGGGAGTAGGCGATCAACCTAGTTTGTGATTTGAATAATTTCAAAAATTTCAAATGGCCAGTAGTTATGCTGACATAATAGTGACAATCTTCCCGACAACTATGACACATTGCGTCATCTAAAAGAAAACTTGCAAAACTATTGCTAAGCATTGTCAAAAATCAAATAATATAAGTACACGAAATTTTTTAATAATCATTCCGCAATTAAAAATAATTAATTTATTAAGTATTTATATTTTCGAGTGTTTGTTTACATTGATGTATTGACAATATCCAAAACTTGTACTATATCTGTACAGCAGCAATCATTTAGATTGCTAAATACTTGATAACACATACAAAATAAACATAAATACGTCACAATTTGAATTATAATATTATATAATATTAAAAGTGAAACCAAGTTTGATAAATAATTTTTTATATTTGCGAGCCAAAGCGTTATCGTCAACTTCTATTTAAACTTAGATTTCAGGCATTTGTACGGAGTCCGTTCGTATGTCCATATAATGTAGATTTCACATGAATGAATATATACTTTTCTGGTATACTTATGTATATTAAATAAATAATATTTGAATTACTCAAAATTATCTGGACGTCATAACCAAAAGGAAGCAACCAACAAAAAATTTTCAAGCCAAAAGGGTAGCTTAAAAACTGTAGTCTCTCCTAGTTCCACATTGCTTAATAATCAATATGGATTTATTAGGTACAAGGTAACAAGAATTACTGTTTATTTTTATTCAATATTATTATAAATTACACCATTAGAAATTTGTTGATAAAAAATATTACTTCAGACAAATAATTACAAATACATGACGATAAGATAATTATTTGCATTATCATCACTGCCAAAACTATATAATAAAATTAATAAATTTTATCGACTTGAGTACATTTTTAACTTCACCATGATGGAAGTTTCGACTATTTTTACCGTACTCGCGATAACTGTGTCGGTATTAGTAATTTACTATAAATGGATTTTTGGTTTTTGGAAGAGAAGAAATGTACAAACACTACAACCAAACTTTTTCTTTGGAAATTTGAGCAACGTAATTTTTGGACAAATTCCAATGGTAGATATATTTGAAAAAACGTATCGAGAATTTAAATCGAAAGGATACAAATACGCAGGTTATTACTTTTTGGTAAAACCGGTCTTAGTGATATTGGATCCAAATTTAATCGAACAAATTTTTGTGAAAGATTTTTCTCATTTTATGGATCATCCCATGCATATGGATAAAGAAAATGATCCTTTAACTGCCAATTTATTGGGACTAAAAGGCACTGAGTGGAAAAATGTTCGAAATATTATAACTCCGGCGATGTCGTCAAACAAATTAAAAATGATGTTTGACATTTTCAAATCAAAAAGTAATAATTTAATAAACGTTGTAGAAGGAGCTTGTAATACAACAAAAGAAGTAAATATGAAGGAGGTAACAACCAAGTTTATCGTCGATATCATCGGAACTTGTTTTTTTGGTTTGGAATGTGATTCTCTCTTAAATAAAGAAAACGAATTTATCAGAATACTACAAACCCAAACCAATGGTATAATCCAAAGTTCAAAGTTTTTGACTTCTCTGCTTTACCCTACTCTTTTAAAAAGATTAGGTCTACAGATGAGCCATCCGGATGCTCTGAAATTTTATTTAAGCATTACCAAGCAAACTGTTGAATATAGAGAAAAAAATAATGTGGTTAGAAATGACTTGATGCAATTACTAATTCAGCTCAGAAACAACATCAACATTGACAACAAGGATACTATGGATTTAAAAGGAAGTGGATTGAAAGGGGTTAAAAAATTACTGACCACGGATGAAATTGCTGCGCAACTATTTGCATTTTTTGCTGCTGGTTCAGAAACTTCTTCGTCGGCAATTACGTTTTGCTTGTACGAATTGGTGCAAAATCCTAAACTTCAAGATAAACTAAGAAAAGAAATTAATTGTGTATTAGAAAAAAACAAAGGAGAAATTTCTTACGATAATTTGATGGAAATGCCCTTTTTAGATATGTGCATTAATGGTATGATAGAAAATGGAAATCCAAGAAGAAATTGTATTTAATTAATTGAGTTTTTTTAGAAACCATTCGGAAGTACCCAACGTTACCATTTTTAACCAGAGAGTGTACCAAAGATTGGGTAATGCCCGGTACAAATCTGTTATTAAGAAAAGGATCACAAGTCTACGTGCCAGTACTGCAAATTCAAAATGACCCCGAGTATTTTCCCAATCCTGAACAATTTGATCCCGAACGGTTTTCGCCAGAAAATAAATCTAATATTCATCCAAACGCTTTTGTTCCCTTTGGAGACGGTCCACGTATATGCATTGGTAAGGTTTTTATTTTCATAAAGATACAAGTAAGTAACATTAAAATTTTAGGAAAGCGTCTTGGTTTGCTTAAAGTGAAGATTGGGTTAACAGTTTTATTGAAGAATTTTAAATTTACTTTAAGCCCCAAAACAATTGTTCCTCTACAAAAGAGAAAAAGAATTCTTTTTTGCTGTTAAAAATGGAATATGGTTGAATGTCGAAAAATTATAAACTGCAGTTTATATTTCATGGACTTCATAGAACTAAAGTTCACGAACTTGGGGAAAAATAATGGTTTTATTTCATTTTAATGTAAAAAATAGGAACTATTTTAATACTTATACACATTTAATATATATACATCTACGAGTACTCGGGTATTGAACCCCCAGACGCCTTGGTCTATAAAATTTATTTTTTGCAGCATATTTACCATTGCTATACTCATGACATGACGGCAGCAAAAGTAAAAAAAATTGACTCCTCCCTAAACGTGCTTACGTAATACCAGAATAGCCCTTGCATAAATATTTTTAAAAATTCCAAGAGATCCTTAAATATTGAACATGCTTCCTTGATTACAGTGAATAATATCTAAGCAATTAATAAATCACATTGAAGATGGCCAGGGTAGGAGGTTGGCATGGAATATATTAATAATTAATCAATTTTTATTGGTTCCAGTACTAAAATAATAATAACAGATTTTTTGATACTCTAAAAGTGTAATTATGAATAATTAAAAATTCTACTATAGAATAAAATTGTTTTTATTGCAAGATTCCAAAAATCTTATTTTGTGTTCTATTTTAGATCAAAGAGCTAATATAGGTAAAAATCCATATTCTTTTTTTTTTTTTATTGGCTTTAGAATTTGTACCTAAAGCAATAAATTGAATCTCGTGTTGGATTAATATTTTTAAATTCATTATTATTTACATATAATTCCTTTCATATTTAATTATTTTCCTTTTCATTATTCAAGTAGTTCTTGTACAGCTTGCGGGTATTTCTTACATCTCAAGTTCTATTTAACTAAATATCTTCTAATTGTTTTTTTATCTTTTATTCTCTTTTTCTATTTTAATTCCCTTATCGATCACAGCCGTTCTTTTTTTTCAGGAAAATTCAGATGTAAATCTTTAATGGCTATTTGTGGGATTGCATTCATCTCAGGTGTTCGTACCATATTAATATATATTTTTATATTATCTCTTATTGTTTCGTTTACATCCATTTTTCTTCAAATTTCTTCATTTTGACATGTTGTAATCTAGAGATTTTGCATTCTGTCTTTTTAAGACGCTGATTTCTATCATTTATAGTTTTCTCTGTATTTATTTGATTTGAACCCAAAAGTCACTGTATTCAATTTATTCACAGCTTGTCTTCATTGTACTATTCTATTTTCGATATCTTTTCTGCTGTTTGCTTGATTGGTAATTATAAACTTTACATATTTACAACCTTCACAGTTCTATTTAATTTTCTGATGTGGTATGTACAGTGTTGGGTGCAACATCTGAAAACCGTAATTGGACGTCTTTTTAACAAAATACAATTATTTGTCTTCAGGCTTAAACCATCTCACCTAGGATTGCGCAAATGAAACCGATCTTGTCAGAAAATTATTATCCTTAACTAAATAAACAAAATCATTATCTAGTACAAAGAAAACAATACTTTCTCATATTACATATGATAAAGTAAAATTTAATGATCCAAAACAGGAAGTCCAAATATTTTACACGATGTCCTATATGGATTATTAATTATCTTTGACGATATCATTTGAGAAATCGTTAAGTGATCAATGATCAATAATGCTATTTATTTATTTATTTCCCACACTAGAAGTTGAACCTTATTGGTGTCACATACAACATTAATACAATACATATTTTTATTGAAAATCCAAAAACATTCAGAAACAGAAATAAAATATAATCAGCTTGATAGTTGATGAAACGCTTGCAACTCTTTCTTAGTACTAAGTACTATACGTCTAGTTAACCCATCTTTCTAAAAAGATGCATAGCAAAAATTTTATATTTTTTGCAAAAATACAGACACGTAATGTAATCGTGCGTGAATAATTTATGATTTTTCTGAAATTTGAATGAGAAAACGATGACGATGCTTAAAAAGGAAATGGGTTAATCCAAAAAATAAACATAACAAGCAAATACGTATTTTAATTTCAGGTATATAAAAATACTATTATTCTCAACTAAACTTGACGTTATTCTAGTACAAAATAAAATATTTAATGATCAAAAAGGGAAACACTAAATATTTTATCATATTTCCTGTTTGTATTTATCATTATTACAGGTGACGATTATCGTTTGAGAAATTGTGTTAACTTAAATGATCCATAACCATTATTTTCGTTATAAAATAGAGGAACTCTTGGTGCTATTGCTTTATAGTAAATTCAGTGTTTCCTTCATTAACTGATTCAAATCAAACTGAAAGTTTTGATTTTGTGGTTTTTATTTGCAGTACATAGTATATCTCTTTCAAGATAATTCATGCAATGACTTTTTGTCGAAGGTAACTTACTCTGTTTTAAATAATAGTGACGTGATTGCAAAAAGTGCAATTTTAGTTCTATCAATACAATTTTAAAATACGAAATGAACGAATTGAACTGATTCACTTTAATAAAACTTACTATGACATATTTAAATTGAAACCATTTAAATATAATTGTACTACAACAGCCTATAATGGTACTGAGAGACCTAAAGTAAATATGGAAGATAAATTAGAGGTAAAAATTATTTGATTAATTTCTACAATCTTTGCGAATCATCTTATTAAGTGGAAGATTGTGGATGGCCCTCACTATTTTGTAATCATGTAGTGCAGAAGTCCACATCTACAATAATTATAATAATAGTGGCTTTCTAAACGATATATTCATACTTAAAATATTCGCTTAACTAATCGCAAGGTTAGCAATTTTTAATCATACTAAATGAATTTTTCTAGCAACTTGTGCAATATAAAATTTTTTTGAGTAACGAATATTGTCATTTTCCATTGCGATACTAAGTTAATTTAAAGCAATCTATTGAAATTGATTCAAATATGGCAGGATTGTAAAGGATGTTAAATTGTGGAAATATTACATTTTATTTTAAAAAGGCATGGCACTTATAATCTTCGTTTGTCCTTGATGTAATTTAATATTTAAAGTTTCTTATTTACAGGACACCACTTATTATTATTGCAATTTCGTTACCAATGAAACAACTTTTTTCCCTCCGCTAGTTCCTAATGGAATGTATAGGGGTGTGTGGAACTGTTATATTTAGAATGATCGACAGTTTTTCTTCATTATTATTTTGAAATATATACGCCTATAGCATACCCAAAAAAAAGCAATATAAACTGATTTATTTGGTTGTTATAAAAATTGTATTTGGAGATCTGGGCAAGTAATTGAAAAAATTATGATGTAATTACTTTAAAGAATAAAAGTAAACATTGTAAGGAATTTATTTAATTATGAAATAAGTAATCGCTGTAAAAGTTTTGGCCCCATTTGCGTATAATTGCAATAATATAAAAAATAGTTATAAAATGTACAGATATTATTATGCTACCTAAATTAAAATTACGGATATAGAGAAAATTTAAAAATGTTGGTTTTTCATTTTAAACATTTTCAATTTTGAACACTCATTGAATTCAATTCTAAACTTAAACTAAAATTGATGTTTGGAAAAACTTTTGGTTTATAATATTATATATCAGATTTTTATAATTTATTTTTTTACTATCATTAAAATCTAAGGAAATTGACAACGGAGTGTTATAAAACTGAACATACAGTGACAAGCAAAACTGTTCACAATAAGTAAATTTTTGCTATAAATATAATATTACCGGAAATATGTATAAAATCTACATCCCACATTTGATCATATGAGAAGTAATGCATGACGCACTGATAATTTTGCAAAACAACAGTTTTATTATATTATTATCACATTGCTAAGGTGACGTTCGAAGTGAACAGTTTTGAGTGTCAAGAAAGTAATTTTATTTGCTGTGAAACGAAAGTTTAACCGTTATTATTTTATTTTATTTGTACTGAGTAAGTGCTAACTTAATTATAACTTAAGTATTCTTGATCAATTTTTCATTTAATATAGAAAATAAAAATGCCTATTCGTATTAAGGAAGATTTAAAAAAGAAGATCGCTGAATCTATTAAAACAGGTATTTCAGTAAGAGAAATTGCAAGCAAACATGCGGTTTCAATAGGCCTTGTTACAAAATTAAGAAAGAAATTTAAAATTACCACAGAAATTAACAGAGGAGGACGACCGCAGAAGCTTTCGTCTCAAACAAAAAGAATTATTCGCAAGTTAATAGTGTCTGAGCTGCAGAAAACGCCGTAGAGGCCAATAATACTATCAGAGACAACTTAAAATTAATGTCTCTAATGATACCGTTCGTAGATGTTTAAAGGAAGTTGGTATGAAAGCTAAAACTAAAATAAGAAAACCTTTATTAAGCGAAGTACATAAAAAAAGCGTTTAAAATTCGCAAAAGACCATATTAATTGGACTGTAGATGACTGGCGGTTGGTTACATGGTCAGATGAATCGAAAATTAATCGAATGGGATCAGATGGCCGTGTTTGGTCATGGTATGATAAAATGTAGGCCCTACAGAAAGAAACATTAAAATTTGGTGGAGGCTCTATGATGGTTTGGGGTTGTTTCAAGGGGGATAGGGTAGGAATATTAAGAAAAATTAATGGAATTATGAAAGCAACCGATTACATTGACATTTTAGAAGACTCATATTTACCAAGCCTTGCTAAATTTGGTTGTGCAGTAGGTGATACCATATTTATGCAAGACAACGACCCTAAACATTCGGCTAAAATTACTAAAAAATGGTTTGCTGATAATAATGTTAAAGTGATGGAGTGGCCGCCGCAGTCCCCGATTTAAATCCAATCGAGAATCTTTGGTGTATAGTTAAAAAGAATTTTAACCGCAAAGAATCAGCCCAAAATGTCGATGAGTTATGGACCATAACAAATAATGAGTGGAGTAAGATTGATTCTCAAATTTTGAATAATTTAATTACTAGTATGCCAAAAGGATGCAATTAGTGATTAAAACCAAAGGAGGTCATACAAAGTACTAAAAGGTTGTTTAAATTATAAATTTATGATCAGTCGCAATACTGTTCATAATAATTTTCAACAATATGTTTTTTATTATTCTTATTTGAATTGTTTGGATGTTTTTCAAGTTTAGGTAGTTTTATTGTGTTTTAATTTATAATAAAATATACAGCCTTGCTCATTAGAAGTTGGCCACCCACGTTTTCACCATAGTAAGTTGGCCCGGTCTGATTTTTTAACATATTTTACCTGAACATATACCTGTCACCTTTTAAAAGATTACAATGCAAATTGGACTAAATCACAATTACAGCAACTAATCTTTTCAAATAATGTCAATTTAAACCTTTATCATTTACTACCTGTCGAAAACAATACTTTCTCATATTACATATGATAAAGTAAAATTTAATGATCTAAAACAGGAAGTCGAAATATTTTATTAGATGTCCTATATGGATTATTAATTATCTTTGACGATATCATTTGAGAAATCGTTAAATGATCAATGATCAATAATGCTATTTATTTATTTATTTCCCACACTAGAGCTTGTACCTTATTGGTGTCACATACAACATTAATACAATACATATTTTTATTGCAAATCCAAAACATTCAGAAACAGAAATAAAATATGATCAGCTTGATAGTTGATGAAACGCTTGCAACTTTTTTAGTACTAAGTACTATACGTCTAGTTAACCCATCTTTCTAAAAAGATGCATCGCAAAAATTTTATATTTTTGCAAATTTAATACAGACACGTAATGTAATCGTGCGTGAATAATTTATGATTTTCTGAAATTTGAATGAGAAAACGATGACGATGCTTAAAAGAAATGGGTTAACCCAAAAAAATAAACATAACAAGCAAATATGTATTTTAATTTCAGGTATATAAAAATACTATTATTCCCAACTAAACTTGACGTTATTCTAGTACAAAATAAAATATTTAATGATCAAAAAGGGAAACACTAAATATTTTATCATATTTCCTGTTTGTATTTATCATTATTACAGGTGACGATTATCGTTTGAGAAATTGTGTTAACCTAAATGATCCATAACCATTATTTTCGTTATAAAATAGAGGAACTCTTGGTGCTATTGCTTTATAACTAGTAAATCCAGTGTTTAAAATTGTTTCAAGTGTATCCTTCATTAACTGATTCAAATGAAAGTTTTGATTTTGTGGTTTTTATTTGCAGTACATATATCTCTTTCAAGATAATTCATGCAATGACTTTTTGTCGAAGGTAACTTACTCTGTTTTAAATAATAGCGCCGTGATTGTCAAAAGTGCAATTTTAGTTCCATCAATACAATTTTAAAATACAAAATAAACGAATTGAACTGATTCACTTTAATGAACCTGACTATGACATATTTAAATTGAAACCATTTAAATATAATTGTATTACAACAATCCATAATGGTACTGTAAGACCTAAAGTAAATATAGAAGATAAATTAGAGGTAAAAATTATTTGATTAATTTCTACAATCTGGTTGATTTTCACGACAACCATTTTACAAATCATTGCTAATTAAGTGGAAGATTGTGGATGGCCCTCACTATTTTGTAATCATGTAGTGCAGAAGTCTACATCCACAATAATTATAATAATATTGGCTTTCTAAACGATATATTCATACTTAAAATATTCGCTTAACTTATCGCAAGGTTAGTAATTTTTAATCATACTAAATGAATTTTTTAAGCAACTTGTGCAATATAAAATTTTTTAGAGTAACGAATATCGTCATTTTCCATTGCGATACCAAGTTAATTTAAAGCAATCTATGTATTGATACAAATATGACAGAATTGAAAGGGATGCTAAATTGTGGAAATATTACATTTTAGTTTAAAAAGGCATGGCACTTATAATCTTTGTTCGTCTGTGATGTAATTTAATATTTAAAGTTTCTTATTTACAGGGCACCACTTATTATTATTGCAATTTCGTTACCAATGAAACCACCTTTTTCCCTCCGCTAATGGAATGTACAGGGCTGATGTATAGAGCTGTCAACATTACTTCATTATTATTTTGAAATATACACGCCTATAGCCTGCCCAAAAAAATAGTAATATAAACTGATTTATTTGGCTGTTGTAAAAATTGTATTTGGAGATCTGGGCAAGTAATTGTAAAAAGTATGATGTAATTGTTTTAAAGAATAAAAGTAAACATTGTTTGGAATTTATTTAATTATAAAATAAGTAATTGCTGTAAAAGTTTTGGCCCCATTTGAGTATAATTGCAATAATATAAAAAATAGTTGTTAAATGTACAGATATTATTATGCTACCTAAATTAAAGTTACGGATATAGAGATCATTAAAACATGTTGTTTTTTCATTTTAAACATTTTCAATTTTGAACACTCATTGAATTCAATTCTAAACTTCTAATTCTAGAATTGATATTTGGAAAAACTTTTGATTTGTAATATTATATATCAAATTTTTATAATTTATTTTTTTACTATCATTAAAATCTAAGGAAGTTGACAACGGAGTGTTATAAAACTGAACATATACACAGTGAGGTAAACAATATAAACAAATTGCAAATACAAAACATTAAACAAAATACTCAGATCAACCATAAATTACAAAGACAATACTTATTATAAGATCAATAATTAACACACATAAATGAACAAAAAAAAATTAATATTAACAATCAAAATGTAACAATCATTGATGCACAACACAATTATTGAGGAAACTCGCAATTTTTGAAAGAGTCAACTGACGGAACAGCCATCACATCAACCGGAAAATTCTTTTGGGTTACACTGTTAATTAGGTTTGCTCGAGGGATTAACCGCTGGTGAAGTTTTTTGTACACATCTCATGAAGTACATAAATGACATCTCATATGAAGTACATGAAGTTGAACCTAGCTTTGCGCCTGCGCTACGGTCAATGTGTATCATAGATACGACACGTATAATCAATAATAATTATTTGATAGCAAATTAACTTACATCAGTAGATTTTCTTAATATTTTTTTATCTTAAACGTTAAATAAACTTTTGGCGGTCATTATTTTACTAATTAAAAGTTTTGGTAGTTGCTAGTTATTTTGTTGCTAATTTTGTAATTTTTTTAGCTCATTTATTTAAATATCATAGAGGTTTGGTAGCTCAATAAAAAGCTTTGGTAATTTATTATTCTGTCGTGATTAATTAATTACATTGATCCCTCGGATTTAGTAGTTTCTTTTTTATTAGAAGTTAACTGAAGATCTCCCGTTGCAGAGGTACTGGAGGGTGTTCCACACCCCCAGACCCACCGGTTTAAATAATTTATTTTTATTAAAAGTGAATTAAATATTTAATCATATCCCAAGTTTTTTAAAATTAGCTATGGCCAAGTAAATGTGTTTAATTCATAATCTGACGATTAATCATAAACTGCATAATTATATACCCCTGGGAGGTAGATCTCTGCAACGAGAGATCTTCAGTTTACTTCTGATAAAAAATAAACTACTCAAACCAAGGGTGTGTGGAAATCTTCAATTTACTTTAATAAAATAAATACTTAATCCGGGGTCTGGGGGTGGAACACCCTCCAGTGCACAAATTTTGGAATGAAAAACATTGCAGAACCCCCAAAACTCCCAGACCGAGTAGTTTATTTTTTATTAGAAGTAAACTGAAGATCTCCCGTTGCAGGGGCACTGGAAGGTGTTCCACACCCCCCAGACTCCCCGGTTTAAATAATTAATTTTTATTAAAAGTGAATTAAATATTTAAGCATATCTCAAGTTTACTTAAATTAGCTATGGTCAAATAAATGTGTTTAATTCGTAATCTGACAATTACTTATAAACTGCGTAATTATAAATTCCTACCCCTGGGGGCAGATCTCTGCAACAAAATAAAAATAAACTACTTAACCCGGGGGGTCTGGGGTGTGAAACACCTTCCAGTTCCTCTGCAACGGAAAATCTTCAGTTAACTTTTGATAAAAGAAACTATTGATCCGGAGGTGTGGAACACCCTGCAGTGCTCAGATTTTGGAATCTCGGTAAGTCTTTGAAATACCGATGCAGAACATGAAATACAATAAAGTATCGATGAATTAGATGAAGTACCGGGAATTATTGATGAAGTATGGTGAATTACTGGTGAAGTACGTAAAGTTAATTGTACACGATTTCCTCTAGCGGTTGACCCCTCGGGTTTGCTCTAAAAACTTTTAAAGAGTGTACGAATAATTTTTTTTTTTACATATTTTTACAGAGAATTTACACTTTATTTTTCAAATTTTAAATTAGATTTCTCAAGTTTTAGAAATAATTTGTAACGAAATATTTTTTTAACTTTTTACAAAATTGCATCAAATTGGATATCGTTAAAAAAATTTGTGTTATAAGGAACCAGTAAAGAAAACAAGAAGAATGACGTTGAAAACAGCGATGGTGGTTTTGCTAAAGTAAAGGAATCTAAAAAATCAAAACAGAAAAAGGAAAAAAAACTTAAAGAAAAGGAAGTTAACGCGCTCATAGAAAAAGAATCGGAGAAATCTAAAGAAAAAAATTAAAGTTAAGGAATCTTACCAAAAAGTAATACAGGAAGCAAAAATGAAAGAGTTCTAAGAATCTGAAGAAAATAAGAAGCTTGAAAATGAGAAGCCTATAGAGAAGGAATCAGCAGAATATAAAGAAATTACAAAGAAAAAAGTTACAAGAAGAATACAACTTTGCAAACTAATTAAAATAATTATACAAATTAAATAATATTTAATTAGAATTATATATTTTTTATTTGTTTAATAATTAATATTAAAAAAAAACGCTGAGTGTGGATCGGACTACCATTTGTAAGGGCTTCGATCTGCTTCCCGTTCGTACACTTTGACAAACCACAGAAGAAAGATAATATATCATCCAACGAAATAAACAATATCAAATATAATTATCTGGTCCTAGAACAAGGTGACAATAGGCAAAGTAAAAGAAAGAAATGTTCTACAGTGAAATAAGGATATCGAAAATCTGGTGGTGCAAAAGAAGAGAGTTTATATAATATGGTTAGCAACTAATAGTATTGTAGATAGAAAAAAAATCAGATATAGCCATGCCTATAGCTTTATCATACTTTTAAATATTAAAAAAATAATTTTTATTAATAAAAAGATAAATAAATAATTTCCATTAACGAATTTGATTTAAAATCTAATCAGCTCTAAGTCTCGATACAAAGATACATAATGTCAAATTTAATTTTAAAATTCTTATTAGTTTTTGAAATATTTTGTAAAAACTAATATAAAATAAACAGATTAAAAAAAGTTGTTTCCATCTACCAATTTTAACCAAAATTTAATTAGCTCTAACTCTTACGTTGAAGATACGAAATCTTAAATTTGGTTTTGAAACTCTTATTTGTTTTTAAAATATTAAATAAAGACTAATATTAAATAATAAAATTTAAAAAAACAGAAAAACAATAGTTTTCATAAACCAATTTTAACTAAAATTTAATTAGTACTAAATCACGGTATAAGTATACGATAGTATGTATCCTGAATTTAGTTTTGGAACTTCTGTTAGTTTTCGAAATATTAATTAAAAACTAATATTAAATAATAAAATTTTAAAAAATAAAAAATAATAGTTCCCATGAACCAATTTTAACCAAAATCTAATCAGCTCTAAGTCTGAATATAAGGATACAAAATCCCAAATTTGGTTTAAAATTTCTATTAGTTTTTTTATTCTGCTCAGGAGACCACAAAAGTGGTCCCCTCAAAATTATGGGTACAGTGGAAGCTAAGAAACTGAGGTGGTTTGAACACATTCAAAGAATGAACAACGACAGATGGCCAAAGAGGGTATAAGAATGGACGCCGTACTTTAGAAAGAAAACATGGAAGATTTGCAAAAACTTGGGCGCAGGAGGTTGAGCAGGCAATAAAAGATAAAAGACTTCGGGAAGATGATTGGACCGATAGACAGGCTTGGAGAGAGGATACGTCTGTAAAACACTCGCTATTATATACTATATAAATAATATTAACCGAATAATATTGACTAAGTACCTTTGTTTAAAAGATTAATGCTGTATTAAATTTAAAGAAAAAAATTAAAGAACAAAATTAAGTTTTCTACAAAAAAAGTCTGAATTTCATATTTTACAAAATTACATTTTTTTGTTTTTAAATGACTACCCCTAAGCACCAGTACAATTAACAAGTTTTTCTTAAAATATTGAATTTTATTTTATTGTTATTGACGTTTTCACAACTAATTTGTAATTTATTCAAAACAATTAAAAAAAAGTAGTGCGTTTATAAGTTAAACTATCAAACTTTATAAAGTAATAAATTGCGCCATAATGCTGAAGTAGCTTAAGCTGAAATGCCCGAAGAAGAAATGTAACTTAATTAATGACATGCCACGACAGCCAATGCGTGTGTTACTGTAAAAGGTAATATAACTAATTATTAGCATTTTCTCATCGTTCATTATAACATTGTACTTTATTTATTGTCCAGATCTTCCTATATATAATTTTTAACAATTATTGCAACAAAATTTATTGAAAAATACTTCCAAATCTTCTATTTTAATTTAACAAAAGTAAAATATATATTAAAATTTTTAAAGAGCATTGTTCGAATGCAACCAACCATATTATAATCAAAAATTATTATTTAAATTATAATTACTAATGTATGAAAAATAAATCTTTAGTCAGTATGATTAGATTGGGATACCTACAAAAGTACTGTTATAAATTTTATTTATTATATTTTGTTAAATTGTTAATTACTGTTTTTTTGAGTGCCTATTTATAGTTAAAAAGTAAACCATTTTTAAAAATTTGTTTTTCTTAAAAAATTTATACATTTTTGCACTTATTCGTTACAATGGAAAGCAGAAATCATCACAACACTGATTTACTATGTATGTCACCGTACCATGTTCGGGTTTAAGGATTATAATACTTAGATATACATAAAGATGAGAAATTTTCACGTTAAAATATTAAATTTTACTTATTAACAAAATTAAAAACTGCCGTTGAACAAAACCATAATGAAACTTTCACTATAATTCCTACATTTTTCAATTGAAGTTGAATTATTTATTAAAATACATATAAATCATGAAAAGTGCTTTGAAAACAATTTATTAACATATCACGAAAAGTGCAATTATTTAGGCGCCATAAAATTAGTATCTACTGAAGCGAGAGAAAAGAAAAAAAATTAATTTAGCGCTATAATTTTCCGTATAAAACTCTAAATAAGGTTTTTCGAATAAACTCGAATACGTAACTATGTTTAACGTGTAACAATTAGGAAAAAGATTCAAAAACTGTCTGATAGGACAGGCGAGGTCCTGTGCATCACGACTTTTAACTTGTGAGAACTCGCACCGAGTTAAAATTACACATTTAATCATCATTGTTTCTCTTTCCTTCAATTGATTCCAAATAATTGCGTTAAGTGAGACAAATATATTATAACTTGTTATATAAACTATTGTGATGCAAAATAAAATTCGCTGGACCATGACCAATATGCAAGTCTTTACCTATGTATTCGTGCATTACTGCAACAGACAGTGATTATGTGCAATTATGATTTTTTGTATCTGAATGGTCAATGAAAGTATTAATAGGATAATTTTATGCACTCGATTAATAGCGTAGGTATATAAAAAATATTTACAGTTTATTTATCGAGAACTCTATACACAACAAATTATCTATTTTTAGGTTGCCTTATTTCTTTCGTTACTTTTTATCCATTCTATTTGTGTAATATAAAAACACAATATTATTCGCAGTTTAATTAAACCTCAGATATTCGGACCAACTGGTCCAAAATTTCTCTCGCTGTACCTAATCGTTTTTGACAAAATTTGTGACATTCCCCCAGGTGGTAATTAGAATTTAAATCGTTAATTGAATAATTCCATATTTGTTTATAATTACAAACAAGGAAATAAAGACCTTAGCATAAAATAAAAAATTTAATAGAAGATGAATATCTGACGGAACTAACGTAAACACTTCACATTATTTTGTAAATACATTTTTTAGCTGTAATGAGACTACAATTACGTATTCTACAAGTAAGCACTTCAAGCTTATTGATTGACGTTTTATTTGAAAAAATCGCACTTAATGTAGCACTGGTTTGATAAAAAGTTGCAGTTGGTGACCTTAAACGTCTGATCAAGGTAGAGTTGCTAAAATTGTGGTTTATTACGGCTTTTAAATTTAGTTATTTCATGTAAAACTTCAAATATATAGGAAATTATTAACCTTCGGCAAAACTTTTGCAACACTGGGATTGGCATTATGTTTATGAACCTAGTAAAGAATTGGAACAACATAATATTATCTACAGTATGTACTACTTGGAACTGTATGTAGTTCCGTTAATATATACAAAAAAGCAGAGAGTGGCTCGTATTTTCAAATTTGAATTAAAATTTTCTATCTTAAACTATACAGTATTTACAGTCCGTCCCTGCCTGGTGTAAAACGATTTGCAAATACTGATATATAGATGGCAGTACAAATTAACCAAACAAAAGTTGTTTCATATAATTTCCTCACAAGAAAATTAATTTCTTCTGTTTAAGGTAGGTAATGTACATTAACAGTATCAGAAGACAATTATGACCTTCTGTTCGAGATTGAACTGTTCTTTAATTATTTTGGTTATTGTGTATTCTAAGTTGCTGACATTGAATTATTAAAATACTGCCAGCTTCATGCAAAATTTCTCTAACCTATAATAAACGATACTTCTTTTTTACATAATTCTAGGCTTTTTTACTTGCTCTTTAACTTAATTGCTTGTATAATTCTAGCAATTTTCTATAATTCTTAAACAATAAATTGTAATAATACATAAAATATGTAGGATTGCTTCATGCGGTTTCATCAATGTCTCTGGTGGTTCTCCTCGATTACAGCAAAGCGTTTGACGTGATCAATCATAAACTTCTTTCTGCCAATTTAGATTATTATGGATATGACAGCTGTGATCTTAAGCTACGTTTAATTTCTAGGATGGCAGAACCCAAACGTGTCTGTCAAACTCAACAATGAACGCGGAGTTCCTCAAAATTTGAGGCTCAAACGAAGCTCAAACGTTTGACACCAATTTTACTCAAAATTCGACTTGGGGAGGCTAACGTGTCCACAGCCCCCAAAGTTTTTGAATATCTCCGCAACCGTTGAAGCTCAAACTACGGGAATGGAAGCTCATTGAGGCTCAAACGAAGCTCAAACGTTTGACACCAATTTCAATAAAAATTCAATTTGGGCAGCGACATGTACCTGTTTTACCAAGTGCTAAAAATTTTTAAGGTGTTAAGAATTACCTAAGGTTAGGAATTTTTTACGCCAAGAAATTCTTAACGCTTGGTGAAAACCAAATTTGATATAAAAGTTTCTTATGTCAAAGTTAAGGAATGCCTAACGTTAGGAATTGGTTGGTGAAAACGGACAATAGACCATTATTTTTCCCACATTGTACTTTCCTTGTAAACTTCTAAACTTTAAAAATTATTGCATACGAATCTGTAATTTTTGTATTTAACCTTGCTTTTGAAAAAACCCCTTTTTTGATTTCAAGCAATTAAAGTAATTTATAATTTTTAAATCCTTTACAATGAAATTATCATTCGAAATTGTATCAATCTTAGAAAATTCAAGTACATGTGACTCAATCTTAAAAATAAATAAAACTTAGATATTTTATGAAAATTTCTATCAATAAATGTGCTCTCAAAATTTATACATTGTAAAATTTCTAAAAATTAAAAAAAAAATAAAAATAAGAGCCTCGATTTACAAATTTTATTTTATTCGTTATCAAACTCAAATCATGGTAATTTTACTTAAAAATGTTCAACATTAACTTTTCTTATTTTTTTGTATTCAATTCAACTTGGTTTTTTTTTCATTAAACGATAAATTTGTAACTTGAAAATTTTAACTTCAAAATTACGTTTCCATTACAAAATTCCAGATCAATTATTTCACTACATTTAAATATTATGATAATCAATCATTGCAACCAAATACCATTTTTAAAAATTAAATTCATCATCTATTTACCAATTAATGAAAATTTTACAGGTTTAATTACCAAAAGCAAACATTAACTTCGTTCTTGGTTTGTTCTATTTTGATCATTAAAACGGAACTGATATAAAAAATTTTTATCCTTGTAGTTACCAAATAGTGTGCCAACTTTACAATATTATTGGAAATTGTTGAATGAAATGAGTTTCGCTTTGAGATTTTCATAATTCCGGTACAGGTTAGGTACAGTTGGTGTTAGTTTGTTTTCTATCAATTTGTTTTGTAACCGAAGAGAAGCACGTGTTCCTTCTCACCAAAATTAACTGCTTTTGAAATAAGTTTATAGAATAATAGATATTTTTATCTTTTCAGATATAGTAACAAAAACAGTATTCATAAACCGTGAGTGCCGGCCTCCTCCCAAAAAATAACATCTTCTTCTTAAATTAAGCCTAAGGCTTGTTATATCCAGCATCAGGGTTTTATCAAGCTGGGCTGTCCTGGGATATCGATTGCTAACTATCTCGCCATCTTGTGCGTGGTCTTTCTGGACCTTTCTGGTTATCTTTCGCTATTCGAGCCAATCGATTTCGGTTCATTTTACCCACCTGGGAATTCCACTGTCTCCTTTGTTGGATGTCCCACCTCACAATGCCCTGTAACTGACAGTTCTGTCGTATGGTTTTATTGTTTACTTAGTCTCGAGGCATTTTATCCACTATGGGTCTTAGCACCTTAATCGCCGTTGTACTGATTGTTTGCTTTGTTTTACTGTTGTTCGGTAGTGCCTCTCTTGCGTAGACCATTATTGGTCAAACGCAGGTTTTATAAATTCTTACCTTTTTTGTCGATGCCAAGAAATTTATTGCGCCATATGACCTGTAATCGCATATGCGTTGGAAATGCCTGCCTAACAAAGAGAGAGGAGGAGCAATTGAGGGTGTTCGAAAGGAAGGTTTTGCGAGCGACAGTGGGATATAGGAATATAGATGGACAATGCTAAAGTAAAACTAATTCAGAACTTCTGGAAGAAATGAAGGCGAAGACATAGTTAAATTCATCAAAGTGCAAAGAATAAGATGGTGGGGGCATATAATGAGAACTAACGATGAAGAAATTGGAAGGGCAATAATGTCATGGAAACCGAGAAATGAGCGTGCTATAGGAAGGCCAAAACTAAGATGGGCTGATGGAGTACTATGCAACCTTGAGGTGATGGGGGTGAGTGACTGGTCACAGAGGGTGAAGAATCGTTCGGTATGGAGAGAAGTCGTGCAGGAGGCCAAAACACACCGGGACCTTTAATGAATTGTAAATATGAGGACTAATCCTCTTTAAGAAACGAATTTTGTAAGTCCGTAAAGTACAGCTATATTCATCAATAGAATGTAATGCTATTAATAATTATATGGCCTCTCGTCATATGACCTCTCGTCATATGGCCTTTTGTCATATGGTGCAATGAATTTTATGGCATCGACAATGACAATCGAACTCCGCCTACAGATGCAACTGGATGGATTGAGTTATTGCTGGTCCCAAGCCCGAATAAAGGAGGAAGGTCGTTGGTTAGGTTAGTAGCTTGCCAACGTAGAAACTCACAAGCTCATAGAACCAGCAGCGTAATAGCCTCGGATGATGGACAGCGGCTAACTATGACAACTTCCACGCAAAAACGGAAAACTGCGAATTGGAAACGGAACATACTACGTATAATCAGCTGGAATACACCCCTTGGACAAGAAAAATTAGAAAATAGTGATGGAAATGAACCAACACAAAATTGACATATATGTGCACTCTCTGAAACTAAAAGGAAGGGTAAAGGAACAAACAAATACCAAAATTCCTTACTGATCTATAGCGGCAAAACAAAAGCAGACAGGGCTACCACCGGTATTGGATTGCTCATACATGAAAGATTTAAAGAAAATGTAGAAAATATTGCATACGTTAATCATCGAATGCTCAAAAATAACTAACTAATGTTAATTGCACTGGGGGCTGGTAGTTATTCCAGATCTTCAATCTGCTCAGTTTAAGTTTGATTAGTTTGATTTCTTTAATTATTATTTTCATTTGTACTCATTTCGAGAATATACACAAAAAATATAAGATAACAACTGAGGAGGGGGGGATAAGTTATTTGTTCCCAGTAAAATTTAATTTGATAAAATGGAAATTTATGTATGTGCTTCATTTGTGATTAGTACACAATTACTGCCTTTTTAGGCTTGGTGCTATTATTTATAGTACAAAGACAGTAATTCTATAAAAATTAGTTTGAAATATCATAGAATATAATTTTATCGCCCAACACAAAGCTAACAAGAGTGATTGCTGGTGAAATTTTTGCATTTACTTATAAGTAAAGAGAAATAGATTTAGATATTATGTAATTATTTAAAGCGTTTTAATTGGCTAAGAATCCAGATCAGAAGGCTTGACGTTATACTGTATATATGTAGCAGTTCAACAAAAGTTAATTATACTAGAATAAATTATGCTATATTATGGGCAATAAAATAATATACAATTATTGTTTTTTTAATACTTAACGAAACTACTAATAGGTAGTAGAATTCTCAATCGTAATTACTCATGGAACTTTAAGTATCTGCTTATTTATTAACTTTAATTTAACTTATAACTTTAACTACTTTGTAAGTATAAGGTTGGTGAAACAAATCTGGCTAGTAATCCGACTTTTTTCACTAATCCTACTTGGTCAAATATTTTAAAAATGCATAAGTGCTGGTTTATCATGGGACTAATAAGACTATCTGCTCTTCCATGAGGCTAAAGGGATTCTAAGCTCCCGGATTTTACTATTCCAAGTAAATTTTCCTGAAAATAAAAGATTTAATCTTGAGAAAATTTCCACTTTTATCTTGGTTCACTCATTTTATACAAAAAATAGAAAATATTTGTTTATACTAGAATAAACCAATCACACATGATAAAATGTTGCATTTTTTCTCTTCAGGCCGTATGACGAAATGGTGTATGTTTAAAGAAGACTAAATCAACACATAGATATTGGTATAATTGGTAATATTACTTGAAAGCGACTATAGATTAATTTTATTCCAAAGTATAAAATCTAAATTAATATTCCTACCCATATTTTGTAATCCATATTACATACAATAAAAATGTACGTGAACGTATTTTGTATCATGGATGTTGCAAAATTACTTTTAATGATCGTACTAATGTGTACTTAATTGGACATTAAATAATTATTTTTTCTCTTCGATATTATCATTCTTAGCACCTTGTTTCAAAGTAACATACTGTGCACCTACATACATATTACGTTGTATATAATAATATAACATGATGTGTTTAGAATATAATTTTAATATCAATGCAAAGCAATACAAATTTTGAAAATAGGGTGAATGTTATATACTTAAATGATACCATAGATACATAATATCTAGATAAATTATCTTGGATAATAGTAACATTACTTAATATTTTTATCATGTATTTTAAAGTATCGTGCTCATGTTCGATGTGATCCTTTTCTTGTTATCCTTAACATGTCCTTTAACATTGTACCTATGTATTTTACAAAATTGTACCAATCTAAGTACGATATATCAATGGTTACAATGACCATCAAAAAGACCTCCTGACTCCTTTCTTGGCATTATTTATATGTTATTAATATACTAATTTTATTTATAACAATCATCGCAAGTGTTAAAATTTGTAGGTGTTACAATATTAAAAAACCATTAAAAACCGGATAAACATTAAATTTAAATTTTATTATAACGCAACAAGTAATAATGACGCGTCCAACAATAATTCAGCAGTTCCATATTATGCTGTTCTTCTAATTTATATGCACATAATATGTATGTATATGTATAAAAATGTTATATTGACGCAATCATAACGGTTTAATTGGATTAATTAACAAACTTTATTAATGGGGGATCATAAGCCGATATTGTTAATAAATCAATATTAATGAAATTAATTAAACAACATTCTATACAATTACAGATACATCATAAATTTATTGTGCAAATATATAATATTGATTTAATTTACAGGCTAAATACTTAATATTAACAAGTCGCTATAAATAAGACGCGCGTTCATATTACAATAAGTTGACACAAACATCTTTATAAATGATATCAATTCAATGATTTTATTGTTTGTTCTAACAATCACGGTTGTTAACAAGTGACATAGAGTAAATCACGATTTTTTAAATAAATTTCATGATTTGATCGCCCGCTGGGCAAAAGCGCCGTAGTAACGCGGAGGTAAACGTGGTTAAACCAAGGACTAGCCGATATCAATCTAAGGTCTTATTTTTCAAAAATATAATAATAAAATCCTTTACCAAGAAGCCTCTTAAGTTCGATTAATTACAAAACGTTCGATATAAACGAGGAGTGCAAACGGACTTGTTAAGCAACTTCCCAAAGGCCTTCAAAGTTGTAAGGATAAAGAAGGAAGCTTCACGACAGAAACGATTAAGCTACTATTATTTAGAAGGTCGGAGTCTTGCATAAATTTAAAAATTAAAAAACGGTAATTTATTTAATTTGAACAAACGTTTAACTGTTTTGCATTTTACTTTGATGCAAAATAAAAGTAGACTGGGAGAAGGTAAAATAGCTTATTACCTTAAGTAATTGTTTTGAATCTGCTTGCACGTTGTTTGTTTACAACACTTTAGACACATTCTGTATATTTGTTATATCGAATCGCCGGAAGCTATTTTGCATATAATTATTTTTGTTTAAAATAGTAAGATTATGAAATCAAGTGTTAGGGATGAAAAGATACTATTTATCTGTTTTACCATAGCATTGTTGACACCCAAAGTTTTATTATTATCAAATTTTTTAAGACGAAAATTATATTTTGTGCGTCATTCTCAAGTCATAATAATATATACAGTGATTTATGCAGTTACTGTAAAATTCACAATTTTTTGTTGTATTTCTTATTCATTGCCATAATGATAAACTTTATAGTTATAACACGACAGCAAGTAATTTAATAATAAAATAAATTTACTGAGCAATAAAACCACAAATAAAATTTAACTTAGTCGAAAAATATATTATTTAATATTTTATAATGTCTAAAATATTGGGTACTTTAAAGTTTATTTTAATGGAAATTTTACTTGGAACATTAAAGTGACAACAAATATTTTACATAAAATTAAAATTGCAAAATTAATCACTTAAAAACACTTAAGCATTTAATTTAAAATCATCGAAAGGAGCTATAATTAGGTACTAAAATTTTTGCAAAACATTTTGGAAAAAATACTACTATAATTCGTCCTGTTGCTATTTGCTAAAATTCTGCAACACTCAATGGTATCATAATCATGTATCTAATTCATAATAAAATTTTTATGATTAACATTTTTTTCTTTTACTTTTTATGATTGAGTTTGTACCAAGATAATAGCGGCTTAATGACAATGAAAATAAATGAATACAATGTTTGCCCAATTTAATATCTCTTTTCAGTTTATTAATTAACTTTAGGGTACCTCAATTTAGTATATTTTCTTTTGGTTAAGTCATTTAATTAAATTGTTTTATTATTTCAATGTGGGATCTGTCACTGTCTTATGTTAAATTTGTTATGTTTGTCTCACGTATTCTAGAAAGGAAAATATCTGCCACCATCATCTCTTATTTATTCCTTTTGTGTGATAATAAAACATTATTTTTTTTAATTGTTTTATTTATTATGTTTAGCACCCATTTAATACCACCATTATAATTTTCTGAGTTATGTCCATGTTTTTCACCTAGAAATATTCTATGTTAACTAACTTATAGTTAAATTGACTATAAATAAACAATCAAACTACAACAAACCAAAAAAATCAAATATCTGATTGATTATTTTGTCGATTTATCTACAATGTAAGTTAGCTAACTAATAGATATCTCTTGAATAGGTAAATTTTATTATTTCATATATACCCAAACACCAACAAAAATTACTATTATATACCCAAAAATGGTTTAGGTTTTATTATTATTTTTTGGATAGGCAATAGGCGTATATATTTCCATATAATAATAAACAAGTGCAATTGGTTTATCCAAATACAAAACTTAATATGAATCCTATAAACACCATTTGGAATTAGCGGAGGGAAATACGCTTCATCAATGACAAAATTGCAGTAACAATAGGTAACATCCTGTAAATTTAAAACTTAAAAAATTAAATTTATATCACACATGAAGATTATAAAATGCCTTTTTAAAATATACTGTAAAATTTCCACAACTCAAAATTTCTTTCGATCCCACGATGTTTGCATTAATAGCTTTTTTAAAATTAACTTGGAATCGTAATGGAAAATATCGATATTCATTACTCAGAAACTTGTAAGCCTGCACAAGCACCTAAAAAAATTATTAAAAATTATCATTGCCACCAAAGAAGTCGGCTACGTCACTAGCGTATGAACTCAAAATACTATTCCATTGTTTTCATTCAAATGCACAATTTTGCGTTGCTATTAATTTTTTTAAATCTGACTAACGTAACCTTGATAGATTTTAAGTAACCAAAAAAGTTCATCCAATTGTACCTCCATTTTATCCTGCACATCAACTTTAAATCTCAGGGTGCAATTGTGCGCTGTTGTAGTGCGATTGTACTTAAACGGCTTCAATTGGAAGAAATAAAAGTAAGTTTCATTAAAATTCATCAGTTGAAGTCGATCATTTTTTATTTTGAACTTGTTTTGATGAAACTGAAATGCCACTTTTTATTATTACTATTTTATTAAAGTTAACTTCGAAAGAAATAACTTACCTTCGACAGAAGATCATTACCCGAGTTATCGTGAATGAGATAATATACTGCAAATAAAACAGCAAACTAAAATATTTCATTTAAATCAGCTAATTTTAGATAATTTTAGATAGATGTGGTTTTTGATAGCACTAAAAAATTTTTTTCACTAGCTTTATAAATATATTCATCCAACACTACTTGCAATTGTTAGATTAACCACATTTTTCAAATAAAATTGTCCAAGTTAGGAACTGTGATTACAAAAGGAAATCAGATAATATGTACCTATTGTGTTTCTGTTTTTCACATTATACAGATGATATATTTTTTCTACTGACAATGTGTTTATACAAGGTTTGGTTGACCTTAATGGAAATATTTGATAAAATATGTTATAGCAGAAAATTATTTTATTTTTTGTACAATGTTACAATTTGTAAAAAATAAATCTATTAAAATAGTTACAAATTGATTAAATACATATACATATTACTCTTTGGTAGAATGTAGAATATAGACTTCTCCGGTTGTCAATTTTTAATCCTTTTTTATTCAATCTTAATCCTTAAGGGTAGTACTGGGTAGTTTAGAAAAGTTAAATCTTTTACTTGATGCAAATTATTTTATTTTATATTTCAAAATTATACATTATTATTTAATAGGTATACTTTTTAAGACAAACAAACTTATAAAAAAAAATCCAGAATTTTGGCTATCGGATTCCCAGTGGTCAAATGTTTTCTCACCACATCTCGGAGAGTATAGATGGCATGGCAAAACTTAAAATGAATTAACCCATAGCGCCACAAAAACAAATTGGATTATTTTTACAATTATGTGCCCAGATCACCAAAATCAACTAAAATTACTTTTATTTATTATGTATGTAGCAAAAAATATTTAGGTTTATTATCATTTTTTGGGTACTCGATAGGCGTGTATATTTCCATATAATAATACATAAGTGCAATTGGTTTGTCTACATGCAGAAATTCAATGTTAATCCTGTAAACACCATTTGGAATGAGCGGAGGAAAATGAGTTTCATCGATGACAAAATTGCAATAATGATAGGTAATGTTCTGTAAATGTAAAATTTAAAAAATTAAATATATATCACACATAAAGATTATAAAATACCTTTTTAAAATACACTGTAAAATTTCCACAACTCAAAATTCTCTGCAATCATATGACGTTTGCATCAACAGCTTTTTTAAAATTAATTTGGAATCGTAATGGAAAATATCGATATTCATTACTCAGAAACTTGTAACCCTGAACAAGCACCTAAAAAAATATTAAAAATTCCATTAGTAAGGTTGAATATTACTTCATATTTCTAGAATCAGAATGTTATACTAAGAGATGATATATATGATAACATTTGCGCAGACGTAAACTGACCAGGGGAGCTAAATCCGGGTCCTCCTAACAAATTAAGTTATAAAAAAACTGTTTATATAGAGGAAAATGTTTTCAAATTATTGTATAAAATTAGCATCCCTAGAGAAATGAAGACCATCAATACCTGCATCTACTTGCATAACCTATAAGTTATTTAGAAAATTCAAATCAAAATTTTTTGAAATTCGAAATAAACAAATGCGAATATTTTAAAAATATTATTTTTATGTAAAAATATTCTATTGTATTGACATTTCCATTGTAGAGTACAAAAAATTGAAAAATCTATGCTTGTAATGTATATAAATAGGTCTGAATATTATTTAAACATATTATAAAGGGTCTACCAATCAGGGGTTTGTTTTTAAATTTTAAAAGAAACACATATTTTGTATGAAAATTTTCTAATTCTCTACTGAAATATGTTGTAGGGGCTTGAACATTTATGAATGGAAAACAATATCCGGTAAATGTCCTCCACGACTACGTTTGCAGACGTCGATTCTTTTAACAAAATTTTCGAATACATTTTTGCATAATTGCGAACTTATTTCTCGGATGACGGCTTCGATATTTGTTTTTAGTTCTGAAATTGTTTGTGGATTATTCGCGTAAACATTATCTTTCACATAGCCCCACAAAAAGAAGTCCAATGGCGTTAAATCACAGGATCTTGCTGGCCAGTTGACGTCACCTTTTCGCGAAATTAAACGCCCGTTAAATTTAGTTTTCAATAGTTGGATTGTTTCTCGCGCTGTATGGCACGTAGCTCCATCCTGTTGAAACCACAAGTCTTCCACACCCATATCATCCAAAATAGGCCATAAAAATTGGTTACCATATCCCTATAGCGAACTCCATTGACAGTAACGAAAGCACCAGCCTCATTTTCGAAAAAATAGGGACCAATGATGCCCCTACCCATAAACCACACCATACAGTGACACGAGATGGATGTAGTGGTTGTTCAACAACTGCTTTTGGATTTTCAGAAGCCCAAATTCGACAATTTTGCTTGTTAACATACCCGTTTAAGTGAAAATGTGCTTCGTCCGAAAAGATGATTTTTTCTGAAAAACAAGCACCACGTTCAATGATCCAATCAGCAAATCTAAGACGTTGAGAATGATCTGCTGGCTTTAATTCTTGTACCAGTTGTATCTTATAAGGCTTTAGAGCTAAATCCTTCCGTAAAATTCGCCATGTGGTCATTGTGGACAGGCCTAATTGTTGAGAACGTCGTGAAACCGATAAATTTGGGTCCTCTGTGACACTTTCACGTACTGCAGCAATATTTTCGATTGAACGACATGGACGAGCACATATTTTTGTGCTTACGTTTACTACTGAACCGGTGGACTCAAATTTTCGCACTAAATTCGCAATTGTAGTCTCAGATGGACGATCGTTACAAATAAAAATATCGCGAATTTTGCGAAATGTAGTCTTCACGGATCGACCATTTTCATAATGGATTTGAATTATCTTAACACGATTTTCGAGCGAAATCAAAGGCATTATATTAAATGTTGACCTTTTATTATACATATGATAAAAAACTGAATAACAGAACTGCCTACTTGACCTATTTCAACCAAATTTAAAAACAAACCCTGATTGGTAGACCCTTTATAATACATATGTATTATCATTGCCATTAAAGAAGTCGATTTCGTCACTAGCGCAAGAAGTTAGAAATAACAAGATATTTTTCTATTATTTTCATTGTTTAACATATTTAATACTAACACTAATTTTTTAAAATTTGACTAACGTAATTTTGACAGATTTTCTGTAATCAGAAAATTTTTCAGAAAATAAGACGCATATTTCACCAAGTTTTCACGTCTTAATTCGTTTGCGTATTATTTATGACCAGACAATTTCTCTCTTGGCAATAATAATGATTAATTTCAAACAATTTTTACCTCCAATTTATCGCCTATATCAACTTTAACTCTCAGGGTACAATTATTGTGGGCTGTTGTAGTGCGATTGTACTTAAACGGTTTAAATTGGAAGAAATAGAAGTAAGTTTCATTAAAATTCATCAGTTGAAATCGATCATTTCTTATTTTGAACTTATTTTGATGAAACTAAAATGTTACTTTTTATTATTACTAGATTAAAATTTATTCGAAAGTAATTACTTGCCTTTGACAGAAGATCATTGCACGAGTTATCTCGAATCAGATACACTACAAATAACAATAGCAAACTAAAATTTTTCATTTTAATTAACTAATTTAGTATACACTTTCAACAGTTTGGTTAGCTATGTAGAAAGAATTCGATAGTACTAAAATAAATTTCGATTCGTTTTGTAAATATAATATGATCCTTCAACGATTACAATATTTTTAAAATAAAAATTGTTAAACCTAAGCAATAATTTTTACAAAAGGAAATTATATGTACTCGTGTACCTAGCGTATTTCTGTTTTTGCACATTATACGGATGATTAATTTTTTAACTAACGGTAGGTTTGATTGACCATAACAAAAATATTTTAAAGCAAAAATTATTTTATCTTTGTATAATGTTTCAATTTGTAAAAATTGTTTAGTTTTAAAATAATCATAGCATTTGTAGAAAATACTAACAAATTGATTAAATACACTTAATATTACTCTTGGAATGTTTAGAATGTATATAAGTAGACTTCTCCGAAGTTTTAATCCTTTTTCTCAATCTTAATCCTTAATCTAAAAAAATTACGAGGTAGATCAAAAAAAAGTTAATCCTTTCATTTAGGGCTAAATATTAATTATGAATTAATAAGTATTAGCAAATTTAATATGCGCATTTCATTTAAAAATTAAAAAGAAATTCATAAAAATGTATTATTTTTTTATAAAAAAGAGTACCTGTAAAATTGTCTGATACAATAAAATATCTTATTTTGTTTCAAAATAATACATTATAATTTAATAGGTATAGGTACAATTATTTTAAAATTCTAACGCAATGACGACAATAAATTTTACAAAGCTTCTTAATTACCCATATTATTTGGGTGTGGTTTTATAATTTTTAATACAAACAAATTTTGACCATCGAATTCCTGCTTAGAAGGGGTCAAATATCTTTTTCTCATCAGATTTCGGAAAGCACAGATGGCATAGGAAAACTTAAAATGAAATAACCTCTAGTTCCACATAAACTATAATAAAAAGGATTCTTTTTACAATTACATACCCAGATCACCAACTAAAATGATTACTGTATAACCAAAAATGATTTAGGTTTTAGTATTATTTTTTGGGGTACGCGATAGGCGTGTATATTTCCAGGTAATAATAAAAAAGTGCAGTTGGTTTATCTAAATAAAGATGTTCCACGTCAGCCCTGTAAACACCATCTGGTATAAGCGGAGGGAAATGAGATAATAGGTAATATCCTGTAAATGAAAAACTTAAAATATTAAATTTATGTAAGTCTTGAATATTATAATTTATTGCCTTTCTAAAACATGTTGTAAAATTTCCACAACTGATCATTCTCTTCAATCCTATCATGTTTGAATCAATACTTTTTTTAAAATTAACTTGATATCGTATTGGAAAACGTCTATATTCGTTACTCAAAAATTTGTAATATTGCACCACTATCTAAAAAAGTTTATAATAAAAATTGCATTAGAAATGATCCCATTAGATTCATTTCAATTTCCTAACATAATTTGGATTAATTGAAAACGTATTCAGTATTGTTGGTCAAAAATGCAATACGATTAGTTGAACGAATACTTAAAAGTTATTAGGAGTGTTATTTACTACATATTTACAATTTTTTTTACAATATTTACATATTTATAAAATGTAAACAGCAAAGAATGTCAATATTATTACTATAGTCAGATATACTATTACTGTATCATTGTGAATCGATAAATTTAGAAAATTCAATCGCTTTAATAGATTACTACTATCGTTATAATTTTTTAATTTTGCCATAGCAGAATAATACCACAAAAAAATATTAAATAATTTTTACCTCTAATTTATTCAGCATTTCTACTTTTAATTTCAGAGTACCATTGTGAGCTGTTGTAGTGCGATTGTATTTAAATGCTTTCAATTGGAAGAAGTGATAGTAAGTTTGATCATAATTCATCAGTTGAACTCGATCATTTCTTATTTTGAAGATATTTTGATGAAACTAAAATACCACTTTTTATTACGTACTATATAAAAATTCATTTTAAAAGCATTACCAAATAGATTTACCAATAAAAATGGCAAACTAGAAGTTTTCATTTTATTCATCAACTAATTTGGAATACACTTTTAGTACAGGTTTAAACACCAGTTTAACTATAGGCCGTTACTACTAAAAAAATTGTCAAACTATGTTATAATAAACGTAATGGCGATTGGTCACTTAGGTCAAATATTTTTTTTCAAATGATGATGTATTGTCACAGATAATAACCACGAAAAAAAGTAGAACATCAGATAAATTATTTAGTGTTCCTGGTTTTTACTCATTTAATCGTTAGTTTTATTACAAATTTTGTTTGCGCAAAGTTCAGTTCAGCACAAAACAAATATTTTTCCAAATTTAAAAAAATACTGCATAATTTAAAATTTATACCTGAAAGTATTTTATTTGTTATAATTTTTTATTTCTAATGTTTCCCACAATATTTAATTTTGTAATCGATTTTAAAATTACAATTTTGAAAAAATATTTTTGAAAATTTAAAATAAAATTTTTTCCTCAAGTTTCTCATCCGTACGTCTTGTCTCTTTTGTTTTAAAACTTTTCGTAAACCTTTTTCCTTTTCGAATTATTATTATTATATTAATTTTGAAAATGTTACCCTGTCCATATCCTAATCCTATATAAAGCTGTAAATTAGTTATAAATTTTATCGAAATTATGTTAACCTTTGAAATTAATATTTCATTAAAATTCACGAATAATTTCGTTTTATTGTTTATTTAACCTATTTATTTTGAAAATTTTAATCTAATATAAATTTATTATGTAAATTACTAGTAGCTAAACTTTTAGAACATTTTGCATTAATGCAACTGTTTTTTGCTTAATAAATAACCCATAATAATAGCTTTCGACCTTCTATGAAAAAATTTGCAAACAAAACCAGTTACCCGCAGTTTATCCCACAAAATGCATAGGTCTTCAAATATAACCTATAATATGACTAATGCGAATAAAATAATATAAATATTTCAATTTGTCATTATTTATCACCATATGTTAGGATTTAAAAATTTTGGTGATTTAATCTTATCAATGTTTGGATTTTTGAAACGAATTGAAACAAATTATAATTTAATCTTCTTCATTTGGTACTTTTCGGGGTGTTGAATCCTTCTCTAATCAACCTATACTGCTTAATATGAACCCAAAACCGTCCTAAATGGTAAGAAGTAAGTTTGGCTGAAAAGTTCGTATCGTTTTAAAGAAAAAAATTTTTTATAACATTTTTGGCAAAATTCAATTTTATTATTCAACATAGTTGCCTTCGAGGGCGATACACCGATTATAGCAATCTTCTAACCTTTTGATATCATTTTTGTAGTGCGATTTGTCTTTAGTCTCAAAATAGGCCTCTGTTTCGGCGATTACTTCTTCAGTGGTGCTAAATTTCTTTCCAACAAGCATTCTCTTGAGGTCTGTAAACAGAAAATAGTCGCTGGGAGCTAATTCTGGAGAATGCGTTAGGTG
This sequence comes from Lycocerus yunnanus, assembly GCA_036346125.1. Lineage (NCBI taxonomy): Eukaryota > Metazoa > Arthropoda > Insecta > Coleoptera > Cantharidae > Lycocerus > Lycocerus yunnanus. The sequence continues at coordinate 287,978 of JARFIX010000011.1, read as the reverse complement.
GGGGAAGCAATTCGTAGCCCATTTCATTGAGTTTGACCATCGTTTTCATCGACTTGTAACGCGGTGCATAGTTTCGGTGAAGCAACACTTTTTTTTCTTCAAATGGGGCCGTTTTTTTGCGATTTAGTCTTTCAAGCGCTCCAACAATGCTATATAATAGTCACTGTTGATTATATTATTTTTCTCTTTCCAAGATAATCGATGAACAATATATCATGCGCTTCCCAAAATACAGACGCCATAATCTTGCCAGCTGACTGCCGATTGGACTCTGGAGTGTGGTGATGGATCCATGTTTCATCCATTGTCACATATCAATCCAAAAATTCGGTTTTATTGCGGTTGAACAGGTCCAAATACTGCTCCGAATCATCAACACGATGTTGTTTTTTAATTGACTCTAAGCTCTCGCGGCACCCACTTTGCACAGAGCTTTCGCATGCTCAAATGTTCATGCACGATTTGTCCAACATGTTCCTTTGATATCTTTAGAGTCTCAGCTATCTCAATCAATTTGATTCAAAATTATTTCCTGGATTTTTTAATTTTTTCATCTGTAACAACCTCTTTTGGATGTCCACTGCGCTCATCATCTTTGATACTCATATGACCTATACGGAATTTAGCAAACTACTTACGAATAGTTGCTTCTGCTGGAGCAGAGTCCGAATATAACTTATCAAGCCAAGTTTTTGTTCCAGCACTATTTTTTCCTATTAAAAACAGTATTTTATCTGTTAACACACAAAATTCCTTTTTTTTCCAATAACAAAAGTTGCTTTACTCAAAATCTTATAACTCACCAACCAATTCTCCGATTGCTGTCAAATTTTGACACGTATCGTTTAAAGATTGGTTCTTGCTGAAAACTATATTATGAAATTTAACGTCGCTCTCTATTATTAAGTAATTTATAAAGCATGTCAATAGATTTAATGCGTGACTTTAAATTTAACAAGATCAAATAATCTGGATTACCTGTAGTTGTAAATTCTCTTTTAAGGTAGTAGCAATAGATTAAATCCATTTCTAAGCTAGTCAACTTTATGATTTAAACAATATCGGATTTTGAAGGTTACCACTAGAACAGCGGCTTAGCTATCATTAACCGATAGTCCTTCTCATCATTACCCACACGCAAATTTTAGATGACGATAAAAAACATTTTTTTAATATAAAATATTAAATCTTAAGATTACTAATATTTTCAACAAACATAAGTGTATTTAACTGCATGAAATCAATTATAGATTTTAGAAACAGGATAGGCACGTATAGATGTGGAAGGATTTTGAGCGGCTACCTCATGAAGCAAATCTGAACCAATTTACGAAGATTGCTGTACGTTTTTGTCAAGTTTTCTTGGGCAAATTTCCTCGCTGTTTGCCATTGCCAACCGATAGAAAACGGTCAGAATAAAGTTGTTGCATCAACATGTTTGGGCTTATTTACTGTAAAATAAAAGACCTGATCTATCAAATATTAGGCAAGGGAAAAAGTTTGTGACGTTTTTTTTACTAAAATTCAACTGGTTTTCTTATAATTAAGCTGCATTTGAAGGTTTGAACCAGAGTTTAAGGAGAACAAAGGGACAAACATTTTGACATTTCATCGGCTAATTGGTGTAAATTTCAACATTTTAAAATTTTGTTGTACAAATTTCTGATCGAGTTTATTGTAGCGCAGAAATATGTACCTACAACAAAAATTTCGAAATTATGAGGGTTAAGCTAATTAGCTGATTGAGTGTCGATTTGATAAGAATATTGTCAAAAAATTGTGAAAAACTTGAGATAAAGAAAAAATCACATTAAATTACTTTTTATGACATTTAAATATGCATTTTTTGTTGAGAAAAAAAGAGAAGTGTATAACTCATTGTTAATCAAAAAACGAACAGGGTTCTTGGAAATCTAACAAAGATCAAATAAATAAATGGAATTTAAAAGACTTAATATTATGACTTTGTTGCATATAACAAGTTAACAACATTTAGTTATTTTATTAATAATTAAACTCAAAAATTGTTAAATCAATGTCAATCAAGTTTTTCGTGATCTTACAGTGATTTTAGTAGTGATCTCTCTAAAGGTCAGGTAAATAACCTTTAGATATCATATTTTGATAAAATAAACTAAAGATATCTGAGGACTTCCCAACAAATTTTTCAAAATTGAAACAATTTTTTGCATTTTGAACATTTATTTCGGGTAGAATTTTTGTGATTAGAACATACGAAATAGGAAACATACATAATTACGCTGTTCTAAACTACTAAAGAGGTTTGATTGGATCATTTGAATATAAGCCACTGGATTTAATTTATCCAAAAACTGTTTTTGAAATGTTGACCCACTCCAATTTGGCGAGTATGAGAAAATCTACAAATAAAAATCTCATGAAGTTTTATGGAATTTTGCCGGTTGATATTTCTGTTGTTAGTGACTACAAATCGAGACAATTTAAATTTCAGTAAAAAATAAGCTTTTTGAATACAATAAGGAGGGATACATGTGGACACCAAGATCAGGGGTATAATGTGGAATGTTCAAAATACAAAAGTCATTTAAAAACAATGAAATGGGTTTTATTTGAGAAAAATTTACCTGAAAAGTTTTGGAAGGATGCTAATGAAAAACAGTATGAACTTAATTGGTACGTGCAAAATTGATTTTTTAAATATTAGCATTGCAATGCAACAATGAGTTTATACTGCACAAGCAGCACTTTTAATAGTGTAGTGAGAGTGGTTATAAGCAGTTGTCCAAAACACAATACCAAGAAATAAAGATTAATTTTGTAATCATTAATACATGTCAATTATGTTATGAGGTTATGGTATAAAATATTTTTAACAATACATAAACGTATCTATTTAGTGAATGACATTGTTCAAAACGAACATTTACTGACAGCATCCTTGTATATGAAATTTTATAAACGAGATCGTGATATTAGATCACTTTTTAAAAGCTATGATAAATGCACTCAAATTTTATCAACAGCATATAACAGGATTTTCCTGCATGCTTTAGCAAGAATAATAAAATAAATACTAAGTAGCTTTGCCACATTATTATACAGCATTAATAATAACAAATTGGTAATATAAATGTGTGTGTGTAATATTTACATATGCAACAAAGTATCTGAATAAAGTTTTTAGCGTAATTAATTGTGAATTTTCTAATTATTCATATTCCTATTTACAATAATTATGTACATGTCAATCTTTTAAAATTATTTGTATTCTGCAATCTTATCAAGCATCAGTATGCATGAATATTATTAGTTAATGTATGTAAATAATTACTTATTGCAACAATCAACCCGCAGGTACAGGTGCAAACAATCCTTAATCGTCCTACTTTATTGTTAAAAATATTATCTCTTTCAAACTATTCGTTTTTGCCCTGAATCCAACATCACACATTCATCAACTTTTCGTATGACTTTTAAGGCGACGAAGGAGACAACAGTGCTTATCATAAACACTCCATCAAACCACCTGTTATAAAAAAGTGTGAGCTATTAAAGATGGCTTGACATCTCATTTGGACAAGATTTAGCTTTGAGTATGGCAAATTTACATGACGGTAGTCGATGTAAGCGACAATATTAAACAATTTTATTATCTGCAATAAAATATTCAATTCAAATTTTTAACGACTTGTAAAATATTTGCAAATTTATTAACTACTTATAATTAATTACATCGTGAAGAATTTCTATTTAATATAAATAAGTAGACAGAAATTATTCTACACCCACACAATCCATATTAAACGAATATGAAAAATTAACTTCTTGTCATAAAATTAATATTAATACAATTCCTTTTCAAAAATGTCGATATCGATGTTTCGAAGGTAATGTCCAGTTAGTTTGCATAAACGGTTTAAAATTTATACCGGCTGCCATTTAAAATATTAAGCTTAGAAAAACCCCTTTAAAAAATTATTAATAAAGTTGTCAACATTTACAACAATATATTACGAAGATTTTGGGTTATAAATCAAATTTTTGAATTTTAATTATTTAGAAAATTTTTAATTTATTTTAATTGTTGAATTCTTTCTTTTAAGTAGTTGATTGCCTTGATAGTTTGAAAAATAGCTTTATTTGTATTGTAATTTTAAATTTACAGTTAACTGCCATATTATTTATGATCCAGAATTAAATAATATTTAAATTATCCTAGTATAATGGCTATTTCGGTTCATCTTTTTTAATAGTTTTATTATTATTATTATAGCACTGAGATGACGATATAAGCATTATTGTAAGTCATGGCATCTACTATAAATGCATTCCAATTTTATAATACGTAAATCATGTTGTAGAAATTTATAAACAAGGAAATTAATAATATTCGTTCTTGCAACTTGCTCGGCGGAGTTTAGTCATATTCGTATCGTTTAAATGAGGTATTATTATAATAATATATGCCTATTGTTTGAAATTGAATGAAATATTCGATGCATACAATCCAACAAACACTTGGAATTCTTTCTATAATAGAATTTATTAATGAAACAAAGGTAAAAGTGCCGGCGGCAATAAACTTTTTTGATGTGAATGCTCATCAATGATCATAAGTGTCGACTTTTGTAAGAAAATTTTTGAGATTTTTAATTTATCAAATATTTTTATACATTACTTTTAGAGTAATCTATGAAAATTTCAGTTCTTTATTTTAAAAATTGTAGAAATGGTAGAGCTCTTAGCGATTTTATCGGATATCTCTGGATGTTTCAACTATATACATTTACTACTCTTATATACAGTAGCGTGCAATCGAATTAGGGCCACTCACAATTTTTTGGTTTTTAATGCAATTTGTTATATTTGATAAATTTTGAATTTATACTAAGTAATAACTATTCAAAACAATTAAAACTCACTTTTAAAAGCAGGTATCAAATTTCACCCTAACAGTTATAAAACGGCTTAAATATCAAAACTCGAGGTATATGGGTATTTAACGTCGGGTAGTTTTGTCCGTTGTTGGTCATTGTTTAAGGGACTGGCGAATATAACTGTGCTGTATTTTGGTTAAATCTACCCTACAAGTGTTGTGAAGAAGTTGATTTTGTGTATTTTGACTTTGAGTAATATTTTTATTCAACCACGTGTTAATTTAAAATTTCAATTTTTAAAAAATTAATTTTACGTAATGGGTAAAAATAAGGACCTTAAATAGGATAAAAAGTTAAGATTGAGGGTCTTTTGAGATCTGAAAATCACAGGAATCGTGAAATTGCCAAAATGGAACGAATTTTGCGTCAATCAGTCAATCGGATTGCAAAATCAATTAAGGAAAATATTCCTACAACGTCAACCAGGCGATCAAATTGTAGGGTAGAATAAAACTACCACTCCAGAAGATTGGTTAATAGTTCGAAGGACATTAGAAAATCGAAAATGGACTGTGAAAAAATTAATCGAGTCCTACACCAAGATGAAATTTCAATTTCTGAACGTGTGCTTAAATCGCGAATCTCCGAAGCTGGAATAAAAGTCGACAACCAGCAAAGAAGCCAAAATTGACTTCAAAATGAAAATTGCTCGACTTAAATGGGCCAGAGAGCACAAAATTTTACTGGAGCAGATTGGTCAAAGGTATTTACCCATAAAATTTATAATTATTCATAATTAATTAATTACTAAAATTAATATTTTTATAGGTTATTTTCAGCGACGAGACACGGCTTGGGTGTGTAACTAAAAAAGGTGCAATATGTGAAGAGAAGATCATCTGAACGTTTAAAAGAGTGCTGCATTGTAAAACAATCAAGGACCCACGGGCAGTGATGATTTGGTCGGCCATTACTGCTGAAGCACTTGGACCACTTCATTTTGTTACCAAAACCATGAACCAAATTCAGTATAAAGAAGTGGTTGAAACGGTTTTGGTACCTTATATGGGTACTTTAGGTAGTTACCGTAAAAGCTACACTGTCATGCAGGATGGAGCACCCTGTCATAAGGCTAAAACACTCATGGACACATTCAAACGGTTGGATATCAATGTGTTGCCTTGGGCAAGTAATTTTCCGACCAAAATCCCATAGAAAATGTTTGAAAACATTCAAGTTGTTAGTTTACAAACGAAACAACTCCACAATAGCAACTTTAAAAGAAAATATTCGCTTAGTATGGAAAACAGATGAGCATTTAAAAAGTAGCTTAAGCTTGTATTAGGAGTATGCCGAAAAGGGTGGCTGCAGTAATTAAAGCTAGGGTGGTACCACGAAATATTAATCAAAAGGTGTTAAAATAATAGAAATAAAGATTTGTTCGAAATATAGTTGTATTCTTGCATTAAATTATAGGTAAATTTAAAAATCAATTTTTAATGGGTGGCCCTAATTCGATTGCACGGTACTGTACATTCATTTTTATATTAGAAAATATAATAGTCCAATAGCTACAGGTTTCTTCTTTCATTTGAGCTTTTGAATGCTCAATTTCATTAATTAGTTTAAAAGTTACAACGAATTTAGTGCAGCGCGATCGATGCCGGACGCGCACTCACATAGTATACGTATATCGCAGTTTTGACAAAATTAGAAAAATCGTCGTTTTTGACCGTAGTTTTCGACTATACTACTTGACCAAATTATCAAGTTGTGGTACTTATTCGACGCATAATTTAACGCTCTTCAATTTGTTAAACACAAATGTTTTGATAGGATCCACGGTTTAGGAGTTATATGCAAAAACTAAAAAGTCCTAAAATGTTGAAGTTCTTTGGCTGCCAAAAGTTCTCCGAGGTCGCCCGTGTTAGCTTTTTTGTTTTTCACATGCTTGTACCTATTTATACAAGTTAAAAAATAAAATCTTCTACACCACCGTTTGCAACATACAATTCCTTTACTGACTGGCCTAGTATTCGTTACTTTCGAGATTTTGCAATACGATTCCAAGTTAATAGTAAAAAAGCTTGTTGATGCAAACATCATAGGATTGAAAAGAACCTTAAGTTGTGGAAACTTGACGCTGTATATCAGAAAGGCACATTATAATTTTCATATGTGAAATTTGTTTTAATTTTTTAAGTTTTACATTTACCAGGGTATTACCTATTATTATTGCAATTTGGTCATCGATGAAACTCGTTTCCCTCCGCTTATTCCAAATGGTGTTTCCAGGATTAACATTTAATTTTTGTATTTAGATTAAAAAATAAAATCTTCTACACCACCGTTTGCAACATACCACCTTATTTCGATTCTCTACTGACTGGCCTATACTTTGAAACTTGTTAGCCTGCACAAGTGCATAAAAAAATTATTCAAAATTTTATTAGTGATTAAGGTTAATAATTAAGGTATAATTATGTAGGAATAGGCATAGTTGGTTAACATAAAACAATGTTTACCTCCAATTTATCCTGTAAATCAACTTTAAATCTCCAGGTACTATTGTGAGCTGTTGTGGTACGATTGTATTTAAATGCTTTCAATTGGAAGAAGTGATAGTAAGTTTGATCATAATACATCAATTGAACTCGATCATTTCTTATTTTAAAAATGTTTTGATAAAACTAAAATACCACTTTTATTACGTACTATAGAAAATCATTTTAAAAGCATTACCAAATAGATTTATCAATAAAATGGCAAACTAGAAGCTTTTATTATATTCATCAACTAATTTGGAATGCACTTTTAGCACAGTTTTAAACACCAGTTTAACTATAGGCCGTTAATACTAAAAAAAATTGTCAAACTATTTTATGATAAAAATAATGGCGATTGGTCACTTAGATCAAATATTTTTTTCAAATGATGATGTATTGTCACAGATAATAACCACGAATAAAAGTAGAACATCAGATAAAATATTTAGTGTTCCTGGTTTTTACTCATTTAATCGTTAGTTTTATTACAAATTTTGTTTGCGCAAAGTTTAGTTCAGCACAAAACAAATATTTTTCCAAATTTAAAAAAATACTACATAATTTAAAATTTATACCTGAAAGTATTTTATTTGTTATAATTTTTATTTCTAATGTTTCCCACAATATTTAATTTTGTAATCGATTTTAAAATTACAATTTTGAAAAATATTTTTGAAAATTTAAAAGAAAATTTTCCCCTCAAGTTTCTCATCCGCACGTCTTGTCTCTTTTGTTTTAAAAATTTTGGTAAACCTTGTTCCTTTTCGAATTATTATTATATTAATTTTGAAAATGTTACCCTGTCATATCCTAATCCTATATAAAGCTGTAAATTAGTTATAAATTTTATCGAAATTATATTAACCTTTGAAATTAATATTTCATTAAAATTCACAAATAATTTCGTTTTATTGTTTATTTAACCTATTTATTTTGAAAATTTATTATGTAAATTACTAGTAGCTAAACTTTTAGAACATTTTGCATTAATGCAACTGTTTTTTGCTTAATAAATAACCCATAATAATAGCTTTCGACCTTCTATGAAAAAATTTGCAAACAAAACCAGTTACCCGTAGTGTATTCCACAAAATGCATAGGTCTTCGAATATAACCTATAATATGACTAATGCGCATAAAATAATGTAAATATTTCAATTTGTCATTATTTATCACATTATTATCACATATGTTAGGATTTAAAATTTTGGTAATTTAATCTTATCAATGTTTGATTTTGAAACAATTTGAAACAAATTATGATTTAATCTTTTCATTTGGTAGGGTAAGAAGGGGAATGACGCTCAGTGGGTAATGGCGCTCACCTCTAGCTCCGTTAAAATAGCACATAGCAACACGCCACCTCGTCTGAAGGGCGAGGGAGGGGCCTCTAACGGGCAGCGATGCGAGCGGACAGTCAGCCCGCGTCCTGCGACTGTGAAGTGCGTTTCCTTGTTTGCGGCCGCGCTGATCTAATATTTCGTGTAGTGGTTTTGTAGGTAAGTCTAAAACTTTCAGGTGTATTTGAACTATTTTTTCCTTTTTGAGTTAAACTATTTTTTATGTTAATGCATTTATTTTTCCCCAATCGTGTACGATATTTTTAAATTACAAATTAATCATCTAACAACCTTTGGGGTTATACCGCTCACCTGAGCGCCATTACCCCTTAGTGACTTATTTTTTTTTATTGTTGTAGATATGCCTAGAAAACGTCAAAGAACCACCGCTAAAGCGGCTTGGACCGAAGAACATCTTTTTGCTGCTAAAACTGCCATTGAAGGAGGTATTTCCATAAGAAAGGCCGCGAAACAATATAACATACCATTTTCTACTTTGAAAGATAGATTAAAAAATGACAACATGAACAGCCCAAGACTAGGTCGCAAGCCTGTTTTTACCTCGCAGCAAGAAACTGAAATTGCTGAACAAATCAAGTTGCTGGGTTCGCTGTACTATGGACTTAGCATCGCAGATTTACGTAAACTAGTTTATAAATATGCTGAACTCAACAATATCAAAAACAATTTTGATCAAAACAGCAAAACGGCTGGATTGGATTGGGTGCACGCCTTTATGAAACGCAATCCTTCAGTTTCTATACGCAAAGCTGAAGCGACAAGCTTAAATAGAATTTCTGCTTTCAATAAAGAAGAAATTACACATTTTTATGATAAACTTGGCGACTTAATGGAAAACATAAGTTTATTCCCAACAATATTTACAACGCCGATGAAACTGGTATCACCACGGTGACAGATCCAGGGAAAGTGCTCGCTGAAAAAGGACAAAGAAGAGTTGGTTCTGTAACAAGCGGCGAACGAGGAAGCAACGTTACAGTCATGTGTGCGATGAGTGTAGCTGGAAACTTCATACCGCCCATGTTTATTTTTGCCAGGCAGAGAATGACGCCTTTATTAGAAAAAGATGGCCCAGCTGGAGCATTATACACAAACTCTAAAATGGCTGGATAAACGAAGACTTATTTATCACTTGGCTCAAACATTTTGCAGCATTTGCTAAACCTACCAAAGAATCACCTGTGTTATTGATTCTCGATAATCACAGTAGTCACATTTCCCTTCAAGCTTTTAATTATTGCAAAGAAAACTGCATCACAATGCTTTCCATTCCTCCACACAGTTCTCACAGAACGCAGCCGCTAGATGTGTCTTTTTATGGGCCGCTGAAAGCTGCTTATAGGCATGAATGCAACAGGCACATGAAGTCGCATTTGATGGCAAAAATAACTCCATATGATGTTGCAGGACTTTTCAATAAAGCATACGTACAAGTTGCGAATATAAGTAAAGCAGAATCTGGATTTCGAGCCACGGGAATACACCCAATTAATCCAAACGTTTTCACCGATCAAGACTTTTTGGCAGCATCGCTGATGGCACTGGAATCGGAACAAACAACTGAAAATCAAAATCCAAATGTCCAGATTAATGAAGATGTGCAATCGGAAGGTATAAGCATAATTTCAGCACATACATCTCCTCTGCCGGGTCCATCAAACAGGGATCAATCCCTTGAATCCGTTTCAGCAGTTATTTGTAACGAAGATCTTGCTGGTGGCCATACAACTCCGGTATCCTTTGCTACAATAGCAAAACACCAACTGTGGCACCACTTTCTAAACCAAGGCAAAGACAGCGCAAACAACATGCTACCATACTGACGGCGACTCCTTTGAAAGTTATTTTAGAGGAGAAAGAAAGGAAAAAAATAGCGAAACTTAATAAGACTGGCAATAAATCTAATAAAGATAGTAAATCAAAACCAAAAAAAGTTGTTAAAGAGAAGACTGGCAATAAATCTAATGAAGATAGTAAATCGAAACCAAAAAAAGTTGTCAAAGAGAAGCAAAACAAACCAAGGCAACAAAAATCATATAAAAGAAAAATTTTGCAAGAAAGTTCTTCAGAGAGTGAAGATGAAGAGGTTCTTTGCGATGATGATAGCGACGATGAAATGAATGTGGATGATGATAATTATAATGAGTGTATTATATGTAAAGAATTCGGTAAAAATAACGAATTATGGTACCGCTGCATTCTCTGTGGACTGTGGTCTCATGCAATTTGTTCAGGGTGGGATTCACCAGAAGGTTACACTTGTGATTTATGTGAACAAAAATAACATATTAACATATATAATTTGTCTAATCACCAAAGTTACTACGTTTATCTCGTTAACATTTTTGTTCATTATGATGTGCCTTAGTTGATATATTCCAAGAAACATATTTGAGCGTCATAACCCCGGACCCCGAGCGGCATTATCCAATGCCAGGGGCAATGCCGCTCAAACATGTTTTTTTGAAAATGTTTTTTTATTAGAAATAGGTCAAAGATATAAGCTTCTGTTGTTAAATTGTTGATTAATCGATAATTTAAGATTTTAATACGTTTCTTAATTTTGATTTATAATAAATAATTTAAAAAATACACGATGTTTTCCTTAAGTGAACGCCATTCCCCCTTCTTACCCTACTTTTCGAGGTGTTGAATCTTTTCTAATCAACCTATACTGCTTAATATGAACCCAAAACCGTCCTAAATGGTAAGATGTAAGTTTGGCTGAAAAGTTCGTATCGTTTTAAAGAAAACATTTTTTATAACATTTTTTGGCAAAATTCAAACATAGTTGCCTTCGAGGGCGATACACCGATTATAGCAATCTTCCAATTTTTCGATAGTGCGATTTGTCTTTAGCCTCAAAATAGACCTCCGTTTTGGCGATTACTTCTTCAGTGGTGCTAAATTTCTTTCCAACGAGCATTCTCTTAAGGTCTGTAAACAGAAAATAGTCGCTGGGAGCTAATTCTGGTGGGGAAGCAATTCGAAGCCCATTTCATTGAGTTTGACCATCGTTTTCATCGACTTGTAACACGGCGCATTGTCTAGGTGAAGCAACACTTTTTTTTCAAATGGGCCATTTTTGCGATTTCATTTTCAAGCGCTCCAACAATGCTATATAATAGTCACTGTTGATTATTTTTCCTTTTTCAAGATAATCGATGAACAATATATCATGCGTTTCCCAAAATACAGACGCCATAATCTTGCCAGCTGACTATCGTGCTTTTCCTTGCTTTCGACTGGGTTTATCGAGTGCAGTCCACTCAGCTGACTGCCGATTGAACTTTGAAGTGTGGTGATAGATCCATGTTTCATCTATAGTTACATATCGACGCAAAAATTTGGCTTTATTGCGGTTGAATAGTTCCAAACACTGCTCCGAATCATCAACACGATGTTGTTTTTAATAGACTTTAAGCTCTCGCGGCACCCACTTTGCACAGAACTTTCGCATGCCTAAATGTTTATGCACGATTTGTCCAACACGTTCCTTTGATATCTTTAGAGTCTCAGCTATCTCAATCAACTTCACGGTGATTTAAAATTATTTTCTGGATTTTTTAATTTTTTCATCTGTAACAACCTCTTTTGGATGTCCACTGCGCTCATCATCTTTGATGTTCATATGGCCTATACGGAATTTACCAAACCACTTACGAATAGTTGCTTCTGCTGAAGCAGAGTCCAAATATAACTTATCAAGCCAAGTTTCAGATTATCAAGCCAAATAATCTGGATTACCTGTAGTTGTAAATTCTCGTTTACGGTAGTAGCAATAGATTAAATCCATTTCTAAGCTAGTCAACTCTATGATTTAAACAATATCTGATTTTAAAGGTTACCACTAGAACAGCGGCTTAGCTATCATTAACCTATAGTCCTCCTCATCATTACCCACACGCAAATTTTAGATAACAATAAAAGACATGTTTTTAATATAAAAAATTAAATCTCAAGATTACTAATATTGTCAACAAATACAAGTGTATTTAACTGCATGAAATCAATTATAGATTTTAGAAACAGGATATGCACGTATAGATGTGGAAGGATTTTGAGAGGCTACCTCATGAAGCAAATCTGAGCCAACTTACGAAGATTGCTGTACGTTTTTGTCAAGTTTTCTTGGGAAAATTACCTCGCTGTTTGCCATTGCCAACCGATAGAAGACAGTCAGAATAAAGTTGTTTCATCAACATGTTTGGGCTTATTTACTGTAAAATAAAAGACCTGATCTATCAAATATTAGGCAAGGGAAAAAGTTTGTGACGTTTTTTTTACTAAAATTCAACTGGCTTTCTTATAATTAAGCTGCATTTTAAGGTTTGAACGAGAGTTTAAGGAGGACAAAGGGACAAACATTTCGACATTTCATCGGTTAATTGGCGTAAACCTCAACATTTTAAAATTTTGTTGTACAAATTTCTGATCGAGTTTATTGAGCGCAGAAATATGTACCTACAACAAAATTTTCAAAATTATGAGTGTTACGTTAATTAGCCGATCGAGTGTCGATTTGATAAGAATATTGTCAAAAAATTGTTAAAAACTTGAGATAAAGAAAAAATCACATTAAATTACTTTTTATGACATTTAAATATGCATTTTTTGTTGAGAAAAAAAGAGAAGTATACAACTCATTGTTAATCAAAAAACGAACAGAGTTCTTGGAAATCTAACAAAGATCAAATAAATAAATGGAATTTAAAAGACTTAATATTATGACTTTGTTGCATATAACCAGTTAACAACATTTAGTTATTTTATTAATAAATAAACTTAAAAATTGTTAAATCAATGTCAATCAAGTTTTTCGTGATCTTACAGTGATTTTAGTAGTGACCTCTCTAAAGGTCAGTTAAATATCATATTTTAATAAAATAAACTAAAAATATCCGAGGACTTCCCAACAAATTTTTCAAAATTGAAATAATTTTTTGCATTTTGAACATTTATTTCGGGCAGAATTTTTGTGATTAGAACATACGAAATAGGAAACATACATAATTACACTGTTCTAAACTACTAAAGAGGTTTGATTGGATCATTTCAATATAAGACTCTGGATTTAATTTATTCAAAAACTGTTTTTAAAATTTTGACCTACTCCAATTTGGCGAGTATGAGAAAATCTACAAATAAAAAATCTCATGAAGTTTTATGGAATTTTGCCGGTTGATATTTCAGTTGTTAGTGACTACAAATCGAGACATTTTAAATAAAACAACAACATTTTAAATGAATAATTTAAATGTGGAATGTCCAAAATACAAAATCATTAAATAAAACCCATTTGATTGTTTTAAATTTAAAAACAATGAAATGGGTTTTATTTGAGAAAAATTTACCTGAAAAGTTTTGGAAGGATGCTAATGAAAAAACAGTATGGATTTAATTGAACTTATCTAGGGTACGTGCAAAATTGATTTTTTAAATATTATTAGCATTGCAATGCAACAATGAGTTTATACTGCACAAGCAGCACTTTTAATAGTGTAGTGAGAGTAGTTATAAGCGGTTGTCCAAAACACAATACCAAGAAATAAAGATTAATTTTGTAATCATTAATACATGTCAATTATGTTATGAGGTTATGGTATAAAATATTTTTAACAATACATAAACGTATCTATTTAGTGAATGACATTGTTCAAAACGAACATTTACTGACAGCATCCTTGTATATTAAATTTTATAAACGAGATCGTGATATTAGATCACTTTTTAAAAGCTATGATAAATGCACTCAAATTTTATCAACAGCATATAACAGGATTTTCCTGCATGCTTTAGCAAGAATAATAAAATAAATACTAAGTAGCTTTGCCACATTATTATACAGCATTAATAATAACAAATTGGTAATATAAATGTGTGTGTGTAATATTTACATATGCAACAAAGTATCTGAATAAAGTTTTTAGCGTAATTAATTGTAAATTTTCTAATTATTCATATTCCTATTTACAATAATTATGTACATGTCAATCTTTTAAAATTATTTGTATTCTGCAATCTTATCAAGCATCAGTATGAATGAATATTATTAGTTAATGTATGTAAATAATTACTTATTGCAACAATCAACCCGCAGGTACAGGTGCAAACAATCCTTAATCGTCCTACTTTAATGCTAAAAATATTATCTCTTTCAAACGATTCGTTTTTGCCCTAAATCCAACATCACACATTCATCAACTTTTCTGTGTGACTTTTAAGGCGATGAAGGAGACAACAGTGCTTATCATAAACACTCCATCAAACCACCTGCTATAAAAAAGTGTGAGCTATTAAAGATGGCTTGACATCTCATTTGGACAAGATTTAGCTTTGAGTATGGCAAATTTACATGACGGTAGTCGATGTAAGCGACAATATTAAACAATTTTATTATCTGCAATAAAATATTCAATTCAAATTTTTAACGACTTGTAAAATATTTGCAAATTTATTAACTACTTATAATTAATTACATCGTGAAGAATTTCTATTTAATATAAATAAGTAGACAGAAATTATTCTACACCCACACAATCCATATTAAACGAATATGAAAAATTAACTTCTTGTCATAAAATTAATATTAATACAATTCCTTTTCAAAAATGTCGATATCGATGTTTTGAAGGTAATGTCCAGTTAGTTTGCATAAACGGTTTAAAATTTATACCGGCTGCCATTTAAAATATTAAGCTTAGAGAAACCCTTAAAAATTATTAATAAAGTTGTCAACATTTACAACAATATATTACGAAGATTTTGGGTTATAAATCAAATTTTTTTGAATTTTTAATTATTTAGAAAATTTTTAATTTATTTTAATTGTTGAATTCTTTCTTTTAAGTAGTTGATTGCCTTGATAGTTTGAAAAATAGCTTTATTTGTATTGTAATTTTAAATTTACAGTTAACTGCCATATTATTTATGATCCAGAATTAAATAATATTTAAATTATCCTAGTATAATGGCTATTTCGGTTCATCTTTTTTAATAGTTTTATTATTATTATTATAGCACTGAGATGACGATATAAGCATTATTGTAAGTCATGGCATCTACTATAAATGCATTCCAATTTTATAATACGTAAATCATGTTGTAGAAATTTATAAACAAGGAAATTAATAATATTCGTTCTTGCAACTTGCTCGGCGGAGTTTAGTCATATTCGTATCGTTTAAATGAGGTATTATTATAATAATATATGCCTATTGTTTGAAATTGAATGAAATATTCGATGCATACAATCCAACAAACACTTGGAATTCTTTCTGTAATAGAATTTATTAATGAAACAAAGGTATAAGTGCCGGCGGCAATAAACTTTTTTGATGTGAATGCTCATCAATGATCATAAGTGTCGACTTTTGTAAGAAAATTTTTATTGTGTTCAATTTGTATTAATATTTTGTTAAGAACAACTTATTAAGTTCATCCTCTGCACCATATATTTCTATTGTTGCGAAAGAAATTTTCTATTGTTAAAACCACTCCTGTATCAAGCTGTGTATAAAATAATGCAAAAAATTGTTTCTATTAGTATATTACAATATAATAAGGTGTATCAATAGTAAATGGGACTGGTGTGCTAACAAAAAGATGATATTGCAAGATTTCTTTACACCATATCACTGAAATCAATTTTATATTTTAGCAGTCTGCTTTTAGTACTGCATGTGAGACACAAATTATAACAATTGCATAAATTAAATATTTAATATTGTAATAATTTATTTTAATATAATAACGATTTTTTACTCATTCTGTTTAATATGTAAGCCAATGGCAAATTAAAAGCGTTAAACATTTTTTACACGGAGTAATAAACCAAAATTAGATTTTTCTAACTAACCACATCAGTAAAATTAAGATTACACAAAGATTACATAAAGCATTGCTATAAAAATAATTTATTAACGTTCCCTTAAGTAAGATTCTGTTACCACAGACAGAAATTGATTAACAGAAGCGTTTCGGTCTTGAAGGCTTAATTGAGCACGGATTCAAGAATTGGCCGATTATCTAGGCATAATATTGACAGTGTAAGTAGCACCTACTGACTTATATTGTGATATACTCGTAAGCCCCATTTAACTCTTAGTTTTGAGTCAGTCATGCCATCTTTCAAACTTGATCAGTTAATGGTGAAATATGAAATTATGATCAAGACTTCAAAAAACAAGACGCCAATCTTTGTAAAGTTTCGTAATTATTTTTGTGTAAAACTAAATTTTTATTTTGTAAGAAATAAAGAAACTGGATGCATAGCACCTCAACTCCTCACGCTCGCCGATTTTCAATCCGCGAATCACCACCATGATCCAGATCTATGACCAATCAGATAAAAATGATGTGAGTCTAATATCTGGTACTCCACAATGTCAATAATGGTAGAACATTTTAAGATTCCCCTCATAACACACTCAAATTATTTTAAAATTATGAAATTATACAAAAATTATTAAATTTTCAAAGACTAAACGTCCCATTTAAGATACTTAAACCACCGCTGATCTCTTTTAATCCAAAACCGACTTTTAGAATGAGTAAATTAGATAACATTTAGAAAATGCTCGAAGTTAATTCAGCAAATGTGTACGATGCGACGGATCAAAATGTGTTTGTTCGTATACTCAGTAAACATCGCAAACAAACAAATGAGTAAACATCCCTCTCCCCAATGTTGTTGCCAGTTGACAAAATGTTGATAAAACCATTCATGCAGCATGGTTGCCGTTAAATTGGTAAACTCACACCAGAAAAACTAGTTAAAAAACTGGTGAGCTACTACCAATAATGCGCCCCCTTTTAGATGAAAAGCCAAGAGAGGTTACCGGGAGCGGGTTGATTGATGAAGTATTACAAAAGTTTCAGAACTAGTAAAGTCAATATATTACCAATAAAAAAATAAAATTCATACAATAATGAAAGCAAAATTGCCATCCCAAAAAGCTTGCATCCCGAAGCTATAGCCCATTTAGCACTGTGGGATGAGCATGGCAATAAGTTTATATAGTATTTTCCATTCTTGGGATAAGCTGACAAAGCACTTTATAAAAAAAAAACTCAATAAATCAAACGAGATTCTCTTTTAAAAAATATTGCATTATCCCGTTTCTGAGTGGACCAAATACACGTACATCATTTAAAATATTGTTATGGCAAAAAATTTAAGCTAAAATATTAAGAAAACAACAAATAACAATAAATTCGTTTTATTTTTCGATCTCATCAGAAGATTTGTTTTTGAAGACTGACGTCTGCAGTTAAGAGATCTGTAGTTGCTAATAAATAGAAGTATGTTCTTCGTTTTTCTAAGTGTGTCCACTGTACTCTTATAAAGTGTATTATTTGGGTCGGTTTTACCATCGGATGCAATGATTTAATTGACGCCTTAATGACTTGATTAATTAAAAACTTGGTTGATTCAAAATTTGAAGAACTAATTAACTGTCAAATCATGAAAACCTGATGAAAAATAAATTAGTGAAAAGCAATTAGCACAAAAATTAAAAAAATATTCATTATGTGGCATTTATGAACGTAAAAGAAGCTCTACTTACCCTTCCATAGTTAATGCATGTAAAGTAAAATGCATTTTTCACAATATCAAACGATCCACTAGCTACATCACTGGAGAGAAATTTACACTAACCTGAATTGCTGCTCAACCCACGAAGTGCATCCTACCTACAATAACAAAGAAAATCTTGAATTAATTAATTTTCATAATTAATGAGAAGGACTTTTACCAAATTACCTTTATCACTGCAGTCCTTTTGCCTTACTCCTATTGACCATGATATAGATTCCATAATTCCTCTCTCTCCATAATTTCATTTCCAATAAATATCATCAGGTACACACAAACCCGAACAATGTTACAGTTTTAAAGTTACAAATGAACATTTTTTTATAGAAACACTTGGTATTAGAACTACTTTTTTCACTCAAATATTAAAACAAAATTGATTCGCGATTATTAATAAAGCTTCCATCAAGCTTCTCCACATAGATTCGTACTCGACACATCACACTCCCGTTCGCGGATAATACGATTTTCTTTTGCCCGGATATTAGTGCTGAGTCTAACTGAAATAAAAAAAATGTTTCATTTTTTTCTGATTTAAATTTCTATTTTAAATTGCAATACCTAAAGAAATTACCAATTTATAATACTTAATGTTGGCGAGGACATTGAATAGTGGCTAAAAGAAGTGGTAAAAGAAGATTTGGACGGAGATAAAAAAAAAGATCTACCTAAATCGAGGGGTTAACCGCTGGTGAAGTTTTTTGTACACATCTCATGAAGTACATGACATCTCATGTAAAGTACATGAAGTACTTTACGTGGAACATCCTCCAGTACCTCTGCAACGGAAGATCTTCAATTTACTTCTGATAAAAAATAAACTACTCGATTCGGGGTCTGGGGCGTGGAACACCTCAGTGCCTCTGCAACGGAGATCTTCAGTTTACTTCTGATAAAAATAAACTATTTAATCCGGGGGTCTGGGGGTGTGGAACACCTCCAGTGCACAAATTTTGGAATGAAGAACATGTAGAACCCCAGACAAAGTAGTTTACTTTTATCAGAAGTAAACTGAAGATCTCCGTTGCAGAGGCACTGGAGGTGTTCCACACCCCTAGACTCCCCGGTTTAAATAATTTATTTTTATTAAAAGTGAATTAAATATTTAAACATATCTCAAGTTTAATAAAATTAGCTATGGCCAAGTAAATGTGTTTAATTCGTAATTTGACAATTAATTATAAACTGCGTAATTATAAATTCCTTACCCCCGGGAGGCAGATCTCTGCAACAAAATAAAAAGTAAACTGCTCGATCCGGGGGGTGTGGAACACCCTCCATTGCTCAAATTTTGGAATCTCGGTGAGTCTCTGAAATACCAATGATGTACGTGAAATACAATGAAGTATCGATGAATTAGGTGGAGAACCGTGAATTATTGATGAAGTACGTGAAATCCCGTGAATTACTGCTGAATTATATGAAGTACGAAGAAGTATGGAGAATTATCATGAATTACGTGAAATGTGAAGTTAATTGTACACGATTTCCTCTAGCGGTTGACCCCTCGACCTAAATAATGACTTTAAATCTGGAATATTTAGCAAAGTTTTTGGTACAAGTCACCTATGACGCTTTTTGACTTTAAGTGTTCTTGCAGAAAAGAAATTAAGCTTTCATCAAGCTTCCCAAAAATGATTCGTACTCGACACATCACAATCCCGTTCGCGAAACCGATTTTCGCGTACGGGAATAGTTTGACAATTGAGTTTATCTAAAAATAAAAAAATTGTTTAATTTTTTCGGATTTAATATTTTGTAATCGAATTAAATTTAAAATTTTATTTTGAATCGATTTGTTTTGAAGTTATGAAGGATCAAATAAACACTTATAAGACAAATAAGCAAGATAGATTTTCAATAAAAATTGAAGGTAATTTTAGATTATATTCACAACAGAATTTTTTTGAAGATGTTTAATATGGCAGATCCAGGATGACACAAGTTTTTTTACTATTTAAAACCTTTCGTGGACCACTTTTACAATGAATTTTTATAAGAAAACTTTATTATCCAAAATTAAATCAAAAAGCAATTAATTTACTTTTAAATAAAAACTCTAAGCCAAATTTATCTTTCAAATGCTTGCATCCCATCTTCAAACGTGTAGTCTAAAATAATTCACCAAATCCTTGAGGTACCTAAGTAATCAGGTAGAAACATCAAGCAAAGATTTTTCTCTTAGTTTATACAAATATTTTGTTGTTTAATATTCTAGAGAATTGAGAATTTTTATTCTGATGATAAAGCAACAATAGAAAAATGTTTCTAAATTTAAACACATAGTACCTTAGCAATATTTAGCTTTCCAGGATAGCCAAGCAAGAATTTTTTTGTAGTATTTTCGGCGAAACATACAAAGTATAAAAATAAATAACATTGACTTTACAAAATCAAAACGTAAAAATCAAAGCAAACCCAAAATATAAAAAATTCGCAAAAAGGAAGATTTTTGTAAAATTCGATCGTATGTTATGTGTGTGCATACGAAAATTTAAAAACTTACTTTTTGCTGTTGAACATTTGGGGAATCCAATATTTAAATTTTGCTAATAACTTCGATCAACGCTTCTTTGGCTTTCTCAATTGATATCATCAACACTTCATCTGGCTTCCGAAGTAGTCAAGAAAATATCTGCAATCCAAAATTTAATTAAGTTTTGCACCAGCATCGCGCAAAGAATAAAAAAACTACCATTTTGTTGAAAATTTTAGAAACACCAAATTTTCCATTACGCAACGCGATCTACAACGCAAACATTTAAAACGCGTTTCTTCAATTATATTAGTTGATACCCACCACTTTATTCTCAATAAAAGTAAATTTATATTTACCTATTTAAATTTTCTTGAACAATGTATTTAGCTCTTAAAAAACGCCTTCTTTCTGATATTTTTTCATAATTTATCTAACTTTAAAACAAAGAAGTTTTTTATTTTGTCTGCTGTTGTTCCTCGCGACGATTTTTCGACTTGTCAAAACTTGACAGAAATTGAATACGTAGCACTTTTTGCGCCAGAGGTGGTAAAACGGTGAATTAAAAAATTACTACTTACCGAGGATTAAAAACTAAACAAAAATCACATAAAAGTAATTTAACACATTATTGTTCCTAAATTATAAATTTATATCATTGTAAAATTATAATATAACAAATTTTCACTTCAAATTAGGTACCTATAGAAAATCTTACCCAAATAGGCTTGAAAATTAAACATTTTCTTAAGTTTTGTGTAGACGATGTTTCTTCTTAAAGTTAAACAAACGAATGACTGTTTGGCCGATACGTGTAACGGCGTTATTCGAATATTTTTTTTGTTTCCTAAAAGGTGTTCATATTAATAAGTTTTTTTTAGCGTAATTGAGTTTACAACATATGCAGTGATGTCAAACAGTGATATAGTTTTTATGGAAATTTTAAACCAATTATAAAACTTGCGAACACTTACCACATTAAATTTAAAAATAGGAAGGAAACACGTAAAATCAAATCGAGGTGCAAAAGTAATTTAATTGAAAAAACAAGAAATTCTTTATAAAATTCAGTTTTATTGGCATCAATGTAGATACATGGAAGTTACGTATGAAATATGATATCACCCAAATGACTTTCACGTGACCTTCTACAGATATCGATCCTTTTAACAAAATTTATTTTATCAAGAGTTGATCAAGCAGTTGCAAACTATAAAATGACACTCTACACCCAATACTCCAATCCCAAATGGTATAACCAGGAATATCCCGTATACAGTAACTTAACTAATTATCCCAGTCAGGTCAACCAAGCCATGCCAGTAATTCACTGAAGCGACTTTGAAGAACTCAAGATCATGATGAAAAACTCACGGATTGTGCCACAACTTCAATTACTCCTGGAATTGCATAAAATAGATGCTATGTTAGCTTCAGAAACACATCTTATAATGAAAAGCTATCTAAAAGTTTCCAAATTTGTAATATAATATAATACCCAGATGGCAAAGTACATGGTGGCTTAGCAGTAATTATCAGAAAAACATCAAACACTCCAAACTCAAAAAATACCAACACGATTAACTTCAAGCTACTAGTATAGCTGTTGCAAATTGTATGGGCACTTTAGTAATCAAGGTAATTTACTGTCCAGCTAAATATAATATTAATAAAAAAAACAATATGGACACTTCTTTAGTACGCATGGAAATACATTTTATGTTGAGGTGACTTCAATGCCAAGCATACACATCCTGGAGCTCAAAATGAACAACGACCAAAGAAAGGGAATTCCTTGCAACAAAAACACTTAATAGAATGCCAATCCTATCATCGGGATAATCCACATATTGGCGAAGAGATATATATATATTTGCGAATTTTTACAGCTATTATAACTATTATAACATTATTATTTCAATAGCATTACAATACGTCAGCGCCGTGTTTCGCATCCTAAGTGCCAGAGGTCTCTGTTCTGCCATAGATCCTCTTCCAACTGCCTCTTTTCCATGGCTTCTTGTATCTCTTCATTCCATCGTCTTGGAGGTCGGCCTCGTTTTCTTCTTTCTGGGGGAGTCCAGGTCCATACTTTTTGTGGCCACCTATGGGGTAGCATTCGTCGCATATGTCCATACCATAACAGCTGCTTTTTTCAATTTCTTCTGTTATTGTTTCATTAGTTCTCATTTTCTTCGTATGTCTTCATTCCTTATGTGTTGCAGTCTACTTATCCCACAGCTTCGTCGTAAAAGTCCATTTCTGTCGCCAAGAGCCTATTTTTATTTCTTTTTGTTATTTCCCATGTTTCTGAGGCGTAAGTGAGAATGCTCTTGACCATACTATTATATATTCTTTTTTGTTGTTTTTCTTAGATCTTTTGACCAGAGAAGTGAATTTAGTCTTTGCGTTACTTGTTTAGCTTGCATTATTCTGTTCGATATTTCCTTTGGCAATTTCCTTCTTCAGATATAACCACACCCAAATATTTGTACTCCTGTTTGCTTTTATAGTTTTACCTTCTATGTTTAGGTCTCTGCCTTGCCCTCCTGCAACTAGATATTTTGTTTTGTCGAAATTTATTTTAAACCCCATTTTCATAGGTTTCCGTCAGTTTTCTCATCATGTATGTGATGTCGTCTTCGTCTTGGGCTATTACTATTTGATCATCTGCAAACAAGAGAGTATGAAGCATATCGCCGTCTATGTTTATACCCATTGGCCTACACTTTCTTTGCCATTCTTTTAAGACTGCATTAATATATATTTTAAACAAAGTTGGAGAGAGACAACAACCCTGTCTCAGTCCCTTATTTGTATTAAAGACTTCGGATACGGTTTTTCCGATTTTCACCATACCTTGATTTGCACGATAGAGGTCTCGTATGGCTGCAGTATACTTATCATTGATGTTTGATTCTTCAAGCATTTTGAATAGCTCCGAAAGAGGGACAGTATCATATGCCTTCTCAAGATCGACGAAAATTAAATGCGTCTCTCTGTCTCTTGCTTTCTTTTTTTCTAATAGTTGACGAATTGAAAATATGTTGTCTACACATGATCTTCCTGCTGTGAAGCCACTTTGCTCTTCCCTATGTCGATTTCTTTCTCTAAACGTGTTTTAATACTTTCCCATACAGTCTTCCGATTGATGATAATACGCTGATCCTCTATAGTTGTTGCAATCTGTCTTTTTTCCTTTTTTGTATATAGGTGTAATATACGCTACCTTCCATTCTTGTGGTACACTTATACCCTTTATAAGGCAATCATTATATATTCGTTGTATCACATCTATAAGACATGACGGGGCATTTTTTATTAGCTCAATCGGAATACCTCCCGGGCCTGGGGATCTTCCACTTTTCATGCATTTTAGGGCCTGATAGATTTCTTTTTTCGTGATACTAGATATAATTTCTTTTTCGGTGTTTACTCTTTTTTTTCCTTCTTCCTCTTTTTTAAATTTTTCTCTATCTTCATTCAGCATTGTCTCAAAGTGTTTTTTCCAATTCTCCATCTTTACCACTTGTATGTTTGTTAAGTTCTGGTTATTCTGTTTTAGATTTCTAACCGTCTTCCACGCTTCTTGAGTTCGCGTACCTCCTATGTAACTATCGATTTCATTGCATTTCATACTCCACGCATCGTTTTTGGCCTTTGCAACTTCTTTTTTCACTTCCGTAGTCATTGTAGCATATGATCTTCTGTCCTCCGCATTCTGCGTCGTTAGCCATTTCTGGTATAATTCCTTTTTTCTTTGTGTTAGAGTTTCCACCCTAGCATTCCACCAGAACTTTTCTATTATCTTTTTTTTTTTTTCGCCTAGCGCTTCTTTGGCGGTGTCATGGACTATTTTTTTTAATTGTTTGTAGCTCTCCTCTACACTCCCCACAATTCCATTTTGTAACTTTGCAGCCATTCTAGTTTTATATAGGAACCGTATAGACTCTTCCTGGAGTAATTCTAGTTTATATTCTTTTTGGTCTAATTGATGTGCATCATTTTCTTTACTTTGTACAAATGATTTGTATTTTAGGTACGCTTTGGCTTTAAGTAACATGTGATCTGATCCGCATTCTGCTCCTCTCATTGCTCTGACATCATTAATCCTTATAGTTGTTTTCTGTCTCTGAATTATGTAATCGATTATCGATCTGAGCCTTCGAGTTGGTTGAATCCAAGTATACTTATGGTTATCTTTGTGCTGGAAATAGCCGTTCGTAATTTTCAATTCAAATCTATGACACATTTCAATTAATCTTTCTCCATTGTCATTTAATATTTCCTCTCAAATCTTCCTACCACTTTACTATTCTGACTTTTCCCAGTTCTTGCATTTAGGTCTCCCATTAAAAAAACCTCCTTTCTATTTCCTATGGTATCGAGGAGTGCCGCCAGATTGCTTTCAAACTCGTCCTTTTCTGCCATATTATAATCATCTGTTGGTCCATAGACTGCAATCACTACTATATCATATCCCCACATCTGGATTTCTAATTTCATCATTCTTTCGTTTATCTCTTCCCAGTGTTTTATATTTTTCTTAAATTTTTTTCTAATAGCAATTGCGACTCCTGCTTTTGCCCGTTTATCCTTAGGTACCCCACTGTAAAACCATATGTAGTCCCCACTTTCTAGACTGCCTGTACCTTTTTTCTTAACTTCCGTAAGTGTAGCGATATCTATTTGGTACTTTAAGTTCTTCAAACACTTCGCCTTGCTTAGTGTTTATTCCTTGAATGTTCCATGTTCCCATATTCAATGTCCGTTTCCTTTGCTTTTTCGAATATTAAGTTTTCCGTCCAGTTTTTCCGAGGCTTGCTCTTAGGATTTTTAGCGTGGCGAAGAGATCTAGTAGGTAAAATACCTTATAAAACCGATTTCTACGTGATAAAAGTTATAAATTCATATCAAACAAAACTCAAAATGGAACCAACATTATTCAGAAAAAAACTGATTAGGAATTATTTGAAAGAAAGTTAGATGAGCAAATAAATCCAAATATTCTTTTAAAATCAGAAGAAGAGCTTGAGATTGCAGTGGAAAATTTAATTAAGGCAATTCAAAATGCAGCATGGTCAAACTGTATCTGGTTAAAATGATCGTATATTAAAGAATCGTGCCCAGCTTCAGTTAAACAAAAAATTTCTGAAAAAAAAACAATGACAAACCTCAAGAACAGAGACGAAAGCAAATTTTAACGAAGTTGCTAAGTAACTTAAAATGTTTATCTTTCAACTTAAAAACCAGTTTCTTCAGGACACCTACAGCTACCAGTAACAAACGATTACTCATTCAGAGATGATAAGAGTAAGTAGGCTAGAAGTAAGCATCGTTATTAGAAGATAATGACATTTGTAGTTATCTCGATGTGCCATTTCAGATGGATTTACCAATTAAAAACTTTTAAAACGCAAGATGTCACAGAAATAATTCTACATGAAATTAATCACAAAAGAACACCCGGTTTTGACTTCATTATAGGTAAAGTAACGCCCAAGTGATTAAGACTTCTTACGCTCATCTACAATACAACACTAGGATTAAAACACTTTTGAACTAAGGAAAGAAGACGGAAGAGACGAAGAAGAGAAGAAGAGAAGACCCCAAGACCCAGGACAGAAACCCGAAGAAATATAACTTCATGCAGAGCATCAATAAGTTTGCTATCTGCTGGGAAAGATTTTCAAAAACTGTTTCACAAACGCCTAAAACCAATCTTGAAAGAAAATTTTCTCATTCCAAGCCATTAGTTCAGATGTCAAGCAGGTTCACAGAATTATAAAACAAATCAATAATGATCGCGGCTCTGCGGCATTTCTAGATATAAGTCACATGAGAGTTTAGAAGGATCGTCCAAAAAGGACGTGAGCAATTTTTTTCAAATTTCTAACCCCCCTTTCCTCTTTGTCACAGTTGGTCACAATCTTTTACCCCTCCCTTCCGGAACATCCAATGGTCACAAATCAAGGCCTTCCTCATTTATAAAATCGAACTTCACTTTCATTTTAGAAAAATACTACAATTTTTAGCTTTTACCTTTTTTAAAATTTTATGATTAAATTAAATTATAAGCTATAATTAAACTAATTATTTAAATTAATTAGCAGGCGCGTTACTCATATGCGTTGTTTTTGCATCTTTTTTGAGGCTTTGCAATCAGGTATTGCACTTATTTGTAAAAACCGTAAAATATTACTCCATTTATCTCCAGTTACTTTTTTGTAAAATTGGATCTCCTTCGTCACGATGGATTTAAAAAACCATCGTCAGAAGCATTGGGTTTCATTTGATTCCATTTTATATTCATATCTGTTTGAAGCTTATACTTACCAAGTGGAAGCATTTTTTAAAAAACTTTTTTTAGTAGAAAATTACCACAAACAATAAAAAATGGAGGAATTTTACAACAAATTATAAAGGAATCCTTACAATTATTCCTGCCCACTTACATTGCTTTTCCGCCCTCTGCTTCTTCCGGTTACCTGAAGGTATATTTTTCATTTGATTGTTGGTAAAAGGAAGAAATTTCAATATAATTTGTACCTCAATAAATTTACAAAATAACTTAGATAAAATTCAAGAATGGCTCAAAGTGTGGAAGATTAAAACTAACGAATCAAAATCTTTACAAGTTACATTCACCATTAAAAGAGATACCTTCACACCTATAACCTCGAATGACTGGATCCTACCCCAGGCCGAGGATGCAAAATATTTAGGTATACACATAGATTAAAAGACTCACGTGATGGAATGTGATACAAAAACCAATTTGGACATAAGGTATCCAGCTTTAGGGAACAATGAGCTTTTAAACATAGAAATACTTCAAAGATCCCAAATCCAGATGCTTTGAATAATTGTTCAAGCTCTGTGGTATGTGCCCAATGGTACAATCCATCGTGATATAAAAATACCTTCAATATACAGTAAAATCACGAATTACTTTACCAAATATAAAGATCGAATAAAATCGCATCCAAATGAATTGGTAGGTGACTTACTTGATGATTCATGATGTGGGATTTAAAGATTGAAACGTTTTAAGCTCTCCAGCTTGGTTTTTCGCTTTGATTAGCTACTGGTGTGTGATTATTGGTTTTGCATATGTGTTATTTTTACATTTTTCATTTATGCTAAATCGAGATGATTTGAAATGGGAACATCTACTGGAATCTTCTCATAGCAGTTCGTGGGATGTTCTACGACGAATACTTTTTAGCTTATCTGTAATCATTTCCGGAAAGTTTTAAACTCAAATTTGTATTAATTATTAATGTCGCGTATCGATGGACGAACAAAAATCAAATGCACCAAAAATAGGAAAAATTTTAAAATAATTGCAAAAGTTTGTTTGTATTTATAAAACCTTTATTACTATATTATTTCGAAAAGAGAACGACACGAACGGAAGAATATAAAAAAGTGCCAACAATAGGATGCCTTAATGTACTTCCTCATTCTTATTTTGCAGTTATTTCCTCGCAGCCTCGCTATTATTTCCCCTTGTAGAACAAAAAATGTTCAGGTAGCATAACAAAAACTTTCTATAATTAAACCGGATATTGGTTATTACTATATGAAATTCTTGAAATAAAAAAAATAATCTAATTGTCATTACTCGATGGATGAGTAGCAAAGCAGACATAAATAGAACACCAAGGTTAAAAAATCAATAGAAGAAGTGAATTGTAATTACCGTTCCATTGAGAAAACATAATTTTAGCAATTCATTTTCGTCTTCTAAAACTATAAATTAGGTGCATCTAACAAAATTTAAAATCAATTTTTGCGTATAATTTTTCAAGCTTAATATTTTGCAAATTAAGTCCAAGGTTTGTAGTTTCATCAACATAATTTTCGTTTAGCTAATTGCGCTTTAGGTATTAAATTAAATTGAATAGACTCTAATTACTATTTTGAAATATTGATTTTTTTGTTAATAAATCCTTATATGGTCAAGTTTCGAGTTAGTTGGAAAGATTATAACGGAAATTTTAAGCCAGTGCTACAAAAATGTGAATTTTTTTTTATAATCGACAATTTAATTTATTGCATAATTGCTACTAAATACGTTAAGTCCTTTTATAAACCTTGATCTAACAATTTTAATCATCTTCCTTGATTGTGATTCATTTTTTAAGTAGAAGGTTGTCTTGCACATTAATCTTCTAGACGCATTGCTATTGCAAACATTGCATTATGCACTTTACAATTATTCTCATCGCAAATTGCCTATTTCGCAAAGTTAAAAGCTTGAAATTCTAGAAAAGATTCATCTGATGCATTATAGTTTAGAAAGCAAATAATAGAAATTTTTTTTATAATAACATATTACTAATATTGATTATAATTATTTTGTTTTGAATAAATTCATTGTATGTTAGGTACCCATCCCAACAATAATTTTGACAAGAATTGGATTGTACAATAGTAAATGAAAATACGTGAGTCCGAGTAAGTATGTAAATTTAATATTCATCGAACTAAAGTGCAATTACATCATTATGCAATTTATGATTGTTATTAATAGCATCACTAAGTATTTTAAATTGCGAATATAAATTTATTACTCAAGTTTTACTGTGGTACCAAGCCTTTCAGACATGTCTGACACCAAGCAAGAAATTCTTTTTATTAAATTTAGGGAGTAGGCACCTTGGTTTCGGTTTCTCCCAAGAAATGCAAAATATGTAAAATAAATAAACGAATGATTGTTTATAAAATGGCTCCATTTTATAAATTTTAAATTACTCCGTGCCCCCTTCTCGTTATCCCCATTTTTGGAATACATTTTGTTGATTTAAATTTGCCACATAAAATTATACAATTTATATGCACCAATGCTTACCACCAATTTGTTCAAAATTTATGGAAAATTTATCAGCCGTTATAATGTGGTAATTTGTTTATAAGTGGTAAATTAAACTTAATTACATTGTAGAATTTTTTGACACGATGTATCGCAATTTAATTAATTTTGCAACTAAATTTATGTAAATTTTCGTTATATAAATAACTTAATAAGTGTTATCTATTCCAAAAACTCGTAATTATTTTTCGACATAAAACGTATATTATATGGATTTAAAAAATGTTAGATTAATAAAAATACATAATTTAAAATTTTATAGCTTTTTAATTGGTTTGAAAAATGTATAAAATTAAAATTGAAAAATTCTCGATTATTATACAAAAGGATGCTAATTTATTTGATTAGTTGGGTGTATCATTATTTTTAATATTTATATACAAACATATTTCTACCTCAATGCATGCATAATGTTATTTAAACCCCCACTACCAGTTTGTTCTAAAACTCTCTTAAAATATGCGAAAAAATCCATAGCTTGAATTTCAGAAAATCTACAAAAATTTAAAAAAAAACAGTTGTGTAAGGGAGCACTTTTTTATAAATTACATTGAAAGGGTAAATAGGTACTGTTCCATACATCTCTAATATTTTATTAAGTAAATTATAGTAATTGACTATGTTTTAAAATTTTTATCGGTTATCGGCCTACATTCTGTAATGGGAAATAAACGCCGCGAAGTCACGGAAACAAAGTTAATTAAATTGTTGCACAATTTTATTTTTATTTTACTGATTTAAAATTGCGTGCTTATTTTTGTACTATTAAATAATTATTATGTAAGACTACAACATATAAAAGGTATTTACTTATAACTAAACAAACTCTTTACCCAATTGACCATAATATAATATATACAAAGTGAGCTTTTCTTCTCTCCTTGTCTTTTCGTGTTGAAATTTAGTTAACCATCTCAAATATACGACATGCGTTAATATCAACAAATACTATTTTTCCACCATTCTAGTATTTAATTTAAATAAATAAGTAAGAATCTTGCATTCTGTTTCTATCACTGCATACTTATAATAATAAAATATTTTTGATATACATATTAAAAAGTAAAAAAATACTTTTGCCGAGGTATAATTTAAATATTACTTCAGAAGTAATAATTTATTTATAAAATTATTTTTGAAAATACTAGCACGTAAATAATATGCTTTCTCATATCGTCCCAATTAGGTGATGTACCATTTTTATTTAACCTGCAGAGATTTAACATAATAAAGACATTCAAGGCAATCAATCAATTTTAATTAAAAAAATATACTTATGCAAATTGCAGGACACATCAAAAATCTTGATAATTTGATAATAATCTACATAACCGGTATGCTGTTAATAACACGGTTTTTATTTAAAAAATGTTTAACAATTTATTACTGTAAACACCATTTAATAATTATAATATGGATGTTACCAACTGCCACGTCAATACACAAGTGAAATTGATATTTATTTTGTAGGACCTCGTACAAGAAATTATTCAAATAGGACAAATACGTTGATCGCAGTGGTGTTTGTTCTATGGAAGGTAGAGAACCACAGGTTCTCTTACAAAATAACGTACATAATTTTTCATTTTCGATTTATTAAAGTTTTTATTTTGCGACGAAACAGTCTTTGAATTTTTAGTTAACCCAAGAGTGCTTTTTCAAATCTTTATTTATTATTGTATTACTTTTTCTTATTTTAATTTCATTTATTTTAAGATTTTTTTTTACTGTGTGACTTAAAACATAAAATATGCTGCGCACTGCGTAGACAGGCATGTTACGAACGACGAAATATAAGTTAGTAAGAATGGAAGTAAAATCGGGTCTATCACTTTTAACAAAACTACATTAATTTGGTTAACAATTTTTTAAATGTTTGTCGCAAAATAACTTTTCTATTATGTCGCGACAATACGACATATAACAAATAATGCATGTAATATTGCCGCGACATATTCTTGATAGCATGACGATAGCAGGATTGTGTGATTTCAAAAGGAAATCGTGGGCCAAAAAACGGAACACACGCACTAGCTCGCACCCACACAATAACAAATTTAAAATTCGTGTAACTGAATAGGCTTGGTTCTAAATGAACACAGAGATTTATGAAAATGTATTGTAAAAAACAACCTAGTGCTGACACAATGTTATCGACTATTCAGGCTGTTTGCCTCAAGCTCACAGGCAGGATATCCAGTAATTGGTAACTGTCAATGCGGATTAAAATAATTTATGAATTTTTGTCTTTTTGTGCGTCTATAATTTTTTATGAATTCTATTAAATTATTACTTTTAGATGTCTGCGTGTTTGCGTCTTTCCTTATTTGGTATCTAATAGCTTACCACTTCAACATAATGTAACTTCACGTTTTCTTACTTATTTTGTATCAATTGCTTGTGTTTGTGTTAATTTATATCCATTCCATTGGATAATACATGATTAGTATTTATAAATTAGTCGTTTGATTTGTGCGTCAACATTGTTTTTCTTTTTATTTAAAAACTGGTAATACGGGGATATGTATTTACAAGGTATCCCAACACACTAATAAAAGTTAGGAATTTCAATTAAATTTAATATAGATAAAATAGATCTACCAACCCATTGATGATGGCATTGACCAAAATTGAATGCAAAACACTCATATACTACACAATTTTCGAAATAACTTTTCCTGAGAAGTTGATGAACACAATATTGCTTTCATTACTGCTAACTTACATTATATTTCGTCTGCCGTAGCCTGATTTTCCGGTAATTTAAAATTCCGCACTTATTCTGAACTCAAATTTTAAATTCGCTATTTCAATATTTTTTGCTTTAGATTAAATTAAAATTAAACCTATGTGGTAGCACGTTAAAATGTCAAAACAAAAATGTCGAAAACAAAAACGCCGAAGTCAAAATGCACAAAACAAAAACACCGATTTTTAAAAATATTATTTTAGACTCATAGGAAAATTTTCTGGTGACATCCATAAAAGGGTGCCTCTCTACCATCAGACCATTGTCTGTACTAGTGGTACTTTCGGTGTTTTTGTTTTCGGTTGTTTTGACTTCGGAGTTTTTGTTTTCAGCGTTTTGACGTGGAATTTTTTATTCATAACTACCAATCTCAACTAATCTACATCAATTAATATGAAAAGTCAACTAAAAATTAACCAAATTTCTAGAATTTTGTTTAAATTTAAGAACAATAAATTATTGGGTTAATTTCCAGAACGTTACTCTAGCTGGTAAAAACGGATTTTTTTAATGAAGAATTTTGTCATGAAAATGAGAGGATTTAAATATTTAAAACAAGTGGTTTACCAAATTATTTTTATTTATTTAGCATTTTTGCCAAATTGGGCACTTATTTGGGACTTATAACATCCTTTTTGGGAGGGGATTAGTCCCCATTAATTTACATTTTAAATAACACTCCTCGCATCGACTCCTATAACTCGAGAAGGGTCTTCGCTTCCTTCGCTATTGATTTCCATATCTTGCGGTCTCCGTAAACCTGTCTCTAGGCTGCCACTCGCTGCGTCTTTATAAACCTCTCCACATCTTCGCCATTCAACTCTCTCTGAATCTCGTAGTTTATTTTCACTCTATATTGGCGGTTTACCCTCTTCGGATCTAGGATTGTTCTTATTATCTTTCTCTCGAAGGTCCTTTCACCGAATGACCGCTTCTAATCTTTGTATTGGGCACATTTTGCTGACGATTATGTCACTTCCGGCCTTGTCAAAGACTTGTAAATTTAAATCTTCGTTTGTCTTGATATTTGTTTGTCTCTTAATATCCGTCTGTTTGCGAAGTATGATCTGTTGCCTGCTTGGATCTGTGATTTAATTTCCGATATTCTGCTGTTAGTACTATTTAGTTGCACTCCCAGATCGTTGAAATTCGTTACTTCATCAAAACTATAATCGTACATTTTTAATTTCTTGTTGTATTTTTTCTGTTCTTGATCATACAATCACTATATCATCCGCGTATGCAATTATTTGGATTTCTTTGTTTATTATCGTTTCAGTACACCTAACTTTGTTATTATTTTTTCAAGTACACTGTTAAATAATGTGACCGATAACACGCCACCCTGCCTAACTGCAGTTCACTTTAAATTCCTCAGTTTTGTCTGCTGGAGTTTTATCTTGGCTGTGAGCCATCCTGACCAGTCTCAGGATGTTAGTACCTTCAGCTATGTTGGTACCTTCATTTTTTCTATGGCTGCCATCAGTTCCCACCGTTTACCCTATGAAACGCTTACTTGAAATCCACGAAGAGCAGATGCAAAACCATCCCAAATTCTCTTCTTTTCTCCGTTATCTATCTACTTCAGAACATGTACTATGCCAGCAGTCGTCGACTTCCCTCTTCTGAATTCAAATTGGTATTTGCGAAACATTTTGCCTATGTATTCTACCAATCTGACATTTACCAAATTAAGTGATGACAAATTAAAAGAAGAAACATTTGCTGGATCTCAAATTAGAAAATTATTCAATGATAAAAATTTGAATTAAAATAAATTAAAACAAATAAATTCAATAACGTAGAGCTAGCAGCATTTAAGGATGTAGATTATTATCTTTTTAGAAATAACAAAGCAGAAAATTGTGATCTTTTAGTACAAATTCTTTGTCAAATTAAAAAATTAGGGCTGCAGAATTTAATTATTAAAACTTCAATTTTTGCATTCCCATTTTGATTTTTTCTATCAAATTTAGGTGTTGAGCAGGAAAATGCTTTATACAGTCAAACCTGTTTTTGGTGCGGTTTTTATATTATGTGGAATTGTTTATATGCAATTTTGTTTGTTTGGTATATTAACAAATTACATCAAATGCATGGTATGAATAAAACAGTAAATATAATAATAATAATAATAATAATCTTCAATCTTGTTAACACTACATTGTATATAGGACAAGTCAAGAGGCACACTATATTTTTAACACGTTGACTACCATGAGAAGCGTAATTTGATGTACGGCAAAATTTCTACAACAGCCATGAGAAGCAACAGTTGATTCTCATGCAGGTTTACTTTTAAAAGCCAAATAAATCAGCGTTTTTTTCGTTTTCACAAAAAACACCATAAAAATATTTATTTATTTATATACTACATAAACATAGGTAATCAATTAATCAATAATGCTTTACATTCCTTGTGGAATATATTTACTTCTTTTGAAGTTTTATAGATCCTTTTTATTAGGTGGATCAGTTTTCTTTTTTCCTTTCTTCCTGCTACTCTTTTCTGCTATGACGTTTTCGCCCCTCTCACTATTGTTCTCCATAGCTCTCTATTCCTACATTAATTCTTCCAGTCCGTAACTCTCATTCTTTCGAGATCACTCAGCACTTCATCCATCCACCTTGCTCTCGTTCTTCCTCTGCTTCTACTAGATTCGCTGGGTAATTCTTTACCCAGCTCTGTTATCCTTCTCAGCACGTTTTCTCTCGCTCTTCTCGTCACATGGCCAAGCCATCTAATTCTCTGTGATTTAATATACTTCACTATATCTTCATTTCATATCACCTCTATTAGTTCATCGTTTTTTCTCGGTCTAAATTCATGTTCACTGACTTTCGTAATACAAAACTCAAAAAACATTCAATTTTTATCTGCGGGGCCGTGAAAATCATATGCTGCTTCACGACTGAAAACAATAAAACATGAGTTTTTGATAAAAAATCAGATGTGGCCATGCCCATGACTTTATCATACGTTTATTAAATATTAAAAATAATTTTTAATAATAAAAGAAAAGAAATTTTCTATTAACCATGTGATTCAAAATCTAATCAGCTCTAAATCTAAATATAAAGATACAAAATACCAACTTTAGTTTTGAAATTCTCATTATTTTTTGAAATATTTAATAAAACTAATAATAAATAAAAGATTTAAAAAATTGCTTCCATGAACCAATTTTATCCAAAATTTATTCAGCTCTAATTCCTGCCATAAACATAACAAATTTCAACTTTAGTTTTGAAAATCCTTTTAGTTTTAAAATATTAAATAAAGGCTAATATTAAATAATAAAATTTAAAATAATAAAAACAATAGTTTTTATAAACAAATTTTAACTAAAATTTAATCAGTTCTAAATATCGATTAAAATATGCGAAAACCTAAATTTAGTTTAGAAATTGTATTACTTTTGAAATATTAATTAAAACTAATATTAAATAATAAGATTTAAAAATTAAAAAAATAGTTTCCATAAACCAATTTTAACCAAAATTTAAATAACTTAACTCCAGCTATAAAGATAAGAAATATCAAATTTGGTTTTGAAAATTCTGTTAGTTTTAAAATATTAAATAAAGACTAATATTAAATAATAAAACTTAAAAAATAAAAACGATAGTTTTCATAAAACAATTTTAACTAAAATTTAATCAGTTTTAAATCTCGACATAAGTATGCTAAATCCTAAATTTCGTTTTGAAATTCTTATTAGTTTTGAAATATTAATTAAAACTAATATTAAATAATAAAATTTAAAAAATAAAAAAATAGTTCCGTGAATCAATTTTAGCCAAAATCTAATCAGCTCTAAGTCTCAATATAAGGATTCAAAATCCAAAATTTTGTTTGAAAATTCCTATTAGTTTTGCTGTAGGTCGCACACAAAATTTGACCACACACACACACAACACACACACACACACACACACACACACACACACACACACACACACACACACAGACATTTTTGAAATGGTCTTATTTTACTCAGGGACCTCAAAAGTGTAAATCCATCAAAATCTCAAATTTTTTTTCTGCACGAAAACAATACTTTCTCATATTACATATGATAAAGTAAAATGATTATTTTTAATTTTCTATCCTATTGCTATCCTAATTAATTTTAAAATTGTTCCGGCCAGAATGGATAGACTTTTAGTGATTATTGTGGCAGTCAACGTGTTAAGGCATTTCTTTGATGTGTAATTATTGGTTTGTAATTATTTTTGTTAATAATTTAAACATGTCTGATAACAGACTTATTGGTCTATAGTTTTAAATTTTTCGGGTGTTACCTTTTTTGAATATTAGTATCTCCTTAGCGTTAGTCCATGATTCGGGTATTCTACCCTGCTGTAAGTATTTATTTAGAAGTCTTAGTAAAATGGTGGTTAACTTTTCCCCTCCTTTAACCATCACGTCCGTAGTCACCTTGTCTATTCCGGGTGTTTTATTCCTTTTCATCTCCTTCGAAGCCTTTTCCATTTCTTTCTCATTTATCATGTCTTCTCATCTCACATTTTCTATAATCATCTTTGTCGAATGTTATGCTTCTTTCCCAACTTTTAACTCATATAAGTCCATGTAAAATCTTTCTACTACTCTCATCAGTATTTCCTCCTTATTTGTTATTATTTCTCTGTCTTTGTTCATTATGAAATGTATATTCTTCCGTCTCAACTGTGTTCGTGTTTTTGTTTTTCTCTGTTGCTGCGATCATCAGACATTCTTTTTCTCTATTTCTAATGTGTCTTATTTTTCTTCTAATCAGTTTATTCAGTTCTGTGTATTCTACCGATCCTCTTTGGTGTCTTTTGTTGAGTAGCCTTATTTTTTGATTAGTTTCTTTATATATTTGTCTATTGCGGGTTTTGTGGGTTTAAGTGAATCTGTACATACTTCATTGACATTGTACAATACAATACAATCTTCATTAAGATGATCTACATTTGTGAGTTGTTTCTCGTCGTAGGATTTCTTCAATCTTTTTCTATGGCGTGTCTTATTTTCTCGCTCATTTTTGTTAATTTCCTTATTTGCTAGGCATCACTGACTTCTTCTATGCAATTTCTGTCGATCTAATTTCTTATTTATAACAACTCTTGCT
Organism: Lycocerus yunnanus; assembly: GCA_036346125.1. Classification (NCBI taxonomy): domain Eukaryota; kingdom Metazoa; phylum Arthropoda; class Insecta; order Coleoptera; family Cantharidae; genus Lycocerus; species Lycocerus yunnanus. The sequence continues at coordinate 250,394 of JARFIX010000011.1, read as the reverse complement.
CTGACCATTCTGTGGTTACTACCTGCGTCGAAAGAGTTTAGTACGCTGACATCGTAAACAATTTGTAAATTATCAGTTAGAATGCAGTATATTTCATTTCTTGTTGCTCTATTTGGACTCATCTACGTCCATTTCTTACTTGGAGTGTTTTAAAGAAGGAGTTTATCATATATAAATTAAACTCACTCATGAAATTTAATAGTCCTTCTCTACGTTTGTTTCGATCGCCGTATTTTTGCATTAATGTCACCTATTATCATTTTGAGGGTTGCCACCTAATCATTGATTGCCTCTTTAATTTCTTCATAGAAGACTTCGATTTGTTTGTCTGGGTGTGTGCTGGTCGGTGCCTATACCTGAATTATCTTTAGTTTTGTACTCTAATTTATTTTTATGTTAATATATGCTGCTCTATCTGACAAGGCTCTATACATGAAGTGGTTTTAGATTCATATATTCTTTTCCTTTCTTCTGATTTCTTACAAACCAAGAATGTCATATTTAGTTAATTTTTTTTTCTACTTCGTTTTCCAATTCGTATGATTTATTATCATCAGCCAGAGTTCGAACGTTGTAGGTTCCAACCCATATCGTCGTTTTGTGACAGCCAGGTTCTACCCAGGGATTCTTAGCACCCTCTCTTCTTTCGGGTTTCCGATTGCTGTCATAATCGGGGTTTCTGGGAGTGCTGGGGACTGAGGGCCTTATATTTCTTATTGAGCAATTTATTTGGAGATAAATTTGAAGAAAATGTGAGTATTGAAATTAATTAAATTAAAAATTAAATTTTAGGTTCGGTGCACAAAATAGATTAAAATTTATTTATTTATTGGTGTTTTTTCGAATTTTTTTTCTAATTTGTACAGCAAAACATATTGTTATTGTTATTTAGTTTCAACATTCATGTTACCGAAAAATCGACTTTTTGACAGAACAGAGAACAGACTTAAAAAGACGTATATTGATGAAGGCATTACCAAACTTTTTCCCGAAGGGAGTTGCCTTACTGGGAGGATTACAGCAAGACAGCAAGTCTTTCCGATGTGCACGAATGGATTAACGAGATTTATTGCAAAGCTTGCAATTTTTATTTCATATCTCTCTAATTCGCCGATAAATATTTTTTATTACAACAGTTATGGCCTTCGGAAGCTTAAAACTTCTAATTAATCAGCAACTTAATATTTATGAATTTTGCAAATAAGCAAACTTGTGGTTGATGCATACATATTACATAGGTATTAAAAATTTGGAATCATTGTAAACTAGGTATATCTTGTATTACAAATTCAACCATTCGTGTTTTAAAGCAACTTTTTAACCTCTGCCATATATGTATTTAGTAATATACCTGCTACATCTACAAGAACAACTGTCTTGTAGGTAATTACAGAAATACAATGGAATTGCACACTGTTCAAGTTTTTATTAGTGATTGTTTAACAATATAGATGAAATATACTATAGTGAAGAAATAAATCATACAAAAATAAAGTTATTTAAAAAAAAATTGAATTTCAAACTGAAGCCATATAAAAAATATAAAAATAATCTTGTTGTAATTTGACTACGTCGTTTATTAATGTTAAAACATTTCAAAAACAAATTAATTATTTTTTAAGTTTTCAGTTTCTTGGACATAGCATGATTTATTACAAGAAGAAATAAATTTAAAAAAAACACAGACAAAATTATTAAAATTGTTTGGCATCAACACCTTGACAAAAAGTAATGGCCGATAATTTATTTACTTGAATATGGAAACAAAACTCATCCATATTAAACAAAGTTAATTATAATACACAAAAAATGTATAATCAAATAACCGAGGAGTTTTTATATAACTTGATAGTTTTAATAATTATTCGAGTTCCTTTTTTAATATTTATTTTATTATGGCCATAAAATATATGTATGTAAAAACTTGTAGCGAACCAAGTGTTTGTTTTACGATCATCGGCTAAAAAACGAGTCTGTAGTAAAATCTTGTCGATTCTGGAAAAAATTGGAAGTAGATGGCTATCAAACAATTAAAATTTTAATTACGTAATAAATTGATTGCCGTTTTTTGAGAACTATATTTATAATAAACTTGGAATGAAGATGAAAGATGTTCCGCTTGTACCGGTAACTGCAAGAATGCATTCTTAAGATGCGCAAAAAATGGACTACTAAATCTTTGTTTATTACTTTCTAGTGCATATTATTAAATTTTATAGTGAGCTATAAATATTACAATATCGTTTAAAACGATGAACAAAGGAAGTAATTATTTTATAAAGCAAGTTAATCGTTTTATCGAATCGTGGACGTGATATGCCCATGATTGAAACAGTTTTTATGGCGCGAATGTGGATCTTTCCGGAGATATTATGGTGATGATTCAGGTGTTATGTTCAAAAGCAATTTAATTTTGACGATGAAAAAATTTTATACCCATTCGCTAACCCGTTTGGCGACTCGAGATTACTTTTCGAAAAGCGATTTTTTGGTCGTTTTAATATTAAGTTGTTTCAATAAAATTATCTAATTATGCAGTAAATGAAAATTACTTATTCCGGGAGGTTTTCTATGCGGAGTTAATTATTAATGGAAATATTATCATAATATAATCTGATACTTTTCACTATTGAATGGTAATTTTAAACTTGAACCAATTTACAAGTTAATTAATTTAAAATTTTAAGCAATAATAATAATTGCAAATTGAAGGCGTGCATATTAATGTCTTGTAGGCGTACATAATCTACTGGAATTTAGTTCACAAATATAATATATCATTTCTTAGTTATATTGTTCTTGTATATTTTATTAGTGCTCAAGTTGTATTTTTTAAATTTTGGCATTACATGATTTAGTTGTAATGGGACAACTTTATTGATAAATAGTGTCAATAACCTCCATAAATTGTAATAAAATAAAACAATGCTAAAAGAAAATTTTTCAATATATAACTGAACTATTTGTAATGACGTAATATAGCGGCACTTCTAGTATTATAAATAAACGATGGCGGGTGTCCTTGATGACCACAGTCGAGTTATGTATTTTATGAGAATTAAATTAAAAGGAAAAACATAAACCCATTCACCAGTGACCTAACAACTCGCTTTTACGCGATTATTTTACATAAAGAATATACAGACGGAATAAAAAAGAAGATACATCTGCTGGAAAGAATTTGCATTTTTATAGTTATGGTTTTTCTATACACTTTATTGTTTTTCTCTACAACTTTTAAGTGCTCGTAATCGAGAAAGAATTTTTCTTAATGGATTCTATCTACCAACCGCAAATATATTTTATTTTTTATCTGTGCAACAACGCTAAATATACAATACCTATCAGATTATATTCATATAGTATGTGGTGCGCAAAAATTGCTATCATTCATATTAATTAAATAAATTATATATCGATTATAAAAATTAATTGCAATTATATTTTCATTAGCACATAATAATTAATACGGAACATAATAATTAACACTGATTTGCTAATATTTCCATTCCACCTCTATTCGTCTAATGGAATTTTTATTAAAACGATTTTGCTATTATTTCGATTCTTATAGTAGGTAATCATTTTTCCATCACCAAAAATTTTTATAGGAATATCGAAAAAGGGGGAAAAATCACATCCTTTCGTATTAATAGCAATCATACTACGTCTTGACCCATGTTGTTGCAGTTGTCATACCAACAATTTCCATAACCTGTGGTACATGCTTCTAGCAAGTATTGGGTTTGTAAAATAATTCCTGGCGTTTTTTTAGTAAATTTCAACTGGTTTTCTTATAGTGCGAAAATGAATGTGTACCATTTTGTGTAAGCAGCGACTAACTTTGCCAGTTTGGAGTGCCGGATGATCCAAGATCTCGTGAGTTCTTTTACTCAGGTGCATGTAGAACAACTAACTGGGGAAACTAAAATACTTTGGTGTAAAGGGCGCCAGATAAAATAAATAAAACAAGAGGCTGTTTTATTATTATATCAAAGAATGGAAAAAACAAGATGGGGTGGCATGTATTTTGAAATTCCAGAATATAAGACAACAAACAACAACAAAAAAATAAACAAGTTAAAATGGTGATAAGAACTGAAGATTCTCACCCCACATTGAAACAATAACATGATAGTAAAATTTGAAATCATTTTAAAGAAATAATTCAAAAACAAACAAAAATTAACAATAAGTTGAAGTATCCTGAAGGGATAAATCAAGCAATTAAATGGTTCCATAATAAAATAACATCAACGTTGAAAAGTCTGAACAGTGAAAAAGCAATTGAAAATAACATTTCTAAGTAATTAATTGCAAATTCCAACTTATCATACAAATTACTCAATCCGGAAGGATTCAATCAGGAGTTCCACCTGATTCTCTTATGTTCAGCTAAGCTTCTTCGACCAGTTGAAATGCAAAAATAAGCTAAAACTCACAATATTGGTTACAGAATAAAAAACAAAGTCAATCAGTTGCAAAAGCTCGCTACATCCTCAAATAACCAGATAGATGGATTATAATTGGAACGCTTCAACCACCATCATTATAAAAATAACAATCCATTTCGTCCATGTGGTATTCATCTGGGAAAACGAAATTGATTGCAAATATAAACCCAAAAAGTAATATCATTTTGAGATAAGAAACTACAAGATGTTGGGCCAATTCCACACACGGTATCGGTGACGTTACACGCTCAAAATCCAACAAAAATTCACCTGAATTGAAAATTTTGCAAAACAAATCAAAACCATTTACAACTTGACCAATCCAGGGATACATTAAATAAATTCTATGCGGCTTTCCCATTTCTAACGCACATTTTCAAAATTTTATGTACTAAATTAAATAAAATTGTAAAATCCAAAAGAAAAAGTTTCAAAAGAAAACATCCCAAAGAACTAATTAAAATAATTAGAATTAATTATCTACCTGTACAAAAATGTACAGCTCTTAAACCAAAAAAATAACAAATAATTCCATTAAACTTAAAACGGAAAATAAATGATAACTTAACTTTCTTATTTTAACAACCAAAAATTTCTAAGCAACCAAGTTGCCTATGCAAAATAAACCGTGCGATTCTAAATCATAAAAATGAAGGGTGGAAGGTTGTTATCAAAAAAATAGTAATGCAGGTTTAAATGTAAATTGCCCGTTACAAAAGTATTTAAACCAAATATGCTCCATTATTATGAACAATGTTTTGCCACTCTTCGGGTAGAGCCATGATGTCATCGGTGAAAAAATTCTGAGATTTTTGGTTGAAAAACTGAATTAAGTGGTTTTCACAGGCTTTTTGAAACCTGCATAACTCCATCGAGAAAGTTCTGCAATGATCGGAACAAGTGAGTGCTATGCCTATATGGTGGATGCATCAAAACTTTCCAACCAAGCTCTCGCCATGTTTGACGGATCATCAAATAAGTGTGTGGTCGGGCGTAGACAGCACCTTTCTTATTATTCAATTCAGACCGTTTTCTAACAATTGCCTAACGTAATCTCTCTAGTTGTCCACAGTAGACAGTTGAGAGTTGACAGTAGGAGTTGAGAATCAATAGTCTAACGAAGTAAAAGTAGCTCATAGTGGACGATTCCTTTCAGTTCCACCACACAAGCAACATCACCTTGTTCAACGTCAATCCTGGCTTCACGAACGCTTGTGACGGCTCTCCATCTCTGGTCCACGATCTTTAACGCTCCCGATTGTCTTACGTGACCCATTTTAAGCACCGGGTATGAAACGGTTTAGAAATTGCTTGAATTCATTGCGTTTCACCAACGCATCGCAGATGTTAATTTGGTTTATCACAAGGAACCTATACATCGCGCTTCCTTTTGCAGCCAGCTTTGTGTAACTGCTTTAAAACAGTTTGTGGTCAATGCCTAGCTTCATACTAATATCGACACTGCTGATAAGATTATCTTGCTGGAAATTCACAAGAATTTCGTCAGCTTTTTCAGTGATTGAACGACCAGAGCGTCACTCACCTTTCACATCAAAATTACCAAAACAAAAGCAAGCGAACCATTTCCACATAGCAGATTTTGATAAAATATCTTCACCGTACACAACACAAATTTTTTCGCAAGCCTGTGCAGCAGTCTTGCCTTTGTCGTAATAATATTGCAAAATATAGCGCAAGTTTTTATTACTTTTCTACATTTTCAAACGTAAACAACTTTCGAATCACTGCAGCAATTTTAATTTTGTATACTCAAAGTATCACCTTTCCAACGAGCTTTTATTGGTGCCGCTGCGATCTGTGTTTCCTGAGTTATTTTCAATTGATGCCATCTATCGGGAAAAAAGGAATTGAAAAAGAATTTTCAATATTGAAAATGATATCTGCCCAATTTAATAATGTGTACTGGTGCAAAATTTTTGTCCTGTATCATGTGGTTTAACTTATGCTAATGTGTCTGGTCGCTTGGACCTATTTGGTCCTGCATTATATCCTCAATGACCATATGGGATTTTTTGCAATACACGAAGTAATAGAATAATTGTATTTTAACCGTTTTCCATGCCATCACGTTCGGCAAACGCGGTGTGTAACTGCCAAAACTTCTAGGAAAACCAAACCAATTTTTTAAAGAGAGGTTTGGGGAAAATGAGAAAGACTTATATCTAACAGTAGACGAATATGGGCTGACTATAACACTGAAGTGATATTAAGAAGATTTCATATTGCATCCTGAAATTGTGAATTATATGGTTTTTTTCAAACAAAGCAAGTGGGTATGGGAAAAGTTCATTTATACTTCATTGCCTCATTTACATGAAAAATTGTTCTCAATCGCTATTTAGCAAGGAACAAGCCTTACATTTAACAATCAAAAGTTTTGAAAAGCTGAGCACGCTTAATCCTTTAATGCAAGGAAGTGGGGGTAAATCAATAACAAATTTTCAACGATCTTAAAACTACCGAAATTCCAAATCGTCTATATTGCTACGATTCAATTTGTTTAATATTGGTAAAGTTTGGGGTTACGGACTGGACGCGGTTTAATACGTTTTATTTCTGTTTTAATCTTAAATTATAATCTACCATTTGATTTTTTTGTACATGGATTTGATTCATGAAATGGAGTGCTCTGACCTCTCATAAAGCGATAAATATTTAAAAAAATTGTGTTTTAATTATGATGCGAATTCTTTCGTTAATTGAAAGTGGCGCCTAGAACAAGAAGCCTTTAGAACTTACTCATACTAGAAAGAGACAATTTAAGCCTCAACCCCGGCTTGCATGCCAAACTCAACTACACGTAGAGGTTTAATTCCATGGTTTTTTTGTTCGTATTAGCCAACTGGGACACAGGAACAAGGCTACACTTTATCAAATTTTATTTTCGTTGCCATACTTTAAATTTGATAGTTTTACTATTCCAAACGTAAGAACTGCGAGAAACCACTCTTGGAGTGATTTATTTTATAAAGATGTTATGGGATGGGGTGGGGCGAATGAACACGTATGATTGCGATTACAATTTCTTTTTTTATGAAACCGGAACTTACAGGGTATTTTATTTATTCAGTAAGTATTTTGTGTTTTTCTCTTTTAGATTTTTACTCAATGGTGGCTGAAAATTGAGAAAATAATATTATACTATTGATTTTGAATGGAATCTGGTGAACATGAACATGGACGAGCCGTGAATATAGTTCTTGTTGTTTTTTAGTTCGCTTTATGAAGATCTTAGTGTTTAACATTATTCAATATATGCGCTTTTGAATTAAATTTGTTGATGATATTGAAAAATTTGAAGTTTGATTTTATCAAGAAATACTGTAAATTTTTAAAAGAAATTTGGGGTTTCGTTCTAATTAAAAATATTCACTTTAAAGGACAACAGCTATGTTCGGTAGCATGAGACTCTATTTGTCTAATTTTGAAAGTTAGTATAAAAATAAATAAATAATTATAATAATAATAAAAAAATAAAATATACCCTTCCTTATAATTTCAACCAAAACAAACCGAATTTTATACAATTTTTTATAAAATCTTGAAGTAATCTTCGAAGTGAGATTTAAAATGGTTAGATGTTTTATCAAAAGTAAATTTTACTAAAATTTACCACTAATTATACAAATGTAAAATTTTGTGAGCACTACTTTAACCGCTTTTGTGCCACCCATTTTAAACACTAACATGTGCATGGGTTCCACTTTTGCCTTTCAATACTTCAAATTTATCTCAAATTTTATACATAATTTACCTTTCATATGCATCTGCATCAATTTAATAATTAATTTTAAAATTTGAGAAAATTTTTCCAAAAATTTTTATTTTCACTGCGCATTATCACATTTTCAATTTTATCACAACATTAGGTACCTCTATCCAAACTTTGAAACATTTAATTTATATTTATTTCATTTATAATCAAATATTATCTCATAATTAATACTCAATCTTAAATATTAAATTTAATTTTAATTCCTTTTACTTTGATCGATTATACGTACAATTTCGTTAATTATTATTTCTTTGATGAAGATTTTTTGTGAAACTAAATATTAAAACTGTTTTTTGCTTTCGTGGTCACCAAATCTCATAATACCAACATCGCAATTAAGCATTTAATTTTGTTCAAATTAATTACCTTTTGTTCCACTTCTGACAATCATTTTTTAATTTTAAACAATTTTCTTTATTAATTCTTCTTCGTCCTCTTCTTCTGCTTGTCTTAGGTCTGGGAACTGTTTAAATCTGGCTTTTCCTGGGATACTGATAACCAACTGTCTTTGCATCTTTTCGGGCCTTCCCGGTGTCCTGGTTTTATTGGGGGGAAGGGGGTTCCATCCCTAGCGATTTTTGGGAATCGTTTTTTTTTTTGTTGTGAATGCAGGTCTTTCTTCTTATTCTGGTCTATCAGGCGTTTTGCACTCTTTTCTTATATGGTCGTTTCTTACTCTATTGACAAGTGATTTTTCTGTTATGGCCCTTAAGACTTTCTTTTCGTTGGTTCTCAACGTTCTCTTTGTTTTATTCTAGTCTATTCTTGCCTATATAGCGTATATTAATATGCGTCTCACAAATGCCTTATATATACATACGTGATTAGCTTTCTACATTTAAAAATTTGATTTTTCAGATTATGACTCTTAAGCAACCTGAGACCATTGATGCTTTCCAAACCTGGAACATGGTTTTTTCCACCAAGTTTCCGCTTCCGTATATTGCTACAATTAATATTAATTAATATTAATACTGCATCGTCAGCGTAGCATATTATAATTCTCATAATCCGTTTTACGAGGTGGATTACTCTTCTGTTTTACTCTACCCAACAGGAGCGTATGAAATTTGAACCTGCGATTACTTATTCGTAGTCACTTAAGTCTTCCAACATCCCACTCTACTGATGGAAAAATAAAATAGCCAAACTTACTTTCACTATACAAAGAAAAATTCAAATTTACAATTTATTTGCCGCAATTATTCAAATTTACAACAAAATTCCTGTACAATGTCATCGAGAAGTAACATTGCTCTTTGGGTTTTTACTGAAGACAACAAAGTTAAAATAGATGTTAAGAGGTAAACTTTATCTTGCTAGCGTAGGCAAATAATTAATTTTTTTTAAGTTTCAGATTTGTTTTAACAATCAGCGAAAATAGCTCATAAGAACATTAGCCTGTGGTCGTAATTTTAAGATGTTTAATACTTTGATTTGATTTGATTTTGTTCAAATTAATTACCTTTTGTTCCACTTTTGACAATCATTTTGTAATTTTAAACAATTTTCATTATTAATTCTTCTTCATCTTCTGATTGTCTTATGTCTGGGACCTATTTAAATCTGGCTTTTCCTGGGATACTGATAACCAACTGTCCGTTCATCTTTTCGAGGGCCTGGTTCCATGGGGGGTTCCATCCCTAGCGATTTTTGGGAGTCGGTTCTGGGTCATACGTGACATGTGCTCGTTCCAGGCCCTTCTTCTTGTTCTGATCTATCTGATTATATTAGGCGTTTTGTACTCTTCTCTTATGTGGTTGTTCATAAATATTACTCATAAATAATACACATCTACAAAGCAGACCATGTCACTCTGCCAAAAAAATAGCAGATTTCTGAAAGAAAGTGTAGGTTAAAAATTAAGATTAAATCAACTATGTGCCATTAAATCTGAAATTAAATAATGCTGTAATTTTTTTACATAAAATAACCTTTCCCTTGCTTGATTTCGTTCTAGATTTGCCTCTGACTCGCACCGCCAAAAATCTTAATAAAGATTTTTACGTTACAGTATTAATTTCTCGATAGCTTTAATTTATTTTCTTTCTACGACACAGTCATTTAATTTTTAAAATATTTCGATTTTTTCATAGATTTAAATTTGCCTTCGAATTAATATTTCAAAGTTTGGTTGATTTAATAAATTTTTTTCTGCAAATGAAAAATGCAACGTTTTTCGTCTTCATCTTTTACTCAAACATTTTCTCTTGTGAGTGAATATTTCTATCAAAAGTTAACCTCCTATTCTAATTAGAATGATGGGAAATAAGTAGAATAAACAATTTTGGAGTAACATTAAATTAATTTATTGAAAAATTAAATTCAAACTTCCATTGTTAACGAAATAAATTCTAAATAAGAAAAAAAAATAAAAGTGGAGGATTTCTAAGTTTCCCATCCAAACAATTTAAAATTGAGCTATATGAATCTTATTGATTATATTTTCATCCTAAAAAAATATTTTATAAAAACACATTAACAAACATCGATCACAATTAATTAATAGTGTAACCGGCACGAACAGGAATAGAACCGCGACTTTCCGCTCTCTAGCCTGCCGATGTATGATTAAAGCCACACTACCAATTTATCAAGAAAGCATCAATAAACCGATCAAAGAAAATTCTTATTGTCATAAGAACCAATTGGTAGCTTTTGCTTACTTGCGTCTCTTTAATTCTACCTACTACATAATATTATTTATTAGGTAATAAAGTAAATGGTTCGTTAATCAAGTTGATATACCGAGTAGGAACAAGGAAAGACCGTTTCGAACTTTTATTTTAAATAAAATAAAAACAATAAAACAACAACATAGAAGAAAAAAAATTGTTTGGCAAGCTAATATTTTCAAACAAAAACCTTCTAGATAGTAGAAAGATAAATTCACGTAAAAACCGGTATGTTAACGAATTGAGATAGAATGAGATTAAAAGTGTAGACATATCATTGATTAAAATCGCATCAAAGTCAATTACACGTTTTAGACTAGTTGTTCCCAATAATTTAAACAAGTTTATGGCAGAATCCTTGAAGGTTTATCGTGCAATCGAAAATCTCGACACAGTTGCTATTGTATTTTGTTGCAATGCTTGTGGCCAAATTTTCCAAAAATAGCCACTATTAAAATATTTATTTTTTAAATTTAGAAAACATGTTACAAACGGAATATTGTACCCGTACAGGGGCGGACTCAAAAGTGTCTATAGGTGCGGACTGCCCCGTCTTATAAAATTTGCTATAGTAACTCAAAAAATATTCGATTGCCTCTTAGGTCCGCCACTGGTACTGTTCTACTTTCTATCGAATATCTATTGCTATTGTTGAGTAGGTGGAATGGCTTGAGTAACTTTTTTTTATCTCTGCAATTTAATAAATACACAGAAGGAACCAAGAGCAATATTATTTTAAATGAGAACACTTGTGTTATGTTTCAAGTGTCTACGCGTGACCAAGGACCCCACAAATTGGCTAATTTAAAATAAATGACAGTGTGATGTATCAAGATTTTATTTGAAACTAATCAATAAAAATTGATTACTTCAAGTGAAATAGTAGAAAGTGCTACAATTTTCTGAACAGCGCCCCGACAACATTTTTTGTGCTGCACTGTCATCTTCAATTTCACAGAATCTTGCATTCTTAATCGGACTTCCGTCGCATCGTTTGTCGTGGTATTAAATTTCTTTTTAAATACCATTCCAAAATGTTAAAGTCTTATTAATTTCCAATTAAATTAGTTCTTCTGTTCATGCCAAATTTTGCAATCAAGTTAATTAACATAAACGACGGTGGTATAATTTATTGCATTCTTCCTTATTCCTTTTTGGAAAGAATTTTGTAAAACTAGTGAGGTCTATCAAAACCCATATGCTTACTGACACTTAAAAATTACTGGTCGTATCGGGTTACTCGCTTACTTGAACGTTGAAGTCTCCCGGACACATACACATAAGTTTATTGGCTTGACTGCGTTATTGATTTAATAAAAATTGAAATATTACTTAAGTTTGAGATAAATTGCATCAATTATTGTCAATTTACATAATTAACTTTGCCTTTTACAGTTTGACAAACAAAAGTTGCTTTAGTTCAATTAATTCGAGATTTTAGCATATGGAGTGGTGCGTAAACTATGGGTAATAAACAATTTTAATTAAATGTATAACTTTGCACGTACAAGTTGTAGAATTCTTTTTTCTGCTTATAAATAATTAATTACGATAATGCTAACTTTTTATCACTTATTTATCGAGTAAGTTATGATAAAAAAATTCTTTTAATTAGATAAGTTGCTATAAATCGATCGATTAATCGTTTCCGCATTTATGTGGTAATGATTTAATAAAACGCAAATTTTAGTGTTCAAATTTCACCGTAGGAGCCGTAATTGTAATAACGAGTTCATAATTATGGAACGTGTGTGGTCAGTTCAATTATCCTTATTTTAAAGCGTTCAGCATAATGGGTAGACAAAATTGCATTGGAAACTTAACTTGTTTTTGAATAATCTTAGTCTCGAATCAATAAGCCTGAAGGAATTTAAAACAGGAAAAATTTTAACCTTGCGTTTACATGCAGTTAATTTAAGGAAACGTTTGGGTGTTTTCTCAATTTAATTTATTATCAGCGAACATTTTAAACCCTAAGTAGGCATTTCCTCGCCAATAAATAGTTTTTCCCTCAAATGTAATGAAAGCATCACAAAAATTTTTGTATAATATAATAAAATACTGTAGTATGAAAGTTATCTTTTACGCACTTGGTGTGTTGTCCAACTGGGCCTACGGCCGTGTTGAATAAACTTCACGCCTCGTGCGTAAACGACCCTTAATTTGCAACTTGTTGCACAAATAGCTATTATTAAAGAAGATTTTCTATTGCAATAATTTTTAAAATTGTTTGTGCTGGGTGTACATTGCAATAATTTATGATTAATTTCAAACTAACTCGCGCACACAATTGCTGTAATTATTGTCGGGAACCAATACAAAGAAAATTCACTATAAATTATGTTTACATGCATCTTCAATTTTATATTTGTTACATCATTACTGTAACTATACAGAACGAATTATGTAAAGGCTTCCTCCATAGCTTTCTTTTCACTATATTTGTATTTTTTTTCAATCATTCTGCCTGCCTTACAACGATTGTAATTTAGATTCGAGCTTGATAAATTTAATGCAATTTGCTGTTTCATTGCTAATATGAGATGAAATGATAAGGTTCCTTATGTAAGTCAAAATTCGTTAAAAGAATCTATAATTAAGTTTTATTGTTCAAAATCTAACCACAATTTTCGTTTCATTAACTGGAGCTTTATTTAAAATTAACACAGTGACCTCAAAAAAAATTACTTTTGTTGTTTTCATTTTCGATCAGTGTGATTCCATCATTGTTTCTCCATTAAACTTGAACTACCTAATTTATTAAGCAATAAAAACTACAAAATGACATAACGCGTTAGTGGTATCAAATTTTATATTCGTAATTAATTTAGTATTAAGATTTATATCCCAATAATTTTTTTTTGCAAAAATTTGGGTCATTCGAAATTTATATTAATAGTTTGTGATTTTTAAACAATAGTAATAAAAAAACAGTTGTAAATATACTCAAAAATTTATAGTGTTACATTATTAATTAATTGCATGTAAAAATTATTAAACATTTTAGTTTTAAATTAATCAAGGCTTTGTTATGCACACATAAAAAGTTACGCATAGCTATGCTTTATTTATTGTAAATTTTAAACGTTCCTGAGCTAAATTAAACAACTTTCAAAATCCATTTGTTAAATTAGCATGGTCAGTGATCGAAAACAATATAAAAGTGTAATTTTGGTAACAATTAAATTTTAATATTGTGTTACGATCAAATTCTTTATTGCAAAATTGTTCTAAATTGACCATGAAAATTTTTATTAACCTTGATCTTATTGCTTCACTTATTGTGTCGAAATTTATCTCCTGATGTTATGAAGTAAAACTTAATTTTAAATCAAAAACAACTGACGTGCTCTGCTCGAAATCAACTTCTTGGTTCAAGACGTCCAATAATTGCACAGCTGACAGGTTTGAAAAATTGCAAACAATTAGAGTTTTCTTCTGGCACAACTTACAATGGATCTGATAACCACAGCCAAAAAATATTGCTGAGCTCTGCATTTTGGAAGTGGCAGATGGAACACCAGGATACTAAACGTTTTGATAATTGGAAAATTTTATTTAAATTATATAATTATGCATTATTAGTTAACTGTGTTGCATATTCTATAAATTGTGATTGGGTTATATACGATGTGTATCTGCCAGCAAATTTGAGGGGTCTATTCGGAGCAAGTCTGCAAGGAATAAATTTGCGACTCAGCAATAATAGGTTACGTTTTGCATAGAAAACTGGTCAGCTTATCAATTTAAAGTGCTACTTAATTTTTTAAGGTAATATATTATACCGAATGTTGCTAAATTAGAGATGTAGATTTATTAACCCAAAACGACACTAAATTCTTTATTTACCATGAAATTTTTTATCTTTTAATAAATTTTATTTTACATGCAACATATTAGTAATTGGACGGGCACAGATAAGTTATTGATGATAACAGAGTTTTGCTGTTTGGTGATGTTTTTTAAATTTGAAGGTTAAAATATTATAGCAGTTTAAAGCATAGCTTTTCATCTATACATATTAGATTTATTCCGATTGTATTGTAATATTATCCTTCATAGTACAGAAATAGGTGCAAAAATAAGAAAAAATGGTTTCTTCTCTTAATGCAACATCGCAAAAGCGACAGGTAGAGATTGACAGAATAAGCCACTTACTCTAATGCTGAACCATTAATATTATTATTATTTATAACATGTTAATAAATTGTGTAAAACAAACTGGTTAAATGGAGCATTCGAGATTCAGGAGCATTCAGGAATTCGAGATTTTGCAAATTTTGTTATTGCAGTGTTGCAACCCATCATAATGTTGTCTGTTCTCGTATTGTTTAAGCATTGTATATTTTCTTTCTTTCAAATTTTGATTTTTGATATTTTATATGATTGAGAAGACGGCCATAGTCTGGCAGTTGAGTGTGTTGAATACCAAACCGAGATACCCGGTTCGAGCGCGGGCGAAATAAATTTTTTATTTGACTGTCTTCCTGGGAAGGAAGTGGCTACCCACCGAGGTAATTAACCAAGAAAGCGGTCACGACACTCAAAATCAAGTTAACGACTAAAAAGATATGATTATCAGACAAGAACTGTTTGATTTTACAAACAAAGTTTGTAGTTTTCCAAAGGGTTAACCGCTGGTGAAGTTTTTTGTACACATCTCATGAAGTACATGACATCTCATGTAAAGTACATGAAGTTCTTCACGTGAAACATCCTTCAGTACCTCTGCAACAGAAGATCTTCAATTTACTTCTGATAAAAAATAAATTACTCGATCCTGGGGGTTTGGGGGGCGTGAAACACCCTCCAGTGCCTCTGCAGCGGGAGATCTTTAGTTTACTTTTGATAAAAATAATCTATTTAATCCGGGGTCTGGGGTGTGGAACACCCTCCAGTGCACAAATTTTGGAATTAAGAACATTGCAGAACATGCAAAACCCCCAGATCAAGTAGTTTACTTTTTATCAAAAGTAAACTGAAGATCTTTGGTTGCAGAGGCACTGGAGGGTGTTCCACACCCCCCAGACTCCCCGGTTTAAATAATTTATTTTTATTAAAGTGAATTAAATATTTTAGCATATCTCAAGTTTATTAAAATTAGCTATGGTCAAGTAAGTGTATTTAATTCGTAATTTGACAAGTGTAGTTATAAATTCTGTACCCTTGGAAGGCAGAGCTCTGCAACAAAATAAAAAATAAACTATTTAATCCGGGGGGTCTGGGAGATGTGGAACACCTTCCAGTGCCTCTGCAACGGGAAATTTTCAGTTTACTTTTGATAAAAAATAAACTACTCGATCCGGGGGGTGTAGAACACCTTCCATTGCTTAAATTTTGGAATCTCGGTGAGTCCCTGAAGTACCATAAATGTACGTGAAATACAATGAAGTATCGATAAATTAGGTGAATTATTGATGAAGTACGGTGAATTACTGGTGAAGTACGTGAAGTCCCGTGAATTACTGCTGAATTAAATGAAGTTATCATGAATTACGTAAAGTGTGAAATTAATTGTACACGATTTCCTCTAGCGGTTGACCCCTCGTAGTTTTCCTATTACATTAAAATAGTTGCAAAGCTTCAGCTCAGTAGTAGTTCTAGTGCAGCTAAAAATAAGTATATCTTCTTCTTTTTCTTCTTCCATTTAACTTAAAACAAGGTTTTGTTATATCTTAACAGGAGCATCGGCGATACTCCAAACTTACTGCTAGTACTGTGAATATTACTTGCTTTACATCTAAAGTAGCTTACTAGGCTGGCGTCAGATAAACCTGTTACCCTATTGATTTGTTAATGATGGAAATTTATTAGCATAGGAAGTCCATCGGATTTACGTACCTTCCAAAGCACGGAGACGTCCACACAAAAGTGAACCTCTGCCCGGATTCGAACTGGGCTACTTAGCGTTAGCAGTTGATCGCGTTAACAACTAAGCCAATGATCGTCTCGATAAAGATATGATAATAATATTTTAAAATTCGTGAGGATGTAATCCACACCTCTACTGTCAAAAGCGGATTACAATAGATTTGTAATTTCAAGGCATGTATTCAATAAGAAACAACAATATAACCTATTTTCCTATTTAGTAATTAGAAAACTATTTTATATGTTGACACTACATCTAAGACACAGGCCAAATCGACTCCTAAAAATGTTATAATCATTAAAAATAAAGATTTTTATACGATGCAGGCTTAAATTAATGCAAATCGTTTCAAGTTAAATAACATATTATACACTTATTACCTTACAAAATCTTAAATCTTAATAAAATTGCAAATGTCATATTTTCCAATTAACGTGTGAGTTGATTGAAAAGTTATAATTTAAGAACAGGTATAATGTAGGTAATATCGTTGATATTTTCAAATTTCGTGATATTGCTAATGTATATGTTCACGAATGCATATGTAAGTGCAGGTATGAAACATCACGGGTATTATTTTTAGCAGAGAAGTACATTTATAAGTTCCTTGCCCCATTGCCCAAGAAAAATCTTGGCTCAGAAAAATGTGTTTATGAAATGGTTGTCAGATGTGGGTTTCCTGAAACCAACCACAGACTAATCATACTAAACGATGGTTTTAAAATTGCTTTCCGTTTCATGAGGTTGTGGTTTACGATCGATAAAAATTGAAGACGGCTATTAATATATAGCAGCAATAAGTACAGCAAAGATGGTAGCAGTCCGTACCGAATTTATAAAAATAACATCAACCAATCCAAACAATTAGGGCAATTTTTGACAACCTAACTAGATCAAACTGGAAGAACTGTAAAATATTTAAAATAACTGAAACATTTTAATAGACAAAAGTAACTCTTTTCTTTGGTATCTTAGATGGTGTCCATCGATTTGGGCAAGGAAAATGGAGGGAACTTCGGAGCACAGCTTAAACTGTAAATATTCCAAAATTACAAAAACTAGCTAACCATTTATTTATTAGAGTGAAATATATTTTTAAAAAATTTATTATAACTAGCTTACCGTCGAAAAAATTACAAAAAAGTAAGGTAAAAAATATCTACGGAAGATGAAAATGATATGAGAAAGTTCAGACGGTGAGAAAAGACAAACCAGGTCGGAAAGAGAAGTTGCTGCACCTTATGTAATCTTAAATAATTTTTTGTTCATATTACACGCTACTAATTTAGATGATGGTATACATGTTTGTAAATATAAATGTACACATAAAAAAATTACAACTTGAGGCTAATTGCGAGCAGAGCACTTATGTTGCAGAACTGACGAAGGCAAATTAAAGTAAATATTTGCTTTTTGTACACGAATTGTGTGCGCCATGATTATTACAAATAATTGTGCGAATATATTGAGAACTTTCGATTGAATTTTCGATACCAGAAAATGCACGATTTAACAATTGGGCGAGTGACTTGCTAGAATAGTAATTTTTGAATCTATCAAACAAATAATGGCCTGACGTGTAACTTAGGCAAGTACTAATCAAATATCTAATTACCTATTCTTAAAATGCATAATAGAAAAACCATTTCCATAACTCAAGCTAATCTAGATATCATATTGAAAAAGTGCATTATGTCTTCATGAAGGCATCATTTGCATTTAATTCTAATTAATTCTCGATGCTTCATGATTTTAATTTCGATTCGTGTATACGAGACTTCAATAAGTTACTTAATCTGATTGAATGATTTTATTTTTTATTTTAATTATAATTAACTGTTCGATTTTGGTTAACAATTTTGCAATTTGGTAAAATGTTAAAATATGCAACACCGAAACGTCATTATCAAAATTAATGTATGCAAATAAAATTCCAGTAGTGTATTTGTTACTTAAAATAAAAAAATTCATATTTAATTTAAAATAGAAAACTGGTCATCTTATCAATTTAAAGTACCACTTAATTTTTTGAGGTAATATATTATATCGAATGTTGCTAAATTAAATAACGAACATGTGGATTTATTAACCCAATATCACACCAAATTCTTTAGTTACCATAGAAATTTTTATCGGTTAATAAATTTTATTTTACATGCAGCATATTTGTTACTGAACGGGCACAGATAAATTATTAATGATAAGGGAGTTTTTCGAAACACGCGCTAGCCATCAGCAACTTGGCTGGTGTTTACGTCTCAAGGTCATGCATACCTACATCCAACCATAGAAGTATGGATATATATTTTAATTATGTCAAAATGTTGCTTTTTAACTAGACGATTATCCTAAATGACATTTAAATTATATCATCCTCCAACATTACTGTGGGAAGCAATAGTTAAAATTTGACAAGGAGAAAACAAAATAATTACAGAAATGACGTGGTTTTAACAATAATTTTAGTAATTTAAAAGTTTAGCGTAAAAATCGTCAGGTTGGTAACACTGCAAAAGTTGGTATTTGTTCCTGGTGTTGCAAACGACTGACGGTATACAGCGTTCAGTGATAATAGATATTTGGAAATAACATTGATAGCCCGATTACGAATGAACTTTTTTTAATTGCAGCTCACCTGCAACATCTAACAAAGTGTTTGGTGTGGACAACTGTTTTATTATATAAAAAAATGTCAGGCAAGAAAAGAAAAATAACTGATAATCCCAATGCTGATGATCCTGGAAGCCCAAGTGGACCACCCGCTGCAAAAACGTCATCTCCAAACCTAACAGAATCAGCCCCTACAACAACTTTGGCCTCACAAGAATCTTCTCCTACAAGTAAATCAGATACTACAACATCTGCAACAACGGAAGCAGCTGACACAGCTGGTACATCTGGTACAGCTGGTACATCTGAAACTGCTGGTACATCTGGTACAGCTGGTACATCTGGAACTGCTGGTACATCTGGAACTGCGGAGATGGATACGGCAGAAGATGAGTCTCCACCGAGAAGGTATAACCCCAACGATCCCGAAGGTATATATGGCGATATTGAAGATTGGGGAATGAGATATCAAATTAACCACGCCGCTATAGAATTTTTAATGGAAATCATGAAAAGCCACGGTATAGGATAGTAACGTGCAACTTTATTTTTCTGGTAATTTAATTTGTGTTTGTTAAGTAATTTTGTTGCAACTATGTCTGTTTCAAATCATATTCCAAATGTTTCACTTTTTATATTTTGTAGTTAGATTAAATTTCAATAAAATATTGGAACATTTTCGTAAGTTTGTTTATTTTGTTTTTAAAATATAACCAAAAACGTCGATTATGATAAAGTCGACACCAGACCAGATAACTGCTTTTTAAGGTTTTTAAGTTGAAGGTGTCAACCATAAATTTCCAATAAAACGCGAAAAAGATAATGAAAATTCATTATTTATTCATTCAGCAATATTGCTTTCTAAAAAATTAATTTAATAAATAACCAATAGCAAATACACTATCGATTAATCCGACAAAATTTAAATTTTAAATGAAATTGTAAAATAGTTAGTAGTTCATAAATCACCAATAAGAGTGCATTTAAGTAGGAAATTTTTCAATGCGAGTTTATAAATTATGTAACAACATACTTTTGGAAATAAAAATAGTTTTTTTTATACATACACATGTGCACAATATATTGAATATATAATTTTAAAATTTTAAGTTTTTAAAAAATTAGAATAATTTTGCGATTTAAATGCAGTTTCGCAAAATTTTATTTTAATTCTGTACGAAATTAGATAAAATTACATAAATCGAGACATTGATATAACTGAACAAATCCCGAAAGTATGTACTTGGATAGAATATGGGTAGTTAACATTGCACACATATACTTCCTCTTCGGTTGCGATGTAAAATGACATCGAGGTGATTGTGATTGGTTAGAAAGAGGATACAACCAGGAAACGTACAGCTCCTTCTGGAATTTTACAAATAAATGACATTGAACTATTGTGTTATAGATTTGACAAGACATTTGATCAAAATTGCTACCTTATCGACAATGCCATCTTTTCTTCAATTTATTTAACAAGTTGAAGCTTGTAATCTTAATTTCAAGCAATCGCCAAATAGTTCAAAATGATACTTTGAAATTTTCTTCTTAATTACCTACGTTGCGCTAAAACAGGACAGTAAGTAATAGCATACAACAATTACCGACATTTAATCCTCAACGACTCGCTATTACCTCTTTCATCTTACCGATCATGTTTCTTCTACAGCTTCTCATTTCTTGACTTTGATTAACGTCCTTATTATTAACATCCGATGTATTATTTCACGCTCCTGCACCGATATTTGCAGAAGCAATTACGTGCTTAATGATGCACTTGGTATTTTCCTTTTACTGTTTATCATCATACTGCGTCGGAATAAAATAAAATTAATAAAATTTGGAATATTTTGTAAAGCTTAAGCAGGAATGCTGCAATAATTTTGCAAAAACTGCAATAAGTTAGCAATAACTATCGGCGTAAGCAGGGAAATCTTTATGACCAGTTCGGTTAAGGACTGAAAATAACTGTAATTTTAAAGGAAAAAGTTTAATTTTTCCAAAAAATATTAGCCAGCCCGTTCTGACAAGATAAATGTTCAATTAATTTCATAAAATGTCGAGGTATAATTCATGACGATAATCAAGTGTAAAATTTAAGAAAGTTTGATAATCAACGAAGCTGTTCCGCCAAGTAGACATGTGAAAATTTCAACATTGTTGGCAGTACAACCTTTTTGCTTGTTTTCTGCTATCTGCAAATAAAACAAGAATTTAACAATCTTGTTTAAGTTTTTTTTCTGAATGTGTCATGTAATCTGTTTTGGTGTAAACACCATGTATACACATTGGTATTTCGAGGGTGTCGCACTAAATTTAGTGCAATAATTTGAATTGTAACCATTGCTTAGTTACTTTAGATTAGCGTTTGCATGATATAGATCTTCTAGACCGACCTACTAAACTGGGCCAAAATAGAAGTTTGCCATTAGCTGAATTTGAATTTCGGCGGATGGTTACCTGTCATGCGCCATAGTCACTTGGTACTAGGTTGTTTATTTTGTTCTACACATGAAAGCGACCAACAGCTGCTTTTAATAATTTTTATATGTTATTATGTATGTATGTACATATAAAAAATAAAATAAATGTGCTTGATGTATAATTTTATATAATATAAGGTTCTACTTATGAAGCATAATATCGGCTAAGAGATGCAAATGTTATTAATGGATTGCCTACCACATACAGAAGTATGATTATGTTATCAAGTTTTTTAAAAATGCCAATAAATGATACAAATAAAGCAATTTTCCATGGAACAACTTGTTTTCTTCACCTATTAACAAATTGGATGACGATAAAATGTCGATAATCGTCAATTTACGTCAATTTATGTTTTTTAGCTATTAAGCCCCCTCTAAAGTACATATTTGGGTACACTCCTGCAGTGCCATACGGTTTGACAAACTTTAAATTTGATAATCAGTGATTTTATGATTACATTTCTGTTCTACAAATACAAAAAATTTTATTACGTAGGTACTTTAAATTTAATTAAACTGATGCTCTGATGTTTTAAATCAAATAATTTTTAATAATCTTGTTAATTGATTTTTAAATAGCAATCAAGATGAATGATTGAAGATGTGTTGTGAATTTTGAAGATTTAAAGTTATGGAACGAAGATGTTAGTTTGATAGTAAAAAATTTGAAAACGGTAGCTTAATTACAAAAAATTAAGGTAACTAAAATTTGCTTATGCAAAGAATAGCAACTAAAATAAAACATAAATTTTAAATTTTGCATTGCGATAAACTTAATAAAAATGTTGTGACTGTCGTGCACACAAAAATCGTTCATTTAATTTATTATTTTCTTTAAAGAAATCAAATTTTGAAATCAAATCCTTTAACTGATGGAGTATTAAACACACTGCAATGTACATATAAACTTATTTCATCTAGATTCTAAACGAAAGATGTTGAAAGAAAATAAATAATAAAAACTTTTGCTTAGTTTTCAGTAAATCAGTTTTTATATTATGAGGTGGAAATTTAAATTATCTTAGTTCAATTTATACCTGTGGGCGGAAACAGGGTGGCTCAATAAAGATTTTTGTGTGACACCCACAATAACTTTTACTAATATTAGAAATATTTAATTTTGCCATCAAATCGATCTTGTTGAGATTAGCGCCAATGTAAATTTTACAAAATTAATTGAAATGGCGAATTTAGAAGATGCTTGCTGAAAATTCTATCTTGATAACATTTGCCAACTAGAACTTTGTTTTTACTTAAAGATCTTTTGCATTTAACTTATTGTTTACCTTTGTTTGTAAATATTACATTTAATCGTCTATCAA
Source organism: Lycocerus yunnanus (assembly GCA_036346125.1). Classification (NCBI taxonomy): domain Eukaryota; kingdom Metazoa; phylum Arthropoda; class Insecta; order Coleoptera; family Cantharidae; genus Lycocerus; species Lycocerus yunnanus. Next base: position 227,176 of record JARFIX010000011.1, on the reverse strand, counting down.
AAAACAAGGCTTTAATGAACTATTGAAAATTGGCAACGAGTTTGGTTCCGTCATTGCGTCAAATGTCGTCGGGTTTAAAGGTATGGAACCCCATTATTATTTTAAAACAACGAAAACCATCAGTTGAATGAAACTATTACCATAATCAAATAATTTAAAAAAATACACATAATAGTTTGCCATGTTATTTACTTTCGCTGCTTTGCGAATTTTAACGCTTTATTGTCGGAGTGTAAGTTTGAAAATTTTCATAGATAATGTTGAATATTTTTAATTTAGTGTTAAAAAAAGTATTTCATAAGTGATTAAGTGATGATGATTAATACAAAACCATTATTTTCTACTCTGCAGGTAGGTAATTATGACTCACTTAGAATAGATGAGATGTTTCAGTTCTTAGTAGTTTACTGTAATTATGCATTATGGAAACGGGGTCTATATTACATGCAATATTGTCTTTAATTCATTATTTTAGTTATGTCCCGTAATAATCTTTGGCCAAAATCAACATCTAAGAGGAAGCAATGGGACAGGTTCTCTATGATGAGTGCTGTTAAAGCTAGAAAAAGAAATACTAGGTCTAAAGAGAGCTGTAAAATTATTTTCTGTCTTGAAAATTACTTTGCAGAAATTTGTTAGAAGTGAAGGACTACCAGATTTAATAATAGCAAGAAAACTGGGACGGAAACTCTTACAACCAGATCTATTGGAGGAAGAGCTGGTTTTATATTTATTGTTAATGGAAAGCAAATTATGTTTAGCATGGTTCTATATTAACTATTGGTTGTGCAATAATAATAATAATATAATAATAATATAATAATAAGTCTTTTAGTCTTATTATTTGTATCGGTTTTGCGTCTATTACAATTCTTCTCCAAATCTGTCCGTTTTCCACGTTTTCTCTCCATCCGCTGGCTTTCATCCTTTTCAATTCCTCTGTTACCTGATCATGCTATCTTAAGTTGGGTCTTTTTCTCGTGCGGTCTTCTGCGGGTTTCCAATCTGCAATTTTTCTCACTACCGCGTCTTCACCTCTCCTCATCACGTGGCCAAACCAACTTATTCTACTTGACTTGATCGTTTTGACGATATCTTTACCGTCCATTATTGTAAGTATTTCTTCATTCATTCTTTGTCTGTTTTTCTGACTATCATCCCTCACTGGCCCCAATATTTTTCTTAAGATTTTTCTTTCGAAAATCCTCATCTTCTCCTCCGCTCTTCTGCTCATGCATATTGTTTCGGTCGCATAGCTAATCACAGGGCGTATTAGTTTCTTGTAAATTTTTATCTTGGTGTTTCTCCATAAATTCCCGTTTATTAGAAGTTGTTTGTTTACGAAGTACGATCGATTTCCCTGTTGTAGTCTTTTTTTCAATTCTTGTAGTCTCTCATTTTTGTTGTTTATCTGGGTACCCAAGTAACTAAAGTCATGGACTTCTTCATACGCCTCTTCGTCAACTTTTAGGTACGCTTTTTTTCTATGTTTCCTCTCCGGCACCTCATATATTTTGTCTTTTGTTGGTTTCTGACACAGGCTGTCGTATCTTGTAGTGTCATGTGTGTCAGCATTATCAGTTTGTTTGGTATTCCGACTTCTTTGCCAAATTTGCCAAAGATCACTTAAACTGGGGAGTTCAAGAATGGTCTAAAATTCTTTAGAGCGATGAGAGCAAATATAATTTGTTTTCTTCTGATGGTATTAAGTATATTCGACGTCCAGTAAATAAAAGATATGATGTTAAGTATCAGGTTCCCACTGTAAAACACGGCGGTGGAAGTGTCATGGTGTGGGGCTGCTTTTCCCGTGATGGTGTTGGACCTATACACTTAATCGATGGTATTATGGATCGGTTTACGTATGCTGACATATTAAAAGATCACATGCTACCACATGGGAAGAGAATAATGCCACGCGGCTGGATGTTTCAGCAAGATAATGACCCGAAATATGCTTCAAAGCATGTTAAAGGTTACATGGCGAAGGCTAATATCCGCCTACTTGAGTGGCCTAGTCAGTCTTCTGACTTAAATCCTATAGAGCATTTGTGGGAAGAGCTCGAGCGACAAATTAGAAGTGGGACATACCAAAATAGGAGTTAGTTATGAGAAGCTTTAAGGAGAGAATGGCAAAAGATTCCATTGGAGCGTTTAGTAAGCTTGTTGACTCTATGCCTTCTCGATGCAAAGCAGTTATAGCCGCAAAAGGTTATGCAACAAAGTATTAATTGTTTTTAATCTTTATATTTTTAATAAAGTACTTTAAATTTTGTTTTAAGTGCTTTTAATAATACTTTATTATAAGCAAATATTTCCTATTTTGTGATTTTTAAATTTTACTTGTTTATAAAATTTTTCAAATAATTTTAATTATGTGTTATAATTCCAAGGTATTTAAAGAATAAATTTTGAAAATTTAGGAAAATTTCCTTGAAATTTAAAAAAGTTATCACAAAAAAACTAAGTGCAACCATACTTATGATCGCTACTGTATATTACCATCCTGTTTTAAAAAAATAGTAAAATAAACTTGGTTAAATAAACTTATGTATATATTTCATAAAAATGAATTTTTAAATGTTAATAATTATTGCAGGGATACCCGAAAACATAAATTGATGACAGTTAAGATACCCGAATCTGGATTTTTTCCATTTTTAAATGTGGTTTATCAAAGATGAGGATCTAATTGGCAGATAAAAAAATAAAATTTGTGTTCGGTTTACAAATTTTAGAAAAAAACCGGCAAAACGAAAAAAAATATTGGTTCTTTTGAACTGTAACCCCGCCTATTGAAATTAAAATACGTTTTTGTGCCAGTGAAGATATCCGAATTTAGATTTGTAAAGTGGATTATGAAAGATGAAGATGAAGGTGAAGAAAAATACACTTTTAGTGTGAATCTGAGTCTTCCCGTAGTTGCCTTTATTAAAACGGCTTGTAGCGGCCATAGCGGAGCGAAGAAAATTCTTGATTTTTAAATTTAAATTGTGGGCTTATTAAAGGACCCACCAAATTCATCCTCACCTTAAAAGATTTCAAAAATATCCCTGTTTCGTTTGGTGAAACCATTTATATAGGAAAAACTGTATTTTCGACTTCGGGAATCTTAACTTGAGCCTAAAAATTTAGACATTTTTCTTCAAGTGTACATAAAAAAACAAACATGGGTTCCATATAACCACCTGCTCCTCTACTCGTTATTCAACAATCAACCTGAAGATTAAGATATTATTGGTAATTTCTCTGCAGTGAATAATATTCTGATCTGATAAGTTTAATACTTTTGATTTACTATTTGTTCGGCTGTAGATTATTTCACATGAGGTGAAATAAAGTGAATGAAGGCGTTTGGATTCTGACTTTTAAAGTCTGGCTTTTAGGTTTTGATTACGAGTCGAATATAACGCATTTTTGATCCTTGTAAATTTTTATTAATAATAATTAACATAAACTATAAATCACATAATATGAGCAATATATGGAAGGTTAAATTTTCTTCTTTTTTCTACTTCCAAGTGCTTTATTGATTTTCCTTAGTGTTTAATGTGGATTACAAGCCACGTCAATTGTAATACATTTTTAAGCGGATTACACCTCGGTGATTTGTGTAAATATTTGTATGAATTAAATGTCATTACAAATGCCAACATCATCAGAAAATTCCTATTTTTTGTGAAAGCCAGGAAATTGGTAATTTTAATTAAAATTCGATTAATTACACCAAATTTTATGTAAAATTAGACATATTAAATCGTTTATTTCCGAGGTTGCATTTGACGGTTTTATCGTTGTATTTAATATCTCTGTGGTTATTAAAATTAAATGCATCAAACCGTACGTGCGTAAACTCGTGAAGAAAAGGAAAAGAAAAAGAATTTTATCGATTAATCAGAAATACACACATAAAACTCTACGTTAAAATTTGTACCTTATTTGCAGTAGCAATTCTTATCGTTCTTTTTTAATATAAATTTTATCTTTCACTCCAAACCATCGCTTATTTCACAATAATAAAAGTAACTATCGAACTCAGTAAATGACACAAATCGAGAATAACTACTTTTTAATTTAAGATGTAGTGGAAAACCCCCTTAAGCAATTTCTACACACTAAAATATAATACCTACAGTTTAACGTGAAATTTTAACCACGGCACAAATAATTTTTGGCAACGGGGAATCACAGTTCTGCCTCTGCAGTCCAATTTCCTATGTACATAAGTATCGTAATTATTAGTAAATATGTATATAATTTTACATCATATAACTTAAACGTTAATTAATTTTTTAAACTATGTAATTAAAGATATAATGCACGTTTTGATTTTAACGGATTAACTTGCGTATAATTAAACAGGGAAAGTGGGGTACAAGTTCTTATTATTTCAATAGAAATCATTCAAAAATATTTATTTTTACACAACTTAATAACCAAAAAACGTTATTTCGAATTTATTTAAAATATGAGTTTTCACGTATGTATTTTTATATGATAAATGAACTGTATACGAGTACAACGTGTGCCCCACGTCCGAATCTGTCCCACTCTCCCTGCACTATTAAGTTTTAACGTTTATTGTTAGCATTCTTAATTGAGTTCTTATGGGTGTTCTTAATTACACAGTCCTGTAATGGGATATACTTACAATTATTGCAAAAGTACAATAAAGACTATAACCATCATAATGAAAAATCCATCAGGAGTATGGTAAACAAAAATAAAAGAACACATTTGCTGAAACAACCAGTTATAATTTATACGGTTGATTTAACCAACACTTTGATGGACACATTGCACATTAGATCAAGATTACATATATGACGTGATAGTCGAGTATTTTAAAAATAAATAAATAAAATGTGATAAAAATATTAATTATCTTCAAGATCATGGACTTAACATGGGTAATGTTGCTCTTCGAGAGTCGATAAAAATATTCAACGTTCGTGTTAAGATCGAAACGATAATTGTAATACCTAACGCCTAAGTTATTTTATACATCTGACTAATACATGTTATATAAGACAAATAGCATATTTAATAGGATTTATTGTTTTTGTGTTTAAAATATTTTAAAGATTCTCTCTCGACTATAATAAAGTTCCCACAGTGCAATTTCCTTTAGATATATCTTTTACAACACCATAAAAGTTAGTATATTATAATAATACTGCGGTTCGTGCTTTGCATTGCTTTATTTAGGAAGTTATTACAACATACTTAGTGTACTACAATTCTTTGTTTATTATCAGGTAATTCGTTTGACCCACTGATAAATATCTTGTTTATTAAACAAGATTTCTTCCTAGGTAACTTTTAGTGTATCGGTTGATTGATTACTCGATGGTATATTGCATAAATATCTTTATTTTGCAACAACAAAAACATTTCAGTTAGACTAAAAATAAAATTATAAAAAATGTAACATCCACATTATTTGATGGCTACTACGTATTAACTATGTGGGTTGGTGAGTAAAACCTAAATAATATAACCAATCTAACCTGCTGTTCTTGAATAGGTAGGTGTAAGTATACAATTTAATATCTGTGCATGCTGATGTTGTTTACAATAATCTTGAATTATTGGTAAATAAATAAGACGAGCACTATATTTACCACATCGTGTATTGCGCGTGATGCAGTTCAACGTAATTTTGTACGCGTGCAAATATTTCTCAGACAATCTACATTGCTTCTTTTTTCATTTCCATATTTCAGTTTGCACACATAACTTTTAAAGCGAAATTCTTTCTACTTGCAAAACAGCTAACTAAATAATAAGAAGTAATGGTTGAACCGTGCAGTCGTAAAATTATGGGATTTTAATTACCCATAAATTAAATATATACAATACATAACTACTTTGAATGCTAAAACTTATTAAAATTAATTACTTAAAACTTTTAATAAAACTACCTACTTACAAATATCACAGAACACAGATGATGATGTATATGGTTGTGTTAGAAAGCCTCCTAAAATATTTCAAAATCCAAGATAGCATCATAACATCATGATTATCTGCAGTTAAAAATATATTTGTTGTAATATATTTTTGCTAGTAGTATAGTAAAATTATATTACGAGACTTTAAAAAATACTTTGGCAAGAAAGGTTACAACTGTCCAGGAAGAAAGATTATTGAACTCACCAACACCGAAATGTAAGAAGACTTTCCTTGCAGGTTGAGCCTAAAAATGTTCAAAATATATAGTCAAATACCAAACGCACGATTTGGTATTTTAAAAAGATTTATTTGAATTTAAATTTACAAGCTATGGGTAGCATAAAGAAATCTAAACTAAAATATGATTACGTTAGTACCCTTATTTTATACATTTCAATTGTGATAAGTAGTTAATTACATTAGAAAGATAAATTGTTATCCTGTGATAACAATTTCAAAGTTTAAAAGTTAAATTAACAAAATTGATAACAGCTTCAAAGTTTAAAGTTAAACTAATTATCATGCACATAATTCCTCCATCCTTAGGAATTTGGAACGTCCTCGTTCATTTTGGGTACCAAGTTTAATTCCATGGCTTCTTCTTTTGAAACCCTAACTATGGTTCGTTTTCTAAATATGCGGTCGTAAAGTTGCTTTCTAAAATTTATTAAAATACATGTACAAATTAAAATGAAAACGAATATTATACAGGTGACCGAATAATGTACGTAATTGGCAACCAGTGGCGTCATCATGGGGTCTTCTTTTAATTTTTCCAGATCTTGTTTTAGGTTTTCTAAATTTTCTAAATGTTCCATTTTGAGAGTGACTTTGTACATTTCATTTGGATGTTCTTGGTAAATCGTGGGCGGTGGAACCGTGTAGTTGAAGTATTCCATACTGATTATTTGTTCGTGGATGATGACTTCGCATTTAGATTGCAAGAAGTTGGTTCCGCGAAGGTTATACTTGTTGATGTTGTGGTTGCAGTTTTCGATGACCTCTTCCGATGGTTCGAAACTTGCAATTATGCCTGTGTTTAATACGGCGTAAACATTATGTTTTCCATTTGTCTGAGCCATTGAGCAGTTTCGTGGATTTTCCAGTTTGCATGTTGTGAAAAGTTCGTCGTAGCAGATGGTTTGATTTATCCCGTGTGAGCATTGTTTTAGCCATTTTCTTCTTTTCTTTTGTAAATGATAAGTTGTTGGCGGGATAAGAATTTGGAATTTTGGATTTGGTATTGGGTAAATTTTCTTGAGTGTAAATGGAGTTGGGTTTAGGATAGAATTTTAGTATCATTATTATTGCTTTATTTGTGATCATTAAAGTGAATTTTGACATGTCTAAGATTTCAAAAGGTGTGCATCTTCAAAGAATAAAAGTCGGTTATTTGAATAAGTTTTGTTAAAAGTTGATAGATTTGTTGTAATTCTGCAAGTGTTATGAGTTCAATATTTGGAATTTCTAATTTTGCTAAATTGATGGTTCTCTCTATTATTTTAAGTCTTTTTGAAAATTTTGAACATTGTAAAATTGTAAGTCTATTAATTGATTAATGTTTGTTAAATCGGTCAAAGATTTGAATGCTCTAGCGGTTTCGTTTTGAAAATTGGTTATTTCTCTTAAATCTTGTTCATAACGAGCGGTAATATGTTTCCGAATGACGTTATTTCTGAAATTTTATTAGTTAATTGTTTTCTTTTTTCAAGACATTTATGGTAAATTTTTTCAATGAATGGTAATACCTCGTTTTTCCGTTTATTGTTGTACGCTTCATAAATGGTCATGTCGAGTTCGATGTCGATTTCGTGCTCGTAAGGGCCGTATAAAATAGAAAAAGGTGACAATCCAGTTGCTGAATGAATTGACTGGTTGTAAATTAAAATAGCGGTAATCATTTGGTTTTGCGGGGATTCGTTAGGTTCTTTCAATTTTAAGATTCTTAATTTTTCGATTAAGGTTGAATGTAATCTTTCAACCGGTGAATTTGAGTTTGGATTATTGACGGTGGTAAAATGCAATTCTATTTTAAAGAGTTGGCAGTATTCGCGGAAGGTTCTGTTAAAGAATTCTTTTCCTCGATCACAGACAATTCGCTTCGGGTAATTATGATGACTAAAGTAGTGACGGATTTTATTTAATATTGTGAGACCGGTCCCATCTTTTATGAAGTAAGCTTGGGCATATCGCGAAAATGAATCAATTATTGTCAAGAACTTGCAATTCTGAAATGAAAATGTGTCAATAAAAAGGGTGTCGAACGGTTTATTTGCTAACAAAGGTCCTTGAAATTTTACATTATAAGGGTGTCTCTCGTACTTTGACTGAAGACACAACTCGCATGAATTTATTTCGTTTGTTATCATTGATCTCATGTTCGGCCAGAAATATTTCAATTTTAATTGATTGTACGTTTCCACAATACCTGTGTGAGTTTCGTCGTGATATTTTGCTATTATGTCTTTTTGCTTTTCACCTTCTAATACGTCGGTACGAATTGAGTTGGAAAAGATGAATTTAACGGTGTTGTTGAGATATGTTTTGCATAAATCGACCAGGTCGTTTCGCAAGTCTGGATCTTTGCAATAGATACCGTAAGTTAAATTTGGTCTAATTACCTCCTTAATCATCTTGGGTAATTCTTCTTTTCTGTTATCCTTTTTTATAACAATAATGTAGTGGTTTTTCTTAAATGGTTTCTTCAATCGAACTTCGTAGGTATCTCCAGTGGTTATAATTAACCGATTGCTGAAGTTGTTTACGGGTTGTTCAGATATTGGAATCACTTTTCCGTCGTCTTCATTACTTACAGAGTGTATCGTGTTTTCTGAATCTTGGCGGGTCTCTTCGTGTTCTGGTAGGTGTTCTCGCAATGCGTCGTTTATTATCTGGTCTAACTCCTCGATATCTGGTGGATCTTGTACTTGTGGTATCATTGATACCTCATCAAGTTCTTTGTTGTTTATTTCGATTCCTCCAATCGGATTTGGGATCTTGCACATGCCTTTTGTTGCTATCGCAGGACATTCGGGGATTTCGAGGCCATTTTCTTGTTTTAGTCGTGGTATAAAAACTTCGCCTTCGTCGACCGAGACGGGAATGTTTAAATGTTCTCTGTTAATTTGATTGTTGTTAAATTCGAGAAGAAACGGTATCCTAATATTTCGCAAAATAAGGATTTTGTTTTTGTAATCTACTTTTGCTTCAAAATTTTCTAAATCTTTAGTCCCGATAAGAATGTCGAATCTTTTATGCCAATTGACAATTCTGACTTTCATGGGGTCATTGATTCCTAATTCTGATAAAAATGGATATTTTAAATTTTGATTTGACTTAACTACTTTATTTAAACTTGAAACGGTAAAAGGTTCAGAATAAAAATAATTTTTGAAATTTTGAGCAACATCGAAGTTAATTATAGAGTCAGTAGCGCCCGAGTCTATTAAAACTTTTAAATTTAAATTTGGCAAATAGAAAAATGGTAATTTAGCTTGCGAGCAAATTGAATTTAGATCTACCGTGGGGGAGTTTCCCGAGGCTGATACGCGAAAATTTTCTTCTTGTGGATTTTCGTACGTCCAGTCTGGCGAATGGAAATTTTCCATTTCTTGTGGATAATCTTCGTAGTAATCTCCGTGATTGTAGTCGTTTAGGTTTTCTTCTAACCCAATTTCGTTGTTGAATAATTCTTCGGAGATGAATGTGGGCCTATTCGTTGTTTGATGTTGATTAGGTCTTCTTGGGTATGCGGTGGTCTGTACTGACATCGGTGTCGGTTTGTAATGGTTCGTCTGCAGAGGTGGTCCAGGTTTTGTTCCAAAACTTGTTTATTTGTTGGAAACCTTGATTGTTGATGGAAAGGTTTGTTGATGGGTCCGCTAAACGGTTTTGGTTGCGATTGAAATAACTGCGTTCGCTGTTGATAATTATTGGTCCATGGAATATTTTGATTCGGAGGTGTGGGTTTCGCTGTTGTTTGTGGAAATCTCGACGGTTGTGCAGTAAGTTTAAATTGTCGGTCATATTGCATTCTTCTTACATAATCGGTATAATTATTCTCCTGAATTTTATTGTCATACATTCGGCATTTATTCAGGGCGTCTTCGAGGGTGTTAAATTCGAAATTCATCAAGTAGGAGCGATAAGGTTCTAGTAAGCCCGAACAAAATATTTGCAAGGTTTGTTTTTGATACAACGATTTTTTGAACGCGAATATGTTTTGATCATTTTCGTGCAATTGTATGTATTGTAACAAATCATTTTGAGTTAAAAGAATTTTATCGTAGTACTCGTTAAAACTTTGGTTTTTTGTTTGAATGGTGTTTCGTAATGCGGAAATTAACAATTCTTCATTACGTTGGTCACCATATTTTCTTAAGAGTGCTTCGCGTATACCTCCCCATTCAGTTAAGCTGTGAAAGTTAAGGTAATCCCTAGCCTCGTTTTTAATTTTCGCTAATACCGAAACATTGAACAGATAAACTTGAGTATCTGTTAATTTATGATTTACGAATTTTACTAAATTATCCACGCTCGTTACGAACGTAGATAGGTTGTTACCCGGATAAAACTCAGGTAATGAATTTGTTAGAGCAGTCAACTCTTTAATTTCAAAAGTAACGCTTGGTCGTTGTTGACTCGCGTTATCTAAAGGGGGTGCCATATCGTTAGACACAAATGTTAAATTATTTAATTTATACGGTTTAAAACGGTTATTTTGAGAAAATGCACACGTTTTTTCTTTACGGAAAGTTTTATTCGATTCTTCGTATTCAAATTCAATGTCACTATCGGACATTGGTAGCAATAATAAAAATAATAAAAATAAAGAAAAAATGAGAAAGGATTCAAAGACTCACAGTGCCAGTAGAAGGATCGTTGTCATTCTTTGATTCACTTTTTGTTCCAGGCGACTCCTTGCTCAACGTGTGCTGAATTTTCTCTTCTTAAGGTTCGTGGATAGTTCCTAAGGCGTTGAAACACTCCGGCTTCTGGTTCACTCTTGGTCGTCACAATAAGTGATGTAGAAGTTGTTTTCTTGATCGTCTTGTAGTTGCCAAATAAGTGGTTCCAGAATACGTGAAACTATCCTGTTCGAGCGCCAGTCAAATACCAAACGCACGATTTGGTATTTTAAAAGATTTATTTGAATTTAAATTTACAAGCTATGGGTAGCATAAAGAAATCTAAACTAAATATGATTACGTTAGTACCCTTATTTTATACATTTCAATTGTGATAAGTAGTTAATTACATTAGAAAGATAAATTGTTATCCTGTGATAACAATTTCAAAGTTTAAAAGTTAAATTAACAAAATTGATAACAGCTTCAAAGTTTAAAGTTAAACTAATTATCATGCACATAATTATATATTTAAAACAATATTATATTCAAGCTTGACGTTAAAATTATGATAAAATTTCCATATCTTAACAATTATCTAGAGCAACCTGCGAATATTTCTGCAGACTTAACGCCCAGATATTTATGCAAATTTAAAATATGCATAATGCCACGGTAAAGTAAATATATTTTGGCTAAACTGCCACAATTATTATTAATAAAATAATTGAGGCCTAAGTAAGTTATGCTATAACTTATTATACTTAAAATTTAAATAGTTTAACACAGCCAATGAAAATCAAGAGATCTATTTAGTTTTGCGTAAAAATTACTCAAAATAAAAAACGAGCCTGAAATTTAGGCTTCCTCCTACCAAAGCGATGTTTAACAAAATTAATGATAAGGAATTCCTTTACCTTAAGCCAAGCAAAGAACCTTGTAAGTTGCATTACTAAAAATTAAGTTAATGCATGATTTTGGTTGCACATTTAAGTAAGAAAGGTGCATTCACAGATATTTTTCTTATTTTAATAAAATTGAAAGAAAGAGTTTAGGGCATTAGTTGTAAACGAAGTAATTTTTAGGATACATAAAATTCTTCAGTTGCTATTTTGCTATTTATTAGTTCAATCAACTTACCTGAATATAAATTTTGTTAAAATTACTATAAATATACGCTAAATTAATTAAACACATATATGTTTTATTAATTTGACTTAACTTTTATCGACATGAGCAGTTGTTTAAATGACCTGAACAAAAGAACTTACCATATCCCGACTCTCGGTACTGATAAAGGCTAGTCGTTCTTAATACAAAGCGTCTGTATTTCACATGTTGGCCTAGTTTTGAGTGTTTAATCGTTCGTTTAAAAATTATGTTTTGGAATAAGAATCAATCAACTGTTTTAAGATATCGTTTACCGTGTAATTTTTAATTGCAATATTAGTGTTTTATTACTGCTATTTAATCCTACACTTGAACGACCAGGAATGCTCCGTATACCGAAAAACCTATAAATTAGTAGCTCACATTAATTTTTAATCATAACTTTAATAACTATAAATTACAATAATAAAATTATAAGCACACTTTTATTAACCACCTTATAATAATGAATTAAAATTTCTGGTACCGTTTATTATAAAAAAAAATTGCCACCTGAAATTGTATGTCCAATATAATTACATTTAAGTCAGATATGATCAAACGATTAAAATTATATACGAATTACATAACATACAAGCGGCATGTAATTATTTAAACACTTTCGCATGCTCAAAAAAGTTTAATTTGTTGTAAAAATATTATTATCTTATTGTTATAGTATAACAACTAACAATTTGTGGTATTAACTTTTGATAATGTCTAAATTAATGTTTATAGATAAATTTTTAAATTATGTTTGTTGCATAAATTACTATTTTTAATATTTAAATTGAAAACCCAAAGCAATTTAATATGATTTGTTGTAAATAACTTCATATTTCCGTGGACTTGTATGGTTGCTTTATTTATATTTAAATTGGTAGTTGTCCAAACATTTCTTTTATGTAAACCACTTACAAAAACTCCAACACATATTTTTAATTTATAAAGAAATCTATACAATAGTCTCTAATAAAGCCAATAGGAAAACTATAAAATAAAATGTCTAATTATGAATAATTATAGTAATTAATTGAAAAAAATGCCTTGAAAGTCTTTACAAAATGTAAATTGCATTTAAAGAATTCGCTAGCATTTAAATTATTGCTATTTATAAATTTTTTATTTTGAAAAAACTTAAACTAATAAATAATAATATTAACAGTTTGGTAATTTAATCAAATTACCTCCGCAGCCAGTTGTGATTATTAATCAAAGGATAATGACCTATACTATTTGAATTGAAGAACGTCGATTATTGTTTAATGGTGTAAAAAATAAATATGCTAAATAGGTCATTTTGATTTGTTATTTTTCGAAACAAAAATTGATGTTGCAGAATTTCCCTTACTGCACGTTACCTAAACCCACAACATTGACTTGACGTGATTGCTGGCTGAGTTAGAGAGCGAAATTTAGGTGTTCAAATTATTACTTCTCACTGACATGGATTCGAATCACATACATATTGTCATGTTTTTTATGAGCTCATCCGAACTTGATATGAATTGCGCCAAGTGTTCTGATGATGAGAGTGGTTTAAAGGGCTACGAAAGCTGAGGTTTTAAAGTGCACTTGGGCATTTACGCTTTGTTGTAAGCCGATTTTTGAAAGCTCTAATATTTAAGTTAAAGTTTTCTAATTTTTCTGTTTAAATAATAAAATAAAGATGGGTTACTACTGTTGAAGTGATATTAGAATGAAAGTACAAAATGAAAATTTGTAAGCAGAAGCAGTTATACAGAAAAAATCAGGTAACTGAAATTTCAATTAGTAACAGGAGCTTAAAGTTATATAAAGAATAATTATAGGTATTGTATATTATAGGTATTAGTATAGGAGTGGAAAAGACAAAAAAATACATGCAGTATATTTTACATTTGTAATTAATTATTCTAGTTTCAGATAATATAATTAAATTATTGAAATTATATATATTATTGACCTTTGAAATTAATATTTGATTCAAATTTTTAAAATTATAAGGTTAAATGAACAATAAAACGAAACATTATTTGTGAGCTTTCAGCAATGGTTACTGCTGTCATCAGACATTTAATAATAATGTTTTATAATAGTAATTGCTGAAAGCTCACAAATAATGTTTCGTTTTATTGTTCATTTAACCTTATAATTTTAAAAATTTGAATCAAATATAATTAAATTAATATGAAATATTTTAACAATCCTTTCAAGGATTATTCCTTACAACAAGTGGCTTTATCGACTTTGACCACCATCTCAGCTTTGTTAAGTAATCTGGTTTACAAATTTGATATCATATGTGGTAGTTTTGTGATGTGGATTTTCTTCTCCTTATTGCAGGTTTGGAACTTGTGCGAACCTCGTTGGTGCACTAAAGCAACAAATACTTTTTCAATTAATCAACTGAGGTTGACTGACAACGCGTGTTCTCTGAAGCACGTAGATGCCCATAAGAAAATTAAATTTTTCCATATTCGAACCCAACCATAATTGCTTTAACTGTCAGTTCATTGAATATCTTTGCGTCAATATGGATTATTTACTATTACAGAATATACATCAACTTTACTGAAACAAAATACAAAAGTGCAGCCCGATAGAGGTGTAGTATAAGTTTAAATGCAGTAATTATATTTTAATGAGAATAATTAATATGTAAAGTGTGTAACATGCCTTAAGTAAAATACATTGAACTGCAGTCAAAGTATTTGCTGATGGGACAGGCACATCCTCATAAAATGGACGTTTAGAGATAATTAACCCTGAAAACTGCTGATCATGTTATTTTTGGTTGACGTCGATAAACATGTGTATTTTTGCAAATGCAGTTAGTTGCAAGTTGTAGTTTTTAGTCTTAATTAAGAAATAATCATTAACCCAACCGGCATTTTTCTGAGAGAACCAACAAATCTTCTGGTATTTCAATGGCGATTAAAATATTTTAATAAAACAGGTCATATTTCAGAGGCATTGTCATTTGAAACAACTACAAAAGTTAACTTTATTTTTGTATCTTTTTGCTGTTCCAGGCAGCAAGGTGTCGTTAAATTATTGCTATAATTTTTAATGATTGTTAACCGCGGATCTCGTACGTGATGGTAGTTGTGCACATTTTATGATGCAATTGCAATCACGTGAATTTGACGTATTTTTCTCGTGTTTTTTAAGACTTGTAATCCTGTCATTTGTAAGCATGATAATTGACATGGTTTGTAAGCTATAAATTTTTAGATATCGTTGGGTCACGTCTTTTCTACGTTTCGAATGATGTTTTTAGTCTGTGATATTTTGTCGTCTTTTTACGTCTTTCAAAATTTATTGACGTAAAACTCTAATATTTTGAATTCTTTGTCATTTTGTTGTTAAAATTCATCAATCGAACGTCAAGTAAAAAACATACATAATCTAAAGCTTACAAATAATTTTCATTTTTGTTGTTCATTTAATTATAATTTTAAAAATTTGTCAATATTATTTTTTATTCTAACCCGAGTTTGTTCATTTTCACTATTTTCTGTTTTGTACACTTCAGCAACCGGCGTACTATGTGGTTATATCCCACGATGGCAGCTATTTTAACGTCTGATAGTTTATACTAGGTAATTCAGTCAAACTTATCAAACCTCCTCTTTTTAGTTAGATTTTGACTATCGCCGCCTAGTCACTAGTTTCTGTCATTTTATCAAACGCCCACATTATTTCGAAACCCATAAATTAATGCTAACTTCAGCCGGTACCACTACTTGCATAAAACATATGTCCCGTTCTATGTTCATAACTATATTGAAAAGACATCAAGATTATGACGTCTAGCTTAAGTTGTTTTACTAACGCTAGTGACTTTCAATAATTTTATTGATGGACAATAACTAGACACCATTTGAAAAATTCAAATTTAAATGTATCAGAACGGCCATAATTTGAAAAATCAAAGAAAGTAAATTAGGGTCGATTATGTGATCTATCAGAAACAGATACTTCCTTTACATTGCACGTCCAAAACTTAACACGAATGTATGGTAAGAGTTACGTCTTCCACATATAATTGGAGATAGCAGTCAAAAGCAAAGTAGAGATTAAACGCATTTTTTAAGCAAACAAACATTTCTAGGTTGGAAAATATTATACAAAAGGTGGCTTTGATAGAACATATTGTAGTGAATTTTTAAAATAATTTTATTCACAATCAGTTAGTAATCGACACATTTCATGCATTTTAAAAAGTTTGAAAGTAGCTTATTGTTTGTTGTTATTTGTCAACCAATCACAAAGCTATTTTGATTTACTTTCCACCCGGGTGGAAAGTGTCCACTTTCCACCTGGCAATGTCGCATGGTCGGTTGGCAAGAAAAGGAACTAACAAAATATATGTGCGTCAAATTAGTTAATTAGTTATTTTGTCTATAGCCATTTCATTAAAATACACTAATAACACACTTTCTGAGTTCATATTTTGCACGGCCTTATTTCTACACCAATTTTCAAAACCCTTTTCATAACGCAATTTACTTTTTTGCGGTAACAAATTTTCAACCGCTTTTTGCGCAACTTCTCGCAGTTCGGGAGGCGTACATTCCAAATCAGACATCTTATTAAAAATTATTCAAGCACAAATATAAAAAACGGAAACAAATCTGTAAATCTCGCTAACAAAATTTAATTATGTTAGTTAATTTGTCAAACTGAATTTGTCAGTCAATGTCAAAACAAACATTTTTTTATATATTTTGGCAAGAAAAGGAACTAACAAAATATTTTCGTAAATTAGTTTTAGTTATTTGTCTATACCATTTCATTAAAATACACTAATAACACACTTTGGTTCAATTTTGCACGGCCTTATTTCACACCAATTTTAAAACCCATAATTTTCATAACGAAATTTTACTTTTTCTTTTAAAATAATTTATATAAACGTAAATCGCTAAATGAATACGTAAATGAAAATATAAACTTCTCCTCGTTGGTGAAGCCAAATTGTTGTGAACGTTGATAAAATGTTGCTAACAATAAAAAATCTTGAATAAGTGAACAAATATTTAATGTACTTATGAAACAAAAACTTTATAAACATTGACCGTTGTACATAAAAACGTACCCTAATGGTACAAGAATCACACTCTAAGTTAGTAGTTACAATTATTAACCTATAAATTTGATAAAATAAATTCTCACAATTTGATTCAAGTTTTACTAATAAAATAATTATAATGGCCTGATAAAAACACACAATAATTGTTTTGAGTCAATTGACTTAAGCACCATAAAATCAACTTTACCTAAATAACGTTAATGGTAAGTACATTAATTTAACATTCATTTCAATTATCACCTACAGGATGATTCATGCTAACAAGGGGAGACCGGCAACTTCCCCTCACTGAATTAATCCATTTTTATTGTGCGTGTAGGTCTTGTATTGGACTTCAACAGGTGCAAGTATAAGGGCACGCTTCTTTGCCAATTTCGAGAAAATTGAATTTGAATAATTATATATTACTGATGAACTGCATAAAAATTAACATAAATTTGGTAAGTTGTTAATGGAATTGCGTAAGATTGCAAAAAAATAAAAACATATGCGAAGGGTACTGGGATCGCATCCAGCTCCTGCCAATTTGTTTTTTATTTATTTGATTATTAATTCCCCCCAGTATAATTTATGTCATCGTTTTCAAGAAAACCAAAGCGCTATAATAAATCCTACTCATAATCTGTAAACGTGGAATGTTATACTTTAGCAGTGAGGCACTGGAGAGTGACCCACACCACCCAGACCCCCCGGTTTGTGCAGTTTATTTTAATTAGTAATAAATTGAAGACATCAACCTGACCGATCTAGAAAAAATCTCTAGAAAAACTAATTAATTTTAACTTTAACAAGTCGCACTTAAGTAACTAATATTCCAATTAGCCCAAATTAAAAATTAAAGTTGTCGAGACCGGGGTCTGGGGTGTGAAGCACCCCAGAGCACTCAAACTGTGATAGATAAATTTGCAAACTTATGGTTATCAGTATTAAGCGATAATAGTAAAAGTTTTTAGCACAAAAAATATAAAGCAGTGACCAAGAATCGGGGATTATGAATTCCCCCCAGTATAATATGTCATCGTTCTCATAAACATTGAATGTTTTGCCTTTGAACAGTGAGGCACTGGAGGGTGTTCCACACCCCCAGACCCCCCGGTTTGTGCAGTTTATTTTTATTAGTAATAAATTGAAGACATCAGCATAACCGATCTAGAAAAAATCTCTAGAAAAATTAATTAATCCTAACTTTAACAAGTCACACTCAAGTAACTAATATCCTAATAAGCCAAAGTTATAGAGACCGGGGGGTCTGGGGGGTGTGGAACACCCTCCAGTGCCTCACTGCTAAAAAGTAAAACATTCAATGTTTACAGATTATGAGTAGAGTTTATTATAGCGCTTTGGTTTTCTTGAGAACAATGAAATATTATACTGGGGGGAATTAATAATCAAATAAATAAAAAAACAAATTGGCAGGAGCTGGATGCGATTATTCATTAACAACTTACCAAATTTATGTTAATTTTTATGCAGTTTATCAGTAATATACAATTATTCAAATTTAATTTACTCAAAATTGGCAAAGAAGCGTGCCTTTATACTTCCACTTGTTGAAGTCCAATACAAGACCAACACTCACAATCAAAATGAATCAATTCAGTGAGGGGAAGTTGCCGGTCTCTCCTTGTAAGTATAATAATCAAAAATTAATAGAATCAACCTTATTTGTTGAGCTCCCCTTCGTTTTTACGATTTTATTAAATGTTAATATTCTTTTCAAGAATATGGCAATTATTATTGCAACTTTATAATGCGCTTTTACTAATTTTTTAATTTACGTATATTAATTCACAATTACTGTTTATTGTTCGTATTCTGCGTCTTCTGCGTTGAGCTATTGGAATTCACTTTTTTAATTTTGCAAAAACGCTCTTTTATATCAATTTCTGTCGGCCTCCTACTACTGTCACGCGGTATTAACCGTTACATTTATTTCGCGTGTCTTTTCTTAGGTTTTATTGGTCCAAAATTTTCCCGCTAAATATGAGTGACCAATGATAGCTAACGTAGCAACAAAATTCGTTATTTTCACTTCCAACTCATCAGCCAACGGTTATTTTTGTTTTCGCGGCTTTTATATTTTTTCCATCCGGCCAAGTCATCATCTAACGGTAATTTGTTCCCGCGAATTTCTTATCTCTTTCTCTTTTTATTGGATCTTCAAAACATGCCATAATATGAATAACCAATACGAATTCAGCCAACAATAACTGTCGTTATTTTATCGCCGATTTAACATATCGTGAAACTTTAATTTTTCCCGTAAATTTTAATTATTTGATTGTTGCTATTTCTTTTAAATGATGATTTTATTGCCAAATTATTGTCTAATGTTATTGTCTAACAAAAATTGTTACTCGATTTGCTGACCGTTGTACTTTTTTATAAATTGCGATCGCTAAAATTGTTTGAACCGAGTCGCGGCACTTTGATTAACCCAAAATCTTGTTTATCTACCTGTTGCACTAATCGCCTTTGCGAACTCAACTTACTTATCTAAATTAAAAGTAAATATTTACAAAAACTTACAATTAAACACTTGAATTTTCATATTTTCCTTACAATGGAAATTTTGTGATGTGAGAGTCCACTTACTGCTTAGCGGAAACAAACCAACAATACAATTTGGCTGTCTATTGATAAATTTAATTGTATCTGCTAAAAAATCGTAATGGAATTGGCCTGACAACAACTCCTATTAATTTACGTTATCTTTTGATTTCAAAGAATTTGAATTTGAATTTTACAGGCTTTTTCGATAGTTGCTAAAGCCTTTCCTTAATAAAAAAATTGGTCATGAAATGACTAAATCTGGACTTCATGTAATCGTGACATTATAATACAGTAGAGCGTCAATAAACCGGACCGTGGATAATCTGGATTCAAATCCAGCGAAAAATCCTTGCAATTTAAACGAATTCCTTTCTTAATAGAAATTAAATTCTAAAACAAATGCAAAAAGCGAATTACTACTACAGTTCAAAAATCAATAACAGATAATTTTAAGAGCTCTGAATATATATATTATTTCATTAAATGCTTTATATTAATTAATGGTTTTATTTTTCTTTATGTTTAAGGCTTTAAACGGTATTCTTTTTTTTATTCTTTCCAAAAATCCGGACATTTTAATAATTTGAACAGGCTTTGGTCGCAATTAATTTGGATTATCCACGCTCTAAAATATTTTATTCAATGATATTGAACTGCAGGAAAAATGAATTTTAGTCCAGGAGCTGCTACCACGATGTTAATATGCATGCAAATAAACTGCGTTCGACTTATAAAACTTATTTTCAATGCTATTGTCAATTTTTATTGTTATTATTTTCTGTTAATTTATTGTAGGTACTACTTTAAAAAAGTTGTATATATTAGCTCATTCGTCGTGTATGTCTCACTTTTAATTTATTACGTATCTGTTCAAATAAATAATAATAATTTAAGAGTTTTTTTTTTCGAGTGCATGTAAATCTTGCCTTTGAAAAAGTTTATTCGGTATTTTATATATTGAAACATATAACAAACCCTTTTCTGACGTGCACCGCACCTGCTTCGTCTTAAAACGCGCTCTCACACAAATATCAGGAAAGCCATGGGCGAGTCAGTTTCAGACTTATACATAAAGAAAGGTAACGCGCAAATTTTCATTTTTAGCCTGCACGTGTATTTTAATTTAATGCAAAAATAAGCAAAAAAAAGGTTTCCAATAAGTAAATCATATTTATAATATCAACATTGCACAATTTCATAAATAATCGCCAGTAAGTATAAAATAATTATATTGAAAGTTTTTACAGTGAAAACCTGGTTGACGAATGGGATATAACATTACACAATTGCATATCGATAAATTATAGAGGTTATAAATAAAATTTGCGTAATAATTTAATAAAATTTGTACTAGATTAGAAAACCATGCTTTTGTGTAGGACAGTTTGTCGATATAATTTAATTTGCATTTCAATTAAGGTTTGTATGCTAACCCATCGTTTGAGTCACCTGAAACGTAATTTATTTTAAAAGAATGGAAATGAAATCATACCAAATCACTGTAAGAAAAACAAATTTTTGTGGTGTAAAATAAAAAATATTAATTTAAAATAAAAAACTACGATACGCAAATAAAAAAAAAGCTAACTAGATTTCTATAAGAATGCAATTGATTACGTATTAATAGAAACATTTCCAAGCCTAATATTGTTGATTTACGTATACATAAACATATCATTAGGTTATGATTTGTATCGAAAGCAACTGTTTCAAATTTAATAAACCATTATTAAAATTACAATCTCTTCATTTATCAATAATAAAAATTTAGACAATATAAAAATATTTCCTTGAGGTATATAATACTACACAGACTGTCGCCTTTTATAGACCAGCAAAGAATGTAAGTATATAATTTACATTTTAATTTTGTTCTTGTTAAATAGATACTGAAAAATGATAAAAATTGCTAATATATTATGAATCAAAAAATTATTTTTATACGCCCAAGAAGATAAATATCGACACTTGTGAATGAATGGGTGACATAACGACATAGAGTATCTATGTTAAATTAAACACAGTGTGTTGTAACAAAATTGTAACATACATTTTTATTTATTTAATTATTGAAACCCGAAATTAAATAATTTAAATTTATTATTTATTGCTATTTTGGTCAAGTTGATTATAATTTAATTTGTTATCTTTATTAAATGTGGCACTTGGCAAAATTGGTGTCGACCACCCAACCGCACTACTGTCACATTTGCCAACCCCCCTTCTACAATTACGTTTATTAAAATTGCACTTGTATTTAGCATTTTATATTTGTGCTAAAAATACATCAATTTACTGGTTAATCATAGCGTAAATGAATAGCTTTAGGGTACTTGGTTTTTGTATTACGATAATACGATGGTACAGCATGTTAAACCAGTGGTATTCACTCCGTGTTTAAAATAACGCAATCATTACATTGTAGAAATTGTATACAAAAATATAATCATAACATGCCAAATCTTTTCCACCGCTTGGAAGGTTTACAATTTGACATCACGATCGCACTGGCGACTTCAACAGAAGAGTAACCAATTTTTTTTGCGCTATTTCTCTGATGTGCAGATTGAGAAACACTGATAACCACCAAGATATAATGACAATATGTAAATTACCGTTAGGCGGTACTTTGATGATCGTTCCTAGTGACACTTTTGATTAACATAAAATATTCATAGAAAATAATAAGAAGAAATAGAAATCTATACAGAAATCTGATGATAATAATACCCAAGCAAATATATATACTAGTATGCAGTTTGAATATTTTTAAATGCTTACTAAAAACCATAGTAAAACATGAACTTTATGTAACATTTTAAGAACAACTCGAGAATAACCATTTCTTGCGACACTAATGATGTAAAATCTTTTCCTTAACTCTAATGCGGTAAAACGTTTCGCGCGGATATGGAGAGCTATGGCCTAGAATTTTAATGCAAGCAGCAGGATATTTACAATATTATATTGTTGCTTGTAAATTTGAATCCGTTTGCCCTATATATACGGCGTCACAAGGTGTAGTACGTTTAACCGATACATACCAATTTCATCCAATAGCTCATCAGCATGTTCTGCATTACAATTTTGCTCTAAACTTTCATAATAAATTATTATATTATATCAAGTACCTATATATTATTATTTTTTCCTTTTCCAGCATTAAATTTTATTACACTAAATTATACAGTTTAGCTTAACGTCTTCTGTATTTTAAGAAATCGTCATTTTGTCTTACGATAAATTCCTCCTGATAACTAAAAATTCCACTTAAACGACTACCGATTAGGTTAAAATTCTAATCTGAAGAAATAATTTACAAAGAGAAAAAAATAATAAATGTTGGGTATTATAAATTTTAAAAAATTAACAGCCGCGTAACTGGTAACATGTTGACATTATCTGCTTTTTATATTGGAGGTATTAGTCAAGTTTTTAACCAAATAGGTTTACCTATAAGGTATTCACTTTTTGCTTTGTCAAACGTTAAATAGCTTCTATTTTTATACATATCAAAGTCAATTAATTAACTGAAAAAAATAATAATGAACATTTATCAAATATTCATTTAAGATCTTTGTATGAGATTGCGAGATTACTGATTGGCATATCAAATAATTCAATGCAAAAAATTAATAATCGTGTCCTTTGTCGTCGTTTAAATATTCAGAAAAGGCGGAAAATTAAATTTTGCGATTGTCGATAAACTTAAATTTTTTTCTTGTTAAATGCATAAAACAAATTGGTTGTCTGGTAAAGTTTAAATTTTAACCTAGCGATAAAAACAAAATTCCCACAGTTGATTAATAGACAACTAAACGTAATTATAAATTAATGAGGGCGTCACTTGATTTAATATTAACATACTTTGCATATTATAAAAACATAAAAGGAAGTAAATACTGAAATGCAAAACACGTTAACATAAATTAACTTGGCGTTATCTACAAAAACAAATATTAAATTATTAAAAAGCTATTAAGAGATTAATACTGTTACAGAAAAAAGGTGGTAGCACTATATTATGAAAAAAGCCATTGACATGTTAGCAATAATTAAAAATCGTGTAGTCGACTTTAATATGCATTGGTTAAAGAAGCGGCAGTTAAATAAGCGCCAAGACACACTGTTGCATTTTTACAAACACACCCATATTGGGGAGACAATTTAAACCTTGGGTTATCTCATAGACAACATTTGGAAATCGTGTACAGTCAGTCAAACATACAATTTCAGACCTGTAACTCAAGCGGATATCGCACCAAACCACACTGGCTGCATTTCATAACAGATTTGAAATTGTGCGTTCCACATAGATAGCTATCATTCAAAATTACCTCCATTTAATGAGAATTTAATTGAGGTTGATTGTCAAGGTTGCGCAGCCTAAAAGCGGCAATTGTGGGATTTGGGTATTTAAAAAATTGAGGGTGCGCTTACGGAAAAATCAAAAGGTTTGGTATATATTTTAGTATAATATGGATGACTTGATAACTACCTTCAACGTAGAACCAAGAAGATGCTTTGATTTAAAACTTTAGCAGAAATTAAAGTCAAATTGATAGGTTGCAATACTTCCAACCAATCCATTCATCCAAAAATCCATTCAGGATAAAATATGGTTCAAAAAAGGTGAAATTAAGGATTTGGAACATTTTCCAAGCATATGCTAGGAGGTAGAGGATTCATATAAAGGAAACAATTTTTAATTATTGTAAATTAAGTAAGAATACAAGTTTTATTTATCTAAGAAAAGTATAAGGAAAGAAAACGAAAAATACATTTAAAAATATTTTTGTTTGTAGCAAGAAAAGCACTTTGTAAGGAAATTTGGCGGTTTATTGTCGAGATTATTTGTAAAGCTGGCTGTAAATTATGCTGTACAACAAAAAGTCAATACAGTGCAATCAAACTTCAATTTCCGAATTTTAAAAAACATAAATTTAAAGAAATTTTCATATTTTTCTTCTTCTTTCGCCGTTCTCTATCCACTCCTGAACGTAGACTTTTCCTTTTTCCTCCATTTTTTCTGTCCTGCTCTAGCTGTTTTCCCAGATTTTTTATTAATCAAATATTTGATGTGTTTTATTAATTATAAAACGTAATTAATAAAATAACCACCTCTGGATCTTTGCAGCAGCCGATCTTTTCAAAGTAATTAGGTTTTTCATACTCTCGGCTGTAAATTGATAAATAATAGTTTTTAGATATTGCTATAGTTTAAAATAATTGCTGCTACTGTTTAATTGTTGAAATGGGAGCCTCAAACCAAAGTTTATACCCCTGAACTTAATTTATTTGTTTTTAATGAATTTTCTAGGCTTGAAACTCTTCCGATTTGCATGTACTTTTAATTTAGAAGTACGTTTTTGTTAAGGGAAATTTAAAATTTTCTTTTGAAATATTAGTTTACAATTTAATGTTGTATTTTAAACAATTTCCAAATCAAAAATCGTGTTTTATATCGAACCTTGGAAAATATTAGATCCTGAAATTGACCTAAAAACCTAAAATTCTAAAATTTTCTTAGATTTATTAATTATTTAAACTTAGATTCATTAACAAATGTTTATAATATTGAAAATTTCATCAATTTTAATACAAAATGCTGAATTTTTCTGTAATCACGTTTAATTTTTTTGTTAATATAAAAGTTTTTATTTAATTATCAGTTTTAAAATTTTTACTATGTTTTGTTGCTTTCCTTTTGTTCCAATTTTTTATTTTTTGTCCCGCTTCTGCAAATATTACCGTTCTTGGGCAAAAATATTCCAATTAAACTTCTTTACTTACGTTTGCCTTCATGCAACTTTTCTTTTTTTTGTGAAATTTATTAAACATTTAATATTGCCTTCATTAAATTTTCACTTTAATTATCAATTTCCCTATATAAATAATTTAAAATTTTTGCTCTTTTTAAATTTGCTATTTTATTTATTTAACTTGATCCGCTAAATTTTTGGTGGAATCCACACTTGTGAATTAAACTTTTTTGGGTTTGTTTTTAAATTTCAAAATTTTTACTTGCACTTTCTTTTTTTTAAATTTATATTTAGAACTCTACTTTCTTTTTATAATTTACTGTTTGAACCAGTGGTCACAGTTAAATTTAATATTCCTATTTACATCAATAAGGGAATTCATATCTGTTGACTTCAATTTTTCAAGATTTCTCTTTTACGATCTTTTGCACTTGTTAATAATTAAATAGTTTATCTGTTTGAATAAAACTATGGCTTTGATTTAAACAAATAGAATTTTGTTTTCTTCTTTGCAGACAATTTAAGCTTTTTGTTGTTTACCATTTTATTTAAATTTGTAACTACTTACGAGCAATTCAATATGTTATGTTAGAAATAATTAAATCATACCAATTTTATCCTTTCTCAATGGAAATGTGCGTTACCCCCTCATTGCGAACATCATCGGTAATAATAGACGCCATCCCCTTATTACGATCCTGATCGATATATTATAAACCCTAAGCTATTCGTAGCGTATATTTTACTTAATTGTGATATTGTTAAGTTGCATTTAAAACACCGTAAAATAGAAATGGGTATTTTTAACTTGTAAAATGTGGTTTAGGAAAAATTGAAAAGCATTGAAGAAGTTAATACAAAGTGGAAACGACAAAAAAATAAGAAGTAACCAGTTGGAGTCTCTTGTTCCAAGTATGTTGACACCATGTCTAACATCTGTCCAAATACATACCAAGATTTCTTTTTTCTCTTCTTCTCTTTGACATAGAGTATTTCTGTTAAGACTAATAAGAGGGCATGCTTCTTCTTGTTATCAATTTGTTCTTCATAAAGTAGTTTTTAAATATTTTTGATAAAATAGAAAGCAAGCTGATAGAAGGACTGTACGAGGCAGGGGCGTGTAAGTGGTTTTTCCGGTTTGAGGATTAAGATAATTTCAGTTATCTTCTATTCTGCCGGTTGCTGGAAAGTTTTCTAGTCTCAAGGTGGAATGGAAGATCATAATAAAAATTGCAATTAATTTGTTCAATAGTTTTCTAAAGACTTTTGCAATTGTAAAACTAAAAGTTGAGAATATCTTTAGATTTACTAGATGTTTCTTGATATAGGTTGAAATCCCATTTTTCTTAAATTATTTTATTCGTAGCCCCATTTCAAAGAGAGCTTCAAGAAAATCATTAATTTTGTAATCTTCGTGAGGGTTTCTGCTTGGAAAAACTTTGGCCAGATGTTCGGAAAATACGTTTAACTTTCCCTTACTACTCATTGCTCATTCATTCGTGGGGGGTTGTTATAAGCAGGGTAGTCGTTTGAATAAATTTTTTTGCACACTAAAATTATTTATGGTTTAGTATGAACAATTGTCTCATACTTTCCAGTTTCCATGATATAATATGTACCTACATAATATATAAATTTTCAATATCTTTTCATATACAAATTATTGATCATAGGTAACTAATAGCATGCAATTATTATTATAATTTCTAGAGCTTCAAATTATTACTCAATATGAAAAATTGTCTCATGTCATACACTTCTAAGCACGTTTCCCGCAACATTTATATAAATTTTCAATACCCTTTCCTATACGAATTATTGATCATAATAACATTACGGCGATTAATGTTATAATTTCTAGTGCTTCAAATTATTGCGCATTATGAAAAATTATCCCATGTAATACGCTTCTAAGAATTACGTCAACTTATATTTTCCAGTTTTCCCGATACATTTATATAAATTTTCAATATCGTTTCCTATGCAAATTGTTGACCATAATAGCATGTAATCATTATTATAATTTCTAGAGCTTCAAATTATTACTTTGTACCGGTGACGGTTAAGATTCCCGGATCGCGATTTTTACCATTTTTGAAGCGGATTATGAAAGATGAGTGTCTAATTAGCGTATAAAAAAAATAAAATTTGCGGTCGATTCACACAATTTTGAAAAAAACGGCTTTAAAGTAAATTTAGAATGCAATTTTATCATTGGCTCTTTTGAAGTGTAACCCCGCCCTCAAAATTGAAATAGGTTGTGGCGACTGTAAATATACCAGAATCTCGGTTTTTACAACGAATTATGATAGATAATGGTGTAATTAGCTAATAAAAAGAATTAAATTTGTGATCGAACAACAAATTTTCGAAAAAAAATCACTTTTTGTGTGAATTCGTTTCTGATGTGGTTGCGCTGTCAAAAACTACACCCCCCCCCCGCTCCGAGCGGTTTTGACACGGTCTAAACTTATTAAAAACATTCCTTAAGCGGCTCCAACTCGAAAAGTTTGAAAGTTGACGCGACGGATCTCAGAGAGCGACTAGTATCTTCCCACCACTAGTCACTGTCGACCCAAGCACAGCACACGTACCGCCAACAGAATGTATTCCATATTTGGCATTTTAATACACAAAAGTGCACTTACATGTATTTCTTATGGGAAAATTGCAATTTTCAAAATTAAATTGTGGCTTTATTACAACTCCGACAAGATTGATCCTCACCTTAGAGAGCTTGTATTTCTGTGTTCTTTCGTTTGGTATAGCCATTTCTATAGAGAAAAGTGTATTTACGAACCCGGGAATCTTAACTCTCACCCTTTGTACCTACTGTTGGTTACTGCATATAAATATAATATATGCATTTATTTAAAGAATCATAAATATAAGCTCATAAATAAATATTATAATGGTGATAAAATGAAAAAACTTAATATAAAAACAATGTTTTAAGGAATGAATAGCAAAGATTTGTTTGCTTCAGTTAAATCGGTCATTGCAGCTCTTAACTATGTAAGATAGTCAATAATTATTATTCATTGCCAGAAATAGTAGCTCCATAACAGATTTTGAAATCTTCTATTACCAAATTTTAAATTTTTATGTTCCTGGGCACTACTAAAAAGTGTTTGTTAATAATTGGATTCAAAAAAGAATGCAGAAAAATTCTTTAAGTGAAATAAATGCAAAGCATTTAGTTTTAAAGAAGTCAAACAACTGCGATCTAAATGTAGGTACATATTTTCGTGTTAACCAAACGACATTTTAAAACTTCTATATAGAGGGTATGGCATAATGAAACAGCTTGAAATTTATCAAAGACTTCAAATAGTATAAAATTATGAGAATTTCATTCTAAAACCGCGAAACATTCACATTCAGAAATGATAAGGAGCTGCGTATCTGAATCTGGATCCGATCCAGTATACTTTGTCGATGGTATAATGCGACAGGATTAATATAAATCTGTATCACAAAATGTTTTAATGCTGTATTTAGATTCCTACCCTGTTCTGAATATGCAGGAGGAGATACCTTGTCATCCTGATAAATCTGCTACAAATTTTTAAAAGCTTTGCAAATTCAGCTGCGTATGTTGGCCGATAATGTGCCAGATCTAAATCCAATAGAGAATTACTGGTTGCTATTTGCTTAATTCAAAATATATAAGATATTTAGAAAAATAGTAGGAGTTATGCCTGAATGATGCTAAGAAGTAAGAAAACGCCGGAGGGAAATTTCGAAGTATTAATTTTTCTTATTTATTGCATTTCAAATATTACTTCATAAAACAATATTTTTCCTATATCAATTATTTAAAAAATATTTCAGAAATTATTTTTATAAAAATCAGAAATGGATTAAAATGAGAAAATTGTATTTTTCTAAAAAAGTTTAAAATTTTCACGTTCTTACGTTTATCCTTAAAAAGCCGAAGGTTTTTAAAGCCACCTCCTATAGTATAATATTATATGTACATATTAGTAGAATTTGTGAGTTTTCTTTGGAAAAACAAAAGAAACAAACTTTAAAACAATAATTTTCTAAAATTAAAAATAAATTTATTAATATTAATATAAATATTATATTTATATAACTATTATTTTTACAAAGAATACACTCAAACCTGCTTTTGTGGGGAAAATAGGAACCGCATAAAAATAATCTCTTAAAACATTTCATTTTTTATTCATACTATGCATTTGTTGGATTTTTTTTATATGCCGCACAAAAAAATTGCACATAAACAACATTTTAAGCATATCTAAACAATAGAATTTTATATTTGCTAGTAGCATTTTTGAGATTTTTTGAAGAAAACAAGAAAAATTAAAGTTTCTTAAAAGTCGAAATTATTTTTCAATTTAATGTTGTATTTTGAACAATTTCCAAATCAAAAATCGTGTTTTATATAGAATCCTTGGGGAATAAGATGCATGAAATTGTCCTATAAAATCGGATCTAAAATTTTCTTAGATTTATTAATTATTTAAACTTAGATTTATTAACAAATGTTTACAATAATGAAAATTTTATAAATTTTAATACAAAATGCTGAATTTCTCTGTGATCACGTTTAATTTTTTTTGTTAGTATAAAAGTTTTTTTTATTTAATTATTAGTTTTTAAGATTTTTACTATATTTTCTTGCTTTCCTTTTGTTCCAATTTTTTATTTTCTGTCCCGCTTCTGCAAGTATTACCGTTCTTAGGCGAAAATAATCCATTTAAACCTCTTCTGGTTTGCCTTCATGAAATTTTTTTTTTCTTTGCAAAATGTATTAAACTTTTAATATTGCCAACACTACAGCTTTCACAAAATTTTCACTTTCATTATTGATTTCCCTATACAAATAATTTAAAATTTTTGTCTTTCTTAAATTTGTTATTTTATTTATTTGACTTAATTCACTAAATTTTTGGTGGAATTTACACTTGTGAATTAAACTTTTTTGACTTTGTTTTAAATTTCAAAATTTTAACTTGCACTTTCTTTTTGTATTTTTTGAATTTTATATTTGCTAGTAGCAAAGAAAAGGTAAAGTTTCTCAAAAGTCGAAATCACTTTAAAAAAATTTAAATTTTTTTCCAGTACTCACTCGAAAATAGGTTTAAAAACAAAGAACTTTTATGCAATTATTTTATAATATCTTTAGTTATATTAATTTTCTACAAAATTCTATTCATCTTCTTGATATACATATTGCAAAGAGTTAAAGAATCCTTATCTTTCGTTTCAATAATTTTTTATTAAATTTAATATTTGATAAAAAAAATCAAAAAAATTATTTTATAATCAGTCGAGTTTTGTAATAAATATAAATAATAATGTTGTATTTACATTACAATTTAAATTTTGTTAAAATTTATAATAATATGTACCCTACCTATTATTACTTGAAATTTCACTTTAAAGTAAAACTGTTAAGTGAACTTCGTTTAGTGTTTCAAAAAAATCTCATAGTATAATCAAAATAAATAACATAATAACATAATATGTCCCTCGAGCACTTTTAAAACTACGTAAAAGTTATTGTTTTTTTACAGAGTCTGACATTCCCAAATCGCTTAAATATTTATTATTATAAAAGTTTAGGATGAAATCGTGAGATAGTTGTCATTTTATCAATTTATTAAAAAAATTATCAATAAATTTATGCATTAAACCATTAAAGTGTAAAATTAAAATATTATGCACAATTTTGTATCAAATTGGTTAAAATAACCAAATATTTTTATCTATTCCCTAACCAAAATTTTTGTATATAAAATATTCCAACTGAGTATTTTATTCAAAATAAATTTTCTAATTTCTTAATCGGTTGTTCAGGTAATTCAGGTGAGTTTCAGAATATTATCGCAACGAAATCAGATATGTAAAAAGAAAAATACAACAATGTATTCTCCTCAACGCCGAGTTTGGGCAAAGAAAGTTTACCCCATTTAGGAGAGTGTAATCAAGTTAAAATAATTTATAACTTTTTTATTCTTTAAAACCCCCGAACTTTTTTTATTATATTAGCATTGAGTTTGTGGTAGAAAGATTTTAGAATCTTAAAGCCCTTGAATTAGTTTTGTGGTTGTAAATCAGGCTTGTGCATTATATTCACATATGAAACTTTATTCGCGCTTTCATGCTCCAAAACAGTTTTTGGTGACGTAAATACAAAGTTTCTAAAATTCTGGATCCGCCAACTGATTGTATTCTCATTTTGATTATATTTATGAATATTCGTTCTCTGAAATTTGATACTTAGCTGTCTATGCATAAAACCCACCAGAAAAAATTGTGTAAAACAAAACTATTAGGAATTTAAATAAGATCACAAATTTACGAAACATGAAAACTATAAACATCTTATCTTCCAAATTACATAGTATGTAGGATTAGCCAAACTTTATTACTGTTAACGATTCAATCCTGAGATTTTGAATAATTTGCATATTTGCTTACAAGTGGGCATAGAAACATTAAAATATTATGTTAACTTTATAAAAGTTATTGACATCAAATAGTAACTGTTTATTCACAAATCCATGTTTATATATTTTTTAAGTATTATGAAAATTGCATTGATACATTTAAATTTTTTTGTGCAATTCTTACCTTTGTATATCATAATTGTTATATCGTTGATATAGTAACAACGCTTGATGCAATATCAATAGACCCATTATTGCTAATACAATAGCATTGTTATTATATCAATGATATAAATGTATATTGAGAGATACATTGAAATAATTATAATAGGTCCTTTTCTTAGCAAGATTTTTCAGAAGTAGACCAAGTTTCAAGTTACCAAATATGATCGTAATTACACCTTACAAAACATATTTCCAACCAATCCGCTTTATTCTTGTTTTGATAAACAAAGTGAAAATGTTTGTTAAGCTTCCAATAAGATTATTTATTCCAAATTGTCTAGCAATTAATAATTTAACGTGGAATTCGAACCACGGCACATATAATTTGGTGACAAGTGAGATTCGAACCTATAACTCTACGGTACGAAGCCCAATCCCTGTGCACTGAGACAACTACATGTGCAATGTCATCATCAACGGAATGATTAATTCGTTTATTGCAAGCATCGAAGGCTTTCCTTGACATCAACTTCCTGCATTAGACTTAATTAAGATTTTGTATAATGTCGTATCCCCTGTTTTGTGCAAAGTACCAAAGTCGTCACCTCTTATAAGGTTTACAACTTCCCACTCTTATTTTTTTACCCAGCGTAAACTTGACTTACACCTGTAA
The DNA here is from genome assembly GCA_036346125.1 of Lycocerus yunnanus. NCBI lineage: Eukaryota > Metazoa > Arthropoda > Insecta > Coleoptera > Cantharidae > Lycocerus > Lycocerus yunnanus. The sequence goes on along the minus strand of JARFIX010000011.1, from coordinate 194,570 downwards.
TTTAGATACTTATAAAATCATAAAAAGTTATCTCAACGGTCTGGCTTCAGTGACACTACGCAACATTACAACTCGAATAAATTGGTTTATGATTATGTAATTAACAGGACGATTAATTCAAATGTAAAAATCATCACCTACCACTCAGATTGTAATTTATTATACTAATACATTTTTCGGCCCATTAATGCAAAACTTAAATTTTGTTCCAAATTTGAAATTAATATTCTGCTCACATCCAATGCATTTTTAATTGGAAAGTCAACTCAAGCTTGTTTAACTCTTAAAAGTAGTAATTAAAATTGTTAACATATATTTCGGTAGGTAGTAATTTTCTTATTTGCACAATGCAGACGATAATTATTGCAGGAATTACAAAATTTCAAAAACCAATCATTTAAAGTTATTGATTTGACTATCCTATAATTATTCGATTTGCAAATACTATTTACTCATTAAAGTATATCTGCCTGCACATAATATGCATTACTTGAATGAGAGAGACCCATCTTAACCTGAAAAAGTGAAAATTATTTATTTTATAAACATAACTTCTAGATTATGTAATATAATGATTATTTTATTGCTAATAATATTCTAACCATATATTTGCATAGCGCATTCAATCATTAAACAACCAAGATATTTAACTTTTGCGAAATTGTCACAACTGTTTTACGAGGGCAGTTCAAAAATATTTCGACGATTGGTAATAATTAAGTTAACTTTATAGTTAATTTTTCATAATTAACACCTCTTTGCTATTAATTGTAAACATTAAACAATAAATAGTAATTGTGATTAATGAGATAATAATAAAGTACTGGTAAACAAGTTAAGCTGCTTTGATAATTTTGATCGATGTTCATCAATTATTATCAAAACCTGATTTTTAAATAGGTTAGAATTAGAATTATTCTAATTTTTTGGACAATGAAAAATTGTAGTCTAAATTAACGATTCAATCTTAACACTTTTGTGCAAATAATTTTGCCGCACATTAAGGCATCAGCTTTTATTGCATCATTTTTTAACAGCGTTTTTTTTAATTGAATAAATTAATGTGGCAAGAGTTGCGTATACGCGCACTAATAAAATAATAACAGACAGCTTTTGTCGTAACTTAATACAGCAGTAATTTATTAACGTCAAAAAGTAATCGACTATTAATTTTTTGGTAGCTGTATTATTTTAAACTTAATTCTTACATAAAATGCTTTAATAATAGAGCGGTATCTAATAATTTTATGTAATTAGTTTTGGTGAGTGTAGCAGTGGGTGGAAGTAGCATTTTACGTTGTGGGATTTATGGATTTAAGCGCATAAACTTGAAATGTGTTATGGACTTTATTCTTTTGTATGTTAATAATTAGTAGCAATAAGTAGCTAATTTATTGGACAACTAATTTAAATATTCTATATTTTTAATATAAATTTACACACCGAGTGCCATGTTGTATTGGTATTGTAAAATTGTATTGTAAAATTTGGTAAAGTATTCATGGGCAGGATAATAGAAGGACCCGACGAGGCGCTGGCCTCCTCTGCCCCTAAAGCTCGAACCACTTTTACATTAGAAGAAGCAGCCCCCTCCGTCCTTCAAAAATCTACTAAAGAAGACTTTGTATAATTTATATTTATTAAATCGCCGATGGTTCGATTATGCTAATTAGGTGATTAATTAGTTGTCTTATCAAGGCGATTGTGTGAGATTTGTAATTTATGTTGATAAATACTCTTAAGGTCTGCGAGAACTGATTTTTGTATTATGTTAAATTTGCAAATTTGCTTCAATTAGCTATGAATGCACTTTTATTCAAAAACTGTCATGATATAGGAGTGTCTGCGATGTTAATTATCGTGTATTATTAATACCTACTTTAATATTTCTAAGTCAATTGTTAATTGATTACAAATTGTTTTGATAAGCACGAAATAGAATATTTGAGTGCAAATTATTTTTTTATGAATAAACTACGTGTGTCTATATTTTGGATTTATACAGTTGGTATTGTCGAACCGGTTTTTATAATTTCTATAATATAACTTTTACGGACGAAAGATAAAAGTTGTCCAATGTACATGCACGAAAGTGTCTGTGTGACAAGTATCCCTTTCTGAATTTAAAATTTTCAATGCCACCATCTACACTACTTAATTGCACATGTTTTATAATTACCAACTTATTCCGCTTACATTATAATTTTATTCCAGTAGCTAATTTAAAATATAATAATAGATTTTAAGTAAAGCCACTGGCGAAATAATGAAATAAGGAAAAAAAATGGAGCAAAATTAAACATTTAATAACACAAATAATAATCAACATGCTACATATTACATTTCAATTTAATACTTAAAAAGTTGTGTGATTACGGTCTCCATTATATTTATACTTATATTGCAAGAGTGGAATCGCCTTCCATACACATAAAATAGCATACAATTTATAAACCATTTATTTTACTAGTATGTGGATTGATCCCCAAAAAGGGGGCCCATGAAGAAGAAAAAGGCTATGACCATCGAGTTTATGTATTGTAGGTACTAATAGAAAGAGCTCAAAATTTACGAGTTCATAATTTTAAGAATTATATAATTAATTATAGTATTACTTTGTGTTAGTAGCAGAGCAGCAGTAAATTGCAGTACTACTGCCTATTAAATTTAAAATATCGAAACCACTGCGAACGAGAAGCATAACAAATTTATAATTAGAAAGCTAACGTTAATAATTTTAAAAGAGTAATATAAAATTTTATATCGATTATGGCTTAATAAAAAATTTAATTTTTAAAATGTAACCGTTACATATAACTACTTTATTTACCGATTTGTAATTAAGAATTAATAATTAAGCTCGAGGGAATTGTTGAAGTATTGCACTGCTTATTATGCATTATAAAAATTGATATCAGTTTTAAATTACTATTTAATTAATACTTCGGTAATTATACAAGAGGTTTTTATACCATAACACTGAAAAAATTTTATGGAGATTGAATTTTCCTTCACTTGATATTTATTTCCACAATTTTTGTCGTACCATAATATATTATTTTGCATTCTATAGTTTTAAATAGTATAGTATTAAATGATTAGAATTTTAAAAACTCCTAAAAAACCTGTGTTTCTTTGTACTTAAATGTTGGAAATTACCATTAAATAGCAGAAATTGAAAGTTTTCTTTCTTTAAATTAACGTCACGTTTATTTAGATTATAAGAACTTCAGTTAAAAAAAAACAGAATAATTCTCGCTTTTCATATAATTATTATTTACTTACGCCAAAGTTGTGTGCATACACAAAATTAGTTGATAATCAGTCGAAAGATCTAGAAAAATCTCCGCCGTCATTAAGCAGATCTTGGTGCTTTCTGTGCGATGCGTATAAATTATGTAGATTAGAAGATCAATTATAGAAGTTAAGTGGCGCATTGAATATCCTAGCTTTTCATTGGGTTTTATAAGCGGAAGACTACATCCCACCATTTCATTAAACTAAGAATAAGTTTAAAGCAGATTAAATATTAAATTTTCCATTTCAATACATTCGAAATTCAAAATTACTCTAAAAATGTCTGTTTCGGGAATTTTTATGGAAAAATTTCTGAAAATGCACCGAAAGCCAGTTTTCGGTCAATTATGTTCCACTTGCTCCGCTACGGGTTTTTCGTTGGGTAGTTAAGCTATTTACGTAAAATATAAATTCAAAAATTTATGTTACTTGATGAATTTACAGAAAAGTGAAAAAATTCTATGCGCACAGTACTATCAGTGACTTCGGATTACTGTTGGATAATACAGGACGAAGTCCTAAGGCGACGTCCATTAATTATGTGAGCTAAAAATGGGAGGGGGGGGGGGTCAATTAAAATCTCACGTCAACTTTGCAATTCAGAGAATTACATTATTATAACAGATTCACTGAATTTTATAATTCACAGAATTTTAGAATTAATCTCAGGCGAGGAGAAGGAGGGGATCCCACCATATCTTACCAAATCTCACCAAAGGGGAGGATCTAAATTTAAAGAAAAACACCTCAATTAATGGACGTCCCCTAAGTTAAGAGAAAGAAGAAGAAAAACTTCTTGAATTTGTTTCCTTTTGCATTTTAAAAGTTGCTAAGAACAAAATTTTAAAGTTTTTTCGTTCCTGTTTCTTGAGCAATACTTATTTTCTACTAAATTTAACAAAAAGATGTTAATTCACTTTTAAAACTCAGTTTAAAGATAATACAATCCACTTCAAATTGGTTTTTACTAAAAAATTTCTTGAATTAAAATCTTCTTCCCTAAAAGCAAATTCTGAGTTATCAAGTAAAATTCACTATTTAATAAAGAGAAGTTAAAAAATATATTGACAAAATCACCTAAACTAAAGAAAATCAGACATTGAACATTAAAATTCATTTTCCTAACCTTGATATTAGAAAGACCAAAGTAAGAAACTTTATATTTCACTTCAATTTTCACATTTTTACCCTTATAGTGATGGGACACCCCGCACTTCTTCTATTCATTTTATTGGAGGCATTGTTCATTTCCCATTTTCTGATGAAAAGGAAAGATTCGATTCCAACAATTAAAAACAACGCACGCCATTGGGAGAGGAGGGGTTGATCTGATTGATCTTAACCAAAATTAAGGTTTTAAGAATTGTAATCAATAGTTAATTGTTTTGTTTATTCGTTTTTTTTTATATTGCAATTAGTACCTGTTGTTTGTATTGAAGAATGGGCAAATTATTTACTACACAAAATAAAATAAATAGAAAATTATTAAAATAAATCGAAAACAATGTGCTGTTTCGCATGTACACCACAGAAGGGGGGGGGGTAATCTACAATATAAACTATGTCGAATTGATACAAATGTAGTAATACAAACGAATGCATTGGGTTTGAATTTAATATTATGTGGTGGGGGTGCCCGGGACATGGACCTCAGGATCAGCACGTTGTTAATAAAATTTCAACTTTCAAAATAAAAACATTATAATAAAATTTAATTTGTAAATTAATGTTGTATTTAATTTTTTTTTAAAAACCTAAAGGCAATCTATTTTAATGTTTTGGAATCTACACGAATATCAATTTTGGCGTTTAAATCACCAAATGTAGTTGAAAAACTTGTTTTACATGTAAATTTATAAGTTAAGCCGTTGTATAAAAGTAATGATAATGAAATAATAACATTGGTAATAAAACCAAAAATTTATTGCAAATTAAACTTTTTATATTCTCAATATCTACAGCGGCATGCTAATATATCATAAATTATATTGTTTTGTGGGTTTTCAATTTTTATGTCATAATTTAAAAAATGTTGTGCACTAAAACGAAGTTAATATTGCCAAAAATTAAAATAGGTACACTGAAAAAAAATTAAAAAATTACCAAAACATAAAAAGTTGATAATTGATTGTTAGTTACCGCAGGTATGCTAGTAATTTTAAACAATAATGCATTGTTTTGAAGGTAATTGTTTGAAGTATCCGAAACCAGTTATTTTTCAGTATACATAAAATCGCTTGTCTTGTGTACTGATCGGAATGGAACTCAAATCACGAAAAGTATGTAATTTTATCGAGATCTAAAATTTAATAAAACCAAATGCGATATCTAAATAGATAACGTAGATTTAAAGAGGTAATTTCTAGCTACCCATAGTGATGTGATAATAATAAACTTGTCTGAAATCGGAACAATTTATCTGGAAATTTCTTTTACATAACATAGATATAAATATAAAAGGCACAAATCATCGACTTAGATTTGATTTCTTTGTTGCATTGTGGTTTACATTATTTTTTGTGTAGGACACAACTAAGCGGATCTAGATCACCAGAGTGATATTACACAATAAGAGCATTAATGCTGAATTCATCAATAGATTTTTCTTTAAAAGGTCACTCAACAAACAGGTAAATTATGCACCACGTTCTAGTTTTAAAAACATTTATCTACTAATACTTGGATAATGGGCTCGAATGAAACTAAAAGTTTTCATAACTATAAATACAAGCGTTTAAAAATTTACAACTAAAAAACGGCCAACACCTTATTTTTTAATTATGCCAATTATGGATTGTATAAGATACTTTTTTTTATTTGATATAAACAACGACATAAATTTTGGACAATGGACATATAATAACGTAGTTTTTGAAAGCTGGACTTATATAAAAAACGTAACCAGATTCTTTTATTGCTTTAAATTGGCAATACATTACTTAGCCAATGTCAAGGAAGTATTTATATTTTGTTGTTTATTACTACATTTTGTAGGTAGTCATGATTAATTAAATTATTTTATAATTACTATAAAATCTTAACCTAGCCATTTTAAGCGAAAACATGTCGTTTACATATTAACTATACAAAAATAATCCAAACCACTTGCATCAGTAAAACATTACATGCCATATCCACATTTTGATATATAAAAAAAATCAATTTTTTACAGTGTAGGATTACTTTTCTTTTCATTGTGATATAATAAAACATTAACATTTCTTCACAGTTATCAATAAATAATTCCTAGCAGGTGTTACAAATAGCATAACTTGTCCGAATGGCTTGTTATAATATCTAAATTATATCAGAATTTCACGAAGTATCCAGTGAAATTTTGATTATTTCTCCTGATAGGTAAAGGCGTGGTTAAGATGTTGATACGGTTATACTTGATTAAGTATGCTGCTTTTTATGGTCTTTGCGAAAGATCAAAAACCCTAACACTATTTGGTAAGAAAATCGTAGAGCAAACTCAAAACGGTACCCCCTAGTCACCCCAAGCAATAAAAATATTTTATTAGATCTTTACTTCAATATAATCATGATGGTAGTATAAACGAAAGACAAAATAACTTATTCTACGTATAAGATAAGCTGGGACCTATCCTATAACCAGACGTCAATTGACTCGCACGAGTAGATTAGATATTAACGTTGCTCGTTAATCCATTCATACATGTGCATGGGGACAGATAATAGTGAAGTTCCACTAGTGGCAGCGCGCCATTATTTTATGCATGAAGTTAATGCATCAGGCGTGCAACCATAAGTTATAGGAATATAGAAGTACTTTAGCAAATCAAGAAACATAACGGAGGCAACGATTGCAATTAATGTATCTTGCGAATATGGGAAAGCACTTGGATTTGTGTATACAATTTTGTAAGTTAACATCGTGCTTTCTTCGCATAATTACTGATAATCAAATATTTTAATTTTATCGCAAAAACACATTAGGTGTAGAGTTTTTCTACAGTGAAATATAATTTATATTTAAATCTGGAAAATCAAATTCTACCTAAGAGATTATTTAAACCAAAAAAGAAAATTTGCACATTATGCCGTTTAGAAGAAAATCACGACGACTTTATTTGATAATTGGGAGTATGGAGCGTGATAATGATCTTACAATTAGTTATACCTTACCCATAATTAAAAATAAACAAGAAAACCTTCATAGTAGAATGAAATTAAACGAAAATGTAAATTATTAAAAAACTTATTCGATCTGAATTGATTTATCTTAAAACTTTTTAATGGCATTCTATAATAAGAAATATAAAAGTCACCTACTTTTTCTCACTCAATAACAGAGATTTTTAATAAAAATTATTTTGAAACCGTGTTGGATCAAAAACTATCAGTAATTTAGTTTTGAAAATAATTACCTACCGAAAGAATTTTCGAGGTCACTGATTACGAATCTAAAGTTATGAAACTAAAAATACAAAATGGCAACGTTAAAATGGGCGAATTTAAGTCAAAAATCATACTAATTAATTTTATTAAATACTTACTTGTGTTTAACATTACAATAATTCAAATATTATAATACTTAATATAGCACAGGGGTTTTAGTGGTTATTGATTCCAATAGCCAAATTTAAGATAAATGTCATGGAAATTTAACCTGAACATTGATAACCTCAGATTATCACCTAAAATTGGCAAATTAAATATTTATATTAATATAGAAAGGGTTTTGGAATTTTCCAAAAAATTTAAGTAAGTAGTAAAAAAAAATTTCCTTCAGGTTATTCACCTATAAATTGGCTTAATATTTTTAAAAATGAATTTTAAATTTTCATTTTTTTAAGAAAAAAATTTCCTTTTCGGGGTTTCTTTTTTAATTTTCAATATTTTTAAAATTTTTTTCTCCCTTTAAACCAAGCTTATTTTACATAATAATGATTAATGTTTTGGGTTATTGTTCAAATATTATAATACTTAATATAGCACAGGGGTTTTAGTGGTTATTGATTCCAATAGCCAAATTTAAGATAAATGTCATGGAAATTTAACCTGAACATTGATAACCTCAGATTATCACCTAAAAATTGGTAAAATTAATATTTATTTAAAATAATGAGCAGTTTTGGAATTTTTACATTTTTTTTAAGTACGCTAGCACAAGGATTTCCTTTCTGGGTATTCTTTCTATTAATTTTCTTAATATATCTTTATCGATTTTATTTCATTTCCTTTGTAAGATATTCCACAGCTTCATTTACATAATAATGATTAATGTTTTGGGTTATTGTCGCACATAATTACAAAATTATTAGCACTTCAGCGGAGTCCTGAAAGTAAAACATTGTGTTCCAAGATTTCCCTATAATATTCCCTTCTCATAATGCTGTCGATTTTAATTAAATCAACTTCTTTTTTTAGTCACCTCTGAAGGCACCCTACACCATAACTAATCCTCCACCGTACTTTATGGTCGGCACAATGCATGCAGGAAGCATTATTTCATATTTTGCACGTCTCATGTAAGTTCTTCGTTTTCCCCCAAACATTTTGAACTGAATTGTCGCTCCATAATAATCTTCCTTACTGAAATCGTTTTCATCTATTTCTGTAACGTAACAATAGTTTTGGAGTTACTAGCCGTCTATGCAAATTAGCTTCTTGTAGGCGACCTTTAACGATACTTACTACTTAGGGAACGTCCATTAATTACGTGAGTTCAAAATAAGCAAAAAAATCTCACCAAATCTCATTTAAAAGGATGGCCCATTTAAAGATTTCACGTCAACTTTGCAATTCATAAAATTACATAATTTCAGATACACTGTAAAAATTACTGGTCCCCGTATGATCAAATTGTAGGATAAATCTCATGTGAAGAAGAGGTAATCCCATCACATCTTATCGAATATCACCAAGAGATATGAGAGTCCAAATTTAAAAAAAAACACCTAACGTAATTAATGGACGTCCCCTTACTGAAATTGAGTTTTTCACCCTCATTAAATTCAAAAACTATTTCACATGCCGTTTACCTTCTATTCCGTTTGCTGGTCAATTTCATGTGGATTACTCACTGGATTTGCTCGAGAAAGTCCTAACGATGGGGTCAACGCTAGAGGAAACGTACATTAACTTCACACTTCACTAATTTCTATAATTCTGCATACTGCTTCATATATTCAGGAATTTATAATTACTCAATTTATAATTAATTGTCAAATACGATTAAACACTTACTTCCATAGCTATTAAAACTGAGATCTTAAATATTCACTTTAATAAAATAGTTTTAAACTACTTGGTCTGGGGTTCTGCATGTTCTGCAATGTTCTTCATTCCAAAATTTGTGCACTGGAGGGTGTTCCACACCCCAGACCCCCGGATTGAATAGTTTATTTTATCAGAAGTAAATTGAAGATCTTCCGTAGCAGAGGCACTGAGGATGTTCCACGTGAAGTACTTCATGTACTTCACATGAGATGTCATGTACTTCATGAGATTTGTACAAAAACTTCACCAGCGGTTAACCCCTCGGTCCTAGACGATTGTGATCTTCAAGACTAACAGTTTCATTAAAGCGGCTTAATGTTGAGTAGATTTCTGAATTTTCAATTTTTCAGCATGTTTTCGCTCAGTATATCGTTCTTGATTCAACATTAGCATCACCCGGGAGTTGACCACCTAGTATATTTGGTGTACATAATTTTGTATATGATTTGCAAATGTTTTCAAATTTTGGAAATGTGTGTAAATTTTTGCAAATGCCTGTAAATTTTTGCAATGCTTGTAAATTTTGCAAATGACTGTAAATTTTTGCAAATTTATGCAATTGTTTGCAAATTCTGCAATTGTTTGAAAATTTCTGAAATTGTTTGAAAATTTCTGCAATTGTTTGCAAATGTGTGTAAATTTTTGTAAATGTATGTCAATTTTTGCAAATGCCTTGTAATTTTTGTAAATACCTGTAAATCTTGTCTGAAATTGTTTGCAAATATTTGTGGAAAGTTTTGAAAATGTTTGCAAATTTAGCAAATGTGTGTAAATTTTTGCTAATGTGTGTAAATTTTAGCAAATGCTTGTACATTTTGGAAATGACCGTAAATCTTTGCAAATGTCTGAAATTGTTTGAAAATATATGTGTAGTTTTGCAAATGTTTACAGATTTTGAAATTATTTGCAAGTTTTTGCAATTTTTGCAAATTTTTGCAATTTTTTGCAAATTATTGTAAATGCAAATTTCGTGTACGCATTTTTGGTTAGTGGTCAACCAGTTAGTATCACTGATCGTTTATCAACAATTAACGGTTTACTATTAAGCATTTTGATAACAAAATTTTAAAATAAACGTACCTACTAAGCAAAAGCTTTTTACAAATAATGTTTCCGACTAGAATAAGCGACAAATTGGTAAGTTTGCAAATACTTCATGATCGAACTTGATTGCATCTGGGCTAACGGGTCTGTTCCTCGAAAGTTGCTTGCCCTAAAATTTAAAAAAAACAGAATCGAAATTTTTATATTAGGTAATTATCAAAAAATTTTCAAAATATTATGCCAACTGATTTATATATATAATATGCATGGAAATCATAAAGTAAACTTTTTTGTTAGATTTTAAAATTGTTTGTATTAAAAATCCAACTTTTACTCCAGGTTAATTAAATTAAATTTATTTTTATTGTCCATTACCTATTGCCCATACTTTTATTAGCGGCAGTGGACATATTTAAAAACGTATTTTTTTCGTAAAAAATTAGTAAAATATCGGTAGGTAGCCAATATCTTAGAGAAAAGTATTTTATGATCAACAATGATCAAATATAATAATTATCTTTAATTTAGTTTGTTTCTTGACTACATACAGTGTTTCTGGATAAGACATAATGAAATATACGAATAAATAGCTTAATACCTTCGTTCAAAGATATTAATATTTTACCGCACAGATATTAAGAAACAAAAAATTGGAAGATTTTAAAGAAGTTTTTTGATTTAAAACTGTGATTCCTGAATTTCGTGTCTCTATTTTTAAACCCCAGCAAAATAATTACCGATTTCGAAAAACTTTGTGTTGCAATATTTAAACTTTGATATTAAATATTTGCATAAAGTTACATATTTGATGAAATTTGCAAGATTTTAGAGGCATTCCCCTGTATTATCTTTTTTTTTAGGCCTCTTTTGCCCTCTGCTGCACATTAGCCTTTTTCTCTAGAAGAAAAGTTTTAAGCATGAAGACCCAGCGGATGCTTAAACCAGGTTGAAGAATAAGCATGTGACTCTGTTTTTATTGTTGACGGTAGCAATCATCAACACAGGGGGGCCACCGGTTTGGCGAATTTGATCTTGCAACCTTAGTACCTTACTATTAACAATAATAATTTGGCATTATCTATCTTATATCATCCTTTCAAATCCTATCTATCTAATGGCTTCTTTAGGTGAGAATTATAATTGGTTTAAAAATAAGGAAACTTTTGATTTACTGATGAAGAAAAACCATTTAACCTCTCTACGTAGATCTGCTCCTGTATATAATAAATAATAAATTAATATTATTCATTAATTTGAATCAATCTTTTTAATTATTTAATTAATTTGAACTCTATTTGATGAATGAAGAAACCTTAAATTCGGTCAATTTAAAGTTGGCATTTGCCTTTTTATAATTTTAGATTATTTTACCGATATTTCAGATTTAAAATTAACGAAATCATTTGAGTCATTCAAGTTTCAAAATAAGCCATACTAATAATTTTATTTGGTGAGGAAATTAATTTATTAAAAGTTTATCAAGATATAAAGAAAAATATTCTAAAAGTGTATTTCAAAAACTATGATCTTGGTTTTGCATATGCATATGAAAGTAGCTTCAACAGTAACATTTGCAATTTTCATTTTCATACCCATCTACTGCAGCAATTTTTCGGGCAGACTACGTTGAATTCGGCCGTGGGCCAGTGGCAATATTTAAGTTAAATTTATTTGCACTTATTAACGGTTCAAAGGGAAAACCTTAATTTAGGTAATCCTTTACTCATTTATGAATGATATGATCTGTTATTGGTAGCGAAGAATAAAGTTTTGTCAATAATTTTCGGGTTTGTCAGGTTATGGATCAGCGGGGGAGGAAACACGACTTTTTACCTTTACTCCCTGAGAAGATAAAAATACAAAATCATTTAATACTTTATAGGTCTACGTTCATAAATTCGAAATGGAAAATTACACGTAAGATCAAAGGCGGTGTAGCAACCATAGCATTCCCTATGCGCACAACACCAAATATTTGTTCAATTATTTTTGACGATGTCGTCTAATTACAATAACATACAGATGATGTCATCCTAAAGAGTATTCTAAACACCCTTTCTATACAAATTTAAGCTGCATGCCTTCCCTGATTAATATTTCTCCTTTGAAGTTATTTGAAGAAAATACGTAGAGTTGTTGATGCTATTCCCACTTATTTCTGCCGTTTGATGGAAAGCTGGTGGATGAAGTTCTTCAAAATCATGAAATAACTATTTTCAATTATTTCTTGATTTTATCAGTGTAGTGACAAAAAATGTCATGTCATCATAACAATAACCAAGCAGAAATGCCGAAATCTTTAATTCTTTTAAGATGAAAAAAAATTGAATAGACTGAGTGGGTCTGGGGGTATGGAATACCCTCCAGTGTCGATAGGTTGAACAATAATTGTTTAAAAGATGTGGAAAAGCTTGATGATACCGTTTTGAATTTTTTGGGAAAAATTACCCTGAGAGTATACAGACTCCCCGGTGTGTCTCCTTTATTTATGTTATTAACGAATCCTCCAGGTTATTTACACTTTTTTTAATACTTGACCGCTAATTCTATTTTTTAAAACCACGCCAGATTTGTTGTCCTGATGTCGTATTTTATTTAAAAAATTTTATTCATAAAAGCCATTCTTACAATTTAGTGCCACTAGGGGGTATTTCATAACCCTCCCCCACCTACTCTGAGTTTCTAAAACTACGTAAATCTGTCTCTAAACTGCATTTTTTTCTGTTTCTGTTTTGAAAAAACAGAGCACATGCTGTTTGATGTTGGTTTTAAGCCATAATTATGAAAAGCTTTATACATTTCAATACAAAAAGATTCTCCACTCGCTATGTTTAATTTTAGAATTTTTAAAATATTAGATCATTTGATGCAAATTAAGCCCAATTCATTTCTTCTCCCACCTTGTCCTTAAATATAGGACGACTTGAAATAACTACAAAAAATTAACATTTATTAATTATTTAGATGTTTTAATTGAAAAATAATTTTAGATTGACGGATTTAACTGCGCGATACACACCGATAATTCACATTCGTGTAGAACATTTACACATTAAATTCCATATTTGTAAAATGATAAACCAACATCTTGTCTAACTACAATTATAATCACCTTTCAATTATGGTTATAACAAGATTAGTATCCATCATAAATTACTTAGGTGTGTGTAAATTAAAGGTATCCCGGCTCGAAACAAACATTTACTATAATATTATTTTTGTTAAAAATTTTCCAATTTATGGTTTCGTAGCCATAAAAAACAGATCATAAATAAAAAAAGCACAAACAACTTCCAACTCTTTCTGTTGCTTTAAACTTTAATTAAATGAAATTTAAGTAAACCCTTCTAGTTGCGGTGTGCAAGGAGAGAGACAAATAATAAAAATATTTAGTTTTAATTTTACAAATTCAAGCGGTATTATTCAAACAGGAGACAGGACTCGTTAATCTTATCTAAATCAAACGCTCCCACAACCAAGCATGTGGTAATTATAAACGCAATATAAAGTAAATAGTAATAATAATAATACAAGACTGAACAAATCAGAGATAAGGATAAACGTTGCTTGCTCTATTTAAAAAATGCAATTTGTGGAGTGATGGATTAACCTTCCGCTTATTGCACTAAACTAATAACTTTTACTTGTCAAGTACATAATTTAACTTGTAGATTTTAATGATTCTATAACTTTCTGACACCCCAGCAGGTTATAATGCGATTATTACTTGTAAAACAAGCTTCTGAGAGAAGACCACGGTCACCTTCCTCTTTTTTGATTTTAGAAATATTTGAAATCCGAAGACGATCAAAATTAATTAAAATTTTTGAAATGGTGCGGCATATCCGGGAAGATTTAGAAAACCAGAATGCAAATAATATTGAAGCATTAAGATTTTATCTGTCGATAATATGAAAATTGCATTACCTACATGCTGTTCTACATTATTTGTAGTTTTGTAGTTTGTTTAACAGTTATAGTTTGTTACATTTCATATAACAGTATCGTTATTAAAATTTATTTAACTGTCGATAAAGGAATATTGAAAAACCTGTCCAAGGCAATGCTGGAAGCCATCAAAATCAGCAAAACCGTGAGAAGGTATTGAAATCTGCCATGGTGCGTTAATGATCTGTTAAGTCTTTTTGAGTACTTAAGTATTCCACACTTTACATGTAACGTAATACAAGATTGTAAACAACCTTAGTAATCTGTGTTTCCGTGCAGTGAGTTTTTTAGTTTCACCACACACGAAGTCCCCATTGTATTCGGTAATGGTAAACTCACGAACTATTTAATTCTATCTATGTCTAATGGTTAATTTAATGTATTTTAACCACATCTTGTCTTTAAAGTACAGTAGAAATTAATATTATGTTACTTTAATTAGACACATCAGTCGCCTCCAAATTGCAACTCCAAATTACCATCAATACTGTCACTCTCACTATTTGGTCGTTCCGCTAAGAAACAACCAGTTGTATTTACGCGATACTTTTTTAGAATATTTTTTGCTGATCTAAAATATAATCCATTCTTCTAAACTTAATACTTACCAAATAACCGTTACGTAAAAAAAGAACTTAAAAATTGCGTATTGTTTATGTTTAAATTGAAATGACAGTAATTTAATACGTTATTAAACAACTCGAGCAAAGATAAATATCAAAATACAGCAGGTACAAAAAAATGTTTGCACTTGATGAGGAAGAAGTAGATTTTGTGTCAAAATTTGTATGCGATCCATTTGTCAAATTAATTTATATCAATTTATAAGTACTGTCGCCTCGAATGTCAGGAAAAGTACGTAACATCTTTATACAAGAGAGCGCATCTATTAGGAAAATAAATAATAACGAATCAATTTAAATTAAATATACAAAATCAAAAAAAACCTAATTTAATTGTTAACAATGAACACAAGAAAAGAGTTCATGAAGTTATACGATGACGATTCTATGGAGTTGAGAAAGTTACTTTCACTAATACATCTATGAGATAATCTACGTTCAAATAGAATTCTTCGTGAACTATGGATGGAATAGTCGTCTATGCCAAACCCACAAATGGAAAAGTGTTTGTTACCTACTAAGTGACGGGGAATCATTGTAAGTCGTTCATTTTGCAACAACACAATTATTAATAAATTAATTTGTTTCGGTTATTCTTGCACAACCGATGCAGGTACAAAAAAAAAATATTGAAATAATTGATATAACATTGTGTTATGTTACCAAATTAGTCCAAAAAATTTGAAATTTTGATTTTAAAATAAATGGAAGGATTATTATATCGATCAATAGGAAATGTTTTCTGTTAAATCGACACATTTTTATGTTCCAAGCAATGAAATGTTATTTCTAATGTTAAAACTATTTTATTAGGTTTACCCATCAACAATAAACAATAATTCAGTTTACAAAACGAAACAAATTTTTATTCTAATTACCAATTAATGTTTTTATTGTGTTTCTTGATAACTGCATACCTAATGTATTATGAAGCCCATCTCGTATTTGCATTTACATTAACATCAAAAACGCTGTTAAACAAATAAATTTATGAAGTAGTGCTTTAATGGTAATAACCAACATACCATTATATTATGTTAGAATAGTTTATTAGGAGGTTAAGAGATTACATAAACAATATTCAGAAGATTTCTACTCGGAAGACATTTAAACACGAAGGCAATCAATATGGGCTAATATGTGCAAGAAGAAAAATTCAAATAATTAAGGAATCTTCGATAGCATTCAAGATAAATAATAGAAGAATTAAATTGCTTTCTCTCCTAATTTGAAAAGGACGATTTATATATAAAATCAAGTTACAATAACTCCCATGACCTGGGTTACTACTACTTTAAGTAATACTGTACGATGTTATCGTTTTTAGAACAGGTACTAAGCACGATGTTCTAGCTTTATTGTACCATAATCGTATATCTTCATCTTCAATGCATCCTTTACTTTCATCCTTAACGACAGTCAATACCATTATACTTTCGTGTTTAATTTGACTTTTCCGACTTTGTTATGTTGTTACATACCTTTCTTGATTTAACAATTTCTGATCGAAAATGATAAGTGTGACCTATAGTGTACTCTCAAATCGAAGATTATTAGGAAACCAATATTGATCGTATGGTTTATATTTTGGTATTATCAAGGTCTAAATAAAAATTGATAAAGGCTGAATTAGGATAAAAATTTCTGGATGTTGGGCAGGTAATCAAAAAATGACCTTAGCTTTTTGGCAGTGTCATAGAGCAATGTGCAGGTTTCATAAAGATCTCCGCCTTCTGTTTGATGCCAATCAAGAAAATAAAAACAGCACCACCCCACTCTGCAAAAAATGTAAACATATTCCACTGTAGCCCTGCAAATATTCCTAAACATTCTTCCTCTAGACCTTTGTGCGGAGAAGAAGCAATACTTCAAGAGCAATTATGCATAAATGTGTACGAATTTGATAAAAATTTAATAAAACCTTGACAAGTTTGATATACAATATCAATCAATCTATGAAGAGGGCAAAAATAATGCTGACTTAAACGCAAAAATGGACTACATTTGAATTTGAACTTGAAATTATTTCAGAAAGTTTTATATCTGGGTATAATCCTCCTTATCATCAAGAAAATTTCTGATCGTTGCAAATGTTTACATTTTTTAAAATCAATGTTCTATCAAAACATTGCACTTTTAAATAAAAGACACCATGTCTTTTCTAACAAAATTTATTTAAAATTATAATTTGCGGATGTCTTGCATTTTAAGTATCCAAAACTTAATAGTGGGGAACTGTGCGCCCAACCAAACAAATGTTTACAAAAATCAAATTTTTATACATACAGAAATTTTGTCTTCTTACTATTTTTATACAAAAAAACACAATAGTAAACCATATCTTTTTTTAAATCTCACAATTATTAATTTCAGTAACAATTTCTCTATATGAAGAAAAGGACATCCAAAGTAAAATTGAAAACTTCAATCAAGAGAACTTTCAAAAATAAAACAGCCAGAAAACCGCAATGAAATTCTACAAAACAATTTCGATATCAAGCGTTACTTATGGTAGCGCTGACAAAGGAAAATAAAAGCGATTATAAAGTGCAGAGATGCGGTTTTTGAGAGAATTGCAGAATAGGAAACGGAACACCGACATTTGGCAAGAACTGAATATATTCAGCCTAAACGACCGCATTGTAAAATATAGAAGACAATGGATGCAGCATTTAGAAAGGATGCAAAACGGTTGAATTTCAAAGCAACATTAAATTACAATCCTAGAGCTAGAAGAAATATGGGGCGCCCAAAAGAGATGGAGCGACCAAAGAGTGACGTAACGGGCAGCAGCTCAAAACGTGCAGATGATGATGATGATGATAACTAAACCACAATTGGATTCTCTTATGCAATAAGGATTCAACTGATTATTTTGATGGCAAAGCACATCTTTAAAATCGTATTTTGATATATAAAATGTGTATTTTTCAAGTTAGATTTTTACAATAAGATACTTCTTAAGTCTGTGTTACATGAATATCACAATAAGGAACCAAAATTGTATTTTTTAGTTTCGAGCCATAGCGTTTTGCTCAATGACAGTGATTTCGGGAAAGTTTCCTACTAAAAAGCAAGAAAAGCTTTATTCCCCACAAAAGTTCAAAAAGATATTATAAAAACCTGTAAAAGGACGAATGCAATAAATTAGGATTACCTTTATAAAGTAGGATTTCCATTTCTTCTCACAACCATGATTTCTAAAGTGCCATAATGCCAGCACAACTTAAAATAACAGTTTGGAATACCAACGGCTTAGACAATCATAGCCAAGAAGTGAAAATATTTCTAGTCAATCACGACATTGATGTAATATTGATATCTGTAACTCATTTCATCAACAAAAATTACTTCAGGGTACCAAATTACAAAATATACGACACCCAACATCCTAATGGAAGAGCGAGAGGCGGTACCGCAGTCATTATCAAAGAAAACATAAAGCACTACAAATTGCTTAAATGTCCCCAAGAACATTTACAAGCCACAAATGTGGTGATTTAAGAACTACTGGAGGTAAATCACCATATATCCGCAGTCTATCAGTCAAAACCAATGCATAGACTACTTCAAAATACTTGGTGATCGCTTTATTACGGGCGGAGACTTTAATGCCAACCACATTCACTGGGAATCAAGACTACCCAGCTCGAAAAGTCGATGGTTGTTTCAAGTAATGAAAATTAAAAACTTTAGCCACTGTTCTACTGTTCAACCAACTTACTGGCCCACAGGCAGAAAAAAATTTACTGATATGCTGGAATTTTCTGTTGTATGATGCTTCTCGCAAAACTACCTCACTATCTAAGCTCCCTCAACATTTTTCATTAAAATATGACTACGGAATAGATGAAGCAGTGCAATGCCTGACTAAAAATATCCAAGAAGCCGCTTGGAAAGCTACAAATAAAAAATAGAAAGCTACTGCTCAAAACGCATCCAAGAAAAAATACGAGAAAAAAAAACTTCAACAGGGCAGTTCGGGAACTTAAACTTTTATTAAAGGACGACAAAAATCAAAAAATTCAAAATTATCTAAATGGATTAACAGCAACTGAGGGAACTGATTACTCGAAACAAAAAACATCAAAAGACCTCAACAGACAATTTCATCTATCAAAGCCCTTCCCCATTCATGGGTAAAAGCAACGGAAAAAAAGCAAACACATTTTCCGCCCACATAGCTAAAGTTTTTTTAACCCTTTCAAGCAGAAGTTACCCATAAAGATGCTTCAATCAACGACTTTTTCGATGCTCCATTCCAATTAGAAATGCCAAATAGAAAATCAAAAAGAGCAAAGTTTTAAGATACTTTGAGAAAAACTAAATATCAAAAAGTCCCCAGGAGCTAATCTGATAACTGAAAAAGTCCTAAACGAACTACCAGAAAATGATATCAAACTTATTACCCTGATTTACAATTCCTGAATTACAATGGAAAGTTGCCCAAATTATTTTAATCCTTAAACCGGAGAAACCTCCAACGGAGAGACCTATAAGCTTGTTACCTATTCTATCAAAGGTATTGGAAAAATTACTTTTTCCAATACCTTTTTTTGAGAAAACTGATGCCAATAATAGAAAATCAAAAAATAAGTTCAAAGTACCAGTTCGGATTCCGCAACCCTAATAGAAATGTACGGTAGTCACAAGGTTGTAACAAGCTTGACAAACATGTGACAATAATGTGACAACCTTGTGAAAACCTTACGTGCTATCTGGGAAACAAAATTAAACAATGGAACAGGTTCATAGAATCGCTACCAAAATCAGACACGACCTGGAAAACAAAAGTTGTTGTACCGCTGCATTTCTCGATGTAACACTGGCATTTGACAAGGTTTGGCACACTGGTCTCCACTTAAAAATTAAAAAATATATGCCACACACCAACTACGAAGTTCTCAAGTCGTACCTTAAATATGCATTTCTTCGTGAAATTCCGAGAAGAAATTTTCTCGCTTTTGTCTGTTGAGTCTGGAGTTCCCCAAAGCAGTGTTCTTGGTCCCATTCTCTACCTAATATACACAGCCGTTTAACCACCAAGTTTAAAAATTGGCTTAAAAAATGGCGTATCAAAGCAAAGGTCTAAAGGTGACTAAAGGTCGATACATATAACGTTTACAAAATAATAGAAGAGCCACTTGTCCCCTTGTAAGGCTCAACGGAAATTTACATAAAAAAGACGAAATCAAATACCTGGGTGTGCAGTTCGACAAAGGATTAAAATAGAGAAAGCCAATCGGGAAACAAACGACTTTAATTACGTCACATTTTTAGAAAGCATTATTGGCTGCTACATCTTCTTTTTTTCTTCTTCTTAGTAGCTCTACAACTCCAGGTGAGTTCCCCAAAGCAGTGTTCTTGATCTGATTCTCTACCTAATATACACAGCCGTTTAACCACCAAGTTTAAAAATTGGCTTAAAAAATGGCGTATCAAAGCAAAGGTCTAAAGTCTAAAGGTGACTAAGGTCGATACATAACGTTTACAAAATAATAGAAGCCACTTGTTCCTTGAGGCTCAATGGAAATTTTATACAAATACCTGGGTATGCAGTTACACAAAGGATTGAAATAGAGTAAGCCAATCTGGAGCAAACGACTTTAATTCGGTCACATTTTTATAAAGCATTATTGGCTGCGACATTGTCACTCTTAATAATTATCACTCGAAAACAAAGTTTTGATTTATAAAATTATCATAAAGCCAAAATGGACGTACGGCATTCAACTCTGAGGAGCCGCAAGTAACTCCAATATAGCTAAAATTCAACGCTTGCAATTAAAAATTATAAGAATCATTACAGATGCTTCATGGTTCATATCAAATCAAGTAATCCATCGTGACTTGGATATTCCCACCATCAAAGAATGTATCAAATCACACAGTATCAGATACTGTGATCGTGTTAAAAAGCATTCCAACCCTCTTGCGGTGGACCTGCTGACTGCCCTTGGATCCAGGAGGCTAAAACGTAGCGACCCAATGGACCTGCCCCATCGCTTCTGAACTTCTGCAAGACATTGAAGATCTGATACAACAAAAGAGCGTGCCACCGAACAAACTCTTTCCATGTTTTATTATAGACAGATTGTAATATAAGAAGTCATTTAAAAAAAATCATTAAAAATAATGAAGATTTTGTGGAACAATTAAAATTGAAAACAAAGATAGCAACAACGACAAAATTAACTAGCTCCAGGTTCGGAAAATTAAAGCAATAAAAGAAAAGCCCTACGGTATTTTCATTAAGGGGTTACACCTAATTGATACACTAAAAAATGCTTTTTGGGAAACTTTTTTTGGGAAAGTAAGTATGTACTACAGTAAGAGCGCACTTTTTTTAGGCATTCCACGAGCGAAAACGTAACTGTTTTGGATCAGCATCTGGATAAAAATTAAAATAGTTTTCATAATTTTCAGTAGTTTTCTAGAAAAGTACACAGATTATTAAGAAATATGGTTTTTTGTAAAGTGGCATAATTTTAAAAATATTTATCTAAAAAATCGGTATTAATTTGTTTGTAAAAGTAACAATTATTAATCAATCTTAAAAATCGTGTGTATTTCTTTAGAGAATCTATCTAAGAAGCTAAGTACATTTAAAATTTCATGTAAATCGGATGAAAACTGCCCGAGTTATGTTTTCGCTCAATTTCGAAAACGTGATTTTGAGATAATCGCGTTTAAAGTTTCAAAACTGTTTTTCTACATGAAATTTTTAAGATAGGGGTTTACTGATTTTTTAGCTTACTCGGCTATGCCAATGCTGTAAATTATCCCTTATGAGTTGACATTTTATATTATAATCCATTGGGCTAAAAAACCCTCAATTGTACCTTTAGGGAGGCCGTTTTGTGCGTTTCGGAACGCTCGGAGACGCTTCGGAAAATAAGCTCTCAAAATTAAAAAAAAATTTGAGTGTGTATCATTCTTGGGACATTGACAGATCATTTAAGCCAATAAAAAAACAGTCATATTAATTTTCTTCAATTTGATGTAACCTCTTAAGAATACAAACAATTTATAGTTTATAAATTACTTTATAATTTCCTAAAAGGTAGAAAAACGACAGTTCAAGCAAAAATAGAAGATAAAAAGTCTTACATGCACCTAATTCGTTTGACAGATCAAGGACTTAATTAGAGACGAAACCATTGAAAACATATTGATGGTTATATTGGGCCTTGGATTTTTAATCAATAGAAGATTGACAATCATAATATTGGTTAAATTTTATCTTTTCTTTTAAAATAATCATTGTGTTTTTAGTTTGTATAAGCAAAAGAAATCAAATGCTTTTTTTGTCGAAAATCTTGAAAAACTTCAATATTTTTTTGTGCCATGTGGTGATGTTTATAAAGCTTTCATTAAATAAATTAAATTATAATTGAATTTTTATTATTGTTCTAGAGTAGTTTTTCAGAATCTTGAACAAGAATAAGTAAAACAACGTTGTTTAATCAACGACGTTTCGTTTCAATTTAGTTGTGAGCTTTTTCAGAGCCACTTAAAAATAATTCCTATTGGTATGTTTTAATTGGTTTTGAAGAGACTCACATATAAATTGAAGCAAAACGTCGACTGATTAACAAAGTTGTTTTACTAATCTTTGTCCAAGATCCTGAAAAACTACTCCAGAATTATTGAAAATGGATGAAAATCTTTGGTCAGCTGCTATTATTGATTTAATAATTATTTAGGGAATATATTGCAACCTTGAAATACCATTTACTCAAAATGAAGTTTAAATTACTTACAGCCTTATTCCGTAACTGCTTCGTTATCACAACGAATTCGTTAAGCTCGTAAAATTTGGTATATACCCAAAATTACCCTTAAAAATTGAAACAAAAGCGATAAACCTTTTGTGTAAACCAAATTTTCGTTAAATCGAAAAATCATAACGGGATCCAATTAGTTGTTTTGTATCTGAGGTACCTGCCTCATTTATTAAAAATCTCGTTAATGCACTCGCGCGTTACAAATTAGGTAGTACACTCAAAGGTTAATTTGTTTCAATTTTGGCGTTCTATATAACGTGCAAGAATTGCATAACTTACATACTGTTGCATAACTATAGCATTCCATTTCTAATTTTTCATCTCCAATCTTTTGATATACCTCATTTCTTCACTTTTTTTTCTTACTGAAACTGTCTGTTTCAGCAATCTCTTTAATTTTTTGTTTTTTAGAATCTTAACTTTTCTGCCAAATTTTTCATTTTCTTTTATTTTCCATCATCCGGTACTCTGAAATCGCTGAAATCAAAAATAATGCTGAAACAAAAAGATAAAAATATTAGTCAATAGTCACTTCTTGTGCCTACACGAACTTCAAACCGAAAAATATCAAGAAAATCGCTGTTTTAGCTTAGACCATTTAATTTTTGGGCGTCAATCTTAAGATATTAAATTTACATGTTACATAGAAAACTTAAAAGATAAAAGGTATGTACGCATCTTTCAATGTCAGACTTGTTTATGTAAAGTGGCCATCTCCTTAGGAAGCTCAGCTGGATTAAACCTATTCCATCTTGTTAAACTGCAGACAGCTACAAACTTGATGTATTTTTCACACTTAACTCCTACTTTTTTTATTTACATTTAAATTGAAGAATAAAAATTTATCTTTTTGCAATAAAGGCGGTTACTATTTAAGAATATCCGATAAGTTTTGTGAATTTTGAAAGAAAAATGTTTGCAACCATGATGTAAATTGTTAAAATTTCTTTTAAAGATATCAACGCATAATTGGCTGACAATGAGAAAGAAGTGGTTTAGAAGTGACTTTAAAAGTTCAGATAATTAAAAATTAAAAGTAAAATATTTTTCTTATAGATTCTAGATAGCATTGCCGGTGAAAAACTTCGGGAATTTAGAAAATGTTCGAGAAAGGTAGAACTTGTTTTTAATTTTTTTCCCAAAACTTGAACTTTAATAAATTTGTATAAGCAAAGAAATCGTTAAATAAAAAAACTTATAGTAGTATTTTAGATAATATGCAATCTAATTTATATTCTATTTTAAAAATGTCTGATTTCAAGTCAATCGACAAATTTTTATTGAAAAATTGCCCAGTCTGAGTCGAAAAACGCGCTAAGAAAAATGCCGTTTTTGGTACTATAAATTACGAAATAAAAAAACATACATCAAATGCTATAGAACTACATAAATGTGTATGGAATTTGTACAATGCCGATACCGAATGGTTCTTACACACCACACAGGTAGACAGCTATTTCGGCAGCTCATTATATTTGGTCAATTTTTGAATTTACTAAATTAAAAATTTTTAGATTTCAAATATGCAAAAGAATTGTTTTTTAAGTTTTAAAGTGACGTCCCCTTTTAAAAAATGTTTAAATTCGCTCCATAGTAAATTTTTTACGATAAGCAGATAGTGAAATAATTGAGTCAGCTAAAAAAATTTATGATAATCCAGGAAAAATTGTATAGTTTTAAATTATCACAATTTTCAAAATGTATTTTTACAAATTTTATCTACTATTTCTATGAAAAAATATAAATTTATCATTTATAATACAAAATTGAGTTGCCATGACTTGAAAAAAAGTCGACAGTTGCAAAATGAAGTCCCCAATATCCAAGTATGTTTTAAACAAATTTTCAGCATTAGCCAACTGCCTGTCGTTTCTTAACCCAAACTCTACAACAATTATTTATATTTGAAAATATCGCGAAATTACACACAATCTTTAATTTTTTCAATTACTTTTCCGATAAGTCGATGGGCCCGATACTAATTTCATTCCTGCTAACAATGTTGTTCGTAACCTGTCTGCCCACAGACAGAACAATAAATTTTATAATTGTGTAGATTATTAATTTTAGAAGTTTTTTACTTTATACCACGTCACCGCCACGGTTAATTTGTTCGATCAAATTAAATTTAATCAGATCAATTTTGCTCGGCCGAAACAAAGTGGAAATACATGGGCTCTCATGCATTATTTACCCTGATTTTTGAATAGATACTCCATTATCAACCGCAACAAAGATGATTTATATGCATGGTACCTTTAGATAGTTTTAATCGGTATGGGACATCTCGCCGTCGCCGTTTCGCCGTCACCACTTTATCTCCTCATACCTAATTATTGTACATAACCAATCCTTTTAAAGAAAAAACTATTATTATTTATGATAATACTGTTCTTTATATCGAAGCGTGCTACGGAGTGCCTCGGGGTGTTTGAGAGGTCACATATTGTTTAATCAATTAATTAAAGTAAACCTTGAATATATCATCACATCGCCGATCAAACCCGCATTATATTTTAGTTTACCCAAATAATAAACAAACGTTATATAATACAAACTTTATTTTTAGAAATTTAGAATGAAATATTGCAAAATTATAAGTTGATGTGCTTGCATTAGAATGTTATCTTAAAAAACTGCCAAACTAACCAGTTAGAAACAAATTTATTATTAACATTATAATTTTACAAGCAGATTTAATAACCATAAATAAACTGTTTTGTAACTTTATGTATTTATTAATAAAAAAATATTAAATGAATTTAAAACAAAATGGACTTTAAAGTTATTGTTATTGTTGTAGAAAGCTGTCTAAATATTTCCCGATTTAAACTGTGGATAATAATTCAAAAATTGTTATATACTTCACAAATTGATCAATAATTTTTTTTTTATGTAACCGGTCTTATTTAACATAATATGTTAATATGCAAAATCAAAACATCGAAGCATCTCTCGATGTAAAAAAAATTGATTATGATTTTACAGTTTAATAATTGCATAAGAGGTAAAATGTATTAATTAACAACAACATAGTTAATCATATTGTTGCAAGACATGTTAATATTTTATGCAATTACCGACAACATTCACCACCCAAAAGAAGTTATCCACACAAATTGTATCCGGCTCTAAGGATAAACACGCGCGTGCATGTCAGATTAATAATAAATAAAATAAATAAACTCAATTAAACACAAAACCGCTCTTAATAAAACAAAATTTCTCAAAATAAAAGTCGTCACCGTAAATAAATAAAAAGGAAGAAAAAAAGTTAGCGACACACAAAGTGATGAAACAAGTTATGGGATCAACTCAATCAAGTTCCCTTCACGGATCTGATTTCTTGATATGGTCAAGCTTTCAAGTTTATTTACTGTAACAAGTAGTTCGAATCTGTAAATATTTTATTGCCAGCAATAGAAAGCTGAACAATTGAAAATTTCTTAATTTAAATCGTGGTTTTTAATATTAGCCATTCGTCTTCGTGAATTACATGTGTTTGCAAAAGGAACCGAACATAATCATGTTTTACTTGTTAATAAGTTACATGCAAAGTTTCTATTCTCGTCTTGCACGAGAGTATCCCACGCGTTTGATTGCGTGAGTAATAGTCAATTTTTTTATCATTGTTAACTGCCAATCAATCACATTCAAACCAACATCGAGCACGTAAAACGTCAACGTCACTAGGCTATGGTTAATTAATAATGCACCGTTGCATCTACAAATGTAACCATTATTTTTGGGTCGAACAAAAAGTGCATTTACGCCTATTTTATGTATTTTTATTGTTGTTTTAATTAAATACATTTTAGACTTTCTACCATCGGAAAGGATCGTAGGTTTTGTTGTCACGTTTTGATTAAGCTTAATTTAGAATTACCCATTTATAAATATTTTCCTTAAGTCGAGGAGAATATTTTTAAACGATTAAAAATATAAACGAGAGAAAATAAATTTATTTATTTCCTTCTGCGTCAAAACGCCCCTGCTAAATTTTTCTATTCTATAATTAAATCGTCATAATATACACACACCCCATATAGATCCCACACAAAAGAGGTTTCCTCAAAAACAAGTACTCATTGGTGGCTGGTGGTGCAATTCCACGTGCTCATTTGTACATTTCGCCACGTGTTATATTATGAAACCTACACTATTAAAAGAACACAATTAGATAATCAAAAGTGATAATAAATATTCTCGTTCCACGTCAAACTGTAGGTCGAATCACATGCTGTTATTTATCTTTTCCAATTACAATACCTTTAAATTAATAAATAAATTGTTTTATTTTCCTCATCTAGGGAATGTTTATATTTTATCAATTACTTCTACTACGTACTTTCTTCCTTCAAAAATAATATAACTCAATTCTACATTCGTAATTCCTCAAATTAATAACAAAATTTTTAACTATTTGGCTCAAACACAAGAGCAATTTAAAATGGCATTTGGTTATGGCCACAACTGAAAGTTTATATCCAAATCTTCCGCGTAAAATTTCTTACCAAAGTACCATTTTTTATGAATTAATTAACAAATTTAACATTTTTAAAGTAATTCATTAAGATCGGCATGCACTCATAAAAATCATGACAATGTATTACGTTATCGCGGGATGATATTGTGTTCTAAGCTCTTAGGCTGGTTGACCAAAACATTATTAACGTACATACTTCCCAACACGATAAGTAAATTGAACATTCTGGAGAATTTCCTTCAGAATTCTGGCATTGAATTTGTAAATACCGCTTTGCTACACACCTGTAAATGTATTTCAGCAAAATATTCATCTCAAAATGTTATATTATTATTTATATTTTATTTTGTCGTCTCTTTCTTGCGGTGCCTATCCGTTTCGGATGTTGGCGATCATCCTGAAATTATGACTTTATTTGCGGCAGCTGGATGCTGCATTGTATGCCCATCGCATTGTGGAAAGCTAACTACGTGCGACTGATGTTCTCTTCACATAGCTTAAAAATTCCCTTGTGAACTATTTTTAGGAACAATTTCAAAAGGTGGCTCATGAGACTTATGGTGCGAAAAGTTCCCGCAGTGCTTGGCATTTGGTTTCTATGGCAGTAGTATGAATGTGAACCTCATCCAAATTTTTGGTATTTCTCCGCTGGAGTAGTATATCCTGTTAAATATTTTTGTTAGCCAGAAAATACCTTTGTCTTCGAACAACCTAAGAAATTTACCATGAACGCCATCTGATCCAGAAGATCATCCTTCCTTTAGTTGAGAAATTGTTTTGTGTACCTCATCTATTGCGATTGGCAAGCTGTTCGGACAATGATACTCTTTAGGGTGGTTTTCTCCGTTGTCTTGCTTCTCAATTATAACCTGACCATTGGCAGCCTGCACCTTTCCCACTGTGTTGGATCTGTATATTTCGGGCGCTTCTCTAACTTTTTTGTGTATATTGAACAAATCACGTTTCCATTCCAGATTTTTTATTTCCTCGCACTGCTCCCTCATCCTGTTTTCCTTTGCTGTCCTTATTTCTCTCTTTATTTGCCTCTGAATATTCCAAACTGTCATCATGTCGCCTTTTATTTTTATTTTCTTTTTTCCTGCATTAGTTGAAGTATTTCACCTGTCATCTATCTTTTCCTTTTCACATTAACGCTTACCAAGTGTTTGTCGTCAATGATTCCCACAGCTCTTCCAATGCTTTGTCAATATCATTATCAATCTCATTCGTCAATATTATTAAAATTTTTAATTAATTTAATAATAATAATAAGTCTTTTATTTAGCAACAGCTATATGATAATATTGTACAATTAAAAAATTAACTTTTCTAAAATTGAACTCGTTAAAATAATACAAATTTTATTTTAAAAAATTAAAAATCTTTAAAAGTAATTAAGTTTGATGTGTTGTTCTAAAAGTCTTTTCATTTCTGTTAAATTTTAGTAAGATAAGCAGTTGCAAAGATGCTCACATTAATTTTCAATTTCAAAGCTATTGAACAAATTAATCAAATATCTAAGAAAGTGAAACAAGAGCAGGCTTGCACAGCAGTGAAAAGTTGAACTTACAAAAGACCGAGTAAGAAACGCCGAATACCAATATAAAAACGGATCAACAGCGCAAAGCTCGACTTGAAGAAAGGCGATTAAGAAAAAAAATATTTACCCATTTTTAGACCCCTTCAAAACTCGAAAATTTGCAACAACCGAAATCCACGTTTTGGGTGATTCCTTGGATGGTTACCACTTGGACTAATAGCAGAATAGATTTATCTTCAGTGATTGCAGCATTTTGCCCCATCATTGGTTATTAGCATAACTAATCCCCGATGAAGTAAATCTATCTGTAATCGGTTAATTTTTTGTAAAACTAAAATAAATTATTTATGTTATAATTTATTCTAAAAAAATATAATAATTGCGCATCAATCGAGTTTTACACCAATAGGGTTAAAGAATAATCAAGTTGCATAGCAATCGAGTTGCACATCAATCAAGTTGCATATTATAACAGTCAATAAAGTAAATTAATAAGAAATGTGGTCATAATGTTTTTGAAAAAGTAAATCTTTTGCTACGTTTTAAACTCTTGTACAAAAACGTTCAACTTTCTAGTTATAGACAATGAAGTTGTCATTTCTTGTTAAAAAAGGTCCAGACCATTTCCTGATGAGTGGTGGCGATATTTCAATGTTCACCACGTATGTCTGGAAAATTAAAATTTTGTAGTGGGCGTGGTGAAGTTCAACGTATCCACCTGTATGCAAATTGAAAGATTCATCGACGCATAAAATAAAAGGAAATTTACGGTAATCGAGAAAATTATTTTCGCAATCTAAGCAGAGATGCATTAATAAAAAATCATTATAGACGCCTACATTTAAACGTGGATGTCAAATCGCGAGCGTACTATACTATTAACTTCAAACGTTCTTTAAATAAAAAATTAATTTGCTAGAAAAAACGGCTAATTAAAAATAAATTAATTAATTTAATTATTATAATCGATTTCCCAATTTGACCTTGTACAAAAAATTTACCTATGAAGTTTATTAATATGTGATTGAAATATTTCTGTCACCTGTTTTACAAATCGTTAAGTTTATAAATACAAAATTCAAGAACGGTTAATTAAATTAATGAACGGAAACTAAAATCGCATTTAAAGTTATTGATAATTATAATTAGATTACCTATGATATCCTGTAAAAAAATTAAACCTACAAAATAAAGCCATTAAAATGTTTGAGCTTAATTTTTGAATTAAGAAAAAACATCTAACTCTGACCGAAAATGTTGCATGTCAGAAGTACATTAAAAAAATTAGTTAACATTGCAACTCAAGAACTCCTAATGAGTTGTATAGCTGCAAGCATTATAATCGTTTTCATTCTTTTGCATCTTTATAATGGAGATTACGAGATCGTGGGATAAAAAATTAAATTTTTTTAACGAGTTACAATTTTGACTGATAGGTGACGCTTCTTTCTAATTTTAAATAAACAAGTGAAATATTGTTGGGTATCTTATTAATCGTTTCGTTGTTCTTTCCTTTACAATTCACGATTCATTACGTTATTTTTTCCGGCAAGAAAATAATATTTTTGGTATTGTGAATTATGTAATATTACAATAAATTCCCATATTAATTAATAAATTACGACTCCTATAATGACTCATTTATTAAACATCTGTTAACCAAACACTTCCTTGTCATAAAAACTAAAGTCTCTTCTTACATTATCATGAAAGATGGTGCACATAAAATATTATACGATGAAATTAAAATTCTAGCTTTTGCAATGATGAGTTCTAATTACTTGAAGACTAATAGAGGTAATACAATTTTATTGTATGCAATCGCATACATATATGCAATTTTCTCTCTTGAAGGCTTAATGATAAGTACATTCTTTATAACACGAGCACCGTCATCTTTTTCAATTAATTAACTGCTGGCAGTCGCGGCTCGTCTCAAAGGGCGCACGGGCGCGCACACTACCTGTGAAAACTTATTAGAAAAAAATTCAATGTCCCACTCTCGTTATCGGTATCCTGATGAATTAGGTAACATAAAAATGTGCTATATCAATTTTGACTTTGTAAAACTCGGTTGTGGTTGTACAACCTCTACAAAATTGAAAATAAATATCTACATTGCTTTCTATCCAAACAAGTTTCATCATTATATCTATAGAAATGAAATAGTAGTAAACACATATCGTAAACCATTGGTATCAATAAGTCAAGAAGACATTTGCAAAGTAGCAAATCGTTAACGACGAATAAAACTGAAACTTTAAAAATAAAATTTTATAGTCGATTACCTACCAGGCAAATTTATGCATATTACTGATTTATTGTCACGATCATTCATAAAGACAGCCGTGAAGGATGATCCGGAAATGAAAAAAGTAGTACATTCGTTACAGTTTGAATTGCCAATTAGTGACGAAAGGTTTATTTAGTGTTAAAAAATAACTGCATTTAAGGATTCCATTTAAAGGAAGTACAGACCTTTTGTAACTTAGGAACTTGAAAAATTAGAATTTTAAACGTATATTATGCTTGCACATTTCAATTGGACTTTCATTTAATTACTACAAACTGGTAGTTCCAACTAAACTACGACAATTATCAATGCTTTCAAACAGTGATCATTTTTAAATTGACAGGTAAAAAAATTAGTTTGCAATCTACAAGTTGCAAATTACAAGTTACAAGCAGTCACTCCCGATATTACAGTTTAAATATTGAAAACAGATTACGACTAAGAAAATGAAACATCTTTTATGCATTTTAATTTTCATGTTTAATTTTGAAACCAAAATAGGTGCTCTTGACAGTTCAGTTCCTAATGGAATGTTTGCCCGTTTATTTCTGGTAAAACTGCAGTTAAAAATTTGGTCAACCACAAAGAAAGATCCATTTTGAATCCTTAATCTGAAAATCGGTCAATGTTAACATATTATCTCACGGCAATTTCTTATTTTGAACTAAACTTCTGCTCAAAAGGCCGGTAAAATTTAAATATTTCGAGATATTTGCTTAACCATGAAAATTCTTGGGAAAAGTTCGAAAATAAATTTAGTAAGCAGTAAAATGAATAAAATACTCAAACTTTGTTCAGGTATTTTTCCAGTAATTCAAATTTAAATCCAATTGTCTTGAAATATTTTGATTTTCTTAGGTATATTTCAAAACTGCCTAAAGTATGGAAATAAAAGAAATTTTGAATCATTAGATTATAAGTGTGAATAGTTCAGTACTTTTTTAAAGAGGGTGAAATTATCTAATAATTAAATTAGATAATTTCTCTTTCAAAAATTTAAAAAATAATAAAGAACAAGGTAGTCAGAACGCAAAAGAAGTTAAACTTAAAATTTATTTTTATTAAATTTGTAGTAATTTTTCCATTTGCAAAACCAATGTGCAAAAACTTGCGCACTAAATAAAAAAATTTTAATCCAAATGCAGACATTATTTTTCCCAAAACGACTGGTAATCATCGTGATTACAAATTTTTAAAATAATATAGGTATTTGGGTTGCCTGGTTCTGGGTGAGTTTCCGCCCCCGCAAAAAAGTTACTTGTGGTATTTGCAAGTTCTAACTAGAGAGGATTTACCAGGGATGCCCAAAGAATGTGAACCGATTCAGAGTTGAGATTTGTCAATTTTTCTCTCGCAATTCCAAAAATGCATTAATCGAACCTAGGAGTGGCAAGAAATATGATTCGTAGAAACGGGTTTATTCCTTGTCCCGGTCGTCCATAAAATTAAAAAGTCAAAATTTGACCAACTGCACCGTTTGTATTTGGTCAAAGATTTGACCAACTGCACCGTTTGTAGTTTTTTGCCCATTTGATGTGATGATGCATTTCTGTTGTTTGTGCGGCGAAATCTTTCGAGATGTACTACCCTAATTCACATCGGTTCATTCTCCAGGGTTTCGAGTTTGGTGTTGGCTGTTGGTGACAAATTGGCCGTTTATGGCTCTGGAAACAATCTTGCTGACCGGAACTGGCGAAAGCTCATTTATGCTATGTCTGTAATATCAAGATGTCCAATTTATTTAAACGTGAGAATGTAATTACGGACGCGCATGAATGAATAACCGAGATTCTTCTAAACGATTTAGAAAGTTAAAATAAATCGTCTCCCACCTCGTAAGCACCTGATCAAAAAACCTCTCGGTTCCTGCCAAACGCTTATCCAAGACAAATTCAACTATCTGAAAATATTACGAGCCGCCACTGATTTCAACTAAAATAAACTAAGAAGCACATTTCATTCCAAGGTCTATATGAAAAACAATATACATAACTTTTTATAGTTATTTTTGAACCAATTTAATAAATCTATGTTCATTGGCCTAGTTATGCAAATGAAACGTATCACGATGTTTAATAATCGTTCCATACGAAGATTTAGCTCCAGGTGAAAATTTTACTGAAACTTTCATTAAAAAATAAACACCTTAAAATAACTAATGGTAATTTTGTTTATATACTAATTTAAGTTTTTTGTATATATGTAACAGTACTCGTATTGCTAAAGTAAACGTACGTACCCAAGGGTATTTGTGTTTCTTCAAAAAGCTGTCTAGCTGTAGTATTATTATAAACAATTTTTGTTGTCAAATTGTTTTGTAAGACTTAAATTAAGTACATAAAAGTATTGGGTAATGCATAAATACAATTCGGCAAATAAGAGAGAAATTTTAGTGCTCTATGTAGATCACGCTCAGTGCCTAATTTAACTTTCTTAATGTTTTGGTGATATTGCGGAAAAAAGTCAGTTTACTTTAATTAGAAAACTAAAAGTTAAAAATGTTAATTTTTTAAATGACTATAGGAGCCCAAATATGTATTACCACGTCATTAATATACTAAATTAAATTCGTAAAATTTACGAAATACTTGCGATTGCTCCCAACAGTTACTGCACGCAGGGAGAGAATTTAATTAATCGTGGGTATTGCGCAAGGATTAATTGCAATAATGATGCCCAAATTCAGAAATGCATGACTAATTTATTTGTTTGTTTATTTAGTGCAATTTTAAGGAAGTATAGAAAATTTATGCGTTTTGATTTCGTTAAATAAGTCGGCGAATGGTGTTTTTCTTTCATATGCAAATTTCACTACTTTACTCTTTAACTGCTCATTTCCACCTACCAACTTGAGACTTAAAGATTAATGCCTCCAGTCAATATATAATATTTGAAATTTAAGTGCAGTGATTTTCAGCCAGTTGTACTTATATGACACACTTTTCGTCATGTAATGACTTTATTAGTATTTACAATAAGCAATTTGAGTAAATTGAACCCTACAATGTATTTTCTTTCCCAAACGTGATGAATGAAACCAACTGCTGAATTTTCTTTAAAACTAATTTGCTCATTCGGCTAAAGGTATATTTTTAATCATTTTCGAAAAACGAAAAATTTTTTTTTGTCACATCACATATTATTCAGGTAAGGAATTATATGTTCAGTAAGGCAGCGCCACCTCAATGTACGTGCTCGTGCAAAAAATACTAATACAAAGTGTAGAAAGATGACTCTGTCACAGAGTATTTTTGATCGATTTATTTAATTTTCGCTACACCCATCGCTGGCCTCTAGTAAAAACCATGCCTTGGGTAATAATTTTAATAGCTTATTTGGATTATTGAAATGTGTTTTGCATATGTATTTTATATTCTCTTATCGTCCGTCCATAAATCCAAATATGTTTATCCTAGCTTTAGTAGACTAGCGCTATAAAGATCATTCAGATAATCTCAGACTAATTAGGATATTACCCAATACTCACCGAATAACTGTTAAGCTCAGCTGATAATGATGATGAATATGAATTTATTTCTATAAAAACAGGAATGTGACTCTATAAATCTACTGTAGTTTATGTTTCGTACACATTTATCTTTGCTTAATTGGTTTAAATTGATAAGCGGCTTATCGAGAAATTAGTTGATAGCCAACCTTGTTTTCAACACTTCCAAAAGCTATCACTATTCTTAGCCGCTGACGGTACTTTGCAGATTGGTGTTAGGTGGCTGCCAATGTTTAATTTACCATTGGCGAGTAAAAAGCTAGCATTCGAAAATAATGTCCTGATGACAAGATCACTTAAGAAATTGGTTGGAATTTTAAGAAGCTAGAGAAGAAAGTAAGGTTGAAGTGCGACAGGAACGAGTTACCTACTTACCTAGAGGTGCAAATAAAATTAAAAGCAATAATAAAGAAGAAGAATGATACAACAGTGAAAATATTACTTTATGCTTGCTCAAGTTAACAGTATTGGTACCACAAACACGAAATAAAGACGGAAAAAATCTGAAACTAGATCAAAGATGAACTAAGAAATAGAAGAGGAACTAGGGGGAGCATAGTAAAGTGTGTTAAGTGCAACAAATCAGATGGCTATAGCACAATATGCAAAGTGCAGATGTTCCTAGCCAAAACAAAAATTATAAAACCGAATGAAAACAGAACCAAAAAGGCCCAAAATAGTGGTGGTGGGATTAGAAGATGGATGATTTGAAAAATTAGATTCTGGACAGGCTGCACTGGAAAAAATTTACTAACCAGAGAGGTAGTCGAGAAAGACAGAAAAGCTAAACCAAATAGTATTTCCGCTTGTTTCACTATGTATGCCCAGAATGAGAACTTTCAGTTAAGGTTATCTTAAATATTTTCGAATTAAAATTTGGTCTAACTCGTGATTAGTTATTTTATAAAAAGGCGTGACAAACTTGACATAATATAATATTATAGTCAATCGATTCAAATAATATTTAATAAAAACATAAGAATTAAACAACCTCAATCTGTCATTATGCATTAAGGTTTATTTTATGCACAATTATAAAATTATAAAAATCACAAAATAACTTTGAGGTTTAAAATTTAAATTTGCCCGCGATTGCTTGTGTAGTTCGATCTTTTAACATTGAGGCAACATCTTATTATTCTGGATTAACCTTGAAAGAAAGCAACTATAGATCTTTTGCGGTAAGTGAGAGTCGCAAAGCCAAGAACAGAAGGTACTAAGAAAAACTTGTTAGGTTTATTACCCATAGAAAAAACTTGTCTCTAATTCTATCAGCTACGTTTGACAGTGATTTAAAAAATTCTACCTCATACAGATCTATTTTATAATTGGTCCAATTTATTTTTCTTGTCATTAGCCTTAGAATGCCATGAACTTACCACTAAAAATTTAATTATTCTTGTTGACCAATATTCGTTGATTCCCAGCTCTTCTAGTTTGCATGAACTCTTATTTTTATCTTTCTAATTCGCTTAGCTTTTATTTTTAAGTTGATTTTTAAAGATAACATAAAATGCTTTGTTTTTGAAATCTATAAAAAGCAATTTAATTGTCGAATCGTGTACAAATTTAATAAAACCGTTTTTAAACCAAATTGTTTGAGAACCTAAGCTTTGTATAATTGTTCTAAAATCGAACTAAAATGTTCTTAAATTTTCTATAAAAATTATACTAAGTAATAACTACTTAATTATGAATCTTAATCTTTTTTACCATGCGTTTTTCAACAGATGTTGCTGTTGATTATCAATTTTATCGTTGCTGCTTTACAACTTTTCTTATTTAATTCTTTGTGCATTGTGCATTTTCTTATCTACATCTCCATCATTTATGCATTCATTTAAATTTTATTTTTACCATACAAATTTTTCTCTTTATAATTTTCACTTTCCTGTGAAAACTTGTTGCAGAATTTCCACTTTAAAACTATTATAAACCTGCACTTTCGCAAGTTACGGCTCTCATAGTGTAACTGATTTCTTTTTGAAATTTGGTTGTTAAACCGTGTGCTAAATTTCCAACCGTTTTCCAACGAAAGAAAATTTTCCGCTTCACTATTTGAATTTAAAATTAGTTTGCACGTTTGATTTAAAAAATCATTATTTTTATTCACTTTTTATTCAATGGTCACAATTTAAAATTACAGTTAACAATTTCTTTTGTTACTGCTTTGGATAAAAATTGTAAAGGACTTATTATGATTGGTCTAGATTTATCTACGACAAATCACTCGACTAAAAGCTCTTAATAATCTACATGGAGAAAGAAGGACATTTATGAGAAACTGTATAAAAAACGAAAACTGTACACTTAAATTGTTGAATGTTAATTAATATCATGAGAAAAATGGAAATGAAACTTTGCAAAATATTAATGAATTTCGTCAAGGGATGTGTACAATTCGATCGTGAGAAAATGAGAAAAAGCATGAAGAAAATAACGAGTGTAAAGCTAAAACTTTATAGAATAGAAAATGTAAAGTGAAATCGGTCGAAAAATTTGGTAAAAAGCAGAAATAAAAAATGGAAATCAGTTCTGTTTCATGAGAAGTCTTTCCTATCAGAACTTTAAAATGGATCACTCACTTCTCATCACTACAGCATCCTGTGTGTGTTTACCTTTGCTGGCGATTCTCTTCCATAAATTTCGATTTCGATTTGTACTGCCATAGCTTCCAGATCCTTCTATTGTTTCTTCTGCTGTTGACTTCATTTCTCTTTTATTATCACCCACTCGTCAACGTCATATTCTCTTCCATCACTTTTAAATATTAAAGCCAATATTTAATACATTTTTGTACCAGAAAACATTTAAAAGCAAATTTGGAAAATATTAACAATTAAAAATAATATTTTGAAAAAATTAAAATCAAGGTTTAATAATTAAAAAAGAAAATCTGGATTTGATTATTTAAAAACTTGGAAGATAAAGAAGAACTGAGAAATCAAACATGATTTTGAATTAACAAGAACATTCTACGAAGTACTTTGTGGAAAAACTGAATACATTGAATTATCACCTTAGAGAAAATTCGCAGCATCTAAACACGAAAATCAAGTAGATACTTAATATAATATGCTTACATTCATCCGGTTATCTACTAACCATCTGAGGAGGTCAAGCACGAAAAACCATTCAAGTTGCACAAAATAAAGTAATCAAAACAATGTTTCGACTGAAATCTCAAGCTCTCACCTTGTCAATAATACAAAATTAAAATTCTAAGAACCTTTTCAGACTTTATCACATTGATATTGATTTCGGATCATTTTTTTAAATTGTTAAACCTTAAATTTTGGGATCAGCTATAAATAGTTGATTTTATTTACATAAATATGCAGTATGCTTTTATTTAGGTTTCAAAAAATTCTTTGCAATCGTGTTAATGTAACACTGATGGAGCAAAGCATTCGTGCAATGATTCATTTAGTTATTTGATATCCGTCAAAGGCAATCCATTTTTATGATTTTATTTGGTTGAGGTTAATTTTCACAGAAAATAAAATGAATATTTGCATTACTGTTATTTCTTGAGCATGTCGAAGTTTAACATGTTTGCAGATAATCGTTCAAGTTTATTAGGCAAGAAATTCCGCTAATGCATATAATCGGGAAATTAAAGATTTTGAGCCCGAAGGAAATAGTTATACAACGAACCTTAAGTACTATTATCTAATATTACTAGAAGGAATAAAATTCTAATTTGAATAAATCGTTTTTACTGAAAAAATTGTCAACTGAAAAATACTGACACGCATTCATCAAGTTATATTTAGTCATCTACAACTGAGATTCACATTGAATAAAAATTTTACGACAATGTCATAGACAGAAAATTCTAATATTCTAATGTTCTAATGTTCAGAAATAACTTGAAACACGTTTTTTTGTACATGTCACTAACAAAATGTTAGATATATTTAATTTTAA
The DNA here is from genome assembly GCA_036346125.1 of Lycocerus yunnanus. Taxonomy (NCBI): domain Eukaryota; kingdom Metazoa; phylum Arthropoda; class Insecta; order Coleoptera; family Cantharidae; genus Lycocerus; species Lycocerus yunnanus. Next base: position 155,868 of record JARFIX010000011.1, on the reverse strand, counting down.
TTGAGTTCCTTCCTATTGTTATTCTTACAACTTCAGGGTTCTATACCGGGTGTCCGTTTTCAAAACCGCACTTAGGAATTCAACGCTGTTGTAACAGTTTTGTAAATCCTCGTCTATTCAACCTGAAAAAATGATTTGGTATTAATGAAATCAGAAAATTTGATTTGTATTAAAAAATACTAATTTAAAAAGTTGACACTCCAAAAAACTTTAAAAAAATTGTCGAAAACGGACAAAATTTATTTATTTCCTTCTCTATTCTTTATCATTTCTGTTATCATCTCCGCTTTGCCGAAAGTTTTTTCTAAAATTTATTTATTGTCTCTAAAATTTCTTCATTTGTCGGTTCCATTACTGCATTCTCATTGTGTGTACTTTTCAGGTCATTTTTTCCAACTTCAGTTGGTTGTACTGAACAGTTTCTGTAAATGTTTCTTCTATATTTTTTTCTTTTCTTCTTCATCTTCAGTATTATGACATTGCATGTTATTACGACATTCATTTCTTCTTCGGTCTACCAACATTTCTTGGGCTGAACCATTTTACCATTACGGGCAGTGCATGTAAGATCGTTCTGTTCAAGTGCTGTGTTGATCTTCTTTTATTTTCTTCAGCTATACTTCAATTTTCTCTCGTTCTTCTTTTCTTAATCCACCTGTTCTTTTTCGCTTTATAACAATTGTTGAATGGCAACTCTTAAATGGTTTAAAATTCAATATTTCTTTACTGTACTTTTTGGTAACTAAAAATCCCGCTCCATTTCTTCCTCATCTGCTTTCTCTGCCTCCTATAAGGGAGCCACTTTGCCATTTTCTTTGCAACCTCTTACTTTTCCAAATTTCAACAATAATTTTTAGATTCCCTAACTCTATTCGCATTATCTTCTCGTAGCTCTATATTTTGTCTTTCGTTTCTCTTTTCTTCTTATTGTGCCATTTTATTTTCTCTTTAAATGAAATTTGAAAATTTTCAACTTACATTTTAGTCTAGGTCCCCGTTTAAGGTCTTTAATTGGTTTAAAATAACTATCAAGTAATTCGCTTAAACGAATTAATGATATCCTTTTCAAATACCATTTCGGTCCGTAAAAATTTTTTTTTGAACCTTGTTTTGCCGACAAAAATTATCTAAACGATAACCTTCCGAATTTTTCTGAATGTTTCACGTTAAAAGTAAAACTTTTTAAGAAATGCCACCAACCATTAATTAAAAAATCGTTGCAGAGGTTAACAAGCTTCTCTCGCAGGAAATTATTTAAATTCATGTTATAGGTTTTAAGTCTGCAACTACTGTCAGCTTTTTTGAAAGTCGTGGCAACTCATTTTCAAAAACTTGAAAATTAAAATTAATACTATTTTCCAATAAAAATCAAAAAGAAGAAAAAACGTTTTACTTAATCGTCGTTCAAAAAACGTTCTCTTATTAAAATTCACTTCATTAAATATTCAGCTTGTGGATTTATAATAATAATTAGATATTATAATAAGGTAATTCTACAATAATAATTTTCCTTATACGTACGATGCTATAACGTTTAAATTACAATACGTGCAAATATAAGTAATAAATCTAAACCTTTCCAGAATACTATAAAAAAAGTGCGATTGCTTTTGTAATTTGTAAATGTAAATAAATTAAAATTTTGACCATCGGTTCAACCAACGTAACATAATTGGCTTTAGGCTGAAAAATCATCGTATAATTATTATAAAATTTTTGACAAGATTTAAATGCCAGAAATGAAGCTTGATCATGTTTGATCATTTAATTGTAATGACTTTCTGGTGTCGTGAGCAGACACACGGAACAAACGAAGCCTTTATAATTTACATACTGCGAATAATATTTCTAAAGTCACTGTACGTTACAACACCACAAAATTTATCTCTCACACTTTGTTTATAAATCTCTGTACACGTTTATTTGTTATTCTTGGATTCTTGATACAATTGGAAGATTACGAAGTTCAAAGGTTTCCAAACATTATTAAACTGCATTACTTGATTTATTTTCTGCACAACTCAAAAACCGCCAATTTTCTTTGCTGATTGTAAGTTACTGTTACTTCTTTTCTTTTTCTACTTGGTTAACAATAATTAACGTCAACTTCAATTACTTATTCAAATGTTACATAATGCAAATGCAATTAAATACAATCAAGGTGGAGCAGAAATCGCTTATTATTCGATTTTAAGTTGACAGGTTTGCTATAATAAAGATGGAATTTATGATAAATTTATTATTTGGGAATATTTATAAGGTTTATTTATACCAAAACAAGGTTTAATAAAATAATTGATTAGTCATTATAAATACAAAATAAACTGTGTTAATTTCAGAAGTCGATATTTTAAATTTCAAACAAATTATATAATTTATGGTTTGAAATTTATGTTAACTAAATAATAAATGGATTACTTTAGTGTAGGCAGCACCGCTATAGGCTATTTTTGTTTGAAAATTTTATTTTAATCGTAATCAAATTTATAAAATTTTCAATTATTCTAAAATAAACATATTATATTATTTAAAGAATTAGGTTCTACCACCGCTAAACTTTTTTGAAACATCATTGCAAGTCAATGGGTTACAGCATTAGTTCCACTGTCAACATAAAAATAAATTTCATTATCAAATTCCACGCTATAAAACCCATCAAATTTTGATTTAAAAATAAAGAGATACGTATCACTCATCATTATTTATTGCCATTGATGGTAAAGGTTTGATTCTGTCTATATTTAAACAAGTACAGCCAATCTCGGTGGTAATTAGGTATAAAAAATAAATATAAAAATTTTTCAAGTTCAAGTTATAATAATTATTGCAAAAACTAAGTACAATAACAAAAATTAATTACAAATCTTCTGTAGAGCATAAAATTCTCTACAAAAAAGTTCCTTAGATTATGTAAATCAGATCGGTAATTTAGGAGTATGAGCCGTTCAAAGTTTGTTGTCCTCGCAATACGCCAATTTGGAAATCAAACCAAAAAAAATGCGAAAAATTAAATTAAACATAAGAAAGAAGTTATTGTTTATTAAATCACCAAAATACAATTTTTGTGGAAAAAATACTTCATTTTTTGTTTATGCTGGATTTCGATACTATCAATATAACATTTTTTGAGTCACTGATTAATTTCTTAAGAAGAATTGGGTGGAAGTCAACCCCGAGCGGCGATTTTCAAAATATTGGAGAGCAATGATAAAAGATAATAATGAAATATACGCATAAAAAAAATAAAATTTACGGTTGGTCCATAAATTTTGGAAAAAAACAGTTTTACAGATCTTTTATTTATTTAAGCGTTTGGCTAGGCAACAATTAAAAAATATTCCTGAGTACGACAGAACTCGAAATTATGCAACTTGAGCCGCCAGATCCTAGGGTAAACTGGTAAAACTCATTAAAATATTCCGAAGGAAAATTTATCTAGAAAATAATAAATCTTTGATTTCACGGGGTCCTAAAAGATGTTAAACTTATTAAAAACATCCCTGAACGCGGAAAAACTCGAAATTATGGATAATGAAGCCGACAGATACGAGGGTCAAACTGGTAGTTTGTCGAGCGTAAATGTTAATATCAAGGTAGGATGTACGGACTGACAGCAAAATAAATTCAATTATTACGCACTCACTATCTTCCTGTTTCTATCCACTGCTGGATAAATCCCTTCCCTATTGGGAAGTATTAGCCGTAAAACACCAGGCTGTCTATGCGTCTTAGTGAGTACCACCGCCAGGTTGACTAAATTACCTCGGTGGATAGCCACTGCCTTCCGAGGGAAAATAGTCAGAATAAAGTTTTTACTCTGCCGGGATTTGAACCGGGGCCCTCGAATTTGACGCATTTAAACCCTAAGCCACGCCCGTCTTTTATTACTCAATAGTGTGCAATAATTCGTCACCAGATTATGTTTCTTATCGCAATTTCGTGAACTTCAAATTTGAGTTGCGGGTTTAATATCTTTTTTCTCTTTCAAGCTATTTCATTCACTTTTGGATGTAAGCCTCTTCAAGATCCTTTTTCCACCTTTGTCTATTTGCTGCCACCTGCACCCAGTTCAGTCTCGCCGTCTTTTATCTGCATGAGTCTCTGGTGCAGTTTAACTATTGTGTTGCTTTGTATCCGGTGTCAAGTAAAATTTCCAAAATGTCTTGGTCCATAACGTGTTGTGTCACTCGCAAGATATTCTTATTTTTCTTCGTCAAAGACCAATTCTTGTAGCTCATAACGGGAAGAATGCACATGTCAAACGCTCTTGTCTTTAGATGCAATGGAATCTTCTTGTTTTTCAGAATATAGCTAAGCTTCCCGAAAGCAGCCCAGGACTGTCCCACTCGTCTTTCAATTTCTACATATTGGTTCTTTCTACCCAAAGCAAACGCCTGACCCAAGTATTTACAACTATCAACCCGCAAAATCTCCTGATTGTCAATCATAATAATCCCATTTCCATCAAACATGGTTTTTATTTTTCTGATATTGATTTTCAAACCAATCTTTTTGACTCGTTGTTTAACTGAGTCAGCACCTCTTGGAGGTTGTCTAGATTTTCGGCTATTAGTAACACGTTGTCCGCGTATCGCAGATTATTAAGGTAAAGTAAGAGTGAACGTTTTCGGCGATAGGCTGTTTCCCTGTCTAACTCTTCTATGCAAGTTGACGGGTTTCGTTTTTGTATGAAGATTGTATGTAACTGTGGCTTTCAATGTAAAGCTTGTTGTGCAGCCCACGTCTCTATGGAATCGAATGTCTTTTCGTAGTCCACAAACGCAAGATAGAGTGGAAATTTAACACTCTTGTGGTTAGTTTGTAAACGCAATAACTAAGCATTTTGCAATGATGGAAGCTTTTTACATGAATTTTTTGTACAAGAAATTGTTTTTTCTTCTTATTGTCATTTAATTGCCAAACTTATGATTTTTTGTACTTAGTTTTGAAATTTTTAATAATTTAAAATTATTTAAATTTTTTCCTTCTACTTTTGGCTAGAGATATCCCTGTGTGCCCAGATCTATTTACTTGGCAGAAGCATCGGCGATATTCCGAAGCCACTGTGCCAGTACTGTGCGCATTACTTGCTTTACATCTGAAGTATTAGCTTGCTAGGCTTGCTTTAGATGTGCCTGTGACCTTATTTTTTACTGTTAATACTGGAAATTTGTTAAAATAAAAGAATCGCCGTCTTTACGTTCCTTCTGAAGCACGGCGACGGTCATACAAAAAATGAGCCTCTATCCGAATTCGAAAGACGCCTTACGAGGGCAATGACCGCCTTAATTTTTCCCATTTTTTCAATTTTTTCCCTTTACCAAAATTCACCCTACGAATAAAGCATGATACTTTTTCCAAACGCAAAAGAAGAAATTTTTCATCTGTGCCATAAGTCATAAGTATGAAGTCTCTTATTCGGAGACAGAATTTTTGCTCTGTAACTCAACTAACAATTACACCCATCCACTAGGCTGCGATTAAAATAAATACAAAATAAAATAAGTAATTATCATATTTAAGTAGCATCACTTTCACTGCCGGCTGCGGGCGGCACTAAAAGTTAAAAAATAATTGCGTGCGACAATAAAAAGCAATTGCTTTCGCAAAAAAGGTGCACTTAAAATTTGATAATTAAATAACATGAAGTCATGTTGTTTTGGCGTTGGGAAAAATGAATTTGTTTTATTCGGAGAAAAAGTACTTTTGCTACATATTATGATTTCGAAAGTCAACAAAATCAATCTTCTATAAATTGAATAAACAAGGTTAAACTTTTTTTATTGTGTTTTACTGTTTCTGGCGGTAGAAAGAGTAAATGATATTATATAAGAACCAAAAGTACAACATTTTGTGAATAATCTGTAGGTTTGGTGGAAAAGTAAGGCGAATCCAACAATTACAATCATAACAAAGAGTATTTTTGTTCCAAATTTAAAAATCTGCCGTTTTTCTAATGTAAAAATAGTTATCTATGTCGTCTTCTTTCGCCTACTGCTAGATATAGGCTTTTCTCTCTTTTATTGTTGATAGTCATAATCAACTCAGGGAAACCGATACCTTTACGTTCTCTCTGAGATAGGACAAGGTCATAACAATGTAGTTTTTTCCCAAATCTGAACTGACTGCCTTATACCGGATGCCAGAATAACTAAATAATATTATGTAATATTACAGAATCTCGTTAATCTATTTCGTGCATCAGTATAATATGTTTTTCCTGAAAATTTATAAAACTGAAACGGTAAAACAAAATCAGGTACAATTAAATCACGAACAATAAATTAAGATATTTAAGAATTAATATTGGAAATGAAGGAAGCTAACATGTTTCCAGTTATCCTCTGACAAATTATTGAAATATCTCCAAAACAAAAATGGACCGTATCTAAAATTGATTTATGCCTATTTTATTTATGTATATATTATGTCTATTTATGTATGTGTAAAACCAGAGAATTGACGTTTTAATCCTATAAAAATACTTTATTTCTTGCGGAAGTGTTTCAAAAAATCTACTGCGGCGGTTTTCGTGCAATACTCTACTGGAAACCTTTTATTTTTATCTGTTCAAATATGTAAAAAATCCTCATGCAGCAGGTAATTAAATATATTTACAATCAATAAAGTAGTAATTGCCAAATCAGGTAGTTTACATATTTACATTAAGAAGCAATAAATGACAGTAAATTTGCAATTTATGTATTTCTAAACCAATTTGCCTACGGGCAAAGAATATTTCAAAATTTATGATTTATCCTCACAATATTTCAGATTTAGCTTTTTAAACTCTTTTATAATTCAGTAAAAAATTAAACTATATTTACTGACGTTTCTTCCACTACTGGTTCCATTATTCAATAAGTACTACTTTGCAGTATCGTTTTATTAAAGAATAATTTCAAAAATATTCAGTCATTAGTGTTACGCAATGATTTTTTCCCGACGATTTTTCAGGGAAATTTTTTTTTTTCGCTTCTTTACTATAATTTTTCATTTTATGTTAATTCATCTCTATCCATTCAGTATTGATTTTGAATTAAATTGGTATAAAATGTTGATGATTGCTAGTTATGGAATAGCTTATTACAATTCAATTGCAGGTCGTAGTTTCTCCCTACAAGGTATATCATACATCGCATTGTATTGATTACTGTCGAATCTGGTTTTCAATATTATAATAGCCAATGGGCGTTTGATCCGATGTTATATCACTCGACTACCTACACAGTTATAAAATTGCCTTGTAAAATTCAATATTGCAAACAACAAAGCACAAATCCCCAAGCCGATGTAAGCAGCCATAGGATTTTAATGCTCAAAATACTCTTCCCTACTATAGTTGGTAAAAAATAATATAATATGTTATACAGCATAATTTACATAATATGTAGGTTATACCAGCCTGCAATAATTTCCTTCCATACGCCACTGATGAGAATTAATACACACGAAACACGTGTAACATGTCATTTTCAGTATTTAAAACTTCTTAAGAATTATTTAATTTATTATTACAGTAATAGTCATACAAATGTATGTTTAGATTGTAAAAATAATAATTACATAAATTTATGTAATACTAATTAAAAATTATATAAAAAATACGTCAAGCGCCTTCTGTGACGACCGCAGTAGGGCTAAATAAGTATTATTATGTGATAAAACATGATCACATGTTTGAGAAGTGCAATTACATAAAGTAAGATGATCGAAAAAATTGAAAGCGTTTTTTTCAAGTTTCCTAAAAAAAGCTTTGTACTTTTGTACCAATTAAGCTTATAAAACAAAGTTTGCATAACTTTATCTCTGCCTTAGGTACTTTTGAATGATGGAAAGACCTTGAAAACACGCGGTGAGCTAAATATGAATCAACGTGGGGGTGTAGAAATAAATCAATCCTTGCAGGTTGCCCAGGTAAAGTACGCGAAACGTGAATGTGATCTAATCTAATTTAGTCAAAGCTTTAAGGAAACTTACGTTTATAGTTCGTAATGCCTTCGAAAATACAAAATTTAAGAATGAAAATAAAATCAAACGCTTAATTCACAAATCCCGACCTACTTTGTAATTAGGAAAGTACGCCTACGCAAGGATATCAAATTTAATATCTCGAGAGGAAATTTTAGGAAATAATTTCGCATTTAACTTTTTATTCAATATTTTTAAAAGTTGTAAAGGTACATACAGTAACGGACTTGAATTTGTCATTTTTTGATGTCTTTCTTAAAAATTGTTTAACAATAATTTTTGCGTACGCTACTGAGTGTATAATCGCATAATTAGCAATTTACTCCTAAATAAATAACTATAAAAATTGAGTGTTTTACTAAATACCGTAATTAGTACGACTTGTAAAAATTATTTACACTTCAATTACAGACATTAAGCTTTATATTTATATAACAAAACTAAATAGTAAATACATTTTTATAAAACTTTTATGAAAGAATATTGTAAATAGAAATGTGAATGGAAAACTTTTAATCTACCGTAGTTTTTAAATTGTAAATAAAATAATTAAAACAATTACATGTTAATTTTTATTCTTATAATTATCTGCTTATTAACCAATTATATTTCAATGCAATTAAATGTAATTACAATCAAATTGCGATAAATAATTTAAAATAACCGCATTTTCAAAATTTACTTCGACCCTTAGTTTTACTGTATTTTGTTCCAAATTTAATTACTGTTGTATTTTTTAAACCTGCGCTATGACCAAACTTATAATTAAGTTTTAGATTTTTAAAACAAAATTATTAGGCGGTAGGGAAAATTACGATTAGGGAATAAATAATTAATTTAGAGCTTTGGTGATGTTACAAAATGAAGGGTTGAATTCTTATTTGAGTAAACAGTAAACATAATAGTAATTAAAAAATTCGTATAGTTGAAATCACGTAAGAGGAACCAATACGTCATCGATTATAATAGCTAGTCTAATGATTGCCTTCCGAATGCATTGTTCAATGTACAATTAAAGAGGTCAATTTATTTATTTAATTTCAATACAGGGTGTTGAGCTTAACCACGGCAATAAATTATTACTCATGAAATATAAAAAAAAAATTCTAGCGTAGTAGAACCGACTGGTGAAGAATCTATGGCATAGAAGCGTTCAAATCTGGTTAATAAAAATGATTATGGTAAAACGTAAAAAAATAGAAATTTTTACAGAATACTGCTGTGTGCTGCCACTTGGAAGCCGTAACGTACGGCTCATCTTGCGGGATTTCGACTGTAGAATATCAACTAAATAAAATTAAAATACTATTGCTTAATAAGAAGTACCTACCTACCCATGAAAACAATTTATTATAAATTGTAACGGAAATACCTATAAACTGCAATATTTTACGGTTTTCCCATCATGCATCATTGTATTACGTGGAATTATTGCACAAAAAAAGTAAGGTTCGTACCTACTCGTATATACGATTATTAATTATTATATTATTACGTAGCAAAAATAAAATTAGAATATCATGCCTGTGTGTAATACACAACAATTCTATCAATGTCTATTGAAATTTTAATGCAAAACTTCTTTTCTTATAGTTTTGAAAAACCCACACCATTATAATGTACTAGATCAATCTATAGCGGATGTAGAAAACTACAAGTGAATATTTTTGATTGTTTAAAAGGCACCGGAAAGAAAAGGGCGCGGGTTTATTCGCTAGCCCCATCCTGGATCCACACCCAATCGATAACAAATTGAATGAAACCTGATTCTTCCTATAAAAAATTAATTATTTTTAAATAGACGGTGAATTCTAAGAAAGGGTTAATGAAAAATAATTACAGATCTAAATAATTCTTAAAATTAATGCGGAGCAGCTGCTGAACTCAAAATAAATTCTTACTGGAAATATTTTGATAAATGCAATAACCAACGTCTATGGACTCCATTTAAAAGCATAATTAATCATATTTATCGTTTAGGGGCTACAAAACATATTCGAAAGAAAATAAACCGCAGAAATATTTTAAAAGTTTGCAAAAACTTTAAATTTGATAAATATAGGAAGATAATAATCTATCGAAAACTTCAGTTTTCAGTTTATTAATAACTTCTTTTCGCTCGAGAGAACAAAATTAATCATAATCAGATCTTTCCGCACAAGTCGATTTTGATTATGATTGTTACGTCCAACTGGTGATTCCAATAAGGATGAAACGTCTTCTTAATGTTACCAATATACTTGATTCTTAATATTTTTATTTAATTGTTCTCGATTAAAGGACTGTGTACATCAAGGTTGTATGGTATCCTATCTCTAATTCTCATGGTTTGTACTGGATTAGAAAACTCCCAAAGATCAATTTATTTTTATTTTGTTTTCTTGACATTGACGAATAAAAAATTTAAATTTAAACAGTAGGGTAACCTGCACGACCAAGCATATAAACGTGGATTTCTCGCTCCATGCTGTTGCACATAGCTGATTTTCTAAATTTAAATTATGTAATTTTTTTTAAAGTTATATATTTTTAACAATCGAAGTTTTTGAAAACCAAATCAGCAAAGACCACTTGAAATTTTTTCTCTCCCCCGTATTTAGACCGAAACATCTAACTGGCAGTTATTGGTTTCTTTGGAACTCGTGCTATTCTGAAAGATTTGCATAGGACCTTTAGAATACAGCAAAGCAGCCAGCACAAATTTTGATAAGATAATCAAAACCCAAAATTTATAATTTCAATTTAATTTTTTGTATTTTAATATTTTAACATAAATTATGAATTAATCTGATGTTATGTGAATTCCTGCAATGTATCCCATTTCAGAGTTAGTAGTTAGTGCTCTTAGCTATTGTAATGAACCAGTTTATAATAATCATTTGTTAAGACCACACACAAACGCATAGTTTATTGACTATTATACAAAATGACCATATGGCTAAACGCTAAATTTTATTATTTTTACTAAACAATTTCGCTAAAAGAAATAATTTATTACTATTCCGTTATAAAATTAAGAAAAAAAATCGAAAATTTGTTGAATATTCCATTGTTTGAAAAAACTGTTAATGAAATTTAATCTGTAATACTATGTTGTATCACAACAGATACAGGATGTGGAGACCAAATATTTTGTTTGCAATTAGTGATTGGGTAATGCATGGAAGCAACAAAAAAGATGTATTGGAACTATACCATCAAATGAATAGTAATTAGTGGCTAAAGTTAATAAATTCAATTACTGCCACGTGTGATGTGTAGACGATTTTGCGAGAAGGATGGAGGAGGTGCAAAAGAATAAAAAATGTAGAAAAATACTAATGAGCATGAATGAGTTCAGAAGTTTTTCAGCTATAAGCGCAGTTTATTGACTACTCCTTGAGGAAACAGCGTGGTTAGGTTAATATGTAAACAGAACACAAAGTAAAGACTGTTTTTTCAAAACCAAGAGGTATTTTTTATTTCAAAAGAAATTAAATATTTGTACAGTAAGCATCGCGTTGTGGCGTCTACGAACCCTAGAATTATGTAAATATTTGAAGATTTGCTTTGCATTAAATTCAATTACTACCTACATTTACAGCTTTTAATCAAAATGTGTTTCAAAAAATTATAAATCCATACGAATTTTGATCAAATCTTTAATCTGCTAAATATAGTTTTTTTAAATGTATAAAAATATTTTAATTTGATATTTTAACTACTTGGTTAGAAAAACAATATTATCTATTTTTAAAAATCAGTTTCATAATAGGACACGTTTTGTACAAACGCAAGTAAAGTAAGTCTTATTATACTTTATATATTTTTATTTATTTTACATCTTTTATTTCTTAAAATAAATAAATCTGCGTATTAATAAACATACAGTGAGCTCGTAAAGTTTGGAATAAATTCGATAAAATTTCTAGAGTGATTATCTTCGCACACGTCAACCTTTTTTTTTCAAATTCCATTTTCTTGCCATTAACATTTTTTATCGTGTTTTAAGCTGTGTCGTCATCGTAAATTTTTTTAAATGGCAACCCTTATTTTCTGTAAGGATTTGGATAAAGCACAAATTTCCGAGTATAAGAAGCAAAACTACTTTCGCTCCAAATAATGCCTACTATTTTTTTCCTTCAAATGTAAAAGAATTATTACATTTAATTAACAGTGCTTTTACTGCCAGCTACGGGCGGCACTAAAAGTTCACCAAAAAATAATTTTACTGTTTCCGGCGTCAATTAACTTTTTAAATGTTTATTCAGATGACCATAAATTTGAAAATTTATCTATCACAGTTTGAGTGTTCCTGGGGTGCTCCACCCCAGACGGTCACTAAAACTATAGTTTAAAATTTGGGTTAATTGGGATTTAGTCACTTCAGTGTGACAAGATAAAAATAGGATTAATTCGTTTTCTAGAGATTTTTTTAAATTGGTTATGCTGATATCTTCAATTTATTTTTAATAAAAAATAAACTGCACAAACCGGGGGGTCTGGGGGGTGTGGAACACCCTTCAGTGCCTCACTGTTGAAAATCAAAATATTCAATGTTTACAGATTATGAGCAGGGTTTATTATAGCGCTTTGGTTTTCTGAGAACGATGACATATTATACTGGGGAAGTCAAAATCCTCTCTGTCCCCAGATTCTCGGCCAATGCTTTATATTTCTTGTGCTAAAACTTTTCTATTAATCGCTTAATACTGATTACCATAAGTTTGCAAATTTATCTATCACAGTTTAAGTATTCCTGAGGGTGCTCCTCACCCTCAGACCTCCCGTCTCTAAAACTTTGGTTTATAATTTGGATTAATTGAGATATTAGTACTTGAGTGTGACTTTTTAGAGTTTGGATTAATTAGATTTTCTAGAGATATTTTCTAGCTTTGTTATGCTGATATCTCCAATTATTTCTAATAAAAATAAAATGTACAAACCGGGGGGTGTGGGTGGTGTGGAACACTCCCATATTATACTGAATTCATAATCCTTTCTCTCTCCAGATTCTCAGTTACTGCTTCATATTCCTTGTGCTAAAACTTTCACTATTAATCGCTTAATACTGATAACCATAAGTTTGCAAATTTATCTATCACAGTTTTAGTATTCCTGGGGTGCTCCACACCCCAGACTCCCAGTCTCTAAAACTTTAGTTCAAAATTTGGGTTAATTGGGATATTAGTCACTTAAGTGTGACAAGTTAAAGTTAGGATTAATTAGTTTTTCTAGAAATTTTTTCTAGATTTGTTATGCCGATATCTGTAATTTATTTCTAATAAAAAGTAAACTGTACAAACCGGGGGTCTGGGGGGTGTGGAACACCCTCCAGCGCCTCACTGTTGTTAAAAGGCAAAATATTTAATGTTTACAGATTATAAGCAGGGTTTATTATAGCGCTTTGGTTTTCTTGAGAACGATGACATATTATACTAGGGGGTAGTCATAATCCTCTCCCCCTAGATTCTCGGTCACTGCTTTATATTTCTTGTGCTAAAAACTTTCGCTATTAATCGCTTAATACTGAAGACCATAAGTTTGTAAATTTATCTATCACAGTTTGAGTGTTCCTGGGGTGCTCCACACCCCCAGACCCCCGGTCTCTAAAACTTTGGTTTATAATTTGGGTTAATTGAATATTAGTTACTTGAATGTGACTTGTTAAAGTTAGGATTAATTAGTTTTTCTAGAGATTTTTTCTAGATTGGTTATGCCGATATCTTCAATTTATTTCTAATAAAAAATAAACTGTACAAACCGGGGGGTCTGGGGGGTGTGGAACACCCTCCAGCGCCTCACTGTTATTAAAAGGCAAAATATTCAATGTTTACAGATTATAAGCAGGGTTTATTATAGCGCTTTGGTTTTCTTGAGAACGATGACATATTATACTAGGGGGTAGTCATAATCCTCTTCCCCAGATTTTTGGTCACTGCTTTATATTTTTGTGTTAAAACTTTCGCTATTAATCGCTTAATACTGAAGACCATAAGTTTGCAAATTTATCTATCACAGTTTGAGTGTTCCTGGGGGTGCTCCACACCCCCCAGACCCCCGGTCTCTAAAACTTTGGTTTATAATTTGGGTTAATTGGAATATTAGTTACTTGAATGTGACTTGTTAAAGTTAGGATTAATTAGTTTTTCTAGAAATTTTTTCTAGATTTGTTATGCCGATATCTGTAATTTATTTCTAATAAAAAGTACACTGTACAAACCGGGGGTCTGGGGTGTGGAACACCTCCAGTGCCTCACTGTTGTTAAAAGGCAAAATATTCAATGTTTACAGATTATAAGCAGGGTTTATAGCGCTTTGGTTTTCTTGAGAACGATGACATATTATACTAGGGGGTAGTCATAATCCTCTTTCCCCCCCCCTAGATTCTCGGTCACTGCTTTATATTTCTTGTGCTAAAACTTTCGCTATTAATCGCTTAATACTGATGACCATAAGTTTGCAAATTTATCTATCACAATTTGAGTGTTCCTGGGGTGCTCCACACCCCAGACCCCCGGTCTCTAAAACTTTAGTTTATAATTTGGGTTAATTGAGTATTAGTTACTTGAATGTTACTTGTTAAAGATAGGATTAATTAGTTTTCTAGAGATTTTTCTAGATTGGTTATGCTGATATCTTCAATTTATTTTAATAAAAATAAACTGTACAAACCGGGGGTCTGGGGGTGTGGAACACCTCCAGTGCCTCACTGTTGTTAAAAGGCAAAATATTCAATGTTTACAGATTATAAGCAGGGTTTATTATAGCGCTTTGGTTTTCTGAGAACGATGACATATTATACTGGGGGTAGTCATAATCCTCTTCCCCCTAGATTTTTGGTCACTGCTTTATATTTTTGTGTTAAAACTTTCGCTATTAATCGCTTAATACTGATGAGCATAAGTTTGCAAATTTATCTATCACAATTTGAGTGTTCCTGGGGGTGCTCCACACCCCAGCCCCCCGGTCTCTAAAACTTTAGTTTATAATTTGGGTTAATTGAAGTATTAGTTACTTGAATGTTACTTGTTAAAGATAGGATTAATTAGTTTTCTAGAGATTTTTCTAGATTGGTTATGCTGATATTTTCAATTTATTTCTAATAAAAAATAAACTGTACAAACCGGGGGTCTGGGGCGTGTGGAACACCCTCCAGTGCCTCACTGTTGAAAAGCAAAATATTCAATGTCTACAGATTATGAGCAGGGTTAATAAACAAAATGTCCCCGAAATGTAAAAAATTCTTTTTGAAAGTAAAAAATTGAATTTTAAAAATAAATAGGTGTAGGTATTTTCAAGTTGGAAAATTTTTACAAGTGTCCCCTGGAAATGAAAAACTGAAAAATTAGTAGTAACAAATAAGACAAAGACATAGTATATATTATGATTTAATTTTTTTAATGACAACGATACATAAAATAGAAAAGGAAAGCAAGAAATTATTAACCATCAATGTGCTGGTTTGACTTTTATGTTATAAATTAATTAAAAATTAAATGTAATAATGTAAATATGTATTCAATAAAAATTTTATAAAGTAATAGTTAATACAAATTCTGATTCTATTTTATATGAAAAATTTATTATCCCTAACATTCATTTATAATTATAATTTTTTTAAATAAATTACAATAATATTCTATTGATTAATTGTGAGCTAACAGATATTTTTACGTTTATACTATGATATTCTTACTATTATATCTTATATTGTAGATATACGACTGAATTATCAATTGAGTTTGCACTGTAGTTTTATTTGGAAACAAAAAACGGAAATATAAAATTATAAACAATTGAGAAAAGTAAAACTGTAAATATCACGGGTAGATTAAAAAGCGTGAAACCGCAACTTTATTCCGGGTAGAACTGAATGCACTTCTGTGATACAGTAGCAAAGTAACAAAGAAAATGGATCATAAAGACTTTGGAATAAAAGTTTAGCTGATTTTATGAAAAAAAAACTAAAAATATTTAATAAATAATACAAAACACTCTACGACAAATGTTTGGAGACTGCTCGAGCCGAAGAGCTATATGAATATTGAATAATGGGAGCTCTCAGATTGAAAAAACTTACAAAATATCGTTGTTGTGTTGAACTGCAGAGCTTAATCAAATATGACGTGCTGACAGCTCCCCGACTCAAACTGTTGTTTCTTTAAAATTTACTTATCATTTATATTTTAACCTACGTTTTCTAGTTTTCTAGTTCAAATAGAAGTACTCGTACCTGCCCCTTTTGAGTAAAGGGTTAATTATGACTAAGAACCTTTAATTATACGAAAAAATGTTTGTAACCACAGGAAATACTGTTGCAAAATCAAAATTAAATGTAACAATATCTTATTGTAACTTATCTCAAATTTTAGCTTTTAAAATGCCCACTTAGTTATTTATTTCTTAAGGTTCAAATGTGTCGAATTGTAATTATTCTATCCGACATGGAGTTCAAAGAAACCATAAATTTTATGGTTTTAATAACTTAGTTTATTGAGGAACTAATATGAAAAAGCCTTATAAATATATTATTGCATCCGATAATTTAAAATATTGTATATCGGTCTTCTTCTAAAGGTAGCCGATTTTGCAGAAGAAAAAAAGTGAGATACTAAGTCTGATACTATGTTCTACCACGTTGTCGACCCAATCTTTATTTCTCGCTCGATTTTTAATTTTTCAGTATACTTTAATCTATTTTTCAGAAAATGGACAATATTTTTCCTTAAATAGAAAAACCAAGCAAAATTTATGTAACAAATTACAAATTTTTTTACTTACACAAAATGAAAAATTCGGGATATTTAAAAGCGAAAAGTAGAGAAAAAATTGATAAAAATTTAGTAACAAATATTGCCAAGTGAAAAGTGAGCCACTAATCTAGGTGTAAATAGGCAAAATTTAAATTAATAACTGAGTTATCAAATATTATATATTTTACTACAACGACGATCAAACTGTGGCTTGCGAATCGCATGCGGCTCTTCAAGAGTTTTATTGTGGCTATTAGATATAAAGTATTTGTTATTTTTTTAGATTTCCAAATTTTGCAATTTATCACTCAGAAAAACCTTTTTTTAATTTTGTACCAAGAGCTTTAGATGTAACTGCTAATATTTTCAAGTACTTACTGCAGAAAATCTTCTAAAAAAGTAATTTTTACAAGCTAAGTGAAATTTTAAAATCTTGACGGTGTCTTAAACTAAAAATTTAAGTTGTAAAATTTTAATATTTCACTTGACTTGCAAAAATTTAAATACTTTTTATATAACAAAATTAATTATATTAATTAGAAAAGAACTGTAAATCAAAATAAAATCAAATAAAATAAATTGGTTTCATTCATAATTTAATTTAATTTAAATAAAAATAATTTAAGTATAAGTAATAAATAATAAAATTTATTTGTTAATAAGTCACAGTTTTTCCTCGTTCATTATAATTACATTGTATCTAATTTAATTAAGTTCATAAAATGTATTCTTTTATTGCTTACTTTATTAAGACAGTAACCATTGCTTACTTAATTTTAAGATAATCCAAATGCCAATGAGAACTGAAAGCATATCTGTTGGAAAACTGCAATGCATCACTTAAATGAGATATAATTTTGCATATTAAGGCACCCACACTATTTCTTAATTTTGTGTGGAAATTACCAGCAAAGAACCCTGCTCCTGCTAAACTAAGCAAGGCAATTTGGGATTTTTATAAAAAAACACTTACTTTGACATTTTTTTTAAATTACATGTGGCCGTTTTTGAAACAATTCCAAGTATTTTTATTTGAAAATTAAATAATGTAAAAAAATTATTTTATTTATATTTCAATTTTATTAAATTGGAAAAGTTGCTCTTGGTGCTGTTTTATAATATGTTGTCTTTTGCCATTTTAAATATTCAATTTTTAATAAATATCTAAATTTTTATGTAATTAAGAAGTCGTGGTAATGGAAGACAGTCGCATTAAAAAATTGATGCCAGTCCGCCCCTGTATACGCTCCTGGCTAGGTTGGTAGCTAGAAATCGATATTGCTATTATCCATACAATAACATTGTAAAATATAATCATATATTGTTCTTATTAAGTTGACATAATTTCTAAACAAACATTCAAAAATTTATAATTTATTTTCTAAAATGTATTTGGCTATTGCCAATTCTCCAAAAGATATGTTGGAATACTAAACACATAGTATAGTATATATATATTGCCTTAAGGGTTACATCACTCATTAACGCGAAAAATTAGGCTTTTTGAGAATTTTATCTACATAACCAATATAGGAATCGAAGTATAGTTTTCAGGGTTTATTGTAGATATTTAAAGGTATGCAAGAATATTTTTTATTTTGATTTTTACATTAAAATGGCATTGTAGCAGTGAATCAAGTGAGACTTGATTTTTATCAAAGAGAAAAACGGTGTGCAGGGTAGCAATGTCCAGACAGCAGCTAGAACATTGCAACAAATTTTTTCTTATTTGATATGAGTTTTTCTTTGGAAGTACCTGGGATTATTATGAAATATTAATTTTTACAAATTTGGCATGCATTTAAACTTTTTTAATTTTTACGAAAAAATCGATTTTAAATTGTTTATAGAAAATGTTATTATTTATTAATCGCAAAAATCGTTGGTACTTCCATAAATTATATATTTAAGCTACAGTTAAATTTTTAAGGTAATCGGATAAAAATTGCTCAAGTTATGTTGCACACCGTTTAAAAAACGTAGTTTTGAGAAAAACGCGTTTCAAGTTTTGTAAATGAAAAGTTGAATATTGCATCGGCTTGCTGATTTTTTTACATTTATTCCACTATCCCAGCACCGTATAGCTCTATTTCTAGGTTTAAATTTTGCTCTTTAGCATCCTTTCTGAACGACGTTAAATCCTTCCTCGAATCTTGTACTGACTTAAAATTATCAGTTTGACTATATGATTTCAGACCGCTGGGAGAGACTTCTAAAAATGAGCTGTAAATATTTAAAAAAAAATTTTTCACTTCTGAATTTGATGGAATATCATTTTTAGATAGTTTATACATTTTTTCATTCAATAAAAAAAAATCGAAAAAATAAATTTTACTGAGTGATGTAACCCCTTAAGCACAGAGTGGTTATTTCACAAAACTATAAACCTATTAGTTTACAGTGACGTACCCACAAATTACCTGAAATATAATTTAGGAGAATTTCAATATTGAAATTTAATAAAAATCGAAATGAATTTTTCAATATTCGTTTCTCGAAAACCTTTTCATTGCAATATTTTTAAATCAATGCATGCATATGAAATAACCCACTGAAGAATTTTGCCGTTCTAAAAATAATTTATATCCAGCGACGATTAAAAAAATTTTAAATATACATAATAATAATAATATAAATTAAAAATTATAAAATATTTTCTATCGCCGAGTCAAAGTAAACAATCTTCTCTTATTCAATAAAGGGGGTCAGTTTGGAAATGAATGTTAAATAGCTGCATTTATAGTATTTAAGAAATCGATGGTAACTACAGAACAAGTTTGTTTATTAAGTCCATCTCTAATATATCGATTTTTATATTCATAAATAATTTATGAAAACTATTTATATTTGCATAAAGCAAGTCGCGAACTAAAACTATTTTTGTACCACCATAACTTATTTGATCGTATCTCGGAGGGTTACAATAGAGATTTATAAATTACCAGGTGACATATAAGCAGCATACGCAAGAAAATCGATGAAAAAGTTTGCACGGTGTAAGTACGGTGTGGGTACGGTGGTAGTTAACCCTGCAAGGGGGCCGAAATGAAATACACGTCACGGTTGTGAAGTCACAAGTGTGATGTAGCAATGTGGGTGGAAGAGCGAAGGGGTTCGAAACAGTAGCGCTATAACGGTCGATAGGCGTGACGTCATCACTGCGGTTATGACGTAAGAAGGATCGCGAAGCAAGTTTTATAATAGACGAGTTGAGGCAGGATTTTATTATACTTGCTGGCAGAGTTACGGTGTGCAGTCGCGTGTTCTTTCTTCGGTACTGTTAACTACCGCAGATCGCTAACATGGTGTAAAGTTACCAACAACCGGTCCTATTTAACAAAATATAATAAGGTGCTTATTTTGAATAAAAAATTAATTAACTGTTCCTATAAATCGGTTGCACACTTTTTTTCAATTTTTACGGTTGCGGACAGTGACTTATTGGCGTCCTTATTAACTGAAGGACCTGTTTAAAAGTGAAAACACCAACCGGAGGACTGACTTGTAAAACTTTCGGTGGATTTTATTCGAGTGCCGAAAAAGTTGAAATTTTTTCAAATTTTTTCTTTCATGAATGAGGACTTTGTTTGATTTCGTCGTGGATTCGCCTTCTCAAGATCCGGAAGGCGCGCGCTCTATAACCACCACTCCGGAGCTTGCCGAGTTCCAGGAGTCACCAGGTGACTTATTGTGCCTCTGCTTCGTAGACTGAATGTTTTATGTGCCAATCACAAGATATTTGTCTTCTTTGACTGTGTTATTTTATGTTAGAGTTGCTTTAAAAATTCGACAAAACATGTTCGAAATAGTCAATTTTGAAGTTCCTGGTTTGTTTTAGTATGTCCATAATCACCATTTTGTGTCTTATATTGTTTTGCATGAAATTAAGACCTTAATTAGTTTTCAATTGTGCTCCACCTGTTAGCATAAAACACGTCCCTAGAAGACCCTTTATGTTGTAAGATGCCATCCATGCGACATGCGATCCGGTCCGTCGCCGAGCAGATACGGCCTGCAACGTTATAGAACACAAAACACCGATCCAAACAACAATACCACCAATTACAACTATCTGAGAAATAAGTGTATGTAAATTTATAAATTTGCCACAATAAGCTAACGCTTTCTTACTAACCCAAAAACAATTTCAAAATCGCGAAAACCAAAATTTTTCGATTATTGGCGGCAACACCACCGGCAGCGGTTCTTATGCAACGCTTCACAATATAGCAACAAGAAAAATTTATTACACAAAAAATATCAAATAAACTTGTATTATAATTTATTGGTTTTGTCAATAGCCCCACAAATTGCTTAAATAAATTTTATATAATATTTTTGTATAATTAAATTATCGAAAATTTCCGTTTCTGCATTACCGTTTTTGCAAATCGATTTCGGTTTCTCACATTCTAAGATAATCGATTTTAATGTTCACACGCTCGAAAAAATTATGCAAATTTTTGCAAGTTAATTTTATTACTATCATTAAAATTCGAAACGTTGAATTTATGACCGCAAAGTGCAACTTATATTATTTTAAATAATTTTGCGCTGTTATTAATTTTATGCGACATCCCCGGTTAAAAAGAAACAAAGCTTTTGAAAACTGAAAATTTTAAATCGTAACGTTCGTAAAATTATTGTTATAGCATAATTACATAAATATAAAAATTTAAATTTAATTAACTGTCGCAATCGGAAAGTGAAGACTCGACTTTCTATAATTGTGTCGTCCATTTTGTGTGGGGTTTTCTATTCGTTCTTATTTTATTCCGATGGGTGTAATAATTCTTATTGTTTTTAATTGTTAATTTGAATTATTGGTTGTTCTTTTTTAAAAAATGTCATCTGTAGGATGCATTCTTTGTCGAACAAATTAAAACACTTTCTCGAACAGAGAAAAATGTTATCCATTGTTTCCTAAATTACCTTTTAATTTTACAACTTTTGTTACGTCTTCTAATGCTTCAAATTGTATAACCACTACATTTTTGCTTATCACTTCTAATTTACATTATTCAAAATCATCAATAAATTTTAATTCGCTAATTTATAATCAATTTTGAGATAATAATTTTATTTACCATGTAAATTGGTTTACACGTTCAAATTCGTTTCATGTAAAATTTACGTAGTAATTATGCCGGTTCATGAAAATACATCAATTACTATTAATTTTGTAATAATTTTATTTCCTCTTAATTTGGTTAATAAATTAAAAAACGATAAATGTAATCCACACTTCCACATAAAATTGCTCAAATTGTTTGGGAATTAAAATAATTAGGTAATTAATAAACCAATAAAATCGAAATTATGTTACAATTACCACAAATTGTAATTGATTTTCTTATTAAAACACAAATTAGAGTTTACAATTATTGATTAGTTTTTCGAAAATTTGAACAATTCTATAATCAGCATCTAATTTGGAAGGAATTATACGAGTAGGTGCCAAGTTTTATCTGATAGCTTTCCAGTTTCCACCTGTTTACGAAGTCATTTTCTTTCATCGATCCAAATTAACATATCGCCCGCAATACTACTAGCATTTTGCGTTTTGGAGCTTAATTTTGAAAAGTTAAAGAATTCGAGGGTAGAATGGAGAAATTACAACAGACAGTTTTACTAATCTTCTATTTTATCAATGGCTTTATTTTCTTCAGAATATTTACTACCCAATACCATCATAATATATTAATTTCTTACTAAAACGGATACATTTTATTTGTATGCCAAATTTTGAAATTTAATTTTAATTTTTATTAAATTTTACAATGAACGAATTTTGTAAATATAATATTATAAAAGTGTAGTCAAGTAAACATGCAAAACTTAAAAATAAAATTGAGTTTCCTTCAATTTTTCTCGAGAGTAAACTTTTATAATAAATAAGTATATCAATACAACTGAACAATACCATAATATCCATAATATACATTAATTTTTTATACTAAAATTATTAATAAATTTTATAAAAAATGTAAAAATTGATCTAACTAAATATTATGCATAATTAAAAAATTTAATATTGAGTTGCTTTTTCGAGAGTAAAATTTTCTGTAATTATTGATATAATTTCTGCGTAATGTAATAATATCATAATGATACAATTATTTAATATAATAAAAATTAGAACAACTATTAAATATAAAAAATTTAAATATTTGTCTTTGAGATTTATAGAATAAAATAAATTTTCTGTAATATAATCAATGATAAAATATCTGCATTACAATACCATAATATACATTAATTTCTTAGTAAAATGAATTACAATAAATTGTTTTTCGGCTGTAAAATTTTCTGTAATTTAATAAAAAATAATTACATACATGTAATTATTACAGTATATTCATGTAATATCTGCACCATACCAATATACTAAACTAAAAACATTTTTAAAGATAATGGAAATTAAGCCAAATAAACAGTTAAAATTTTAATTTTTTTGTCATGAAAATTTTCTTTAATTTTATAATTAATATATTCAATGTAAATTCGATAAGTAATAAATTGTACTTGAAAAAAAACACTATTTCTTGGTCGGTCTATGCTTTCTTATACTTTTCTCCCGTTTAGACTTTGGCCTGATTTATTCAACCTCTCTGTAATATATCCAAATTCACTGTAATGTAATATATTGATCTATAATATAATATTTGCCAGTAACCCACATACATATTATGTAGAGTAAATTTAAAATTATTCATATAATTGCGACTTGGCAATCTAATAAATGATTGCTGTTGATTGAAGGAGTAAACCCAAAATTTTTTTTTTAAATGCGGCCTTTAGGCCGCACATCTTGATAATATTTATCGCTGAAACGCAGCTTGAGGAAATGAAATAATTGCAATATAAAGAACCTACTGAAAGAAAAACAAAATTTCACAGCTTTGTTTTGGGTTATCTGATTTGCTTTGGGCATTTTAAATTTTGAAACATTAGCTTAATGCGACTTCGAAGACAAAAAAAAGGAGCATTATTTTGTACAAGGAACTAAATTACAAGAATTGAAAAAGTACTTACTATCTGATTTATTATTAAAATGTTTTTGAACGAAGAAGTTTAAAACAAAACAAATATTGAAATAACATTATGAAACCCAATGAAATAATTTAAAATAAAAGTAGAGCGTCGACTAGGGACTCGCGTAAATTTTTTAGTTCTGATTGATGTGATTATTGGAAATTAATTTTTACATACATAATCGCGTATTACGTAACCAAGGTACAGTGGGTTTGGGGTTTCTCTGCAATTTAATGTTGTACTTTGTTTATTTACTCTTTGATCCTTTGGGAGAGAAAGTAGCTAAAGGAACACCTAAAACACCTGCTTTTGCCCGAGCAATAAAAATGAGTTTGTTTTCAAAGAAACTGCGATTGTTTAATTGATTATATTGTAATTATCCAATATTTATATTATTTTGTTGTTTTATATATTAAGGTTGGTTGCTGAATGATTACAGTTAACCTATTTGCATTAAGATCGAACATAGCCGTTGACGTCACTTGGTCATTGTCACTGACACGTTATAATTTATACGCAATATCTATCTATCAGAAGTACCATGGACACTGTTGCGGCGAATGGATGTCATCATATTATTATATTTACGTTGTAAATTTAAAAAAAAATTATATCATAATAAAGGTAGCTTATATAGCGCAATTCTGAGAGTTGTTATTTTCGGGATAAAATAATATAAGAACAAAGCAACACGAGTATTTGTGTAGGATGACAAAATATATTAATTTTACCGTACTAAAATTACTTTTTCAAATTTAAAGTGAAATACCTTTTTTATTATAGGAATATTTGTACCGCTTCAATATAGGGGTAGGTATATAAAGAAAATTCCACACATTATTTTATTGCGCAAAGAAATATTGTGGTGCAAAAAGATTGTTTACTGAAGATGGATCAATTATTACAAAGTCATATTGTGCTTTCCATCTATTTTATTATTTTACTTTATATTGATTGTAAGAAGACAAATATAGAATAATTTTTAACAACGAAAGTACTTTTGCGAAACCTCCATACTCCACTGATGCGTTCTAGTAAGATCGAAACGTGTGTGTTTGGAATTCGTGGTTAAATTTTTGAATAATGAAAAAAAAATTCAAAATTATTCAGATATAAAATAATTAAAGTTCAAAAACAAAAAAATAGAACTCGTAATCTATTTAAATTAAACATAACGGTATTGCTATTAAATTTACATAATTTCGTCTATTAGTTAATATTTTTTAATTATGTTAATCGATAGCACATGAATAAATTAAATTTTTTATAGATTTTTTATAAATCACAATTTTATTGATTTTAAATTGGTAGCATAATTTTAGTTAAAATCGTAAAATTTTGCAAATTTTGAAATTTTAAGTAATTAATAAAATGTATTACACAACCTAAAACTAGACATTGAAGATAATTTATTATTTTTGGTGTTAATTACATCTTCACCGAGTTAACACCAATTTCGATAATTAATCAATTATTGTAGAGTTAAGGTTTTCTTCGTGTAATTACAAATAGGTTTAATTTCTAACAATCTTAACATGAATTACGTGTTATTTATTACCTGCAATTTAACAAAGTGCATTTAAGGAAAATCGTTAATTATTTACTTAGAGTGACTCGATAAAAGACCCGATCTGACTACTTTGAAAAGTTTTTATTATATGGAAATTAATATCAGAGTACCTGTAGCTGTATTACCTAAAGTAATAAATGTAAGAATAATAAATAATTGCCAAGATTTTGTACTTACGGTTGCTCTAAATTATACATAATTGACGTAGACTTTGAGAACCTTTCGCTTTTAAATAATGTAATATTATTATTCACACTTGTACATTAAACTTACAATTATTTACATTATATATTTTGAAATCTAAAAATAGCAATTAGATGTATAATAATTTTCTTTTTCCTTTTACATAAGTACCCATATTGAATTAAGCAACTTTGAGAAATTACTTCGTCGGAACATACAACATAAAACAAATTTGTTATTTTTAACATGAGGAAAATTACAATGCGAAAAGCACGTGGTATTAGCTATTAAAAAACGCACGTGTTTTCCCAACGTGTGACCATAGCAAAATCATTGCCAAGAAAATTTAAAACTACACGTAGTATTTGCATGCAGCATGACTTTAATAGAATAATTTTCCTGAAAAATTCTTCACCTTTTCACGCATCATGTTTTTCGTTTGCACTTGGGACAACTTTTTTATTTTTTTTTTTAATCAACAAACATGGTCGAATCAACGAAATGTCATGTAACCGAAAGGAGTTTCAAGTTACAAACGCGATCTTGAAACCCAAAAAAAATTAATTTGATTTTGACAAATATTAGATTTACTTTAGCTGCGAGATTCTCGAATGAGTAAATCCATCGTCCCGTAAAAAAAAATTGCAACTTTTTCAGTTGTCGAACAAAAACTGTATAGTTTTTTTGCAAATTGTTCAATGAACCATCCCAAATGCAGAACCTTTACATATTAAAAGAGATTATAAAATACAAAAACGTGAGCTAATGTGGTTATGACGTAACAAGTCGATATGAATAGCGCGTCGCGACGCTCAGTACCTAATGACCCATGATGTAATACCGACGTCATTACTCACGCCCATGCGGTTTGTGACGTCACGAGAACCTCATCGATTTATTACGTTATAAATAAGCTATCTCGTTTTTACAAAGCAACAAAATTTGACGGTCTCTCTTTAATATTGCGCCAGCGTCGAGGTCAACCAAAAAGTTTTGAGCTAGTTTTACACTTTCATCGAAACCGTGTGGGCTGCATTCTAATCTTCAGCTGATTTTCAAAAATTTGAACACAACAAATTTTTCAAAACGTGTCGCGAATTTTCAAAGTCAAAAATAATTAATAATTTCGAGATTTTGGTTCATGAAACCTTTAAAGGTTGCCCTTGACCGCATTTGTGCTTAGGTATGTACCCTTTAAAATTGATTTAAACTTTTAGATTGCACTTGAACATTAAATTTTGTTTTTGGTTTCACGAAGTAGGTGTAAATTGATAAAAGAAAATTTTCATCCAATGTATTTATAAATAAAAAGCGAAAAACATGTTTCGGGAAAATTGTTTTATAAAAAGGAAGTTTGCTTGACATTCGTAATATTACTGTTTTCCACTCCTTGGGGTTAAAAATAGATATAAATTTACCTTATTACCGACAATAAAAATAGAATTTAAGAGATACAAAATAATTATTGTTGATTGCAAGAATTGATTTTGCTAATTTTGTACTTAAATTACCTAATTGTCTTAAAAATTGATTTGATTTACGAAAATCAAATTTAAACAAAAACAATAACAACTCACTGAAATTTACCGATATACAGGGTGCTTGTAAACGCTTGGCATATATCGTTCAGATTGAGAAAAAACTATTTTCTACTAGAACAAGGCGGTAGGATATGGGCTAAAAATATATCTTTAATTTGGCTTACATGCGGCAGTGGCTAAAGATGACTACAGTCGCCATTCGGTCACCCATCCAAGTACAATTTCTCTAGTAAATTTACTTGGCATCCCTGACCTGATGAAAAGGAGTATTGCGTTGCGGTACACTTCGAAAAAGTAATGGCAAAGTGAAGAGAAAAAGTAAAAGCAAGAAAATTGTAAAGGAACCCACCTAAAGAAGGGCACTTACTTTCAAAGAAACCAAACACGTTTTAAATATTTAAAAAGTGTTTTAAAAAGTTTTTTATATAAAATTATCAAAGCAATAAAATTTTTGCAGTATATGAAATCACAATTCCGAAACCATGTATGTATATATAGATTATAGGTTATTATACAATAAGTTGATTTTGAAAAATCAAACTAAAAGATAATTTACAACACATTTTGGTTTGAGAGTGATTTTATTTGCGTAATTTAAAATTAATTAAATTTAAAACGATTGATTACTTGAGTGTGATTTATATGTCGTAATGATATGTATTTTACCATTATCTTACTCTGTAAGCTCTGAAGTATGTTGCAATGTATAATTCATTTGCAACAAAGTAAAACTTTCTTGTTATTTAAATTAGTTATTGATATTTTATTCATCAATCTCTAACAATTAAATATAGGTACTAATATAATAATATATTATTCTTTAATGAATAACATAAATTTTTTTATCTTGCATCGATGGAAGCGGTCACATCAAGTCAGGGCTAAAGCCAAACCAAGTTATACGAGGCGAAGCAAAGCGTAGATTCATGAATTTAAAATCAATCAACGCAATTTATTATTTTTATATTATTAATGTAACCTAAATTTATCTATCCATCTGTTTGTATGTACCGAGTGAATTCAAAATTATTTTCCAACCTTGTCA
Organism: Lycocerus yunnanus; assembly: GCA_036346125.1. Taxonomy (NCBI): domain Eukaryota; kingdom Metazoa; phylum Arthropoda; class Insecta; order Coleoptera; family Cantharidae; genus Lycocerus; species Lycocerus yunnanus. The sequence continues at coordinate 127,788 of JARFIX010000011.1, read as the reverse complement.
ATATAGTTATCTAAGCTATGCATAACAAGGCTGAACGTCCCTCTGAGGACTATCTATAGAGCACTTACAGAGGAAATTCAAAATTATTTTCTTAATTTTTTTATATTCGTCATCGTCGTCTGCTTCACGGTGTAGGCCGTGAAGCAACCTTTAAATATTTGAATTACGAAGGGCAAAATATTCTCGTACAGAAAATTATAAAATTTATAGTGGGCACTACCCTCTTTAAATTCGCTCACAAAGTGGCTTTCAAAATGTTGCTTGAGGAAATAAATAACAATTTATAATATAAATTTTTACTGTTTATGACGACCAATTAGATTTGCTGTACGACACATTTTCATCAGTAAACGCAGTGTTTATGAGTAAAATACAATTTCATTGAACCATTGCGAAAGTAATATATTAGCAAATCCTGAAAGGAATAAAAAATCTTAAACTAATTTAAAATTTAATTATAATAAATTTTAAGAAGAAGGAACGTTTGCAACTTCTAATTTTAACTTATTTGTGTAGGTGATGTGCTTATGTACGATTTCGGTTATTAAATATGAAATGCCAAATTGTGGAATTATAACTTATTGTAAGTTATATGAAGATTTAATAATCCTGATCTTGATTTTTGCGGTGAATTACGTTTCGAGAGGACTTAATTTTCCTTGAATGAAATTAATTTACCAAAAGTTATACGTCTCAATCGCCAGCTTAATTAATTTAATTAAATTTATTTTTATAAATTTAATTTGTCTCGAGTTTCCAAACTTCAGAAGTGTTTATTTTTAGACCACTGTTGCGGCCGCTGGTTCGAAACTTTGAATTTATACTTTCGTTGTTGAAGTCAAATATTTGATAACATTGAAGGAGTTATTACGTAATTATTTTAATTAACCTGAAAGTCTCATTCATTATCTTCTTATAATTATAATCGATATGGAATTACACGCTAATAACATAATGAAAATTAAAATAAATATGACGGATTGATAATTTGTTATGGTTTTTCTTTTAATACTACAGACGCCCACGTATCAGTAATGCGGTTAAACTAAAGACTTGTTTACATATCATATTCAAATAATTGTGTATTAAACTGTGTCTCATAGAGTGAAAACTTTATGATAAATAATAGGCTTGGCTTCCACACCACGAACATTTAGTTGTGGGTGGACAAAATGCATTAATATCTGACACTTTTTTATAAATTTTAAGTCGTCAACTTTGATTAGCGTCTAAAAATGTGTCACAATTAGAATTCCGCCATTATAATCATGGGTGTAAAATTGCCTCTCAGTTTTTCAATTTGAATCGCACTTTAGTACGTTCATGGAAGTTATAAGGACAAAAGACGGTTATAATTATGGTTTTATTTCCTTTGTCTTTGATTTATGGTGCGAACTAAAGAATGAAAAATGATTGTGACTACTTGGCGCAATTACTTTTAAAACATTACTGACTCATACTTAGCCTAGTTTTCCCGGATCTTTGTCTTTTATTATCTTAATAAATGGTTCTATGTATATATTATGCGTGAGGATTGCGTAAATCATTCGACACATAAAACTGACGTTCAATAACCACAATATTTAATAATACATACATTGAAAGAATGTGTAATGTATTAGTAATTAATTTTTTTCCAAAGCACAAAAAAGTCAATAATGTGATAAATAATTAATTACAGATTTTAATTACCATCGGTACGATTATTGCCTCCATTATTCATAACAAACATTTTTAATGTGGTTTATTTATTTTATTACGTTAAATAAACACGGCCAAATTTTAAAAGTGTGCTTAAGAATGGAACGTCATTAAGTAGCAACAAAAAATCGCTATATTTATTTATCGAGTTTATTTTCTTAAAACTGCGAGCAACAAATAAAAAATTATACAAGCACAACAAAATTTAACAATTTATTTTTATTTGTGCTTGAATGAAAAAACAAAATCGGTGAAAATAAAGCTTTCACTTTAAACGAAAAACTCGGCCTACGCAAAGAAGACTTTTCATTGATCAGCGACGTCACGCATATTATAAACTGTTAAAGCTTTAATGACGTGAGGATCGTCATGGAAGCTTTCGTGACGTTATCAGGCCCACTGATGATCGATGGGACGCTCAATAGCGTGACGCCGACGCTTTTTTAAAAAGCTTGTCTTGGTAACTGACGAACGTCACGCTTAAAACGTTAAAACATTTAAAATGTAATAAGAAAATTTTATAATGGTTTTCCTTATAACTAATAGTGAGGATTGAGGATATATTTAGTACGCCATAAACGATCGTGGTGAAAGTTTATAATCTAAGAAGGAGATTTTATTTCGTTTGATCGAAAATGGGGGACACCTAATAACGAAATGATTATGTGAAATTGAACACACCATAAAGCTACGTGAACAATTAGAAATCATAGATACCGAGGAGATTTTATCTCGAATAGATTGAGAAAGCCATAAACACCCTGTTAATTATACCCACAATAACCGTCTAATGACGCAACCACAATTAACAGGTAAGCAAATTAAGTAACCACAAGAATATTATCGATAAGTAATTAAAAGTCGATACAAAAATTACTTTTTGAAATTCCAGGCGATTAATCCATTATTCCCAATACATCGACAAGATATCGAAGCACCCACGCTATATTGTGGGCGGCAGAGAAGAACTCGATGAATATCGTTTACCGTTTCACATGGAACGAAAACACAGAATAGGAAGAGACGATTGCACTATTTCTGACAGCTGATGGGTTAGGAGAATTTTTCGAGATGGAGCGTGAAAAACAACTTACTTAGCAAATGAAATTAGCGAGTTGCATATTAAACAGCCGTAAAAAATATAGGGAAAGGTGCACATAAAATAGACAATGCTTTATAAAATACAAACGTTAACTGAAGAAAATATATAATTGTCGACTATAAATGTCAAGCATGGTGTAAGTTCTTACAAGTGATTGAGTTTTGAAATCGTAAAACTGCCTCTTCGTCTAATCTAATGGAACGAACACCCAACAAACTTTAAAAGCTGCTGTGCGGTCTTTATTTACAACTTGAACGATAATCGTAAAATGTACATATGTACTTACAAACATGACAATTGTGTATGTACGTCACGCACTTTTCCTTTTATATTCGCCACATTAAAACATAACATGGCCAGCCGTGCAACGTTATGTACATTTAAACTGCGATATGTTTGAAAAGCAAGCAAATTTATGTAATATAAACATTATAAGATGTTACATTAAGTTTAAAAAAAAGTTCAGAATTTTTACTATGTTAAATTATTTAAATATATACACACCGACAAGTTATATTTACTTATTCGTATAAAAATTTAACTTATTATGCTACACTAATTAATATTATTAATCGAATCCGCTTCTTATCCTGTTAAGAAAAAATAGTGTTGTTCGATAAAATCTCGAGCTTTAACGACTTATGATTTAATAAGTTTCATAATTATCCAATTAGTTTAGTTTAAGATAAGAAAAACGTGGTTTATATACATAAATACCATCGGTTTCGTGAATCTTAAATATTTTTATTATCGCTAACGTCATTAAAGGCACATCCCAGGGACGACAACCGATTTTTCTCGCTTTTAAAATTTATAATAAATATAATAAATTTATTGTACAGAAGCCATACAAGAGGCCGAAGTTCCATTAATCGATCTTCTCGGAGTCGTACGTAAAGCAAATAAAATCAGACGGTATTGCGTCTTTGGAAAGGAAGACATAAATCAATTTCTCAAAGATTTCTCTATTATGAGTACCGGTATTGTGATACCTAAAGTTGTTCAAATTAGAAGGGCTTCCAGTATGTAAAATTTAAAAATCTCTTTTTCCAAACCATAATTATCAGGATCTGGAGAATCCAAAAAAGGCCAACCGAAAAAGTTTAAAATAAAAAAATTAAAGAAAGCTTTTAAAACCGAACATTAACTTTCTTAATTTACGTAAAAACTCCGGAATAATTTGCAACAACTGTTGACCTAGGATACCTTTCGACATTTAACCTCGAATCTTGAGCGTAATATAAATTGCTAATAATCGTCGAATGTTCTTTTTTTAAAATCCATACCTCGCATATACAGGTTTAGACCAATTTTAATCGTTTGAGAAGTCTGCAAATCTCACCCCACATAAGTTTGTTAAAAATTGAAAAAGTTTCTGCTCGCTACGACTTAATTAGTATTAGCCAACTAAGGGGTAACGTATTTACCTCATTGTACTATGTTAGATTACAAGATTTTGAGTTTAACCCTAAATAGCTGTATTTGCCTCACTTAAAAGCCTAGGATAACTTGCAGCAGACCAGTAAGCAGTTTATGGGCTCATAAATTTTACAACAAAATATACAATTAGCAGACGACAATCCAAACGTTTTCACGAAATACAATGCCTATTTAATATTGAGCATTGACAGACTCGAGGTTTGCTACTCCAAGCTTTGTTTCCTTGCAACTAAACGTGCGAACAGACGCGGTGTGCAAGGAAGCTTCTGTCACTCACGAAATAATCAAATTTGTAATATGAATAAAAATTTGTTAATCAATAACAATTTCATGATTAATCGAATAAAATATCCAAAACGTGTTTAACAGGACCGTAATGCCCATGGGGTGTTCCATACCTCTCAAATAGAACATTAAATGTTTGAAAAATCTCTCTGCTATCCCTTAAATTATCTTTAAAATGATATCATAATATACTGTGGGAAAGGGGGGGACATGAAATATTTCCGATCTCTATCTTACATTTTATACTGTTGACGGATCCCCCAGCATATTTGAACTGTTTTTACAGTACTTCATGTAAAGATTTTCTTTTTTATTTTAGTGTGACTAGAGAATATTTTTTCTCTCTCCCATCGCTCGTTTTTATAACAATTTTAGAAAGGTCTTTAAAAGTAATTTTCTGCAAATGAACTCAAAGCAAAAATTTGTGGATATGAAATGTCCCCCTCTAGCTACGGGGGATTTATAGTTGGTATGAATTGATATGGTTTTCAAAGCTTATGATAAACAGTAGAACTGCCAATCTAATGGAAGCTTACAAACTATTTTTATTCGAAGTGTTTTATAATGTCTTTCTGATTGATTTCATTGTTATTGCATGCACTACGTAGAGTACGTTAATTTTATTTTAATATTTCGCTTATAAAAATTTTCTGGTAATATGCCATGCTTTGAAAATTCCTGCCTTATGACTTTCAGGAAGTAATATCGTTGAAAGACCTAAATGTAACCGTCATATATCATATTTATCATAAATAAAATTTTAGTGACAGCATTTAAGTACCTGGCAGCTAATTTACAGCTAAAAAAAAGCTTGCTGCTAATAAACGTGTGTTAAAAGCTTTTATCTATTATTGTTTCATTGTGAACCCAATTGAGTTTTTAAAAACTATTTTATTACAAGTCGGCAGTGGCGGATTGGGCTTTTTGGGGGTCAGAAGCTAATTATTCTCGATGTTTAATTAATTATCGATGTCTGTTGTAGCGTGGGTTTGAAATTCATACTTCCTTGATTTTAATGTAAATCCATCCGCCGCTGCAGGCTATCGAGATACAAAAGTTGATAAAACTGTTTGATGTAAAATTTATAACAAAGTAAGTTTCATTAATAAAGGTTTTTGATCCGGTAAAGCCATTGATTTGATGGACACTTTTTAAGTTGCTCATCGAACTGTTAAACTAATGCAGGTGCTGCAATTATTTCCCAAACCTTAAATTGCATTACATTGTTTGTGGATCTGCAAATGTAGCTCCAAATATCTATCTGGGTAAAATCCAGAGCAAGTGCTCCAAATAAGACCGTCACAATGCCATTAGCTGGAAAAATTACGGAAATTATGTTTTGGAATTTTTACCTGGAAAAAGAAAAACGGTAATCGAACTATGTTATGCAGAATGTTGAACCAAGTTATCAATGATCGTTCGCCAAAAATTTCAATTATTGCAAAATTTGCATAATTACGCCTGGAATGATTTCGTCATCCACCATTTCTCGTTTCTAAACCAGAACAAATAGTTTGCCGAAAGAAGATTTATTTTTTAACTTATTAAACTTTCCAAATTTGATTCACTAAAGCATATTTATTGCTATACAATCAGTTGAATTGGATGGTCTATAAGTTGCAGCACATCCTCATAAAAATCGTTGCGCATGGCTTACGAATCGTTTCTGTTATTTCAAAATACACAAAACATAATAAGAGCACGAAGGGGGTAATTTATAAGGTGTTTTTGCCATTTTAAATCTTCATTATGTAAAATACAAATGTAACGATGTGTTCTGAAATCGTTCCCTCTCATTTACAGTTTAACTATATGTTACGGTACAACATGTTTTTGTATTCCAAGCGAAAGCATGCAATTTTAATTTTTTTCATTTAACCATAAAAATTTAAACTTGAATAAATACAAATAGTATTTCACAAGCTCATTTATCAAGTTGTTTTCTCACGAATGAATTTTTGAATTCGCCACGAGCTAAAATTAAATAAATCCTGGAACATATTTTGGACTATGGATTCTCGTCGCTATCACGGAACCCGGAAAAAATGATCCAATAATTTTAAGGTTAAATGTTCGTTCAAGCTGCAAGTTACTGCTTCATAATTATCGCTTCGGCAAAGTTTATAGCTTTTTTGTCCCACGATGCACCCAAACTCATTTGTTTATGAGTGCGATAAATTAAAAAGAAGTTTGATCTAATTTACATTTCCTTGCTAATATTAAATTAAGCTCAAGGATAAAAAAAATGTTGTATAATAATGTGTACCATAAATTATGGGTATCATAATTTTGAAAGATGTTGTAATTCATTATAATTTCAAGTGTTGATAGACTCCTTCAGTTGACTTAAATCGTTCTAAATTTAAATTGATTTAATGTCTTGGAAGCCATATTACCGCAGGTGCTTCCGAAATTTACCAAATAGTTCCACAAATTTCTTCGTTTAAATAAATGATTACACATTTTATTATTTGTGTGTTACAGTTTTGACAGATGTTGAGTTGCAAAATAATAAAAGAAACATTGCAAAACAAATTTGCACATTTGGGTACCATAAAGACGAACTTATTTTTTATAAATTGATATCACTTTAGCAGACTGTTATGTAATTTCATGTGAAGTGGATATAAATTTTGCATATTCAAATTTTTATGTTTCCGCGCCTATAAAAACCAGTGGTGGAACCCACGTTAGCGACAGGGGGTAGAAATATTAAAAATAAATCACGACCAAAAAGAAGAAAGGTATGGTAGTAATTTAAAGTAATTGTAATTAATTTTGGTTCGAAACCGACATCCGCACAGAAGCTGTTTGCAGTTATAATACGATAAGTTTATTTTTAAATAATAATTAATTAATGGTGATTAATGGCTAAAAAAAGTAACAGTAGTAAGTAATCTAGAATTAAATAAGTCGGTGTAATTAATTGAAAATTAATATAATCAATTTCTTAGATTTGAAGTAAAAATCATAATATAATTCTATGCTAATTAATTATAATGTTTAAGGTGTCGCTAAATCAAGTATAAATCTTGGCAAAATTTGAAGAATTTCTTAAGTGTTAAGTTTAATTTCCATACGAGTTTTCCTTGATAACGGTGCTTTTTATATTTTCACCGGGGGTTCAAAAAGGAGTTGGGAATTTTCTTTTCAATTGAAATTCCAACTTGCTGTCGTTGAAGTGATAATAATTTTATAATTCAATTAATTATAATATGTTTTGAAAATTGTAATTGTGATCGTAATTACACTGCTATTTTAGTTGCATTATTCATGTAAAATAAGATATTTCTTACAAACAACGCCATGCATAAATTTAATATAAATTCAAGTTTTTAGATTCCTTATTAAATTATACTGCGTTTTCAAGACCACATAAATTATAAGTAAACGATAATAAATGTAGGTATACGATATTACATATCTCTGAAGCATTTCACTCATGAAATGTATAACACACAGATCATAGAATCAGTCAAGGCATAAAAAGCTTTATCCAATTACAATTATTATATCGGTTTCATTTTGTTAACCAACTTCTTGGCGTTCGTACAATATAATATTTCTGTGACTATGATAAATAATAATAACGGTAACAATTTTGCATAATTGTCAAGAAATCACAATTATGTAATTTTGAAATGGCTTTTTAACGTAAACATCCTACAAAAAAATTGAAAACAGATAATTAGCAATACATAATTATAAAATTTTAAGTGGGACAGAATGTAACCAGATAACCTCGGTCTAATCTTCGGTGAAATTTAGTAACCGGCACAATAAAATCATCAAGTTTAATTATTTTACAATTTTGTAATAACAATTATTTATAATTATTAATTTAATTATTCGGTCTAACTAATTGCAGTTTGAGCATTTTTCCCAGGTTCCTCTTTTAAAATTTTTTCGAGACTTGCCTTAATTTGTTCCACTTTCGCAAAATACTTGAGTGCTTTTTTTCGGTAAATGTTCATGGACGTCTATAGGATTTTCTGAGAAGGGGAATGGAAATTATAAAAAATTAATACAAACATTAAAATAATTGGTTAAAGTTAATAATAATACTAACAACAAATCTGATGTGACAACACCTGCCTGTCCGATCTACTAAGTTCAACTACCTAACCAATTTCGATTAGTTTGATTCATCACTGTGCATGTAAATAAATTGCTTCATCATTTTTTTCAACAAGTATCGCTGGAAAAATAATCGCATACAAATTAATGTGACAGATCAAAATGGCCAAATTTAATTTGCAATTAATTTGATGGCATTTTTTTTCATTTTATTATTAATTAAAGAGAAAAACATAAAATTTTATTTTTACCCGTTATTATGGAAAACTGGTTCGTGGCGTGACTGTTTTATTCTTTCAAAAAATAGGGTAATCCTGAAGGGTTTTTAACCACTGGGATAGAAATTAATATTCAATTTGATTGGAATGGGAATTAGTCATACCGACTAATTTTCGAACTGTTGCCCGCGGCATGGACATACCAGTCGGTTTCTAATAAATTGGATTCAATTCAGTAGATAATTTAATACTAAAAAAATTCAATCTTTTCCTCTAAAATCGATATGTTTGTTCTTTTCTCTGATACCTCCCAATAAGCTACGCCAGCATTACATCTCGAATGGCAGTTTCTGAGACGTAGGAGAGTGGGGAACACCAGAATTTTCATCAAGTTTCAATGTGTCTGTCGGCCCATATTTTGTATAAACTTTCCTCAGTGGATCTGGATCGTATCCTTACGCGATCAGATCCGCAAAACATCATACCAATCGCTTCAGTACGATCAAGTTTGAATCCGGATTGAGAACCATTATTTCCACCGATGATCTCGTCCAATACGCAAAGAATCATTTTTAAAGTTATTGCAAATTCAAAAGTCGTTGCATAGCTCCTTACTAAATTTATCTTCTAGAAATGATATCTAATTTCAAGAAATTATTACTATTAGAGTGTTACGGTTTTGTTTATTTTATGTATTGACATGTTGTGATTTATATTCTTGATATACTGCAGTGCTAAGGGCTTTTTCTCTGTTTCGCATTATGTTGTCACTAATAGGCAATTTTGCGGAATCTTAGCCTCATCAAACTGGTTAAACATGGCAATCTGCAATGCTGTGTGAATTACAAAATATTTTTTTAAAACCTAAAGATTAATGTGACCAATGCCATCATTGGAATAAATCGCCTACGTAGAAATTTTAACAACTTCATTAATTTTTATTTTACCAATGTTTTAATTTAGATGCAAAGTCTAAAACTAAATGGTTAAAACAACAATTTTTTAGCGTCTTATATGTGGTTTGGAAACCAACAATTAATTAAAAAATATGAAAATGGTTTTTTATATTAAATACATCCATCACAGGTTTGATTTCTATGTCTGAAATGTGCGGTCGAAGAATTTTCACGTAATTTATCGGGGATCTACTGTTTAAAGTCAGTTCAAGATCACAAGAAGCGTGATTGACCAAAAGCTTTTTAAACATCTACCGCTTTTACAACGTTGATTGAAATCAATCGGTAAATTATTAAACAATACAAATCAAATTATTTTCGTAAGCTTAATTAATTAACCATTAAAGTGGGTAACTAGTAAACTGCAATTACATATAAAAAACTACCCAATACAGGGTCGAACAAATTTTTCCCATAGTTCGACAAAGAATGCCGAAAGACGATCGTTAAAAAATCTTGCAAACAAATTTGAATGTAACTCAAATGCATTAGATAACCATGAATATAAATAAATTTGTAATCGATCAACAGCACTGCAAGGTTTCTATTAAATTTTAGCCAATTAACTTTTTATTATAATTAATTAAAGTACATTTTATTATTAAGAAGTAATTTTAATCCAATACTCAATGTCGATATTTACATGTCAGTTATTGTAAGTAGGTAGTGTGCAAATTTCTAAATTTACATTTATGCAAAAGATGTTCAAATATCAAACTGCAACGAAGCTAGGCATTGATACTTAATTAGGTAGAAATTTCTAGTTTCGTATAAATGTCAATTTATTGCTTGGACAAGAGTGGCAGGTATTATAAACCAGAATGCACCAAATAATAATTTTGTTGTGGTCTTGTAAAACCTTGAATAGATGCAAATTATGCCTTCCAGATAACCAACTTAAATTGGTCGCTAAGGAAACAAATTGCAAATTAATCAATACATCAATTTTGCAAATTTCTGTGATTATTTCGTATGCAACATTATGACAACATACAATTATTATTCGCTCTGGCTTTCATTACTTTAATCAAGCTCACGTTAGTTCTGCCCACACAAAAACCAAGTGTTGCTGATAATTTAATTTTTAATTTAATGTACAAAAATTTACGTTTCTCAATTCACCTGAAACACGCCTGAAAATTTTGTTGCGCTGCAACTTTCTTTTTTATATTGACAACTTCTTGTCCGAATCACCTGCTATAGATACAAGAACGATAATTAGTTTGGATAATCATGAACAAGCAAATTCCGCAAGTGTACCTACACATAATTAGTCCCAAGTTTTTTGTCATTTTTTGCACACTTTAATTAATCAAACTACGTCGATTAATTAATTAGCAGAATAGTTTCGAGTGTATTTTGACTTGCTCGAACCGCAAGTTGGTGGAATAACAATTCAACTTGCTTCCTGAATAAATATTTAAATATTTAATCCTACTTAACGGTAAGTTCTGTGCAGTGAAAAAAACAAGAAAATATTTCGCTTTTGCAAAAACGTGCATAATTTTTAAGTTTTAATTGGGAAAATATTGTGCGATAAAAAATACTATGTAGATTAGATTTTTTAAATAATTAAAAATAACAAAAAATATTAAGGTCATATTTTTAATATTTTTCCCGATTGATTTACTTTCGAATTAATATTATAAAATATATTACGATGCGTAATAAATGTTGCGAATTATTGTTTGAAAAATCGCTTAATTGAAATTTATATTTACATGAAATTGTATAATATAATTTGACTGATATGGCTTTCTGTTACACGATCGAATCTAAAAGTCCTTATTTGGTACGTGATCAATCCATATAAACTTAATAACTTCTTTGTTCTTGATAACTTACACAGGTTTAATAAAATCTCATTATTTTATACACATTTCTTATTGATTTAATAGACGTTTCGCCATTAAGAAATTATAAAATAGTCACGAAACGGCAACTTTAATTTAGAAAAATTAAATAACATGTTGATACCATTTACTCTCTCATGTAGTCGGAAATGTTGCAAATGTTTAAATTACGTTAGTTTTGTTATATCACGTCCTAACGATACAAATATCAAGTTTACCAAGTGGGTAAAATGCTTGAGTTTTGGCCAATTGAAGGTTAAAGTTTTTTGACAACCGCAAATGCATCGGTTTGTTTAGAAGAATCTGGAAACCCCCAAGGTTTTTTCTCGACGTTTCCCGAGTAATTCCTGATGAGGTTATCCTTGCTTTTCAGTTGATTTATTAGTGGTGTCCTCATTGACGTCATGTGGTATAATTTTTACTTCAAAAAGTGATATCGTGCCATGGTGCCAGCTTGACATATGTAATTACTTGTAATCATCTCTATTGATTGATGTGAGAGCCTACCATTGAAGGATACTTCATTAACATGAAAACTATTAGTAATCCAGATCTAGCATTTACGAGTACTAGAACAAATTTCCAATGGTTGCTAAGAGAAAACCTAAAGCTCAATGAGCATTTCCAGAGTTTGCTTTGGTGAATTAATATTTAGTTGGTTTGTATTATTATATTTTTACAACGATATTCTGCACTTAAATCGCCTGCGGCGCTTTTCAGCAGTAAGTGTCAAATGTTTTACATACTAACGAGGTTTTTTACTTTTGCTAGTTTGACGTAGAGCTTAGAAAATGTAAATTAATTGTACCGTGGTTGGGATTTCAAATTAATAGAATAAATTATTTGTTGAGCAGGAATGAATTTTTAAAAATTTTCTTTTTTTACGGATAAACAGGTGCACCAATTGACGTAAAATTTGATAAAACTAGTTTAAAGCAGCTGTTCAAAGAGATGATTAATTTTTTTTTTAGAAAATTAATATCAAAGGTAAAAGGTAACCTAGTAAACAAGAAGGTCGGGAATCATTTTATATGATTTAATTTTTTTTTATGTAATTAATTTAATAAAATAATTTATAATTTAATTAAATTTTTAAATTATTAAATACTAAAAGTATTTTTTAGTCGAGAATATAACGTCATATATGAGAAAGAAAGAAATTTCTCCCAGGTGCCGTTATATGTATCCCCGACTTACCATTGGCTGAAAAATATTTATCAACTGACAGGCAAATTAATTTGAATCGTGAATAGGCTTTGATTATAGAACAAGAGAAGGTTTATGCAGTAACAAATATTTTAAAAATTACGAATTTAAAATTAATTTAAATAATTCAAATTGTTTTTTTAAATGTTAATGGTACTAGCAGAATAATTATTTGAAAAAGGTATAAATTGCTGTCGAAATCTGATATTAAAGTGGGAGGGGGGCCCTTGAGTCTCGATGCTTAATAAATAATTGATGCGCTTCTTTAGATTTACACTCATATTTTTGATTTTGAGTATTTATTGTTTTGTTAATAAAAACTAAAACCCAAATATGTACATTCATTAAATAGTGCAAGTCGAACTCTTTCCAAAGCGTTCAGCAATGGTTTTTGCCATGATCAGATGTTTTAATTAACCTGTTGGTTTTTAAATGTTAATTTAATTTAATAAATATATGCAATAGAAAAGCTATCAAGCTGAAATCGATGATTTTCTAGTTTGTAGCTCACTATTTTAAAGATTTTGACTGGATAAACTTGTTTTACGCCTCTATACGTAGAGCATTATGGTTTGGCTTCTTATCGGTCTCTCCTTCCGCATAATTCAAAGTTCTTGTGATTGATTTTATGTTCTCGTGCAACCGCACAGCTTTATCAGATTGTACATTTTGCATCAGATCAACGAATGCGGAATGACCAACCCATAACTTACGAAGAGCATTTTATATAATATTAAGTAGATTAAGGTTGTGCGGCCTGAAGGCCGCACTGCGGTAAATAATTTTAAATTCTCTCAGTAATATATGCACATAATTTTAATTTTTATGATTATTATATCATAATTAGTAATCACCTATATCGGTTAAGCTGCATTATGGATTATAGTGAATTCGTGAATATAAGCAACTTCTATACAAGAAACGTTCAATATAAAATAAAATTTTATACTTTTTTACTCGATTTTTAACGTCTTGTGACAATTCGATTCCCTACTACTGCTGATGGATATTGAAAATCGGTGCTGAGTACAGGGAACCTACATACATTTCAACATAGTTTCCAAAGCATGGGAATACACAACTGTTAGAGCGCCCATTACAACTAGGAAAGGTTTAGCTAAATAATGTAATGCTACCTGAGGCTAGGAGGTAGCCATTTAATAAACGAAAACTTCTTTTATAAAATATTTTACTGTTTTATAAATGCCCTGAAAGTAGACAACAAATTAATTTATGCAAATAAATTTGTTTTTTCGATTGATTGCGATTAAAAAGACATTTTAAAGACTAAATTAAAAATTAAAACAAATTCTGAAGTTTTAATGCGCTGTTTCTTACAAAATGTAACATGGAAAAATATGATCAAGTTATATTTTAATGTTTTCATTTTATGAGTCCATTCGAGTTACGACCTTTAAAACGTAAATGTCTTTGAATCTTAATAAAAAATTTTATTAAATAAAATTCTTAATTTTTATTGTATGAACTCTAAAATCTTTAAGATTTAAGAATTTTTTAATCTTTCCAATAATCACTTGGATTATTTTTTTTTGCTTTATTGGATTTATTTCCTTCAATATCTGAATACATTATTAAATAATTGAAGCACTTTTGGATGAAATGTTCGTTTAATTTTTTTGAGATAATTTTCTAAAACTACTAACCAGAGAAATAAAACAGAAAAAAATGCATAAATGAAAAGTAATATTTAATATATAAAAACTTTAATAACTAAAGTTAACCAAATAATTTCACTATTTTGATTGATTTCAAATAGATCTAATTGTATTTTTAATTAAGTACTTTCTTCCTTCTCAGTCCGTTTACCCTCTACAGGGTTTGGTGACTCTATTTTAGAGTTCTCTGGCACTCTACCTTGGTGGTTTGCCATTGCCTGCCGAACGGAGATAGTTAGAAAATTCTAACTCTTAACTAACTACTGAACTTAACTACTAAAAATTACTACTACTAAAATTAACTACTTAGTTTTAATTTAATTAAAAATTAATACTAATCATTTTTAATTTTTCTCAAATTTAGGATGTAATTTTGCATTCATAAACAGAAAAACCTAACGAAGGCTCATATTTATAACTGATATGTTCAGCAAAATTGTGAAAAAAATTGGGTTAGAAAAGCTTGGAAGTACACTACAACTCAAAAGACGTTACAAATTTCATTAAATTAATTTAATAAAAATTTAATCCTTACTTAGTACGTTAAGGATGTGGGTGCATATTTAAAAAAAAATTTTTTCGCAATTTTAGTAGTCATTTTACTCCCACTTTTGAGGAGTAAAGTACTACTTTTTTCCCGCAAATCGGGCAACGGCTCGTGCAAACACCCTCACACGCGCGATGAAAAGTGGCACCTTAGTCTCATGATGTATAATATACTATTATTTATAACAGGGCGCATGTCAAAATACAAAAAACTTACAAGTCAATTTCTAAAATGAACATAATTTCAATTAAGGGCTCTGCGTAATTCTGACTATTTAAGGATGCAACTGTGAGCAAAAATAATGGGAAGGAATGTTTATTACACATTGCAATATAAAATCTTCTAAAATCTTGAAATTTGTTTTTTTCACTTTTTATATATTTTTCCCCATTTTTAAATTTAAACCAATTGAATTATTATTTGATGCTAATTTTCTAAAACTAAAAGTATTAACAAAAATGCTTTTATCCTGTTTTAATTTATTTAATTAATAAATTTTAATTTTCCAATAACTTTTGTTTATATAATTTATACAGAAATTGTTAAAGGATTTGATCAGAAGTAATATTTAAACCCACAGTGTTCTAAGACCCAATTATTTCGTTTGGAGAACTAACCTAGGTTAAAGTTTAACCGCACAAAATTAACCATGATTTTGTTTTTATTCCGCCAGTGAACAATATCACCAACCTTGCACTGAAAAACAACTTCCTAGTTAAACTAAAAAATTTAGGTTAAGCTGCGTAAAATTTAAATGGCTTGATAAATTGATTCGAACCGTTTTCTGGCAAAAGCTCAGTCTTCACCGATATTTTTACGATTAAACCTGAACTTTGAGTTTGCCCTGTAAACTCGAGTAAAATTGCACAATAATAAAATTGCAAAATATTTAATGAACGAATGAAAAAAAAATTAATATTTAAATTACTATTTTGGATGACTGCTTCACACAAATGTATGGGATATACCGGTAGGTCGTTTCAAACGGGTTATGCTGAAGCTTGATTAAACGACGGCATATCCAACAACAGAATGCGAAAATTAACCTGATGCCCACGTTCTTCCGGGAGCGTTTTAGTTCAGTTTAGTCTCCCGACAATGTCGTTCGCGTTTTCTTTTAATTATTTTTAAGGTTGGCCATTTTCCTGCCGACGAAAAAAATGTTTCGGCAGACTAAAAATTACAAGCGTTCCACTTTTGATCTGGATTACCATACCACTTTAATTACATCCTTTTTAAATTATATCGTGTGTTAAGATCTCAACTTGAAAAGAAACTGTAAATGGCTCGTTAAATTTTTCAATGTTTTTAATAAAATTAAATGTCCCATAAAAATTACCATAACTTCGTCGAGGTTGACAATACAAAATTTGGCATTGTTTACTTCCATATTTTAGACGAACGTTAATTTATATTGGCTATGTAGGTCTTCGCATTGATTGCAAAACCGGTATCATCTAGAATTGTAGAAGACGCGCCTCTGGAGATTACATTATTCGTACACCTCCGCAGGTGCCTTATAGTAAATTTCCTGCATAAAATTTCACATCGAACGTTCAGCGTTTCTCAAACTTTTCGTCACTTTCGATTTTAAACGATAAATAAGTGCCAATTTTAAAATTTATTAGACAATTTTTAATAAACCACAATGAAAATTGCAAGATTGTGCAATTCGGACAACAGTGTATACCTACAATATTTAATTGAATTTATTATGCAACGCTTTTAAATTGAATGATGTTTCAAATAGATTAAGATGTGTTTGCTAATTTATATCGCAATCCTTTTCTAAATAATACTAAATTTCTATTTATAATCAAACCGGTATATATTACTTAGCGTAATAAATCATAATAGATAATCACAAGTCTTAGTTTGATCGGATATCAAAATGGAACACCTCTTTGTTGAACCTAATAATTCTGTTATGGTTTTGTACACGCACACACATATGTGTGCAATTTTACACGTTTTAAGCGAACAATAAATGTAATCTTACAAATTTACATAAATTTGTAAACACCGTTTAATTAAATTATAGTTTAATTTTATGCCTTCAATGGTTACGTACACTATAATTAAATAATTTGTTAATTACTCCGTGAATCTTTCATATAATTAAGTAATTACTTTTTAAATTAGTTACTTACATTTCAAATTAGTGTTCCATACAAAAAAAGTCGCACATTTATACAATTTTTTTTCGAGAGACTTCAACGCGCAATAAAGCTACAAACCCACTTATTTTAATTAAACGAATTTTTAAGGATAATAAAGATAAGAGAAAGTGTTTTTATAAGATAAAAGCTTTATCAATTTAAATGCATCCTACTAAATAATTTTCAAGGTAATTTTGAAAACGAAACCAGTTTTTAATTATTGTGTTTTTTTTTAATATTATACAAAATTTTCAAGGATCAAGACTTTTGTGAATTACTTTATTATAACTGCAAGTTTGAAAACCTTGATCAATCTTCGGCCCGAAATTATCGCGAATATTTTTATTCAAGGATTATGCAAAATTATTGTATATTAAATGATGTTACACGCGGCGTTGTCTCTAATTATTATTGCTTTTTTATTTATGAATGAAACCTTTGTTTACATTTTCTTGAACGTTTTCTACACCGCAAAATAATTGTGTTGCGGTTGATTACTTTTTGAAATTTCATAACTTTACACTCGATTCATTAAACACGATCAGTATTATAGTTTTCATTTTTAATAAAATAACCTATAAAGAAAATTACCGTGTTGTGGGGCATAATTTATTTTACAATAATTTATTAAGCAAATTTTAATTTGTAATTTATTTATAAGTGCATTCGAAATGAATTGGCAGCGTAGAATCGGCGGAGTCGCCTTTTTTTAACGCATTCTTTGCTTTTACCGCAAGCCATAAAGTAAATAAGAAACCTCTTTTTTAGAAATCAATAAATTTTTTTTCAAACAATTTATTGTATGTTTTTGAATTAATATTGTTATTCATGGATGTTTTATTTAAAATATCCTCCGAGTGTTTTTTGCCGGTTACGTAAGCATCACTTCAAAATTTAAATATATTTCAAATTATTCGCGTCCAACAATGCTAAATGAGAATTAAAACAATAAATTTAAAAACGAAGTTTTATGTTATCAATAAAAAGCAGCGAAATTTACGATAACTTGAATTAAATGGTAAAACAAGTTTTAATATATTAAAATTTTTCGACTTTTTAAAACGAGAAACCTGTACTGGCAATTTACATTTCTACGTGCATTTAAATTTATTAAAATGATCAAAATGGCGTAAATAAAATGAATTTATTTTCGAAAATATCTTGTAACTCTGTGCTGGTACGGTATTTGCCTATTGGAATGCGAAAACCCGATTGCATTTGTACTTACCTATGCATCTCTTGCATTCATCGAAAGTCCTACCTATACAAAGATGCATGGGCATGATTTATGAGATTTGCTATTTATGTTAATTTGGAATTATAAATTATTATTTGGAGTGTGTATAGAAAGCGCAATGCCTTTGTTTTCTATCGCTCGACTTGTATGTATCAGCACATTTTACCCATGCAATGTCTGCTTGTAATGTTCGAGTCGTACAATTTTTCAACGATAGTATTTATTACAATTAATTAATAATTATTATAAAATTAATTTACTACAAAAAAGGTATTATTAATACCTACTACTATGTATCATTTAGTTCCTGGATTCGTGTAATAATCATAAATTATTATTATTATTATTAGTACCGTTTAACAAACTTTTTCTTTGATGCTTTTTTAATTCGTGATTGAATAAATAAGATAATTGCTATATAAATCAACAAAATTACCTACATTATTGTAAGCTTTCTTGAGACTTGGTTGTAATAATAAGGAAAACAAATTTAGTTTTGGGAAAATTTCGAAAATCAAGAGCTACTAAGTTGTTTCCATTTTTTTTATTGCTTATTCTTGCAACTTGTATGTATTTAAGTACTTTCTAGAAGCTTCTAAATGCTTCTGTATTACACAATTTGCCTGCAGCTAAAAATGGCAATTTATATTACCATCAGTGCTTGTTGATCTGTCTAGAAAATTAAGTTAAATAAAACTATATGGGAAGCGGGAATTTCAAAAATGCCCTAAGCGAGAAAGCTTCGTGCTTTGCTATTAATCGATATTAAAATTAATTCAGATAGCAATGGTGATGCCGTTTGGATAAGTGTTTCGCTTCTCGCAATAAGTGTGTCAATGATAACCGGAATACAGCGCGTTTTTCATCGGATGATTCCAAAACACCTTTGTAGAGACTTCTGCACTTGGGCAGACAATGTACTCTAATTTTATTTAACAATTCGACCACCACTAGAATCAAAAAAACATTTCTTATTTTCAAAAAACTATTATCTTGACGGTCAGAAAATCGATCCATCTCACCCCAATATATCCTATCAGGACCAATTTCTGAATACTTTCAAAACCCAGTTTTAATAACTAAGTTTTCAAGGATTGAGGAATGAAAATTGAAGATTTTTTTTGTTTGATTTTTTATTACTGTATTTCCAAAGGTATGCGTCCTGAAGGCCGCACTTTGAAGAATACTATGGAATTCACCTTACCCGTGCGTTGCAGACGGATAAATAATTTAAGCTATTATACAGTCGTGACCAAATGTATTGAGCACTCCTTTAAAATCTCGTAATTATGGAAGCTGTTGAAGTTGCAAGAACGATAAATCACTACAAAGGCAAATTGATTAGTGTTAAGGGCTGATAAGCAAATACAAATATATTTTAAGGGTATTTCAATCCTTTATACGCTAGCTAATATATTTCTCAGTCAAAAACTTCATTTGCATTCAAATTCATCGACATTTAAGTTTAATGCACAAAAAAAGTTTAAAAGTTTTTAAAATTAAGAACGTTTGCATTTACTTTTTATTTTATTTGAACTTACTAGCCCTGAATTTTTATGAAATATTTTGAAACTGAAAATTTTTATGAAAGTGACCTCTCGAAAGCTCATTATTTTAGGTTTTCTGTGAAAGTAATTAGTTTTCTAAAAGTTTACTAAACTAAAGCTGTAACTCTTAATTTACTATCCGAAATGAGATATCTATTTTTTTTAAAGATGCAAGGTTGACAAATAAATAACACTTTGAATTTTACTACATTTTTATATTTAATTTAATCCATAACTCGAAAGCCATTTAATTTTTGACAATAAAAGGTTTTGATTTTATTTGTAGACAATTTCATTTCTTTAAAAAAATTTATTAACACTAAATAATGGTCAATATTCTAATCCAAAGATCATAAAAGTTTTGCAAATAATACATTTAAAAATACCGTAGTTCGTTTAGATTTTACTGTTATCCTGACGCGCATGAATGGATTAACGAGATTCCAATATAACTCTTGTGCATATTTTTTAATTATATAACCTATTGTACAACACAACATCTTTACTTTCCTATATTTAAAAGTTAAATGGTGATATCTCAGAATGTATAAAAAAATTCGATTTCATCGTTGTTCTGACGCGCATGATTGGATTAACGAGATTCAAATATTCTACATACAACTTTAAAATTGAAAAAAAATTTAATTTATATTGTGAATATTTTTTAATTATGAAACTTATTGTATAACACCTCATCCCCATTTTTTATTTTTGAAAGTAAAATGGTGATTTCTCAGAAAGCAAAATAAATAATTATCAGGAACAGAGTATTTAAAAATGATTTGCCAGATTTAAATGTTACACTTTCTTGGCTTCCAGCTAAACGTGCATAAAAATTACAAGTTGTGTCAAATCCTAAAGAAAATCAAGCTCGTCTTTAAACTCTTTAATTTTTAAAATTTCAATATGTTTGTTTGAATATACAGTAGGTACGCGACAATGCTGAAAAAATTCTGTGTATGCAGGACTGCGCCTGCTGCATTTAATAGTAACATATTTTAGTAGAATTTTAAAGGAGTTGGCAAAGTTTTAATTACAAATAAATAAAACTAATGATTTTATTAACTGGATAGAGGTTGAAATTTTAAACACTTATTGTGTTTTTACAAATAACTCGATTTTAGTGTATCTGAGGTGCAAAGTAAATAGAATCTAACGAGAGAATAAAATTCTGCATAAAAATAAAACAATTTGAAATATTTTTTGGGGTAGTATATTTTTTCCAATACTCCAATTTGAACAAACAAATTACAAAAACTGAAAAACAAACGTTATCCACCCAGCAAAGATGTATGGTTCTACATAATAATGTCTAGGTTCGTTTATGGAGAGTTTTGCGTCAGGATAAAATTCATAAAAAAAATTATTTTTAGTTTAACGTAATTTTATTTAAGGGTTATTTTTTTTATATTTAATTTGTCCACCAACCCAGAATTTTGTGATTTTACCATAAGAACCATAAGAATTGGGTTGTCTTATTTGCTTCAACTGTTGCATTCGTATCAATAAATCTTTCGATTTAAAATTATTTCTTAACATTTTTGTTAGAAGTGTAACTAAGATCTAAAACTACCTAATTTTTTATACATTTAAATAATTTAAATAAACGCCCAGATACGTAAAGTTATTTCCAAATTTTAGATAAAAATTGCAAATTAATTTCTTGCACAAGTTTGCCGATGTGTAATCGATAACACCTTTCTGCATTCATGTTAGTAAAATTATTTAAATTTTAACATTTTATTTATGCAGGTGGTTGAACCAAATGGAGTTGTAACCGAAACGGTTTGTTTCAATAAGCTTAGATTTAAAGACTTTATTTAAACCGCTCTTACATAAAAACATCTTGTATTAATTAAAAATTTAATATTTTTAATAAATTAAAGTATAACCTACTTATGTCCGGCGAAATGACGAAATTTATTAAATTTTGCATCACATTCGAACCTGCTATTTTTTCTAACTTTTCTTTTCAGAAAAAATATGGGATAAATAATTTAATCGTTTTCTCACTGAGCTCATATTCGATATTTTTGATTTATTGTTTCGGAGAGATACAATTTTCCTACTCAAAATAGTAAACTCTTTGAAATTTATTTCTTCCAGACACGGAACTGCTTTTGAAAAAAGTTAGTTACCATAACGTGACGATTAATTCAGTTGTATCGAGTTGCCTATTTTTGGCACAAATTTTTCCACGTTATGCAAAACTGTTTTTAAGGAAACAATAACACACCACTGCTGCGGTTAGTTAAAAAACAATAAATTTTTCTTGTAACACATTTATAATTTTGCAACAAATTTAACACTATTTTTAGCATCCAAACCGGTTATAACACAAAGTTATAAATTTTTATGACCAACTTAGAATTGATAAAGATGTAATTACAAACGCAATGTAATCTCCGTTGCTGCATTTTTAGCCTCTGGCTCCGAAGAGTGAAAGTTTCTACGCTCCTATATAAATAAGAGTAGAACATCTTAAGAATTTTGATTTTGAGATTATTTGAAAATAAATTAACGCGATTAAATATACTTTAGTCAGGAATCTAAATCCATCGACCAAACAATCAGACGTGACTTTTTTCTGAATGAAAAACCCTTGTTGCATCTTAATTTGCCAAGGCTATTTTCGAATATATTCCATTTTAATTGTTATTTGGAATTGTGTTCCGAGCATCGTTCTCACAAACTCAACACTCGCAAACATTAAATCAGCATTAGGATCAATAAAATACCTCGATCGAGTATTATATATGTAACACATTTTAACTAATTGCTGTTTGCATTAGAAAACAAAGTGGTAGCATAAACAAATGCGTGGGTGTAGTTGTTATAGATAACTAATTTGTAAAGATTGATTAATATAACCGTCAAAATAATTTATGATCTTTTATAGAAGAATTTGTAATTTATATCACTTAATCGCGTGACAATAATATTGATATGAACTACAAACAGTTAATATTGCATTCTTATGTCGTGCCTCGATGAACAATATCTATGCAAATTAGGATAGGCGTGTGTAATAATAAGATTTTTTTTACTGTTGTGGTATACAATCTTCGCCAGCAACGGCCCTCTTCCGAACGTTTCCTTTGTATAATTTTTGAATTTTCACTCTGAGCAGAATTCGTGCTTTATATTTTATTATTACTCGAATTTTTACGAAAATCTACATTCTAAATCAATTTATAGACTAGAGGCAGGCAAGCACCTTCCTATTATTAAAATTTACATTGTTATTTGTATTGCACGATTTATGCAACTTTCTATTGTATTAAAACAAAATAATCACCTAAGAGCGAGCATAACACGATTGTTAAGACTCTAAAATCGATTTTTTCGTGTTACTTAACGTCTTAATCTACTAAAAGTTGAAAACTTTTCAATAAATCAAAAATTACGTCACCGACAGCGACCGTAGGTATATTGCGAAAGTGGGTGCTAATTGACTCAAAAATGGATAATTTTGGCGATACACTACATAAAAATGAAGTCGCAAATTTTATTTATGATGCTGTTTTTTATATTCTCAACCATAAGTTTATTAAAATATAACTGCATTCTCGCTCTTTTTATACCAGTTAACGTAATACCGTTAGAGACTTCCACGGTAGATCAAGACACAAACCCGGAGTCTATTCAAACGCCTGCTTCGCAAGGTCATTCCATATTTATAATTGAATCAGAATTGCGACTGTTTATAAAATTAAAAACTGTTTATGTCATTAATTAAATTCGTTTAGTCATTCCAACTTAATCACCAATAATCGGCGAGATTGTGCGCTATACCCAATACTTTATGTCAATGCTTTGTTACCTAGGTACCCGAGTTTTAACCAAAATATCGTGATTGTGTTTCTGTAAATCATCTATCCACTTATCAAACACGATATTTATAATTATTATAGGATTATAACCACACCTATAGATTATCGACCTCTGTTGTATTAGTACTACTCTGTTATATCGATTTTTTTACATTATAAAAACATAATTACTATGAATTAACTTGTCGGAAAGTTCTTATTTGTTACCAATCTAATTAATATAAAAGCTATATAGGTAGGCGCAAAAACTTGATAAAGTGGAGATTATCAAAAAATAGCGTTAATTATTATAAATAGTATATTGCGATCGTAAAACACGCAAGTTTAATTTAACCTTTAAGCGCGCGAATATAATTTCACAATTTTCGAAAAACTTTCGTGGGAAATGCAACTTATCAATTTATGTATAATTTTATGCAAAAAAAATATAATTATTATTTGCTCTAAGCGCCGCTTAATATGTGAATAATATTTATATAATAAAACTATAAAAAGGTCGACCATTTTTTTGGGATGTCTGCCTTGAAACAGACAGGTTACATCACAGGAAATCTACCGATTGACCAGTTTCGCCAATACATCTATGGTTCTTCAAGTGCCCAATGCTTGGACTATCGACCATCGAAAGTGAAAAAGCGGGATTGGTTGCAGGAATTAAATTCACAAGCTAATTTCTTTATATGCAATTTGCCACATCTCAAAAACAAGTTCGTACTAGTTGCTAGATTTAAGGCAATTCTTGATTTATCAGGATGAGGAGAATACATCCTAAAGTTACTGAATGTGATCAAAAATACTGCCGGTTTAAATATGAAGATTGTATAAATTTTGAACTCTCTCTCAAGATATTAATTGAAAGAGAAGGAATAGCAATGTTGTTCACAAAATTTAAAGAAGTTGGTGCCCGAGTTTTTTCAATATTTTGGACGGCAGTAACTGTTTAAAAAATTTGGAATACACTTAAAGAATAAAGGCTATTATGGCAGAATTGCTAGATAAAAACCTAATCCGAAGAACAGAAGCAAGCGAATAAAATTTTCCAAAAACTGAAGGTGTATTTGCTGACGAAATTTATAATTCTGATGATCGTGTTTTAATTAAACCTCCTTAATTTGTAAAGGCAGACATTGATTGGGAAGTGCACTTATTAAGGGTTGGATTTTGGTTGCAGGAATGGAAAAATTAATTTTTTATTGAGGGCATTAAGATGCAGTGTAAAAAAACAATTTATTAGAAAGTGCTGTGCAAATGAGCATTAATGATATTTTTAAGTTTTATCAGGAAAACGATTTGAAACGATTTTCCTGCTTGGAATAAGAAAATCTATTGTTTAAGCGTCTCAAAATATTGCACCTCCCTCCTCAATCAGCACTTAAATCCTATTAAAATTTTATGCGATGAATTGAGCTTTAAAATTCGACAAACCACCTTAAACAACAGTTAACACTTAAAACAGCGCTTAGAAAGAAAATGATAACTAATAAGTAGTGATTATTTCCACAAAATTAAAATAAAATTGTTCGATGAAAAATTTATATTTTTCTGCTAGAAATCATTTTCATCATAAATTCAGATGGAAGACAAACTCCTCCTCATGAATGGTCAAGGTTTAAGCAAAAATAGATAAAAAAAGGTTAATTTTTATTAACGGTACAAAGCAATTACAAATGAAGAACTATTGTGCACTACTTCCATTATTTTTTTCCTTTTCAAAAATTGTAGAGCTAACTTCTCGCACACGCATAATAAGAAAGAATTTACTTAGCGTTCAACTTGTTTCTTTGCATAGTATTTAGCTTTTGAATTTAATTCCTGCAACTAATCTTGCTTTGTTTACAATTTTTTGCTGCAGGCAATATATAGTTCATCTCGAATTTCTCATGTAATTTGGTTTTGTGTAGTTTCTGGTAACTTTGGTGTATAAATAATTCAATTCGAAGAAATCTATCGACATAATGGGATAATTTTTTACCTTTTTCCGTTTCCAAATTAGACATCTAGAACCTGCACTGGGATGATGACTTTGTTGGTAATTATGAAAACAATCATGGAGATTTTCTTTCTGGTTTTTCATTTTGTAATCAATTAGCATCTCGCTATTCTCGTTGATAACATCTTCATTGAATTTCTGCTTGATGCCCTGTACCACCGCCGATGCGAGCATTTAAACCTCCTATAATTATTATTTTACGTGATTCTTCTGATGTATTATCATGTATCTTGTAGTCTTCTATAAAATTCCTGGGATTTCTTCTTCGGTTTCAAACTATCCGGCGCATATGGAACTTAGTACAGGCTTTACACCAGAATTTGGTTTTCAATTCCTTTACTCTTTTTTTTTGTTTCTGCAATTTGTAAGATGACTTCTTGGTGCTTTCCCCTTCAAGTTGCTACATTCCAGCAGGAAATTCTTGTGACGTCACAATTCTTTTCTTTCTTGTTATCGCATAGGTCGTTATGAAAGGAGCCAATCCGTTTTCCAAGGCTATGATTTTAGTTCTGTGAGCACACAGTTTTTTTTACCTCAGACAACGCAGTTTTTTCCTTCTTCATCCGGGTTTGATACCGGAAACGGCAATTTCAAATTTCAATTTCAAATTCAGAGTTCAAATTTAAAATAACAAATAAATTACTGAATCATTTAGGCAAACAGAAATAAATCTTGGCCTAGAATGAAAAGAAAAAAAAACTTAAGTTGAAAATATTTCTTTAATCGCATTTATTCGGTCACTCGGCATTAAAACCTCTCGTCTGCTTACACCAGATTGGGAAATGTGCTTGTGACTATTTTATTGCCGATTATCAAATCGACAAACTATGAAGGTATAGCACGATCTTCGTCTGACCTTTTTTCCTTTATTTCAACATTTTTTTAAATAACAAATAGAGATCACAAGCGGAGGTGTTGCTAAAAGTTTTGAACTCCTCCCTTTTCATAATTTTTGTGCATATTAAATAACTTTTTTATATTCTTTATGATTTTTACTGCGTTCCTAGTGTAGCTCGCGACTTACTTGTTTTTATTGCTCATTAACCGATTGATTTATTTTAATTTGTTTACTCACCGTAACGGTAAGCTGTATACCTACCAATAATCATGAAAACTTGAAATAAACTCTAATAAGTTGTTTTTGCGCTAACTATTAATTAGAGAATTAATTTATAGATATATAAGTTTCAATCAATTAAAATTTGGCATTTAAACAGAAACTACGCATACCTACAAATAAAATTAGTTTTTTAATTTAATTTTTAACTTACAATAATTTAAAAAGTAACAAACGTAATTTCTAAATCTTAAGTTTAATTTAAATATTATTCAACAAAAAAAATGTGAATTCAAAAAGGGGGCACCGGCGAAGGTTTTGATATATTAGAAGCAATCGAAGTCTCATATTTGGCATCATTAAAGAAGATAAAGAAATTTATTGTAGAGAAATTAAAAAAATAAGTTTTTCAAACGCATTAAACAAACACAATAAAATTAAATTTGTTTCCTAAGCTTTCATCAAAGCATGTTAAAGGCAATAACCTTTTGTCAAAAGCTTATGAAATAAATTGTATTTTATTGTGGCTATTTGATTAGCGTGTTAATTTTAATGTACCTACCTACGTAATAATAATTTTCACGAGTTAATAATTTATATATTTTTTATTATTATTTAAATATAGCTTTTTAGAACTGAAAACATTTATTCGGTCATATAGCGCCGCAGACGATTTTTTTACAAAAATTTCGAGTCGATCGTATCTGACAAGTATTAGGTGAGAACCCCTAATAGGTTAATCTCAAATGCATAAATACTACAAATTGTTACCTGGTTTAAAAATCAATAAATATTAGTGTGCCAGAAACCGGTATTCTGCAATTGCATACTATAGGGACACTCTTTGCTCGCATGTAACCTTCTAAAATATCCTGCTGGTGCCCATGCTGATGTGATATAAATTTTGTGGGAGGAATCGCTGATTCATTAAAAGATAGTGAAGTCACAAAATACCTACACAAAATAGTAATAATAGTAATAATAATTATTAAACTAATAAAATGTTGTATTTAAATATAATATGACTACGTAGTTTCAGGCTGTTTATTGTGATCAAAACAGTTTTTTTTTAATAAAAATTTTATAATAGCGAATAATAAGGTCAATCCACGAATTCAATTACTTTCTCTTGATTATATTGGCCGCCGACACTAAAAACTTAAATTTTACACCAACACAGAACCGTAATAAGTGTGATTAACAAGCTCGTTTCGATAAATCAAGTCGCGGGCTAATTTAAATAAGCGAACAGATGTGGCTTGGATTTTTTCACTTTTTACTAATTTACAATTCAGCCCTATTCGGAACTTGGCTAAATGACCATATAAACATGGCTAATTTATTGAAACGTATTTCTCTTACTTATTTAACGTCTGCTTGTGTTACCTAAGAAGTCGAGTGATAATTAATAGCTACGATTGTGAGGGCTCCATCATTATGTCTCGGAAGAAAGTCAATTTCCATACCGCATCTTCATCTTAGCATTCACAAGCCAATTACATAACAACAGCAAAATTGTTGTTTTTATAATTACAAGCTCGCTGCAACTTTTTGCATTCCGAAATTGCTCGAAGCAATTACAATAATAAAAATAATGTAAAGTGTGAAAAAGAACAAAAATATCCTAAGTGCAACATTTCTTGCCAAGCATTTCAAGATCGTTTATTGTTCTTTGTTCCGGATTATTTGCATAACAAACATAAGATTTATATGTTAATTTTACTTATGATGCAGTTCACTCACACCTTGTGTATTCTCGTAAAAAAAATTAAAAGCCCGAGGATGATAGCGCAATTTTCTATTTTATGGGTCATTTATATTTTTTAATTATAAAATTGTCCTATTATTAAATGCTTTTTAGCAATTTTTTAAGCAAACAATCTCTTTTATGTAATATTTAATTGCAAAAATATCATTTGCATTAAGCGTTTTTGTGTTTTTATTCGGAGACTTCAACGGTAGATAACCAAACAAACCTTTTTATGGTAATTTTTTTTTAAATTATATGAATTAAAATATTTCGATGTACCCATGACTTTTGCAGTACCATCCTAAGAGTGACCTTGAACCTCATTATTTTTTTTTTACGCAATTTTTTCTTTTAAGTTGTACATTACTGTACATGGTTGTAGTACATCATGCATTCTTCTTAAATTACATTTTTAATTACTTAACTTTTACGATGAAATGTGGCTAGGAGTTTAATTATTTTTTCAATGTCCAAAATTACATACATACGTACCTACTGCTACGTGAATTTAATAAATTTTGCGATTAAATGTAAAGTAAAAGTACCTACATACATTGCGTAATCAATCGTAATAAAGATTACCAAAATATAAAATCGCCAAACTTTCACCATTACCCACGAATTCAACAAAATTTCCAAGTAACGTACATTTTACCGAATGATTAACAGTTATTGCCCCGGTAATTTTCTTGCTAATCAAAATTCAATTTGGAGTGTAATAAGAGCCACTAATAAAAAGTTAGCAATCTGTTTTTCTAAATATATCTAAAGCCCTAGTTAATCAAGTATATAGGCTGTACGGCCTTATTGAAAGCATTTCGTTACGGGCCATAACTTTGTGTTCATACCGGCCTGATTACTACGGGGGCTTTAAATATCACTGACTTCAGGTCTCATGGGGCCTCGGAACTATATCATATCTAATATGCGCTGTCTATTTATTAGTTTTGCAAACAACGTGTGTATATAAAGTAAGGGGATGATGTCCGCCACTTTATTAGTCAATTGTTACTCTTGTGATGAACATTTCGCGATTCGCTTCGGTATCGCAGTAATTCATCGAATCGTTTCAAGTTGTGATGAAATAAAAATAATTGCAATCAAAAATACCGCAAGAGCCGATTAAAATTCTGACGAATTGGACACACGTCGTCGGTAATAGTTTTTTTTTTTAATTTGGGTTTTACAAGTGCTAAATCGGTGCCCCCGCTCTGTACTAACTTTTTCCTGTAATGTCAATCGTTAAACCATGCTTGCTACTGCCTTTAACGGTTTGTTAATTAACAATCGTGTTGAACTTGGTCTAATTTTTTTTACTTTTAATTTTCAGGTACAGTTTTAATACAGGGTGAAGTATCCAGTACCCCCCTGGTGGCCGCGAGCGCGCAGCCTTCTGCCCCAAGTAGTCCCCAATCAAGTATGCTTTTGCTTCAGACACAGGCAAGTATTTTTTAATTATTTCCGCTTATTTTAATTTACTAAACTTAAAATGTACATTTTGTGCATTAATTAATTAATTTGTTGGTTTGCATTTTAAGTATCAAAAGTAGTGGACTTGAATATTAATGGTAACTTCAAAGGAACTCAAATCGATATATTAACTAAGATGACGGTTTAAACAATTTATCTTTTTCACAAAACCTTGAAATTAATCGAAAAATTAAGAATGTTAAGGATTTTCAAACGCATTAGTTTTTTTGCAGAAACAAAGACGTCAAAATTGGGTCTCGAGAGATGATAATTTTTAGTTCTGAATAAATTTGAATAAACTCTTTCGTAATTTTTAAATCAATAGATATTTAAAATGTTAGTGCATTTTATAACTCCATCTAACTGTTTGTTAATCACTTAACTAATCAGTATAGTGCAAGTTGCTAATAAATGAGGTTTGTTATATTTGCAAAGAAATTGCATAAATAAAATAAATACAGGAAACATATTTCTTTAATTTCGCAAATGAAACTACAGACAGCATTATAGGTAAGTCGCTTAGAAGGGGGGGGGGAGTTTTATTATAGAACCGGAATTGTTGTATGGAACTACCAGGTCACTGGGCAATCTAGGATTCTCTAACTGAAATGTTAAGAAACACACAAAGAGTGAGTGAAGTCAGCCCTCGATGATGTTTTTTAGATTAGATTCACTACAGAATACCCAATACTAAATCATCGCGATCAAGATAAGCTTCCTTGATTGTCTAAATAGAATACCAAAGAAGGAATGCAATTTTTAGCAACTTAATAATATTCAAAAGAGAAACTTGGTAATTATAATATATCACAGCTCGTTCTTTCTTTGCTTCTTTATTTTAATCTAAACGATCGGCCAAATCGACAAAAAATATTATTGAATAGAATGTTTAGCATCTGCGATTATAATTAACTAACGGGCCAAATATTAAAATCATTCAGCTATTGTCGGGTGCGATACAACTTGTCGCGCCTACCTGCGAAAGAACCATTGTGTATTGTTTTAACTATTTCTATTACTTCCATTGAATTTTTTTACTTTTGCACTGAGAATAGAATTGAATTGGAAATTAAGAAAATATGGTTTCATTGATATCATTTGAGTCGAGGAGCTGTCAGTAGGTACATAATATTTGGATTAACTGTGGAGTCTTTTTCGGTTTGGAAATTAAATGTAAACTTGTGCCGCTCTTAGTTTAGACTTAAAATTCCTTTTCAACTCGGCAAGCCAATAGAGTGAGTTTCTTCGTTCGAGTGCATAAAAGGGTGAATTACAAACTTATCTACAATTTGATTGGTCTGGTAGAAATCTTGATTAACTCGTTAGGTGAAGGGGTTATGATGCATCTATGAGTATTTACAAGGGTCTAAAATAAAAGAAACCCTTCATGGTTGCTTCCATAGAACTCTTGGTGTCAAGTATTAAATGAATAGCTTTTTGCACTTTTTATTTCTTCTTCAATGTTATCAAATACATATTATTGGGGATCTACAATTTAACATACGCTCTGGATCAGAGAAAGTGTAATTTACTACATTTTAAAATGAGTTTACTATAGAAATATTACACCACTGTGGCCTTCCCACGAGAAAACAGTCAGAATCAAGTTCTTTTAACTTTGTCTGATATAAACAATCACAAAAGTTTGCCAAAACTGACCACTCGCATTTACACATCATAACGTGCAGTTTTATTTAACATGGCAACGATGTGTGTGTTCATATTGAATATCGGTTTGCGGTTAAACATGATGCAGACTGCAGATAGCTGCCTATAGGCGTTTTGTAAGTGAGTGGCCAGAAATCTCATGCTTAAATGATTGCGTGCATGCATTGGAATTGTCTTCTATTTTATTGTTATTTTTGCAGCTTTCTTAAAGAAAGGTTCGACTGACATGGATTCTTCTTATTTTTTTTAAGAATTTGGTATAATACTCAAAACTTTGCTTATTCCTATGATTATTGTATTTACGGTCCATGAGCTTTGGAACATACAAGATTTTACGATAAGGTTGATTCTCTTGTCAATTCTTCAGTTATTTCGATTATTATGTCCGAGTGCAACGCAACTATACGTAGAAATGCAATAAAAAGAAACCACAATAGTGTTTTTCTTCATGATTTTAACCATAATTAGAAACATTTTCATTAAATTGAAAAAATAAATATGATTATTAAACAATTTGATTCATAAAATTAGATATTCATTTTCCTGTTGCGGTTTATGCTCATTAGAAACACATTTACTACAATTGGCTCGTTTAACTTTCAAAAAGTTATCTGTAATAACGGCTGAAAACGTGAATGAAATACTTGTTTCTATCTGCGTAGTATTTCCATGAAAGTTTCCAAATATCATTTCCAAAAAGTATTTCAATTTTTTCAAAAATTGTAATAATTATTATTAAAAACTCAGGTTATTGTTTATATAATATAACATCATTACATCATAATCGTATGCAAGGCATCGGAATATCAGATGTAACTTGAATTCTTTATTGCCATCACAAGACAACACGTCGCGCAAAATACGATAAACCTGAAATATGTGCGAGACATGCCTGCATAACTGCACGCCCAGCTCACGCATTAATTTATAAACTCAAATCTGTGTTTGTAAGCGATACCGCACTGATAATAATTAATAGTTGATCATGAATGAAATTTTTATGGGTAATAAATATCTTTCTTCTTTCCCGATGCCTTCCCCATAGTTCACAGATTGATATTTGTCTTTTCTATCACAACAGTGTAACTAACGCGAGCAGGGTTCGAACCGCGCACTTATGCCTCTTATGCCCGATTTCTTCACTCATAGTTATCTTGAAGTTAGTAAACTTCAGGTTAAATTGACGAAATAACCAATCAGATAACAACAAAACAAATAAATCAATCATCTGATTGGTTATTTCGTCAATTTAACCTGAAGTTTGCTAACTTGAAGATAACTATGAGTGAAGAAATCGGGCATTAGTTGACCCGTGTATGCTTCGCGCTATACTGCTTGTTGGGTTACTATACCGTCAGCAATTGTTTCAAAGTGGAAAATTGGCGGTAATTTAAAATTTTTTACTATTCTACAAGTAAACAATAAATTATAAATTAAAAATTTTAAAGACTGAAGCGTTGAATTTGAAAACTTTTAGTTTTTTTAAATCTTTGTTGAGGGAATTCTCTAAGGTTTACTTTTTGAAACTGGAATTTTGTCAGAAAATAAATAGAGACCCCAAAATCGCGTTAATCTATTCGTGCGTGTATCTAGTAATTTTTTGCGTTTTCATTCTCATTTTACGTAAATAAGTTTGCATGAATTATTTCAGATAAATAATCGGGCCTAGAAGCGTATAGCGAACAAATAAACTCTTTTTATAATAATAGATTATTATTATTTCGTAGTAGATTGCATATTTGGCGTATTTAAACAATTATGGAGGAAAACAGATTATTTTTAGAACCTCGTTAATCCATTCATGCGCGTCAATGGTAAAGAAAACTGACAAATTCCAAAAAATCAAAAAATAAAAGAAATTCAAAACTTTTTCAAACTCAATAAAGTAGATTATCAAGGATTCGCGACCGCAAGGCCGCTCGTTGGAAAATAATACTTATTCACTCCATATAAATTTCAGGTAGATGAACAGTGGGCGAAAGTTAATCAATCCTGATTGCGATTTTCACCTTTTAGGCTTCTATACATAGTATAGAAAGAAGCCTTATGATCTGGCTTCGTGTCCGTCCGTCCGTCTGTCCGTCCGTCTGTCCGTCCGTCTGTCCGTCCGTCTGTCCGTCCGTCCGTCCGTCCGTCCGTCCGCATAATTCAAAGTCACTAAATTAGTGACAAAAACCTTTGTCACTAAATTTTACTTTAGGTTTCTATACATAGTATAGAAAAAGCCTTATGATCTGGCTTCGTGTCCGTCCGTCTGTCCGTCCGCATAATTCAAAGTCACTAAATTAGTAACAAAAAAAACCTTTTGTCACTAAATTTTACTTTCTTTGTGGGTGGATGGACAAACGCGTGAATGGATTAACAAGATTCAAAATAATTAATTGAGATCAAACACACAGAGTTGTGGACGCTTTTTCAATTGTTTATGAGATTATTTTATTCATCTTACACTTTTTTTTGGGTTGGCAATAAATGAACTAACCAATTAAAGGTGCGAAAGAGTGAAAGTAAAATTACGTAAAACGTAAAAATAACACTTACAAAATGCAAGTCAATTTCTTATATAGAAAATTTTGTTACCAACTAAAAAATTAAGATAATCTGATGATCGTGCAGATAAAGAAAAATTATAAATTTAAATTAAAAATAATTACAAAATATTATATAATTGTAAACCAAAAGGTAGCTGTATAGAAGCCTAAGAACTGCGGTCATCCGAGTTCCACCTTGTTCTTTAATTATGAATGATAATAATGCAACAGACGAATAAAAAACATATAATTTGCGGTCGATCCACAAATTTTGAAAAAAAAGGTTTAAAAATTAATGTGGTATACAATTATCTTATTGGCTCTTTTGAAATTGTAACCTCGACCTTCGATAATTAAAATTAGCTTTTTATTTTATATTTACAATATGTATAATTGATAAAGATGCGAAGCCTTTGGCTTCGCTACAATTTAAAAAAATATCCCATAACGCAACACAACTCAAAACTACAAAAAAATGTATTAAATTATGACGAATTCTCTTTCGTGTGTTTCTTATGGGAATTTTGTGAACTTCAAAATTGAATTGTGGGCTTATTATAGAATCCACCAAATTTATCCACAACTTAAAAATCTTTTAAAAATGTTCTTTTTTGTTTGGTGAAGTCATTTCTATAGAAAAAAATGTGCTTTTAAGTCAGAGTTAGTTAACTCTTGCAATATTATCTGATACCCACTTGTAAATTTAAAATTATTTCCCTAAGTGCGGTCTTTAGGCCGCACAACCTTAGCAATCTAGTAATTTATAATCAATGATAAATGAATAGAAAAACAAAATTTTTACTGTTTCTCTGTGGATTTATGTGCAACTCATCTCAGAGATGCAGTAAATTTATTTTTTTCCAACAAAAAAAAACTAGCTGGCTAATTTGTGAAGATTGCCGAAATTGGAATTCGCGGATAGTGTGGCACCGGCCCTGATTGTGCCAACATTATTGGAAAATTTAACTGACATTTGAATTAAATCTTTACATAATCTAGAAACTCATTACAAGACCTGGATTTAATTACTTATAATTTTTAAGATTCGTGTAATTG
This sequence comes from Lycocerus yunnanus, assembly GCA_036346125.1. NCBI lineage: Eukaryota > Metazoa > Arthropoda > Insecta > Coleoptera > Cantharidae > Lycocerus > Lycocerus yunnanus. The sequence goes on along the minus strand of JARFIX010000011.1, from coordinate 92,429 downwards.
CAATGTTTGTTAATCTAAAAATTTATCGCCTCAACCTGATTTATTGCTGACAATTTTAAAGCAATTTTATAATAAGAATAATATTGTTAATTTATAGTATTTAACAGTTTGAGATTATTAATTTAATTTATTTTTTTAATTTTGTTTAAATGTCAGTTAAATTCTTAAAGACGTTGAATAAATCGGTCTTTAGAGTTAAAAATCTTTCGTGCGGATTTTAGGCCGCGCAACCATGGCAATCATCTATTTTTTATCTGCTTGCCTAACAATTTTTCTATATGTAATGCGATTATAGAAATAAATCAGAATTATTCTTCAGGGTGCAGCCTACACAACCATGGCAATCTAGTTATATAATTCCAATACAATTTTTTGTATAATCCATTAATCCTAGTTGTTTCAGAGATTTTCAAATTTCTGTTTTACGAATCAAACTTGGTTTGGTTATTTCTTCGAGAAAATAAATTAACATTTCATAACAAAAATTTACATGATCTGAAATTAAGTATGTGTAATCTTTGAATACATGGCATCAGATGGACAACCTTATGGGTTATAGCCGCTTCAAAAACATCTTTTTGTTGTTCTTTTGCAAATTCGGGGTTGAGAGATTGAAAACTTCTCGTTTTGATGTATACATCCATAGCTATCGCTCCTTGCTCAGTTTGAATGTCGTATAGAATTTCTATTCCACTAATATTTAAAAAATACTCGTTTTGATTTTGTAATGTGGATAAACCTGCAACACCTGATTACATGCCGTGGAATCCGAACCACGACACAAATTCGCGATCGGAAGCCCAATTTTCTCAATTACCTGTACAACAATTTTTTCCTAATTAGCAAACATTCTTGAGATTCGATTTAGAATTATTTGTATAGTTTCGCTCGAGAGATGTTGCGAACATTCTAAGCTTTCGCATTAAGTTGCTTTATGTTATGGAAGTATTAAAAAGCTTTTGTTGGGATGAATTAATAAATAAACGAGGGAAGATTGTCACGATTGCCGTTCTCATCTCTTACATAGTGTATAGTACCATATGTTATTTAAGGATATCAAGTTACCGTTATCACGATCTACCATCGATATTGTAAAGTTGACAAGAACCGTGACTTATAGCTGCAAGTTTCGCACTCTTTTAAACCATGCGACGATAAAATATAAACCAACCTAAAGTATTTAATATTTCATGTCTGTGGCATTTGTTTAATTAATAATTTAAAGTAGGTGGGTAATAGTCGATCGAAAGTTAGCGTTACACTTAGCGACTTAGCGACTTTGCAATTTATAAGAGCTTAAAACGAATCGTGATTTTCAGCTTAGCAGAAAAAAATTTTAATCTAAAAAGCTTAATTAAATTCTTAATGCTTTGTGCTGTAGAAATTGCAGTTTACTGTAACAAAGAAGAAAAGACAGCTTTTTATAGTAGGCGCCGGACAACCGTGAGAACTAATTGTTTGAAAAAAAAGTTTTAAATTATTAATGACCATGATGGTCAATTGCTAGCATTCTTTTCCGATTCTTTTATTGCCAATGCAAAACTTTATTAATGTTTTTATTGTGCAATGCAGAAGCTGTAACCATAAAAAAATTTGCACTTAGTGAACACTAAAATTTTAAACAAATAAATACAACTAAATTTTAGAAAGGTGCTAAACAATTTTATAATTACATAAAAGACGTCATTTAATAAATTTGTTATGTAAAAAAAAGGCAAAAGAATTCTAATCAAGGCTGACAATATAACGTGACAAGAGATCCTAATTATTTCTGTTCTCTTATTTATTATTATTGTGGGCACTTATGTCGTTCTTATGAAATTTAAAAATTAAATTTACAACTTAATTTTTACTGACGCCGACGACGTTAATTTTTTTATGCTTGCGCGGGAGAATCCGGAAGAAAGTTCGACAATTTTTGTCGTGCAATTGAAAAAATATTGACGAATGTTCTTCGAGAATGGAATGTGGAGCATCGAGAGTATGTACAATAGAAATAATGGCTGATGGGGATCGCAATTTCACGAGCTACAATTTCAGATTAAATTAACAACTCACTTCAGGAAATGAAGTGATGAGACTTCTCGCCTTTTACCAGTTAAAATTTAAATAAAATCGTGCGTTGAACGTCGAGCCCGAAGAAATTTTAACAATTTCTTCTTCCAGAACGAGTTTCTAAAATTGCACAAAAAATTTTAAACAAGAAATGAATAATTTTACACCCATCGCACTTTGGTTTGGATTCGAAAATGGAAAGTTTGGGGTTTTAAAAGTTGAAATTTAAAAAATATATAATATAAGGACGATGCGATTTGCTGGAGAAAACTATAATCTGTCGATTATTGGCAGCAGTTTTATGGACAAACGGTAGCTTAATTACACGTTAAATTTCCAATTAAACAAATGAAATTTAAAACAGAGAACTAAATTAACGCTTGTGTCAGATCAATTTAAATTGATTGAATCTATTAGTAACTACTGTTATATATAGAGTGTAAACAGAGCAATCCATCTGATGCATGATTCAAGTATCTGAAGGCTGTTGCAAATAAAATGCATTCCGTACTACTTGTTCGTTTATATACCTACTTGTAATTATATTATTTAGTTGGACAGGTGATTAATTTACACGTAATTTTCAAGTTTTATGTATATTACCATTAATAATAAATTTATCGGGCATTAACAACCAACGCAAAAGCGTTCAATCAACAATAATTGGCCGTTTACATTATACAAATCAGAATTGATTCCGTATTAAGTTTGCAGAAAACATACGCGTAAAACGATTGGGGAAAACAAAAGGTTCCATATTAGGCGTCGAGACGTCTCCTTGGAAACGACGCATGGATATTCTACCACCAATGACAATAAGTTAAAGTCACGCCTTTTTTCTAGTTGCAATCCCTCTACTTAGCAAAGAAGTAGGTGAAATGATATCAGTCAATATTTTAGTTGTAGATAGAAGTGCGGTAAAGCTAGACAATCGCCAGTTCCGCTAGAGGTAAAATACACAAATCGCTACCGTTTAATTTTAGTTCACTACTATTGATGCTAATTATACTGTGCACGAAGCTATTATTTAAATATCGAGGACAATTAATCGCATCATCCTTTGATAATGTGTATTTTATTTTATTGCAGACTCCATTTGGCTCAAGCAGTTTTGCGGATCTGCTAACCGCGCCGTTTTCGGACGATCCTAGTGCCGTTTTACCTCCAGAAGAGTTAGATCCATTCCCAGAAGTGACCTTACATTCTCAACCTCCCTCACCAGCACCGTTACCTAGTTTTCAAGAAACATACTCAGTGCGCTACAGTGCTCCATATAAAATGGAGGAAGAATGTTTTAACGTTTCCTATCATCATCATCAGCATGGACAATTAGCTACGACCTCCTCCCATCATTACGAATATCAGCAGCATCATCAGTACGCAACGACACCATACTACCCTCCACCACCAAGTTGCAGCGGAAGCGGATTTGAAAGCCTTATATCACATGAATCGTATTCCCTTCCACCTTACCAAACAACCACTGCCGAAATGCAAGTGAGCACTGCCTTAAGTCCACGTCACAGGCGAGCATCGCTTCCCTTGCAGCGTTCCGAATCGACCAGCAGTAGCGAAAGTCCAAAACTGCGATTAGCAGGACCAGGACCATCGGCTTCTTCTTCCGCTGCTAGTTCGCCAGGCGGTAGCAACGACATGCCTTCGTCGAAAATTCTAGCACCTCCTTCTCCTTCCCAATTATGTGCAGTCTGTGGCGATACTGCGGCGTGTCAGCATTACGGCGTGCGTACCTGCGAAGGATGCAAAGGTTTTTTTAAACGAACAGTTCAAAAGGGCTCCAAATATGTGTGTTTAGCCGACAAAGCTTGTCCTGTCGATAAAAGAAGAAGAAACCGCTGTCAGTTTTGCAGATTTCAAAAATGTTTAGTCGTTGGAATGGTAAAGGAAGTCGTGCGAACCGATTCACTCAAAGGAAGAAGGGGCCGTTTGCCTTCGAAACCTAAATCTCCTCAAGAATCGCCACCGAGTCCTCCCGTCTCCTTAATAACAGCTTTAGTTCGTGCACACGTAGATACAACTCCAGATCTTGCAAACTTAGATTACTCGCAATATTGCGAACAAGGTTCCCTAGAGTCTGCTCTATCGGAAGCCGAAAAGATCCAACAGTTTTATACTCTTCTCACGACTTCCGTTGATGTCATACGTAATTTTGCCGAAAAAATTCCCGGTTATCAGGAGTTACTGTGTCGAGACGATAAGGAACTTCTTTTTCAATCGGCTTCTTTAGAATTGTTCGTACTGAGACTGGCATACAGAACCCACGCGAATGATACGAAACTAACGTTTTGTAATGGTGTTGTTTTGGATAAACAACAATGTCAGAGATCGTTTGGCGATTGGCTTAATGCCATTATGGAATTTAGTAATAGCCTACATTCGATGGAAATCGATATATCTGCATTTGCTTGTCTTTGTGCTCTCACTTTAATTACAGGTAAGTTTTTCAATTCACCTCTAAGATTTATTTTTAACATTGCCGCTTTATGCAGAAATTTTAAATTCAAAATTGAATTCGTTAATTTCGCCCGACATGGAATAGATTCAGAAAAACTGGTGCAAAAATTTAATTTTTAATTTTAAACCTGAAATTATAGTACTTTATTTACACGCGCGAACGCTTCTAATTAAAGTCCAACTAATTTTTTATTAAATCCAACATATCAAAACGCTAATTACACCTTCAAAATATTAATTTGGCATTTAATATTAAAACGAATTTATTTCAAACACGCGATAGACACAAGCTCTGGCATAAAATGGATCTTGACGTTATTTTCGTGTCGAACTTGTCTGATTACATGAAAATCGACCGTTTCAATTAATAAAATAGAAGTTGATTTTGTTTACTTCGGGTAATAAAATTTTAACCTACCCAATTTCAATAAATACTCGGTGATATGGATTTGGGAATCGTTCAAAAATTTAATTAGCTCTCCTGTCTTCTGTCGTATTTGCAATGAACTTGGCCGAAACCAAGATGACTTCTTGGGAAAATTTAATTAAGGGGGTGATTTGCCACTGCCGTCTCTATTTATTTTAGACTTTGGATTACATTTTCCCGCTTTCTATCCTGTATCGTCAAACATAACAAATTTTTTTTTTTAAACAAATTTTATATAAATATTTCTGCAATTCTCTTTTTGGGAGCTCAATTCCCTTACCCCTTCCCACCTGGTGCTCAACTACGAGTCACGGGATTTTCCTCGTTTTTATTCACAATTTAATTATTTTGGACGTACTTTATAGTTTTCCGATCGATGACACTCGAATCTTTTCCAAAATTGTAGGCAAATTGAAAATAATTTCTTCACTTTTTCCGAAAATTCATATCCTAACTATTTCATATATAGGGGTGGGTCATTATGTAAGTCAGTGAAGGTTTAGTTGTCTTCTATATAAGAAAACAAAACAAGAAAAACATGCTGCACTTTATACATTAACTTACAGATGACACGTTTTGGTTACATGCAACGTTCTTCGAACCCAGTGTCAAAATTAATACATAAAAACCCAGGTCATCAACTGGCGTTTATAAAAATAACATCTAATTTAACGTTAATTTTATTTAAAAAAAAGCACTCCCACTTAAAAGGTTGTTTTTATGTTATTTACTGAATTTGTAACAGTGGAAGCTTTTTATTTATTATTTTTCTCATAATTATTCTTCATGATATAGAAATTCTGGCCATTTGTAGCTTAGTTGGTGGTTTACGGTCAGAATAAAATTTTTATTCCGCCCGGACTCAAACCAAGTGTCATTTGAGTGCTAATCGTCTTCTACCACATGGTCTACACAAGGCAAAATCCAGTTTAAATTTGTACCAGCTTTTAGGTTAAACTTCAGTTTCCAAAATTTGGAGTTTTAATAAACATTTTTTTGTCGATTTTTAAGCTTCATCCAATGGACTTCAATTTTTCGACGAATAACAGTAATTGTAGGTGCGAAAAGCTTTTGGTTTTCCAAAAGTTTGGTCCACTCAAACTCAAGGTTTCAAAGACGCTGCAAATTATGTAAAAAGGTAGTAATTTTGTTTTAATCTTTTAACTAAAAATTTCGTAGTATCCTTAACGCTCTTTCAGTAGCTCTAATCTCTTCTTCTATCAAAATTACAAAGTTTTGCTGGTGCAGAATTTCGAAACTGTATAATTCCTGGTACTAGCGGAATTTTCTGTTGTATATAGATTTTTCTTCTCTTCTGACATTTTGTATAAGGCTTTGGTCGTATTCTTCTGCACGTAATTGATGAAGCAATAAAACTCGTGAAGTGCTGATAAGTTAATCGACTTTAGAGATCTACATAAACATTTTTAATAACATTTCAACTTTCACTTATGGAAACTCAAGTTTCGCCATAACTTATTTTTGGACTAACCTATGCATGAGCAAATTCACTTCTGTGCATCCATTTTCCAAGTTTTCCAGTAAAATTTAATGAAAATCACGTAGGTAGGACATAAATATTTTCTCGCGTATTTTGTGAAAAGCTACAATACCGTTTTCCGTTTAAAAAAGATGACCTTTAATTTGTATACTTCAAGAACACGGTGGCATTTAGATAAAAGAAAGTTTGCGCAACTATTTTTCCGCACTTGAAGTAATTTTCTTTAGAAAAATCCCTTTTTAAAGATTAATTTCGAACACACAAATATTTTGCACACACGTGATACTTGTAATATAGGGTGCGGCAAATATTATTGTTTTCCGATAAAATTATTAACTTAGAAATCATTTTTTCCAGAACGCCATGGTCTTAAGGAACCACAACGCATAGAACAGCTGCAAATGAAAATAATATCGTCGTTACGTGATCATGTAACTTATAATGCAGAAGCCCAACGAAAGTCTCACTACTTTAGTCGTTTATTAGGAAAACTTCCAGAATTACGATCACTAAGTGTTCAAGGACTGCAAAGAATTTTCTATCTTAAACTTGAGGATCTCGTTCCGGCACCGCCCCTGATAGAAAATATGTTCATTGCAAGTCTGCCATTTTAGAGAAAAGAAATGAAGATCTTTCGCGCGTGATAAAAAAATGTTATATGTGATTTATTATAAATATAAGTTTTTAGTTACAAAAAGTTTACTAATTATTATTTAAGCCGCTTAAAATTTTGCTAACCCAATAAGTTTAATTGGACTTAAACTTATTGAGTGCAGATTTCAATGTTTTATCACTAAAATTATATTATATGGTGCACTTATATGTTGTACGTCTACGTTTACATAATAAAATCTGTAGTAATTTTCTGATATCTCAATGTTTAACGTACACAACCACTTAAAAATTTGCTATATCCATTTTTACGCAGTTTTACACTTTTCCAATTACCTTTTTACATAACTTACTAAAAATATTAAGTTAAGTAGGTAAGGTTTACAAATAATAAAATTAATTGTTAGTAGTGGTTTTAAGCTTGGTAAAATTTTGTCGTGAAGTCAAAATCGGGGGTGCCCAAACGTTTCAAGTTCAAACGCAAAGACACCAGTATGCCAAAAAATTGTCAAGAAATAAAGAATCCAAGTTTGAGCACACCTGATGATCTAAAGCAATAACTTAGATACATATTCACCATATTACCGAATAAAGCTAACTAATTTATTTGTAAATAACTATTAAAGAAACGTACCTGCTTATATTTCTCTATCTGGATCGACTATCTAAAAAATGGATATTTTATTTATTATTATTTCTACTAACAATAGTGTAGATGTAACGCAATCAATAATGGCAGAAAAAGACAGTGCCGAAATGTCATTTATAACATTTAAATTTTTTTTTCTTTTTTTTAATAAATATTGTAAATAATTTGGATCAGATTTTTGATACTGGATATAATATGTTTTTTACGATTTGAAAATTTTTCAAAGATGACTGAATTTTGATTGAAAATTGTTTCCTAATTTATCAGTATTCGAAATTTATAAATGGCATGGTTAATATAATAATAATTTAAATTGTGAATAAAATAGAATGTGAGATTTTAACAAATTGGATCCAATAAGTGTCGAATAAGAATTTTATGTTACCACTACACAACCGTGTGGAAAAATTATATAATATTATTATATATTTATATGCGATCATCACTAGTCATGGCACTGTAAATAATAAGAAATATTTTATTTACCACTGTTTATATATAAAATGAAGAAATATATTTTTAATAGGTGATGTAAAAATTACTAATGTACTTGTATGTATATCTAAAGTTACCTAAAGAAGGTTACCTTAAAAATGTATAATTGTTATAATTATTATTTTATATTTACAAACTTTATTTTTTACAATGTTAATGTTATTCGATGAGAAAAACAAAATGATGACTTTCTTGTGCCATTTCATATCGTCTTGGTTATTTCATATCAACAATTGCCTTGGAACGAAACTATGGACTGACTGATAGTTACCTGATTGGAATGATAAATAATGTAAAAATTAATTTGAAACAAAACGTAAAATTAAACTAAATTTTACTCTCGCTATCGCCTCACCACACCGTCCGTCTAATTTCCCAAACAAAAAAAAAGTTTACTTTATTTACTTACCTCAAACAATACCTACAATTTAAAAAAAAATAACAAGAAACAACAACTAATAACACAGATTACCTACCAGTAACAAAGGAAATTGAAATGGGGACGTTGAAAACCGTTTCTACTCTTAAAAGCGCTTTTCGCAATTTTCAAGTAGAAACTTTTTTTAATATCGGCGTGATTGTTCAATTTCCCAATATTTTCGTATCGACAGAGAGCCATATTTAGATTAGCCAATACATGCTAAAATATGTTAAGAAAATGCTTTAAGATAGAAAAACATAGTTAAAAGAAATTTGTAAATAAAATGCTATTTGCAATTTTTTATTAGTAAATGGTTCGGGCATACGGGAGCCTTGCAATATTATTGTACCTACTTAATTTTGTATCTACTCAAAAATTTTTGCAAGAATTTTTAAAAAGAATTTTTTAAAAGGAAAGCCAAAATTGTTTCACGCTGTCTTAGATTATAATGTCGAATTTGTACGTACTTAATTATGATATAATTTTTTATAAAAAGACTATAAAATAAGTTAATTTTTTTTTAATTTAACGTCTACTTGCCATGTAATGCCAGTTTGTGTTATATTTGATATTGCAAATGTAAGTTTTTAGAATTTTTTTTTAAAAGCTTTAGTTTAAATTATTTAGTTTAGAGTTACCCATAAAATACCTAAGTATTGCAATATTTATGTATAAAATAATGTGAATCTGTAGAATATTATTGTATAATCATATCTGTATGAAAGTTTTATATATTTACTTGTATATTATATATATTTTTTGTTTTCAATATTAGATATGCTATAAAAAGTTTCATTTTATTATTTAACGTTGGATATTAATTTGTTATATTATTATTATTATAAAGAATTTGTTTATAATTCAAACAATAATTTAGAATAATATATATGTTGTATTTTATATTTGTTTCATTTATTTTGTCACTTCGTATTAAAACGAGTGCATTGATTGTATCAGTCTAATTTCAATAAAAACGTAAATTTGGGATTTTATCAGCTTCACTTTTATTAACTTCCCCTTTGTGCGGGCGACAAAATTTTGCTGTGAAAAGTCACAATAAAAATTAAAAAAAACACGCCCCAAGGATTTAAGTTCCTTAAATTAGAGTAAATTTACTTAAATTACCTGAAAAACAACATTTGACCTATAATTTTTAGTTTTGAAAATATCTCAAAAATATTAGATATTATAATTTTCAAATAATAAAAGCAGGTACATATTTTCAATCCAGAGGCCTACGACCAAAAATTGTATCATATTTGCCAAAAAAAGCAATCCAAGTATTAGATTTTTGCATTTCATTAAATATTTTATTTTACATTACTGTTTAAATTAAATATTTTATTTTACTGTTTACGTTGGTGGTGTGTTGTGAAAAAGGTGTCTACTTGTTAGATTTTCATTGGCCTATCACCTCAACTATATTTTTTTTTCAATTTATAATTCAAGTCGACTATCGACTAAACTTTAAAAAATTATTTTAAAATTTTTGTTTAATTAAGTTTTCTAATTTCTCAAAATTCAAATTTTGGCGTTGCTATCTATTTTATTTTAGTTTGTACCCTTTTTCTTGTCAAGATATTTAAAAAATTCGCTTGAGACAACTGAAAATGCGCTGGTTCTATAGCTTGGAATTTTTTATTAAAAATAAGATGAGATCGCTTGATCTTCGTTTACGGTTATATGGGGCTCTTTTATTTTTATTTTGGACCTCTTATGCCCAATTTTTTCACCTAGAGATATCTCTTAGATAATCTATCTATTAGATAAATTAACGAAGTAGCTAATCACATTTCTGATTGTTTTGTTTTGCTGATTAACTTATTAAAGAGATATCTCTAGATGAAGAAATCGGGCATTATAAACCAAGAGCTTGCTGTCCACATTTTACCGTGACTCGATGTAATTTTCCTTTTTTTCAAAAATGGATGTAAGAAGTAGCGAGGAAACTAGAAATGCGAGTCTACCAATTCAAACCGGTGGAATAAAGTGTCCATGGATGATCAAAGTCGATGAATTTTATAAGTTATTCTGGCAGTCATACCCTATACTGACAATATACAAAATGGCAAAAGTAAAAGAAGAGTATAAATAATTGGCAGGCCTTGTTTCATCTGACTGGACGTACACAGAACCCTCGTGTCTTTAGGCAAAACAAAGCAACAAAACAATTTTATTTCTAGTTATTTCGACGATGAAAATGTTACCTAAGTATTACCTCATTGTGCGACATGTAGCAGACTTAAAAGATTGTTGAAAATGACAGTTAGTGAATTGGACCGTTTTTGGTTCAAACGAAAGATATTTGTGCAGAAAGACTAATACAAGAGTGCTGTACGCTATAAAAAAATGAAAAATCTTGATATTTATAGCTACAATGACGGTTCTTCTTTGGCAGCATTCTTTTCTCTCATCATCATCATCACTGTCATCTTCATTTTTAATTTCTGGCAGATTCTCAGCTGTAAATGAAACAAAAATCTTATGAACTTTCAGTAAGTATGACAGCTTTGCATAAAATGTACCATTAGAAGCCCATCAGAGCGCGGTATCCTGAAAGAGCTTTACATAGTGAATTTCTAAGGATTGTTGCAATGTAATGACTTCAATGAAATTTAAATAATTTCCCACACAAACTTTATCGAAATTTTTGGTTGCCTTCATAGGATACGTATATTTTCCAACGTGATGATGCAAATTTCAGTGTCTGAGAATCTTATTGCAAAGCATTATAATCAATGTTACAAGCGTGAAAAATAATCAATTACTTTTCAACAACAAAAAAACAATTGTTATTTCTACATATTTGCGAACTGCATGTCATCTGCAATGTTGGTTTGTTTTTGGTCTCCAAAGTGCATTACACATTTTAAATATTTCAGAGAGTTTGAAAAGAAAATGACATCTGTTGCTAGTTGTGTTTTCCATAATGAGAATAAAGACGAGATAATTCTCTCTTTCAATAAAGAAAGATTAAATAAATGTGCGAAGATTCTGCTAGTCTTCTACAAATTTAAATATAATAATATTATTTTGCCAACATGCATCGTTTCATGACCAGCCGATGTTGTCCAAGAACTGAAAAATCAAACTTTCAAACAAGACCTTGTCCAATTTCTCGTTAGTCATTGGAATAATAATGAGATAGTTCCATTCATTAAAAACAAAATAATTTATCTCAACTTCGACGAGTGTTATGAATACATAGTACTGCGACAATTTAATGAAGATTTTTCATGCAGTAGTTACGAAGAATCTGATTCAAAAATTATTTTTCACGCTTGTAGCATTGATTATAACACTAACATTGCGATAAAATGCTTAGACACTGACATTCTTGTCATCATGTTAGGAAATATGGATAAACTTCAAATCCAATCAAAAATTTGGATACAAGCTGGTGTGGGAAATTAACGAAGATTCATTGACATCAATGAATTGCATCGATCATTTGGTAATTCACTATGTAAAGCTCTCCCAGGATTCCACACTCTAACGGGCGGTGACTACAATCCAGCTTTTTATCGAAAGGGAAAACGGCGACCATTAAAATTATTATCAAAATCCGAAGAATTTCCCAAAGCTTTTTCAGAATTGGGCAGTGCAAGCTGCGATGATAACTCGGTATTTCCAGTCCTAGAAAATTTGTATGTCAAATTTATAATTTAAAATCTATTTCGAGAATAAATGACTGTCGAATCTTTCCAAAAAAGATCATTCAGATGCTTCGATGCAACCAGTTTACCACCTTGGCAAGACGAATTGTCTGTCGAATAACTGTCGAAATAAAAATTGTTTTGTTGCTTTGCTTTGCCTAAAGACACGAAGTTTTGCGTACGTCCGGTCAGATAGAACAAGTTTTGCCAATTATTTATCCCCTTTCTTTCACGTTTGCCAGGTTGTATATTGTCAGTGTAGGGTATAAATAATCTGAGAAATAAATTTCAACACTGCCGGAATAACCTTAATTTTTTTTAATGTTTTGTGACTTTGACGCGGTCTGGCAACTCTTTATCCCCTAGCTAGGAGTCTGCCAACGGTTACTCTTAACTTGTGACGTCATATACTACAAACTGGAAATTTTTATGACGACCAGAATAACGTTTTTCATCTTTAAAATTCATCGACTTTGATCATCCAAAGACACTTTATTATATAGACACACGCCAACACGTTCGTCAAGCGAGGCGTGTGTAACTGCCAGAACCTCTCAGGAGAACCAAGCCAATCCTTTACAGAGAGGTTTTAGGAAACTAGGAGAGACTTAGGTCTAGGAGTGAACGAATGTAGGCTAAAGAAAGAGAAAATTCAGATAACTTATTAAAAGTTTCAAGAACCTTTTACACAGTGATTATTACAAAGCTCAGAAGGAAATTTTATTAAAAAAATGCAAAAAAGTTACCTGTGACTTAGAAAAAAATAATTATCAGATAAGTTAATTTTATTAAAATTATATATATTATTAACCTCTGAAATTAATATTATAGATTAACATTTTTTAAATTTAAAGGTTAAAATAAACAATAAAACAAAATTATACGTAAGTTTTCAGCTTTATTATTATTTATTATTATTATTAAAAATTTTAATCCAATAAGTTTATTTTAGAATTTTGACTTTTTCAGGTCTTCTCTGATTAAAATTGATAATTTTCCCTGCAGGGAAATTTCTAAAATAAATTTTTAAATAAAAAACAATTTTAGTATTAAACCAAAAATAATTGAATTATTGAACAACCAATAAATTGGATTATTGAATCAAACAGTTAAATTATTGAGCAAAGCATAATTATTTAACAAAACAGTTGCATTTTTAGACAAAGTAGTAACTTTTTACATAAAACAGTTGAATTGTTGAACAAACCAGTTGAATTATTTGAATCAAACAGCAGAATTATTGAGCAAACCAACTGAATTTATTAAACAAAACAGCTACATTTATTCAAAAAGCAGCTGAATTTATTTAAGAGGTCGTCCATAAAGGACGGCCTTGCCTTGGGGGAGGAGGGGCACAAAATGTGACCAAATGGTTAGCCAAATATGACGTCCGCATAAAAATTTAATTTTTGTTATTTGCAAAAAAATTGTGCCTGAATATTTTTTTCGTATAATTTTAAAATATGATGCTAAATGAGGGGGGTCTTTGATTTGTAATCTTTCAACGTTCCGGAAAGGGAGGGTCCTTGATTTGTAATCGTTAGACGTTTTGGAAATGGGAGGATTAAAATATTGTGACCAACTGTGGCAAAAGGGGGGGGGGGGTCAAAAATTTTGGAAAAATTGCGGACGTCCTTAACGTAAGCAGTTGAATTTTAACAAAGCAGTTGCACCTTCGATATTTTGATATTAACTTGCTTAACGCTTGCCATACTGAAACGGAGTGTACTCTGACCCAGAACTTACATTTTTGAAAATATAATCTATATAGGAAATTTTTTAATTAAATTTTAGTTTTAGAATTCTAATAATTTTAGATAACAAATGACATTCATGTGTCGGATTTCAAAATACAGACGGTGGCCATGAATTAGAAACTAATTGAAAAGTTTTACAAAAAAACAAATATTTTTGATTATAAATGTTTTTAATTAATAATATTAAACAGATTATATAAAATTAGTATATTTTTGTTAATATTTGGTAATACCTCCCTTCAATTTTATCACTTCTTTTACCCTTTCAGGCATACTTGCTCTGCAATTGGTAATAGTTTGTTTTAAATGCTGGTCGTTCTCCCAAATTTCCTTAATACTATTCTTTAAAAATAGATACCGTTGGGTTCTTAAAACTATAAACTTTCGATTTAAAAAACCCAACAGTTCTCAATAGGGTTTAAATCCGGAGAATTACCGCACCAGGGTAACAAAGGATATTTTCTTCGGTCAGATACTTCTTTACAGATTTAGCGGTATGACATGGTGCCCCATCTTGCAAAAAAAGTAAAAGAGGTATTGTCTGTACTTATTGTTTCCAAATATGATCTTAAATAATTTTCTAGTACCATGTTATATTGATCTTGGCACATAGTTCCGTTAACAAAATGAATGAGACCAACACCCCATCCGGATATGCAGCTCCATATCATAACTGAGGGTGAATTTTTCACTTTTGTTAATAAACAGTCCTTTTGTATTTTTGGAAGGTCTTCTCCTAACGTATTGAGCTATTTCTGTCACTGCCTCTAAACGACATTCGTCACTAAAATTACCTAAAGTAAAAGTATTAATTTGTTAAAATTTAAATTTTTAAAATTAAATAAAAATCTTTAATTTGAATGAAATATACTACAAACTCTTTTCCAATCATCAACTGTAAAATGCTTGTGCAGTTTTCCCATAAAAGTCTTGCTTTCTTCATTTTTCTGTCAACTTGGGTTTTTTAATGGTCTCCTGTTTTTTCAAATTTACTTCGTCCTGACGGCGACGTAGCGTTCTTGTAGATAAATTGATTCCTCTTCTTGTAGAATTGAATTAACAACCCTGTGAGGTGCTCTACGATGTAATATCGCTGTAGATATTATTTTTCGGTCTGTCCTTGGATTCGTTATCTTTTCCCACGACAATGTTGTCTATTTGAGCTATCAGGTGGAATGTTCTCCTTATGTTTCTCTCAATTTTTGAAATTGTAGCAGTAGAAACACTGGCAGTTTTCACTATTTCTTTTGACTTAATTTACCCTGAGTGAGTAAATTTGAAATCGTTAGTTTTTTCACCACTGATGTTCTTTTTCCGCGCCATAACAATAACATTTTTGATTTTATTCAATTCAAAATTTAAATTAATAGCACAATTTTTTCAGTAAAAATGTTCACTTTTACTAATTGTTATTAAAACACTAAAAGGCTACAACACTGAAACAAAAATTTTTAACAACAAACTATTTTAAATGCTTTTCAAAACAACTAAACACCATGCTTTACAGAAGCTAATTGTGTGTTGAAGAAATAAATTTTCTATACCTGTTTAGAGGAGTTTATTGTTATAAATTGGTAGGTGGATCAAATGTGACCATCTAACCCTTTAAAAAATTTCTTTAAATTTAAAGAAAATTGAAAAATAACTAAATAATTGTACAATATCAGTAAGTTTCTAATTCGATGACCACCGACTGTATAATCTTTTTAAACAAGGAATTCGGTTTTTGTTAACATGAGTCATTATAGACGCGGTTGTGGTATAATATGTTTATGTTTATATTGTTTATACGTTTATGTTTAAAATAAACATAAATGAATTACTCATTTAAACATTAGATCAATAATGTGACCTAGTATTAGTAAAAAAAAGAAGAAAATTATTATATGTAGTACGTCAAATATTAGGTGCATTGTTTTATAATTTTATCGTTTTGTAATTAATTTTTATTGCTGCTTAAAATACAGTATTTTTACTTTTCTTGTGTTTAAAACCCTTTTGAAATAAATATAATAGTATAGATAAAATATCTAAGTAAAGCCAAAAAAAATTTTTAATTATTAAAATAAACATAAATTAATCATTTAAATTGTGGGTCAATTATGACCCAATATTAATAAAATAAGGTTGAAAAGTATTATAGTACGGCAAGCGTTATCTTTTGAAGTACCTACCACAATCATTTCCTAACTTCGGACACAGAAACTGGGTCAGTATTGACCCACTGTTTAAGTTACTAATTAATGCTTAATTTAGTATTTTTTAAATTTATTTATTATATTATTTAAACTGAAATTATAAAAAGTGTAAAAAGCTTTGTTGTTAAACAAATAAAACATAAAACTAAACTTTTATTTCCAAAGTTACAAACAATAGTTACAAAAAAACAATAAAACCGAATAAGCAATAAAAATAAAAGTAAAATTTAACTTCACAACAATCCTTAGGAAAATGAATTTCAACAAATCTTGATTTAAAATTTTTTAAAATGATAACTCGTGTTAACAAAAACTGAAAAATTGAATAACTTTAATAAAAAAATATATTTTAAAATCCAGCAAAATATTAGAATTATAAAAAAGCGATTTTATTAAAAAAAATTACCGTGAATCTGGGTCAGCGTTAACCCCATTGTGATACTCGATAAAAATCAGTGCAGTAGTTTAAAAATTTGTTGAATTGTGAATCAAGGATAATTGATTTTTGAACCAAAAACAATTAAATTATTCAACTAAACCAATTAAATTATTAAATTAAAAATAATTGAAATCCGGAACAAACCAATGGAATTATTACATCAAACAGCTGAATAATTGACAAAACAGCTAAATTATTGACAAAACAGTTGAATTATTAACAAAACAGCTGAAGTTATTTAAGAACGCAGTTGAATTATTAAACGAAACAATTGAATTATTGAACAAAACTGTTTTATTTTTTAAACAAAACAATTGCATTGTAGAACCAAAAACGATTGAATTATTATTAACTAGCAACCCGCCCGGCTTCGCACGGTACCGCCCGCCGCAAACGCAAATTTTAAATTTGTAATATCTCCGAAAATATTTGTTTAATTTACATGCTGTAAGGAACCATATTGATCTATATTAATTGCACACTGTATTAAAGGTACTTAATTCGATAAGGATTAATGCCGTATTGCTTAAAATAGCTTCGTAAATAAGCCATTTTTCACGTAAAAGTAAACAATAAAAATGGTTAATGTGGGTTATCCCTAAAAGATAAACATATACCATCGCGGACTTTTTTGTAGACCTTTTTATGGTGTACAATACTGTAGTACATTAATTTGATCTAACTCGTAAGGTTTAGGCAGCGTTTTTGCTAAATTGCTAAATAAGCCCAAAAAATTACGACATCACGTTAGAAACCTCTAAAATTAGCAATGTTGCCTTAGTATATGATGCATGTATTATACATATAAACCTTCCTCTTGAATCACTCTATCTATTGGAAAAAACCGCATCAAAATCCGTTGCGTAGTTTTAAAGATTTAAGCGCACATAGGAATATAGGGACAGAAAAGGCGACTTTGTTTTATACTATGTAGTGATGAAAAAATTACTGAATTATTAAATCTAAACCAATGAAATTATTAAATTAAAAATTATTTTATTAAATTTATTAATCAATTTATTAAAGGAAGCAATTTAATTATTGAACAAATAGGGTTCCCACTGCAGTTGGAAAACCTGAAAAGTTAGGGAATTTAAAAATGTATAAATTTTGTCATGGAAAGTCAGGGAATTTTTGAGTTTTAAGCAAAAGTCAGGGAAATTAAAACGTTGAATCAGAAAAAATTCTTTGAAACTTGAAAAAGAAATTATAAATAAATGTACCAAAACATGTGAAAAGTTATCAATTGTTATTAATCAAGGAAAATCTGAAAAAGTCAGTGAATTTGATTTAGAAAATTCAGTGGAAACTCCATAAGCGTCATCTAACAAAAAGTCTAGCGCCCTATAGTGGTACGAGACTCTTTCGGGAGGTGGGGTGAAAGATAAACAGTGTTCTCACTGTGGAAGTTAGGAAATTTAGAATTTTACAAATTCTGTCATGGAAAATCAAGGATTTTTTAAGTGAGAATAAAAGAAATTAAAATTGAAGTTAACATGCTATTAAACTTGAATTAAATAAGAATTATAAAATTACAGTTTTTATATATTTAAATTCAACTGTTTTTTAAGCATGCAACATTTTTATGTAAAAATGTAACTGGTTTGTCCCAAAATGCAACTGTTCTAGGCTAAAACATTATTTACTTCTTTAATTACTTTTTGGATTAATAATTTAAATTAAATTAATTGTTTTTAATTAATAATTTGATTATTTTTTGTTTAATAATTCAACTGTTTTTTGCTCAACCATGTAACTGCTTTGTGCAACAATGAAACTCTTTTGTCCAGAAATACAACGGTTTTGGTTAATAAAATCATTCAATATTTTTGGTTTAATGAATATGAATAGAACTGTAGGTTACCTGCCCTTTAGCCTGTCAGTGTACGCCTCGCGGCATACTGTTGCTCATTTATTAAATTTATTAAACAAAGTAGTTAAATAATAGAAAAAATAAGGTTTCCACTCGTCTGGAAAATCTGGAATACC
Organism: Lycocerus yunnanus; assembly: GCA_036346125.1. Classification (NCBI taxonomy): domain Eukaryota; kingdom Metazoa; phylum Arthropoda; class Insecta; order Coleoptera; family Cantharidae; genus Lycocerus; species Lycocerus yunnanus. Next base: position 73,758 of record JARFIX010000011.1, on the reverse strand, counting down.
TAATGGAAAAGTCAGGGAATTTAAAAATAAATAAATTTTGTCATAGAAAGTCAGAGAATTTTGAGTTTCAAAACAGTTGCATTTTTGGAAAAAGTTCTTGTTCAACAAAAAGCCATTCAATTATTAAACTAAAAACAATAAATAGGGTTCCCACCAAGCTTCTCGAAACAAATTCTCTGATTTCTCCACGTTTTCCATCATTAACATTGGTAATTTTCCTAACTTGTCAATTTTGAAAATTTATGAGTCGGATTGAAAAAGAGTTTTTTTATTAATTTTAATAAATCAAAAAGTAATTTTTCTTATTGTTGTTAATTTACATTTTCATTTTTTGAAACTTCAAAGAATTTTTTCTGCTTAAAATGTTAATTTTCTTGACTTCTTAAAAATCTCAGAATTTTTCATGCCAAAATTTACACAATTTTAAATCCCAAACATCTCCAAGTACCTACTTCAGGATTTCAGACCGACTGAGAACTTTGAAAGTGTCATTTTTATCTTTTGTTACCAACCACTGTGAGTTAAACCACTCATTTTCCCATTAAAATTCGATATTCTGTAAAATCACAAAACCAAAAAATCTCCACTCAAAATTTTGCTTTAATTTATCAACTTTCTTTTTTTATTATAACATCGATCTTTGAATCATATTCAAATGCAAGATTTAGTTGTCTGTTTGCATCACTGACACCATAGTCTTTGCCTTACTATATGTACTAGTAGGTGTTGGTTGCGGGTGCGTTACTTTGCCTCCCCAGTTAAAATTTTTGGCCAAAAAGCTAACTCTCAAATCTATAGAGCTAGCACCGGCTAGCGCCCAAATATTAGAACTAGCACCATTATAGTTTTTTTATAAATCCTTGAAAGTGGGGGGGGGCTAGCGTTACTTCCCCCCCCGTTTCAATATGAATTTGTAAAAAATATAATGGTGTTATGTTTATATTGTGTTATATAACCCCGTTAATATTTTGGCTCCAAAAACTTGCTATATTTTGTACAGTTGGTAACCTCTACCGGTGAACAATTTTGTTGATCACGCAGACCACGCAAAATATGAATCATTCCGGATCCTAACCTAGCTATGAACCATCGCCTTGACAAAACAAATATATTGTGTAAGTATGGCCTAGTCGTTCAGTAGTTACACGATCATATAGTACATACATAACGATTTAGAAGTTTTTTTAACTTTTTAATTTAAAAAAAAATTTACATTTTTGTAAACTAAACAAAATTAATTAATATTTGATTCAAATTTTTTTAAATTATAAGGTTAATGAACAATAAAATGAAACATTATTTGTGAGCTTTCAGCAATGGTTACTGCTGTCATCAGACGTTTAATAATAAACGTTGCTGAAAGCTCACAAATAATGTTTCGTTTTATTGTTCATTTAACTTTATAATTTTAAAAATTTGAATTAAATATTAATTTCAAAGGTTAATAATATATATAATTTCAAAATTAATTAAATATAATTTTTAAATTATAGGTCACAACTAATTCAAAATAGTTTTTAAATGATTAGATCAGCAATCAGTCTTTGAAATTTAATTGCAAAACATATTTGTGTAAGACATGCGAGCTCTAGGAGATTTTTGAAAGTGCATATCGCACATCTTGATAACTGCATGCAAATGTTCAAAATTTGTAGCAAAATTTGTGGCAAGTTCATGAATGTTTCTAAAAAATGTTTCAATGGTTACACCTGTCATAACATTCAATTTTTCATAATCGTATGAATCACAAAATATGTCGTTATCTCTTACAAATAAAGTGTAGCCAAGCAAGGCAATTTTTTGAAAAAAGTTCATTTTTTCAAAAGTTTCCCAACTCTTTAGGTCGGTAATATACAACTGGGAAGCGTAATTCCCAACGATTTGAATAATCGCTTTGATAAATAGAGGATCAATGTCGAAATGTTCTGGGTTTCGATTATCCGAGTTCTCACAATCACCGCAGATGGTAGAGAAGTCCAAATCGAGATTGTTGTACAACCTGTGCAGGTTTATATTCAACGAAAGGGCAATATTTTCGTCTTCGGTGTACCAGCACTGTTCGATATCGTCCAGTCGTACTGCATTTTCTAGTATTCTGTACTTGTAGCTCACGTTTGGTCTGAAAATAAAATTTAAATTAAAACTAATTTATATTAATTCAAATTTTTAAAATTATAAGGTTAAATGAACAATAAAACGAAACATTATTTGTAAGCTTTCAGCAATGGTTACTGCTGTCATCAGACTAAACTGTCTAAAACTAATTTATTAAAACGATTAATATTAAAAATAAACGTTCACTTATCAGGGTGCAAAAAAAATTTGCAAGACATGAAAATAAAAAAAAGGGGATGTTCTTGTATTTTCATGGGTTTTTTTGTTAATATTTAAAAAAAATTTTCTGGTAGGAAAAAACGTCTTTTCGGACATCAAAAATCGTGTGCAAACTGATTCTTTTCAAAACAATTTTGGACACCATTTTATTCTAATAATGACTCCCTTGCACACCTCAACTAAATCCTAAATTTTGAATTTTACAATTTAAGATTTAACCTAAAGGTATAAATTGAATTTGTTTATTTATAGATGAACAGATAAGTGATCTATTATGCAGAAACGGTCACAGTTTACTAACTGTAAAGTACGCCAACTCTTAATGTTGAGATGCCAGGTTCGAATCCGAGCGAAGTAAGAACTTAATTCTGAACGGACCAAACCACAATGGTAATCTGTCATGAGCGTATTTCTCAAAAATTAAGTGTAAAAGGTTTGAATCCCACGCTATACAATAAATTCCCTATATGGTGGAAACAATTCTAATACTCTTATCAAAAAGTATGCGATAAGAGAGAGAAAGGATAGCAAAGCTCTATTAACTATTAAACAAATTTTGTTTTAGAATAGTGCTTACATTTCAATTTAAAAAAATTTTTTGGTTATCGCTAGAAAACATAAAAAATAATAGCCTAATTCTTACTTATGTTACAAAGGATCTATTGAAATCGGCTATAGTGCAATTTCAACCGCGATAATATTAACGTCAACATTACAAAGCATTCCAGAATGTAAACATAAACAATTATCCAAGTGTGAATATCAAAATTCAATGCAAATTTGATAAGAAAGATATGAGTCAAACTTAAGGAATTAATAAAACAATGAATAGGACAGTATAAAATTCGTTCTAACAAAAATGTTATTACTTGAACAAAATAATTTTTCAAAAGAATTACAAAATTCATTGTAATACGTTTCGGGAAAAACAGAAAATTTCACTTTCAAGTGACGTATTTTGCACGTTATGCCAAACCATTTTTAAATCTCGCGCCCAAAAAGAGACATTTTGGAACCTTTTAATGACATCTTTCAAAATTGTCATAGAAACTATTTTAATTTTTAAATTCGTCCATATGAGGACTTGAAAATTAATAAAGGAAAACTTACATGTAGGTGTGATAAATATATTTCTTTATTTTCAAAGCGAATGTTTTAATGTTGTTAATAAATGGAATACACTCGAAATCGATCATCGTTATATGACAACCTTTCCGTATCATGACTGAATGTTGAATAAGACAAAAGTCCAACTGAATTTAACAGAACTTCCAAAAATTAAATTTTTAGAAATGTTATAAACATACAGTCGACCAAGAACTAAATAAAACACAACTGCATCTGCAACTGTATGAAAAGTAAGTATCGCTCTTGCGAGCACTATTTAATAAGTGACTTTTTACAAAACAACGTCGTCGATAAAAAAATTAAGGTACGAGTCTACAGAACAAAAAACTACCAGGAGAGGGAATCCGAATTATAACGAGAAAATGCCTAAGAAAAACTTACCCGTCGTCGGCGTCGTTCAGTTTGGAGATTATTTTAAACAAAATCAACATTGTCTACAAAATTTTTTGGACGCTCACTTAAGTTTTGATAAAATCAAACTTCTTTATAATCCACTTCACGTATAAAAATATCAAAGTTACAAACACAATTTTATCCACTCTAACAGTCACTTCATACGAGATGTTCAAATTTAATAAATACCAATTTTTGACATAACTGATTCACTCACACATATTTGTGCGCATTTCCTGTCGAAACCTAGCCTAATTTAGGCACCAAATTTTAAAATTCAATTATATTGATTTAAAAATCGTTATTTTTTTAATAAGATTTGTTTTTGCAATGCAGTTTAATAGAATTATCATAAAATCAGAATTAAATCAGCAATTAAGAGGTTTTAACAAGACAAATCAGTTTCAAAATCTTCCATAAGTCACCCCAACTATAGAATTGCAAGGCGTCGTAGAACGTTAAAAATCAGAGAGGTGAAGAAATAAAGCAAAACCTGGAGTTTATTTAGATTTTAATCTGTCTTTAAGACCATTTCTTAGATTTTCGTGAATTATGAGTGCACCATTCTTCTGACCATTATTATAATATAACCTATGAAGGGTTTAAGTTGGAGTTGATTCGGTAAAGAGTGAGTAAATATTTTCTATGAGTAATTGTTCTGTTCAATGTGTTTTAATATTACCGAAATTGAAGTTAGCGTTTCTCTACCATTCAGATGACTGCTTACAGCTTCTATTTATAAAGGATTATTGCACAATCTCTATTTGGTGAAATACAATTTGGAACTTACAATTGTCAGCATGTAGGTGATTTGTAAGTAAATTACTATAGTATGGCTGAAAATAATAATCGCTGATGTAAAATATATTGAGTAGTTCATACCAAATCAAATTATTATTGATTTATTGAATATCTATATAATACCCCAATCGAAACAAATTAATAGTTATTATATATTTAAGTATATTCGATAGATTCCTTGATTTTGATTATAATGATATATTGCATTATATTATGTTACTTATTTTTATGCTATGGTATAATAAAACCTATAAGTATATTATATTATAATTTACATATTATAATATATTACATATGTTATAATATGTTATTATATTATAATATAATATATAATACTATATATACTATACAAATAGTAAATATTATAATATATAATGTATTATATAATATTATGGTATAATATTTCAATATGTCACTTTTTTTACCCTATTTTTTTAAATGCATTTTAAATTCTGTATTAAAAATAATTATATTATAATATATAATTTACAATGAATATTTTCATTTGTATCAATGCCAATGAGTATATTGTAATATATAATATAATACAAAGTGGTATTATATATAGGTATAATATATTATATTAATTATGTAGTAGCAGGTATATTTGTTTGTTCAGAGGTATATCTATTTTTCTTAAAAAATTTTATGAATACAGTAAAAGCTCCTTATCCGCGGTTCCGTTATTCGCGGTTTCAGTATTCGCGGAAGAAAAATTGAGACCACTTTCTGTATTCGCGGCCGAAAATTTCATTATTCGCGGATTAATAATTTACGATTTTGAATATTATAATTTATATTCAAAACTCAAAATTAAATAATAATATTTAAACGAAAAAATTTAGACTTCAAGGAGGTTCTTGTTTTGGACAATGCTCCGGGTCACCCTTGTGAGCTTGAAACTATGCATCCGAATATTAAGGTGATATTTTGCCTCCGAACACGACGACTTTACTTCAACCAATGAACCAGGGAATAATTCAAGCTTTGAAGTTCTTTTACATTAGGCGAACCTTTAAAATCATTCTGGATATCATGGAATGTGATTCTGACGTGAGTTTTATGGAATTCTGGAAAAATTTAACATAGCAATGTGCATTGTTAACATAAAGGAATCGTTACAAGAGCTCAAGCATTGCATACACATTGCAATCATATTGGAAAAACTATAGGTTGATCTAACAGTCTGTGAAAATGGGGGATTTAAACAAATTAAAACATTAACTGACACAATTGTACAAATTGCTAATGGAATAGGACATGATGGTTTTGAACAGATAGATTCGAGTGACGTTCAAGAGCTGCTTCAATCACACGATGAAGATTTAAGTGAAGCCGACTTGCAGGAAATGTTAAAACCCTTCAAGCTTCAACATCTTACAATGATACGATGACAATCACCTTAAAAAACCAGACCGCAGGTTTCCAAATGGCAAATGAACTGTGAGATCACTTCATTAAAATTGACCCGTTTTTGGAAAGAAACCTTCCTTTTAAAAGGAAAATTGAAGTTGCCACAGCTGAATACCATGCGGAATTAAAAGGCATTTTAAAGACGGCAAAGCAAGAAAAATTACTAAATATTTTAAACCAAATAATTCAAACAATAATAATTAATAATAATGATAGGTATGTGATTAAACTGATTTTATTTTTATCTATTTTATTTTATTTTCGTACCTTGGAACCCAACCCTTGCATTTCCATACAAATCACTATTCCATATTCACGGTTTCCTTATTCGCGGCATAATTTTGGAACGTATACCCGCGAATAAGGAGCTTACTTATAAAATATTTTCTTGCTACTACTATGATATACCCCATCCAAGTGACAATATAGTCATTATGGCACTGTCAAAATGCGAATATACTTTGTCGCCAATAATTACAACTGCAGAGATGAATTTCTGATATATTAATTAATTTATTATAATGGCAGTCGTGGTGGTGCCAGAATTTTTTGGAACTTCAAGGTCATTTTCAGCCAATATTTATTGAGACAATGCTAAACTTTGAGTTTCTTTAAATCAGCGTTGATAAGTCCTGCACCAGTCCCTCTTTTAACGATAAGTTTCATGTATCTTATTGTAGTGAGTACCTATATTTTTATTACCTTTCAAATTAGAAACATATATTATAAACAAATATTTTTTTTAAATAATTAAAAAAATTTTAAAGAGAGATTCGAAAGCTGTGCCTTAGCACTCCCCATTAGCTATCTTTCTTCTAAAATCCCTTCCTCCACGTTTAGGCATAAAATATATCGAACATGATTCAAACTGCAAAATGTAACAGTTTTTCAGAACTACTTGCCCACACTATTCCAAGTTACAAGATTTTAAAAAATTCTAGAATAGTTACACATCCAAGAGGGAAGAGTTAAGGTGGCTTAACGTTCACGAGACATCATTTTCGATAATGAAATTTACTACAAAGTAAATATTATGGAGACTGTAGCCCCGTGAAGTATTTGAGCAGTAGATGGTAAAGCTATAAATATGAAAATTGTAATATATAAATTAGTAATAAAGTGACCTCCCGCCCCTCTTCAAGAAAGAATTCTTTTAAACATTTTTGTTTTTAACAAGTTTCTAAATGTACTTCTGTTCACCAAAATAGGTGAGATATTCCAATATTTGCTAGTGGTATTATTCAGAAGCCTTAAATAAAATATTTTTTTTACTTAAATTCAATCCTATTAATAATTATTATAGGGTTATAATATAATAAATATAATATAATAAATAGGTTCAACATATTGATTATAATCAATATGTTGAACCTATTATTGGTCGAGGTAAGAAACCCGTCTTCGAAAACACACTTTTCCCTATAAAATGGTTCAACCAAACGAAAGAGCATAAAATACGAATCTTTTAAGGTGAGGATGAAAGTTGTCGGACTTGTAATAAGGCCACAATTTAATTTTGAAAATTGCAATTTTCCCATAAGAAATACATGTAAGTGTATTTTGTGTAGTAAAATTTCAATATGGCGGTCATTCTGTTGGCGGTACGTGTGCTGTGCCTGGGTCGACAGTGACTAATGTGGGAGATACCAGTCGCTCTCTGAGATCCGTCGCGTCAACTTTCAAACTTTTCGAGTTGGAGCCGCTTAAGGGATGTTTTAATGAGTTTAGCACGTGTCAAAACCGTTCGAGCCCTACGAGCCCCGGAGGGCGAGGCGGTGCGGAGAATAGGTTTTGACAGTGCAACCACCTCAGAAACGAATTCACACAAAAGTGATTTTTTGGGAAATTTGTTGTCCGATCACAAATTTAATTCTTTTTATTAGCTAATTACACCATTATCTATCATAATTCGTCGTGAAAACCGAGATTCTGGTATATTTACTGTCGCCACATCCTCTTTCAACTTTGGGGGCGGGGTAATAGTTCTAAAGAGCCAATGAGTAATTTGCATTGTTAATAAATTTTTAAAGCCGTTTTTTCAAAATTGTGTGAATAATCCGCAAATTTTATTTTTTATGCGTTAATTAGACCATCATCTTTCATAATCCACTTTAAAAATGGTCAAAATCGGATGACGGGTTTCTTACCCGTCCCTTATTTTGTAAGAGGATATCATTAGCTGCTTGTAATCTGTTTGTGTATTTAATTTTTATTGCAATCTTTTAATAGGTATACAAAAAAAAGATAATGATTTTATTTGTATACATTTTTAATTACGAAGCATATTTTATTACAATCTGTTGCATAATTAATTATGAGTAGGTATCTACCTATAATTATTATTGTTGGAATGTGCAGTGAAAAAGCCTATTCGATGTTTCTTTTCAGACAGCATTTTTAAAAATATTTATTTATTTGCATACAATTAATTATGTACCAGCAATGCCCGTGGTACTGCAGGTAACTTTTGCTTACGAGACTCAACGTGTTAATTTTAATTCAATAAAAGAATTAAAACATCAAAACTTAAAATAATTAAAAAACTCAGAACCATTTTTCAAATGTATAGCAGCCTAGTTCTACTTCAAATTAAAACATATAGGAATGATAAGACTCACAATATTGACCTTAGTCAATAAATTAAAAACATTTTAAAAAATCAGTTTTCATGTATTTTCAAAAAACATACAAATATATACAAACTAAAATTAAGGCGAAAACACCATATCTGAAGTTTCCATCTCACTTTCCATTGCTATTGTAGCAGGGATAGGTTCAGCTATTCTTCCTCTACGTGCAGAAATCTCTCTTAATAAAAGTTTACCTCGTTCTTTGGTCTGAAAAATAATTTTTTTTAATTGTTGCCTCGTGGAAAAATTTAAAAAACAACAAACCTCATCGTGTTCCACACACTTGGTTGAATATCGATGAGCTAGATCCAAATTTCCTTCCTCCAAATTATATTGAGCTAAATAATGATAGGCATTGTAAAATTCCTCTTCCGCATCAAACCCACAACTTCTAAACTGATCTTCTCTTTAACAAATTCTAAATAAGCAGACGCCGCATTGCCTCGATCGTTTAGTTTATGATAAAGCTTGGCTAATTTAATTAAAGCATTCCCTTCCGAATCACCAATAAGCATTGCTTTGTAAAAACATTTACATGCATTTATATCTTTATTTAACTTCTCGTAAGTTTCCCCAAGTGCTATTATCATGCGACTGTCATTTGGACGTAATAATTGGGCCTGCTTGTAATATGTTAAAGAATAAAATGGCATTTTAAAATTTCATACGTTTGACCTAAACCATACCACGCTCTGTAATCGCGCGATTCACTTCTGCAAATATACAAATTATAAAAAAATTAAAAAAAGTTCAACTTGAAAGCCTCACCTATTGCTTTTCGATAACTGTGAATAGCAGCCGGAGTATTCTTTATTTCCATGAATTCGTGGCCCATTAACGTCCAAGCTGATAAGTATTGTGGATTTAACTTTAATGCTCTTTGAAAATAGAGGACGGCTTTTTGATGCTCTGAACGTAGACTGTAATAGTTGCCTAAAATATAAAAACAATAAATTTATAAATTCTATAACTAATTCGGTTATTATTAAACTTAGAAAGTAACTCAAAGGGTTGGTTAAGTGCGAGGCAGAATTAATGATTAAAAAATGTTATTGCTGGTATTTGAAGTGAAAAATAAACTTGATTTTAATTATCTTACAAGAAATAAAAAAATTTATAAAACAAAAGTATTGTGAAATTTTATAAATGAATTCAAATTTTTAACGGATTTGATGAGATGGACTTCTTGTTCATCTCCATCAGAAAATAATTAGAAAAATTTCCAAAAAGAATGTTTTACTTTTATGTATGAAAGAGGATAAAATCTGAGATTTTATTAACTATGGTAGTTTCGATAGAATGAATAATAATAAGGTATCGATATTTCAGGGCTAGGAATGAGTTTACTTCAGTTACTATTTTCACTAAAAAGTTGCTTTTTCACAAAAAATTACTTCAAGTTACTGTTCGGCAGATCTGCTGTTCCGTAACTGAGAAGTTGAGTGAAAATTATGTTTAATTGTTTTTGGTTTAATAATTTAATCGTTTTTAGTTGAATAATGGTATTGTCCAAAAATGCAACTATTTTGTTAAATAATTCAATTGTTTGGTTCAATAATTCAATTATTTTGTTTAATAAATCAGCAATTTTGTTCAATAATTAACTGGTTTATTTACCAATTCAAATAGTTTCCGTTTAAAAATTGAATTGGTTTTGGTTTAATAATTCAATCATTTTTAAATTAATAATTCAGTCGTTTTTGGTTCTAAAAGATAATTCTTTTGTTTAAAAATGCAACACACTGCTGTGATCCAGTTCTAATTTGATACTTGTAGAGTTTATAGTTGTAGAGTTTATACTTGTAGACATATAGCAATATAGCGTGAAGCATACGCGGGTCGACTAAAGAGCGTAATCTCGCAGTTCGAATTCAGCTTACAGTTCGAATTCAGCTCATATTAGATACACTGCTGTGATCAAAAAAATCCAATATCGATCTGTGAACCATGGGAAAGGCAACGAGAAACCACCCCATGAATTGTATTCCCTAGTAAATTCATCTTGACTTTGGCCAAGTTGAATCGCCAACGTCCGAGAGATCGGATATGGCACATGAAGAAGAAAAGTTTATAGGAAATGTTTCCAATTCTCTTAACATCAATAATTCTTTTGTGACTTGTCAATAATTCAACTGCTTTGTCAGGGTTCGCACCAAATTTTCTAAAAGAAATTCTCTGACTTTTCAGGTTTTCTCTGATTAAAATTGATAATGATGCGCAACATGATGCGTAACATGATGTGCAACGTTGCGGCACATTTGTTTAACAATGTTGTCATTGTTGTGTTGACAGACAATCTTTCACCCCCACCTCCCAAAAGAATCCCGTACCAACATAATATATCAAAGAATTTTTCCTGATTCAAAGTTTTCATTTTCCTGACTTGCGCTTAAAATTCCTTGAGACTTCCCATAACAAAATTTATATATTTTTTTAATTTCCTGACTTTTCCAGGTTTTCCAGATGAGTGGGAACTCTATTTGTTCAGTAATTTAACTGCTTTGTTTAATACATTGATTAATAAATTTAATAAATGAGCACCAGTGTGCCGTAAAGTCCTGCCATACACCAACAGGCTAGAAAGCGGGTAATCATGGTTTTATTCCTGGTCGCGTCAAACACACTGCTGTAATTCAGTTCTAATTTGTTACTTGTAGAGTTTATAGAAAGCATTCTCAACTCTCTTAATATTGAATAATAATAATAAAATTCAGTTGTTTTGTCAATAACTCAACTGCTTTGTTCAGCATTTCAATTATTTTTAGTTTAATATTTAATTATTTTTAGTTGAATATTTAATTGGTTTTTTATTCAACAATTCAATTATCCTTGATTGAACACTGGTTCAATAATCAGCTGTTTCGTTCAATAATCTAACCGTTTTGTTCAATAATACAACTCCATGGTCTCGGGGAAAAAGTGGATAAGTTCATTTTGAACAATTTTCAGTAGAATTAATTAAAGTTTAGAAACGTGCTAAAAATCAGGTTAAAATCGAACACATATTTTTACACTTCCTGATGGAAGTTGACTTATGTCCATACACACAAACGTAGGATGCTAAAATTAGAAGTCAGTTAACCGCTTAGCTCATTTTGACACAATTTTTGACTTATTCCCTTTTTCCCGGGACCACGGAACTATGTGGTTCAATAATTCAACTGAGTTGTTCAAACAAAGGCAAAGGCATAAAAATTGATGGGTCATATTTAAGTCACTTGAAATCGGTGCTGATCTTGTTTTGGTTTCTAAGGATATGAAGGAATTTAAAGAAATGCTTCCTGAACTTAATCAACCATCGAACAAAATGGGCTTAAAAATAAATAAAGATAAAAGTTAAATTATGAGTCTAAACAATGTCACTAAACACATCTATCTGGGTTATCTTATTAAAATACAATACAACCAATAGACAAATACAACCAAATGGCAGAAATAACGCAAAGAATTAGTCTAACTTGGGCAGCTTTTGAAAAATTGGGACACATTTTAGAAAATACAAGAATACCTATTAATTTGAAGTGCAAAGTTTATGATATGCATGTCCTACCAGTGGCCAACTACGCCGTACAGACAATATCCATTATGATAAAGACATGTGGCACGATAAGAAAAAGATAGATGAACAATAAGAATCGTACAATGGAAACTAAAGAAAATGTTGAAAAACCACAAAGGAGAAAGACAGACAAATTCAAACAGACAACGGAAACAGGATGGTTGCAGAGAGCACAGAATAAAAGGTGAAAGGAAAAGAAGATTTTCCAACTACCACCACTTGATTTTATGAGCAAGAGATGACTGTTAGGCTACGCAGCTAGCAGCTGTGAAATTATTTCTTTTAGTCACGTGAAATATTTTTAGAAAAATAAAAATCACCTAGTTAAGGACCTACTTATTATATACTTTTTCTGAATTTTCAAATAGCATAAATAAGAGTTTTCAGTGTTTTTACAAAATGCCAATAAGGGTTCTTAAATTAATAAGAACAAAATTGATTACTCAGCAAGCAACAACAGAATTTACCTAACCTGTACACACTTACCAATGACACAACAGGTCTCCACCCTGAACTTATCAATTTCAACGGCATCATGAGCTAAAGCAGCTAATTCCACTTTCATTTCTTTAACATATAATAAATTGGAGTACGTATCTAAATTATCCAGCCGGTATGGATCAATCAAAAGCAAATGTTTAAAAGTATTGATCGCTTTTTCTAAATCTACAAGAAAAAATGTAATAAAAATTTGAAAATTATTTTTTAATATTACAATATTACCCCTACGGTTGTGATACGTAATGGCCATTTGTGCCATAATGTAAGGACTTTTATCAAATCCTTGATCCGACAAATTTTGATACATGCTCAATGATTCTTCGTTACTCAACTGTTCGAGAAACACTTGAGCTAAGAAAAACCTTCGTATCCAATGATCTGGCAAATCTAATCTGTTCAGGGATACACGATCGGGTATCAATAAAGCCAATTCTTGCCACGCACCCCAAAAGAAAGGTTTCTGTGTAATACATTCTATAAGTTTTCCTATTGCTAATTTATTTAAATCCAACTTTTTCAAAACGACACCAAACAAATAGGAACAATAAGCATCCATTCGGCCAGATATACTAAGATCTCTTAATTTCACACACAACCGTTTCATATTTTCGTCTTTAGTAGGATCAGGTGGACAGTCATCATCCGTCATACAATCTAGCTTTTTCTTTTCGATCGACAGATATCTCGAGTACAAATTTAAAAATATGCATTTCAAATCTTCAGAATCTTCTGTAAAAAAGGTACATCGATCATATTCCTTCAAATCGAGATACGATTTCGCTATGTAATAAGCTTCGTTGTCGTAATTGGGCTCGAAAGTGGGATACTCTTCGGGACTTAATTTTACGTGTGAAATTGAATAATTTATTTCCGAAAGCCACTTGACTGTGTGCGATAAACCTCGCTCTGAACATTCTTTAATTCCTATTATTAAGTCGCGTTTTACTTGCTTAAAATCAATCGGCGGTATCGGTTTCAGTTTCATTTTGAGGTTATGATAACAACAAATAATTAAATACTCGAACAAACACTGCAATAATAAACCGCCCCAACTCAAAACAAAAAATCAAACTTAGGCGGAAATACAAGTTTTCTTCAAAGTATTTCGCTACCAACGGTCCACAGGGGCGGACTGGCCACCTGAAAAAAGCAGAACAACAACATTCTACATCGATCGTCTACCTTAAAATTCTTTTTGGGGCCGGTTCTTACAAATTTAATCTGTAAATCTTGCACAGGAGGGCAAAGGAGACAAGTAAATTCATAATATGGACTCTTCCTAAAATGCCAGCGAAAAATAAAATAAGCCAGTGGCGTCGAGTTGCCAGAAGTTGGGCCCCTTAAATTACTAAAATTAATTTTGTTGGAATTTTTTTGAATTGTATAATGGTTTATTTGAGTTGCATCCCAACCAAAAATAGTATGGAAAAGCCGTTCACGCCATCCACATTTTTCAGAAAAATCAATTCTCAAGGGGAACTTTTTGTACAAAATTCTTCCAGCGGTCAACTCCTTGTTACTACCAAAAAATAATTCGGTTGTAGAATTCGATAATTATTATCTTATTTATTGCAGTAGTGATAAAAATAATATGCATGAAAAACATTGAAATCATAAGATGGTTTAAACAATTGGCAGTTGATCCAATCCAACCAATCAAAAAACTAGGTGGTTTCGATGGGCAACGAGCATGCGCACACTAAAAGACTTTAGGGTGTGGTAGCACGCTTGTTTGTTTCATCAAGCCATGTGTAGTAAAGTTGAACCAGTCACCTGTTGATTTTGTACTAATTATTGAATTAACGATGATTTTAGGTAAGTATCTTTGGCAAACTAATAAGGTACAAAAAGAATACTGTAAACAGGGAGCTATTTTGACATAGTTTTAACAGTTTTTCCTATTATAACACCATCAATTAAAATCCCTAAAAAGTGAAATGTGGGAGCGATTGTTTTAGGAAATACAAGTGGTTACTTCTGTTTTATGTACTGTTGAAGAATCTCGTTAATCCAATCGGATATAAAACAGTCATGAGAATCTCGTTAATCCACCCCAACGACGCGCACAGTAGGTAGGTGAATCCTCCTCACCTATGCGGGGATTATAAATTTTAATCACATCCAAGATTTAGGTTTAACTTTTTGCGTTAAAATTACTTACGCCCCAATTTTATAATATAAGATCCATCTTCTAGGGCAGCGGTTCCTAAACCTTTAAACATTGCGATCCCCTTCATCTTCGACGCATTGAATTTTTTTTAGAGATACTTGTATGCTATCTTGTGAATTTTACTTTTTAAATCTTAAAAATATACATTTAAGATCTTGTCGCGCCCCACAGTTTGGGAAATGCTGTACTAGGCCAATCTAAATTTTTGAGTTTTCCTTCAAAATTCAAAACCACATGCTATGGAAGAATAACATGTTAGCCATGTCTTACGGTGTCCTAACCTGTGACCAAGTATGCGAATCTTTTGGAACAAAGTTTTAATGATTTAGGCCAATATTTCCGCCTCCCGTTAAACTTCCAGATAAAATAAGATACGCGTATAAGGCGATAGTCCCACTGCAGCCACCGTCAAGCACCAACTAAAGGTCAACCAATAGAAGTGTTAGATTTATTTTTTGAACCAATTGAATTAGGCGATATTTTGGGGTGGCGATAAAATACGCCACTTTTTAGAGATATACGGTAACTTGTTAGCATGGCCACAGATGTGCCTATAGCCCTGTTTTAGTGTCGCGGTCACCTTAATATTAGCAGTCGGTCGCGCTAATTGCCTTTGAGAATCACTTTAATTTATTCGAATTATATTTTAAGTCCCAGTCCACCCTGCAAATGCATAAACGTAGTCTTATGAAAATCTGGATAAAAGCAAGTAAACAGTATTCTGGAAAGGGGGCGTAATGGAAAATGCAACTTTTCATAGTCAAATTTCAAATGGGTGGCTCTGAAAACTTGAGAAAATCCTATTCACTGGATCTAGCATCTAAATCGTGCCGGCTTTGACATCACTACGCCACTGAAAAATCAATTTTTAAATTTAATTAAAAATCGACATTTTGCAGAAGTAGTTCGCGTTGAGAAGCGTCTAGTAAAACGCCAAATTAAAATTTGCTAATTTACGAGAATTGAAAACGTTTAAACCATCGTCTTTAAAAATTCAATTTTTATTTACGTTTCAATTTCGAGTTCGATTCGTGCGCCATTTTTTAGTCAAAAAAGAGCAGCTGTTCATATATAAACCAAAAATTCGTGAAAGCGGTCGTTTTAATTGAATTTGTTGCTGTTAAATGAGTGAAAATGATTTTTAACACGGTTAAAGTAGTGGAAAATTGAATAGCAGCAGGTTTGGTGCGATTTACAAATTTTTCGATAAAACAAGAACGCCATTTTTTAAATCGAAGTTGTAACGGAACAAGAGACACAAATCGTACCAGCCAATCTATCAATTCCGACATATTTAACCTATTTTTTGCGTCTAAAAAGCGGAAGCGCGTGCAGATTAAAGAATAAAGTTGATATAAATATCGAGATTAAATAAACTCCACTATGACGTTATACGCCTGGGTAAGTTTTGCGTGCGAGGTGGTAGTATTGTGCGGCGTTGCGAAAATCTTTGTTCTTTGTGTATGGCGGCTGGTATGGTGACCATAATGAAAGATTTTTGTTTTTGTTTAGGGTACCAACAGTCGCGGTGAATTAGGAGCGGGCTTCAAATCGGAGCAAGAAGTGGAGCCAATAGTGGTTCCATTAGAAAATTCCGGACTCAAGGCCGAAAATATTGTCGAAATTTGCGGCGGAGCTGGTCATACTTTAATTTTGGATAGTAATGGCCATGTTTACAGTTGTGGATGGAACTCGAAAGGTCAGTTGGGAGGCTCCGATGATTCTCTCAAGTTTCAGTTGATCGATATCCTGAAGGGGTTTCATATTGTACAAATAGCAAGTGGATTTGACTTCAGTGCTGCCATATCCGAATGTGAAAAACTTTTTGTTTGGGGTAACAATGCATATACTCAGTTAGGACTTAGTAAAAGCATAACGTGTACGAGTATACCGTCCCGTTTACAAGTATCTCTTAAAATGGCCAAAGGTTTTAAGAAAATAAGTTGCGGTTTACGGCACATGGCTGTAATAACTAACGAGAATTGTTTATTAGTGGCAGGTACTGGTAAGCAGGGTCGACTAGGGCTGGGCAATAATTATGACGACGATAATTATTTAAGCATATGCAAAGTTCCTGACGTGGATTCTATTAAATCGGTAGCTTGTGGCGAACAGCATACCGTGGCTCTGAAAACGGACGGTACTGTTTTGTCATGGGGAGATAATAAATACGGTCAATTGGGTTTAGATTTGGAAACTAAACACTCTTTGGTGCCCGGTATTGTTATCAATGATAGCAGTATTGAACAAGTTTATGCTGGCTGGAGCCACAATGCAGCTTTAACCGATAAAGGTGATGTTTATATTTGGGGTAGAAACAGTTACGGGCAATTGGGATCTCAAAAGACTGGTGATTATCATATACCTGAAAAGGTACCGCTATTGAAAGATGTTCAACAAATGAGTTTAGGCTCTGAGCATAATTTAGCGCTGACTAAAGATGGTAAACTGTTCGCTTGGGGTTGGAACGAGCATGGCAATTGTGGTACTGGCAACACTAAAGATGTTTTAAAGCCAAAGCAAATTTTAGTTAAAAGTAAAGTCAGGTTAGCTGCAGCTTGCACAGGTCATTCATTTGCCGTTGTAGTATAAAATTGTCTTATCATTTGTAAATAATGTTCATATTTTGATTAATTATGATTGATGAGTATTTTTATAATGAAATATTAATTGCATGTGTGTATTATGTATTTTTATAATTATATCGAGCAAAGTAGTAGATTGTATTTTTTTACACCTACATTACCCTCAAACTCTCCTTTTCGAAACCTAACGAATTGTGCAGAAAATTTATTTCGACTTGAAATCGAGGAAAAATCACTGTTTTTTGAGTCTTAATTACAAAAACAAGGCTGTAGTATTTTCAAATTGTTTTGTGTACACTCCAAAAGGCTATCTTGGTTGTAATATTCACTTGGAAGCTTTAGTTAAAATTTAATACACTAGTGACCTATTGCACCAGCAATTTTTGTCAACAAAAGTGGAGCACATTTTCTATTGGAGATAGTTTCCTAATGCCTAATTTTATAAAACTTAAGCCGTTTAAACTAACCGCCGATTTCTATTGGCTTGTTAGTACTAACAGAGGTTTTCTATTGATTAGTTACATGAACGCCATTTTAAACGTTTTATGTAGGTAACCAGGCTTAAATAGAAAAAAAAAATGCAAAACTTTTTACGACGATCTGCAAATTTTATGCAGATATTCATAAAAGACCAGTTAACTAAGATCTTGTTTAGGTGATTGGCCGAATCGCTATTAAGAAAATTTAGACAAAAAACACCGATGTTTCTTCGCTCACAAACAAGACAGAACGTCAATGACAGCTATTACAAAAAAATATAGATTTTTAAGTTCAGGTAGAACTGGGTTTCTATCATTAGGTAGCTGTTCCATAAATAAGGTTAAGACGTACCTACCTGCACTACATGATTTCTTTTGGATTTGCTTATTATACTAATTATCCGTTAAAATCAAATAAATTCACAGTGAAGAAGTATATTTACGATTTATTTCCTTATAAACATAATAATTACGCACAAAACTTTTTTCAACCTTAGAGAATATGGTGGCCAATTATGACATTAAATAATCGTTAAAATTCCTCGCCAAACAGGTTCCCAAAATATTCATGTACCAGGAAGATTAAGGCGACCGAACGCCGCCTCACCTGCCAATAAGACAATTATATTGGTGGTACAATCGTTTTAAGTGTAGTAAAACCCCTAAATATAAAAAAAACTATTCTCTAATAGTTTCACAGTTGCCGTCGTACTTTTAGGTAGAGTCAATGTTCGAACAATGCTCGAGTACAACTCGAATATGAAATCAAGTATTTTGCTTCGTTAGTGCTGGTGGGCCCAAAACTGCACCCATTCACCATAATACTATCAAATCTGAAGTAAAAATGAAAAAAATATCATTTTGGAATGATTTAAAACTTTTCAAATTATTTAAATATTTTTGGAATTATTTAAATACAGTAGATTTACTCAAACCGTCATAGAACTTCGACGAAAACGGTAGGATTACAATATTTTTGGATTACAGGTGGATTGTGTTAGCAGCATTCAAATTATTTTAGTATTTGAGAAATTAATTTAAATACTTTCAAAACTATTTAAATTTCGGTTTGACGGATCAACTTAAAATTTTGAGAAAATATATAAAACAGTTTTCAAATCCTATATATTTCAATGTTGTTTTATAAACGATGATTTAAAAATTTTAAGCTAATTCGTCAAGCCATTTTCAAAATGAATATTTTCTAGTGAAATACCGCAGGAGCAAGCCTGTGGGTAAAAGAGCAAATCTCCGATGGGTCGGTATTTTTTTGAAGGCATGCAGCTTCACAAATGTCTGATCATATGAAATCTTCGTGTAATTTGTATCTTTATTCTGTTATTTCTACCAAGTACATTATTTGCTGACTTTTTATTTCGGGGTTCAATTTTTGATTTCATTCCGTTCCTGTTGAATTTTATATTCATACATTTATATATGTGTATATAAAATTATTGTATTTACACTATAATTATGATACATAGAATTAGATCCAGGACAAATTTTAACGTTATTTTAGTTTGAAAGGAATATTTTCGTAGACCGCAAAGCTTCGGCAAGTCACTCACGAAGCAAACCATAAATAGTCTAGTCTGTGAAGCTATAAGCTAACGTAAACATTAACAAATTATAATAATAAATTCAGTGCTGCTTTGAATATGAAAAACATAATAATAAAAGTAAAAATTCAAAATTATTCTCAAAAATAATAATTTTCTTCAATTTTTCTTTTAATTCTAGAAAATATTTATTTATAGGTAATTTAATAGTAATCATAGTAAAATGTCTTCTTCAGTTTGTGTCATAGAAAAAAAGTTATCAGTTCGTAAGGACATTCTAAGAAACGTAGTCACCCTCAGGTACCCTTTCACCAAAAAAGTCGCTCTCTACGTATAGAAATGCTAAAAGCGCTACCTCTGTTGTTAGCTTCATGTTAACCTTTGAATATGTATTCATCACAGATCACACGAACGTGGCATATTTGTTCAATTGAAACAATGCAGTAAAAAACTTTCTTCTAAAACCAGTTGGTATTCATTCATAGCTTAAAAATAATTATTACACTCAAAGCCCGCACGACGTAAATTAGGAGCTAAATGAGGCTCTTATAACGTAGCATCATCATCATAACTAGGAGTATTATTTAGGGAGAACAGATTCAAAACTTTTAGAACCATCATCTCCTGCATTCGCTGTGTGTCAACAGCTTTGTTTCCGCCAAACAAATTCGGGCAAGATTTTTCTCGTCTTCCATTCAGCAACTCATTCAATATTTTTTCCACTTGAAACGAATTTTTTTAAAAGAAACTATTCATTATTCGCGCCATCGATATTGTTCCTACCTTGTTGTTATGGCAACCACCTTTCAAAATTGCTTTGTTTGTATTGTGCCCATATCCGTGACTACACTAAAAAATAACAATGCTGAGTTCTTTACGAATGAGAAATATTTTCTGGTAATTTTACCACAAATCAAGTCAACACATGGATTTATTTCAATTTATATTATTTTCTAGCGAAGAAGAGGCGAAATTCACCCAAGACAGAATAATATCAACAGAAAAGTGTTTCGCCGAATTTTGTCATATTTTCGCACAATATTCACGTAAAGTGGCAAGAGTACGCGACAAGGGAGATGCATTAGCAAAAACGATTACGGAATACGCTGAATTAGAAGAAATTGACAAGTCTTTAGCATTGGGTTTAACAAATTTTGCCAACAGTTTAACTACGATTAGTGATTATGGAGACTTGAGGGTACAAAATATTGATAAAAACGTCATTAAACAGTTTTCCAAGTATGAAAGCATTTGTAAACATGCCAAAGAGGAAGTTAAGCAAATTTTTGGTGCCCGCGATAAGGAATTAAATAGGAAGAAGCAGTTAGACCGAATTCGGAGAGAAATCCCAGAAATAGACAACAAATTGTAAGTTTTTAATATCTCAACAAGTCAAGTTAATAGATATTATTTACTCAACAGGTTCAAGCCGAAACTGAATTGGTTAAAGCAACAGCAGAAGTTACAAAAACGATCCATAATTTGGAAGAAAAAATAACAGCATTTGAACGGCAAAAGTTACATGACATGAAAGAAATTTTGCTCGACTTTATTTCCTCTGAATTGGGTTATCATGCAAAGGCACTAGAACAGCTCACGATTGCCTACCACGACATTAAATCGATAAACGAGGAAGCCGATCTGCAGGTTAATTTCTTCTTAATTCGTTGTTGGTTGAAATATTTTACCGTATTTTTATAACAGGCCTTTCAGTTAATTAGAGAAAATAAGGAATTGGTAAAACCACTTTGATTAAGAGCATTGTTCAGTGACAATTGATATATTACAATAAACAAATATACTGACAATCTATGTTTCATGTCATTTACTAGACAGTGTTCTTAAAATTTGTTTAATTTTGATTTTTACGTATGTCTTTACAGGATTTTAAAAACATTAAGGTCCTCAGAAACAACTTTAACACCAAAGGATAGAAATGTACAATCGCCTTTCAAAATATCACAATCTCTAGGCGCCATTAACACATTGGGAAAGCAGGAGCATTCACCTGGAATAACGAGCAATCGCAGAGTGAAACTGTCGAGAAGTGCAGAAGATTTGGATGCAGACTCAACCGAATCGGAGAGTGTACAAGAAAGTTCATCTGAACATACCACAGAGCAATCAAATGAAAAACCGTCCCCATTTATTGCAAAAAAATATTTAAAATAAAATTGCCTTTTTGTACTAAATTACATTATTTATGTTAGGGATACGATTGGATTAAATCGATATATAAATACATCGTTTTTTTTTCAACACACACAACTCTTATAACTTAAAGTAAAAATAATCCTAATTATTGAACATTTCTTATTTAAAAACTGGAATATGTTCACCATTTCATTTATTTCTCGGATCCTTCCACACCAGCTTGGGTCATAAGGTCACCTATATTTTTTTCCAAATCATCAATTCTGTTGCCCATTTCGTCAATTCTGGATAAAATCTGATCGGACATATTTTGGAATTTATCCTGAATACCCTGGAGCAAATTTTGGACCTACAAGAATGAAACGTGAAACGAATTAAATTTGGTTTACAATGTTTATTCGAA
Organism: Lycocerus yunnanus; assembly: GCA_036346125.1. NCBI lineage: Eukaryota > Metazoa > Arthropoda > Insecta > Coleoptera > Cantharidae > Lycocerus > Lycocerus yunnanus. Next base: position 51,649 of record JARFIX010000011.1, on the reverse strand, counting down.
ATAACTAAATGTAGGCTAATTTGATATTCATAATTTAAATTTCAATTATCATTGGAAAAAGTGAGGTTAGGCACGAAGAACTTACGTATTGAGTTAATTCCTGTACGTTTTTGGGATCATTTGTGCTAACTGTTGAGTAACTTTCGTTATCGTTGACCATTTCGACTTTTTCGTCTACCATTTTCACACAGAAGTTCGAATACTTTTTGGTTCCGCTCAAACGCGATCAACAACTGACAAAAGGACGAGTGGGTCGACTTGTTTGTTATGTTACCAAATTGTTTGGTCGAACTTTGGCTCTGCGACGTCCTAGCACTAAAGTTACGTGTTTTCAATGAAAATTGATACTTTAATTACAGGGAATCTTGTTTACACAAAATTTTAAAAATACCCAGTGGCGTACTGGTTTTTTATTCTTACTGGGTAGGTTGAGTAAGTAAAGTTAATATTATAATAAAAATTAGTGTAAAAGAGACAAAACGTAGAACAAGAAGCCACTTCTTTAATTTGCAAAAAATTAAAAAATTGTATTGCCATTTGACGGTCATAGTCAAGGTACCGGGTTCAAATTCGGGGAAAGTGTAACTTCCTTATGACCGTCTCTCTTATAACTTCTCTTAATTTTATGATACTATGGACTTTAAGGAGATAATTTTACACGTCCATCGTCGAACAGGTTCTTCCAATGCAGATTAGGCAATACCTACCTACAGCTTAACGTGGAATTTAAAGTCATAAATTGCCGCTTGCTAAAAACCTGGTCGGTGAAGTAACTTATTCGAGATTTCCTATTATTCAATGATTGCATTGCAAAGCAGATGTACAGAAATCTTCCAAGTCACTTCTGATAAAAAATGAACTGCATGGACCGTTATGTATGTTATGACCGACTGCATGTACTGAAATCTTCCAAGTCACTTTAAAAAGTAAACTGCATGGACCGGGGGGTCTGGGGATATACTCCCAGTGCACCACTATAGGGAACCAGGACATTTTCTTTTCAGTGCGATGAATTCAGGCAAAATGCCAGTCTGTTGTAGTAGGTATGGGGCCCATTTTGGTTCCATGAATTCCTTCCTCCGGTTTCTAATATTTTCAGATAGATAACTAGAGCTCTGTCTGGTCACCCAATATTTTGAAGAAATAAATAATATCACATTTGTGTGCAAAATTGTGTGAATAAAGAAGGTGAATCAATTCTGCTATGTTATTCATACATTTCTGATTAACCCCTTAACGCACAGCTATGTGACATACATGATAGGCGTTTACTTGCAGAATTGTACAGCGACGTGGAAGTTTTGAGCCCACATAATTCTGCATATTATTATTCAAATATTTTAAATCTGTTTATGTCACATTTGATATTGGATTGCTTGTATCTAATAATTTAGGTTTGCATATGTATATAACGAGTTGTTTTTCTTTTACTTTGCTTATTTTTTAATTAAATATAAAGTAAGTTAAAAAATTGTTATTTTTTAAATTAATAAAAAATATCGTGCATTAAGGGGTTACATACCAACTTTTATTTTAATTACACATTACAAAAATATTGCGTGTTTACAATTTTATTTTAATCTTCTTAACTAATAAGATGCAATTGGCACTACAATTTATCAGCATGTAAAAAATTATAATGAGTAAACTACAAATCGTATCCACCTTCAAAGTATCAATCATAATGTTGATGCAACCCGTTAAAATGTTTGATAGCAAAAAGAAAAATAAGCCATTATGATTAATAGCTTCAAAGATGAAAGGAGCAATTGGTACATTTTTGTCTTGAGAAAAAATATAATTAAGTAACAATTCGCCAAAATAAAATAAACTGACCATAAAAATGCCGATAAACATAATCCAAATACAGTAGCCAGAATTTGCCAGTCGCCTCGATACACCAAAATTTTTCTCCAGTATTAAACTGGAGTACAATAAAAATGCAGATATCAAACACAACTTAAAAAACGTTTTCCATTTTAACACGTTATTTTTAACGTTAATAAATTTTCCGAAACTAACGCTTAAATAATATAAGGCAACATAGCCTAGCGAGGAAACAAATCCTTCACGATTTGCATTCAATAAATTATTTCGAGGTATGTTACTAAAAACATAACGAGCTAACCCTAACTGCAGGAAAACTTCATGCGCCAAAAGAATAGAAATTCCACTAAAAATAGCGTTCTCGACTGGAATAAAATTAAAAATTAGAGACGTAAATATTTTAGTAACGGCTAAAGTTATAAAAAAATTCCAATGGACTCCATATTCCGAAATTGGAACGTGATAGTCAATTTCTTTTGTAATCAAAATGCGAGCTCCACCCAATAGCAGTAACGGAGCTACGCTCTTCAGAGTTTTTGCGATGGAATTTTTGTATCCTCGTAGCTCTGGAGCAACTAGACCATTCGAGAAAATAAATAAACCTACTCCCACGTCCATCAAGCTGTAACCATAGGTTTTGGTTTTAGCAAAAGTTCGTGGAAATATTCTAAAATCGACGGCTAAAATTCCAATAACCGAAATTAAATTTATGGTCGACCTAGAAACTGTAATAAAATTACACTTTGTTTTATCGACCGACAGTTTAGCATTGTCCACCGTGTTTCCATACTTTGCCAAAATACAGAAAGTTATACTCACTACGACCAAAGTAAAAAATATATCTCTGATATGTTCGGCACCTATTGTTACAATAACAATTATCGGTACAACAATAAAAAAAAATTCGATAGCGAATCTAGACGAAAGTCTTTTATGCCAATTTTTTAAAAATAACTTAACTATAATACTGGTTATAAGAACTAAAAAGAACGCTGGCACTATTACGCTAAACGTTTCTAATGCGGTGGTTCCAGAGGAATGCATAAAATTATCTCTCTTCTTGTTTCTCATTTTGAATTTGCCGCCTAAAATAACCAATTTTTTTAGGTTAGAATAAAAAACTTCTGTACAAAATAAATCTTACGTTAATTTATTCGCATTTGTTTGCTAGAAAATCGGGAAATCGATTAGCGTTTCCGCTGTATTGATTAGAATGCCATTAATGCTCTGTGGTTCAGGAAGTCGCCTTCAAAATTGAAAATTTTGGCTTACATTTTTAAATTTGTTACTGTAATAAAAACGTTTCATTATGCAGTGGAAGATTCAGCACAAAAATATTTTAAAATAAAATAACTTTTAAAAAAGTAGCCAATGTTCAAATTTAAAACCCCGTACACACGAGAGGTCGATTGGCCTTGAAAGCTGTTCCAAGGAGAAACCGGCACTTATTAAACAAGATTACTAATACGAAACTAAAGTAAAAAACTGATAAGAATTTGAATCTCTTTTATTTGTGAATCGTGATAAGCAATCGAATCTTTTTATCAGTCAGTGGCGTAACAGTAATAATGGAGGGGTCGCAGGACACAAAATTACCCTTAAATTTTTTCATTTGACAATAATTACAAATTAGAATAGAATCATTGATTATTTTTTTAATAACGGCCACTGAAATACTCTTTTTTTCTTTAAACAACGTTTTCTTAAAAAGTTGGTTATTTTTCTTGCCAATCCAATTTTGGAGTTTTGAGAATTTACAATGTCGAGTCTTGTTTTATCTATTTGATCTAGCTTATTTAAATCGTCAATGTAGTCGGTAGAATACGATCCAGATAGTTTATGTGGATTGTCAATTGGATCCCAAGATGATAGTGGTACCAAATATTCGTCTTCGATACTTCTGGCAGATTTGGAAAACAATACGAGTGTGGCCAAGTTTACCAAAGATGGACTTTCTCCTAAATGAGTTCCGTCACCTGGAACTGCCTCATCGTTTAAATTCCAGTTATTCTGTTTGGGCTTATTATGCATCCCTCTTTGTCGCACTCTCACAACTGTAATTTCAGAATCTGTGGGTTTAATATTGAATATTGTTGGATCTCCGGAATAATTTAATAAATCGCCTTCGCTAATCCACATCGCAACTCCATCCAACCCCGATTGTTTGTCTTCATTGAAAACGTCTGTTGCAGATTCCGAAAATACACTTCTACATAATATAACATCACGAGAAACTATACATTTTAAATTAAAATTTAATTCTTGCTGCTCCATCCGATCGTTGATAATATTTTGCATTTCTTTTCGTCTGTTGGTGTCGTTTCTTTACTAAAATTTTGAGTAATTACTAAAATTACGAAAATGAGTCAATTACTGTCATCGCCATAAAATATATTTATGTCATTTTTTTGGCAAAATAGTGTTTTGTTTACTGGTATTTTGACATCACCCATAAATGCTGTCTTTCTCTGGGAATGAGAAGGAAAACTTACAAATGCTTTGAGAGAGAAATTACACAATGGCTTCTTACTATGTGTGCTAGATGTGAAAGTAAAATTTAAATAATATTCCAAGAAAGAAGAAGTTCGGAGAGGTTTGGAATGAACCCCCAAACATATGTAAATTGAAATAAATAAACTTTCGAACTATGTGATTAATAGGGAAACTTTTGAAGGCAACATAAAATGTAAAATAGCAACCGAGAGTCAAAGAGGGGGGATGTATTTATTACCAAAAAAATTAAAGTGGTAATATAACACTTCTACATAATTTGGATAATAATTTGTAAACATTAATTGATGTTTTGCCTGCTAATAAATACTAAACCTCATGGTCTATGCAGTTTATTTTTATCAGAAGTCAATTGAAGATTTCGTCATAGCCTCTTAGCCGTTGCCATGGTAATGTGACATTATTAATTCTTTGGTCGAACATTTGGATAAATTTAGGTTAGCTTGAAAAGTGCTGGGATGAAGGCAAAATTTCTTCGGAAGACATCTTTTGTCTTTTCCATCTTCCATTTTGCCTGTGTACTTGTATTATTTTGGGAAGTGAATTAGTGATCAAACAAACGTACAAAAAAATCAATAAACGATAAAAACTGATATTTTAAAAAAGGAGAAGGTGGCAAAGGGAATACAGAAAAAACACCCAGACTCTAAGACTTGTGGGTAAAAATTAGTTTTTTATGAAAAGAAGTATCGAATTTAACCGAAATTTTATTATATCTACGAGTGCTGAGATTGAAATTTTAGAAATTTAAATAATCTAGTATCTAATATATGAATTCGATATTTAGAACTTCCTACGACGTTGTCTGATTCCCTCAAGAGGTACTAGAGCATTTAATACCTCAAAGATGTTGCTAGCACCTTGTGGGAGAACCACCTTCTTTACGTGCCTTCCGTGCCAGGCCAATGACCGTCTCTCCTATATAACCTATTATAATTGCGTTTTTCAGGAGTGTCAGTGTAATTGAGTAACAAAATTATAATTCAGAATACATTTTTACGCAATTTGAAGATTATATAAAAGAAATACGATGTACAGGCATACGGAATCATTTTTTAAGTATTATAAAAAAAATTTCAGAAATAAAATTTGAAAATTGTAAATAAGTTTTGAACAACCGGCACACAACCCTAATATTTACCTACTTATTGTTTTAATAAGCTAGGGTATATAACATAATAATATGGTAAGAGTAAGTGGCCCGTTCCGTTGTTCCGGAAGATTTTAGAGAGCAGGAAAATCGTCAATCAAAATAAAAAAATTTGTTAAATTCAAAATATTAATACGACCTTATATTAAATACTAGAAATTAATCTTATTACCACTATTATTATTTCGAATATTTAATAAAAACTCGACTTTATGTGATCAATTGTCAAACCTAGTTTCACTTTCATGTGGAAGCAATAAATTGCTTTACTTTACTGTCACTCATGAGCGATGCTTCAGTGCCAACGACAGACTGTCCGTTACAGTTTCACTGAACATTAGACTGACCTAGAAGGGGTGGAGGGCAAAAATCAAACCATACTGTAAAAATAATAACAACTTGGTATCTTATATTAAAAAATAATTAATACTGCTACATTATCGTAAAATTAGTCTCTTACAATAAAATTGTACATCAAATACGACCACAATGAAATTACTTAAAGTTCGTCATGAAAATCTGGTTGACTACCAACATTTTCCATTAATTTTTTAAACTCTCGATGTTTCTTCACATAATTTGCTATTTTTTTCACCAACCTTAAAAATTCCCCAACATCAAAAGAATAATTAGTAAATTTCGCATGAGCCCCACCATCAGGATGTGAACCCTAACAAAAAAATTATTCAATTTCTTTTTCGAACAAACACTATTTCTTCCAATTTCTCACCTGATCTTCTTGTACTAATTTAGAAGAATTTTCCCAAGTTTGATATTTTAAACCTCGTAGCCTGGCCAAATCCATATAACAATTTTCGTCCTCGCAGTTATACCTAAAAATACTCCAATTCAATAATCATTCAACACTGAAATAAATAATTATACAATTCAAAAACGCCAGCCCAGTCAGGTAAAAACATCAAGTGAGTTAATCCGGCTCCGTGCATCCCAATAAAAACATCAGAATTTCGTGTGATTTCCAATTGCTCCTTAAAATCGACGTTTCTATTATAAACAACCCTCTGCACATCGTAATCATCATTCTCGATTAGTGCATCCACTAATTCATTCTCATTCAAAATTTTTCTATATTTTGTGTCTCTAGACAACAATGTCACTTTAATTCGTTTATTCCAACGTTTATGAAATGGTATTTGTAATCGGTGCAAAATGTGTTGGGAAAACGCTCGAAATAATCCACTATTTTCACAGCCATAAATTATAGGGGTATTATAATAGAGCCCAAATATCATTCGCGGTAATAAAGGAAAAACGACATTTTTAAAGCACACATTCTTCCCTTTAAAAGTTTTCAAATCCCAAATAGGGTGAACAGTAAATGCTTCCCAAGCTGCATTAAAATACGAATAGTAGGTGAAAGATTCCCATATCAGAATGTGAACGTCGGTAGAAAATGCATCGGAATGTGTCGCATTGAGATGTAACGACATGTATAGGTTGAAAAAATCGCAAAAATGATGATACATATTTACAGCTAAAAGTTTATAAATTATTTAGCCTGTAAACATTAATATAAAATTAAAACTTAAAAATTAACAAGCTAAGCAAACATGAATATCTACTACAAAATTACATCTGATCCATAATCGGAAACATAAATATTAAAAATAAATACCCATTAGTACAGTAAAAAGGATATTTTAGGAGAAAAAATTAGGGGATCAACGAAACTTGGAAAAATTTGCCGAGCTGTAGTAATTTATTGCTAAGAAAATGTGTTTTTATTAAAATTAGAATTATTAATTTAGTTATTTTAATTGCATTTTCAAATTCGCTGACTTCTTCAAGTTCTCCCGATTAAATTTGACAATAGTCACTAATTTTTCAATTCTTGATAAACTAAAACAGTGGAATTGTAGAAAAAACAGTAGAATTGTTAAATGATAAACAATTAAATTATTCAACAAAAAATAATTTAATCATTCAAAATAATTAGGATGTTAAACAAAGCAGTTAAATTATTGAACCAAACAGTTGCATTTTTTACAATTTGCTTATTGCATACAACAGCTGAATTAAAAAACAGTAAAATAGTTGAAAAAGTTTATTGAATTATTAAAGAAACAGCTGAAATGCTAAAACACGAAAAATAAATTGTTAAATCAAGGATAATTGAATTGTTGAACCAAAAACAATTGAATTATTAAACTTAAAATAATTGAAATGTTGAACAAAGCAGTTGAATTATTGAACCAAATTTATTAAACAAAACAGGTGAATTTATTAAACAAAAACAGTTAAATTTATCGAATAAAACAGTTGCATTTTTGACAAAGTAGTAGCTTTGGAAAAATTTGTTGAATTGTTAAACAGTTGAATTGTTGAATCACAGAAAATTGAATTGCTGGATTAAAGATAACTAAATTGTGAAACCAAAAACAACTGTATTATTAAACCAAAACCAATTAAATTATTATCCAACCATAAATATTTGAATTGTTACATTTTTAAACAAAAGTTGCATTTAAAAAAAAATAGTGACATTTTTTAAACTAAAAACCATTGAATTAATAAACCAAAAACAATTGACTCCTACTGTGATTAAATTTTTCAATAAATTTTTTTGAGATTATTTCATTTATTGAAAAAATTGTTTTCTGTAAAACGCTTTTGAACTTTCATTTTTCATTAAAAAATAATATGTTAAAAAAACATAACAAGAATCCAGCTCATGGTAGCCAGATACGTCTAAAGTATCTTAAGATCAAAAATCCTTTAAATTTTTCATGACAAAATTTTAAATTCCCTGACATTTTCAGGTATTCCAGGTTTTAACAACGAGTGGGTACCCTATCCTATTTTCTTGTGACTCGGGAGGAGGGAATTATAATTTTACTTGTGGCAGCGTAAAACCTGGCGCTGACCCTGCTGACAACGACATGTTCAAGAGTACAAGGAAGCATAGAAGAACATAGTTTTGTTAAAATTTGTTATTTATTCTGAGAAATTTTAGGGAAGTATTCATCATTGATAGCTTAAACAACCTCATTTTGTAAATAAATTTTTGCATTTTCATCGGCAAAACTTTTTTGTTAGCATTTTATTGATTTTCTATTTATATTATTTTGAATTTAACAAACGAGGTCCCAATCTCGAACGAGGTTAAATACCTAGAAGCACCAGCCTACATATCTTTAATTGTATAATTATGAATTATGATAATTATAAATTGAAATGAATTATGTATAATTATGAAACACATTTGAAGAAGGCCATAAAATAGACAATACTGCTGAAAGCTTATGAAACAACTTGCTGAACTTGTTAATTTTTAAATTTCAATTCTAATTTGCAATAAGAAAGTAAATTTATACATACATGCATCAATTTTCAGAATGTATGTAGGTTTTTCGATAACAACATCACAATCGCCATCATAAATAGGCCTCCCATTAAATTTCGTAAAATATCGCAACTCGGGACCCCAACTTTGTAAAGGACTGATGTGATCCAATTCTGCATCCAATTTTTCTTTATGAAAATTGCAATAGCCACCTAAACAGAACGAAATCATTTTCTGTCGCTCAAACAAATAGAAATCTTTATACCAATTTCCCCTTCTTTTAAAATGTCCATTTTGTACCGTAACGGCTCTTCTCTACCAATTAAGGAAGTAAAATTGATCATAATATTTCGACCTCGACAAAATCTCAAGTGTTCCGTGCACTCCAAAGAACTGTCGTGCTGGAATAGAGGTTCACACAAAAGTTTCATCTCTCTTAATTGCTGCTTTACATAACCAAAGTCGGCCTGCGTGTAAAATGTATTTATTTGATCGAATTTAGTATTTACCCAACCTTTATGATCGCCAGGGCATGCTGGTATCGAAAATTGTTTGTTCCAATCACAATTGTGTTCATAACCCCAACATTTACTCTGATTTAGATGCCTCTTGAATGTGCAATTATCGTCGTTCATACATTTCTCCGCCACTTTTGGAAAAGAGTTCAAGTAATAGGGTAAATGTTCGTCCGGCAAGTTAATGTCGTTAAATTCATCACCAAGAACTAAATTAAATGATAGGAACCAAACGAGATAAGTTAACATGTTTAAATTTCTAAATTTTAGATTATACGCATTACAACCAAGTTAAAAAAAACCATCTGGCTTCGAGGATACTATCCATTTTTGTAATAAAAAATTAGAAAGTTAGGTTAGGTAGGCGGAAAATATACATTTCAAATTATGACAACTAAAAACGCGACCTCGACCTTGTAATCAAGGATTTTTGATTGCTGTGGTTTTGATACCCAGGGATAGTGGGGGGTCTGCCAGTTCTGGGCCTGATGAAATTGAAAAAAAAACTGGTTTTCAAAAATTACATCATTTGGTTTGATTGAAATCCTCTTATATCATTAAAACAGGGATGGGCTCAGTGGTGGAACTTTAAAATTCGAACCCCCTACAAGAGGAAGTTCTGCGATCCGAAGTAAAATTGCACCGTTTCATAAAAAGAAGTTGAAATAGTTTTTCATAAAATCGCAAAAATAAACTAATGTGAACCTTTACAAAATAAAATTGTAAGAGGTGCTCTCCTTACAATGCCTCCAAAACTTTAACATGAAACTAATAGGGTAAGGGAGTGTCTTTCGTATAAGATATAAAAGAAAAACAAAAAAAATTCGCAATAACGTAAAAATGGTTCTTAAAAAGATACCAGAGTTCACTCTTCAAACGAAAGGTTCCCTTTTTTTAGTAAAAGAAAACCACCGAATCTGTCTCGAATCCGGACCTGCGTGGTAAATAACAACAAAATAATTGACCAGCATGACGATCACATTTTAGTTATAATAGATAAGAATTATAATAATTTATTTTATTCGTCAACCATTACAATCATTACAACGAAAAAGTGAAAATGGATTCGCTTCTGACGCATTGCTGATCATCAGCTGTCAACTTGACATTTCCATTTTGTATGACAGTTTGTTTGTGATCGGTGTTCCTTTAGGTTATTTTTGAAAATTTTCGGTTTTCCCGTTTTAATAGTATGTGATTTTTCTACGGGCAGTGCAAAAGTGAATCATTCAAGTTTTACAATGAATTTGAACGGATCGATCGATTCAAATAGCGTCGATGACGAAACGGCAACTTCACCTTATCTGGTGGACGATAGTTGCAGCATTTTAGACAATTTTTTGTTATTAAAGTCGTCTCGCCCGCTGGAAGGCGATGAGGACACTCGGTCCGAACTTAAATTTGATGATGGTGAGTTGTTATAATCTTGATACCAAATATTTTTATTTAACTATCACATAATTACGTTCAGTTGTCGAAACCGAAGAAGAAACGGAAAAACGACTTAGAATTGAAAAAGCTTTAAATAATAAAAATACCAAACTCGAGACCTGGCAAGCTTTATCCCGAGAAAAGTACGGATTAGTAAACGACGATTTGAGGCGGAAAATTTGGCCTCTGTTATTATCAGTCGATCCCGATCCCTCAGAAAAGGCACCATTGTTAGCCGAATTAACACATCATAGCGAATATAATCAAGTTGTTTTAGACGTGAATAGATCGCTTAAACGTTTCCCGCCTGGTTTGTTGTTAAAAAGTTTACCTTTAATTATTATAAACAAAACTTTTTTAGGCATTCCTTATAAGCAAAGATTAGCGCTACAAGATCAGTTAACAGTTTTAATTTTAAGAGTCATTATGAAATACCCTCATCTTCGATACTATCAAGTAAGAGAATATTTTGAAGTTACTTTTAGAAAAAGGTAATAATTTTTATTTGCTAGGGTTACCATGATGTGGCTATAACCTTTTTATTGGTTGTTGGCGAAGCGATTTCGTTTAGAATAATGGAAAGATTAAGTACGGATCATTTACATGAGTGTATGGAAGCAACAATGGAGAAAACCTCATTTCGATTAAGTTATATTTATCCAATTTTGCAACACGAAGATAACGAGTTATTCCAGGTTATGGAAACGTGAGTTTTTTAAATTTTATTTTCAAAACTAGGTATTTGTAAGATGAGCAATAAACATCGAATAACAAATTTATAAATTTAATTGATATTTATGGGGCACTTGACTTGCGAACTAAACACTTCAGTTCCTGCAGTAATCCAAGTACTGCTTATGTGGGCATCGGTTTAATTAATTACCTAATTAGTGTGCAGTTAGCGTAAACATGAAGGTTATCTTAAAATTTTCGCTACAAAATTTATTAGACTGTAAAATCACTTTACTTCAGGGAAGTGGGTTTCGTGGTACCAGCTCTCTTTACAAGTAACTTGAGAATTATAAAAATAATGATAACAGGATAATTTATTATTGAATTTTAAAATACATAGTTAAGATCTATAACCCAATTTTTTTTAAGTAAAAATTTATCTTAATTTGTTCTGTAAATTATTTCATAATTGCATAGGATATTTATATTTAACTGTACAGGATGAAGCAAGGAAAGCTTCGATTTATTAGGACATGAAGACGTGATCAATATAAATTTACTTCTTTTAACTTGTTTTGGAACCAAATGCCAAATTTTATGCATGAAATGGAACATACCAAAAGGAAATTTATATTTGAATTTTTTTTAAATTTCAGACGTTAGAACTATTTTAGTTACTCAATATTTACATTTAAAATTATATTTTACTAAAACACGATTAATATTTCTATTGTTACATATTAAGCTATAGCAAACGGCAAGTTTTTTTTGTCCCTAACAAGAAAATTTAGCCAATATACGGCAAGGAAAGTCGTAATAAATTAATTACAAAATAGTTTGGATAAATTATTAGACACTGGAAATTTCATATTTCTTAGATAATAGGAGTAATAAAGGCTCTCAAAAACAATGCACTGTCCTTGATGGATGATAATCGCATTTGATAATTTAGTATGCATTTTAAATTTTATTGTTCTAAAATGTGAAACAATTTAAAAGTATGTTTATTTAACAAACATTTCGTGAAATGGATTCAAAACATTTTAAGCTATAAAACATTTTTTAACAGACTAATTAAATTTTATCTGAAGTTTGTGATTTATTTACAATTATCTTAGCTAATTTATACACTTCTGCTTCTTATTGCACATTAATCATCTGTTGTTATGATAATATCATTCTTTGCCTCCTAGCCGCTTCGTGGTCAAATCTTCCTGGGCCGATTTTTATCCACTCCCCTCCAATCGTTTTGCTCGTAATGCCATGTCAATAAAAAAACCTTTGAGTTTACAAAACTTCTTACCATGCAACATTTTTTTAAATGTTTAATTTAAAAAAAATAGTATCTATGATAATGAAATCAGACCGCTGATGGTTTTCGTTAATTTCGTTACGGAATTAGAAGACCTCTTTTTTGGGCAATAATTTTTCTTGTGTAAAATATCAAAGAATTCCATAAAATTGAACATTGCATGAAAACTATTTCAATTTATTTACATCTTCATTTTTTTAATATCAATAGAAATTATTAAGTTTAATTGGAAGATTAGTGTTGAAGCTCCAGACAAGATCGTTGAAAAAAATGGCTTATCTTTTTCATAGCCGGTAATTTGACCCCCAGTAATTTCGTCCCCGGTAATTTGATCCCCTGGTAATTTCACCCTCGGGTAGTTTGATTCTCTGGTAATTTCCCTTTCGGTAATTTCATCCCATGTAATTTGGTCACCAGGTGATTTCATCTGCAGGTAATTTGGTCTCCGGTAATTTAACTCTCGATAATTTCACCTATTGCAAAAATTTAGGGCTTAAATCTTACAGTTCAATCAATAAAATTATTATCTGAAGTTTTTATAATAATAGTATAATTTTGTTATATAACTATTGTTAGAAATCCATCGGTCGAGCTTAGGTCAGTGTTAAGAAACTCCCACATCAAGGGAGATCCACCCCTTCCTAGTAGCACACTTTGCCAAATAGGACCGGTTTAGGGGGATATTTTTAGTAAGTAAAGCGTTTGTCAAAACGGTCCGGAGCGGAGAGGACTGGAGGGTCGGTTTTGACAAACGCAACCATGACAAATCTTGGATCCACTCTAAAATCAATATAGTCAACAGGAAAAAGTTGAAATGGTGGTATCAATATTGTGACAGATCCCTTTTTTTTATAATTAAGACCGTTTAAAGAGAAATTCGAGCTTAGGCTAACTGTTATATGAAATTACCGGGAACCAATTTACCAGGGATTGATTTAATTACTGAGGGGTGAAATTACCGGGGCGAAATTGTCAGGGGTCAAATTACCGGGGACGAAATTACCAGGGGATCAAATTACCGGTTATAGTTTTCGGTATTAAGTGATACTGATGCAATATAAAATTCGAGGGGTACATTCCTAAGAAAATTGCAGCGGAAAAGTACAGCGTCTGCATAATTTGAAAACACTTGAGAATGGGATCTTAGCGGTACTAAATTTCCAGGGGCAGCACAATAGAAAACATACAAATTTCTTTGTTACAATCTTAGGTTAAAGGTTACAATGGAGGAGTTTCTTTAATTTTAAATTTTTGAAATAACATAATATGAATATGATAGTCGAATAAAAGTACAATTTCAATCACAGTTTTTATTCAATGATTCCATATGCTACTCTTCGTATTATCCATTTCTTAACTGTACTGTCAACTTAATAATAACAAAATTATGTAGGTTATTATTATTGGTATATACTTTGGTGTTTATTATTATATTACTATTGGTGCGATCACATGATACTACAACTTAAATTTGTAGTATCACGGTCCGATCATAATAAGAAGGGGGGGGGTTACTATTTCTACTGAACAGAACTGGCATTGGTATGATGTTGTTACTTCAAACGAATTTCTTCTCTTGTTCTTCAAGCTCCGAGTTCTGTAGGTCGGATTCCGGTGTTGGTTCTGCCCGATCTGCATTGTAAAAACCTGCTTAATGAAGAACGACTGTTTTCTAATAGTTCATAGTGCCATGAAAATAAGACAAGTCAATGTTTACTAACATTAAATTTGCATTTTGCACATCTGTTTCACGATACAATAATTATATGTTTGTGGAGGATGAAAGCCACTGGTGTTGATTAATATTTAGAATTATTTTATTGAGCGACTTTCAAGGTTTTATTCAAAAATTATACTTGAATAAACTGGAGTCAAATCTTTTTATTGGGGTGAGATTGGCCACTTGTATAATACAGCAACTGTTTAAATTGTTACAACGAGCATGATCCAAAATTTTACAGGGTTAGATAGGAATTGTGAGTTAATTCGCAGTTTTACCGCAATAAATAAACCAGTTGATTTCCCAAAAGGTCTGTGTTGTGGGGGGGGGGTCTAATAATTAAATAAAACGGTTAAGTATTATATGTCTGTACTTCTGCAGACGTCAACAATTTATTTTTAAATAGATGATATTTATTAGATAGCTACCTAATATTAACTGGCGCCGTATTATCTAACCCAGTGTTTCCCAACCGGTGTGTCGTAAAAATATTGATATTTTTAATAAAAAAATTAATATGAGATTAAAATATATGCAAATTTAATTTAAATTAAGAAAAGATTAAAACTGAATATTTCTGTCCAGATTTTTGATGTATCGTACAAATCTGCTGATATAAAAAGGTTGGGAAACATTGACCTATCGTAATTGTAATTCGGTGAAACCTGCCTAAGGTGACCGCTAGTATACCTGGTTTTCATCATATACAATGAAAATCTTATTAAAAGAATATTTTTATTCCATTGAGGAATATATAACAAACAGTCATAACAATGAATAGCTGCAATACTTTTGTTTAGAATTAACTCGTGTAAATATACTACCGTAAATAAATAAACAAACAAATAAACATAATATTGAAAAACGTGAAAATCATGATAATTTTAAATAAGGACAGTAAACATGTACATATCAAGCTTCTCGGTGCAGTGGTGGAAGATCTAGAAGTATCCCTATGATGACTTTAGGGCTTGAAATCAGTGTTATCGCGATAAACAAACACACAACAAAGGTGAACCTGCACCAAAAGTGTAATGGTAATAATTTATCGGCGACCTCTTAAATTATCAGCAGTTCTCGGGGATAGGAATTTACAGAAATTTTAGTACACCAGGGTCTCGATTTGCGTCGGTGATTTTTTCTATAAAAGTGCTACGTAACTCGAATTGATTGAAATCAATACGAGATGCGTTCGCAATCATTATAATAATGATGATTTACATAGCATTTGATTTCAATCGATTCGAGTTACGTAGCACTTTTACAGAAAAAATCACCGACGCAAATCGAGACCCTGGTGTATGTATTTTAAGTGGAAAATCCGCACTAGAATACCACAAAGTTAGTTTAACAATTAAATTATCTTTCAGAATATTTCGTCATGCCGTCTCAGAAGATTTTATACAATCTAATTTTATTGTACCAATATTTATTTTGAATATTTTCTGTAACAGTTCTGGTTATGAAATGTTACTGGATTAACTCCGTTAGGTGGAGGATTGATATGCCGCAATTTGCAGATTATTGAGTCTGGCTTTGCTATCTCCGAACCACTTTTGGGTCAAATAAACTGAAAGAACTACGTTATTTTTGAACAAAAATCGGCGTTCTTTTCCCCTACAATCGTAGAATTATCTTTTTCACTTGTTTTATTTAACAACAATGATAAACTTATAATGTAAATAATTAAATTACAATGAATTATGACGGTGTGGTTGGCCTTTTTGTGTTATCACAAAAATGGAAGTTACTATTTCTTACGTTAGGAAAGTTTTTCTGTATGAGATAATTCATTTTATGTTTAAATAAGATTATGTAGCTAAACTGGGGGTTTTAAAATAGGCAGAAGTATGCATTGTAATCCAAGCTGGTCAGGATGTACCGTGGTTTTTTGAAAATATTATTTTATTTGCTCATCTTAAAATTTTGAAATTATGGTATTTTTCATTGTAAAATATTTTTTAGGGCAATGGTGGGTACAATGTTTGCTCTTCCATGGTATTTAACTTGGTTTGGTCATTCATTGAATCAATATCGAGATGTGGTTCGACTGTACGATTATTTCTTAGCTTCACCCCCACTATTGCCTATATATGCAGCCACTTCGATGGTGATAGAAAGAAGAGAAGAAGTACTCGAAGTGGGTTGCGACATGGCAAGTATCCACTGCTTATTATCGACTATACCCGATGACTTAGATTTTGAATCGATACTAGAACGAGCTAACAGATTGTACAAGAAATATCCACCCAATAAAATTGAAAAAGATGTCCAATCACGAGTTAAAAAAGAGTATGTATTATTTTGTCTATTAAAAAAGCTAGTCGCTGTTTTCTCATTTTTTAAAAAGATGTTTGTGTTGCCGTTTATTTTTAAATTGTATAAACCTCAAAACCAAAAAACATTGTGATGCTGCCTTCTTTCTTTCGCTTGCTGTAGATGTAGTGATGTGACGTGAGCCAGTATGCAAGATATTAAAATGTAAGACTGTTGACATTAATGTAGTTCTAGTCAGTAATTTATTTTTGTACAAAAACTTGTTATAAAAAATTTAGAGCTAGTAATGCTTAATTGCTTCCAACTTTTGTTTCCTCTGTGACTTAATAAAAACTTTGTGTTTTATATTTTACATATTTTATTTTCCTATTGTGCGCATTTTGCTTTTAATCTTAA
Organism: Lycocerus yunnanus; assembly: GCA_036346125.1. Taxonomy (NCBI): domain Eukaryota; kingdom Metazoa; phylum Arthropoda; class Insecta; order Coleoptera; family Cantharidae; genus Lycocerus; species Lycocerus yunnanus. Next base: position 34,534 of record JARFIX010000011.1, on the reverse strand, counting down.
ACTAAGTTGTGATTTGCTTCTCCGTAAAATCCTACCTGAATCCTACGCTATGTTTTTATCACAAATTACTGTCTTAAAATGTGTTTACAGTTTAGAAAAATCAATTAATCTTAATTACTTTCAGTTACACATCATAAAGACAGTTTAATTTTATTATCGATTGTTGTTAGTAAAACTTGATAACAAAAACCAATGCCGAGTTGGTCACGTAATTTTTGCTAAAAACCAATAAGTTGCAATATCAACTCAAAAAGTCCTAAATAAATAAGCCGTGGGGTCATTATGTAATCATAAATTTATAGAAAAAGGTTATCATTTCAACTTTGGGAGCTGATAATATTTAAATACGTAAATATTTAAGTTATTTCAATATTTTATTTATTGGCCCATGAAATTACGTCCATAAAATGTTTTGCAATATTTCCTAGGATTAAAAATCTTATTGTAATAAGAAATTAATTTTGATTGATTGTCAATTTTAATGAGGTTACATTGTACAATTTTAATTATTTAGGATTTTTTGGTCCATATTGACTTACCTACTTTTAATTAACCCAATGCCAATTTAGTGGATAAAATGTATTAACCAATTTTATGTTTAGAATGTATCAACGAAAGAAAGATGAACTGAGAATGAGAAGAAAATTAAATAAGAACCTTCCAGTTTGGGTAAAAATGACTCACTGCTTGCCCGATTGGTTACTCATCCATTATCAAAACAAATATGGACTGTTATTTGTCACTGCCACATTTTTAGTGGGCCTATATGCTTATTTAAAAGCAACCGAAACAGGTTACAGCTTATTCAAGTAAGTAAATTAAGTTTGATAGTTTTCATAGCAGCAGAGACCACCGATTTAATTTTTAGAAATGGATCTTGGCCCATGTGACAAATACCCCTATTGATACCATCGAAAAAATTTATTCACGACAGATTTTACCATTCTTTTTAACTTTGTTATACAAAAAGTTTATTTTATTGTTTATATGTGTACATTGATGAAATGCATTTATTAAGTTTTAAATAATTTAAGATTGTATATATTATTTATTATTTTTATATTATTAAGCTGTCAATCGCCTAGAGATCATGTGTAAAAAGAAAAGGTATTCAAAATTAGTGCATCTACGCAATTTTTAAGAGGAAAAAATTGTAGCAAATTGTTTTTAAGTTTGCCTCTTTAAATTACTCTGCACCTTTGTTAAATGTGACAAATACTATTTTTGAATTATTGTAAATTGTAGTTGAAAACATATTTAATCGAATAAAGGGTTCAATTTTAAACAGCTTCTTTTATTCTTAAAATTAAAATTTATCTATAAAGTATCACATTTAAAATTTTAATAATACAAATAACATTTTTCAACTATTCAATGCTACTTGATGGGGTCAGTCTTAAAACTAAAACAATGAGGAATTCTTGTATAAATTTAACTAAACAATCTTGCATTACACAGTATTGATTAAACTGGCTATGTAGTTTAAGACAGTTTTATGTCTTAAAATTCCCATATGATCGACGGTAGGTACTGGCACAACTCGAATGGGCTGTTTTTGTAATTTTCCCCAATACTGACAACCTTCTAATGAGCGTTTATTAACAGTTCCGTCTCCATCTCCATTCATAAGCACTGGGTATCCGTCCAACCAAGTTCCAGGTTTGTAATATAATTTTTCTACGGTGGGTACACCTATACCGTACAAACAATGAACTTCAACACCCGGTGCAGTCATGTTTATTCTATATGGATCGGTATCCAATTTCATGTCCCAACCATCTGGAAAGTGAAGATCCCTAAAATCAAATTTGAGTAAATTTTTTTAAGGCTTTCTATGCTATACTGCTTACATGAAATAATCACGTATGTTACTCAACGAGTAATTTTTTCTATCAGTCTGCACTAAAACTTCATCTTGCTTCCAGTAATAAGGTGATGGGAGCAGCCATGCCAAACTCGGTGAAGATGTCTGTTCTGGTTTCATAGTGCTTTCACTTAATGCATATGAACCTAAATCGTCACCTAAAATTTTTTAATTATTTTTCTAGAATATTTGCTTAATTAGTGTATATTTTAAAATATGAATGATATTTTTAATGTGCTATAAATCATAAGAACAATGATTATTTATAAAACTCTCGAATTTTAATTTGATAAATTGTATACATAACATTAATAAATGAGGTAAGATAAAAAAATTAAGCAATAATTGCAGTTTTATTACTTTAAATACAATTCATAGTAATTTATTTATATTGCAAACACTGAAGAAACAATTTATTTGTTATAATTGCAAGTTTATCTTATCAGAGTATGAATTAACTTAATGGAACATTTTTTTTGTGTTTATTTGCCCATTATCCCCAATTCTTTCAAAGGAGTTCATTATAGTCTTTGTATTGGAAAACATAATATGACAAACCATGACTTTTGCAAAATATTGTTTACAAGAGAATAGTAAGCATTAACCGACATAAATTTTCCATAAATTAACATTTATTAATTTAAATCTATAAGAAAATGCGGACAAAAAGTTTTAATTATTTTGTTAAGTTATATCAAAAAATAGCAAGAAACTATATTGGCAATTTAAATTATACACCACTTTTTTGCTTTGTTTATAAAAAATGTCACAGATGTTTTTGTTGTGAAAATTGTCAAAGCAAATCAGGGAGGGGGTTGCTGCTTTTGGCAAAAGTGGTTTTGCTGATCTCTCGACTAAAATAAAAAATTGTATTTTTTTACGTGATAAAAATTTCGACTATAAAAAATAGAAACGTAGATTTTAAATTCACGCCTTCCTTGTTTTGAATTTAGTTTTAAAACAACATTTTCAAAATTCAAATTTTTCAAGATAAAATAAAAGAAATTTGTTAATTTCTTATAGAAATACAGGACTTTTTGCCATAATATGCCATATACTTATACAAAAATAAGCTAAAAATAAAAAAAATTGAAAAGCAGATATAGAGCATTGCAAATAGCCATCAGCGGGATGAGAAAGCCGTAGCCTCCTCCTCCCTCCTAACTCCCTTAATTTTATTGCCGAAAATTGAGCAACTGAGTAGAACAGTTCAAGATTATGAACCTATGTATTTTATTTATAATTATGTTGTACAAAAATTTATTCCTAAATAAATATAAACATAATGGCACCAACAATGTACAAAAATTCTCGTATTATCTGTTATTGCCATGAGAGTCACCCACAAATTACTTTATGCAATTTTAAGTACACCTTTGCAATACAAATGTAGGTTCTTCAAAATATTAAGTAATCAATTTAATTAAAAATCACTTAACTTGATATCGTTAAATTTATACATATTTTACAAGTTAACAATATTCGATTCTAAAGAAAAATTAATTTGAAAACAAAAAACTACAACTTAAATATCTTCGGCTACCTAAAAAGACTACCTACATTTTAATTTACAAAATCCCCCATCACAAAATAACAAATTACTCGCCTAAAGATAATACTTTACGAACGATGGCAAAAAAACTCGATTACAATACTTTCCTTTACGGCGTAAATGGGAAGTAATCAAGTAGTACAAAAATATTAATATCATTTGTAGATGCAACGCTTGCAATTTAAAAAGGTGGAACTCGGATGACCGCAGTTCTTAGGCTTCTATACAGCTACCTTTTGGTTTACAATTATATAATATTTTGTAATTATTTTAATTTAAATTTATAATTTTTCTTTATCTGCACGATCATCAGATTATCTTAATTTTTTAGTTGGTAACAAAATTTTCTATATAAGAAATTGACTTGCATTTTGTAAGTGTTATTTTACGTTTTACGTAATTTTACTTTCACTCTTTCGCACCTTTAATTGGTTAGTTCATTTATTGCCAACCCAAAAAAGTGTAAGATGAATAAAATAATCTCATAAACAATTGAAAAGCGTCCACAACTCTGTGTGTTTGATCTCAATTAATTATTTTGAATCTTGTTTATCCATTCACGCGTTTGTCCATCCACCCACAAAAAAAGTAAAATTTAGTGACAAAAGGTTTTTTTGTCACTAATTTAGTGGCTTTGAATTATGCGGACGGACGGACGGACACGAAGCCAGATCATAAGGCTTCTTTCTATACTATGTATAGAAGCCTAAAAGCAATAACCCGAAGCAGTTTTTACTTTAATTTTGAATCTTTGATTTATTTTTTGAATGAAGCAAATTTTAGAATAAGAGTGCTGTAGAGGAAAAAAAATAAAATAAACAATTTTGATAACACAGTATCCTATCAACTTAAAATATTATATAAATAAATATTATGTTATGAAATAAATAAGAACATGAAAACTACAAATTCCTCTATTTACTGTAAACAACCACAAATAGCAATCATAATATAATAAATAATTGATAACATAATGGTGATTGTATGCAAGCATTGAATACCATACTTATTTTATAAAAATTGTTGGATAAAAATTTGAAATACGAATTAAAAATCTTACCTATAGCATAGACCTTAATGGTTTTCGCAGAACCACCCCATACTCCCGACAAGCTAACTAACGACTTGATGTACTTATTTTTCCATTCTTGACTTTGCAAACTCAAAAAATAAATACTCATGGGTCCACCCATGGAATGAACAATAAGTATAACGGGACTGTTACCATTTTGCGTGTAAGTATCTTCCACTAATTGCTTCAATTGGACAAAGTACTCTTGATTTTCATCTAAAATAATAAAACTACTGAGTTGGTCATTCCATTTGATAACAAAAATCTGCCTAGTAATTTTAAATATTTTTTAAATTACTTAGATAAGAAAAAGATCGAGGTCAAATAAAGAAATGGTAATGCGTCAGCTGAAAATTATAACCGCGCCAAATTTTTTGAAATAATTTCTGACATGCGCAGATATCCAAAAAACAAATTGCGCTAATTTTTAAAAATTAGAGCAAAAGGTTTGATTAAAATATGGAAACATACTCGGAGCTCGTCGAAAATCATAAGGTGCGCCCCTTAACGAATGGTTTCTTACGTATCCCAAACTAACCAATAAATTTCCTATGTCTTTAAAATATGCACCACTTGACGCGTGACTTGGATCCAGCCATTCCACCGTTTCCGATCCACCAAAACCGGGCACCCTTATATCCACACCTGGTGAATTGTAAGTTTTTCGAGTCACATTGTTATAAATTAACTTGACGTTGTCAACCCAACAATCGATAATAAACGGTGCCAACAGTTCTAAATTTAACCAAATGTTAAAATAACTTGAGGTTGTTTTATCACATATGTAATGAACCACTTGCGTTTTGTTTAATTTTGCTTCCAATTGCGCCCCACCGTCCCCTGGTATAAAAACTACCGGGTTCAATGATGCACAAATCGGAGAAATAAAAAAAAACGCCAAATAAAACACTTTAAAATTATAGTTCATTTTAGCACCAACACTTGGAAAACAAATAGGAGTAACAATTAAATTTTTGTAAACAACTCAACGTAGCATGACTATAATTTATTGCAAATAAGTTAGTAGTGAGTAGTGACCATCAGCAAAAAAATAAACAACCATTACGCACGCGTGCTCGTTTAAATATAAATAAAGCGGGGCAATTCGATTTGAAATTTTCTATAAATACAGGTCCGGAGTGAGGCATATCGTTTTTCCATTATTTTTACAATAATAGTACCTATCTTTAACAACGAATGAAAAAAAAACAAATGAAAACTGAAGATTTAAGTCGTTCAAACTGACCAATGAAAAGCGATAGTTCTATTTTAGCCACGCCTTTAAAATAAAATTTTAGAGTTTTATTGGTTAGTTTTAATTCAAATTAAAGTTTAAAGGGGGTCATCCGAATCGCCTCAAATGGTTTGGAACTTTATTAAACAATTAGTTTGTTTTCTTGTATAATTAGTTTATTGATTTTAGCTTATCTTATCTTATCGGATGTTTTAAAGGTCAGAGAAAGGATCCGGCTAGCAAACGGTTATCTTCTAAGCGCATAATTACTGTTAATATCCTTCTTTGAACTTTGTTCTCATTGTTTGTTATCTTTTTATTTTATTTTTGTTTGTACCTGTATTATCTTGAATTTAAGCAGTTAAATATATACTCGATACTTTCTAATTTCTATTTTTCAGCTGTTAAGAACCTCAGTGATTTGTGCCTAAAATAAGCTTTAACTTCTTGAATTTTTAATAATATAATAAATTTTAAATTTAAAATCTAGCAATCATTGTATCGCATCATAGGCTCAATTTTAACATAATCAATAATTTCCTACTCCGGTACTGACTTTAACAGTGATATTGTTTTTCAAATTATGAAATTTTTTAGATATCATGCGAGAGGACAAAGTTTGTTGCTCAATTACACAGAATAATAATTATCGGACCATGTTATTGATTTGACGCGATAAAATTTATGATGTAGATATAATATTTCTCAACAAAGCAATGTAATATTTTGTCAATTTTTATGGTTGAGCTAATCAATCCTTCTTTGTTTGCAATATGCTAGCCTCGATAAAAATATTTTCTCTAAACGTCAAAAAAATTTATCGAACTTCAAGTTTACCTTTTTCGGTGAAAATAATCGTTTTACTTCACTGCCGGCGATGGGCGGCAGTAAAGTACCTACTTAATTGCTGCGCGCCATATTTTTTTAGTGCCGCCCATCGTCTGCAAAAGTAAAATTAACAAAATAATTACAAGAAAAAATAAAATGTTTTATTTGGAACTAAAGTACTTTTGCTCCTTTTAAAACAATATATAAAAATCAAAAATATAATCACTCATTATTTTTTGTAGCACTGCTACAGCTACGTAAGCACAAATTCTTAATTTTTCAACGTCGTTGCACATACCAAATGTTTCGTATAGCCACTCAGCTACGCTACGCTACGCATACATTTGGGATCTAAATCTCTTTTTATTGCGTTTTCTTCAGTTTGCGTTCAAACTTGCAAAAAATTTGCAGCAGCATCAAAAAAAATTTCCCTTCTCTAAAATCAACTGTTTTTGAGACGGTTTTAATAAATTCCACAATGCTCCCTCTCTGAGAAAAGTCTGAATACAACAATCAGCTAGCATTCTATATCCTCCTAACCTATAAGCTTGAGTTGCGTGCTTTTTTTAAATATTATTCCTACTTTGGACTCATTTGAAAAAATTATATAATTTTGAAAATCGGCGTTGGGGGGGGGGGGAGGCATAGAATATTTTGAGTCACACTATTATTATTATTAAAGTCTTATATTTCTACTAATTTATTCCAATTACTTTCAGATCATTCATTACTTAATCTCACCATTCCCAAATCAAACTATAATTTTAGATATTGACGAGGGAAAAGAGTAAGAAGAACGGTAAATCTTACATTGTTCCGAAAAATTCAATTAACAATTGGAGAGTATTTCGTAAATAGTTTAAATAAGCTGAGCTTTGACCGGTGACCAGAGGAAAAATTTCACAAAACCAAACGACATATAAAATAAATCTCGTTGATCTATTCGTGCGCATAAATTATTAAAATTTAAACTCCTCAACTATTTTAAGATTGCAGGCACAGAAGCGTCAGTCCAAATAATCCTAAGCATGTCACTCGTGAATAATAATGTAATGTTCAAGATTAAAGATCATTTGAAAGAAAATGTAGATTTAATAACAAATAATAGTACATAGAAACCAACGAAGCGTAAGCTTGAGACCCCTGATATAATGTGGGGAATTATGGTCCAAAAAGTTTATAAATTTAATTCTATTATCTTTATATCAGCTGTTAATGGACTTGGTTTAGATCAGCAGGGCCAACAAAGATTCCATAACATTTTCAGTTTTTGGTTTGAAATATCTAGGTCCGCCACTGATGGATTTATAAAATTCCTTCCCGACGTCACTGCATTAAATTCAAACTGTCAAATGTCAATGTTTTGTTAGCACGTTTAACTGGTTAATATTTCTGTTTACTTTTTTAAATATTGTGCATTCTACAATGGAAATTCACGAAAAACTACAAAATGGTAAGCTAAAATAAACTGACCGTATTGAAAATTTAATGAGGAATTGAACCGTGATGTTTTTTTAAAACCATTTTTATTTCTCCTTGAAGCTCTCTTAGCAAGGGAGGGAAAAAGGGAAATTGCTGTGAAAGTGTGAATTCTATTATCTGTTTTGTTTTACTATCAGAAATTTACCAGCAGTATATCGTAAAACATACACCGGCCGACTAGAAAACGGTAGACCGCAGTTCAAGTCCTGGTCGCATCGGATTCGCTGCTGTGATCAATAGTCTTTGGACTGTGGTGAAGGCAACGAGAAACCACTTCATTAATTATATTCCCTAGTAAAGTCAGCTTGCTTCGGCTAAGTTGATCGTCTACCCACTGTAAAGTGTATGGCACTCGAAGAAGAAGAATCAGAAATTTGATTAATTTAATTGACACGAAAAGAAAATTAAAACCTTAACTGTGAACTTGCGGTTTTAATAAAATGTAGAAAGGGCCTGGAATAAAGGAAATATGCAGTTCAAGTCCTCATTATATTTTTCAACTTTAAATACAAGAAAGTTATATACATTGATTTTTTCAGATTCAAATTTTGAATTTGTGGATGTAAGTGATAATTCATCAGAATTAGAACCACAGTTACTATCAGAAAACTTGGAAAGTGGTAAGTAAATGTAATTGTAAAAATGAATATAAAGATTTAAATCAAACGTTGATGAGAGTTAACCCTGATTGCGATTTTCACCATTTTTTTAAATTATGAAAGAATATTATATGTATAAAAAATTAGAATTTGCGAATGGCTCACAAAGCTTTAAAAATTCATATGGAATCTTCAATTCTTTTCAATTTTAACTTCGCCCATTGACAATTATACCCATAATATAAGCTGAAATTTTTTGAATTTAACTAGTTTTTTTCGTTGCAGTCAACTTGAATATATCGAGCATTGATGATATCGCAAATGCATTTAATCGCGGTGATGCTGAAATACTTGAATTGCTGACGCGCAATCGTTTGTTACCCAGAAACCGAAGATGTATTTTCCGCACATGCAGGCGTTACTGCAAAGTTATAAGGAACAATGATTATTATTTGAACCATTGTTTCAGATGTCCTGGTTGTAAAAGGACATACCGCATAACCGACAATACATTCTTTGAGGACTGTAAGTTACCACCAAGGACTGTGATTTACATTTTATGGTTGTGGGCTTGTGAGGCACGAGCAGGTGTAACTGCGAACATTATCGGTGTAACCCGACAAACTGTTTACCGGTATTACACAGCGTTTTATCGTATTTGCGATTGGACACTGACAAATAATCCCATTCTACTACAAATCGGGGGGTCCAGGCCAGGTGGTACAAATCGATGAAAGTGTCATAACGAAGCAGAAAGCTGGTGTTAGTCAGGTACTAGACCATCAACAAAAGTGGATTTTAGGGTTGTATAGCACGTTGGAGAGTAAGGGCATTGTGTTGTACATCTGTGAAAGAGATTCCGCTACATTACAGCGCCTTATTTTGAAGTACGTGAGACCTGGTACTGAGATTTGGACCGATTGCTGGCATGGATATTGTGGATTAGATCATCTCGGTGGGGTCTCGCCTTACATCCACAAAACTGTTAATCACAGTGCTAATTTTGTCGATCCCATTACCGGGGCTTGCTCAAATCGGGTGGAAGGCTACTGGTGTAAATTAAAGATGTATTGGCGTCGGTTAGGGGTTTTAGCTTCGCACATGTCATCAGGTCATCTGAGACAATTTATGTGGGTGTCCATTTTCGGACATACACATAGGGAGCGGTTCGATAATATGCTGCTGCACATCACCGAGCGATATCGAGTATAAGTATTTCACAGAGCCGCTGTTTAACAAACGAGCCCTTTTCAGGGCCAAAAATGATTTAGAATGGGGTATTTTATTATTACAAGCTTAATTGCTAAAGGGGCAAAGCCTTCGGGCTTTGCTACAATTTTGAAAAATATCTCATAACGTGGCAGTCCCAGAATATCCTAGAATTTTCAGGGCGAAAATACTCGAAATTTTGGATCCTTGCTACAACATACGCGAGGAGCAACTGGTAGCACCTTGCTGGTTGTGAGTGTCACCCCACATACAACGCACAGACTAGCAACAGAATGTAGTAAATTATGACGTAATATTACGGAATAATGCACTTGCATGTGTTTCTTACGAGCATATCGTGATCTTCAAATTTAAATTGTGGGCTTAATAAATGACCCATCAAATTCCTTAACTTTAAAAGTCTTGTATTTTAGTGCTCTTTATTTTGGTGAAGCTATTATTATAGGAAAATGAGTACTTTCGAGTCAGGGTTAGGTAACTCTTGCCCAAACGTTTATTGTAATTTTACCATTTCCCTTTACTGCAGAAAGGGGGTTCAAGAAATGCTAATTGTTTTGAAAACCTTCCTGCATTATTGTGAAGTGTGACAAAATCTTGTAAAATAATTAGCAGAATAATTATAAGTTGTCCTAGTTCTTTTTACAGATAACATATTCATATGGAAGAGAACTCCAATTCTTCTGCTTTTAAAAGAATATGAAAAGCGAAAGGAAAAGTTTAGAAATGGTTCTGTGAAGAAAAAAATACTATGGAATGAAATTAAGAAAGAATTTGAAACACATGGATTCATCATTGGAACCGAAGGTTTAGATAAAAAGTTTAGAAATATGAAAATGACGTTTTTAAAAATTCGCGATAGCAATAGAAAGACTAACACTAAAGGAGATGATGTTTCTTGGGAATATTACAAAGCGTTTTCTAAAATATTTGAAGGTGAAAAATCCCTTGGAAGGTCTGGTGTACACAAGAGTATAACAATAATGGGTGAAAATGGTATGACCATGAAGTTAGAAACTTTAGAAAAAATTGATGCATCTCAACTGAAGAGTGTTGATATGTCGTTAGATTCAGACAGTCCAGATCCCAGCGCTTGTACTACTACAAAGAACTCAAAACAAAAATACAACGCTTTTTGTGAAGAAATGTTAAAAATTGAAGAGGAAAAGTTACAAGAAGCAAAAAGGTTATCAGATGTACTGGAGGACTTGGTGAAACTGCAAAGGGAACGTAACATTATATTTGCAAACGGTTTTAAAACTAAATCGTGATTAAATTTTGTTATATTTCTTCTTTTGTTATAATATAATTTTAAGTACCTTCATGTGTTTAATTACCATTAAATTTCAACTTATTTTGAGGATCCTTTTAAATAGCTACTCGGAGAAATGCATAGCAGATTACTAATAATAATTGTAGTTTATTTATTTGAATGTTGCATAAGGTAAATACATCTTGGTATTTTAGAAAAAAATTTGAATCTATTTTTTGAATTTTAAATTAATCCTGTCTGTGCTGTAAATTTTTTATAATAGGCTTCGACAGGAAAATGTGGACGGTTAAACTTGTCTGAAAAGATTTATTTGGACCTTAAATATTTGTAAGTATTAAATTTAATGAACTTGACGTGATTTTAATTTTTTTCTATAGCAGATGTGCGGTTTGTTCGACTGAAAATAATAGAACAAGTTACACTTTAGCGGCAAGAGTAGATAAAGTAGAATTTTAACAGCAAGGTTAGATAAAATACTTTATTTTTACTGAAATTAATAGTATATTACACTACGAGGGCCGAAGTTGAATTTTGGCCCTGCGTCATGATGCCCGAGGCGAAGCCGAGTATCATGACGCGCAGGACCAGATTTCAACTTTTGGCCCGTATGTATCTGATTTTCTTCATAGCCGGTCGAAAGTACGTTATTAATTCTACTTTTTAACTTTAAATGTTGTATTGTTGTAAATGTTGTAATTTGTTGTAGCAACAGAATAAATAGTCCCTAGTTACGAGTATTAATACGCACGAGAAATTCTTTCCTCCCGGCGTTATAGAGGGCGCGCGTGTACTTCTCAAAGGAGTAAATGTTCAACTTTCGTCCCTGCTATTAGGGACGAAAGTACGTACTCGACCGAGGTATGAAGAAAATACATTTTGTTTTTACTGCAATTAAAATCACAGTGTGTCATAAAATTTGATTATTAATTCCCGAAATTTAATTAAAGTTAATTAATAATTTTGCTCCTATTTTTTGTATAAAAATTATCGAACAATTTATGCCCGATTTCTTCACTCGTAGTTATCTTCAAGTTAGTAAACTTCAGTTTAAATTGATGAAATAAGCAATCAGATGTTTGATTTATTTGTTTTGTTGTCGTCTAATTGGTTATTTCGCCAATTTAACCTGAAGTTCCCTAACTTGAAGATAACTATGAGTGAAGAAATTAGGCATGAATCTTGACAAATATCCTTAGCTGGCAATTGTTTGATAAATTCCATATTTTGGAAACAAATAACTCTCAGAAGTGTTTTCTTGTTTCCTCTTTTTATTTGAGTAAAATTTAGGGATCAAAATACCATCTTGTGGAGATGGCCAACTTTGTCATATTTTAAATTGTACAATTCTGTTTTAAGAAAGCTTTGTTCTTGCCACTGAAAGTTCTAAGCAAATAAGTTGACAGGTATTGTAAGTTAAGGTTAGTTTTCTCGCTTTTTGTGGATTTGTCTTTTTTTAAAGAACTTACAACTTTTAGTTATCACTTCACTCACAACATATAGGTATTTTTGTTTGACGATTACGAGTTTATGGCGAGGTAGAAAGTGTAGGTTTGGTGTTTGGATTTGAAGAATGGGGGCATGAAATTCAAATCCGTATACTACTCAGGACCGATGTCATGATATTATGTCAGTAGCTGGTAGTGAAGTAGGAAACAGAGTGTTACAGAAGATGCAAAGATCTCATGCTGTTTTTGCAATGCAGGCGGTCGACCAATAGTGGAGGACGGACACGACCTACAGTTTAACGTGAAATCCATACCACGGTACAGAAAAGATAGCATATTTCCACTTTTCCAGATGTGGGTGACTCACAACCCATTCCTAAATTTACCAATAACTATTAAGCATGAAGCTATATTAGGGTTGATTCCACTTTCTACCGCTTATTAAAAAGTTGGCCGGTGAATTAAAACGTTTTTATTATTTGTTGATTCTACTGCAATAGCGATTAAAAATTTCACGTCAATCAAGTAATGACTAAGCAATCTGCTTTTGATAAAAATAAACCGAAGAGGTCTGGACGAGTCTGACTCAGTATCGACAGGTATTAATCATAAAACGTTTAGTAACATTAATTTCTGATAAAAATCAACTACATAGACCGGGGCTTCCCTAGAGTTCCATTATTGGAAGGCAGAACATTACACGTTGATAAATTATGTAGAAGCTTTAGTGATCTTGGGAACGATAACATACATTGGGTGGGGGGCGATCACTATCTTACATTTTATGTTGTTTTAAATTGTTTTTCTAATAATTACTTAATATTACAGGCAATATGTCCTCAAATTTTCATTTACAATCTGAGTGTAGCTTTCATAGTCTTCCAGATCTGCAAGTTTCTTACACTATACATTCTAGTCTGAGCTATTGAGATTTGTTATTTTTTACTTGTTAAATTTAATCACTTTTAATTCGTACTTTTAAGTATTTTTCCTATTTTCAATTTTTTAATAATTTTTTCAGTATTACATTTGTCACACCTAGCACACATAGAAAGCCGCCATGCGCCATAGTCAACAAAGAGTTTAACTATTATGTTGCATATCTACTCTTTTCATAAATAAAATTAATTTGAAAATATTTTTAATTTTGCCGAAAATTATTGAAATAAGGAACAAATAAATTTTAATTTGATAATTTAAAAATTGATACATGGTGCGGGTTCGCTATAAAGATAACGCCGATATAAATTTTCAAACTAATAATTTAAATTTTTAATGTGATACGTGTTATATTGTAGTTTTTGGTTCTAATAATTTTTGGGTAAGTAGTTAATTTTTTATTTCAATTGAGAATATTATTTTATAATAAAATAATAAAATTATTAATTTTGGAAAATTTGGGCATATGAACATAAGTCGATTTTAATTAATTATTTTCGAAAGGTGTTGCATTTGTACATGTAAAAAAGTCGTTATCTTTACCAAAATTGATATGTTTGTTATTTGACAAAATCTGGAAACTTAAATTTGATAACAATTTTGATATCTTAATAAATGTTTCTGAAATGTAAGATTCTTATTTAAAAATTTTATAATTTTTCTTTCGCATCAGTATTTAAACGTAGGTAACTTATGTTTTTTTAAATTAAAAAAATATTTAGAAATTTTCTAAAAATATTTTCTTCAAAATTTTATTTTATTTTACATTTTTAGACGTTCCCGCTCTTGCAAAATGGATTTAGATTGGCAAAAAAAGGTTTTGGATTTAAGCAAATTGGTAGGCGCAAGTCCTTTAATGAAAGAAAAAGTGTCGTGGATTATTAGTGAATATCAGAGAAGAAATCAAGTCAATAGAACCCAATTGGAGCTTCTCCTTAATTTACGTGTAGAAAATCACGATCAATTTGTGGTCCTTCACAATAATGGATTGGGTTGTTCGCTGGAGTCCCTCATGTATGCAGTGCAAGAAGATTTAATATCGTCAGTTCAAATGATACTGAGACAAAACGTACATTTGAAAAACGCATTGGATGCTCAAGGCAATTCACCTATTCATTACGCTTTAAAACTTGGCCGTGAAGACATTGCGGAAGTGCTATTAGAACAACCAGCAGATTTGGAACAAACTGATAGTGAAGGAAACACTTTACTTCATTTAGCGGCACAATCTAAATTAGATAAGATTTTTGAAAATCTAAACCTGCGATATGAGGAAAATAAAATATTTGCGAAAAATACATACAATGACAATTGTATTCACGTAGCACTACGGGGTGGATGCAATACAATTGTCAAGTACATTTTTAACCAACTTCAAAATATAGATTATGGAATTCTCGGCTTTAATGGTAATACTTATCTACATTTTGCTGCTATTGGAAACTGCGATGAAGATATCTTAAAAGTTCTGATTTCAAAGACGCCGAATATAAATTGTACAAATTTGTTTAGACATACTCCCTTGCACGAGGCTCTTTTACATGGCAGCAAAAGAGCTGCTCGTATATTAAGTGTTAACGGATCAGATGTTACTTTGGTGGGGATATATAACGAAAACTGCTACCATTTTGCCGCTCAGGGTAATTGTTATCAAATGATCGAGCACCTAAACACTACTATAAGTCAAAATATTAATGAAAAATCACATTTGGGCATGACACCATTACACGTGGCACTAGCAGAAGCGACAGTAACCACAATAGAAAAATTTATATACCACGGGGCAAATTTAGATTCTGTCGATGTGAAAGGTAATTCCATATTTCATTATTTGGCTAAAAGGAATTTGTCAGAGTTGAAAACATACTTGGATGATAACTCACCTCTATTTAATCAGCAAAATATTTCTGGGTATACTCCGCTACATCTTTCTGTTAAACATAATTCTTATTCGTTATTTAAGTTCTTGATTAGAATACCGCTAAACATTAATACATATTGTTGGAAAACGAAAAATACACTACTTCATACTGCAGCTATTGTTGGAAATTGGTGCTACGTTTATGGATTACTTACAAATGGCGCGGATCCAGATGCTACCAACGAAGATGGAAATACGCCGATTCAACTGGCTTTGCAACATAATCATCTAGATTGCGTCGAGATTTTACTTTTATATGCTGATAATATTCACAATCACTTTTGCAAAAGAGGAAATGGAGTCATGCATTACGCTACGAATTGTTCACCAAAAATTATTACCAAAATAATCGAGAGTAATGGACATTGTTGTCTCACTACTGTTAATAACATTACAAACGACACGTTATACCATTCGGCAATAGAATATAAAAATTTAGAAGTGATCGAGTTTCTGGTAAGTCAAAATGTGCCTCAGAAAGCAAACACAGATGAAGTTATGCCATTGCATTTAGCTGGAAAATGTGGCGATATTAAAATTTTTAAAGCACTATCAGATCAACTGGACAGTCATGATATCAAGTTAAAAGATAAGAAAGGCAAATCTGTATTGGATTATATTCTTTCGTCAGGAAACAAAGAAATATATGATCATTTGAAAGAACGGTTGCAGACACCATTAGATTTGAGTCAACTGAAAGACCAGAAAAATGCCTTACATTATGCTGTCAAAAGGGGACGTTTAGATATACTGCACACCTTATTAAGTAACGAGAATCTTGTCAGAGTAATCGATAATTTGGATGACGATGGTTTTGCCCCTTTACATTATGCGGTGAAGTATGGAAATT
The DNA here is from genome assembly GCA_036346125.1 of Lycocerus yunnanus. Classification (NCBI taxonomy): domain Eukaryota; kingdom Metazoa; phylum Arthropoda; class Insecta; order Coleoptera; family Cantharidae; genus Lycocerus; species Lycocerus yunnanus. The sequence goes on along the minus strand of JARFIX010000011.1, from coordinate 18,248 downwards.
TGAAAGCAGTCGAATGTTTGATTAGTTTTGGTTCCAATAAAGATGTAGTTACTCGTCTCGAATTTAAAACGCCTCTTCATGTAGCAGTTATTAACAATAGAATTGAAATTGCAAAATATTTGGTTCAAATAGGTGTAAACATTAACGCACAAGATAGTCGGGGTTATGCAGCAATCCACTTTGCGGTCGTGTATGGGCACGAAGATATTTTAATCTTTCTTATTCAAAGTCACGCTAGTACTAAATTGAAAACCAACGATAAAAAGCATAGTCCTTTACTCCTAGCTACAGTATTAAATCGAGTCAATATGATGGAACATCTCATTCAATGCGATAAGAACATCCACACAGTAATGGATTATATCAAAACAGTTTTGCCGTCCGTGGCACTTAGTGTAGGAAGCCTTGATGCTCTACATTTTATTAACAATTACGAAGGTCCAAATTATGATGTTATTAAGTTATTGTCAAAAGGTGTTGATGAGATTTTGTAAGTGTAGATTGTTTTTGTAGTTAATTAATAATTTTGTACTAAAAATTGCTGAATAAATAATTATCTAATATTTTTAAACTGAGAAAATCCAATATTATTGATGGTGTATGGCAAGTTAATCTGAGCGTGTATGGATAACTTTAACGCCGTCCTGATGACGTTATTGCAAACTAACCTCATTTAAAACTGCCAACATTTTCAAACTTTCACCATCTTTTGGATTTCGATTCAATCAGAAATTGATCACGTTACTCATCATCTTCTCGTGGTTGCGGAATTCCTTTTTAAACTTGGGTTAAAGGTCGATTTTGTACCGGTAAGTGCTTTACGTCCAACTTCCCTCGTTGTAAACGATTTTAATTAGAATAAAGTAAAAATTTTGATTCATACAAACTGCGAGTCCATATGTTTTGCAATTTTAGGTAATATTTCATCATGAATAACAAGTTGACTGCTAAAGAAATTCGTAACATCTTTTTGGATTTTTTTAAACAGAAGCAGCACGATTATGTCCATTCTTCGTCCACAATACCTTTGGACGATCCAACTTTGCTCTTCACAAATGCCGGGATGAATCAATTTAAGCCCATTTTTTTGGGCACAGCCGATCCCAACAGCGATTTAGCCAAGCTCACAAGGGCAGTAAATACTCAGAAATGTATTAGAGCTGGCGGTAAGCACAACGATTTAGATGATGTAGGAAAAGACGTTTATCATCACACTTTCTTTGAAATGATGGGCAATTGGTCGTTTGGCGATTATTTTAAGAAAGAAATTTGCACTTGGGCATGGGAATTGTTAACCCAAGTGCTACACTTACCTGCAGAACGTTTATACGTAACTTACTTTGGTGGCGACGAGGGCAAGGTTTAGAACCCGATTTGGAGTGCCGTCAGATTTGGCTTGATCTAGGAGTTACGGAAGCCCACATTTTACCCGGTAGCATGAAGGACAATTTCTGGGAAATGGGTGAAACTGGGCCCTGCGGTCCTTGCTCCGAACTGCATTTCGATAGAATTGGAAATAGGTCGGTGCCAGAACTTGTGAATCAAGATGATCCTGATGTTTTGGAAATTTGGAATCTTGTTTTTATACAATTTAATCGAGAAAGTGATAGCAGCTTGAAACCTTTACCCAAAAAACATATCGATTGCGGTCTTGGTTTTGAAAGATTGGTTTCGGTTATACAAGAGAAGCGGTCCAATTATGATACCGATTTATTTTTACCATTATTTGATGCCATTCAAAAAGGAACAGGTAGCTTAGTTAAGGTATTTTCTGTTATTATTACCTAAACCATGTTTTGTGATAGGTGCACCCGTTTATCGAGGTCGGGTTGGTGGCGATGATTCTGATGGAATTGACATGGCTTACAGGGTTTTAGCAGATCATGCTCGTACACTTACTATTGCATTGTCAGATGGTGGCAATCCCGATAACACTGGTCGCGGTTATGTTCTTAGAAGAATTTTGAGAAGAGCAGTTCGTTATGCAACTGAAAAACTGAATGCCAAACCTGGATTTTTTGCCACTTTGGTTAATACTGTAGTGGAAATTTTAGGAGAAACCTTTCCAGAGGTACGGAAAGATCCGCAAGGAATTATGGATATCATCAACGAAGAAGAGGAGCAATTTTTAAAAACATTATTAAGGGGAAGAAATTTACTTAACCGAACTATTGCTAAGTTGGGTGATTTGACAGTTTTACCAGGAGATGTTGCTTGGAAATTGTATGATACCTACGGTTTTCCAGTCGATCTCACTCAATTGATGGCAGAAGAAAAGAACCTCACCATTAACATGGATGCATATGAAGAATCTAAGAAGCAAGCACAGCTGATTTCTCAGGTGAGTTGCAGTCGTCAAAATTTTATTAGTGTTGTACAGAGAAGTATGTACAAAATTTATCAAGGTTTACTATAATCTGGAGCTGTCGTAATCTTACTTTTGATTGAAGTATTAAAAACATGTTTTTTATTTAGGGCCGTGGTGCAGGTGTCGAAGACACAGTAAATTTGGACGTTCATGCAATAACAGAACTTCAAAATCAAGGTGTTCCACCAACTAATGACAGTTTGAAGTACGACTATTCTGCTGGAAGTGGTTTAAATGAAGAATATAGTTTTCCATCGACTCAAGCCACTGTTATCGCTTTAAGATATAATAAACAATTTGTTGATGAAGTAACAATTGGTCAAGAATGTGGAGTAATGTTAGATAATACCAGTTTTTACGCAGAACAAGGTGGACAAATTTATGATGAAGGATTCTTTGCAAAAGTAGATGACGAAAGTGTCGAATTTTCTGTTAAAAATGTTCAAGTACGTGGTGGTTATGTTATACATATAGGAAATGTTATTGAAGGTGTGCTACGGAAGGGTGATAAAGTAAATTTGCATCTGGATATCGCCCGAAGACGACTGGTGATGAATAATCACACCGGAACTCACGTTTTAAATTACGCATTGAGGAAAGTGGTTGGAAACGATGCAGAACAAAAGGGTTCACTTGTAGCTCCAGACAAGTTACGCTTTGATTTCAGCAATAAAGGTTAGGATTTTGATAAAATAATGATTTTGATAAAATAATGATTTTGTAATATCTCGCTTTGTTATAGGAGCCATGTCTGCACAGCAGGTGAAAGAAGCTGAAACTTATGCAAAGGAATTGATCAACAAAAATGGTCAGGTTTATGCAAAAGAATCGACTTTAGGTGTTGCTAAAACGATAAACGGATTAAGAGCTGTATTTGATGAAGTTTATCCCGATCCTGTGCGAGTTGTTGCTATTGGTGTGGCCGTCGAAAAATTAGAATCTGATCCTTTTGGACCTGCTGGTTTAGAGACATCGATTGAATTTTGTGGAGGTACTCATTTGAAATATGCAGGTCATATTGGCGATTTTGTTATAGCCAGTGAAGATGCTATTGCTAAAGGAATTAGGCGAATTGTTGCACTTACTGGTCCGGAAGCTACTAAAGCTTTGAAAAGGACAGAATTGTTAGAAAATCGACTCAACGATATTAAGTCTATCATCGATGAGGATAAAGTTGGTGAAAAATCGAAAGATAATGTAAAACAAATTGTTGAATTTACTGAGGAAGTTGCTCAGGCTGTTATTCCATATTGGAAGAAAGAAGAAATCCGAAACACATTGAAAAATTTGAAAAAGTCTTTAGACGACAAAGAACGTGCTAATAAAGCTGCCATTGCTGCTAAAGTAGTCGAAGAAGCAAAATTATTAATAGAAAGTCACCTTAACATTCCTGTTCTGGTGAACCAGTTCCAAGCTTACTCAAATACTAAGGCTTTAGACTCGGCACTTAAACAAGTAAAAACTTTGAGTCCAAGCACAGCTGCAATGTTTGTCAGTGTAGATCCAGATGTTAAAAAAATATTTTTACTTGCACATGTTCCAAAAGATGCTATTGCAAAAGGATTAAAAGCTATCGATTGGGTTTCTTCAATTAGTTCATTAATTAATGGTAAAGGTGGTGGAAAAGAAGAAAATGCTCAGGCTTCTGGAACTAATATTGGAAATATAAACGAAGTTTTAGAAACTGCAACAAATTTTGCAAATGGTAAACTTTCTTTGTAATGAAAATTATTACCTTGTGCAGGATATAAAAATTAATTTAAAACTTTTCAATGTAAGGTATTTTGTTCTTTACGATGTTAATTTTTATTGCTTTGCTAATTTTTTTTATATGTTAACAAAGTTTTTAATAAAAATTTTCTAAGAATCACTATTGTTTTTAATAAAAAAATCTGATGTGACATCACATGACTTTCCCATTTTAATTGCATATTTTTAAACCATTTGCCCTAGAAAACTACAAAAACGTAGCTCCTTATTATATGATAGAATAAGATCAAACCTACTAGAGGACAAAATATGAAATATTTTATTTCAATAACACAATAATAATAAAATAACTTTGGAATCGACATTGAAATAATTTTGAATTAGAACTTAAGATTAAGAACAAATTTATCTTGCTTCATTTTAATTCACATTTAAGAAACTTATAACCAACTTAATAATAATATACCTATAGACATATCTGTATATAATTTTAAGATTTGCTTGGTTTCATCGTTTATTGTCTAATACAGAATTGCTTTGTTTTCCTCAATGTTACATATTATAAATAATTCAATATTATATGGAAAATTATTGAAAATACATACATAAGTAAGAGAATGATTGAGAAAGAACACCGCAAGAGTTAAACATTGAAATAGACAATAAATAAAAGATATTTTAAAATATAAGAATATAAAATATAATAATATGTAAGCAAGAAAAACAATGAATATAAAATTTATAATTTAATAAAAGTTTCAATAAAATAATTTAATTAAAAAAAAATTATAGTAATACATACTATACTATAATAGTTATATGTATAGTCATCCAAAATTTATACGTGGAATAATAATTATGCCGTATACCTGCTAGGAAAAGTACTATTTGTCGATTTTTAAAATTTCTGCAACATGTTTCCTCATCTTACTAACATCATAAATTTCGTATTGTGGATTTCTTCCATAGTATAATGATGTTGCAAATGCAATTGCAAATACTCCACAATCATACATATTTAATTGGCGCTGTACAATTTCTATCACATTAGGTACATTAGATAAATACATCTTTTGATGTATTCTTCACAACATGGGTGAATGCTGCTTTGGTTTAAACTGTCATATATATGATTTACATTTCCATCATAAAACTGTGTGTGTCAGCTCTGACGCACGACTGGAGTTTACTCCAGTAAAAAAAAATTAGAAAATTTATAAATGCATAATTATAAAAATTTTAACCAACTTTAAGAAAATTGATAAAAAATGTTTTTATAAAAATTTTTAAAACTATTATAATTAATTTTTATTTAAAATATAATATTATCTTAATAACTAACAAAATATGGTTATAAAAGATAATTGTCACTAAATCTTTACGTACAATAATAAATAGTACATGAAAATTTTTAAATATCTTAAATAAATGTCCAAGGCAATTTGGTGCGTTGCGCTAATGTAAAGATACGCCTTTCATTTTCGTTTTTAAAACGTACCTTTTACCCACGTGGTTGTTAGATGTTCCGGCAATATTATCTTGCGCACCATAGGTGCGCACTAAAAAAGTAACGAGGTCATTTCTTGCGCACCATAGGTGCGCACTAAAAAAGTAACGCGGTCATTTCTTGCGCACCATAGGTGCGCACTAAAAAAGTAACGCGGTCATTTCTTGCGCACCATAGGTGCGCACTAAAAAAGTAACGAGGTCATTCATCAGTAGATTTTACACCTCATATTTTTATCATACCGGGCGCCTTATATATGAAAATCGATTCTTAAGGAGTAAACTCCAATAAACTCCAAAAGTGCAAATCCAATGACCAACTGCGTCTCTCTCACATGTGTTACCGGGCTGAAAAAGTATTTGAAGATTTCTTGTACCATGTGGAATGGGCTGAATATATTGCCCGAGTTGTAAATATCCTAATACAGAATCTTGTGGTCTAAAATCGCTACATTCACGTAGAATTGCATGAAATGCATCGATGTGATAGTCTTGCAAGTAACCATTTGGGTTGAGAACTGGTTGGAGAAAATTTTCATTATGGTTTGAATCAATGTGAGCGACCCTTGTATCTTTATTATATGTCTTGTACTTGCATATGTCACTATCATGTTCTTCACTATCTTTACTGCTGTTCGGCGATAATTTATCTTCTGTAATATTAACATCTTTTAAATAATTGTAGCACATAATATGTAAACTCTTTTTAGTTTTTAATTTTTAAAGTTCTTTCAAAGTTGTATCTTCATTTTTGCTGACTAATTTTGGTGACTTAAAATTTCCCAATATATACAACCCTTTCAAAGATGTTACTCTACTAATTGCAACGTATAACATTTGTCTTGTAATTCGTTTGGATTTTCTAAAATCAATACAAACATGTTCATATGTTTGACCTTGGCTTTTGTGAATAGTTAATGCTTCGGCTGCAACTATTGGAAACTGAGTCTTTATTATTTGATGTTGCAGTTTATTTGATAAATTTAAAATATTATTAGATTTACAAATTGGCGTTAATACATTTTTTTATTTGATTATTTTCTATATATACTTTATGCATTGATTTTACTTTATTTCCAACCCTCTCTGATGAAAAATTTATCCAAACAATTAAAGGATCATTTGTGTTATGTTTCAATGTAATTTTCTAATATTCCGCATGCTCCATTAACCAAACCATCTTCTACGTCAATGTTATATGTGAGCATATATTTTATGCCAATTTTGAATCGAATTAAATTAGGCAAACCATTCAATTCCGTATGCTTCTTTTTTCAGTGAACTTAGTACTGATTTTTCGTAGAATCAGACACTTTTCCTAAAATACTATCTGCTGCTTCTGATTTATATTCGATACCATCATGCCGATTAATTTTCAATTCGTTAAAATTATCGTCAGCTTTATTTTCCCCATACAAATATATTGATTCTTTCGGAACTTCAGCTTCATTTACTTCTCTACTTTTTATTAAAGTAATGTATGCTGACATTTGTCTAATGGCTAAATTATTTAAAGCTATTATAAATTCCATATCATTTTTCTGTCTCATGATTTCAGTTAATTCGTAAAATCTAAATTCTTCCATAGAGGATTTTCATCAAATAGCGCTGCCATTTCATGTTTCTTGGCATTTTATAAATAGGACTATCCATCACTGGTGGTAGTTGCATTAGATCTCCAACGCAAATAACAGAGATACCTCCAAACGAATGATTATTACCCATTATTTGTCGTAATCTGGTATCCACTGGTTAAAACTGTACTACCTACCATTGATATTTCGTCAATAATTAAAAGTTTTAAGTAAAATAATTTTCTCGAATGGTGTTTGCTACATCTGAGGCCAATTCCGGCATATCATGGGAAAATTGTGTAACTGGCAATGCAAATGCAGTGTGCAATGATACTCCGTTTATAACGAATGCAGCTTTTCCTGATGGTGCACATAGAACCTCTTCATTGACTTCACTGATTTCAGCCATAATATCATCAGTCACATCCTGGTTATCTAATGTATGATTTGCAATTTCAGCTGCTATTTGCATTTCTTCGTTTGTCTCTACTTCAAAATCGACAAATTCATCTCCACCGTTTTCGTGCTGTTGAATATATTGTTCATCTATTTGTATATTATATTTTGTATAGAGAGAGTAGTGATCAAATATTTTAAAGCATTGCAAATTGCTCTTGGACGGACAGTTTCTTTCATATAATAAGATTTATGTGAAATATGTCTCTTTAGAACTAGCTGTATGGTTTGCATTTGGCTAAAATTTCTTGGTAAAACTTGCAGCATATCATTTATTTCTACTTCTATGTTGACAACACTTCCTTCATACCTAATTGTGGATTAAGCATATACATTTTCAAAGGTTTTATTTGCATAAAATTAATAAATGGTGCAACCATTCTTTCCTCCAGAGATGACAATTGATTAATACATTCTGGAATTTTGACATATTTGAGACCATTGCTAGTTGCCAATTTAGGAATTTGTCCCTTAAAACATATTTATGGCAAGTTTTACATATAAATTCACTACAAATATTGGATACTTTTGTCAAAAATATTTTCCGTATTTTGCTTCTATTAACTCAAATTTGAATTTCATAACATAATGTTCAAAATATGTACCTTCACAGCAACAACACACAAATTGCGGTGTACATTTTGGGTTTTTTAATAAATGTTAACTGTGCTTGACTATCCAAATCATTTTACGTATTAAATTGTTGTAAACATTTTGACGATATCGGTAAATATCATTCTCTCGCATTTGTCTTTTCCGTTGCAAATCACTTATTTTTTCATATTCTGCATATTCATTCTCTGTTCTTTTTAAATTTTCTATTCGTTAAATCTATGTATTTCTTGCGATTTGTAATCTCCGTTTTTCCTTCTTATTCCCATGCTCTTAGCATTTCTTAGATTTTCTTGCAATTTGTAAGTTTCGTCTTTTCTTTTCTGTCGTATGAAGAATTCAGCATTTCTTAAATTTTCTTGCAATTTGTTAGTTTCGTCTTTCCTTTTCTGTCGCATATAATCAGCATTTCTTTCATTTTCTTGAAATTTGTCGGTTTCATCTTTTCTTTTCTGTTGCATGTATTCAGCATTTCTTAGGTTTTCTTGCAATTTATAAGTTTCGTCTTCTTTTCTGTCGTATGAATTCAGCATTTCTTAAATTTTCTTGCAATTTGTTAGTTTCGTCTTTCCTTTTCTGTCGCATATATTCAGCATTTCTTACATTTTCTTGAAATTTGTCGGTTTCATCTTTTCTTTTCAGTTGCATGTATTCAGCATTTCTTAGATTTTCTTGCAATTTGTAAGTTTCGTCTTCTCTTTTCCGTCGTATGAATTCAGAATTTTTAAATTTTCTTGCAATTTGTTAGTTTCGTCTTTCCTTTTCTGTCGTATGAATTCAGCATTTCTTAGATTTTCTTGCAGCTTATTAGTTTCATCTTTCCTTTTCCGCTGCATTGTTTCAGCTCTTGATAGTTTTGTTGCAATTCCCGATCTCTATCTATCTGACTTATTGCCTTCACAACTTTATTATTTTTATAATTAATCTTTCTTGCTTTATTCTTTTGTTCGTTAGATTTTCGTTTTACTTTCATATTTATATTAGGTCTACCAAAATCTGTAAAAGCAATTCGAATATCACAAATTATACTATAGCATCCCTTAAAACCTGCCAAGCTGAGTGAAATTAACTTTTTCTTGAAAAAACATAGGACTTAAGTGTATTTTAAATTTGCGATGTTGAAATTTTATTTGCCCAAGTGTAACAGAAGGAAATAATCACACTTAGGATTAAGGCACTTTAGTCACTATGTATGTTATAAAGTATATTGTATTTTATGCACTCCCAGTAATATATATACTTAGTTGGTCATAATCAACAACAAATTTGACACTTAAATAAATTATTTTCAGTTAAGAAAAACGAAGTTAAAAACAATTTTATTTTGAATTAAATGGCACATAATTCTTTGGAATTTGTTGATTTTAAATCATAAACATTTTTAGAACTTGACAGACTATTATTTTAATTTTTGATGCCTCTCAAATATTAAAATAATCTGATCTTTTGAGCAACCCTGTACATTTTTCATGACCTGATCATTAGTTAATTTAAAATAGAAATGTTTTAAAATATCTACATATAAGAACTAGTTGGCTTTGATAAATTTGTTAATAAATTGACAGTTACTATGGCAACCCTGTCAATAAAATTTATTTAAATTACATTGTAATAATAGATTATGTAAGCGATCAGCGTGAATTCAAAATTTTGATAAATACTTTCCTTTACTACGTAAATGAGAAAGTAAAACCAGGTACCCGAAGAAGCCCCAACTAAAACCTAGAAAACAGAAATACATGTAGAAACACAGTTTTGCTTTACCATAAGTCCTTAATTTTTATGTCCTCAAGCTTGATTGAGTTTATAATATTATTTACAATAATTATAAGCTTTATCACTTTGATAATTTTATACATATTCAGCTGCTTATAATTCGGGAGTGCATAAAATTATCTAAGAAAACTGGGCAAAATTAAAAATTATTTCATTAAAATTTATTAATCTTAAATGATACAGATTTTTATTTCAAAACCCTCTTTATATCTTTTACCGCATATCTCACGTTTTCTCCGTGATGTTAAAATGACAATTTACCTCACATTATATCATCCAATGTGTTTGCATCGTTTTAGTCACATGGACCAATCAAAAGCTATCTGATATTCTTTCAGCGAATATTATGCGGGGTGCACTCTTGCCATCGCCGTGGCAACAAGAAAAATAATAGCAGTCGACTAAATAATATCTATCAACAATATCTTAGCAACGTACTTACCTATGCTTGTTGATTTTAATTTAAAATTAATTTTATTTAAATTAAAATTATTGTTCGATAAATTGTCAAAAAAAATATCACTCGTGATCATGATTTTGCTTGGTAATTTTTGCCGAATGACCACTCCTGCTTGTTGTTACGAGAAAGAAGCCCTCGTGCTGCGCACTCGTGCTTCTTTTCATCGCAACAAGCAGTCGTGATCGATTCGGCAAAATTGCCGGCAATATCATGATCACTAGTGATATTACTGTTGAAAATAATTAAAATTTTACAAAATCACTGAATTAAATACATAAATAAATTAAAACTTACCTACTTGTAAGATACTATTGTAATTAATTTCAAATTTTTCTCCCGATGTTAGAAACGCACTCTAAAAAAATTTAATTTGCTTTTCAAAGTTTACTGTGTCAATACACGCATATAAGTACTCACAAATATGCAATTATAATAATAATAACCAAATTTAACTTAAAACATTTGATTTGATTATTCGTCATTTTGTTTCAAGGCCGCTCTGATTCTTTTAAATGCAATTACTTTATTTGTGTATTTTAATAGTAATTTAAGAGAAAAATTTCAAGTGTTGGGTATCTTTACACGCAGAAATAAAATCTCTTTCGATTGACATTATTTTCATTTTTAACTATTACAATGGAAAAAAGTATGGCGCCTTAGAAGTTTTGTTTCTTTCAAAACATTAAGTAAAAATAAACGGATTTTAACCAAAATCTAATCACCTCTTTAGACGGTGATTAACAACCAACCTGCCAAATTTCAAGTCAATCGGTCCATGCGTTTTTCCGAAATCGTGAACGAAAAAAACGGTCACACACATACACACACACATACACACACACATACACACATCCAGACATCATTCCAAAAATTGTCTTAAACGACTCCTATGGACTCATAGACCATGGAAAAAATGCTAACTCAAAACTTTTTTTTTACTCGATTACAATACTTTCCTTTACTACGTAAATGGGAAAGTAAAATTGATAAAAAAATTAATTAATTTTGAGGCCAAGTTTTTGTAGTTTTATTTTAAATGAACGCAGCTATTGCTAACCGGCGCTATTCTAGGTAGAAATTGCAGAACGCTACCTTTAATTTTCGTTGTTATAAAGTAAGGTTATGTGGGAGCGTTCTGTAGTTCCTACCAAGTGCTAATACCAATGGCAACGTTCATTAATCCACAAATTTTTGAAATTGCATACTCAAATCTGTATTTACTTTACAAACAATAATTATTTGCTAATATTTGCGATATTAATAATATTTCAATTATACAAATTGTAGTTTTGTCTACATTTGTTAGCTTTTTGGTATTTTTATTACGTAAATTGAAAATTGCGTATTAAATGTCATTTTGTAGTTCAAGTATTCCAATAATGCAACAAATGACCTACGTTTAACCTCAAATATTTCTAAACAAATAATGTTTTCTCATAAAAATGTTTAAGTCAATTTTTAGAATTTATAATGTGTGCAGTGGTGTTGCAAAGTATTCTAATGTAGTGGCTCAACCTTTAAGAAGTAAAAAGCCGAAATCAACACGGGGAACGGTAAGTGTTGTCAACCTAAAGAATATTTTTTCAAAATCTAAAAATTTTCTAAATGCAGGTAAAAACGTTTATCGATGAAATACGTGTTCGAGTTACTGGAGGAAATGGTGGCGATGGATGTGCTTCCTTTCTGCAGTTGTGGTGTAACGAAAATGCTGGTCCGGATGGAGGTGATGGTGGTAACGGAGGTCACGTTATTTTGAGAGCTAACCCCAATATTAAAGATTTATGTAATCTTAATTCGGTAATTCAAGGTAAAAGTGGAGAGAAAGGGTCAACGAGAGATTGCATTGGGAAAAGTGCAGAACACACAATTATTGACGTTCCTGTTGGAACTGTGATCAAAAACAGCAGTGGAAAAGTTGTCGGTGATTTGAATCGAGAAAATTTGTTGTTTGTCGCTGCACGTGGTGGAGCTGGTGGGAAGGGCAACCATTTTTTTGCTAACGATGTAGAACAATCTCCTTCATTTTGTGAATTTGGAGCCGAAGGTGAGGAGAATGAATACGTCATAGAAATTCGTACAATGGCACATATTGGATTGGTTTGTATTTATTTTAGTTTTTAAAAGTAACTCCAGAGAGTTGCTAGTATTTTAAATGAAAGGTTTCAAAATATTATTACGATGAGAAGTATTTGAAATACTTGGTATATTTCACACATTTTTTTAAGTAATTTTTGAATAACTATTTGAAATACTTTTGCTGAAGGTTTTAGATACCTCCAAGGAATTCTATAAAATATATTTTGTAGATTGGGTTACCTAATGCAGGAAAAAGTACACTGTTACGAGCAATAACACGTGCACGTCCTAAAGTTGCATCTTATCCATTTACGACGTTGAAACCTCACGTAGGAATGCTGCAATATAATGATTACGAACAAATTGCTAGTAAGATAACACTACTACCAAGGTAAAATATTATTCAAACTATTTAATTTTTAGTTGCTGACCTACCTGGATTAATACCAGATTCACATAAAAATAGAGGGCTTGGAATACAATTCTTAAAACATGCTGAACGTTGTATGGGTTTGCTTTACATTTTGGACATGTCCTTGGAAGAACCTTGGTCACATTTGGAAACATTGCAATACGAGTTATCTCAGTTTAATGTAAATTTAGCACAAAAACCACAATTGATCATTGCGAACAAAATGGATATGGAAAAATCAATTCATAATTTGGAGCTGTTAAAGAAAAGAACAGACTTTAAAGTTTTACCCATTAGTGCTAAATTAGGTACCAATTTAAGTGATTTGTTGCAAGAACTTAGAATAATTTATGATAATAGTAAGAGGATCAAGATTCTGAGTTAGATTAGTTAAATGTATTTTAAATAGGAACCTATGTAAATGTAAATAATACAAAAATAAATAAATTTTTATTGCTGTTTATTAATTGACATATTTTTCTGAATTTTTAATATCTTGATTTTGCTTAGGTATGAGTTTAATTTTGATTAAAATTAAAAGTATTGGTTTTAAGCTAGAAATTTAATGAAATAAGTACAGACTTTTAATACGAGGTTGTAACGTACGTAATTATTGAGGCTAAAAGAATTTGCAACTAAGAAATTCACATTTTTGCTTACAACATGATCATCTGCATAATTCGAAAATCACACATTTTTCTTCTCTTTTTCTTCTTTCCTTTGCCTTATTTAATTTTCAGTTCATAATCTGTATTAACTGCAGTATTTGTTGTTACTTGTCCGAGTCAATTGGTCCTTTACGATAAATATTATGTATTTAATAATATCTTAATTTTTCAAGATTTCCATCAATTTGCTATTTGTTCTTGCCCTATATTTATTTTTATTAATTTAGATTAGTTCAATGGTCAGGCTTATCATATTTCTTTCGAATACCCTCAGTTTTAGTAATTTTTGTTCTGATAAATCATATTCAGATTTAAATATAGGGAAACGTGGGTCTGAAAGGATTACACCTTTCGTTTTTCTCAGAAATGTTCAGAATTTTTCTGCCCATTTTATTACATATAATTATGTTGCATTGGGGGATTGTAAAGTTGAAAACATACACCTGGAACTGGCGCAAACGTCGCAAAGTGGCTTATAAGTTGCTTCATCAACTGACAAAAGTGGATGAAATTTTCCCATCTAAATGTATTAGAAACAGTAAAAAAGTGGATTGTTTCGAATTTTTAACCTAAAGTTTTCTTTTTTTTAGGAAATGTTCAGAATTTTATTTTCCGTTGGGATGAATAGAATGGAAAAAATACACCTGGAAAATGGCTATATGGCTAAAAATCACTTCAAAGTTTTTCCATGGTCGATTCGAAAAACATTTTAAATGTTAAATTTAGTATATCAACTGGCATTACACTGATAATATTACTGTAAGCTCTTATCTTTCCACGAAAAGGGCAGGAAAGAAAAAGTAAATTCAAAATTATTCTCATAAGTGGGGCCTTTAGACCGCACAACCTTGGCAAACTGGTTAATTATTATTATTAAATATAATAATGACTTATTAGTTAATTATTTTTTCAATTTAAAAAAAAATTTAATTCTATTATTTTATAATTATTCATAATTAATTTCCTCTATCCCGTGCAAAAAGTAAGGATCCATATTAGTCCTTCACTAGGAGGATATGGCAACCGATATCTGGGGCTTGCGCAAACATCTCAAAGTGAATCAAAAGCTGCTTTAAAATTTTTTTTGATACCTAGAATTTGGAAAATTTCGAATTTTGCCGGCCTCTGGGATATTTTTATAATTGTAGCGAAGCCGAAAGCTTTTCCTTCAGCAATTATATTATAAATATAAAAATTTTTTTTACAATTATTAGCTTTAGCGCTAAATGGTTATTTTAATTTTTGAAAGGTGGAGTTACAGTTTCAAAAGAGCCTATGAGAAAATTGCATTTGAAATTAATTTTTATAGCGTTTTATTTCAAAATTTGTGGGCCGACCGCAAATTTTATTATTTAATTCTCTAATTAGACCCTCATCTTTCATAATTCACTTTAAAAATAGTCAAATTGGAGTTCATGTTTGTTACCCGTTCTCCTGTTTTGAGCAATATTTTCAATTATTTTCTGTTCAACAATTCAATTGTTTTCGGTGCAAAAATTTAATTATTGTTTGTTCAACAATCCAATAATTGGTATGTGTAACAATTTAATAATTTTCATCAACAATTCAACTGTTTTTTGCAAGAAAGATACTATTTTATCCGAAAATGCAACTTAACTAGTTTGTTCAACAATTCAATTGTCACGTTTAATAATTCAACTGTTTCTTCAACAATTTATCTTCTTTTTACAATATAACTCTTTTGTTAAATACATACCTATCTCAACGACTTTGTTTAATAATGCAGCTGTTTTCTTTAATAATTTTTCTAATTTATTCAACAGTTTAATTATTTTCGATTTAATAATTGAATTGTATCTATTTTAATAACTCAATTTTTATGTTTAATAATTCAACCGTTTCTTTAACAATTTTACTGATTTTTTCAACAGTTCAAATGTTTTGCTTAATAAATTCAACTGTTTTGTTTAATATAATTCAACAATTCAATTGTTTCAACAATTAAATGGTACAACAATTCAATTGTTTTATGCAAATAATTTAACTGTTTTGTTTTTTAATTCAATTTTTTTGTTTAGCAATTCAACTGTTATATTTAATAATTCAACCGTTTCTTCAACAATTTAACTTTTTTTTACAGTATAACTCTTATTAAAATCCAACGGCTTATTCGTTCAATAATGCAGCTGTTTTGTTTAATAAATCTGCTAGTTGGTTTAATAATTTTGTTTCTGTTTCAATAAATCAATTTTTATGTTTAATAATTCAATCGTTTCTTCAATTAAACTGATTTTTTTCAAAAGTTCAATTGTTTTGTTTAATAAATTCGACTGTTTTACTTAACATAATGCAACTATTTTGTGCAATAGTTTAATTATTTTTGATTCAACAATTTAATTGTTGTTTAATAATTCAGAGCTACTATTTTATCCGCAAGTGCAACTAATTTGTGAAATATAATTATAATTTAACCGTTTCGTTTAATAAGTCAACTGTTTTGTTTAAAATAATTCAAGTTCATTCAACCTTAATTAAATTATTATTAACTTAAATGCAATTTTTGTTTAAACAATTTAATAATTCAACTGTTTTGTTCAGTAATTAAGCTGTTTTGTTCAATAATTCAATTACTTCTGGTTTAATAATAACAAAATATTTATTTCAACAATTTTACTGGGAGTTTTCAAAAATTTAACTGTTTTATGCAAAAAAACTATTATCTAAAATGCCGCTGTTTGGTTCAATAATTCAATTATTTTTTATTAAAAAATTCAATTGTTCTGTTGAAGAATTCAACCATTTTCTTCAATTATTCAACTTTTTTTCAACAATTTGAGGGTGTTATGCAAAAATCTAGTATTTTGTCAGATAATACAACTGCTTTGTTCAATAATTCAATTATTTTTATTAAAAAATTCAATAGTTATGTTGAAGAATTCAACCATTTTCTTCAATTATTCAACGGGTTTTTTCAAAAATTAGAGAGTTCTATGCAAAAAATCTAGTATTTGTCAGATAATATAGCTACTTTGTTCAATATTTTAATTATTTTTTATTAAAAAATTCAATAGTTATGTTGAAGAATTCGACCATTTTCTACAATAATTCAACGGGTTTTTTCATCAATTCAAGTGTTTTACGCAAAGAATCTAGTATTTTGACAGATAATACAACGGTTTTGTTCAATAATACAATTATTTTTTTTAAAAATTTAATTGTTCTGTTGAATAATTCAACCATTTTCTTTAATTATTCAACGGTTTTTTCAACAATTTGAGGGTTTTATGCAAAAAATCTAGTATTTTGTCAGATAACACAACCGTTTTGTTCAATAATTTAATTATTTTTATTAAAAAATTCAATTGTTCTGTTGATTAATTCAACATTTTCGTCAATTATTCAATTGTTTTTTTCATCAATTCAAGTGTTTTATGACAAGAAACTAGTATTTTGACGGATAATACAACTGTTTTGTTCAATAATTCAATTATTTTTATTAAAAATTTAATACTTATGTTGATGAATTCAACTATTTTCTTCAATAATTATTCAACGGGGTTTTTCAACAATTTGAGGGTTTTATCCAAAAATCTAGTATTTTGTCGGAGAATACAACTATTTTGTTCAATATTTCAATTATTTTTTATTAAAAATTTAATTGTCCTGTTGAAGAATTCGATCATTTTCTATAATAATTCAACGAGTTTTTCAACAATTCAAGTGTTTTATGCAAAGAATCTAGTATTTTGACAGATAATACAACTGTTTTGTTCAATAATACAATTATTTTTTATTAAAAAATTCAATTGTTCTGTTGAACAATTCAATCATTTTCTTCAATTATTTTCGACAATTTGACAGTTTTATGCAAAAAATCTAATATTTTGTCAGAAAATACAACTGCTTTGTTCAATAATTCAATTATTTTTTATTAAAAAATTCAATTGTTCTGTTGAATAATTCAACCATTTTCTTCAATTATTCAACGGTTTTTTTCAACAATTCAAGTGTTTTATGAAAAGAATCTAGTATTTTGACGGATAATACAACTGTTTTGTTCAATAATTCAATTATTTTTTATTAAAAAATTCAATTGTTTTGTTGAACATTTCAACCAATTTCTTCAATTATTCAACAGTTTTTTTCAACAATTTGACAATTTTATGCAAAAAATCTAGTATTTTGTCGGATAATACAACTGCTTTGTTCAATAATGCAATTATTTTTTACTCAAAAATCAATTATTTTTTATTTAAAGATTTAATTGTTTTAGGCTTACTAATTCAATTATTTTTGGTACAACAATTGATCCAAATTTGATTTTTGTTTACCAAGTTTCAAATAAAAGATGGAATGATCACCTAAAGCGAATGACAGAAGAAGGACTGCCGCTGGCAGCCTGAAGATACAAGCCACAAGGAAAGAGAAACATAGGTCGACCGAGAAAAGATGGGTGTCGGAACAGGCTACATAAGCTTAATCCGTGAAGCGAAGAAGAAGAAGTTTCAAAAAGTCAAGGAAAATTTTTAATCAGGAAAACTTTGAAAGATAACAGAATTTTGTTTGAAAAATACAGGCGCTCGTTTAAATTTTTATTTCGCCCTCTATAATTTTGCGCTCCATGATTCGTGTGTCTGGAGCAGTTTGCTCCAACTGCTCCATGGTAGCT